>OX940901.1:23671459-26111266 GCA_954871355.1 Cabera pusaria | reverse complement strand
ACCTAACCTAACCTAACCTAACCTAACCTAACCTAACCTAACCTAACCTAACCTAACCTAACCTAACCTAACCTAACCTAACCTAACCTAACCTAACCTAACCTAACCTAACCTAACCTAACCTAACCTAACCTAACCTAACCTAACCTAACCTAACCTAACCTAACCTAACCTAACCTAACCTAACCTAACCTAACCTAACCTAACCTAACCTAACCTAACCTAACCTAACCTAACCTAACCTAACCTAACCTAACCTAACCTAACCTAACCTAACCTAACCTAACCTAACCTAACCTAACCTAACCTAACCTAACCTAACCTAACCTAACCTAACCTAACCTAACCTAACCTAACCTAACCTAACCTAACCTAACCTAACCTAACCTAACCTAACCTAACCTAACCTAACCTAACCTAACCTAACCTAACCTAACCTAACCTAACCTAACCTAACCTAACCTAACCTAACCTAACCTAACCTAACCTAACCTAACCTAACCTAACCTAACCTAACCTAACCTAACCTAACCTAACCTAACCTAACCTAACCTAACCTAACCTAACCTAACCTAACCTAACCTAACCTAACCTAACCTAACCTAACCTAACCTAACCTAACCTAACCTAACCTAACCTAACCTAACCTTTTTTTTTTTTTTTTTTTTTTTTACGTGTGGAAAATGCATTTACGCATTCCCGCCAACCAAGGGTGCGGTAGGCGAGATATGTCGGACTAAGCACCCAATGGCACCACTACCGACTAAAAACCACACGATGTTCCTTCTGAAGCAACTTAAGCGGAGTGTCGGGCCCGCTTTCGCATTCTCCGCAACTCCGCCTTCGCCGATGTCCATCGTTATGGATCGATGGACCCTTCTCGGGGAGAGAGACTTACTCTCCCATTCGTCTCGATCGATGCTCCGGAACATACGGTACATCACCAACTTATGGGGCCTCATTCCTGAACCCCGCTCCGTAGAGCGTCGGGCATCCCCACATCCGACATCCCAAGCCCACCAAGTGGAGACTGTGAGCGGGCTAAATTAGCCCGTCTCCGTACCCGCGCTCTCCGGAGGGGATGAGAATCAGGATTAGTCTCTCTCTCCCGCTCCTCGGACTCTCTCTGCGAAACAATTATTTCGCAGAAAGAGACCATCGCCTCCCATGACCTCTCGTCGTCCACCATCTTTACTAAGATAGTCGACAACGAGAGGTCCGTTCCCATAACTGCAACCAGGGATGTCCGTTGTTCCTCACCTCCAGGACATGTCTCCAGTGCGTGCTGTGCGGTGTCTTCCACGCAGCCGCACTGGTGACAAATCGGATTCACCTCTTTCCGCGCTATGTTGCACAGGTACCTCCCGAAGCATCCGTGCCCCGAGAGGATCTGCGTCAAGCGAAAGGTTAACGCTCCATGTTTTCGCCGAACCCATTTACCGAGTACGGGCTGAACCGCCTCGAGAAACCGGCATGCTCCAGCACCCCTCTGTGCAGGGCCTGTTAGAAGCCGATCACTCCATGTCGTCATTGCAGCTCGCTTAGCGTTCCTTCGCCATCGAACCACCTCTTCCGGCAAAGGACGAAGGTCCTCTTGACGGGCTCGCGTTCTGCGCCAAAAGATGGAGGACAAAACTCCCGCCTCCAAATCCCACGGCAGTGACCCAGCAAGAACACAGGCCACCTCGTGTGAGAGTGTACGATACCCTCTGCACACTCTTACGGCCATCACCCTCTGGGCTCTATGGAGCAGAGCGATCTCCCGTTGGTCAAGGGATCCAGCCCATATTGGTGCCCCGTAGAGAGCCATTGAGCGAACTACCGCCATGTAAAGGCGGCGGCAACTCGCATCCCCTCCCCCGAGATTCGGGAGTAGACGGCTCAGCGCAGCAGCAGTTCCCACAAGCTTGGGAGTAAGGTGCCGGAGGTGCTCCCCAAACCTCCATCTGCTGTCAAGTAAGATTCCGAGATATTTAAGCGTCGACTTAACAGCAATAGAGGTCCCTCCAACAACGATGTTCGAGTCTGCAGGCGGTGCCCTCCGAGGACCATGAAAGCAAATAGCCTCAGATTTGTGGAGCGCCACCTCCAGTCCCAACTGCCGGATCCTGGTCACCACCGCTGCTACTCCCGCAGTGGCCAAGATCTTCGCATCTCTAAAAGTTTGCCCTCGGGCGGTAACCAAAGTGTCGTCAGCATAACAAACGATGCCAACGCCACGAAGGTTAGCGCATCGCAGAACCCAATCGTATCCAACATTCCACAGCAGGGGCCCTAAAGCGGATCCCTGTGGGACGCCGCGAGTCATGGGGCTCCGGCCTTCTCCCGTCGTTGTTGGATAAACTACTTCTCTTTCGGAAAGATAGTCCGCAACAAGGCGTTGGAGATAATGAGGTATTCTGTGGTACCTCAATGCAGCCAAAATTGTGCTCCAGGGAAGGGAGTTAAAGGCATTGGCAATGTCCAATGACACCGCCAACATTACCCCTCCACTAGAGCATGCTTCCTCGGAGAGATTCCGGACGCAAGTGACCGCATCTATTGTAGATCGACCTCTGCGAAACCCGAACTGAGTAACGGCCAGATCAGGTCCTACGCTCTCCAAGTGCTTGATAAGGCGGGCAGCGACCACACGCTCCAAAAGCTTGCCCGCCTCATCAAGCAGCACTATTGGTCGATATCCCGACGGAGCATCCGCTGGCCGTCCCTCTTTTCGCAGGAGGACAAGGCGACCACCCTTCCACCTTTTCGGAAACCTCGCCTCCCGCAAACAGCGGTCGAACAGCGCCCTCAGACGGGGTTCCAGAACATCCAAGGCAAGGACCCACGCGCGACCATGTATTCCGTCTGGGCCTGGTGCCGTGTTTTTAGCTCGCATCCTTAGGACTGCTGCACCCAACTCTCCCTCGCTAATATCGGTGACCTCCACCTCCTCAGCATCGGCCTGCGACTGCGTGGCGTAAACATTGGGAGGTATGAAATTGGGCCCCGGACTAGCAGGGAACAGTCCCTCAACTACCCGCTGGAGGACCTGCGGCTGCAGAATGTTGGTGACTGGAGGTGTCCATGGGCGCAATTTCTGCCTTACCATCTTGTATGGTCGCCCCCATGGATCTAGCTCAAGAGTCGCCAACAGATCTCTCCAGGCTTGAGCTTTCGACTCAGTAATCGCTGTTCGGAGAGCTATTGCCGATTCTCTATACGCAGCGTATAGCACGTTGGACTGCTCAGTCTCCTGACGTCTTCTTCTCCGGTAGCGCTGGTAGCGTCGGCGCCTCGCTATGCACTGCCGGCGCAAATCTGCGATCTCCGCCGACCACCAGTACATCTGGCGTTTTGTTGGATTTGTTCGTACGCGAGGCATGGCTGCATCACAAATGTGGGTCATTGCCTCGCACAAACTGTCAGCCTGCTCGTCCAAGGTTACCGACTCAGTTGGGGAATCGTTCCAGGCCTGAACGATCGAAGCCTCTTGTAGTAGCTCCAAATCTAAACCTTTAAGGGCCCAGCGCGGACCGAATGTTGACGCTGGCTGCCTATCGTGGTTTGCGGACGATGCTGAAACTACAAACTGAATATATCTGTGATCAGAAAGAGTTTCTTCATCCACCAGCACTACCCAGCCCCGAACGCGCCTTGCGAGCTCTGGTGTAGCAAAAGTGACATCAATCACTGACCCACCCGATCGCCGCATGCACGTGTCCGTTGATCCCCGATTGAGGACGCAAAGACCTATTTCCGCCAGCCATTCTTCAACTATCCTACCCCTGGCATCAGTCGTTGAAGACCCCCATGTCGTAGACTTGGCATTGAGATCTCCAACGACAATGACAGATCGGGGGCGACATTGACTTACTAGAGTACCCACTTGACCAAGGAATACTTCAAACTCAGCGAGGACCCTATTTGGCGAGAAATATGTCCCCACAACAACTGTTTCGCCGATGACAGCGCTGACATATCCCCTTCCTCTTATAACATTTTCTAGAGAAGGAGAGCGGGCCGGTGATTGTGTCGTGATTGCCACAAGTCCATCCCGGTCTGCGATCCAATCGCAACGTGGTGGGATAAAATATGGCTCCGCAACCACAGCTACGTGAATTAACCGCTCCGCCAGGCACTGCAGGAGGAGATCCTGCGCACGAGCGGAGTGGTTAATATTTGCCTGGAGAAATTTAAGGGCCATACTATACCTCTTCCATATGTACCGGCTGCTCTGATTCAGAGCCTGACAACTGCGTCTTGGCCTTAGCCTCAGTCGCAGCCTTCTTTCGGCGCAGCTCTTTTTGAGTCGGGGGCTTGGTGCATGCCTTGCCCCCGGAGAGATGTGCCGCCGGTTTTCCTAACGCTGCACAGAGGGTGCAGTGTGGAGCGGCGGTACACGTGTTGGACTTGTGGCCCTTCTGACCACAGCGATGGCAGTCGTCACTGCGGTCAATTTCCGACTTGCACTGGGCCCTAACATGACCCTGCGCAAGGCATCTGTAGCAGCGAAGTGGTCTCGCATCCAAAACGCGAACCTGCACCACTACCCAGCCTACTTGGAGACTTTTTCCTTTTCCCATTATTTTGTTGGCAGCCTTAACAGGACATCGAACAATGGCAGTACCCATGCCTCTTGGGCCCTTCCTAATGTCACCAACGCTTACTGCTAGCGCAGAACAATCTCCCTCATTTGCAACTGCCTCTTGGAGTTGCTCTGGTCCAACCGAGTCGTCCAAACCGCTCACTCGCAATTCCACATTGGTGATCGGCCTCGAGACCCGGACATCTTCTGTCCCACCAAAGACTTCTTTAAGCTTTTCGGCTAACACATCAGCTTTTTCCGCCTTTTCAGCACCCGGCACCTCAAGGATTCTGGCGCCGGTAACAGCAGTGCGAATCCTTAAAGGTGGCACCCCGATGGCCCCAAGATTGATGCGACTCTTCGCTTCAGCGAGAACTTTAGCATAGGTAACGCCTTTTTCCGTTGCCCCTGGCTGCAGCGTGATGACCACTGCTGCAGTACGAGGGAGCCGGCGTTTAGGTCCCTTTGCTTTTCCCAGAACTGGCGGCTTTGAGGCTCGAGACTGCACAGGTGCAGTTGATCTCGGTGCCTCATCCCGTGCTGCCTTTTTGGCACGTCTTTGAGAGCCACGGTCAACTACGGTCCACGATACCGGCTCTGTAGGTGAAAGTCTAACCACCGATTTGGAAGAATTGGGCAGGTCGGCTACACCTTTCCTCGCTTTGTCCTTTTTTTCCCTCTGATTATTAGCTTTTACCTTCAGCTCAGGGACTCGAGGAGGGGTAGAAGCACGTGTAGCAGCGCCTGAAGGTCCAGGCGTAGCCACATCCGCTGCCGAAGCCAATTCCTTCTTCCGGTCAGCTGCGAGAGGTGGCCTCAAGCGCTTTTCCGGAAGCAGCCGATTCTCGATTCCATCGAAACGAGCCGATATCATGGTACCGACCTGAACCATGACCGATCTCACGACGTCCTCCAGAGCTGGTACTGAAGTCAGTGGTGGTGGAGTCACTGCTTGATGCGCTCTAGCAGAACGTAACTCTTCTAACTCACGACGAAGCTCTTTGAGCTCCGACGTGAGCTTCCGGTTTGCAGCCACCAACATGGCCATTTCCTCAGACATTGTTCGGGTCTGAAGTTCTTTAAAAGAATCTTTAATGACCCTAGCGGCCTCTTTAAGAGAGTGCACAAAAGTACCTTTTAGGTGCTTAGACTTTGTAGCCACCATCGTCACAGTATCCACAGAGTCTAAGACCAACCTCTCTAATCGTACGATGTCGTGCCCTTCAACATCCGGGTTCGACGACGTCTTTTTGAAAAAGGCTATGGATGCCTCCCTCTTTCGTCGCAACTCGTCAGCCAATTCCTCCTCAGCCTGGAGTTGCAACGCCCTCTCTTTTTCTTCATTCAAAAGCTCCTTGGCTTTCGCCAAACCGACGTACTGCCCTGTAGTGGGCGGACGCCCGCGTAAACGCCGAGTCGGAGTGGATTTTTGTGACGGTGATTCACCATCTGAAAAATCCTCCTCCGCACTCCTCTGGCGTTTTCGCCGCTGTCCAGACGCTGATGCCCCGGAAATTCGAGACACCGCCGTCTGACAACTCATGTCGGAGTCAGACTCCGACAGGTTAACCAATGAGGCTTCGGCAATCAAATCCTCATTAGTCGACCCCCTCTCATTTGCGCAAAGCGCCTCCCTTACATCTAAATTGGTTTTTGTTTGGTTTTTATACATAATTGTTCCCACGAGTATGGGGGAAATAAATAGTCCACCTGAGCAGAGACCCCTGTACCCAGGTAACCCTATATACACACAGAGGTCGGGTGATATCTGTGGTTGACCTCTAACGGGCTAAAGAACTCCTTAACCACCCACAGAGGGCGCCCCAAGGCGGATAAGTCGACACCTGAGACTTTGAGGATTTTTATTGTGGTTTTCTCCACTCAGACCAGCCACTTAAGGCAAGCCGCTCACCTTCCGGCGAGTTGGCCGACGGTGACAAATATGCCTATCTAACTGGGTGTAAGGTAACATCCAGCAAAATCCGCCGCCCTCGACTCGCATCGCCGCTACTCAGTATATGACTGAGACGCCGAACGAGCCCCGCACCCAAAAATAGCTGCCCAACTCCCGACTGACCCCGCCGATACCTGTACAGTCCAGGATATCGACTAAGTCACCTACTGAGGCTTGCGTTGAAGCTACTCAACGTATGACCGCCAACAAAACCCTCTTCCTGACCCAATCTAATCTGACCTGACCTGGCCAGACAAGATCGGACCTGAGCTGTCCTACCTGACCTACCTGGCCTGACATGACCTACCTGGCCTACCTAACCTATCCAACCTATCCAACCTACCTCACCTACCCAACCTAACTCACCTACCCTACCTACCTCACCTACCCTGCCTACCTGACCTACCCAGCCTACCTCACCTACCAGACCTACCAGACCTACCTAGGCCTACCTGACCTACCTGCCAGGCCCCTACCGTGACGGAACTTCGCTATCGGTGGACAACTTAACCAAACAAAAGGAAAGTTGTCGACCGACACCCAGGGTGCACCACGAGGAGGTGTTCCGACCCGCACCCCAACCTAACCTAACCTAACCTAACCTAACCTAACCTAACCTAACCTAACCTAACCTAACCTAACCTAACCTAACCTAACCTTTTTTTTTTTTTTTTTTTTTTTTTTTTTTTTTTTTTTTTTACGTGTGGAAAATGCATTTACGCATTCCCGCCAACCAAGGGTGCGGTAGGCAAGATATGTCGGACTAAGCACCCAATGGCACCACTACCGACTAAAAACCACACGATGTTCCTTCTGAAGCAACTTAAGCGGAGTGTCGGGCCCGCTTTCGCATTCTCCGCAACTCCGCCTTCGCCGATGTCCATCGTTATGGATCGATGGACCCTTCTCGGGGAGAGAGACTTACTCTCCCATTC
This sequence comes from Cabera pusaria, assembly GCA_954871355.1. Classification (NCBI taxonomy): domain Eukaryota; kingdom Metazoa; phylum Arthropoda; class Insecta; order Lepidoptera; family Geometridae; genus Cabera; species Cabera pusaria. The sequence continues at coordinate 26,103,810 of OX940901.1, read as the reverse complement.
GTCTCGATCGATGCACTGGAACATACGGTACATCACCAACTTATGGGGCCTCATTCCTGAACCCCACTCCGTAGAGCGTCGGGCATCCCCACATCCGACGTCCCAAGCCCACCAAGTGGAGACTGTGAGCGGGCTAAATTAGCCCGTCTCCGAACCCGCGCTCTCCGGAGGGGATGAGAATCAGGATTAGTCTCTCTCTCCCGCTCCTCGGACTCTCTCTGCGAAACAATTATTTCGCAGAAAGAGACCATCGCCTCCCATGACCTCTCGTCGTCCACCATCTTTACTAAGATAGTCGACAACGAGAGGTCCGTTCCCATAACTGCAACCAGGGATGTCCGTTGTTCGTCACCTCCAGGACATGTCTCCAGTGCGTGCTGTGCGGTGTCTTCCACGCAGCCGCACCGGTGACAAATCGGATTCACCTCTTTCCGCGCTATGTTGCACAGGTACCTCCCGAAGCATCCGTGCCCCGAGAGGATCTGCGTCAAGCGAAAGGTTAACGCTCCATGTTTTCGCCGAACCCATTTACCGAGTACGGGCTGAACCGCCTCGAGAAACCGGCATGCTCCAGCACCCCTCTGTGCAGGGCCTGTTAGAAGCCGATCACTCCATGTCGTCATTGCAGCTCGCTTAGCGTTCCTTCGCCATCGAACCACCTCTTCCGGCAAAGGACGAAGGTCCTCTTGACGGGCTCGCGTTCTGCGCCAAAAGATGGAGGACAAAACTCCCGCCTCCAAATCCCACGGCAGTGACCCAGCAAGAACACAGGCCACCTCGTGTGAGAGTGTGCGATACCCTCTGCACACTCTAACGGCTATCACCCTCTGGGCTCTATGGAGCAGAGCGATCTCCCGTTGGTCAAGGGATCCAGCCCATATTGGTGCCCCGTAGAGAGCCATTGAGCGAACTACCGCCATGTAAAGGCGGCGGCAACTCGCATCCCCTCCCCCGAGATTCGGGAGTAGACGGCTCAGCGCAGCAGCAGTTCCCACAAGCTTGGGAGTAAGGTGCCGGAGGTGCTCCCCAAACCTCCATCTGCTGTCAAGTAAGATTCCGAGATATTTAAGCGTCGACTTAACAGCAATAGAGGTCCCTCCAACAACGATGTTCGAGTCTGCAGGCGGTGCCCTCCGAGGACCATGAAAGCAAATAGCCTCAGATTTGTGGAGCGCCACCTCCAGTCCCAACTGCCGGATCCTGGTCACCACCGCTGCTACTCCCGCAGTGGCCAAGATCTTCGCATCTCTAAAAGTTTGCCCTCGGGCGGTAACCAAAGTGTCGTCAGCATAACAAACGATGCCAACGCCACGAAGGTTAGCGCATCGCAGAACCCAATCGTATCCAACATTCCACAGCAGGGGCCCTAAAGCGGATCCCTGTGGGACGCCGCGAGTCATGGGGCTCCGGCCTTCTCCCGTCGTTGTTGGATAAACTACTTCTCTTTCGGAAAGATAGTCCGCAACAAGGCGTTGGAGATAATGAGGTATTCTGTGGTACCTCAATGCAGCCAAAATTGTGCTCCAGGGAAGGGAGTTAAAGGCATTGGCAATGTCCAATGACACCGCCAACATTACCCCTCCACTAGAGCATGCTTCCTCGGAGAGATTCCGGACGCAAGTGACCGCATCTATTGTAGATCGACCTCTGCGAAACCCGAACTGAGTAACGGCCAGATCAGGTCCTACGCTCTCCAAGTGCTTGATAAGGCGGGCAGCGACCACACGCTCCAAAAGCTTGCCCGCCTCATCAAGCAGCACTATTGGTCGATATCCCGACGGAGCATCCGCTGGCCGTCCCTCTTTTCGCAGGAGGACAAGGCGACCACCCTTCCACCTTTTCGGAAACCTCGCCTCCCGCAAACAGCGGTCGAACAGCGCCCTCAGACGGGGTTCCAGAACATCCAAGGCAAGGACCCACGCGCGACCATGTATTCCGTCTGGGCCTGGTGCCGTGTTTTTAGCTCGCATCCTTAGGACTGCTGCACCTAACTCTCCCTCGCTAATATCGGTGACCTCCACCTCCTCAGCATCGGCCTGCGACTGCGTGGCGTAAACATTGGGAGGTATGAAATTGGGCCCCGGACTAGCAGGGAACAGTCCCTCAACTACCCGCTGGAGGACCTGCGGCTGCAGAATGTTGGTGACTGGAGGTGTCCATGGGCGCAATTTCTGCCTTACCATCTTGTATGGTCGCCCCCATGGATCTAGCTCAAGAGTCGCCAACAGATCTCTCCAGGCTTGAGCTTTCGACTCAGTGATCGCTGTTCGGAGAGCTATTGCCGATTCTCTATACGCAGCGTATAGCACGTTGGACTGCTCAGTCTCCTGACGTCTTCTTCTCCGGTAGCGCTGGTAGCGTCGGCGCCTCGCTATGCACTGCCGGCGCAAATCTGCGATCTCCTCCGACCACCAGTACATCTGGCGTTTTGTTGGATTTGTTCGTACGCGAGGCATGGCTGCATCACAAATGTGGGTCATTGCCTCGCACAAACTGTCAGCCTGCTCGTCCAAGGTTACCGACTCAGTTGGGGAATCGTTCCAGGCCTGAACGATCGAAGCCTCTTGTAGTAGCTCTAAATCTAAGCCTTTAAGGGCCCAGCGCGGACCGAATGTTGACGCTGCCTGCCTATCGTGGTTTGCGGACGATGCTGAAACTACAAACTGAATATATCTGTGATCAGAAAGAGTTTCTTCATCTACCAGCACTACCCAGTCCCGAACGCGCCTTGCGAGCTCTGGTGTGGCAAAAGTGACATCAATCACTGACCCACCCGATCGCCGCACGCACGTGTCCGTTGATCCCCGATTCAGGACGCAAAGACCTATTTCCGCCAGCCATTCTTCAACTGTCCTACCCCTGGCATCAGTCATCGAAGACCCCCATGTCGTAGACTTGGCATTGAGATCTCCAACTACAATGACAGATCGGGGGCGACATTGACTTACTAGGGTACCCACTTGACCAAGGAATATTTCAAACTCAGCGAGGACCCTATTTGGCGAGAAATATGTCCCCACAACAACTGTTTCGCCGATGACAGCACTGACATATCCCCTTCCTCTTACCACATTTTCTAGAGAAGGAGAGCGGGCCGGTGATTGTGTCGTAATTGCCACAAGTCCATCCCGGTCTGCGATCCAATCGCAACGTGGTGGGATAAAATATGGCTCCGCAACCACAGCTACGTGAATTAACCGCTCCGCCAGGCACTGCAGGAGGAGATCCTGAGCACGAGCGGAGTGGTTAATATTTGCCTGAAGAAATTTAAGGGCCATACTATACCTCTTCCATATGTACCGCCTGCTCTGCCTCAGAGCCTGTCAACTGCGTCTTGGCCTTAGCCTCAGTCACAGCCTTCTTTCGACGCAGCTCTTTTTGGGTCGGGGGCTTGGTGCATGCCTTGCCCCCGGAGAGATGTGCCGCCGGTTTTCCTAACGCTGCACAGAGGGTGCAGTGTGGAGCAGCGGTACACGTGTTGGACTTGTGGCCCTTCTGACCACAGCGATGGCAGTCATCACTGCGGTCAATTTCTGACTTGCATTGGGCCCTAACATGACCCTGCGCAAGGCACCGGTAGCAGCGAAGAGGTCTCGCATCCAAAATGCGAACCTGTACCACTACCCAGCCTACTTGGAGACCTTTTCCTTTTCCCACTATTTTGTTGGCAGCCTTTACAGGACATCGAACAATGGCAGTACCCATGCCTCTTGGGCCCTTCCTAATGTCACCAACGCTTACTGCTAGCGCAGAACAATCTCCCTCGTTTGCAACTGCCTCTTGGAGTTGCTCTGGTCCAACCGAGTCGTCCAAACCGTTCACTCGCAATTCCACATTGGTGATCGGCCTCGAGACCCGGACATCTTCTGTCCCACCAAAGATTTCTTTAAGCTTTTCGGCTAACACGTCAGCTTTTTCCACCTTTTCGGCACCCGGCACCTCAAGGATTCTGGCGCCGGTAACAGCAGTGCGAATCCTTAAAGGTGGCACCCCGATGGCCCCAAGATTGATGCGACTCTTCGCTTCGGCGAGAACTTTAGCATAGGTAACGCCTTTTTCCGCTGCCCCTGGCTGCAGAGTGATGACCACTGCTGCAGTACGAGGGAGCCGGCGTTTAGGAGCCTTTGCTTTTGCCGTAACTGGCGGCTTTGAGACTCGAGACTGCACAGGTGCAGTTGATCTCGGTGCCTCATCCCGTGCTGCCTTTTTGGCACGTCTTTTGGAGCCACGGTCGACAACGGTCCACGATACCGGCTCTGTAGGTGAAGGACGAACCACCGACTCGGAAGAATTTGGCAGGTCGAATATACCTTTCCTCGCTTTGTCCTGTTTTTCTCTCTGATTATTAGCTTTTGCCTTCAGCTCAGGGACTCGAGAGAGGGTAGAAGCACGTGTAGCAGCGCCTGAAGGTCCAGGCGTAGCCACATTCGCTGCCGAAGCCAATTCTTTCTTCCGGTCAGCTGCGAGAGGTGGCCTCAAGCGCTTTTCCGGAAGCAGCCGATTTTCGATTCCATCGAAACGAGCCGATATCATGGTACCGACCTGAACCATTACGGTTCTCACGACGTCCTCCAGAGCTGGTACTGAAGCCAGTGGTGGTGGAGTCGCTGCTGGACACGCTCTAGCAGTACGCAACTCTTCTAACTCAAGACGAAGCTCTTTGAGCTCCGACGTGAGCTTCCGGTTTGCAGCCATTAACATGGCCATTTCCTCAGACATTGTTCGGGTCTGAAGTTCTTTAAAAGAATCTTTAATGACCCTAGCAGCCTCTTTAAGAGAGTGCACAAAAGTACCTTTTAGGTGCTTAGACTTTGTGGCCACCATCGTCACAGTATCCACAGAGTCTAAGACCAATCTCTCTAATCGTACGATGTCGTGCCCTTCAACATCCGGGTTCGACGACGTCTTTTTGAAAAAGGCAATGGATGCCTCCCTCTTTCGTCGCAACTCGTCAGCCAATTCCTCTTCAGCCTGGAGTTGCAACGCCCTCTCTTTTTCTTCATTCAAAAGCTCCTTGGCTTTTGCCAAACCGACGTACTGCCCTGTAGTGGGCGGACGCCCGCGTAAACGCCGAGTGGGAGTAGATTTTTGTGACGGTGATTCACTATCTGAAAAATCCTCCTCCGCACTCCTCTGGCGTTTTCGCCGCTGTACAGACGCTGATGCCCCGGAAGTTTGAGACACCGCCGTCTGACAACTCATGTCAGAGTCAGACTCCGACAGGTTAACCAATGAGGCTTCGGCAATCAAATCCTCATTAGTCGACCCCCTCTCATTCGCGCAAAGCGCCTCCCTTACATCTAAATTGGTTTTTGGTTTGTTTTTATACATAGTTGTTCCCACGAGTATGGGGGAAATAAATAGTCCACCTGGGCAGAGACCCCTGTACCCAGGTAACCCTATATACACACAGAGGTCGGGTGATATCTGTGGTTGACCTCTAACGGGCTAAAGAACTCCTTAACCACCCACAAAGGGCGCCCCAAGGCGGATAAGTCGACACCTGAGACTTTGAGGATTTTTATTGTGGTTTTCTCCACTCAGACCAGCCACTTAAGGCAAGCCCCTCACCTTCCGGCGAGTTGGCCGACGGTGACAAATATGCCTATCCAACTGGGTGAATGGTAACATCCAGCAAAATCCGCCGCCCTCGACTCGCATCGCCGCTACTCAGTATATGACTGAGACGCCGACCGAGCCCCGCACCCAAAAATAGATGCCCAACTCCCGACTGACCTCGCCGATACCTGGACAGTCCAGGATTTCGACTAAGCCACCTACTGAGGCTTGCGTTGAAGCTACTCGATGTATGAACGCCAACGAAACCCTCCTTCTGACCCGATCTAATCTGACCTGAACTGGCCAGACAAGATCGGACCTGACCTGTCCTACCTGACCTACCTGGCCTGACATGACCTACCTGGCCTACCTAAGCTACCTAGCCTATCTAACCTATCCAACCTATCCTACCTACCTCACCTACCCAACCTAACTCACCTACCCTACCTACCTCATCTACCCTGCCTACCTTACCTACCTCACCTACCAGACCTACCAGACCTACCTAGGCCTACCTGACCTACCTGCCAGGCCCCTACCGTGACGGAACTTCGCTATCGGTGGACAACTTAACCAAACAAAAGGAAAGTTGTCGACCGACACCCAGGGTGCACCACGAGGAGGTGTTCCGACCCGCACCCCAACCTAACCTAACCTAACCTAACCTAACCTAACCTAACCTAACCTAACCTAACCTAACCTAACCTAACCTAACCTAACCTAACCTAACCTAACCTAACCTAACCTAACCTAACCTAACCTAACCTAACCTAACCTAACCTAACCTAACCTAACCTAACCTAACCTAACCTAACCTAACCTAACCTAACCTAACCTAACCTAACCTAACCTAACCTAACCTAACCTAACCTAACCTAACCTAACCTAACCTAACCTAACCTAACCTAACCTAACCTAACCTAACCTAACCTAACCTAACCTAACCTAACCTAACCTAACCTAACCTAACCTAACCTAACCTAACCTAACCTAACCTAACCTAACCTAACCTAACCTAACCTAACCTAACCTAACCTAACCTAACCTAACCTAACCTAACCTAACCTAACCTAACCTAACCTAACCTAACCTAACCTAACCTAACCTAACCTCTTAGATTAAGTCCCTCTTCAAAACAAACTGCATTTCCTGTGTCAATAATCTTGTTTAGAGTAATCTACCTTTTAACGTGTTTATTTGTGCCATCCTTCCTTGCTGTTCTTTCGACTTCTGCTGTTGTATTCTGTCCCTCCCCCTACACCATGTCTGGAGTTCAAAAGAAGGCCTCAGACTCCGCTGCACAGCCTAAGACGTCACGATCTCTTCGGGAGAAAGTGTTGTCAAAGGTTGCGGCTTCGGAGAAACTCGGAAAGACATCGCCCCGCAACACGGACGCGCCCAAAGATAAGTCCGATGCAGCCGTCAAGGACAGGTCCGCGGACCCGCCGAGGAGGAGGCAGAAACAAACCTCTGCAACAGAGGGATCTGTTTCTACTTCCTCCTCGGTGGAACACGTCGCGGCACATCTTGAGGCAGCAACCGAGCTGAGTAGGCGCTCCGCCACACCCAGCATGGCGGACTTCGGGGATGGAGATAACTCGTCCGTCAACTCGGACATTCACCCAAGTAGGAGACACAGCCTCATCTCGTCTCCACAGATGGGGAGAAGAATGTCCGGAGCGTGTATGAGCGAGGAGACCCGGGAGGCGAACGAATTCTTGCAGCGGGGCAAGGATGCCATCGAAGAGGGGGGAAACATAAGGCGGGATATCAAGGCCACGACACTGGAATGCCTTCAAGGCCTTTATGAACGGGTGTTGTCCCTCGCTGACTCACGGGCCCGCCATAAGCTCAACTTGGAGAGAGCTCTCTCGAGGCACGCACAGGAGCTTCTAAGTGCCGAGAGAGCTCACACCAAGGAGATGCTAGCCCTAAAGCAGGGCTTGGCGGAACAGGTGAGAATAGCGAGGGAAGACATCTCGGGTACCCTGGAGGAGACCAAGGCCATACGCAGCTGGCTAGGCTACGAGACCGAGGAACCCTTCAGGGGGATAAAGGAAGTAAAAAAGGCCATTGAAGCACTGGGCGCCGGGATTTCCCACGAGAAAGCCCAACCGGAGGTATCAGATGCCAAACAGTGGGTCGACATAGAGGCGGGCATAAACAGGCTCGACACCCACACGAAAAGCATCTCTAACCAACTTGATGCCCTCCGGAGAACAGTGGAAAGTCTCGGGGAAAACATCAAAGCCCCACCGTCAGTGCCAGAACTCCCTGCCCAACACCAACTCCCGGAGCCGTCAGAAGTCTCTGCGCTTAGGGGGGAGATCAAGGAAGTAAGGAACTTGATCAAAAAAGTCCTTGAGAGACCGACGTGCGTCCCACCACCACCCCAACCTCCACTGGACCTAGAGCCCCACCTCAAGCCGATCTCTGAAAACATAGAGATAATGAGGTCAGACCTCCGCTCGCTGCAAGATAAGTGCTCGAAAGAACCGGCACCTCCAGTGCCGAATATCGAGACAGAAATGGCGGTGGAGGAAGTGAAACAAGTACTGGCCTCAATACAGAAGGGAGTGGCAGACTTGAACACTACGGACCGGCCACTCCCAGCTCACACCGAACAACACCAAAGAGCATCGGCAGAGACGAAACCCACCTACGCCAAGATGGCTGCCAAGCCTCCCTCACCCAGTCTAAGGCCTAATCACACCCTCATTATCTCCTCAACAGACCCCAAAAACACCGGGGAAAATGTAATTGAGAAGATAAGAGACGCCATAGACACCAAGACCACAGGCGCCAGGATAGACAGGGTGAGAAAGGCTAGGAACCAAAAAGTCATCCTCAGCTGCGGTACGAGGGAAGACCTGAACCTCGTAAAGCAGCAGGTCCAGAGGAGCGAAACCCTCAAGGTAGAGGTGGCAAGAGCCATGAACCCCCTAGTAATCATAAGGGATGTGCTCAAATATCATTCCGACGCAGCGATAGTAGAGAATTTGCTATCTCAAAACAAACATATCCTGCGAGGCGTCGGAACGAAGGAGAGCACAATCCGGGTGAAATACAGGAAACAGGCTAGGAACAATCTGGAGTGCCATCCGGTGCTGGAGGTCTCCCCGGAGATCCACAAGCGCCTTGTGGAGGAGGGTAAGGTATATATTGGACTCCAACGGCGGCCAGTATATGACCAATCCCCTCTGGTCCAATGCACTAAATGCCTTGGCTACGGCCACACAAAGGCCATCTGCCAGGAGAAAGACAACCTCTGCAGCCACTGCGGAGGTAAACACTCCTGGGAGAAGTGCAAGGACAGGCAGGAGGGGAAACCCCCAAAATGCAAGAACTGCACAAAGGCGCACGGTCCAGCAGCGGACACGGCACATAATGCGTTCAGCGCAAGCTGCATGGAAAAACAAAAGTGGGATGCAATAGCGCGAACCCGCATCAACTACTGCTAAGGGCGACCAAGAGAACAACCAAAACGGCTCAACCCTCCCAGATGCTGGCACAAGCAGGTTACGGATCATCCAGGTTAACCTGCGTCGGTGCAAAAAAGCAACCCACGAACTCCATCAGGTGGCAAAGGCAAAAGGTATTTCAATCGCCCTAGTACAGGAGCCATACGTTGGCGCAAGTGGCGTATTGAAACAAAACCCAGGCACTCAAGTCATCCAGTGCACCTTAAACCGTCAAACACCAGTGAAGGCAGCGATCATCGTCTTCGGCGATCGGCTGGAAGTCATTCATGACCCACAGCTGGTGACGGAGACGGAGGTCGCTGTGCTACTGGTGGCGGGCCACCTGAAACTAGGAGTAGTGTCAGTCTATCTGGACGGGAAAGAAGACATAGAGCCATACTTGGATCGCATAAAGGCAGCGAGCGGGAAACTGCCGACCAAACACATCCTGGTCGGCGGAGACGTGAACGCCTGGAGTCACTGGTGGGGCAGCAGAACGGAGAACGCCAGAGGAGAAGCCTATAATACCCTCCTTAACGAAATGGAACTGCAGATCCTCAACACGGGAGATATTCCAACCTTCGAGGAGTACAGGGGAGACAGGCTCTATACAAGTTGTGTAGACGTCACAGCTTGTAGCTTGTCACTGCTAGACAAGGTCGAAAACTGGACAGTAAACCGAGATCTAACCACTTCAGACCACAATGCCATTACCTTCGAAGTACGTCTGAAAGGGCGCCTGCAGCCGCTAAAGCCCATCACGACAAGAAGGTACAACACCAAAAAGGCAAAGTGGAAGGATTTCGAGACGCTGTTCAGGACAAAGCTAGCAGAAAACAACATAACCCCTGACACCATACGGAATATCATGTCCGGAAGGGATCTGGAAGCCATGATCGACGCCTACACGGATATCATCCACAAGACCTGTGATGAATTAATCAATGATGAAAAAGTCCAAGCCAGAAAAACCATCGCGAGAAAGAGAGCAGACCGGGGCGCAGCAGCTGGCCAAGCGGGACGCAAAAGGGCTCTCACGGACGTTATAAGCGCAGTCTTCCAAAGCAAAAAAGACAAAGTCTCCTGGATAGCGGAACGACAGGCAGCCGCTGTCCGAGACTTCACATCACCTCGCTCAGAACCCGAAAAGACGAAACATCCCAAAAGGACGAGAGCAGACAAAGGGGAAGTCAGCCCGCCCAGCTTCATACCACCAACGAAACCAACGGACAACGCGACCAACGCACTCCTCGAATTCCTGGCGATCGAAAAAGCAACAAGGGAAGTTAACCTTAAAACTTGCAAAAACATCCTGCAAGCATATCGCTGGGAAAACGAGGGGTTGTTGAACGTGCAGCTCGTGGAGGCGGAAGCGGCCATATACGACAATGACAAATCCCAAATCATCAAGGGAAAAATGTCAGGACAGTATATGGCTGCGTTCAGCTCGACGGGTGGTTTCGTTCCCCTGAACGAAAGGGAAACACAGCGGACGGGCAAACTAACATTCCTGACTCCCCCTAACGATCCCATTGTCGTAACAGCCCGGTGCACAAAGATAATGCTGCAGGAGAAAATTCTCGAGATGGCGAAAACCATCTCGGGACCACATGAACCTGCAGCGGCAAGCCAGCCCTGGACGATGCCAAACGTCACCTGGATCAACGGGGTACCTGGATGCGGCAAAACAACGTGGATTGTTGACAAATTCGACGCTGACAACGACATCATAATCACCACAACAACCGAGGCAGCCAAAGACCTGAGAGGCAAGGTAGCGCAACGCATAGGCGATGGAGTCAAATCCAAAGTGCGCACCATGGCCTCCGTACTAGCCAATGGTTTCATGGAGCGGAGTGAAAAGCGTCTGCTCATAGACGAAGCTCTCATGAACCACTTCGGGGCAATAGTAATGGCATCACGGTTGTTGGGGGCGGAGGAAGTCGTCATCGTGGGAGATGTCAACCAGCTGCCTTATGTCGAAAGAGAGAACCTCTTCGACATAAGGTACAGCAGTCCCGCTATACTGGCATCCATCAACCAGGAGATGTTTTGCACGCACCGAAACCCCATGGACGTGGCATACGCTCTGAGCGAAGTGTACCCGGGCATGTACTCGTCAAGATCCCGTATTCGTTCCCTGAAGCTGAAAAGGTATACAGGTGCAAACATACCAACTGACCCTCCGCAAACCCTATTCCTAGTGCTGACACAGGAGGAAAAAACCTCCCTAATCAGCAAGGGATACGGGTCCGGAACGGGGTCCTGCACCTTAACCGTACACGAAGCTCAGGGACTGAACTATGAATCGGTGATCATAGTACAGACGAGGGAACGGTCGACTAAGCTCCGAAACAGCGTCCCCCATGCTGTGGTGGCAGTGTCGCGACACACAGCCAGTTGCACCTACTACACAGACGACAGCTCGGATGCCATAGGCAGGTTCGTGCGGCGGGCGACCGAAGCCAGTGAGCGGCACATAATCGACCACAACATGAAAATGGCCATTAAAAATAGAGACGAAGAGATCGTGAAATCTCTATTAAATACACCAAGGCCAGCGGAGTCTGAGGCAGGGACATCGGGACAATAGCTTGTAAGGAAAAAATTTAGTGTTTTTACAAATGAATGTCGTAATACTAATAAATAGTTATATATAGTTAATAAACCAATAACACAAAAAAAAAAAAAAAAAAAAAAAAAAAAAAAAAAAAAAAAAAAAAAAAATTATTATGGACTCACTTAGAATAGGCAACTAACACTAGCTTTAGAACTTGATGTATGGAGTAATAACATGAAAAATAAAACAAACTGCACTTTGAATAAAAAACAAATCCAAAAAGAGTACGGACCACAGAGTCTGTAGACTTGAAGTTTCACTTATAAAAAAAAAAAAAAAAAAAAAAAACCTAACCTAACCTAACCTAACCTAACCGCCGCGGAGATTAGTACCAGAAAGTTTAAGTTAGAGCAGTGCTGCACGGTCTATCAGGCCGAACTGTTGGCTCTACTTGAGGCCACAAAGCTAGCGTTAGTAAGCAAAGTCGAACATTGCAACATCTTTTGCGATTCCAGATCCGCACTAGAGACTGTAGTTAATAACGCTTCCCTCCACCCCCTCGCAGTCGAAACAAGATCTAATATTGCAAAAATAAAGAAGATTGGAAAATCGTTAAAGCTCTTCTGGATCAAGGCTCACGCGGGGCTGGAGGGAAACGAGCGCGCTGATGAGCTGGCTAAGAGTGCTGCGTTGCACCTCAAAACCAAGTCTCACTACGACAGGTGTCCGGTTTCATTCGTCAAGCGACAAATTCGTCTTGAGTCGCTTGACGAATGGAATCGGCGCTACAAAACAGAAGATAAAGCATCAGTCACAAAGGCATTCTACCCAGATGCCATCTCAGCGTACCCTCTTGTCAAAAAAACAAAAGTGGATCCAATTTTGACGCAACTGATGACAGGACATGGCGGGTTCTCCTCTTACTTGCATCGTTTCAAGTGCAAGGATAGCCCGGCATGTCCTTGTGATCCACAAGTGGAAGAGAGCGTTTTGCACGTCATCACTCAATGCCCCATTTATGCCAATAAAAGATTTAATGTTGAGCAGCAATTGAACATAAATGTAAATATAGACAGTTTAAGTGAAATAATAGCGAATAAGTATGTACGTAACGAGTTTCTTGTTTACTGCAAGGATATAGTTGTAAGTGTAGCAAAACGAAATAAGTAGTAGTAAAAACTGTACTACCATATATTTAAATATATAGGTACCGTGCATTTGGAATGTATAGCATAATATAGATATAAGCAAAATTGTAAAAAACAAAAAGAAAACTTGTATATATTTATTAAAACCTGTGTTCAATAGACTAAGAGAGAAAACAAAACACCTAGCTAGATGAGAGTAGGGCCGTAGTTTGGAATCCCACCAAATATGTTATGAGAGGAAAGAACGAAAGATAGAAAATGTATGCAGCATGAAATTGAAGTGCAATAGAGAGAACTGGAATGAACCTGAAGCGCAGAATAGGCTCCCATTTTGTGGGAGGATCTAGAGCAGGAAAAAAAAAAAAAAAAAAAAAAAAAACCTAACCTAACCTAACCTAACCTAACCTAACCTAACCTAACCTAACCTAACCTAACCTAACCTAACCTAACCTAACCTAACCTAACCTAGTCCCGCTCCAACCGCGACCGAGAGCGCCACGCAATAAAACCGCTCCGCGTTCGAAAAATCACGAAAATAGTGAAAAGTGCTCCGATTTTCATGTGAAAAGTGTCAGTGTGTGCGGAATCACTAGTGCTACCGAACTGCGAAATCCGCTTGGAAATCGGACAACAATCCAGTGAGTTATTCTCAAAATAGTAGAAAATAACCCTACTTTACAAGATTTTTAAACTTTGCTGCTAAACGCTGCCCGTTTAGTCGCGGTAACACCCCTTTTTTATTTAACTAAGGGGTCGGCACTTTAGAGGTGCACATTTCGGCTGAGTCCGGGATTTTTCCCGTTAGCACTCGCTGAAATATAAACAAAAAACTGTAAACCACGTGGCCACGTGGTCAGACTTCCGAAATACTAGGAGAAGTTTTGACGATTGGGAATTGTGCGCCCCATCGATTCCAATTGCTGGACACCTCGATCTTCAATTTTGGACCACCCACTGCTGAGAAAATAAATTTTGAAAATTTCATCAAATTTCGAAAAATTTTAACTCCGGATCAAGATCGGTGACGGTATCTTTTTTCAAGCTTTTATTAGAGACAGTAGTGACAACTATTTTATAAAAAAATTTTGGATTTTTCTCGTTTGTAGTTTTTTAGTTATAAATTTGTTAATATTGTAACTGTAATTATCTCGGAAAATAGGCGAGATAGCCCAATTTTAAGCAAACCTTTAAATTCCCACCAAAGTGGGAATTTTAAAATTGTTGAAAATTGACCCTAAATTTTTTTAAATTTTTTCAGAATTTTTGGACGTTAAGTTAACTTATATTTGGTTTGTAGTTAATAACACAGAAACGGTGCGTCCTATAGCGATTCGGATTGAAGCGCAGAGTATCCCATATGACTGCACACATTACACATTAAATTTTTGTGTTGAAAAGTTTTTTGTTAAAATTTTCAAAAATTTTGAAGTGCTCTACAAGAGTCAATTTTTCGATTTTTGAAAAAATTTTTGTAGATTCACACTGTAAACTAAACTGCACACTTAGCACACAAATTGGCATCAGGCCATTTTCTTATTAATTTTCTTTAATTTTCTTCTTCATTTTAAAAATTTCTATGTAGCATAAAATCATAAAAAGGGGTGTTTTTTAAAATTTTTTACCGCAGAACCTATTTTTTAAACAAGACCAAGCTAAGGTGCAAAAATCAAAATTCTAACTTCAAAATTGGGGGGTCGATTTTCGTTTTCATATTACGCAACCTAAAACTTACAAAAACTCTCTAAAATCAATAACTTGCAGACCATTTGGCCAAATTTAACGGGAATTTCTTTGTTGTGTGTAATAACAGATTGCACACAACACACATAAAATTTTAGCTTTTAAAAAATTTTTTGAAAGTTTTCAAAAAATTTTTAAAATATCGAAAAATTAAATTTTTTTATTCTAGTTATATATTAGTTATATGCAATAAAACTTTTGTGTATTATATAAGACTGCACACAGTGCACATAAAAAACTTGAGACTCGAAAATTTAAAAAAAAAAAAAAAAAATTCGAAAATTTTTCAAAATTTTAAATTTATTTTAAACTTAGTTTTTACTTAAAACTGCACATTTAGCACACTGTGACTTAAGCAGCTAACGTTCGTTTTTTGTATTTTGAAAATTTGCTACTATAAGATAGTTAATTAAGTTCTACATTACAAATTGTACAAGAGACAACTGTGAGTTGTAGTGGACCGCTCTCCGATCACATTACGATTGGACATCTGACTTGTTACGTCCTTTTACACACGTAACACTCCAATTGTGACAGCCACATTAGTGGCAATATATTATTATTATACCTTAAATTTAATTGACTTATTTATACCACTTTTACAAATTTATCATCATTTTATTTGATTTATCTTGCAATTTTATTCGTACCTAAAATATTGCGAAATATTGACGCGACCCTTGCAACGATGTTCGCTGCAACTAGAACCCCGACTAAAAAGGCTAATGAAGCTAATGACCCCTCCACGCAGGTTGAGCAGGCCGGCCCCGCTCATTCTAAGGTCCGCACGAGCATTGGTGAATGGGAGACCGGTAGAGTCTCGCCAAACCCGCCGGAAAGCCCTACCAGAAGGGCAGTGGCTCTTGAGTCGACTTCTCAACCAGCCCCACCGAAGACAAAATTGATATTGTCAGCCTCACAAGGAAGCAAACCACAACCACTTGGAAAACGCAGAGCATCTGCGGAGATAGTGGGAACCATGCAGCGTAAGAATGCGTCTGCAAAAAGGCCAGCAGAAGCAAAGGCTGCATTAATAAAAGGGAAAACATCTTTGAACAGCTCAAGAAACACCAAGACCGAGATCAAAGAAGATTTAATTTTTGCACTTGATCGATTATACGAGCTCTACAAAGAGGCTGAAGAAGATGTAAAGAATGCGAAATGCCGGTGCCAAGAGGGAGTTATTGTAAGAGAGGTAGAGCATGTAGAGCACTTGGACGCTACATTTTCAGTTCAACCTGTCCCGAAACAAATCGATCTTTGCAAAATCCTTGAAGACCATGTGAAACTTATTAAAGAAAATAATGAGAGCATGGCAATACTGAAGAATAGATTAGGAGAGCACCAGAAAGTCTTGAAGGCCACTACTTACGCGAGTGTAGCAGCCGGCGGCAGTGAGAGAAATCTCCCACAGCAGACGGCGCTGCACTCCGTAGTGGTGACCTCCACAGACGAAACAGAGAGTGGTGAAGAAGTGATACAAAAGATAAGAGAAGCAGTAAACTCGCAAGAAGGTTGGTTAAAAGTGGATAGAGTAAGGAAAGCGAAGGATCGAAAAGTTATAATCGGGTGCAGAAGCCAGAAGAGATACAGAAAGTCAAGACTAGGATACAAGAAAAAGGTCAACAGCTTAACGTAGAGGAGATTAAAAATAAGGACCCTCTTATTGTTCTTTTCGACGTCCTTCAGAAAAATTCTGATGAGAGCGTCGTAAGGGCAATGAGAGAGCAAAATGAAAACCTCCTAAGAGGAATAAGTAAAGAAGAGAATAGGATTGAAGTACGCTTCCGACGTAGAGCACGAAACCCTCTCACAGCACATATTGTGGTCAGAGTATCGCCAACTATTTGGCAGCGCTTAACCACCGCAGGGGCTGTACATGTCGACCTGCAGAGAGTCAGGGTCGCCGACCAGTCTCCACTCATCCAGTGCTCTCGTTGCCTGGGGTACGGTCACAGTCGGCGATTCTGTCATGACGCGGCTGACGTGTGCAGTCACTGCGGTGGACAGCACAAGCGAGCCGAATGTGCGGAATGGCTTGCGGGTACACCCCCGGGATGCATAAATTGTACCAAAGCGAAAGCACATAAGGTAGAGCACAACGCCTTTAGCCAGGAATGCCCGGTGAGACGGAAATGGGAGGCGCTAGCCAGGTCCACCGTGGCGTATTGCTAAGGGCGCCATATACAAGTACGTGCAAGCTAACCTAAAACGTAAGAAGCTGGCTACAAATGAACTTATGATAGAGGCAGTGCAAAGGAAAATCGCCGTAGCACTTCTTCAAGAGCCATACGTGGGTGCGGATCGGAGTGTTAGGAGCCACAGGGGAGCACGGACTTTTCAGAATACTGAACTGGAGGGGGGATGCGTCAAGGCGGCAATAGTCGTCTTTGATCCAACTATTGATGTCATCCAATACCCAGAACTCACCACAAACAACATTGTTGTGGTGGGTATCCGAACCAGTGCATGGAAGGTCACCGTGGTCTCCTATTACTTCGAGCCGGATCAACCTATCACTCAGTATCTTGAACAGCTGGCGAAAATCTATAAAAAACTCGGTCCTAGGAAGATACTCATAGGTGGTGATTCGAATGCCAAAAGTGCTTGGTGGAGTAGTTTAAAAACGGATCATAGAGGGGAAGAAATGGCAGGAACTCTGGATGACCTGGGCCTTCATGTGCTCAACACAGGCAGTACCCCTACCTTTGACACTATCGGAGGAGGGCAAAGATACTCTAGTTTCATCGATGTAACAGCTTGCACTACCGACATGTTGGATCTAGTGGTAGACTGGACAGTAGATGAAAACCTTACAAGCTCGGACCACAACGGGATTACCTTTAACATTCGACTTCATAAATCAATAGGCATAAACATTATTAGAACAACGCGGATATATAATACTAAAAAAGCTAATTGGGAAGAATTTCGTAAGAATTTTAACCAATTGCAGACAACACATAAATTAAGCATAGAAGATATTGGAAAAATTAATAGCATACAAGAAACAGAAATAGCAGTAGTAAATTATACAAAAATTATCACGAAAGCATGTAAAAACTCAATACCAAATAAGAAGAATCAAGAAATACTTACGATCCCGTGGTGGTCCGAGAAGCTCGAGGTTTTGAAAAAAGGGGTCGCCACTAGAAAAAACAGGATTCGCTGCGCAGCACCGGTCCGCAGAGCTAAAGTAGTCGGAGAGTACCTGAAACAGAAAGAAGAGTATGAGTTAGAAGTACAGAAGGCACAGGTTGAGAGTTGGAAGGGATTCTGCGGTAAACAGGATCGGGAAGGGGTTTGGGAGGGAATTTATCGTGTAATGGGAAGGACAAAGAGCAGAGAGGAAGACATTCTACTGGAAAAAGAGGGAAAAGTGCTGGACGCTAAAGGTTCTGTGGAATTACTAGCACAGACATTTTATCCTGAAGATCTGGAAACTAGCGACAACACCGAACATCAGCGTATTAGAAGGTTGGCAGAAGTCGTGAACGCTGGAAAACAAAGTGATCCTTGCGATCCACCATTCACAGAGAGCGAACTTTTAATGGCGATTGATACATTTAATCCGAAAAAAGCTCCAGGCGCTGACGGGTTTACAGCAGACATCTGCAACCATGCAATCCGGAACGATACAAACCTGTTCCTAACTATCCTGAACAAATGCCTGACATTCTACCTCTTCCCCAAGATATGGAAGGCAGCAACGATTATAGTGCTTAAAAAACCTGGCAAAGATAGATATACTCAGCCTAAAGCATATAGACCTATAGGACTATTGCCAGTGTTAGGTAAAGTTTTTGAAAAGATGTTGATGGCGAGAATAAAATATTACCTGATGCCAAGGCTGAGTATACACCAGTATGGATTCATGCCCCAAAAGAGCACCGAAGACTCCCTCTACATCCTAATGCAACGAATATATTCTAAGATAGAGCAAAAAAGAATTGTTACACTAGTTTCATTGGATATAGAGGGAGCCTTCGATAGCGCTTGGTGGCCTGCCATAAGGATCCGTCTGGCAGATGAGGGTTGCCCAATAAATCTGCGGAAAATGATAGATAGTTATCTCAGTGATAGGGAGGTAACTGTTAGATATGCCGGCGAAATATTTACAAAGAGGACTAATAAGGGATGTGTTCAAGGCTCCATCGGCGGACCTTTGCTATGGAATCTTATCCTGGACCCTCTCTTGAAAGGCCTTAATGAAAGAGGAGATTACACACAAGCATTTGCAGATGATGTCATCTTGGTTTTCGATGGGGAGACAGCGTCTGAAATCCAGGATCGTGCCAATGCCGCACTTGAATATGTTCGAGCGTGGGGTGTCCGAAATAAACTAAAATTCGCACCACATAAAACCAACGCGATGGTTATTACGCGGAAATTAAAGTACGACACGCCACGCTTAAACATGGACGGGATCGGCATTGGCATGTCCAAGGAAATTAAGATACTAGGTCTAACCATCGATGACAAACTGACATTCAATACACACGTTGCAAATGTCTGTAGAAAAGCCCTCAACTTTTACAAACAGTTGTCGAGAGCGGCGAAAATAAATTGGGGACTACAACCGGAAGTGATTAAGATCATCTACACAGCGGTTGTAGAACCAACAATAATGTATGCTGCTGCAGCTTGGGCCCCTGCGACGAACAAACTGGGTATACAAAAACAACTAGATGCTGTGCAGCGTGGCTTTACACAGAAAATTGTTAAAGCGTATAAGACTGTCTCTCTAAACTCGGCTTTATTACTTGCTGGGTTGCTTCCCCTTGATATTAGAGTCAGGGAAGCAGCCTCACTTTATATGGCAAAGAAAGGTTACTCCCAGCAGGTAATAGGGGACCGGGAGATGGAGAGACCCGTATCTTTCAAAGATGCAATTCACCCTGCAGAACACACAGAGACGCATTTTACTTGCCTGCCGGACGATGCAGCACTGCAAGAACACAGTAACAATGGCCTGAAGATCTTTACGGATGGCAGCAAACTGGAGGGGAAAGTCGGCGCGGCGCTGTCCTTATGGGACAGTGAAACGGAGATAAGTACCCGAAAGTTCAAGTTAGAGCAGTGCTGCACCGTTTATCAGGCAGAAATGCTAGCTCTGTGTGAAGCCACAAAGCAAGCTCTACATAGTAAAAATACCATCTGCAACATCTATTGTGACTCAAGGTCTGCACTAGAAACAATCGTTAATAACGCGTCCCTCCACCCCCTAGCATTAGAAGCCAGAGCCAACATAAGAGAGATTAGAAAAACTGGTAGAGCTCTACATCTCTACTGGATTAAGGCACATGCAGGGCTGGAGGGTAACGAACGGGCAGACGAGCTTGCGAAACAAGCGGCCTTACATTTGAAGACAAAACCTCACTACGACAAATGCCCAGTTTCCTTTGTTAAAAGACAAATCCGATCGGAATCACTAGAGGAATGGAATCGGCGCTACAAAAACAGTGAAACCGCCTCGACGACAAAAAAGTTTTTCCCAGATGCTATAGAGGCATACCCTCTGGTTCAAAAAATTAAAATAAGCCCAATAGTTACACAATTAATGACCGGTCACGGTGGGTTCTCCTCGTACTTATATCGTTTTAAGTGTAAGGAGAGCCCAGCGTGCAATTGTGACCCAGAGATCGAAGAGAGCGCTCTACACATCATTACAGACTGTCCCATCTATAGTAAAATAAGGTTCGACACCGAACAAGAATTAGATATAGACATAAATGTAGAGAATATAAGTAAAATCATAGCAGATAAGAACACTAGAGATAAGTTTATTGAATTTTGTATAGACATAGTTAAGAATGTAGTTAATAAAAATAAGTAAAATAATTGATGTACTCTTGTATATTTGAATATATACACGAAGTACATACAGCAATTGTCAGCAAAAATTTAGAAATAAGAAATATTGTTACAAAATAAGAAAAGCAAAATGTATCGAAAATTTATTTAACCCTATAATAAAACAGAATGAAGAAGAATAAAAATATGTAGGGTATCAGAATAAGAAATAGGGACGACAGAATTGGCGATCCCACCAATTGAGGCATGACTGAGATGAACAAAAGAAAGAAAATGTATGAGGTATGACAGTGACTTCCGAATAAAAGCGAGAACTGGAATGGAAGAGACTAGTAGCAATAGGCTCCAATCACGTTGGAGGGCGCAGGTACGCAAAAAAATTAGTAGAATTTTAGTGTATTTTTGGTAGGTTTTTCTAAATTTTTCATACGAAATTGTGTTTTTTATAGGTTTTATTGCTATTACTTACCCAAATAGCAACTTTTATTTAAGGGAATCACTGCTAAGGGTGTATTAACATCCCCCCTAAATAACCCGCCCCCTTTGGGAGCGCTACGGCCCATAAAAAACAAAATATTGGCAATACAAACTTCTCATCGACATAGAAAAGTTCACCTAACCCGGTACATTTCTCATACAAATTGAATTTCGACTTTTAAATTCTGGACGCTATATAGTTGTTCCTGGTATCAATAGACGCAGCTCTGGAAGCTCCTCCCGGATCTGAAACAGAAAAAGTAAATTAGTAGAATTTTAGTGTATTTTTGGTAGGTTTTTCTAAATTTTTCATACGAAATTGTGTTTTTTATAGGTTTTATTAATATTACTTACCCAAATAGCAACTTTTATTTAAGGGAATCACTGCTAAGGGTGTATTAACATCCCCCCTAAATAACCCGCCCCCTTTGGGAGCGCTACGGCCCATAAAAAACAAAATATTGGCAATGAGGTGGATCATGTGATCACCACATGAACAGCCGAAGAGCGTAAATAAAACACAAAAATTAACTGCTTTATTACGTAGGGCTTGCAAAGACATTAAGTTTCAAACATCTCAGCGGGGCCATAAAAATAAAAATAAATTCAACTCTTGTCAATCTCAAATAACCATTTCTAAGATAAGACAAAAGAAGAAAAAAATCTAAAAGGGACTAGTGGAATTGCTTAAAACAAAGAAAAAAATCCGTAAAGGTTGTAAATGGTCAACACGTGCAACGAGGAAAAAAGAGCGTGAGACCGAGATTGTAGAATCCTTCTTGGAAAAATAGGGAGGGTCTAAAAATTGACCGCCTTTGGGTAACGCTATGGTAACAGGTAGCCAATGAGAGGAATGGACATATTTTCACAGTGGTTTTTTTTCAGATCATGGGGGGGATGAACGAGCTTGGGACTCGGCTTTTGGAAGACAGGGTCGGGAGTTGGAACGAAGTCGCGAATCAGGAACGAACACCTGAACCCACCGAGGGAACAATATCTTAACTCACGAAACTCCGGGTTTCGTAGTCTACGAGTAACTTCAGTGATATATGAAGTGTTGTTTATTTTTTAACACCGATTCGTTGCAGTTGTGGTAACGTACCTTCTATTAAAATATATAAAAGTAATTTATTCACAGTACTTTAGTTGTTGATCACCTTTTGTCTGAAATAATAATATTGACATCAAGTATATTATTATGGATTCTGAAACATACGATTTGAATAGAATTCAGCCTAAATACTTACCTCACTTTCTCCTGGGTTTTTTTTTGAAGCATTACTTATTATCAATTTAAATATAATGTATATATGGTTGAAATTAATGTGAAGAAATAGATAACCTTTAATTTCTCCAAATTAAAACACATCAACAACAATCACAGTTCAAATTCAGAACGCAAACAAGGACATTGGTTCCTTAATTAATTGACGAATAAAACTTATTCAGTTTAAATCTAGATGTCATGAGATGAGAATTTCTAACGTATTGTGAATATGGCTTGTAAATGACGCTTTGCGAAATAGAGAGATCAGGTAGTAACGATTTGAATGTCGGAGGGTCTATTATTGTTCAATGGGATATGTTCCTTTGCCGAGTTTTGGGAATATTGAGGTGATGTTAATAATAATGAGATAGTGATTAGTTGTAAATAGATTGTAAATGTGGTAATATAAATGTTTCATCGAAGTCCACTAGGATGAGATTATTGATGGTGGCTTTTCTGGCCGAGAGGGTTTTTTATTTAGCTATTCGTTTTCCCTCTCGATTAAATGCCTTAGGAACAGAATAGCTGGTCGATTAAAAACAAAACAACACAAAATCGATCTAAATAAATGACAAGTTCTTTACTTTTGATTTAATTGTGGATCAGAAATATATGAATTAATATTCTACTTACTGGATTTTATTCAATTAATTTTAAGACCCTTTTCTCGATACAAGAACAACAGAGATTATCATAAGTTGATACTTTATATAATCCTAATTTTATATACTAAACTAGCAATACAAGCAATGAATATATTTAATGGCTATCTCTGTTGGTCTATATGTATCTCACCCGATACATGTTGATATATATAAATATATATAAACATACAACTATAAATGTATAGGCAGGATAAATGGGAAGTGACGTTACGACACTTGAATGATGGTATCAAGTTCGAATATCCAGAGAGGATGATAACGTAGTAATCGATAAAATCATAACTTAGTAAGCTAACTGAAACTGAAGTAGTTTATAAGAGGCTGGCTGCAGAACTAGAAGGCGGGCTTTGATGGCGGAAACATCGTGAGCGACGACAACTACGAATAAGTATTTTGATAGTAGTGAAAATCAGAGTGTTCGAGTATAGAAGTCTGACGACAGATTTTGGGGTTTTGTTGTGTTGGTGAGGTGAGCATACACATCTAACATTTGAGAATACAACGACGTTAGTATACTCGTTGGCATTGTTGAAATTAATGAAATCAGTACATGGCCGTGGCGAGGGATTGCAGCCTGGATATCTCAAAAATCACACACACTCTCAAACCGTCCTTGCACTCAGTTTGGCCAAACTGTATCACAAATCCATAATTATGAAACGTAAACTTTTGGTACCGAAAAATCTGGGGAAGAACGCTATTGAGCGTTATCTACGAAAGAGATACACATATACGCTTCGCAGCGTTAGGGTAATTTACGGACGGTTTATTCCCCCATCGGCTTTGCCGAGCGGTAAGTCCCGCAAGTAGGTTCCCTAGATATCGCTCTGGACTGGTCTCTGTCAGCGGTGGACCGAAATAGCCCACACAGGAACTTAATACACCAACCCACGCTATCCTAACACTTACTATGACAAACCTATGAATTTTAACAAGTCTTACACGCTAAAATTAAAGAACGGCGACCTATCTAATACCTTCAGAAGTAAAAGGAACTGTCATGTACAAGTAAGCTTAGATGGAATGGCAAGGTGATTAGTTCATGTCCAATCGGTCGAATGTACTGATAAAGATGTAGACTATAAAACTAGATTTGACAAGATGTTGTGCTCATACTCTCCCATACGACGGGATACCTGAAACTGTTAAGACTCACTCGATATACCTATATACATAAATAGACGATCACGACCTAGATGGTGCCACCACAGCAATACAAACTTCTCATCGACATAGAAAAGTTCACCTAACCCGGTACATTTCTCATACAAATTGAATTTTGACTTTTAAATTCTGGACGCTATTTAGTTGTTCCCGATATCAATAGACGCAGCTCTGGAAGCTCCTCCCGGATCTGAAACAGAAAAAGTAAATTAGTAGAATTTTAGTGTATTTTTGGTAGGTTTTTCTAAATTTTTCATACGAAATTGTGTAACCTAACCTAATCTTTTTTTTTTTTGACCCAGGAAAATCCTTTATGGATACCAAATCGCCCGGGGGAGCGAGATGGTTATGTGGGAGTCACTGCCAGAAGGGCAGTATACCCACTAAAAACCTGGGGTGAGCAGTCCTCCGCCGAGATGGGGCAAGATAGGGTCACGCTAGCAATCACTATCTTGCCCCGGCGGTAGGCCCGGATGAAAACATCCAGGCCCCGGCACAGGGAGGGGTGGCCTCGCTCACCAAGGCCACCCCTCAGACGTGTGGGGTCGTGCAAGGCGGCCGAAAGTCCCCCGACCTTCGGCCAGTGACCCCACTATGATTGGGGGGGGAGGAGGCGGGCAAACCGCCTCCTCCTTCCCCCCGTACGTCTGCGCCGGATCGGGTCAGAAGAGGCGTCGTCCTCCCTGGCCCGCTCCGCGGTCTC
The DNA here is from genome assembly GCA_954871355.1 of Cabera pusaria. Lineage (NCBI taxonomy): Eukaryota > Metazoa > Arthropoda > Insecta > Lepidoptera > Geometridae > Cabera > Cabera pusaria. The sequence goes on along the minus strand of OX940901.1, from coordinate 26,079,252 downwards.
CTTCTGCGTCATCACCTCTTCGCAGAAGGAGACCACCGCCTGCCACGATCTCTCACTGTCGAGCATGGCATTTACCATGCTCGGCAGAGAGAGATCCCGCCCTATGACAGTTTTTTACAAAATCGGCTATCTTTATCGCTCTGATAGAATGTACGCTTCCAAATTATGTCGCCTACATTAAATTCAACATTTTTGCGACGTAAATTGTAGTTGGTTGCGTTGCGGGAGTGTGCTTTAATAAGAGATAGTTGAACCTTGTCAAAAATTTTCTGAAGTACGCCTAGATTTTCTGCGTAAGAGTCACGAGGCGCAAAGACTATGTGGCTCTCTAGATCAGCATCTACATAGTGAGAACCATCACTCGGTAATTCACGCCCAAAAACAAGAAAGGAGGGTGTAAAACCTGTGACTTCATTAACCGCGCTATTCAAGGCAAATTGTATTTTGGGTATGTTAGTATCCCAAGACCGATGATCATTTTCGATAAAAGTTGACACAGCTGTCATTATTGTTTTGTTGTAGCGTTCAACAGTATTGATTTGTGGAGTGTAAAGTGGTGTATAGAAGACATTCGGTATATTGTAATGAGCAAATAAATCGCGCATCATATTGCTGGTAAGCTGTTTCCCGTTATCCATGATAATTGTGCTTGGAATACCATGTACTAGAAAAACATTTTCTTCCAAGATTTTGCTTATGATTTGGGATGTAGCACGTCTTATAGGGAATAACAAGCAGTATTTTGAGAAACAGCAGGTAATTACTAGAAGAAATGTGTTCTGTTTTCTAGTTACGGGCAAAATACCTACCAAATCAACACTGATCATTTGAAATGGGCGGCAACAATCCTTAGGCCTGCCCATTGTTCCAAGGGTTGTGTGATTTGGGTACTTGTAAGAAAGGCAAATTTCGCAACTACTGACGAAATTAATGACATCTTTATGTAGGTTTGGCCAAAAGTATTTTAAGCTAAGTCGCTTGTGAGTTTTGAAGATGCCAAAATGACCAGCAGAAGGAGTTGCATGGTTCTGGGAAATTGTTTCCTGACGGTACTCTAGTGGAATCACTTCTTTCCATTCAAATTCTCTGGTAAGTGGATTCAAGGACTTCATATACCGGAACAATTTACCATTTTCGATGCGATAGTTAAGGAAGTATGTAGGGGAAGTCTGGCATCCTTTAAAAATATTTAAATACCACGAGTCGTTAGTAGGTTGCGTGGGTGCGTCTGGTAGGGGATCAATCGCAGATATGGGGACCGAGCGGCTTAAACTATCTGGCACGACATTTTCGCTGCCCTTCCTATGTTTGATATCAAAATTATACGCTGATAGACGCACACCCCATCTGGCCAGTCGCCCCGTAGGGTTATTTAGATTTAAAAACCACTTGAGAGATGAATTATCAGTGTACACCGTAAACTTGAGGCCGTTTTCTAGGTAGCAGCGCCAGTGCTCTATAGCAAGGAGTACGGCTAATGCCTCTCGTTCAGTTGCACTATAGTTACGCTCTTGGTGTGACAAGGATTTACTCATATATGCTATGACTCTTTCCTGTCCATCTATAGTTTGAGTGAGCACAGCGCCGACCCCATAGTCGCTGGCATCTGTGTGAACCTCAAACATTTTGGAGTAGTCCGGACAGGTAAGTATAGGCGCGGAGATCAAGCACTTTTTGAGTTCCTGGAATGCTTTGTCAGTTTCAGAGGACCATGAAAAAGGTGGTGCATTTTTACCCTGAGATGTCAGCTTGTTTAAAGGTGCACATAGGCTGCTAAAATTGGGGATGAACCTACGATACCAAGATGCGGTTCCTATAAATCGTCGAACTTCCTTACGATTAATCGGAGTAGGGTAATTCACAATCGATTGTACCTTTTCAGGGTCAGCGTGCAAGCCATTAGAGTCAACAACATAACCTAGATACTTTAGCTGTGACCTGAAGAACTGACTTTTTTCAAAGTTTATTGTCAGATTGGCCATTTTTAGTTTTTCAAGGACGCGTTTTAGTAGAGAAATGTGGTGTTCAAAGGTTTCTGACACGATTATGACATCATCCACGAATACGAATACTCTGTGTTCGAATTCGGGGCCATAAAACAGTTTATCTACTAACCTTTGCTGTGTCGCTGGCGCGTTAGTCAATCCAAAAGGCATGGACTTAAATTGAAACGTGCCTCGGGAGGGGATATAGAAAGCCGTCTTCTGTCTATCCTCTTCTTTTATTAATACCTGCCAAAAGCTTTTAGAGAGATCTACGCTTGAAAGGTATTTAGAGTCGCGTAAGTTGTCGAGGATTTCTGATATATAGGGGAGACTATAGGCGTCCTTTTTGGTAATCGCATTTAGTTTCCGGCTGTCGAGGCAGAATCGTAGTTCTCCATTCTTTTTCGGTGTTAAAAGAACTGGTGATGACCACGGGCTCTCGCAAGGCTCGACGATATCTTCTTTTAACATATCATCCAATTGTTCGACAAGGATACGTTGTTTCTCCGGGGACATTCTATAATATCGCTGTCGAATGGGGGCAGCATCCCCAGTGTCTATAGAGTGTGTGATTAGAGATGTACGACTTAAACCACACTTTTCATATGAAATATCGTGAAACTCTGATATTATTGTGTCAGCTATCGATTTTTGTTCCTGACACAAGTGGTCGTAGGAAAATATAAGGTTAGATTTTTCGACTGGGTCTGCAGACGAGACCTTTGCCGGTTCATTAAGGGATGCTATTTGGTCAAGATTTTTGGGAAGTAACCCAAAAATTCGCCAAAAATCCATGCCTAGGATTAAGTCATGTTTCACACTTGGCACTGCGTATGCCCGAAGAATTAAGGTCTTACTTTGGAAAGTAACAGGGAGGTGGATTACTCCAATGGAGTCAAGTTGTTCACCACCTGCGGCTATGAAACTAGTTGGGTCACCAGTTTCCAATTCCAAACCAGTCTTGAGTAGACTTTCATGACTACCGTTACCTAGAATAGTTGCAGACGAACCAGTATCTAGGAGACCAGTAAACGGTGCGTTATTCACGCTTATAGAGACATAAAGTCTAGATCTATTAACATGATCAAGATTATCACGGATTGTTGAGACAGTATTAAAAGTAGAACATTTAGAGACAAAACTCAACCATTCCTTCCACTCTGCTATGCTAGTTTTATTATGAACTATTGGCTCTAACACGCTGTTTCCACAATCCTGATAAACTAGTTTTTTGATTTAGTAGTACCATTGCATTCGGGGCATTCTACTGAACGAAACCCTTTTTTTCCGCATTTAAAACAAACGATATAGCGTTCTTCCTTGCATGTTTTGAGTGTGTGACTATTCGTTCTACATCTAGGGCAGTACATTGGTCTAAGTTGGTCAGAAGGATTCGCCGCCAAAGCTGATACACCAATGTTTTGGATCGGGTGCGATTCATTCTCACCAAGGGAGTTAATATTTGGATAAGGCTTAGTATAAGTATTAGTGTTAGAATTATACGTGTGTTTCTGATTGTAGCTGTCTTGGCGAAATTTATTCTGCAGAGTAGTCGGTACGGACGTAGTATGTTTATATGCGAACTCAGGAGCTAACGTTGAGTTGGTCGCTTTAGGCGGCTCATGAAAGTGAGTAAATCGCGATTGAACATTTTCATAATTACGGCATACGGATTTTAGCGCGTCAATAGTCTGGATTCCAAGAGATGCAGCCAGCGAGCCAGCGTAACATGGACGTATATTATGCAGCAATATATCTAGTTTTTCCTCCTCGGATAAGGGTTTGGTGAGGCGGGAAAACATGCCATCCATTATGGATAAGTAAATTATTATATTTTCATGCTCCCCTTGAGTGCGCGATCGAATTTCAGCAGCAAATCTATAATCGTAGTCATTGCTGCTGAAATCTTCTTTAAGCAGTTTGCAAAGTTCTTGCCAGGATGCTGCCCAATCTTTGTTGCATCTATACCAATGTAAGGCGTCGTCTGCAAAAATGTCAAAGGCCGAAGACAAGATCTTATCGTAGGAAATACCCCTAGCAAGTACAAACTCCTCAACTTTTTGTATGAAAGAACGTACACATGATTTGCCTGAGTATCTGAGTTTGCTAATATCGGCTGTTAGGCTACGTTCACAAGTGACAGATATGGCCGGACCTTCATGAGCAGTTTCCGCAAGCGCAGAAGTAGTTGCGGATCTGGTCTGAGGTTGAAGATTTTGGGGTTTGAGACTATTAAGGTCTTTGTACTGCGAGTTGAGGCTCGTAAGGCAGGCTTTGTGGAGATCTGCAACCTCCGAAAGAGCAGAAACTCTATTAAGACGGTGGTAAACATGGTTTAAAAGATTTTCAATTCTAATATATAAGTTTTTATCAAATTTAGATTTGAGAGCAGTAAGGTTACAATGAGACTTTATTAAAGATTCTTTAATGGCTTTTAAATCATCCGAAGGTTCTAGGTGAGACTCAAGTATGTCTTCGGATGGCAGTAACTGAGACAATTTAACTATTTGCTTCCTAAGTTCTTGTACCGATTCGCCTGAGCCACCGCGAAGCTCAACTTCATACTCTAATTCCGCCTTTTGGAGTGACAAAAACTTAATAGGGTGACCCATTGTACAGGTTGGGTGAGTTTTCAAACAGGAAAATGACAATGAAGACACTTACACTAATTTGCAGAAGCGGAAGCAACCAAGTCTACTTAAAATTATTGATCGACTATTGTGTGGGTAGGTCAATTTAATAATGAACAAATTATTGACTTGGAACAGTTATAATAAGGACATATTACAATAAAATAGTACACAAAAAAAATAATCTCACACAATATTCAATTTGACACAAAAATCAGTCTTAAGAACTAATGTTGTAGCCAACACCAAAGAAAACTATTAACAGCAACAAGAAGTGCAACGCAAATCGGTAAATAATGTTTTGACTTTGAGTTGGGCGCCATTTGTCACGCTTTATCTTGCCCTGCCTACCTTACTCTAGTCAGGTATGAATGGTAAGTGAAAGGCAAGAAAAGGTTAACAAAATTTAATATGTAAAACAATAATAACAAAAAGGGGGATAGCTCAATTAGGGGAAAAAATAGTTCCGATAATCTGTTAAGTTATAATAAAATAAAAGAGGGTAATTTAGAAAACAGTTAGACAGGGCCGGGGTTGCGGTACAGTATTCAACCGAAATGCGTTGCGCGTCCGTCTAGATACACTAGCCTTGTATGACGGGGTCGGTAGTCCACTGCGGTTCCAGTGTCGGCCGCGGGGGAAAATGCTGGAGCTGTTAACCACGTAGTAGGGGCGGCGGCAGCGGTGACGTCCAGGTCTAGCAGCAGAGTAGGTGCTTCTGTTCACCCGTATGGTGGAACCCCAGTCGGGGTATTCACAATGGGCACTAAAACTCACAACAGTATAGTAGAACGTAAGGTATAAATTATTAGTATAAGAATAATAGTTTGGTTGTGAAGAGCAATTCGTCCGCGCTTCACCAGTACCAAGTAGACGTGTGTTAGCGGGCGGTTCAAGGTCACCGCCGTTGCTCCTCTTGCCGCGCAAACTTCCAGTCGCTCGCTCATTGGCTGTGGCGCGCGGCTTACCGATAACTTTCGCCAAGACCGCTTGTGTATTGTTAAGAGCGGTTATTACCGTTTAAATCTATTGAATTTGAAATTAGTGGGTCAGTATTAATCAAAATATAAGTATTATATTATTATTAAAATAAAAATATTGCTAAGTAGTGCAGTTTACGTTTATTTTTATTAGATGAAGGTAACGAACCGTTACACTGGGACCCCGTCCAGTAACACCCGCGTACCTGGAGGAGGTCCCCCTCGAGGCCCATGAAACAGTAGGGCCTCGATCTTGGAGAGGGCGACCTCCAACCCCAGGGCGCGTATGCGGCCGACCACAAATGTTGTGCCCACTTCGGCCGACCGCACCACCTCCCCGAGGTCCCTTCCCTTGGCCACGACTAGGGTGTCATCCGCGTAGCACGCAACCCGCACACTTGCGGGAAGCGTGCCGCGAAGCACCCAGTCGTAGCCGACGTTCCACAGGAGCGGTCCCAACACTGACCCCTGCGGAACACCACACGAGACACGACGGCGCCTCAAACCGTCGCGTCCTTGCACAAGGACCTCGCGGTCCTCCAGATAGTCGGCGATCAGCCTCCGCAGATACAGGGGCACTCCATGATAACGGAGCGCCTCCTGTATCGTTGCGTGAGGGAGGCTGTTAAAGGCGTTGGCTATGTCGAGCGAGATAGCCAACGCCCTTTCCCCCTCACGGACCGCTGCCTGCGTCCACCCCTTTAGCCAGAGCAGGGCGTCCATTGTGGACCGCCCCGCCCTGAACCCGTACTGGGCCTCAGACAGCCCAGGCCCAGTCCCCTCTAGGTGCCGGATGACCCGGGAAGCCACCACTCTCTCAAGCAGCTTACCCGTGTCATCCAGCAGCACAATTGGCCTGTATGCGGAAGGCGAGTCGACAGGACGTCCCTCCTTCCTCAACAGGCACAACCTGCCCTCTTTCCACAGCTTCGGGAATTGCCCAGACGTGAGGCACGCGCTGAACAATTCCCGAAGCCGATCACCCATCTCCCTAAGGGCGATTCCCAACACCCGGCCCGGAATCCCGTCTGGGCCAGGCGCCGTCCTCCTACCCCGCAGGCGGCGGACTGCAACCTCCATCTCCGCCTCTGAAACAGGCGGGATGGAGGCCCCGTCAAACTCCTCGACGACGAGGGAGACGGCCATCGTTGGAGGGGTGTGGTTAGGGTCTCTGTTGGGGAAAAGCCCCCCCAACACCCTGTCCAGGAGACTGGAATCCATGGACTCCGCAACCGGGGGCGTCTGGTGCCGGAACTTATTCCGGGCAGTCTTATACGGACGCCCCCACGGATCCCTGTCAAGGCTCGCCAGGGCTTCGCCATAAGCCTGCGACTTGGCCATGGCGATCGCCAGCTGCAGTCCCCGCTTGGCGACGCGGTACGCCTCGTACAGCCGGCGCTCCACCTCCAACTCGGCGGCTGGCATCTGCTCGTCGGTCCGGCCGTGACGCCGTCTCCTACAACGGCCGTAAGGCCGCCGTGCCTCCGCGCAGGCAGCCCAGAGCTCCGCGATGTCCGAGCTCCACCAGTAGACCTCGCGGCGATGAGAGTGGCGTCGGGACCTCGGCATGGCCGTGTCGCACACGGCCGTCACCGCTTCGCGGAAGCAGCAGGCAGCTTCGTCCACCTCTCGGTGCGTGGGAGCAGCACACCACGATTGGACAATCGCCGCCTCCCTTGCCAATTCCGCGTCGAGGCGGCTGACAGCCCAGCGCGGGAATGAAGCCGCCACACGCCGTGGCCCTTGTTGGTTGTTGGAGGTGGAGATCTCGAACCTAACATATTTGTGGTCCGAGAGAGTCTCCACCTCCGACAACACCCTCAAGGCCCGCACACGTGCGGCGACGGACGGGGTGGCGAACGATAGATCCACCACGGACCCCCCGTTGTGTCGCACGCACGTGTGGACCGACCCCACATTTAGCAGGGTCAGTCCTGTGGCAACCGCCCACTCCCTGACTATCTCCCCGCGAGAGTCAGTGGAGGGGTTGCCCCAATCCCGAGCCTTGGCGTTCAGGTCCCCGAGAAGGAGGACCTGCCGTGGCGCCTGTCTCCCAACCGCAGCCGCTAGGAGGTCCACAAAGACCTCCAGCTCCGCTGCGGTCTTGTTGGGGGAGAAGTATGTGCCCACAACTGCATACTCTCCCCACTTTGCCACCACGTATCCTGAACCCCTCTCTTCAATTGAGAGGGGCAGGCCGCCGCCGCCGGATCGCCCAACTATGGCAACGGAGCCGTCCAAGTCCCCAGCCCAACAGGGATGGGAAGCAGGAACATAATACGGCTCCGCCGCTACCGCCACGTCTATCTTCCACTGCGCCAGAGCCTGCATGAGCAGGTCTTGGGCCTGGGCGCAGTGGTTAAGATTCGTCTGTAGGAAGCTGTGATGTCCGAACTGATCCATATTTTATTCAGACATCACAACCTCCTCACTTGTCGCTTGGCGTACGACCTCCGGGGCGGCTTGGCTTGCTGCCACAGGGTTGGCCTGGGTCCTGTTGGCCTTGCCCTTCGTCCTTGGGGGGATACAGCTGCGTCCTCCCATCACATGCCCGGAGGGCCTGCCCGACTCCGCGCATATCGCGCAGCGTGGGCTTGACCTTCCGCAGTTGGCCACCCTGTGTCCAGCGCCTCCACACCGGAAGCACAGGTCACCCCTATCGGCCGACGCGGGACACTGCGGGCGCGTGTGACCGAGTCCCATGCACCTGAAACAGCGCATGGGACGCGCCTCCAAGGTCACAACCCGCACCGAATTCCACCCAATCAAAATCCTACCCTTTTGCGACAGCACTTTGGCTGTTGCAATCGGGCAAGAGACGACTGCAGAGCCGGTGCCACCAAAACTGGGACGAATATCCCCAGCCTTGACCAGACCAAGGTCACATCCAGCCGCCTTGGCTACCGCCGCAGCCACCTTCTCTTTTGTGGCCGTGTCGTCCAGGCCCGAAACCCTGATATCAACAGTTTTTACGGGCCTAGCGACATTGGCCACCTCGGATAGGACCCCGCGAAGCTTCTCCGCGAGCCTATCTGCCTTTTCACCATTTTGGGAGCCAGGAATCTCCAGTATCCTAGCTCCCGTGGCCGTCTGTCGGAAGCGAAGTCGGTCGATCCCCAGCTCCTGCAGGTCGACCTTCTCCTGTGCCGTCTGGAGAATGGCGCTGTACGTCATCCCCTTCTCCGCGGCTTCTGGCTGCAACGACAGCACGACAGCCGCGGTCTTGGGGGATCTCAGCGCCTTCTTTTGCTTGGTGCACGCAGTTTTCCTCGCCGCCGGTGCCGAGGCACTTGCACCAGCCGCAAAGGCAGGGGCAGCCGCTGGGGCGGGGGCGGAGGATTTCCCCTTCCCTTTCCCTTTCCCCTTGCCTTTTCTCACCACCGTGACCCACGTTTCCTCTTGAGGAACAGCGGGGTTGGCCCTCTTTGTGGCACTCTGGGTCCCCCCACGATTGGAGGGGCCCGCAACCGGTGCCACTGAAGGAGCGGCCGCCGTCTTAGGGCTTTTGGTCGGCGCAGGCGTTGGCTTTGGCGGCACGACAGCACCCGCCGCTTTCTTAACGTCCGCCCTAAGTGGCGACCGGACCGTCGCAGCCGGCAAAAGACGGTCCTCTATACCCGCGAGTCAGGCATTAATCATTTGCCCGAGCGTGCAGGTCAAGGACCGCTTCAGCTCTTCAACGAGCTCCACCCCCATCACGGTTGCGGCTGGCGCTTGCGTCCCACGGACTGCGGCGGCAGCAGCGGTGGCGGCCGCGGCTGCCTCGGGTTTTGCCTCGGTGAACCCGCGCCGCAGCGCCTTTGCCTCCGCCTTGCGCGACTCAACTTCGAGTTTAAGGCGGCCATTCTCCGCCCTTAACCGCCTCGTCTCTTCTGCTTCGCTCCTACTCGCCAGAGTATCTACCACCTCTCTTAGGGCTGACGCCGACCTTTTCAGGCGTGCGACAAATTCACCCTTGAGGTGGCCCGACTTCTTGGCAGCCTCCAAGATGCTGGCCAATCCTTCGCCCGCATGCGCTCTCAGCTCCTGAGCGTTCAGTATGCTGATATCGGCCCTTGCGGCGGCATCAGACTCATTGCCGTCGGTAGTGTTGTCGTCAGTGACGACAACAGTCCCCTGTCTGTACTGCCTGCCACGCAGTATATTCTCCAGCTCTTTATCCGACCCCGGAGCAGGCTTGAGGAACTCCTCGCGCGAATGGCCCGCCTTGGTGCCCCTCACCCTTCCTCTCCTCGCCGTGCTGACTTTGGCGGCCACAGTCTCTTCGGTCTCCGTGTCCGAACCTAAATATCCAGGCACGAAGAACGAAGAAGACGGCCGCTTACGTCCATCTCCGAGTGCAGACTGAACACCGCAGGACGCGGTATCCATGTCTGACTCCTCAGACTGGCCCTGAGAAGGGCCTTTTTCATTCTCGACGACGGGGTCAGCCGAGACAACGTCATCGTGGACGTCCACAACGACCACTACCTCCGTAGTGTCTGAGAGGTGGCCCTGAGAAGGGCCTTTAATAAACCTCCCAGACGCATCTCTCAAAGGCTTCGACATTCTACCGAATTCACCTCACAACCAAGTATAGTACAATACAGGATTTAGTCACCCGCCTGCCACCTGCGTTACCGGGGTCAGGACGGGGTCCAGGGGAGACGACGAGGACGTACCTGTAGACACTTGGGGGCTCCCCCAACCTAACCTAACCTAACCTAACCTAACCTAACCTAACCTTTTTTTTCTTTTTTTTTTTTTACCCAGGAAAATCCTTTATGGATACCAAATCGCCCGGGGGAGCGAGATGGTTATGTGGGAGTCACTGCCAGAAGGGCAGTATACCCACTAAAAACCTGGGGTGAGCAGTCCTCCGCCGAGATGGGGCAAGATAGGGTCATGCTAGCAATCACTACCTTGCCCCGGCGGTAGGCCCGGATGAAAAACATCCAGGCCCCGGCACAGGAAGGGGTGGCCTGGCTCACCAAGGCCACCCCTCACACGTGTGGGGTCGTGCAAGCCGGCCGAAAGTCCCCCGACCTTCGGCCAGTGACCCCACTATGAGTGAGGGGGGAGGAGGCGGGCAAACCGCCTCCTCCTTCCCCCCGTACGTCTGCGCCGGATCGGGTCAGAAGAGGCGTCGTCCTCCCTGGCCCGCTCCGCGGTCTCTTTCTGCGTCATCACCTCTTCGGAGAAGGAGACCACTGCCCGCCACGATCTCTCACTGTCGAGCATGGCATTTACCACGCTCGGCAGAGAGAGATCCCGCCCTATGACCGCTGAAAGCGTGTGCCGCTGCGGGCTCCATGCGGCACACGCCCCCAGCGTGTGGAACGCCGTATCCTCTGGCGCTCCACACTCGTGGCAGGCAGGGGTCGCCTCCCGTCTCGCGATTTGGTGCAGGTACTTACCGAAACATCCATGCCCGGAAAGCACCTGCACCAATCGGAAGGTCAGCGACCCGAACCGCCGCCTCACCCACTTCCGAAGGACCGGCCTGACCGCATCCACCGTCCACTGTCCAGGGACCGGTGGGGCCATGCATGCGTGTGACCTCCTCCCACGCTGGAGGCTCTCCTCGGGATCTCCTCGCCGCCACGAAGTGGTAAACTTCAGCGAGGATCTCCGCTTGGAGCTCCCAGGGGGGATCACCGGCCAGCACGCATGCCGCCGTCCAGGACACCGTCCGGTATCCACGGATTGCCCTCGTCGCTACAACCCGCTGCGGACGTCGCAGCAGGGTTTTATTGCCACGACTGAGGGCGTCCACCCAGACGGGTGCCCCATACATGGCCATACTCCGGATGACTCCGGAGTACAGCCGTCGGCAGTTGGCGCTTGGGCCGCCCACGTTCGGCAGCAACCTTCCCAAAGAGGCGGCAGCCCCCACTACTCTTGGGGCCAGCCCGGCAAAGTGGGCCCCAAAAGCCCACCTCCCGTCCAGGATGAGACCCAGATATTTCATCTGGGTTCCAACCCGGACTGGGACCCCGTCCAGTAACACCCGCGTACCTGGGGTAGGTCCCCCCCGAGGCCCATGAAACAGTAGGGCCTCGGTCTTGGAGAGGGCGACCTCCAACCCCAGGACGCGTATGCGGCCGACCACAAGTGTTGTGCCCACTACGGCCGACCGCACCACCTCCCTGAGGTCCCTTCCCTTGGCCACGACTAGGGTGTCATCCGCGTAGCACGCAACCCGCACACTTGCGGGCAGCGTGCTGCGAAGCACCCAGTCGTAGCCGACGTTCCACAGGAGCGGTCCCAACACCGACCCCTGCGGAACACCACAAGAGACACGACGGCGCCTCAAACCGTCGCGTCCCTGCACAAGGACCTCGCGGTCCTCTAGGTAGTCGGCGATCAGCCTACGCAGATACAGGGGCACTCCATGATAACGGAGCGCCTCCTGTATCGTTGCGTGCGGGAGGCTGTTAAAGGCGTTAGCTATGTCGAGCGAGATAGCCAACGCCCTTTCCCCCTCACGGACCGCTGCCTGCGTCCACCCCTTTAGCCAGAGCAGGGCGTCCATTGTGGACCGCCCCGCCCTGAACCCGTACTGGGCCTCAGACAGCCCAGGCCCAGTCCCCTCTAGATGCCGGATGACCCGGGAAGCCACCACTCTCTCAAGCAGCTTACCCGTGTCATCCAGCAGCACAATTGGCCTGTATGCGGAAGGCGAGTCGACAGGACGTCCCTCCTTCCGCAACAGGCACAACCTGCCCTCTTTCCACAGCTTCGGGAATCGCCCAGCCGTGAGGCACGCGCTGAACAATTCCCGAAGCCGATCACCCATCTCCCTAAGGGCGATTCCCAACACCCGGCCCGGAATCCCATCCGGTCCAGGCGCCGTCCTCCTACCCCGCAGGCGGCGGACTGCAACCTCCATCTCCGCCTCCGAAACAGGCGGGATGGAGGCCCCGTCAAACTCCTCGACGACGAGGGAGACGGCCATCGTTGGAGGGGTGTGGTTAGGGTCTCTGTCGGGGAAGAGCCCCCCCAACACCCTGTCCTGGAGACTGGGATCCATGGACTCCGCAACCGGGGGCGTCTGGTGCCGAAACTTATTCCGGGCAGCCTTATACGGACGCCCCCACGGATCCCTGTCGAGGCTAGCCAAGGCTTCGCCATAAGCCTGCGACTTGGCCATGGCGATCGCCAGCTGCAGTCCTCGCTTGGCGACGCGGTACGCCTCGTACAGCCGGCGCTCTGCCTCCAACTCGACGGCTGACATCTGGTCGTCGGTCCGGCCATGACGCCGTCTCCTGCAACGGCCATAAGGCCGCCGTGCCGCCGCGCAGGCAGTCCAGAGCTCCGCGATGTCCGTGCTCCACCAGTAGACCTCGCGGCGGTGAGAGTGGCGTCTGGACCTCGGCATGGCCGTGTCGCACACGGCCGTCACCGCCTCGCGGAAGCAGCAGGCCGCTTCGTCTACCTCTGGGCGCGTGGGAGCAGCACACCACGATTGGACAATCGCCGCCTCCCTTGCCAATTCCGCGTCGAGGCGGCTGACGGCCCAGCGCGGGAATGAAGCCGCCACACGCCGTGGCCCTTCTTGGTTTTGAGAGGTAGAGATCTCGAACCTAACATATTTGTGGTCCGAGAGAGTCTCCACCTCCGACAATACCCTCCAGGCACGCACACGTGCGGCGACGGACGGGGTGGCGAAAGATAGATCCACCATGGACCCCCCGTTGTGTCGCACGCACGTGTGGACCGACCCAACATTGAGCAGGGTCAGTCCTGTGGTAACCGCCCACTCCCTGACTATCTCCCCGCGAGAGTCAGTGGAGGGGTTGCCCCAATCCCGGGCCTTGGCGTTCAGGTCCCCGAGAAGGAGGACCTGCCGTGGCGCCTGTCTCCCAACCGCAGCGGCTAGGACGTCCACAAAGACCTCCAGCTCCGCTGCGGTCTTGTTGGGGGAGAAGTATGTGCCCACAACTGCATACTCTCCCCACTTGGCCACCACGTACCCTGAACCCCTCTCTTCAACTGACAGGGGCAGGCCGCCGCCGCCGGAACGCCCAACTATGGCAACATAATACGGCTCCGCCGCCACCGCCACGTCTATTTTCCACTGCGCCAGAGCCTGCATGAGCAGGTCTTGAGCCTGGGCGCAGTGGTTAAGATTCGTCTGTAGGAAGTTGTGATGTCCAAACTGATCCATATTTTATTCAGACATCACAACCTCCTCACTTGTCGCTTGGCGTACGACCTCCGGGGCGGCTTGGCTTGCTGCCACGGGGTTGGCCTGGGTCCTGGTGGCCTTGCCCTTCGTCTTTGGGGGGATACAGCTGCGTCCCCCCATCACATGCCCGGAGGGCCTGCCCGACTCCGCGCATATCGCGCAGCGTGGGCTTGACCTTCCGCAGTTGGCCGCCCTGTGTCCAGCGCCTCCGCATCGGAAGCAAAGGTCACCCCTATCAGCTGACGCGGGACACTGCGGGCGCGTGTGTCCGAGTCCCATACACCTGAAACAGCGCATGGGACGCGCCTCCAAAGCCACCACTCGCACTGAGCTCCACCCAATCAGTAGCCTACCCTTTTGCGACAGCACTTTGGCCGTCGCAATCGGGCAGGAAACTATGGCGGAGCCGGTGCCGCCAAAGCCAGGGCGAATCTCCCCAGCTTTGACCAGACCCACATCGCACCCGGTGGCCTTTGCTACCGCCGTAGCCACACTCTCTTTCGTGGCCGTATCATCCAAGCCCGAAACCCTGACATCAACGGATTTCACGGGCCTGGCGATATTGGCCACGTCGGATAAAACCCCGCGAAGTTTCTCCGCGAGGTTATCCGCCTTCTCACTGTTTTGGGAGCCAGAAATCTCCAGAATCCTGGCTCCCGTGGCCGTCTGGCGGAAGCGGAGTCGGTCGATCCCCAGCTCCTGCAGGTCGACCTTCTCCTGTGCCGTCTGGAGGATGGTGCTGTACGTGATCCCCCGTTCCGCGGCTCCTGGCTGCAACGACAGCACGACAGCCGCGGTCTTGTGGGATCTCAGCACCTTCCTATGCTTGGTGGCAGCAGCCTTCGTCGCTGGTGTGCGTGTAGCAGCGTGGGTTCCAGTCGCGGGGGTGGGGGCAGCCACAGGGGCGGAGGACTTCCCTTTCCCCTTCCCTTTCCCCTTGCCCTTCCTCACCACCGTGGTCCACGGTTCCTCAAGAGGAACCGAGGGGTGTGCAGTTTCGGCGGCACTTTGGGTCTGCCCATTGTTGGAAGGACCCGCAACCGGTGCCACCGATGGGCTGACTGTCTTTTTGGGGCCTTTGGTTGGCGCAGGCTTAGGCTTAGGTGGCATAGTTACCACCTCCGCTCGTTTTGCATCTGCCCTAAGTGGCGGGCGCACTGTCGTGGCTGGCAGAAGCCGGTCTTCGATACCCGCAAGTCGGGCATTCATCATCTGCCCAAGCGTGCAGACCAAGGACCGCTTCAACTCCTCTATAAGCTCCGCCCCCATCAGGGTCGCGGGTGGAGTCCGCGTCCCAGAGACGGCGGCTGCGGCAGCGGTAGAGGCCGCGGCTGCCTCAGATTTGGCCTCAGTGAAACCGCGCCGCAGCGCCTTCACCTCCGCTTTGCGCGCCTCGACATCGAGTTTGAGGCGGCTATTTTCCGCCCTTAGCCGCCTCGTCTCCTCCGCTTCGCTCCTGCTAGCAAGAGCATCGACGACCTCTCTAAGGGCCGATGCGGACCTTTTCAGGCGTCCGGCGAATTCTCCTTTGAGGTTGCCAGACCTTTTGACAACGTCCAGGATAGAGGCGAGGTCTTTGCCCGCATGCGCCCTCAGCTCCTGCGCATTCAGTGTGCTGATATCGGCAGCCTTTGCGGCGACTTCAGACTCATTGCCGTCGGTAATGTTGTCATCAGTGAAGACAACAGTTCCCTGTTTGTACTGCCTGCCACACAGTACATTCTCCAGCTCTTTATCCGACGGCACCGGAGCAGACTTGAGGAACTCCTCGCGCGAATGGCCCGCCTTGGTGCCCCTCACCCTTCCTCTCCCCGCCGTGCTCACTTTTGCGGCCACAGTCTCTTCGGTCTCCGTGTCTGAACCTAAATATCCAGGCACGAAGAACGAAGAAGACGGCCTTTTACGTCCATCTCCGAGTGCAGACGGAACACCGCAGAACGCGGTATCCATGTCTGACTCCTCAGATTGGCCCTGAGAAGGGCCTTTTTCATTCTCGACGATGGGATCCACCGAAACAACGTCATCGTGGACGTCCGCAACGACCACTACCTCCGTGGTGTCTGAGAGGTGGCCCTGAGAAGGGCCTTTTATAAACCTCCCAGTCGCATCTCTCAATGGCTTCGACATTTTATCGAATTCACCTCACAACCAAGTATAGTACGATACAGGATTTAGTCACCCGCCTGCCACCTGCGTTACCGGGGTCAGGACGGGGTCCAGGGGAGACGACGAGGACGTACCTGTAGACACTTGGGGGCTCCCCCAACCTAACCTAACCTAACCTAACCTAACCTAACCTAACCTAACCTAACCTAACCTAACCTAACCTAACCTAACCTAACCTAACCTAACCTAACCTAACCTAGAGGGGATCAGGTTACGTGGCCGCCGCGTGGTCACCGCAGACAACGTCATCGTTGACGTCCTCAACGACCACTAACGACGCATCTCTCAATGGCTTCGACATTTTAGCAAATTCACCTCACAACCAAGTATAGTACAATACAGGATTTAGTCACCCGCCTGCCACCTGCGTTACCGGGGTCAGGACGGGGTCCAGGGGAGACGACGAGGACGTACCTGTAGACACTTGGGGGGTCCATCAACCTAACCTAACCTAAAAAAAAACCTCTCACCAAGGCCACCCCTCAGACGTGTGGGGTCGTGCAAGCCGGCCGAAAGTCCCCCGACCTTCGGCCAGTGACAGCGACATCACCTCTTCGCAGAAGGAGACCACGCGGAGGCAAGGTTAGAGGGGGGGGGACACACATTTTACCACTTTAGACGCGCCTATCTTTCTACTGCGGTGAGGTGCTCCCCGCGCGCCTTACGCCCCGCCGTCCACTCGTACACTTTGGCAAGCACCCACGCCTCGAGCTCCCAAAGAGGGGTGCTAGCCAGAGCGCACGCTGCCGCAAAGCCCACTGAGCGGTAGGCCCTCGCAACTCGCATGCTCTTCAAGATGCCGGCGTACAAATGCCGGCATCGGGCCTTGGGCCCCCCCAGATTTGGAAGGAGCCATGAGAGGGCATCTGCAGCCTTTAGCAGGCGCGTCGACAGCGCACTGAAGTGCGCGCCGAAGCGCCACCTGCTGTCTAGAATGAGGCCCAGATACTTCATCTGAGCCGTGACCTCAATCCTGACGCCGTCCACGACAATATGGGCGTCAGGCGGGATGCGCTGCCGAGGCCCGTGGAAGAACACGACCTCAGTCTTGTGCAGCGCAACCGTCAATCCTAGGCGGCGGATTCGTCCTGCGACTAAGGATCCGCCAGCCGAAGCCAGACTGGCTGCCTCCCTAAAGTCCTTCCCCCGGGCAGCGAGAAGAGTGTCATCCGCATAACAAATGACACTCGTGCCCTGGAGAAGGGTTCCCCGCAGAAGCCAGTCGAAACCGATGTTCCACAGTAGTGGTCCTAGGACCGACCCTTGAGGAACACCGGACTCCGCACCATACCGCCTCACCCTGGTCGTCTTGTCTACCAGAAGGACCGCTCGGTCCTCCAAGTAGCTGGCCAGAAGTTTTTGCAAATACAGAGGCACGCCGTGATACCGGAGTGCCTCCAAGATCGTTGAGTGGGGGACGGAGTTGAAGGCGTTGGCTATGTCAAATGACACGGCCAACACTCCGCCCCCTGTTTCGACCGCCACCTTCACTTGACTCTTGAGTCGGGCCAACGCGTCTACTGTCGAACGCCCACGTCGGAAGCCGAATTGGGCGTCCGACAGGTCCGGCCCTTCCCTCCGCAGTAAGTTATTAAGCCGATTGGCGACGATCCCCTCAAACAACTTACCGACCTCATCGAGCAGAACGATAGGCCGGTATGCCGAGGGGGAGTCCACCGGGCGTCCTTCCTTTCGAAGGAGGCACAACTGCCCCTCCTTCCAAGGTTTTGGGAACCTCCCGGCTGTTAAACACGCACCAAAGAGTTCCCGAAACCTCTCCTCCATTTGGGAGGCAGCGATAGCCACCACCCGTGCGGGGACGCCGTCTGGTCCAGGGGCCGTCTTCTTGGCGCGGAGGCAGAAAGTCGCTGCGTAAACCTCCGCTGCCGTGACAGGAATGACCTCTTCCTCTGGCAGAGCCGCGTCCGGCGGAGGGTCCATCACAGGTGGGGTGAAGTTGGTCCTGCACGGAAACCGGGACCGAACTACGCCATCCAGCAATTCTGGCTCGAGGGTCTCCGCCAGTGGGGGACCACAAGGGCGCAGCTTATTCCGCGCTGCCTTGTATGGTCTCCCATACGGGTCTCTGTTGAGATCCTCCAGCATTTCGGCTCTAGCCGTGTCGTCAGCGACGCGCATTGCCTGCTTGAGGACCATCTTTGCCTCGACGTACGACGCGTAGAGGAGGTCCTCGTTGGCCGGATCTCGAAGGCGACGCCGTCGGCTCCGCGTGTAGGCCCTATTGGCCGCGAAGCATGCAGCTCTGAGCTCCGCCAGTTCCTCCGACCACCAATAGACGGCACGACGGGGAGGTGGGCGGCGAGACCGAGGCATGCTGGAGTTGCACACCTGAGTCAGTGACCCCCTAAGCTGGACCACTGCGCTGTCCACGTCCAGGACGTCTAAAGGAGGCGCGAGCCAGTCCTGGAGGAACGCCGCCTCCTCTGCAGCCTCTCGGTCAAGGCGGGTGATAGCCCACCGTGGAAAGGGAGATTGGTTCGAACGAGCCATCCCCCCGGGGGTCTGGATGGAGATGTCGAACCGCACATATCGGTGGTCCGACAGGGTCTCCACCATCTCCACCCGCCAGTTCAAGACACGGGCGGCCAGTACGGGGGTGGCAAACGAGACGTCAACCACTGACCCTCCCCGTTGCCGCACACACCGTCCCTCTGTCAAGGAGGGACACGCCAGACAACCTAACCTAACCTAATCATTTTTTTTTTTTTTTTACCCAGGAAAATCCTTTACGGATACCTCTCGCCCGGGGGAGCGAGATAGTTATGTGGGACTCGCTGCCTGAAGGGCAGGATACCACACTAAAAACCTGGGGTGAGCCGTCATCCACCGTGGTGGGGCAAGATGGGGTTGCGCTAGCATTCACCAACTTGCCCCGGTGGCAGACCCAAATGGGCCTCTGCCGCTGCGGAGGGCTAACCCTGCTCACCAAGGTCAACCCTCAACCGTCATGGGGGGAGTGCAAGACGTTGGAAAGTCCCCCGACCCTCCAACAGTTACCCAACAATGACAGAGGAGTGTGGCACCTGGCATCACATCCTCCGTCCCTCTGATGACATGTGTGCGAAGAGCAAATACCCCTACTCGCACACCGTCCGCTATTCGACCCGCATGCCAGTGCCAGTGGCATTCGAGACCCCTTTCTTTGACCGTCGCCGGCCCCACCACTCGGCCCATTGGACCCACGGCCTGGTACACAAATGCACCCCTCTATTACAGAGGAATGCGGCACGCGCACTTCTGTGCAACGCCTCACACCCTCCGTCCCTCAAATGACTAGTGTGCGAAGGGCACATACCCCTACTCGCACACTGTCCACCGTCCACCTCGCACGCCAAAATGGCATGCGAGAAACCCTCCATCGGCCGTCACCAGTCCCTCCACTTGGCTCGAGCATATGCTCGGCCCCACCACC
The DNA here is from genome assembly GCA_954871355.1 of Cabera pusaria. Taxonomy (NCBI): domain Eukaryota; kingdom Metazoa; phylum Arthropoda; class Insecta; order Lepidoptera; family Geometridae; genus Cabera; species Cabera pusaria. The sequence continues at coordinate 26,059,888 of OX940901.1, read as the reverse complement.
GGGCGGCTCCCACCACCGAGCCCGCCCTGCTCCGTCACACTGTGCCCTCTGCTAATATCAGACGGACACGCGGAGGAGCCCCACACGTAGGAACTTCGCTATCGGTCGACAACTTAACCCAGTAGACTAGGAAAAGTTGTCGGCCGATACCCAGGGTACACCGCGAGGAGGTGTTCCGACCCGCACCCCAACCTAACCTAACCTTTTTTTTTTACATGGGGAAACCCGGGCGGGTACCACTCCATCGCGAGGGCAATGAAGTGGTTATGTCGGGCTCCAACCAACTAAAACCCCATGGTGTTCCCAGCTGCACCCTAGTGTCGGGGCTACGGGTACGCGTGGGCGCTCGCCCGCGGCCCCGACGGTGTCGGCCCCCCTAGGGGCCCCAGCCTCGAGTTGGGTGGAGTTGGAGATACCCCACCCTCACCTCTGAGATGCGCGCGGGAACACCGCGCGCGCCATCTCCAGGTCCCAATAACGGGCGACGGTCACCCCCATGACCGCCGCCTGACCTGTTATGGAGGTCGAAGAAGGGCGTGGTAAGCCCTTCTTCGACGCCCGACTCTCCGGCTACGGATTGGGAGGTTTGATGCAATCTCACGCTCCCTCTCAGCAGCCTCCTTCCGCGATATAACATCTTCGCAGAAGTCGAGTACGGCAGTCCATGAACTCTCGCTGTCCAGCATCGATTTAATCAACGCTGGCGTCGAGAGGTCCGCCCCCACGACTGCGGTAAGGACAAGGCGTTGGCCCTCCCAGGCTGGGCAGACCGCCAGCGAATGCTGCGCCGTGTCCTCATCGCAGTCGCAATGGTGGCACACGGTTGTCGGGTCTCTTCCGGCTATGTAACACAGGTACTTTCCGAAGCAGCCATGCTCCGTCAGTACCTGCGTCAGCCGGAAGGTTAAGGACCCGTGCGCCCTGTCCACCCAATCCATAAAGACGGGGTGGACAGCCTCAATAGTCCTGAGGCCAGCACGGGGTTCGGCCAGCCTCGCCTCCCACCTTTCCATCAAGGACTGTCGAGCGCGGAACTTCCACACTTCAAGCGCCCTTGGCGAAGGACTTTCTCCTCTTAGGCGGAGATCCACGCGCCAATTGTACATCGCCGCGTAGATCTCAGCCTCCAGATCCCAAGGTGGGGATTCCGCTAGAATGCACGCCGCCTTAAAGGAGACAGTGCGATATCCACGGATGACCCCGACAGCCATCACCCTCTGAGATCTCCTCAGCAGGGCAATGTTTTTTTCCGTCAGGGACTCCTCCCAAATTGGGGCCCCATATAGGGCCATGGACCGCACCACCCCCATATAGAGGCGGCGAGCACTCGCCTTAGGCCCCCCCGAGGTTGGGCAACAACCGCTTTAAAGCGGCTGCCGCACCAATCAATCGGGGTGAGAGGCGCTTGAAGTGCTCAAGAAAGTTCCACCGGCTGTCGAGGACGAGTCCGAGATATTTCATCGAGGACCTGACCTCGATACGGGTGTCGCCAATGGTGAGATGGGAATCACGTGGCGGGGCTCGTCTCGGGCCATGAAAGCACATAGCCTTCGACTTACCCAGAGGAACGCGAAGTCCCAGCAAACCAATTCGGTCGACGACCCGTGTCGCTGCCAATGTGGCAAGACGGGCAGCCTCCTCGTACGTGCTCCCCCGGGCCATGACCAGCGTGTCATCCGCATAGCAGATCACGCCTACGCCCGTGGGGAGGTCTCCCCGCAACACCCAGTCGTAACCAATGTTCCACAGGAGTGGACCGAGCCCTGTGGAACACCGCACGACATCTCCCTCCGAAGAATTTGCCCATCACGCCCCGAGTACGAGATGTACCTTTGGCACAGGTAGGCCCCGACTATACGGCTCAAGTAGGGACGCACGTCGTGATACTTCAGTGCCTCCCCAATGCAAGACCACGGCAGGGAATTGAATGCATTAGCGATGTCTAAGGACACTGCCAACAGCACTCCACCCCCCGCCACGGCCTCGTCCGAGCTGGCCTTGACGCGTTTAATCGCGTCAATACACGACCTGCCAACCCGAAAACCGTAGTGGTTATCCGACAGGTCGGGACCCACATCTCGCAGATGCTTGACGAGACGACAAGCCACCACTCGCTCAAACAACTTGTCAGCCTCATCAAGCATCACTATTGGGCGGTAGGCGGAAGGAGATTCCGCAGGGCGCCCATCCTTCCTCAAAAGGACTAGTCTGCCCGTCTTCCAAATTGTTGGGAACGTTCCCGTCTCCAAACAGGCACTAAGCAGCCTGCGGAAACGTTCTCCCAACGCCTCCAATACCAAAACCCAGGCGCGGCCAGGGATGCCACAGGCCCCGGAGCACAGTTTTTGGCCCGGAGCTTTAAGATGGCAGCGCCTAGCTCACCCACCGACACCTCCGGCACGTCCTCGCTAGGGTCACTCTGCCCCACCGCTCGAGCAGGTGACATTTGTGGAGGCGTATGTTCCACCCTGATCGGAAACAGGGTGAACACAACGTCCTCCACCAGCTGAGGAGGTAGACTCTCTGTAAGGGGGGGCGCCCATGGGCGCAACTTCCCTCTGACAACCTTGTAGGGTCGTCCCCACGGGTCGTGGTTAAGAGTCTCCAACTGCTCTTCTCTTGCCTGGGTTTTGGCATTGGAGATCGCCAGCTGTAGGTCCTTAACAAATCCCCTATAAGACTCATACAACTGGCGCTCAACGTCTTCGTCCCGGCGTCTACGTCGGCGGTGCCTGGCGTACCGGCGCCTAGCTCCCACGCAACTGATGCGCAGGTCAGCGATCGCCTGGTTCCACCAATAGACTTGACGCTTAGGAGGACGCGCCTTGGCCCGAAACATGCCGGCGTCGCAGACTTGCGACATGGCGCCCCGGAACCACTCCGCCTCCTCCTCGACCTCCACGGGACCTTCAAGAGGGTTCGACCATGCCTGGATAATCGAAGCCTCCACCAGCGCTTCACTGTCCAAGGTCCTCAACACCCATCTGGGGAAAGATGGGGTAGTGCTCCGGGTGATGGTGGCATCAGGGTGAGTGGAGACATCAAACCGGACATACAAATGATCCGAAAGTGTCTCCACCCCCTCCAAAACCCTCCATCCACGAACACGGTCCGCGAATCTTTTTTTGAGTGGGGAAATCCGCACGGATACCACACCACTACGGGGGCAGCGATGTGATTATGTCGGACTCCAACCGACTAAAACCCCACTGTGTTCCACCAGGACGCCCATGTGCCGGGGCTACGGGTACGTTTTCGCACTCTCCCGCGGCCCCGACGGCGTTGGTCCGTGAGGACCCCTTCTCAGTAATGGGCTGAGTTGGAGATACGCCGCCCCTACCCAGTGTCGAAGCACGCGGGAACACCACGCGCGCTTCACCACCTCGAGGCTGTTCGTGGTCGGCAGACACCACCCTCGTGTCATCCTTCCCGGCCTCTGGAGATGAAATTGCATCGGTCGAATTGGTCGACCGATGCAACTTCATAACCAAGCGCATCCCGAGCGGAGCAGACGCTTGCTCCGCTCGACCATCCCCTCCGTGACCAGTCCAGGCTCACGGGGGGGAGGACTGCGACCACACACCATCTCGCTCGTCGCTGTGATGTATCAGTTCACAGCGACGAACGAGAGACCCATCGCACGCACTGCCTCGATCGACATCGACGAGCGAGTGAATGTCAATGTCGAACGAGTCCCCGTACCCCACATTATGACGCGTGTGCGAAGGTGTCATCAGTACGGCGCGAGCCCCCGTTGCTAACGCACGCGCTTGCATACGCTCCCCACTTTATGTGAGCGATTTCAACTAGTGATGGGACATACCCATCATATCGACATCGATTAGTGTTCTTATTGCCGTGCCCAAAATGGATCGATATCTAACCAGGTCTAGTTCTACGAACTCGCTTCCAGCGAAAAGATCTGGTGATCCTGATCTTCAAAATCCCAATGAGTGGAAGGTGCCTAAACACTTCGCTCAAAGGACGAGCGTCAAGCCTCAATCAAGCATCATCACTAAGAACATGTTTAGCAGCCTCTCTTCAGATAGTGGACCATCTACATCTGCAGGTGCCCCATTACAGAAAGCAACGACGGCCAAAAAATACAACAAGATACCGCCAATTTTCGTGCAATTGAAATCGGATTGGACCCACGACTCTATCAAAACTATGATTTCTCGTCATGCTAAAGACTATCATCTTCAATACAAAGGTAATGACAAGCTTGCCATATTTTGTTACTCACCAGAGAGCCACAACAAACTCCAAGAAGGTTTGCGATTGGAAAGTGTCTGCTTTCATACATTTTCCCGCAAGGACGAAAGAAATTTCAAAACAGTCATTTTTGGTCTTCCCGCCTATGCTGAGAAAACTCTTGCTGATGAACTGAGCGCATTGGGATTCAAAAATGCCTCGATTCGTAAACTAAAAATAGCTGGAGGTAAAGAAGTACCATGTCCGCCATTTTTAGTACAGCTACCACCACAAACTGACATGTCTTCTTTCCGAAAAATTAAGTACCTTAGCAGCTGTATTGTCAAAATTCAAAAGTATAAGGCAAGCAATTTCATGGGGACACAATGTTATCGTTGTCAGTCTTTTGGACATTCTTCTAAGAATTGTAACTTGGCCCCACGTTGTGTTAAATGTACTGGAGCCCATTTGACTCATGATTGCGCCAAGAGAGATCGTACTACACCAGCCCTTTGCTGTAATTGTGGTGCTGAGCATCCCGCCAACTTCAGACACTGCATTGAGCGACAAAAGTATCTAAAAATTATGGCAACTAAAAAAGAAGAACTCAGAAGCTTTCAATCCTCAAAGAGCGTATATGGCGGCGCTGCTACCTCGAATGCGCGCAGTTGGGCCAATATTGTCTCCTCAAAACCTTTCGTCAAGGATCAGTCATTACCTGGAGCTGGTACAAGTATCCTTTCAAATGGCGCACAGCCAATGGCAGGATCGACAAGTATACATGATGACACCACTGCAGAAATGTTAAGCATTCTCATGACAATAAAGTCTCTAAAAGATCAATTTAAAGCTTGCCATTCCATGATAGATAAGGTTTTACTAATTTTGTCCCATTTGGGACACTATTTTTAACGAAGACGAATTGTGTATAACATACTGGAATGCTGACGGCATTCGCACTAAGATCAGTGAATTTCTCGATTTAGCCCTAAATATGTCTATCGATATTGCTGCTATCTGCGAAACTCGATTAAGTCCTAAGTATTTCTTAAATACGACCGGTTTCGATTGCTATCGATGTGACAAACGAGCAGATGGCAAAGGTCAAGGTGTTGCCTTACTTGTAAAGTCAGATATACCTCATTCCCAAATTAATGTTCCTTTAACATCTAGTCTAGAATGCGTAGGTATAACTATTAACATATCTGATACAGATGTAGCAATATTTTCAGCTTACCAGTCGCCTAATACCGACCTATTGAAAAGCGATCTTGATTTAATTACGAATATATCTCAGAATTTCCTTATAATGGGTGACTTTAATTCTAAGCACACCTTTTGGAACTGTAGTTCTATAAACTTCAGAGGTAGAACTCTTTATGATCATATGTCTATCAATGATTATGCTATTTTAGCCCCAAATGATCACACTCTAGTTCATTACAATGTCGATTATAAGCCATCAACACCTGACCTTCTTCTCTGTCGAAATATTTTTCCAAACGGCGACCTTAAAACGTTATCTAAATTATCTTCCAATCACCTACCCGTAATGTTTAAAATAGGTGGCACTTTTATTCGTAAAGTTTATACAACTTTCGACTTCTCTAAGGCTGACTGGATTTCTTTTCGTAGACACTTAAATGACAACATAACCCTTACCTCAAAAACACATAACTGCCCCAAAGAAATTGATAATTCCGTAACATATCTTACAAAATTAATAATAGAAGCCCGTGATAAATACATCCCAAAACGTATAGTTCGTCCAACATCGCAGAAATTACCAAAACACATTAAAAAACTTATTAATGAAAAAAATCACTTACGTAGACTCTCACTCAAAGAAATAAATTGTAATAATAAGAAGTTGTTACTCCATCGTGTTAATTATTTGCGATATTTAATCAAAGAAAAAATCAAACTTTTTAACGATGATGTCTGGAACAAAAAACTTGCAAAAGTAGATAACCCCAGCTCAGACATCTGGCGCGTTGTAAAATCGGTTAGTAATAAACCGTCTATTATTCCTCCTTTAAAACATGCTAGCGGTCATCTAACAACTACTACCCTTGAGCAATGTGAAGTCTTGGCCGATGCTTTTCTCTCAAACATGCTTTTGACTAAAGAGTGGAACAGTGATCCTTATATAGAAGAGACGGTTGCAGAATCCACGTCACTCTTAAACAACTTTAGTAATTCTGCTGTCGAATTCCCAGTAACTCCCTTTGAAATTAAAAGAACTATCTCTAAGCTTAAGAATAGAAAATCTCCTGGTATTGATGGCATTAGCAACTTAATACTCAAAAATATGCCCATGAAAAGCATTCTGCTTCTTACTAAAATATTTAACGATTGTTTCAAATTTTGCTACTTTCCAGACATCTGGAAGCGTGCCAAAGTGATAATGATAAAGAAACCTGGTAAAGACAGTTCTATTCCCACCAGCTATCGTCCTATAAGTCTATTGCCCTCACTAGGTAAGACTTTTGAACTAATCATTACTTCCCGTCTGACAAAAGTTACGGAAGATAAACTTATCCCTGAACAGTTCGGTTTTAGAAAGTCGCATTCTACTACTCAGCAAATGGCCAGATTAGTAGAACATATTTCTCATCATTTGAACCTTGGTCAATCAACAGGAATGATATTACTGGACGTGGAAAAAGCATTCGATACCGTGTGGCACGACGGCCTGCTACATAAACTTTTATTAATCGATGTTCCCCTAAGTCTTACTAAACTGATTGAATCGTACCTCAATAATAGATTTTTATCTGTTCACATAGGTGATACCTTTTCTAGCGTAAGATCAATTCCAGCTGGTGTACCACAGGGATCAATCCTTGGCCCGTATTTATTTGTAATTTACCTTAACGATATTCCCAAACAACCTCATACTCATCTCGCAGGTTTTGCTGATGATACTGCGAGTTTTTCCTCATCACATGATCTTGATATTGTAATATCAAGATTACAATGGTCTCTGGATCTTTTAATTGAATATTTTACCAAATGGAAACTTAAATTAAATACCCTCAAAACCGAGGCCATTATGTTCAGTAAAAAACGCTCAGTTCCCGTGAGACGCCTAAAAGTCGACAGTCAGTTTATTCCCTGGTCCTTATCAGTTAAGTATCTAGGACTGACATTTGATAGTAAAATAAACTGGACATGTAACTCTAATAAATTACAAACAAAAGGTATAAAAGCTATGAACGCACTAGCTCCAATCATTAACCGTAGATCTAATATTAGCTCTAAAACAAAACTTCGAATATACCAAACCCTTGTTCGGCCATGTATAACATATGCTGCGCCCGTATGGTGCAGCACTTGCGATACTAACTACAAAAAACTGCAATTAGTTCAGAATAAAGCTATTAAAATTGCCTATAACACCGCGTTCCGGACTAACCTAACTAAACTCCAAAATAGAATAAAATTTCCGCTAATTAAAGATTACGCTCTCAAACTATCACGCCGATTTTATTTACACAAAAATTTTAATCATAAAAATCATTTAATTTCTTCAATTGGTACAACTAAACTTATTAACACTCCGTATACATCAACTTATTGTCGATATCGCCTTCCCCATCACTATTTTCTTAGTTGCGAATGACGTCGGCTTCTTATCGCAAGACCGGTTCCGCACTGTTATTGTGCGACCGATGAGCAGCTTAATATTGTATGGCTAGTTGGTTAGGTACCCGCCAATTGATATTTATCTATTTGTTTTACATTATTTTGTGACAAGATTATAATTTCATGTTTAAATTTGTAAACTAGTAACTTATTCTAAGCTAACTGTATCGTGCAGAAATAATGCCAAATGTTGTTTAATAGCGTTTTATAGATTACCTATATGCGTTATTTTGAACCTTTTTAGACTATAATTTCAACATGTATACTAAATGTGCGACCGCAAGTCCCACATACTTAATATTAAGACTCCTAATATTATTATCAACATAAAAAATTAACTATTATTTAAATCATATTTAAATATTTATAAAGGCGGCGTCAGTCTGTAAAAATAATATTTGTATAAGAATGTTGTGCATAATATGTAACTGTATTGTGTATTACTTATTGTTTGTTACATTGTAAATAAAGATATTTTTAAAATAAAAAAAAAATCAATGTCGAACGAGTCCCCGTACCCCACATTATGACGCGTGTGCGAAGGGCAAATGCCCCTGCTCGCACACGGTCTGCTCGGCTCGACCATCCCCACCGTGACCAGTCCAGGCTCACGGAGGGGAGGACTGCGACCACACACCATCTCGCTCGTCGCTGCGATGTACAAATTCACAACGACGAACGAGAGTCACAACTGCACCGACTCGATCGACATTGACGAAAGGGTGAATGTCAATGACGATCGAGCCTCCATCTCCCACCTAATGACACGTGTGCGAAGGGCAAATGCCCCTGCTCGCACACGGTCCACTCTCCGACTCGCACGCCATTGCATATGGCTCTGCAATGGCGCCCGAGGCTCCTCCCCTACGGCCGTTACCAGCCCCACCACTTGGCCCAACAGGCCCACCACTTGGGACACTTTGGTCCCCCATCACTAGCTCCCAGGTCACGTTGTCGCTACACCCATCACCTTCTGGGCAAGCGCCAACACGAGCATGAGCCTCCCTCCCACGTCTTAAGGGTAGAGGCGTTTCGGTCGCCTTGTATTCACGACCGAACCACTCCGACCCCAGACGCGTCCGAGCAGCAGCCCAGACCCACATCCGGGCGTCTTCCACAACTGAGCCCGCCCTGCCCCGTCACACTGTGCCCTCTGCTACCTTGCCAGAGGGACACGCGGAGGGGCCCACCACGTCGGAACTTCGCTATCGGTCGACAACTTAACCCAAAAAGGAAAAGTTGTCGACCGACACCCAGGGTGCACCACGAGAAGGTGTTCCGACCCACACCCCAACCTAACCTAACCTAACCTTTTTTTTTTTTTTGACCCAGGAAAATCCTTTATGGATACCACTCGCCCGGGGGAGCGAGATGATTATGTGGGACTCGCTGCCTTAAAGGCAGGATACCGCACTAAAAACCTGGGGTGAGCCGTCATCCACCGTAGTGGGGCAAGATGGGATCGCGCTGGCATTCACCACCTTGCCCCGGTGGCAGACCCAAAGGGGCCTCTGCCGCTGTGGAGGGATAACCTTGCTCACCAAGGTCACCCCTCAACCATCATGTGGGGTACCACAACAACCGAGGCAGCCAAAGACCTGAGAGGAAAGGTAGCGCAACGCATAGGCGATGGAGTCAAATCCAAAGTGCGCACCATGGCCTCCGTACTAGCCAACGGTTTCATGGAGCGGAGTAAAAAGCGTCTGTATAGACGAAGCTCACATGAACCACTTCGGGGCTATAGTAATGGCATCACGGTTGTTGGGGGCGGAGGAAGTCGTCATCGTGGGAGATGTCAACCAGCTGCCTTATATCGACAGAGAGAACCTCTTTGACATAAGGTATATCAATCCCGCTATAGTGGCATCCATCAGCCAGGAGATGTTTTGCACGCACCTAAACCCCATGGATGTGGCATACGCTCTGAGCGAAGTGTACCCAGGCATGTACTCCTCAAGATCCCGTATTCGTTCCCTGAAGCTGAAAAGGTATACAGGTGCAAATATACCAACTGACCTTCCGCAAACCCTATTCCTAGCACTGACACAGGAGGAAAAAACCTCCCTAATCAGCAAAGGATACGGGTCCGGAACGGGGTCCTGCCCTTAACTGTACACGAAGCTCAGGGACTGACATATGAATCGGTGATCATAGTCCAGACGAGGTAAAGGTCAACAAAGCTCCGAAACAGCGTCCCCCATGCTGTGGTGGCCGTGTCGCGACACACAGCCAGCTGCACCTACCTACCTACGAAAATGGCGATAAAGAATAGAGACGAAGAGGTCGTGGAATCTCTATTAAACACACCTAGGCCAGCGGAGTCTGAGGCAGGAACGTCAGGACGAAATAGTTAATAAGAAAAATTGTATTGTTGTATTGTAGTGATATCGAATGTCGTAATAAGCTAATAATAATAAAAAAAAATAATAATAAAAAATAATAATAAGAAAAAAAAAAAAAAAAAACCGCTGAGCCGTCAAGTCGACTTTTTGACGAATTTATTTTTATATTTTCTTTTTATCAATATTTTCAGCCCTGAACATTTTATTAAGTGAAAATAAGTGATATCCTACAATAAATAAATGTAATAAACACACATGCAATGAAATATATAATCAAAATGGAAATAAGTTTATCAAGAATTCCGAAGAAGAAATGTAATAGTTTTACACATGACATGACACATGTCAGTCAACATAACACAAAAATATTGTAAAAGAAAATAAGAAATATGATCACCAGATCGAAAAGAAGACAAGAAGCGGAAATTAACGCGCAACCTACACCCTCGCCCGTTCCCACGTCTCCCAGCTCATCATCGGGAGACGAGTTTGCCACTCCCCCCGAGGGATCCAGCTCGTCGAGCAACGAGGACGGGCCTCCGTCGCCACGACCGCCGCTACCACCTGTGCGACGTGGACGACCACCGCTGCCGGCACGCTTGGGGCCTGCGGGGCATCCTGCTCCGCGCCCGGCCCCCGCTACCGGTGGTGTAGCGCGTCGCATGCGATGGACTCAGTCTATAAACGAGAATTGCATGCGCGCCTACTACAGGGCTACAGAGGGAGGAACTAACCTGTCCGCGTACCGTGATAGGATGCTACCTCTGTTTCAGACCTTGAACCAGCTTTTGCCGTTACCGCACAACGACTGTCAGATCAGGTGCGTGCCATCCAGCGGCTTAAACTGTTGGACGAATCAGCGCTTGATCGGCTGCGTCTGGAGGTGTTACCTGTTATTCGTGCTACTTCTGCTTTAGCGCGGGACCCGCCTTGTGTGTCGTCGACGCAGGTGCCGACAGGCTCGGCTTCGACGTCTGCCCCGGCGGATGCCGCGCTAGACGCAGACGATTGTACGAATACAAACGTAAGTACCCAGACTAATGAGCATTTGAGGAGGGCTTTGGAAGACGCGATTTTGGAGTTTCGCACTACTCCTGACTCTAGGCCGCGACTACCACGTTTGCCAATGAATAAACGTAACCTGGCGTTAATGGGAGCCCTAAACGTTTTGCTAGTCCCATATATGCAGGCTAGCGAAACATTAGTTGATACACACTCGATTCTTTACTGCGCGGCTATAGCGGCGTGTCGTGTTGTTCGCGTCAAGTTTCCGGATACTGGCCGAATACCGCGACGCCCCGCTATCCCTGCGTGGCAAGAACGAATCGAGTGTCGCATCAATATGTTTAGGACTCTCATTGCGAAGTTGATCTGCTTCAGAGGGGGTAATAATCGCCCCCGAGTCATGCGTTTCGTGAACCAGGCCTTTGCTGGGACCGGGATTAGTCCCCGGGACTACATGACCTGTGTCACGGAACGCATTGACTTTCTGAAGCAGAAAGTTTATGCATTGGCAAACCGTATTCGTCGCTATAGAGCGCGTGTAGATCGCTATTATCAAAATCGCCTCTTCCAAAGTGACCAAAGGAAGGTATACCGAGGTTGGGAAGGAACCAATCAACGTGTGAATGAGGAGCAGTGTCCGGATGCTACTACCATGAATAACTTCTGGCGTAGTATCTGGTCGGTGCCCGTCGAACACACGGAGGGTGATTGGATGAGCGTCGTTGAGCGTGCGTGTGAGCCTATCGAATCCATGGGGGCTATTAGTATTAGCCCCGAAGACGTTAGTTGTGCGATCCGTACGGCCCAGAACTGGAAAAGTCCAGGACCGGACGGATTACACAACTTTTGGATAAAGTGGATTCGATGCTCACACGACTGCTTAGCGGCGCAATTCCAACAAGCTCTCGAGGTTGGTTCTTTGCCAACATTGATGACAACCGGTGTCACCTTCCTGCTCCACAAGTCCGGTAGTACCACGGAACCGAAAAACTACAGACCCATCACATGCTTGCCGACGCTTTACAAGCTACTTACATCTATTCTGAGATTCAAAATTAATTCGCACATTGTTGCGCACAACATTTTGGCCCCCTCTCAGAATGGATGTAAGGTTGGGTCTCGTGGTACTAAGGAGCTCCTCCTCATCGACACGGCCATTTGCCAACAAGTCCGGCGGAACAAAGGGGCTCTCTCCACCGCCTGGATTGACTACAAGAAGGCCTATGATTCAGTGCCTCATACCTGGCTGGAGAGGATCTTGGAGTTGTATAAAATTGATACAACTCTGAGATCTTTTCTAGGTTCTTGTATGAGGCAGTGGACCACAGTCCTTCGTCAACCGGGTGATGGAGACAGCCTCTCTGGTCAGCAGGACTTTATAAGGATTGAGCGAGGCATCTTCCAGGGTGACAGTCTGAGTCCGTTGTGGTTCTGTCTAGCCCTAAATCCTCTAAGCATATTATTAGAGGATTCAGGGCTAGGCTATCGGCTTAGGAGAGAGGGTGAAGTCATTTCTCACTTGCTGTACATGGATGACCTCAAACTTTTTGCACCGAAGTGCCATGATTTGATGGAATTACTGAAAGTCACTGAGACTTTCAGCAACGCCATCAACATGGAGTTCGGTGTAGATAAGTGTGCGGTCATGCACGTGCAGCGGGGGAAAGTTGTGAATTCCATGAATTTACAACTCTCTGATACAATGACTTTCAGATCTCTCTCCGAAGCCGACACCTACAAATACCTTGGTATGTCAGAGTCATTAGGTATCGAGAGTGGGGGGATAAAACAGTCGGTGAAGGAGCGTTTCTTTGGTCGCCTGACAAAGGTACTTAACAGTCTTTTGTCAGGAGGCAACAAGGTGCGCGCCTTTAACGGCTGGGTTATGCCTCTACTTATATACACCTTTGGCATACTAAGGTGGACTCAGACTGAACTAGACGCCCTGGATAGAAAAGTTCGAAAGCAATTGACATCACATCGCATGCTTCACCCACGCTCGTCTGTTATGAGACTGTATATCCCACGGAAATGGGGTGGTCGAGGCTTTTTAAATGCCAAGACACTCCACAACCGTGAGGTATGCAGTCTCCGGGAATATTTCCTAAACAACGAGTGTGGGATGCATTGCGATGTGGTGTCAGTTGACAAGACTTTCACCCCTCTATCCTTAGGCAAAGAGAACTGGCGCAAACCTCAGGTGCTGAGCACCGAGGACCGCAAGGACGTATGGAAGAGCAAGGAGCTGCATGGCCGGTTCTATCGAGTCTTAACGGGACCCGATGTGGACCTGCTCGCGTCGGTGAACTGGCTACGATTCGGGGACCTCTTTGAGGAAACCGAAGGTTTTGCTTGTGCAATTGCGGACGAAGTTATCAAGACGAACAACTACCGGAAATATATTATGAAGGACGGTACGGTCGACATATGTCGGGCATGCCGCCGTCCCGGAGAGTCACTCAGACATATCATTTCCGGTTGTTCTCATCTTGCTAACTCCGAGTACTTGCACAGACATAACCTCGTAGCCATGATCATCCACCAGCAACTTGCTCTTCAATACGGCCTTGTCGAGTCTGAGGTGCCGTACTATAAGTACGCACCTGCGCCAGTTCTTGAAAATGGTCATGCTTTGCTCTATTGGGACCGATCGGTTATCACGGACAGGACTATTGTCGCCAATAAACCTGATATCGTGATAGTCGATCGGTCCCAGCGGCGGGCAGTGTTAGTTGACATCACCATCCCACATGACGAGAACCTCGTGAAGGCTGAAAAGGACAAGATCAGCAAGTACCTTGACTTGTCTTTCGAGGTTACCGCCATGTGGGATGTTGATTCGACTAGCATTGTCCCAATAGTCGTTTCTGCGAACGGCCTAATAGCGAAGAGTCTCGACCAACATCTCAAGAGACTCTCGCTAGACGGCTGGATCAAGCGCCAGATACAGAAGGCGGTACTTCTTGACACGGCACGCATCGTCAGGAGGTTCCTCTCTCTGCAGCCCTAACCACCGGTAGCTTGGGCCCTGCCCCGCTGCTGGCGGCACTCTAGGTTTAGGTTTTTTTATAATATTGTTTATTTGTAATGATTTTTTTCTATTTTTGTTTGGATATCTTTATTGTAAAAAAACCTAAAACTAAGAAAGAAAATAAATATCGTGAATAATAATAAAAACAATTATAATGGACACTTAGCATAGGAAATAACACTAGCTATAAGGAATTTTGATGTATGGAGTAATAACACCAAACAAAATAACTGCACTTTTTATAATAAAATATTCTGAAAAGAGTACGGTCCACAGTCTGTAGAGTTGAAGTTTTACTTAAAAAAAAAAACCTAACCTAACGTAACCTAAACGAGATACAGTCTAGAGATATGGCGACCGCAAAGATAACTTTGTTTTTCATACAAACACTATGAAAAACAAAGTTAATTTTGTAGTTGCGAAAAATCATAGTTATGGAATACTTAACTGTGTTACGGTACCCTACGAGTGCGAGTCCGACTTGCACTTGGCCAGTTTTTTGGAGTGTGATTTTGCAGTTGGCGGGTTTTAGTTTTTGAATTAATTTTTTGTTTAAAGTTTTTTGGGGTTTCTGCATAATTGTATATACATGTTAATATACTTACATACATATACAGCGATCAACAAACACATAACCTTCCCAACTGCTTCTTTGCCACCGTGGGGTAAAAATTAGTTTTCTTGACTTCGGCGGGATATATCTCGCCAACGCTACGCCCGACAAAAATATGATGTACTCCCTATCTTCATTTTAAAATCCCTATTCAACGATACCACACATGGGGTGGGGTGAATTTTTTTTGTAGTTCTAGACTTCGTGCCCTCTAGAGGGCGCCACACATTGTGTGACCACACAATTTGTTGTGACGTCACATAGCCTATAACCAGCAGACAAATAAGACGCGTCCAACGACATCTCATTTGTCGAATTATGATAAGTAGTTTAGAAGTTATGAGGGAACAGATGAATATACATACAAACATACATACATACCCAGTACCCACATACCGGTCAAAAACATAACCCTCCTTTTTGCTTCACCGTAGTCGAGTAAAAAAGAGTGTGCGTAGAATGCTACGTGTTAGAATTGAAACTTCCTTCTCCACAGAGCGGGAATTCTTTTGTACAACTCCGTCTGTTGAACTTAGCGGGGCGAATGCCCGAATGATAACGAATAAGTAGGTCTCCGTAGTTCCGCCGTTCTACAATAGAGGGCGTTTATAAATATATTATATAACATATCTATATATATATAATATCGTTTAAAAACTAAAAAACAACCGACTTCAATGCCGCGCTATTTATTTTCAATACCAATTTTGAGATGTTTATCTCAATATCTCTGGAGATACTTATCATACCTCGATAAAATTACCATGGTACCACACTTGGGATATCTCCTTTCGAACAAAAAAAGAATAATCGAAATCGGTTCATAAACGACGAAGTTATCCGCGAACAAACATTTAAAAAAATATATATATATATATACGGTCGAATTGAGAAACCTCCTCCTTTTTTTGAAGTCGGTTAAAAAGAAAGTCCTATATATATAAAAGAAAGTCGTGTTAGTTACTACACTTATAACTCAAGAACGGCTGGACCAATTTTTATGATTTTTGTATTTTTGGAATTGTCTTTGTCAGGAATAGGATAAAAAGTATTAAAAACAATGAATAATTGACCTAAAAAAATTATATAAGAAAAAATATTTTGCCAAAATGTTCCTGGGTTTAAAAACTGCCAATCATTTATTTATTTATTTTTTTATTTATTTATTTATTACACACACTTCAAATGCAACAACATTACAGCACATAGCCAAATCGATGCTGCAGAAAAAAAAGAGAACATTCTGGTATACACATTAATAGAATAATAATACAATACAAGAAAAAAATAAATGATGATTACTCAACAAAATTAAAAATTATACTAAATTAATAAACCAATCCTAAAAACAAATAAATTCAATGATATTAATTTTCCACATACTTCTGCACCCCGCTTCTTTGAATTTCGGCAGGGTACAAAAAATATGTCTATATTAAATGCTATCATATTAATTAACCGTATGGCTCGTGACAAAGGAGCAAACATAGCTAAATTCGTTCTTGCCGACGGCACCGACAATGTATCGACACGTCGACGCGCCCCTACTACCGGCACCCGCAGCCGCAGCTCGGCCAGCACCTGCGGGTGGTGTAGGTCGCCGCGCAGCACGCGGAACAAGTGTGTACACAGCGCCACGTCCCGCCTCACCGCCAGTCTGTTGTACCCGACCATGCCGATCACGAACAGGCTCGGGTACATCAGGGGGTAGAAAGGATAAACTCCGTACTCTTTCAGGTATAAAAATCTAGTAAATTTGTTTTGGATCTTTTCTAACATCTGGGAATACTTGGCCTCGTGAGGATTCCAATTCATGGCGCTCGTTTCAAGATGGCTCCTGACGAGTGCGTTGTATAGTATTCTTATCGTTGACATACTGTGGAAATCCTTACACTGCCTCAAAATAAAACCGAGATTACGGAAGGACTTCCTACAGATGTCAACGATGTGCTTACGAAACAGAAGCTCGGGAACCATCTCTATGCCCAAGTCCCTGACAGCAGTGACGCGCGACACCACCGAGCCCTCCATCTCGTACTGGTACTGCAGCGGCGCTCGCGCACGGCTATAACTCATGAGCGCGCACTTACTGCTGTTGAAATATAGTTTATTGGCTACACTCCACTGGAGTACACTGTTAATGTCTCGCTGTAGACGCTCACAGTCGGAGGTGTTTGCTATCGACAGAAACAACTTGAGGTCGTCTGCAAACAGCAAACACCTTGAATCCGTTATTGTCGACGGCAGGTCGTTTATTAATAATATAAATTCCAGAGGGCCAAGATTGATCCCTTGACTCACGCCCGACAATGTCAAATAGGGATTGGATTCATATCCCGCGTATTCTACATACTGCCGGCGGTCAGCGAGATAGCTCGCGAAGAATCGGAGGAGATGCGGTGTGAACCCTAGCGCAGCGAACTTAGCCAGCAAGACGTCGTTGTCGACGGTGTCGAAGGCTTTCCGGAAGTCGAAGTACGCGCAGTCCACCTGTCCCCCCGCGTCGATGACCGGCGTCAGGTACGTCGCAAACGATAGCAGGTTACTGCCCGTACTTCGCCCCGGTCTGAAGCCGTGCTGAGCGTCGTTAAGTTGCGAAACAACCTGAGAATAAATCAGTTTGTGTAAAATCGACTCAAAAACTTTCGCGAACGTCGATAGTACCGCCACCGGCCGATAACCGCTCACGTCCGAGTTCAAACTGCCTTTTGGAACTGGAATCACTCTAGTAATTTTCCATTTTTCTGGATTAGCATCCTACCTCTAAAAATAAATTTAATATATGAAGCAAAGGGTTTTCTAAAATAAAACTACAATCCTTTACAACATAAGGCGGTATCCCGTCTGGCCCCACCGAGTGCTTGGGCTTGAGTCGGCGCAGTGCGGCGCGCACGTCGGCCAGGCTGAGCCGGGTGACGTACACGCGCGCCGCGCCGGCCCGCGCGCCCGCGCTCAGCTCCGCCGCCGCGGGGTCTAGTCCCGGTCGTACCGAACTATATACAGAATGGAAATAAGAAGCGAACGATTCCGCGCACTCTTTCTCACTTAACTCATGTCCATTTACTGTAATTTGAGTTTTATTACGTTTCGCCTGCTTTGATCTTACAAAATTCCAAAATGATTTTGGATCATTCTTAATGTTTGATTGTATTCGTGACTGATAAGCGGCATAAGTAGATGCTATTTTATATTTCACTAAAGTTCTATAGTTTGAATAAGTTAGGTAATCATTTCGTGACTTACATAATTTAAATAATTTGTGGTACCTCCACTTCATTTTTATATCATTTATCAAATCCGGAGTGTACCAGTCAGGATATTGATACCGTTTAGTATTAGTTTTCACTTTCCTTTTTCTAGGTGTAGATTTATCAACTGTGCTATTAAATATATCATAAAAACAATTTAAGGCTTCGTTTGGGTCCTGAATTTCGTATATAATATCCCAGTCTACAAGCTCTAAATCGCGATACATAGTAAAAAAATTTGTTTTAGTAAAGTCCCATTTTATTCTTCTTTTATTATCATCGCCTAAGTTCTCAACGCATTGACTAAGATGTGACACCGATGGCTGATAATTGCGCAGAGTCACACTAGTAATCAACGGTGGATGATAGGCATCGATATCAACTAACGGGTCTTCAGTTAAACTCACTTCCACGTCACTCGCCCAGAACGTCGTTAATACGAGGTCTAATGTACGATCATTAATATTACAAACAATATTTACCTGCCGAAATCCACAGTAAGCGTTAAAATCTATCTAATACTATAAGAATCTTTGTCCTGACATACTGACTGACTCACTGACTCACTGACTCACTGACTCACTGACAGACAACGCACAGCCTAAACCGCTGGTCGTAGAGACTTGAAATTTGGAGGGTATATTTGTCTTAGTACGTAAGGGTGTACTAAGAAAGGATTTTCCAAAATTCACCCCTTAAGGGGATGAAATGGGGGTTCAAAGTTTGTATGGAGAAACAAGATTAGATCGTCTTTTCTATCCGAAACTTCACATAAGTGCTTCAGTAAAAAAATAAGTAAAGACGTGTTTCAGGTTTTTTTGGAATTCCACCCCTAAGAGGGTGAAATGGGGTAATAAAGTGTAAAATCAATATTGTTTCGGATTGCGCTGAAATTTGGCATGCAAATAGTTATTATGACGTTAGTTCCCACTGAGAAAGGATTTTCCAAAATTAACCCTCGAAGGGGATGAAACGGGGGTTCAAAGTTTGTATGGAGAAACAAGATTAGATCGTCTTTTCTATCTGAAACTCCACACAAGTGCTTCCGTAAAAAAATAAGTAAACACGTGTTTCAGGTTTTTTTTTAATTCCACCCCTAAGAGGGTGAAATTGGGTAATAAAGTGTGAAAATCAATATTGTTTCGGATTGCGCTGAAATTTGGCATGCAGATAGTTATTACGACGTTAGTTCCCTCTGAGAAAGGATTTTCCAAAATTAACCCTCGAAGGGGATGAAACGGGGGTTCACAGTTTGTATGGAGAAACAAGATTAGATAGTCTTCTCTATCTGAAACTTCACACAAGTGCTTCAGTAAAAAATTAGGTAAACACGTGTTTCAGGTTTTTTTGAAATTCCACACCTGAGAGGGTGAAATGGGGTAAATAAAGTGTAAAAATCTATATTATTTCGGATTGCGCTGAAATTTGGCACGCAGATAGTTATTAAGACGTTAGTTCCCTCTGAGAAAGGATTTTCCAAATTAACCCTCGCAGGGGATGAAACGGGGGTTCAAAGTTTGTATGGAGAAACAAGATTAGATAGTCTTTTCTATCCGAAACTCCACACAAGTGCTTCAGTAAAAAAATAAGTAAATACGTGTTTCAGGTTTTTTTGAAATTCTACCCTTAAAAGGGTGAAATGGGGTAATAAAGTGTAAAATCAATATTGTTTCGGATTACGCTGAAATTTGGCATGCAGATAGTTATTACGACGTTAGATCCCTCTTTGAAAGGATTTCCCAAAATTAACCCTCGAAGGGGATGAAACGGGGGTTGAAAGTTTGTATGGAGAAACAAGATTAGATAGTCTTTTCTATCCGAAACTTCACACAAGTGCTTCAGTACAAAAATAAGTAAACACGTGTTTCAGGTTTTTTTTAATTCCACCCCTAAGAGGGTGAAATTGGGTAATAAAGTGTGAAAATCAATATTGTTTCGGATTGCGCTGAAATTTGGCATGCAGATAGTTATTACGACGTTAGTTCCCTCTGAGAAAGGATTTTCCAAAATTAACCCTCGAAGGGGATGAAACGGGGGTTCACAGTTTGTATGGAGAAACAAGATTAGATAGTCTTTTCTATCTGAAACTTCACACAAGTGCTTCAGTAAAAATTAGGTAAACACGTGTTTCAGGTTTTTTTGAAATTCCACACCTGAGAGGGTGAAATGGGGTAATAAAGTGTAAAAATCTATATTATTTCGGATTGCGCTGAAATTTGGCACGCAGATAGTTATTAAGACGTTAGTTCCCTCTGAGAAAGGCTTTTCCAAATTAACCCTCGCAGGGGATGAAACGGGGGTTCAAAGTTTGTATGGAGAAACAAGATTAGATAGTCTTTTCTATCCGAAACTCCACACAAGTGCTTCAGTAAAAAAATAAGTAAATACGTGTTTCAGGTTTTTTTGAAATTCCACCCTTAAGAGGGTGAAATGGGGTAATAAAGTGTAAAAATCAATATTGTTTCGGATTGCGCTGAAATTTGGCATGCAGATAGTTATTAATTACGACGTTAGTTCCTTCTGAGAAAGGTTTTCCAAAATTCATCCCTGAATAGGATGAAACGAGGGTTCAAAGTTTGTATGGAGAAACAAGAATTGATTGTCTCTTATATTCGAAACTTTACACAAGTAGTTTAGTAAATAAATGAGTAAATACGTGTTTCAGGCTTTTTGAAATTCTATTCCTAAAAGGGTGAAGTGGAGTAACAATGTCTGAAACCAATATTGTTTTGGATTGCGCTGATATTTTGCATCCAGATAGAAATTTTGACGTAGGTATCCGCTGAGAAAGGATTTTTCAAAATTCACTCTTCAAGGGATGAAGCGGGGGTTCAAATTTTGGATAGTCATTTTATTCGACATTTCACACAAGTACTTCTGTAAATAAATAAGTAAATACGAGTTTCAGACTTTTTCAAAATGCCACCCTAAAAGAGTGAACTGGGGTAAAAAAGTCTGAAAATCAATATAGTTTCGGATTGCGCTTTATTGGGTTTTTCGGGTTTTAAAAATATGAATCCTGATTTGTCTTAGTCACGCGATAATATGAAAACAGGTGAACCAATTTGGCTAATTTTTATTTGATGTCTTTAATGATAGAATCG
The DNA here is from genome assembly GCA_954871355.1 of Cabera pusaria. Lineage (NCBI taxonomy): Eukaryota > Metazoa > Arthropoda > Insecta > Lepidoptera > Geometridae > Cabera > Cabera pusaria. The sequence continues at coordinate 26,038,703 of OX940901.1, read as the reverse complement.
TTTTTACAAAAGAAAAGTTTTAAGTAAATAAAAGGAGTTTTTAACGCGGGCGTAGCCGCGGGGGACTTCTAGTATTCTATATAATTCTGCACCTCCAATGTAGATGATGGCAAATTGAAGTCGCCAATTAACAATATATTATCGTATTTTACACAAATATTTTCTAAAATATGAAATAAATGCATATATTCATTAACATCACTTTTTGGTGGAATATAAACGACACAACACAAAAATAAACAATTATTTCCATGATGGACGGTAGCACAAACCACTTCGAATAAGGCTGAGTTCACATCGCCGATCGGTACGTAATGCAAGTCGAAGCATGATGAGGCCGCTAAAAATACTCCTCCTTGTTTTCGCCCGTCTGCTCGATCACACCGTAGTATATTGTATTCCGGCGGAATTAGTTCCCCATCGTGAATGGATTCATTGAGGCCTGACTCGGTTATGGCAAAAAGATCGCAAGTAGACTCTAAAATGTTAGTCAGGAATGTCTGAGTTTTCGACCGTAGTCCTCGAACATTCTGATAATACACTTGAATTTTCCTATTCTTAACCTTACTTATCTTCTTTAGCTGGTTTACGGGGGTTTCGAAACCACACCCATTCGTTAAATTGTGTGTTTAACGGCCAACTATCGACGCAGTCGATTTTTGCAAAAAGTGATTCTGGGACTCCAACCATGAATGATGCGTAGTCTCTCTTGGTTTTGGGTACAATCTTCTCTACCTTCAAATCCTTTGAATCACAGATTTCTGACACATGTTTTATAATTGCCTCTTTAGATGTATCCGGGTGAAGGGACCACACATGTAAAAACTTTTTCTTCTGTATGGCCTGTATTGAAGAAATTTGATTGTTACCTCCCTTCTGGACGATACTAAGCCGTGCTTTCCATTTTTCCTTCTGGCTGGTAACAGTCTTCCATTCCTGACCCGAGATTCCAGTAACTTCTGTCTCAGGAATTTCCAAAGTCCGCTCGTCATTGTTCTGCGGTCTAGGGGCAGCCTTATTTTTTTTAACTCGCTCCGCCGCTCGGCGCGCTCGATCCGTCGTGTTCTGCGATAGCGTAGCATCGTCGATGACTGTCTCACTCACACGTTGCGTAGAAGGTATCACGATTGGCTCTTCTATCTCACTCTTGCTATTCATTGATGTCACAAGTGCAGAGAGAAACTCAATTTTTGTAGATAATTCTCCGATTACCTTCTTTTGATCGCAGATCATCGCAGAACTATTATCAATCGATCGTTGTTGATTTTCTATTTTTGCATTTTGTACTTCAATCAACTGAGACTGAGCTGTAATTTTACTTGTCAACGCTGCAACTTTCTTCGCCATATCGGTTATGGCAGCTTCCACGTTGAATTTCGACATTTTTCCTGGCAAACGGAATAAAATCATGGAGACGTAAACTACTCGTGTCAAGATTAAATACTGGTAACATATACTAACTATATACTATCTATATATATCATATTTTGATGTTCAATTGTTTATCCCGCTGTATTATTATTTTTTGTATAATTATGGCTCCACACGATTAGTGTATTTAGCCAGTGTCAAGTATAAAAGAATTTCCCATGTGTGGATAGCATTACAATATTCGGATTATCGCGTATTTTTTTGGTATAATTATGGCTCCACACGATTAGTGTATTTAGCCCGTGTCAAGTAGTAAGTTCTTCAAGTTTTTGTGAATTCAAGTCAAGTAGATTTACATTTTTTTAAATATTGTCAGTAATGATAATTGTTTGACATATTTATTGATTGTCAAATATGCGTGTGTTAGATTATTTTCATAGTACATACAGATTTACGACATATTTCCAATGTTTGATGATAATTTAATTCATACATTATTAATATTGCCTTAAATGAGGGTGTTTATACGATGTTCGATACATTTGAGGGTAGTATACACTTTACAAGGGTTTTCTGTTTGACTGATGCTTTAAAAGGGCGGTAGAAACGTTAGATGAGACACTTTTGCTCGAGCAGCCTTCGGGCTAACATCGCCACCTTTACTCTGTCGGGAATATCGTTAAGACGACAAAGTGCTGTCCAACTCAATGAAGCTAAGTATTTGTATAAACAATATGTATAGAATAATTCTATTATGGCTAGAATGTGGTTTTCTAGGATATGTTTATAATAATGATGGTTTCACCTAGGAATGGTGATGGTAAAGTGTTTTAGCTTCGTTGAGGGTGGTAAGGACAGGCTATGAGGGGTGGTGGAGGCCTTTTGGGGGAAACCCATAATATTTTGTATAAATTGTCTAAATCGGTAGTGATTTTCATGTGTTATGTCTTGTTGAAACTTGTTATAAAGCCTTGTGACTTAACATTAAATACTTATTGGTATATTGCTGTTCTCTTTGTTCTATTGCCATAATACATTTATAAACTAAATATCTCTTTTGTATTTATTTATTACGTTCATAAAAGCCTAAAACAAGTTCATCTAAAAGGTAACACGACATTCATTGTCTGTTAGGTGGTACGAAGTTCGCCGGGCCAGCTAGTATAATATATAACTGGGGTTAGAGTTAAAGAAACTGAGGTGAAATTTAACTTTATGAGTCTCCGATGAACGCAGAGGAAGTGACGTACGCGTCATGTTTCGCGTCAAAAAGGAAAAAATAAAAAAAGGAAAATAATAAAAAGTAAATAGATAATTTATTAGGAAAGAACTAGTAATATCTCAGATCATAAATGCGACAAATCACAGCGCTCGACGTCTTTGGCACAAGTGTGTGTATGTGGGAGCGAGACGAGGCGAGGAGAGGTCAGTCCTCGGCGTCGTCGGCGCGCAGCGTGCGGCACGCGGTGTCGGAGGCGCGGCCCAGCGACAGCGTGCGGCCCGGCGCCGGCCAGCGCCGCGTCTCGCCGCGCCGCACGCGCCGCGCGCGCGCCCCGCTCACGCTCTCCAGCCGCAGCGACCGCCTGCAACGAGACGCCGCACGGTCAGACGGGCCGACGCGACCTGGGTCCCGGGAGGGAGAGGAGGGGAGGGAGGCCGGGAGGCGCACTCACCGGACCTCGTGGTCGGGCGTGTCGGCGCGCACGCACAGCGCCACCTCGTCGTAGAAGTCGAGGTCGAGCGCGATGCGCAGGCGCGGCTCCGCGCTCCACGTGACGTTAGCGCGCAGGTCGGCCCAGGCGGTGGTGAGGCGCGCGCTCACGTCGGCGGCCAGGCCGGCGCGCAGGCGCAGCGCCGCGCGCGCCGTGCGGTGCCACAGCGACGCGGTGGCGTGCGCGTCGAGCGCCAGCGTGGCGGCGGCGGCGGCGCGCGCGCGCAGCACGCCCCCGCACAGCAGCGGCAGCGCGGCGGAGTGGGCGGGCGGCAGGCGCGCGGCGCGCAGCACGGCGGTGGGGGCGGCGCCGGTGCCGGCCCACACGTGGCCCAGCAGCTCGGCCTGCGACGAGAACAGCGACACGTCAGGCAGCCGCGCGCCGCCCACGCTCAGCGCCAGCCCGCCGCCCGCCTCCTCGTCCCCGCCCCCGCCCGTCAGCGCGCCCAGCCCGCGCGTCCACACCGACACCTGCACGGACAAGTTCATTCCTGTTTGTCCACTTAGGCTGAGCGCAGACTATAGTCAAAACGATCTTAAGACAGTTTTGTCTGGGACAGACAAGTCTGCAGACAGACAACGCTGCGCACACGGCGAACAAAACTTTTTTGTCTGCGATGATGCGACACAGAACAGATACGACGTATAGAATGGACACTTTGATCACTCCACCAATCCGGGCTACCTCACCTCGCCAGCGATTCTGGAGCTGTCGAGGAGCTAGTGTGAGGACGCCATACGCGCACGACTGCAGAACAATACTACCTCACAAAGAGAAGAACATAACTTCATACATGTATGAATATAAAACACAGAAATATTAATAATACCTATTATGGTATATATTTGTGTGGGACTCGGTAGACACAGGAGGTTCAAATTAACGTAGTTTCTATATAATATATATACTAATACACTTATATTTGTATACCTAACTATATATTCGTATTTTAGAATTCATTTTCATAAATGAAACAACGATATACTCGTGCGTAAATAAACTTAGTTTTTAAATATTGAATAAAAACTTTCTTAATAATTTAGCGCATAATAACATAGCGCCGCCATGCGCCGCATTGCCTTTCGGTAAAAATCAAAGGGGCCGCGTCCGTCGGCGGCGACCGGCAAAACATGTTTGTGTTATTATTTCGTTTCGTCACTTCATTTTAGTCTAGTGGTGTAGTGGAGTCGTAATCACTTGTCATTGCCAAGACAAAGTTTGTAGAGAAGACAGACAGGTATCCATTTTTGGGATATCTCCTTTCCAACAAAAAATTAATCAAAATCGGTTTATAAATGACGAAGTACCTAATCCGCGAACAAAACCGACTTAAAAAAAGAGGTTTCTCAATTCGACCGTATATGTATATATATTATGTTTGTTCGCGGATAACCGCGTATGAACCGATATTGATTTTTTTTTTGTTGGAAAGGAGATATCCCACGTGTGGTACCATGGTCAGCATGTAGGGTGTGACTACATGTCCAGGTGTAAGCATGTAATACCACAGAATAATGAATAGTGCGTAATACGAAAGAATGTGACATTTTGATGTAGCACGTACTATGTGATAATGTTAGTATATAAGATAGTATAGGTTATATAAGGTTATCGACCCAAAACCTATAGGGTACTTCCAGTTGACCTAGAATTGTTAACTATGGCACAGAATAATGAATAGTACAAGTACAGAAGTTGCACTCCCTGAGAGCAAACATGCGAGATTAAACCTAGTTACAACGCTGGTAACGTTATAAATGCGCTTCACGCCTCGGGTGCGACCTTGAATTTGCGCCACAGTATCAACTAATAGTATCTATGAACCGCGTGTTGCGCACAGTAAAGTGCACCGTAAGTCCGCACAGCGAGAGTCTGAATAACTCGGTCAACTCGCGGCCTTTACTATAGGGTTGAATGTTATGAGAAAACTTGTAAGCCTTTAATTGGTAGAAGAATACTTTAAGGTAGAACAATGTAATGAGTATATTTAAAGTGCTACTGAATGTGTTTAATGTCGAGGTAGGATAAAATTACTACAGTTATACTATAATTAAGATAGTTTAATTAAGATAGTTAAAACTAAAATAACCGACTTCCATGCTGAGCGAGTCAGTTTCAGTTGCAAGTTTGAGACGTTTATCGTTGTATCTCTGGAGATACTCATCAGATCTCGATGAAATTACAATGGGACCACCTCGGTACCTACCTATAGGATCTACGTAACCTACCTACTGTAAATAATAAAATAACCTACCAATTTAAAGTAGGTTACAATGAATATTTTGCAAGATGTAATGTCGATAGAAATTCCCTAAAGATTTTAACCTGAATTCCCTTGAAACATGAAACTCAGCTGACTTATATATACCTACCATTTTATGTGTGACATTCTTTGCTTTTTACATAAGTACCTACATGTGCAGCGCGACGACAAAATTAACAAATAAAATGAAAAAAAGGCAAAAAAAATTGTCATCCTCTATCACCTTCTTTTATTGTTCAATTGATATAAGTATTAAACTAAAACTAGTATACACTGACCCTGCATTAGAAGGCGGCGACTAGTAACCGGGAGGTCTACTTACAGTGAACGATCTTTAAGGTCATTGACTTTTACGCGAAAAAAAGTCGAAAACTACTATTAAACGACCGGATCGTTAAACAAAAAGTACCTAGATTTACGTTACTTACAAATAATATTAAGTTTATTAATGTCTTACCTCTCGAGATTCTTAGGAAGTGTATGAAATCTAATTTCGTCATTCCCGTTGTTGTTTAAGCATCCGTATGCTACGCAATGCTTTGTAGCCCTTCGTTTAGACATATATACTGAATAATATTTTTGTATGTTAATATCGTAAGCAAGGAATATAATAATGAGGTAGGTACAAGTAAGGCGCGCGGCCGATCGAGAGCGCGCGTGACACCTAACTGACTGAACATGCACCCGAGAGGGTTGCGCGGAGGTACTTGTAGTTTCTAGCTACAGCGCGGAGTGCGACAGGCCTGATTATGGTCAAAATCAAGGTCATACAGCACAAGTAAAGGAAAACTTTTGAAAAATAAAAAAGTTGAAATTTAAGGTAAATTTGGGTACTTACAAGTTTTCCCGCGAAAATCTAAATATGCCTATATCTTATTATCGTGTTGACTCAGGAACTTGATTTTTAGGGTTCCGTAGTCCTGACAAGGAACCCTTATAGTTTCTTCATGTTCGTCTGTCTGTCTGTCTGTCCGAGGTTTTTCTAAGAGACCGTTAATACTAGATAGCTGTAATTTTGTGGGGGTATGTATATAAATTACGCCGACAAAGTGCTGAAATAAAATTGTAAAAATTTTTTTTTTTAGTGTAGCGCCCCTATATGAGAAGTGGAGATGAATTTTTTTTCATCGTCTACCCCCATCGTGTGGGGTATCGTTGAATAAGTCTTTTAAAATGATTTAAGGGTTGCTAATACCATTTTTTGATTGAATGCTCCATTTACGAAATAATGAACTTTAAAGTGCAACATTTTGTTCCAGTAGGGCGTCCCCCCTCTAAAAGCTAAACTGCTGGCTTGAAAAATCTGGAAAAACTCGTGATAATAGCGCATTTCATGAACTTTAAAGGAAAACTATAACGGTTAAGATAACTTTATTAGTTTAGCAGTAGTCGTTGAACTTGGGTGTTGGATAATTTTCTACCAAATACAAAATCCTAAGAATAAATCCTTTTAAAGTGACAAAGACGGAGTACCTAGTTGCTTGTTTACTCGTATAACGGGTAAAGACTTGCATTGAATAACAAGCTACTACGGAACCCTACACTGCGCGTGGCCCGACACGCACTCGGCCGGTTATTATATATCTAATAGGAACTATAAACCTCAGTATCTGGTATTTTTGTTGACGCAATACATTTCCTATGGATCGAACTACAAAGTTAAGTTTGTCCCTTAAACTAGTCTGAGAAGTTTGTACGGAAGCCTCGGTGGGCGAGTTCAACTCGATTTTGCTGGTTTTTAGGGTTCCGTAGTCCTGACAAGGAACCCTTATAGTTCGTCATGTCCGTCTGTCTGTCCTGTTCGAGGTTTTGCTAAGAGACCGCTTATACTAGAAAGCTGTAATTTTGTGGGGGTATGTAAATGAATGACGCCGACAAAGTGCTGAAATAAAATTTTGAAAAATATTTTTTGAAGTTATACTTCTTTTGGCGCGATAGTGAAAAATGATGAGAGTGAATTTATACGATGCGCGCGCACACCGACACCTAAATTCTACACCGTGAAGTTAGTTCTAGGTGGAACGATGCGCGCGCACACCGACACCTAAATTCTACACCGTGAACTTAGTTCTAGGTGGAACGATGCGCGCGCACACCGACACCTAAATTCTACACCGTGAAGTTAGTTCCCCCCCCCCCCCCTCTAAAAGCTAAACTGCTGGCTTGAAAAATATGGAAAAAATTGATAATAGCGCATTTCATGAACTTTAAAGGTAAATTATAGCGGTTATAAAACTTTATTAGTTTAGCAGTAATAGTCGTTGAACTTGGGTGATGCATAATTTTGTAGCAAATACAAAATCCTTAGAATAAATCCTTTAAAGTGACAAAGACGGAGTACCTAGTTGCTTGTTTATAACGGGTAAAAACTTGCATTAAATAACATGCTACTACGGAACCCTACACTGCGCGTGGCCCGACACGCACTTGGCCGGTTATTATATATAATGAACCAACGTAAATTTGAACCTCCTGTGTGTACTGGTCCCAACATATATGTATGAAGTTGGTATTAATCTTCACGTGAGTAGTATTATTGTTCTGTTGTCGTCCGCGTGTGGTGCCTTGCTCAAACTAGCTCCTCGGCAGCTCTAGAATCAGTGGCGAGATGAGGAAGCCCCGATTGGTGGGTGGGACAGAGTGTCTTTTCTATACGTAGTATTATTATCTGTTCTCGGTGCCGACAAACAAAACCGATGCGACTAAGAACAGATACTACGTATAGAATGGACACTCTGTTCGCCCCAACAATCGAGGCTTCCTCACCTCCCTACCGATTCTGAGCTGTCGAGGAACTAACTTGAGCAAGGACGCGCCACACGCGAACGACGCGACGAAAATAAATCACTCAATAGCACATTTCATTTATTTACATTTTATAAGGTTGGTTCCAATTAAGCTAGACCTCTAAATTGTATGAGCGCTCAAGTTCTTTTTTTTACCTTTTGAGATACGGAACCCTAAAAATGATAAAGTAGATATCTAGTTACTGTATAACTGAAGAAGAAAAATGGTAGGTAGGTACATAATACGTGTATTGGTGGAGTGATCAGAGTGTCCATTCTATACGTAGTATCTGTTCTGTGTCGCATCATCGCAGACAATAAAGTTTTGTTCGCCGTGTGCGCAGCGTGATAGACAAAACTGTCTTGAGACAGTCTTGAGACAGACAAAACTGTCTTAAGACTGTTTTGTCTATAGTCTGCGCTCAGCCTTAATGGGACAGATTATGGGGACACACAGGAATAAACCCACGAACACACACACACTATTTATATTTTAAGTGTCGTTTTAAATGCGTCATGTTCACAATGACCCGTCACACGAATTGTACCGAGCGAGCGAAGCGTATCAGTTGCAAATCAATAAAAAAAAAAAGCAAATCGTTTCGTTCGGGTAAATGGTATATCCACCATCGGTGGAGCCACTTAGTATCTCTGGATGTTCGATTATAAAATAGGGATGGTGGAATCAAATCATGCAGTTCCATTGCACACTCTCCGAAATGTATCCGATAAAAAACCTATAAGCCAGCGACTGTGTGGCCTGCGGCGATGCGCGAGACTCTGGAGTCTCTTGCTTACTAGTTGATCTTCGCTGATGAGTTTCTTGGCTCTCCTCTCAATAGCTCGGTCGGAAGAACAGCCATCGATGACCACTCGAATCGACCGATCCCTCAAGAAATCTGATATCCAAACACATACACCAGTGGGAAGGTCGTATGAAGGAAGCTTGATAATAAGGCTATCGTGCCAGACCCTGTCGAAAGCCTTCGAGATTTCAAGAGAGACGGCCAGCGCCTATCCATGGTTCAGATGTGAGTGGCCTACGCTAGAAGATCCCCAGTAGACCAGTTTCGGCGAAATCTGTATTGTCGGTCACTGAGGAGATCGTGCACTTCTAGTTCTGTTAGCTTGCTTCCAGGACTCAGGCATTTGACCAGTCGTCATAGACAAGCAAAAGAGGCGTGTCAAAACAGGAGCCAACTCAGGCGCACTCTTACTCAAGACTACAGCTGGTATACCGTCTGGACCACAAGCTTTGTCCACGTCTGGATTGCGCAACGCTTTGCGTAATTCAGTCCAACGAATGCAGATTTCAGACATAAACGTCCCGCAAGTTGGCCGACTAGAAGGTACAGCATTGCCAGCATCTAAACGTGAAGACTCCTCAAACTGAGTAGCAAATAATTTTGCTTTCTCTTTAGCAGTGCGTGCTAGTGACCCGTCGGGTTTCAGCAGTGGAGGCAGTGAGGGACGGCAGAAGTTCTCTTCGATCGAGTTCGCCAGGGACCAGAACGCTTTGCTACCCGAGGGGTAAGAAGCAAGTTTGTTCCCTGTTCTGCGTTTGTGATCGAAGCGAGCCTTCTTGAGAGCCTTTTCGCAGGACTTGGCGGCTAAGTTAAAGGCTTTCTTTTCTTCTTTTTACGTACATCTCTAGACTTGCGGGTTCTATTCGAGCATCAGCCCAGGCTAAGTAAGCTTCATGTTTTGATGCTTCTGCATCTCTACATTTGGCGTTAAACCATGGACGAGCTTTGCTTGACATCGGAACGTCAGAAAATGGTATGAAATATTCTATAACCTGACGTAACACTTCTGTCACAACATCCGCGCAAGCTGAGGGATCGCTCGAAGAAAAACAAACCTGCCGCCAAGGATATGACGAGAAAAAAACAACGCATCTCTTCCCAATCTGCTGACCTGTATCGCCACACCCACCGGGTGCCTCTAGGGCTATGATCGGGCGGGAAGTAGACAGAGACAGACTTCACCAGACAGTGGTCGGAGCTACCTAAGGGTGATGAAACCGACACCGAGTAGCGGTCTGGCTCTGTTGTCAGCTAGCCATCAACGGCCGGTATCCTTGTCGATCCCCGGACCGGCTGAGTTAGGTCTAGCGTCAAAGCGAGCTCGGGCACCTCTCGACCAGCGCGGTGTGCTCTGGAATGGGTATAGCCAGTCTTGATGGTGGGCGTTGAAATCCCCCAGAAGCACTAATCCAGCAGAAGGATACCTCTGTTGGGCCATACACACATCGGCCGCCTCATTGAAGGGGTTTGTGAGCCTGTTTGTGTCCCCATCTCGGCTGTGCGAACGGTAGATACAAGCATAAACAATTTTCTCCATGCTAGTGTCCACCAAAATCCACATGGTGGAAAGTTGAGGGTCTTCAAGGTTGCGGAGACGGCGATAGCAAATTTCATCGCGGGCATACACACAAATTCCCGCCCTCGGCCTAAAGTTATGTTCAAGAACATAGCCTGGGTACGCCGCGTCAGCCGGAGGAACAGTGTTCCGTGAGAAACAGAATATGCGGTTTTGCGGTCTCAAGATGATTGATGGTGGACCGAGCGGATGTTGGAGTGCAAGCCTCGAATGTTTGAGAGGTGCTTTAGATGATGTAGTTCTAGAGACACATTCATGTTTGAGAGGTGCTTTAGTTGATGTAGTTCTAGAGACACATTCATGTTTGAGAGGTGCTTTAGTTGATGTAGTTCTAGAGACACATTCATGTTTGAGAGGTGCTTTAGTTGATGTAGTTCTAGAGACACATTCATGTTTGAGAGGTGCTTTAGTTGATGTAGTTCTAGAGACACATTCATGTTTGAGAGGTGCTTTAGTTGATGTAGTTCTAGAGACACATTCATGTTTGAGAGGTGCTTTAGTTGATGTAGTTCTAGAGACACATTCATGTTTGAGAGGTGCTTTAGTTGATGTAGTTCTAGAGACACATTCATGTTTGAGAGGTGCTTTAGATGATGTAGTTCTAGAGACACATTCATGACTTTACATATTCTACACGAGATGTTGCAAGAACATTTCTAAAAGCGGGAATGAGAGAGAAAAGGGGAAAATTTACTACCCTAAAGAGCGCGCGGCCAGCACTATAAGTATTCTGTGTAAATAATAATACAGGTAAAAATATTATGCGCGCAAAGTGGCACAATACACATAATATCTTGTGGTGGCCAAGAAAAAAAAAGGCTTGATATATTGTCATTTTTAACCAACTTAAAAAAAAGAAGAGGTTTCTCAATTCGACCGTATATATTTTTGTGACAGTCTGTGACCGATTGTCATCATATCATATTTACCAGCCGTGTTTACCACGGCAAATGTTTATCCTGCGACATTATAGCAAAACTTCAAAGGCCAGTCAAACTCCATACAAAAACAGCGGTTATGGTTATAGTTAGAGGAAGGTGGTGCAACTCGGCCTTAATTTGACATTTTAATCTGTTTAATTAACGTTAACGTCATAGACACGGGGTAGATAGGTAGGTTCACGGATACAGACAGTCTATTCTCCGCGGAGAGGTTACAGTCATGTCATCATTTTGTGGTGTCAACACATGCTCGTCAAACAGAGGTGGAGCGGCGTACCTCGAGCTCGGTGGTGGTCACGTTGTCCGGCGACACGGCGCGCAGCGACACCGCGCCGCGCCGCAGCACGCCGCCCGCCGCCACCTGCGCCGACACCAGCTCCGCGCGCCACGCGCCCGCGCCGCGCGCGCCCCATCCCGCGCCGCGCGCCAGCACGCTCGACGTGCCGCCGTGCGCGCGCGCGTCCCACGCGCGCAGCGAGCGCGGCCACGCCGCCCGCAGCGCGCGCACGCTCGCCAGCGCCTCCAGCGCCTCCAGCCGCTGCCACAGCACGCGCCGCAGCTCGTGCGCCGCGCCGCCGCGCTCCGCCTGCAGCGCGCGCGCCAGCTCCGCCGCGCGCACCGGCACCGCGCCGCGCGCCTCCGCGCCCTCCACGGCGCGCGCCACCACCAGCTCCAGCGCGGCCGCGCGCACCTCCACCGCGCGCGACGTGTTCAGCGCCACGTGCGTCAGCCGCGTCAGGTGCGTCGGGGACAGCGCGGGCGCGCGCTCCAGCGCGTTCAGCGCCGCCGCCGCCGCCGCGCCCTCGTCCGTCTCCGCGTGCCGCAGCAGTAGCTCGGCCGCGTCCGCGCGCGCGTTGCCCAGCGCGAGCAGGCGCGACGCGCGGCATGCGGCGTCCGCGCAGCGCGCCAGGCCGCGCGTGGCCGCGTCGCGCACGGCGGCCCGCAGTTCGTGCGAGCGCGCGGCGCCCGCGGCCGCCAGCAGCGCGGCCTCGGCGAGCGCGGGGCGGCGCGCGTCCTCCGCGAGGCGCAGCACGGCGCGCACGGCCGCGTCGGGCGCGTTCGGCGCGGCCGTGAAACCGGCGAGGAAGGCGCGCGCGAGCGGCTCCAGCGGGTCGGCGGCGTCCACGCGCAGGAAGTCACGCGCGGCGGCCACGGCGACCGCGGAGCCGGCCAGGCCGAGCGCGCGGCACAGCGCGGGCAGGCGCGCGCGGTGGCGCGGGTCGCGCAGCAGGCGCAGCAGGTGGTCGCGCGGCGCGGCCCACAGCGCCGGCAGCAGGCGCAGCAGGTGGTGTGCGGCGTGGGCCGAGCCGCCGGCGCCCGCCTCGTCGCCCTCGAGCGCGCCGCCGTACCGCTCGACGGCCTCGCTCGCCTCCTGCGTCGTATTACGGTAAACTCGAATTAATGCCGGTGTTGCGTTTTGCACGAACATTCGGGTGGCAAAATGCCTCGGATGCGCGAAGCGTGATGTCAAAAACGACAGCGTTCCTACGTCGAAGTGACGTTGACGTGAGAACGAAAAAGTTTTCATTAAGAGATTGTTTAACTCATCTTGACTTTTGAGTATTCAGCCAGAATACTCGAAGCATCTTGATGACTTGAATTTACAAAAACTTGAAGAATTTTATTACTACACTGGCTAAATGTAAATACACTAATCGTGTGGAGCCATAACAAAACAAAAAATAAAACTGGTCAAGTGCGAGTCAGACTTTTGTCCCGCACACACGGAGGGTTCCGAACGCCATCAACGAATATCTAACGAACTTCTAACAAAGTAAACGTTAACACAAAGGTAATTAATATTATTAAATATCTGGAAGACCAAGTTTTCGCAATCGTACGACTAACTCAAAGATAATATAAATACTACGTGACTAACTTTCCACTGATTCTAGCTAGCTAAATGCGTGCGGCCAGGCCCGAGGAGGCGGGGTTCTTATCGCCGCGCGCCGCGAGCTGGCTGCGCTCGCGCGCCCCGAATGGCACTCCACCGCGGAGGACGTTTGGATTACGATTAATTTTAGACAAAATAAAATGAATAAGGCTGTAAAACTACATTTAGGGTGCATTTACGTATGCGCTCAAAACCAAGGTTTATCGTTTTCATCTCAGCTTTCGAATTTCTGTGATAAAGCAGTCTCAATATCTGTTGAAAATCCCTATGATAAACTTTTAATACTCGGAGACTTTAACTTAAGCGATATCACTTGGACCACATCACGCGATCATAGTCACATGTTACCTACTTATAATATTAATAATTGTAATCATATGGAACTAATAGATCTTTTAAACTTGAGTGACCTAGGCCAATATAACAATATTCTCAACAACAACAATAAAACTCTCGACTTAGTTCTGTGTAATGACTACGTTTCTGCGTATCATTGTTTGGATCCGTTAGTAGATGAAGATGGTTACCACCCAGCATTGATCTGTAGACCGCACTTCATTCATGTTAGTATTTTACCCCCCTCACCAAGACGTAAATATTATTACACGAAGGGGGACTACACGGCCATATGCAACGAGTTAGACGAGCAGGACTGGATGTCACTCCTATCGTGCACTAGTATAGATGAAGCAGTCGAAACATTCAGTACAATATTATCTGAGCTAAGGGACAAATATGTACCGTCTAAGTATATCAAACCTAATCAGTTTCCGGTATGGTACTCGCATGCACTACTAAAAATATTAAAAGAAAAAAATAAATTTCATCGCAAATTCAAAATTTATAACAATACTGCGGACATAAATTCATTTAAAGTACTGCGTGATCGAGCAAAGAAGGTTGAACATGAATGTTATGTCCACTATATAGCTAACGTTGAAAATTCAATACGTGACAACCCTAAATTATTTTGGTCTTTTATACAGTCGCAAAAACAACATAACTCATATCCATCAACTATGACATACAAAAATCAAAGTTTATCCGCAGGCAGCAGTATTTGCAATGCCTTCGCTGACTTTTTCAACTCTAGTTACTTACCACTTACGACCTGTCCATCATCTCCCCTAACAACTCCCGCTATATCTGCATCGACTGCAGACATTACTACAGTAGAAATAGATGAATCCAGTGTACTGAAACTCCTTAAAACACTCGACTGCAATAAATCAGCTGGGCCGGACGACATACATCCACAGATGCTAACCAACTGCGCAAAAAGTATAGCTTACCCTATATCTATTTTGTTCAATCGGTCAATTAGTGAAGGTCAAGTGCCAAAGATATGGAAATCTGCCTCTATAACACCCATCCATAAAAAAGGTTCTAAACGCGACGTATGCAACTACAGGCCGATTTCAAAGCTTTGTGTTTTAGCCAAAATGTTTGAAAAATTGATCCATGACCAAGTTTATGTAGCGTTGAAACATACCTTCTTACCTCAACAGCACGGATTTCTACGAGGAAGATCGACCGTCACTAATCTTGTTACATTTACTGACTTTGTTACCGCCGGTATGGACCATGGGGGCAAGGTAGACACAGTCTATACTGACTACAGTAAAGCTTTTGACCGAATTGATCACATTATTCTTATAAACAAACTGCAAGCTGCCGGCATTCGAGGAGATCTATTCAGGTGCTTTAAGTCCTATGTAGCTAATCGTTGCCAGACGGTTGTACTAAATGGTTATGCTTCAGTCTCATCTCCCATTCCATCCGGAGTGCCTCAAGGGTCGATCCTTGGCCCACTTCTCTTCATCATCTTTATTAACGACATAAATCTATGCTTCCAACATTCACAATTTCTTATGTTTGCCGACGATTTGAAAATTTATAAGATCATCAACTCATATGAGGATTCGGTGCTACTTCAACATGATCTCAACAACTTACATCGCTATTGCACCTTAAATAAACTCGACCTTAATGTTCAAAAATGTTTTTGTATCTCTTTTAGTCGTTCCATTAATGCCCAAATATTCAATTACAAAATTAATGGTGAATCCATTAACCGAACGGACTCAGTAGTTGATCTTGGCGTTACTCTAGACTCTAAATTACTTTTTGATAAGCATATTGATAAAATTTCGTCAAAAGCACTAAAAACTCTAGGTTTTTTGTTTCGTGTAACAAAAGATTTCCAAACCCCAAAAACTCTCAAAATCTTGTATTGTTCACTAGTTCGCAGTCAACTTGAATATGCTTCGCAAGTCTGGAACCCTCAATACGACAAATATATACAGATTATAGAGAAGCCTCAACGAAAATTTTTACGTTTTCTAAATTACAAACATAAAATGTATAGTCCAGATTATTCTTTTAGCTGTAAACATCACCATTTTCTACCACTTGATAAAAGAAGAGAAGCGGCCGATCTCACATTTCTCAGTAATATTTTGTCTAATTCTATTGATTGCTCATCCCTTCTAGCCGAAATCAAATTAGTCACTCCTATAAAAGCTGTCAGTCGTCGTGACGAGCTCAAACTTTATCATTCTCCATGCTCAACGAACTATCGCCGTAACTCGTATTTCATTCGTACAACTAAATTGTTCAATCTTCACTACTCAAAATTGGTGGACCTTTTTACGATAAGACCTTTCACATTCAAGAATATTATAAACAATTTATATTTTAAAAGTAACTAATACACTAACACTTCTTCCAACCTATCTACTCTAATGCAAATAACTGAATAATTTATAAGGCTCTAGTAATAAGTAATTAATTCATTGAAAAAAATTAAACTTTTTTATATTTTACTGCTACATAACTTTACTTTATCATCATTTTTAGTATTATTTTCTCTCACTCCTAGTTTTATATTGTTTAACATCCAGATATGTCTACATTATGTTAACGTGTACCTATAAGTGAAAACTAATTAAGGCTACTTGATCTATTAATTTGTTTCCTGAATCTAAGTTTAAAGCTGATTGTTTTCCATGTAAGTAAAAATAAAAATAAAAAATAAAATAAAATCAAATAAACTCTGTAAGTACTAAAATAGAAGATATAATAATCAATACTGACTGTTCACTACTACAAATAAAACTAAAGTAAACAAATCGACCGAGGCCCACAAATTTAACAAATGAAACGCTTGCGCGTGCTAATTTTTCCTGTGCCATCTAGTTGCGTCGAGGTGAATTAAATTCAAAGGCTATTATACACAGGTAAGTTATTTGTAGTTGATTGCAGATTGAACACCGCACAGCTATGCTCGGTATTTTTGCCACTTAAATAGAAAAATATGACTCTTCCGACATATATTAGCGAATAATAATACTATTTATTTTAATTGAGAGCAACTAACTGCTTTAACTGCACAATAACACTAAAGCTACTTCTACTCGCCAATAGATGTCGAGAAGAGTCATATTTTAAGTTGATTTTCGATAAAGTTGATTATTTGTAAACTTTAAACTTACGCGCTTTGAACACATAGTTATAAATATTAAAATACGGGACTTGTCGCGTCTACTGACCGACTGTCAGTCGTCTCGTGACCACGATCAATGCAACTTGGTCGAAACGTCGAGTAAATAACATTTATGTTTTAGGCGCGATAAGTCCCGTATTTTAATATGTATAACTAAGTTGATTATTGAAAACACGAATAAAACAAAATTTCTGAAATTGAATCCTAGCTAGATCGATTTATCACCCCCGAAAACACCTGTATACTAAATTTTATTTAATCTTTGGAGCCGTTTCAGAGATTAAGGTAAACACGATAGTGCCATCAATGAAGATTCGTAGTTGGCGCTATCGTAAAAAACACGTTTTTTGTTTTAAACCCTTTAATTTTTAACTTTGTTCTGTTCTTAGTATTTGTTGTTATAGCGGCAACAGAAATACATCATCTGTGAAAATTTCAACGGTCTAACTATCACGGTTCATGAGATACAGCCCGGTGACAGACGGACAGACGGACAGACGGACAGACAGACAGACAGACAGACAGACAGACAGACAGACAGACAGACAGACGGACAGACAGACAGACAGACGGACGGACAGTGGAGTCTCAGTAATAGGGTTCCGTTGGTACCCTTTGGGTTCGGAACCCTAAAAATGGAGATAACCGCCGACGATTTATTACGTACGTAGCTACTCAACTATAGTCGAATTTTTAATTAGACGGAGTAAACTGACAGGTCAAAATGTCACTTATCAAAATAATGTTGCCAACATTCAAACGTAGTTTTTTTTTTTTATAAATTATTATACACAATACGAGTATTGTATCGCCTAATCATACTACAATCTAGCCTAGGTAGGCTAATAAGTAATTTAAATCTATCAAAAACTTATAAATTGACTTAAACAAAGAATGTGCCCATCGGCACTTTTCTTATTGTCTCTATTGTTAAGGTGAAGACACATTGTTATCGTGTTCTTTATGCATAGCACTTACACTATATTCCACTAAGGTTCACTATACACTATCACTACACTAATTCGAACGGTTATTTCTTTTGAGTCTTCTCTCTATATTTGTGAGGTCGAGGAGTTGTGTTGCCTTGACGTTCACGTGATGGTGAAGCCTTCGTTCGTGAGCTTCTGCGAATTTTTTTATGGTGCTGGCGACAATATCAATGTGAAGGTCTCTATGGAGGTCATCATTGCGTATATACCAGGGTGCTCCAACGATTCCCCTCAGTTCTTTATTTTGGAATCTCTGTATGATGGAAATGTTGCTTTGTTTGGTGCAGCCCCATAGCTGCGCACCATAAGTCCAGACGGGCATAAGGACTTGTTTGTATATAAGAATTTTGTTTTGTATTGATAGTGTGGATTGTTTTCCAAGCAACCAATACATGTTCTTATAGCGGAGGTCTACTTCATCTCTTTTTTTCTTGACATTGGCTTTCCATCGTAATTTCGTATCAAGCGCCATGCCTAAATATTTGGCTGTATTCTCATATGGTACTTTATTACCATTGAGAAAGACTTCACAATAGTTTTCATTTTTGTTGGTAAAGTTGATATGGATGGATTTAGATTTATTTAGCTTCATCTTCCATTTTGTTGTCCAGTTATAAACCTTATTGACAGCTTTTTGGACTTTAGCAGCCGCTTCTTCGTGAGAGCTGCCTACGGCCATAATAGCTGTGTCATCTGCGAAGGTCGCTATTGTGCTGTCTTCTAATTTGGCAGGTGTACAGAAGGTACAGGACCGGACCAAGTACACTTCCTTGCGGAACTCCGGCTTTGATTAGTTTTAATTCTGAATGAGCCTCTTCTTGTCTTATCCTAAACATTCTGTGTGAAATATAAGATTCCAGAATATCCGAGTACGGCTTCGGTAAGAACTTTTTAAGCTTATGCACAAGGCCTTCATGCCAGACTTTGTCAAAAGCTTGTGCCACGTCAAGAAATACAGTTGAGCATACCTTCTTTTCTTCGAGTGTTTTTTCTATAATGTTAGTTATTCGGTGGACTTGATCAATAGTCGAATGTTGTTCTCTAAATCCAAACTGGTACTCAGGGATGAGGTTAGAGCTATGTATGATTGGTTTTAACCTTTTGAGTAACAGCTTTTCAAATAGTTTAGACATTATCGGCAAAAGAGATATTGGTCTATAGGATGATGTTAAATGGGGTGGCTTGCCTGGCTTTCCTATCATTATTACTTCTGCAACTTTCCACAAATCTGGTACATATTTCATTCTAAATGACGCATTTATGATTGTTGTTAATTTTACTATGCTCTTTCTCGGCAAATTTCGCAGTATTTCCCCTGATATCAGATCATATCCAGGGGCTTAAGTTAAGGATTCGCAACTCATCTCAGAATCGTTTGGTGTGAATATATTTTCTAGATGCTCAGCAAATCTTTTTGCTTTCTGCTCGTTGTTAATAGCCCACGTTCCATTTTCTTCTTTAATAGGCGGAATTTGTACGGTTGGCTTTTTTATGTTTTTAATTGTTTTCCACAAAGAGTAGTCTGTGCTTTTATCACTGGTTAGTTTCTCGAGGTACATGTTAGTATTGTCGTCGTTATAACTCTTTATCTGTATTCTTAGGCCAGCGGTAAGATTGTTCAGCTTTCTTTTGTCTTCTGGGCATCTAGAGCTATGCCATTTTTTTCTTTGTTTTCTGTTTTCTTCTATAAGACGCCTAATTCTTGCCGGATATATATTGCATTTAGTTGTTCTATTAAAATCAGGTGTATTTTTCTATGCTGCTTGTTGAATATGTTCTATAAATCTTTGTAACTCCAAATTTAATTGATCTGGTGTTTTTAATGGTACCTTAAGATCTACAGAACAATCCAGATCTTGCTTAAAATGCTCCCAATCTGTGTGCCGGTTACATAGAGATGGTACTTTTTCTCTATGTTTTATACTCTCACATATTTCGAGATATATAGCAGAGTGATCAGAGTTTAAGTCGTAGCTCTGGCGTGTTCTCATATAATTTAATGACAAATTCTTGACTATAAAGTAGTCTAAGAGGTCAGGAATCTTGTTCGGATCTGTGGGCCAGTAGGTAGGCGTTCCAGTTGAAATTGAATCGCATTTCATGTCTTTAATTGCGCTGAATAGTTCCCTACCTTTAGTATTTGACAGTCTTGAGCCCCAATAAGTGTGCTTAGCATTGAAGTCACCTCCAAGTACAAATCTGTTACCCAAACTTGTCAAAAAGCTCACATACTGTTGTTTTTTTATCATATACCGCGGCGGGCAGTAGATAGATGATACCGTTACAGGATATTTTTTTTGTTATAAGACAGATAGCTACAGCGTGGATATATTTTCCCTCGTAAGTTACATTTTTATGATGATCAGTATTGTCTCTTATTATAACGGCACTACCACCTCTTGCTGTATTATCAGGATGAAGTGCGTGATAAATTTTGTAGCCCTTAAACTTAATTAAACATTGTTTTGTAAAGTGGGTTTCTGAAACCAAAAATACGTCGATTCTTTCCATATCTAGGATTACTTGCAACTCATTTTGATGTTTTAGTAATCCATTGCAGTTCCAGGCCATAATTTTTAGTTGTTTTTTCATTATGTAGCTCTAGATTTTGCTCTTTTGGTGCTTTTTTCAATTATTTTCAGTCTCTCATCAAATGATAATATAAAATTCATTATTTTATCCAACTTTTTTTTAGTACTAATTGCTGAAAGAGGAGCATGAGGTATTTTAGGTATGCCCGTTGAAGCGACTTGTGCGTAAGAAATATTCTTATTCACTTCGGATTTGTTACTTGTAAATGGCTTTGATAGAATATGACTGTCTCTTGTTTGAGCACGTATCTCTTGTTGTGTTGGAGCAGATTTTTTTGTGATTTTGTTTCTAAGTAATTGTATCTGTTTTGCTACAGAGCATCCTCGGTAGTTAGCTGGATGAGGCGCTCCACAGTCGACACATTTTGGCTTAGCATCTTTTGGTTTCTGGCATTCCTTTGTTAAGTGCTTACTCGTGCATTTAACGCACCTTGGTTCCTTAAAACAATATCTCTGGGTGTGCCCATAAGCTTGACACCTTTTACACTGCGGGACGAGCTTTGTCGATTTTATCGCTTGTATCTCTACTTTACATCCCATACTAATTTTAATCGCAAAGATTTTGTTGATCTCCTCGTTATTGTCGAACGTCAGCATAAACATGTTTAGAGGTTCCTTAGTTTTCCAACTAAGTTTGTTTACTGCTTCGATAATTTTGAAGCCTTTATTTTTCAAGTCATCTATTATTCGTTCTGGTTCGCAGGTGGCGTGTAATTTTTTAGCCATTACTCGTATTGGCCTTTCTTGTTTGTTTTCATAAGAATGAAACACACAGTTATTGACATTGAGAGCCGTTGTTATTTACAGTGTTTACCTTAACTGTACCACCGCTCATCATTTTAATGCTAAATGCATCAGGTGGCTGCTTATCAGACAAGAAGTCATAAAACTTTTGGTAATTGTTTATACCGTCGACGATAATTGGTGGTGGCAGGGGAATTTTTCGGACTTTTTCCCTGGACACATTTTCTTCAATGTTTTTTTCGTCCGCTTTTTCTTAAATGGGAGAGGTGTTCAATTTTCTTTTTTTTTCGTGTTTTGTTACGAATCCACCCCGTTCCGACATTGGCTTCAGAATGCTCATTGGTTGGAAGTGCAGGCTTGTCAGTATTCGTTTCTGCGAGGCACTTCAACTGTTTTTGAAGGATTTCGATTTGACTATTTAGTTCATCAATAATAAGGCTTGCCATTCTTTTGCGCTCTTGTCTCTCTTCAACAAAACGCTCGTAGAGCATATGTTCAAGCCTAGTTGTTAATTCTATGGGCTTACTATTTGGCGAATTAGGATCCATGATTAGAGCGGTCAGTATAACCTCGCCTTAATAATTTACTCACTGTCGACCTTGCACAACGATAACTAGGTCATCGTCGCGGAGCGGCCGCGTCTTGACGCAGCGGTAGGGTTTTTTGATGCGTTAGCACTACACAGTAGGTTACGCGCGGGCGCGATTCACAACCGATCTTAGCGAAAATCGAACGATCACTGATTCAAACGTAGTGATGATCTTTTTTATTTTTATCGTTCAAAGAACTGAACTATAGTATTGTATTGTTTATTTAGTCCATAGATGTGTTACACATTCTTAGATATGTCAAATAACAAATGAAAAATAAGATACATCAATGTAAAAACTTAGATAAATAGCGAAACATTTACAAAATAAATGAGTGCATCATGAGTAACTATGTAATAATTGAATCTAAACTTAAATGTCGTTTACTGAATACAATTCCAAATCAATCAACAATTTTTTTAATTTCCGTCTAAAATTTAGCGGGGAACCCTGGTCAATGATGTTATCGCCACTTAAACGCTTCCTAAATGCGTTATAGTAGCGTACGCTATTACAAATAAAGCTCTTAGACTTTTTTGTGAGTCTACATTTTGGATGTGCAATTCTGTCTTTATTTCTTGTCGAGTAGTTGTGATAAGCACCTAACATTGGAGTATTCGCAATATTATTGACGGCGTGTAAGATGTTGTGATACACGTATTCAGAGTGCATAGTCATGATGCGGCACTTCTTAAAATAAGTTTTACAGGAAGAAAGAGCGGGTAATGCAAGAACAGCTCGAACAGCTCTTTTTTGTAGTATAAATATTTTTCCTGCTGTTGCTGCCGTTCCCCAGACTTTAATTCCATAGCTCATCAAGCTATGGAAGTAGGCGAAGTAAACTTGTTTCGCTGCTGTAAATCCACAAAAGGAACGTATCTTTGTGATGGCGTACACCGCAGAAGAGAGCTTAGAAGTCAAGGTTTTTATATGAACATTCCATTTCAGTTTACTGACTATCTGAACACCTAGAAATTTTACATCTTTCACTAATTCTACCTTCCTGTCATTATATTTGATATCTAGTAGATTCTCATCGTTGTTTTTCTGCGTTGCGAGAGAAAATAAGACAGCTTTAGTCTTTTCCACATTAAACAATAGCTTATTGGCGTTAAACCAGTCACTGAGTATACCAATCGACTCATTTGCTATAATACCAAGCTGGTTTATGTTCTTGTGCGAAAAGATTACAGAGGTATCATCTGCGTACATGACTATAGTTCCCTTCTCTTGCAAACAAGAGGGCATGTCATTTACATAAATATTGAAGAGAAATGGTCCCAGAATGGAACCTTGAGGGACACCACATCTGAGATAAAGCTTATCCGAATATGAACCATCTACCATCGTACTATGAGATCTGCCACAGAGATAGGAATTTAACAAACTAAGAGCAGATCCGGCGACCCCGTAGTGATTTAGTTTGTATGATAGTATTTCATGATCAACACAATCAAATGCTTTAGATAAATCGCAAAAAAGCCCAAGTGTTTTCTGCGATTTATCCAAAGACTCTAATATGGTTTGTGTTACTATCGAAACTGCATCAGTTGTACATTTCTTTGGTCTAAAACCGAACTGGCGGTGATTTAGTAAATTATGTTTTTCAAAATACACTACTAACTGATTTAATATGATTTTTTCTAGGAGTTTGCTCAAAACCGGTAAAATGGATATAGGCCTATAATTATTAAGCTCTTCTTTAGCTCCTCCTTTATAGAGAGGAATAATTTTACTGACTTTCATAGGGTCGGGAAAAACACCCTTCCCAATTGAGTCATTAAAAATAATCGCAAGATAGGGTGCAATGGTATAAATGATTTTACCAATGAACTTTATGGAAAGCCGACATGTCTAATGAGGTTTTGCGTTTCATTTTTTTAAATGTTTTAATGATGTCCCAATAGGTTATGTGACTAAAAGTAAAACTTTCATCTAATTTGTTGCTATGCAGTTCAAGATATTTTTTGGAAGTTTGAAAGCAGCCAAGACCACAAGTTAGGTTTTCCGCTATTCGATTAAAGAATACATTAAAATCATTAGGAGATAACGTTTTGCAATAAGCTTTTTTACATTTGTTTGTCTTTCCCGTTTCAGACTTAATGATTTGCCAAGACATTTTGATTTTGTTTGTCGATTTTTTTATTTGTTTGGTGAGAAAGTTTCTTTTAGCTTGAACGCAAATTTTTTTGAACACTTTACTGTACGCAGATACATACTCTCTCATACCTGCATCAAAAGTTACTTCACTGTACAACTCATAAAGGCGTTTGCGAGATATCCATATTCCCTTAGTAGCCCAGTCATTGAAATTAGTTTTCGTATTAATTGATTTTGATATTAATGGCATATTAGTATCTACGCATCATGGATTCCATAAATTGATAAAATTTTTCGTTGGGATCATTTAGAGATTCTAAGTTACTTAGTTTAATGTCAAGATATTGGTGCAGTCCCGGCAAAGCGGTATAATTATTTTTTCTAAATACTACACTTTTAGAGGTTTTCAATATAGGCACTTCTTGGTGTAGGTGCATAAATTGGGCTAAATGATCAGATTTAACACATTGTTTAATTTCTGTTTTTGTAATTTCATCACTATCAGTAAAAACATTATCAATGCATGTTGCAGATATTTTACTTATACGGGTTGGTTCACTAAATGTCCGAAACAAGTTAAAGCAATGAAATAGTTCTTCTAAGGCATTTAGCTTTGGAGAATCTGTTAAAAAATTTATATTATAATCGCCACAAACGATAACACGCTTGTTAGACTTGCAAATTTTTTGCAGAGCGACCTCTAACAATTGTAGATATTCATCAAAATCGCCATTTGGAGAGCGATAAACAGAAGCTATTATATAGTTACTCATCTCAACACAAGCAATTTCAAACAATTTATCTACCGACATTGATACTATGTCTCTCCTATCTTTGGCTTCGAAACCATTTCTTAAAATTATAGCTGTTCCTCCGCCTTCAAATTTATCCCTATTATATTGACTAATACATGAGTATCCTTCTAAGACTAGTGGTTGATTTATTTTCATCCAAGTTTCAGTAATGCAAAATATATCGATCTGATACTGTTCCAGCGCTAGACTCATGTCCAAAAGTTTGCCGTACAGCCAAGGTACATTTTGATGTACAATGACAATATTACTTTTAACATTATTACGATTTACAATCGCACAGTTTTTGTGCTTGTCAGTATTTATGTAAAATTTTTACGATTGTCTGCTACAATATTGTTAATCTTGTTGGTGTTGTTGTTTTCTGTCACAATCGAATCATACGTTGGAGTGTTGACATAATCACAGCTGTGGCTTATATTAATTATGGTCCTATTGGTACCTAACGGTTTGATAATATTCGCTATGATTAATTGACGTAACAAGTCAATTTTCTTATATTTTGCAAGATGCATAAATTTGTAATAATTGTTATTTAGATCTATGATGCTAATATTATCGTTATTGCATGTCAAGTTATAAATATCTAAATTTAGTTTGTATAAGTAATCATTGTGTTTCATATTACTGCAGTAAGGCAAAGTACAGATAATGATTTTGGATCTTGAACTCGCTTCATTCACTAGTGTAATACAATCTCTTAGCTCAATGCGCGAAATCTTTCGTTTTTCTCCTATCAACAATACGTTTGTGGTATCAGGATCATTTTTATCAATATTATCATACATACACTGAACAAGTCCTTTAAAAGATAAACCAGGGCTACAGTGATTGATCACACGTTGCGTGACATGGTTGCTGAGATGGCTGCCAATACCTGTACCTAGTCCGTCAGAGTAAATGAGAATTTGGCCATTACTTTTCATATTGCCTTCCAGTGATGGTTTCACCGAGCAGTCGTAATCAGTTTTGTAATCGTAGATAGTGCCATTATTTTCCTTGTCTAATTGTATATCAACTATTTTCATTATTTCAACAAGTTGATGTTCAACTAAGTTAACTGTTTTTACGATTTTATTCTTAGCGTCTAATCCATTCTTATACTTATCCAAAGTTTCAAGTATGTTGTTGTTTTCTTCTTGTAACTTTGATATCATGATGCTTCTTCTTTCTATTTCTTCTATTAATAGTACGTTTTCATTGCAAAAGGCCTCCATCATTTCTGTAGTTTCTGTTGTTTCACATAATTTACCGTTGTCACATATATTATTATCTTTGTTTATAGTAATAATATTATCTTCGATTTGTTTAATGCTTTTTGTTATAGTTGAGTGTTTCTTTCGAAGGTTCAAAATGCGCTTATTCAATCGTTTCTCTGCTTTTCTTTTACTTGAATTATTTCGATTTATTACTTTCTTCTTCGTGATATTTTTCTTGGTATTTTCATTGAGGGAAATACCTGTCGCTGCGTCTATATGCAGGTTGCCATACTTGATTTGTAGCGAGTCATAATCTTTGCTTAAATTATCTAGTTTATGAAGTAAGGGTTTCTGACCAATTAAGTATTTATTTTCTATTTCATCTTTTTCTCTTAACGCTTCAATATACATTTTCTTTAATTCATAAAGTTCGTTTAGCATAGACTCTTTAGTATTTTCACTCTCAGCTAATTTCT
Source organism: Cabera pusaria (assembly GCA_954871355.1). NCBI lineage: Eukaryota > Metazoa > Arthropoda > Insecta > Lepidoptera > Geometridae > Cabera > Cabera pusaria. The sequence continues at coordinate 26,012,348 of OX940901.1, read as the reverse complement.
TCTTTAATGTATTATTTTCTCTGCATTTTTCTTCAAAAACCTTACTATTGCTTTCCTGTTCTTCGTTCATAGTGTTTAACAATTTTTCTTTTTTTTCTAATTTCAATGTCTGGGCCGTGAGTGTAATTTCGTATTTTTTACATAATTCTTTATAGTCAGTTTCGGAATCTTTTGTAATGGTTTCTTGTAGACGTTTGAGTTTGGCCCTGGTAGTCATTTTTTATTTGAGAAGTTTCGCAGTAAATTGCAAGGTGAAACGTATTACGTGTACCTATTTTATTTAATAATTAAATTGTTTCTTGTCCTCAGGTTAATGACTATTTGTCTTGTAGTCACTGTAGTGTTATCTTTTTGGTCTGTGCAATGTTTTTTTAGTCTAAGCATGCGCCAGCCAGTATTAGTCCGTATGTCCTTTTGTCGTAATATATATATGGGCTATGTTTATATCCGTAGAGTGTTTGGTTTTCACTATTTCTTGACTCCCTTGAGCAGGTAAATACAATTTTATTCAGTAAATTTATGCAGACATAACAATAACAAACGTTCCGCCTTGTGGGGTATCGTTTGTATGTAATAAGCAACTATTTCATTCAATTTTTATTTAGCCTAGCAACACTCGTCTAAGTGTCATGTATATCTGTTATCGACTTGTATCTGTCACTGTCTGATTAACAATATTGACATATGAAGATATTATTATTTTGGTGGCCGGTATGCAAATTTATTGTTGTATTTTATTGGTCAATTTTAATGTCTTTTAACCAGTAATTCAAATATATTTATGTGTGTGTGTGCTATTTTCAAAATGTATCCTTCGGTTTCAAAATTTACATGTGATATTCGTGCTTTTAAATACCTCAAGCTTCTGTGTAAATGTTCACATTGGGATCCTGGCGTTCATATCTTTGGATTTATCACTTTCTAGCAAGGTATTTCACGCTTATTAAATTATATTTTCAAAATAAAATGTAGATAACATTTCGTAACTGTTTACTCGAAGACACACCCATAGATTACGTAGTAACTATTATATAATCTGTACTATAGATTATAAACACTTCAATTAATTAGTACGTATAAGTTCTAGTTAACTGAATTATGTATTTGATCAATGTATTAGACATAAGCATTTAAAGTCCAGCGTACTAGTTAAATAAGGATGATAAAATATGTAATACTTTAAGGAAAACTTTAATATGAGTTATTGAACTAGTTCACTGAATTGATATGACTCCATTAACTAAATATTTTATACCACGTGCCTATTTTTATTTCATGAAAAAGTGGCAATACTCGTAATGTCATTTTACTCCGTTTAATTAAAAATTCGACTATAGGTAGTACCTATATACCTAGGTCTACCTATACGCCCTCACCGCTATAGCCGTTTCTTTACTCATGTGACTATAGTAGGGTCAGTAGGTTCTGGGTGAGGCGCTACATTCTTGCGCACTACGATCCCGCCCGGAGCCTACGGACGGGAGATGAGACCGTAAGAGTACTAAAAATGTCAAACATTGGAAAAGGCTTTACTAATAACTAGATGTGAGATACAAACTTTTGCAGTTCTGACATTTATAACACTCTTAGCGCAGTTGGACCCGTAGAAGTTTTTGATTCAAAATAGAAACGGGACCGAGCTGCATCGACTTTTTTTTTTTCGCAAATTACTATATTTCATACTCATAAGTCATACCTATCTACCTACCTCCTATAAAATACGACTTTTTGCGACTTTGCCTCATTTGGTCCGAAAGAGCTTAGTGATTCGATCCTACATAAAAGCGGATCGAATGACATCAAAAAATGTTTGTGTTAATTGCGCATCGATATGACGTCGATGTAATTGCGTTTATTTTTGCTAACTTTAATTTATTTTCTAATTCTGTGAATCACTCACTCTACATGTAGTCAAAATAGTGGACGGTCTCTTCGGAAAGTTTTACTGTAGATAGAACGGTTGCTAGGTACCTACTGTCGAGGGTCCATCTCAAATGGCAACCCGTATAGATAGTGGGACAAGCGGACGACGTGCGCTCCGTTAGATGTGACGGTGAGCGCTCGGGGAGTGGGGGGAGCTCCGTCAGCGATCGTCTTATTACAGCACGCATTTATTTTATCTAGGGAGGCTTCGAACGGAACGTCATCGAGAGGGGCGGATACAACACGACAATAACATCAGTGTGTGTTTATTCATGTTTCGCGTGGACGAGCACAACACGACGGAAGAGAGGAAGGTCGCGTTCTCACCAAGAGGCGGTCGTCGGGGTCGTCGTCTCCCGCGAGCGACGGCGAGAGCGGCGCCTCGGCGAGGTGCGGCGGCAGGTCAGGCGGCGGCGGCGGCGGCGCGGCGGAGCCCCGCGCGCGCGCCACGGCGTGCCAGCTGCGCGCCTTCACGTGCCCCCACCACGTGACCACCTCCTCCGCGTGCAGCGCATCCAGCGCGCCGCCCGCCACCGTGTAGCGCGCCGCGCGCCGCGCCGCAACGCCCGCCCCGTCCTGCGAGCACGCCACCTGCAACACGAGAGACTCACTCGTGACCGCCTCCTCGTCCCTACGCTCACTCGGAACGAAACGAAGCTCCACGGCTGCATAGCCGCATCTCTTCGTATCATTCGACGGCATCCATTAAGAAGATCGAGCTAGAGCGGAGGCGAGGTCCGGCGGGTGGCAGGCCTACCTTGATCTTACGGAAATGCGCAGGCTCGAGCGTCTCGTAGACGAGCCGGCAGTCCCCGGAGACGTCGGTCTCGTTGTAGACGGCTCCCGGCTGCGCGTCGGCGCGGTACTGAAACAGCGCGGTGAGCGCGCGCATGTAGTCCGCCTCGTCGGACGGCGCGGGCGGCAGCAGCAGCGCTCGCAGCAGGCCGCCGCGCGCGCGTGCCGCCCAGGCGCGCTTGCCGCCGGCCGCCCAGCCCGAGTGGCGCGGCTCCCACTCCGCCGAGCGGTGCGCGCCGCGCGTCAGCAGCCCGCACGACAGCTGGAATCACATCGAACGCGCGCTCAACATCGGTAAGCATCCTTACGAAATAATTACTTCGAAGTCGAAGAAAAGTTGTAAGGAAGTATCGTCATTTTTAAAGCTAGAAGCTTGAAACTAATTTTTTAGGCTGTTTACATGCAAAGTTAGTGAGGGGGATGGGGAGTTGAGGGGGATGGGGAGTTGAGGGGGAGGTTAGGGGAATGGGGGGTAGTGGGGGGGAGGTCCCTAAAGACACTATTCCACGCGGACGAAGTCGCGGGCACAGCGTGACCTATATTTATTGATATTAAAACCAGTCAGATCCAATAACTTAGGAAAATACTTTTTCCCCAAGCTATTAGGGCGAGTACACCGCGAGTGGACTACGGTCCAATTTAGAAAAGTCAAGAGAGACATGAATATTATGAAATAATGGCTAATGTGAAATCAAACGCCAAGTCTGAAGAAATCACAAAAAATACTGCATGGTTAAAGGCAGACGAAGAAAATAGGGTAATATTGTCACTGGGAGAGCATGATACAAATCCTGCGAAATTAATGATCGAAATGAGTACGATATTAAAACTTTTACAAAAATGTCCGGTCGTTATAGTACTAAGTATTAAACACAATCCACATTTAAATGAACATAGACTTAATTCGATGCTACGAAACATCTGCAATAATTTTTCGAATTGTACTTTCATAGATCAGAATAAACTAGATGGGCTACGTATTACTAAAACGAGAGCTATCTGCAACAAAATCAACAGCATCATAGATCAGTTTGACTATGATTCTATGTTCCTGAGCTACAACAAAAAACGGTTATCAAATAGAGCTACTTATAGTCCTTCTACATTTGTACATACATGTGAACCTCCTGTAACAGCATCTTCTCCTAAAAAAGGAACCATACCTTTTTACTTCAAAAAAATTGAAAATCCTGAGCAAACTACCAATGCATTTTTTCGTTCCTAAATTAGACCATTCTAAATACTTTAAAATTCTTCACCAAAACAGCTGGCATCATATCCAAAAGAGATATTTTGGACGTAACTATTTTAGATCTTATTAATCAAGGTCAAAAGCCAAATGTACTCTGTTTATCAGAAACTTTTATAGGATTGGGCAATGAAAATAGTCTCAAAATAGCTGGATATAGTTTAGCGTCTAATTACAGCAGAAAAACCAGACAATGCAGAGGGGGCGTGTCTATTCTGGTGGAGAGAGGAATATCTTGTAAAGACTTATGTTTTTTAAAAGAGCTTGCTGAAGATAAAACATTTGAATGCTGTGGTATTCTCATTCCAATACACCGTATAATAGTTATCTGCCTTTACAGAATACCATGTCCCAGTAGCACGGTATTCATAACAAAACTTGACGAACTTCTATTCTACGTAACTAAAAAATATTCACGGCATAAAATAATATTGGCGGGAGACCTCAACATAAATACTTTAGTTAAAAGTAACTCCAGTGTTGAATTAGAGCACTTGACGCAAAATTATAATTTTCAATTTCATATTACGCAACCAACCAGACAAGGCTCATGTATAGATCACCTTATTAGTAATGTGAAACGGGCTTATGGTGAACTATTTGAACTCGGTCTCTCTGACCACAATACAGCCCAAATGTTAAACGTTCCAATCAAAGGTACGGCTTGCCTACCTTTCACTTTTTATATTAAAAGAAAAGACTATTGTGACGAAAATATATATAAGTTCAAATACTACCTTGAACAGTTATCATTTTCAGATGTGTATAGTAAAACCGACCTAAATTTAGCTTTTAAAAACTTTTACGAGATATTTTTATTGTTTTATAACTTGTGTTTTCCCACCACACTGATAAAAATAAAAAATAATTACCAGAGACCTAAATGGATCTCAAGTGGGTTACGGAAATGTTGTAAAACAAAAAGGTCGCTGCGTTATAAATTCTATAAGCATAGATCGACAAGAAACAAAAATGTTTATCAATCATATTCTAAATTGTTACGACGTTGCCTACATAAAGCCCAAAAATTGTACAATGACAAAGTTTTGCGTAATTCGAAAAACATATGCCGTGATTCTTGGAAGTTAATAAAAGACGAAACAGAAACTGTGGACAACTATCAAAACATAACAGAAATTGAATTCAATGACATAAAAATTACAAATCCTATTGACATTGCTAATAAATTTAATAATTACCTAGTAGACATTGCAAACTCTATGTACGGGGCCAGGTATATTTTATAAATTAAAATAGATATAATTTGTCGACGACGTGTATTCCAATTGATCCAATAGTGATTAATCAAATTTAACAGGTAGGAAGAAAAACATAATAAAAAAATGAGGGTACATAATAAGACTGCATACGTTAGCTACGTTCGAAAGTTAGATGCAGTGTATGAACGGGTGGCGCGAAGATTTGAATTCTGAACATGCCCCCACGCGTTGAAAGCTCGTCTTTCAACAGGAACCGTCATCTTCGGGCAGCAATGGCACAATCTTGCTGAAAGATCTTCGAACAACGCCGTTAGCCGTTCTGATGTCAGCAACTCTGTTTATTTGATCAGTACCAGGGTAAACAGTGACAATACGTCCCAGCTTCCACTTCATGGGGTGAAAGTTATCTTCCTTTATAACAACAAGAGTGTCAGTCTTTAAAGAGTACTTGCAGGATCGCCATTTGACACGCTGCTGAAGTTCAGATACGTACTCTTTACTCCATCGAGTCCAAAAATGCTGGCGGATCTGTTCAATACGCTGGTATCTCGGTGAGAGTCTGTTGACAGTATAGTCCTCGTAGTCTTTCTCGGGCAGGGAAGTGAGTGGCCGGCCGATGAGAAAATGGCCAGGCGTGAGAGGCGTCAAATCTTCTGGATCCGAGGACAGAGGAGTGAGTGGCCGAGAGTTAAGGATCGCTTCAATCTGGACCAAAGCAGTAGTAAGCTCTTCGAACGTTAAATTACAATTGCCCAGCACTCTATTTAAATGATACTTGGTCGACTTGACACCTGCCTCCCAGAGACCTCCAAAATTAGGGCTATACGCCGGAATAAAATGGAAATTTATATTATCCTGGGCTGAATCAGCAGCCAAGGAATCACAATTGGTTTTGAGAAACTTCGATAGCTCGTTATACGCTCCTACAAATGAGGTACCGTTATCTGAAAACATGGTTTTAGATTTTCCTCTACGAGATATAAATCTACGTAACGCTAAAAGGTAATTATTACTCGTTAAATCGCCGGCAAGTTCCAAGTGTATTGCCTTAGTACAGAAACATACAAAAATGGCAATATACGATTTAATAAGTCTACAACCTCGACCAGTGCGACTTGCACATGAGACGGGACCTGCATAATCCACGCCTGTTGCACTTTCAAACGCATAACCTCCGGGTTCGAGTCGCTGCTGTGGCAAATTACCCATTAATGGAGCATATACTCTACCTTTTATGCGGTTGCACCGTACGCAATGACGATAGCATTTTTTAGCTAAATTACGACCGCCTATGGGCCAGTAAGTTTCTCTGATTGTGGCCAACAAAAGTTGAGGGCCTGCATGCATTAATTTTTTGTGTTCATATTCAAATAATAACTTTGTGACATGATGTGTGGACTGTAAAACAATAGGGTGTTTCTTTTCAAATGGAAAGTTTGAATTATCTAATCGACCTCCAATGCGAATTAACCTATCTTGGTCTAGATAAACGTTAAGTTTAATCAGTGGGCTTTTATTAGGCAAGTTATGCTTTTTAGATAATAATTCGTATTCTGGAAACGACTCGATTTGCGATTGTCTCATAATTAAAACTTTAGCATTTTGCAATTCGTCAGCACTTAAATATGTGTTACGCTGAGTCCGTTTCTTTAAAATATCTACAAATCGCAACACGTAAGCAACGGTGCGCATAAGCCTTGAAAAGTTTGAGAAGCGACTGAAATCTATAAGTTCGCGAGGGGCATTAGATGACGTGAGTAATGAAACTTCATTACGAGTTTCAGGCAACTTTTCGACAGTAACTGGGGTGGTGGGCCAGTGCGTCTCATTGCGCTTCAAATAATCTGGACCATGCCACCATAACTTGTGAGACTGAAGAGAAGCAACACTCACACCGCGCGATATCAGATCGGCGGGATTCTCATCAGTAGGAACGTGTCTCCAAGTACAGCTGCCAGTTTTATCTAAAATTTCAGCAATACGATTGCGTACAAAAGGTTGTAACTTTGACGGTAACATCTTAAGCCAACCTAAAACTATAGTGGAGTCTGTCCACAAAATAACGCGACTGATTTGTGCTCGCAAAGCAGTGATGCATTTTTCATAAATACGAGCGCCGATCAACGCACCACAGAGCTCGAGTCTGGGGATAGTTGTGGGCTTTATAGGCGCTACTCGACTTTTAGCGAGAAGTAAGTGAACTGAGACCTCGCCGTTGTAGTCAATACTACGAACGTAAATACAAGCGCCATACGCACGCTCAGACGCATCGGTGAAAATATGCAACTCAAGCTGGGAATATGAGTCACAGATGACGCGGCGCGGTATACGCAAGCTGCTCAAGCCCGGCAGACTTTCGAGTGTCTCGTTCCACACTTGACTTATCTCAGGAGGTAACTCCTCATCCCAAGATAGCCGCTGAAGCCACAACTTCTGTAAAATAATTTTCATGATTATGACGCAGGGTGACAAGAGCCCTAAAGGGTCAAAAATTTGAGCGATGACGGAGAGAATATCACGCTTTGTGTTCCCCTTGATAATGACAGAACTGACAGGAAAATAAAATTGGTCTGACCCTGAATGCCAACCGAGTCCTAACGTCTTATTAAATTCGGCGTCTCCGAGGTTCAATTCAGTGGTTGACAGACCAGGTTCTGTCAATAATTGAGGATCATTGGACTTCCACTTTCTCAGAGGCATACAAGCTGATGCGAGCTCGGCAGTAACCTGCTCACGTATACGCAAGGCTTCACTCATGACGTCGCTTCCGGTCAACAAATCATCGACATAAAAATCGCGAATAATAATTTCCGCTATTTTAGGGTCTTTACATTCTAAACCGACTTGTTTCAGACACCGACACGCAAGATAAGGTGCACTAGCTGTCCCGTAGCTAACTCTGTTTAAAACATAACACTTGAGCGGGTCAGTTTCGTGCTTGCGCCAAAGGATTTGCTGCAACGGTCTGTCAGCTTCATGAACCACGATTTGCCTGTACATTTTCTCTATGTCAGCTACAAGGACGTACTTGTGTTGCCGAAAACGTAATAAAATTGACACAAGGTCGTCTTGCACTATAGGCCCTATCGCCTGAAGACTATTTAACGAAACTCCGGAAGAAGTAGGGCTACTTGCGTTAAATACGACACGCAATTTGGTGGTCGTACTGTTTTCATTGAGGACGCCATGATGTGGCATGAAATAATGAGGCGTCTCGATTAGTGGTTTGCACTCTGTCATGTGACCAAGCCTTTCATATTCACTCATAAATTCTTGGTACATCTCACTGAATGAATCATTACCCTTAAGTCTCCGCTCTAATGACAACAAACAATGTTTAGCTCGCTGATAAGAATTTCCCAATACATCGGGTGTTTGTTTTAATGGGATTCTTACGCAAAACCGTCCGTCTACGAGGCGAGTTGTGTTTTTACCAAAATGTTCTTCGCATAACTTCTCTTCAGGAAAATACTGATTTGACTGAGGGCACGCTTCTTCGAGCTGCCAAAAACGCATTAATTGGTTTTGAATGTCATCATTAAAATTATGAGAAGTCATCGAATCAACTTGAGTAAAATTACAATAAATTTTATGTGGAAAAGTCGATACATGGTCGCTGTTTACCGGACCGGAGACTATCCAACCGAGTCTAGTCTCATGAAGTATCGGCTTTCCATCTCCCAGTTTAATACTTTGCGAACCTAAAATATTCCAAAAAACATCAGCGCCGATGATCGAATCAACGGCGGCGGACGAATGAAAATGAGGGTCCGCTAAGCAAACATCTGATGGAATATTTAAATTCCTTACATCTATCTGACAGCTGGGCACGTTATCAGTGATAGACGGCAGAACAAAACAACTTAAATAAGTTGAAAAGTTTTCATTTAACAATTTAATTGGCAAGCGGCACATGCGACTAATGTGTGTTGTTATATTATTTATGCCTATAACAGACTTATCCGTGCGATCAGCTGGTAAGTTTAATTGTTTATGCAATCTTTCGGTCATGAGACACGAAGTGCTACCGCTATCAAGAATTGCACGGGCAACTTCACGATTATCGCTGTCGTATAATTTCACTAATGCCGTAGATAATAAAACATCAGACTGACCTTGACCTGTATACTCGCATGTTGTAGTAACGTTCCCCGTTAGTGCGACGCTCGGATTCTGGGAACTATTCGTAACAACAGAAGCTGGGACAGAAGGCTGCAACTGCGTTGATTGAGTCGAGCCACTGAAACTAGCGTTATTGCAATCAGCTGGCATCGATGCAGTTGTCGACTTCGTACCAAAGTCGCTTATGTGTATAAGTGTGTGATGTTTACGTTTGCAAACTTTACATCCCGGTTTCTTACACGAGTTTGCATAATGTCCACTTCGGAAACAATTGAAACATATCTTGTAATTAGGCAATAACTTGTATCGCGCTTCACTACTTAATGCGAGAAACTTTGAACAATTATTTAAATAATGTTCTTCATTACAGTTAGGGCACGGTTTCATTGACTGCGCACTACAATTATTTTGGCTATTAGAACCACCTTGAACAGAAACCATAGCCTTAATTTTTGTCGCTTGCTTACCACTTGTTGTCACATTATTTTGTGACAGTTCAATCGTCTCGAGTAAATCAGCTCGATTACGCAAAAAATCTAAAAATAAATCAAGTTTAATAGAACTATTTTTGTCCTTACATAAATTACCTTTGCGCTCTTCCCACTCGCGGTATGTTTTCGCGTCTAACTTGTGCGTAAAAATGTAAATCAGAAGAGTGTCCCAGTGCGTGACGGGTTCTCCCACTGATTGAAGTGCACGTAAATTCTTATTTATTTAGTCTATCACTCGTTTTAAAGTGACGGAAGACTCTTTTGTGACCGATTCAATGTTAAACAAGGCTGCGACGTGATTTTGTATCAACAGTCGCTTGTTGTCATATCGCTCACACAAGAGCTTCCATGCTACAGAATAGTTATTCGCAGAAAACTCAATGGATTGTATAACCACAGCAACCGAACCTTCTAACGACGCTCTCAAGTAGTGAAATTTGTTTATTTCATCCATGTCATCATTATTGTGAATTAAACTTGAGAAAGTGTCATGAAACTCCAACCAACGGTCGTATGAGCCTCCAAACTTCGGCAGTTGGATAGTCGGCAACTTAACGAGTCCATGATTATTAGCGCGAGAATGTGACTTAACTGAGATATTATCTATATTATCATGATCCCTTTTATAAGTGTCTAAAACTTCCTGAGCATGAGCGCATAACATGTAGAATTGGGATTCAAATTCAGTTCTTTCTTCTGTTTGAAGTTCCATGTTTTCAGAGCTACACTCTATTTTTAACTGTACCTCATCATATAAGGCTTCGATCTTACCGATACGCAATTGTAACTCCCTGGCGTCCGAGGCAGTCATCTTTGATACATTTAATGATTTTAAATAACTCGCGAATGCAGTTAGACGACCTTTGATACTGCCGCGTTTTTTGATTAATTCCTTATCCTCGGTCATTCTGGGAGACTGGCACGGTTGACCTGGAATTGATACAGGTAATCTTTGTTTACTCATGTACTTAGGACTATGACACAAAGTACGTAAAAACACCTAATATGGTGTAATGAAGTTAACACCAAAATACCTAATCACTATCACACAATATTTTAGTACAAAATAACGATAAGTTATTTTTCAAAAAAAATAAAACCGACTTCATAACCACAAAAAGGCACTCAAAAGCGAAAAATAATTTACTTAAAATTATTATAAGCGTTACCCACGTCTCTATTTGAAGTCGGTGCCAGCCAAGTCTAATAGGTAGTAGATAGATAATACCTACGAGTACATGTATCTACCTACTTACTAACCTACATGTACCTACTTACTACTACTACATACATAGCATCTATCTAATATCCAATAGACTTGGCTGGCACCGACTTCAAATAGAGACGTGGGTAACGCTTATAATAATTTTAAGTAAATTATTTTTCGCTTTTGAGTGCCTTTTTGTGGTTATGAAGTCGGTTTTATTTTTTTTGAAAAATAACTTATTTTACCCTTTTTAGTGCAAAAAAAGTTTTAATGAAATTACATGCATCTATTAAATTTCGTGTCTGGGCCGTTATACACTGACGGATATATACTTTTTGAAAATTTCAAGTGTGTACCTATAACGGTTAAGAAGATACAGATCTGTAAAGTGCGCACATATAGACACACGGACGGACGGACGGACGGACGGACGAACAGACAACAAAGTCTCAGAAAGTGTTCATTTGGTAGCCTTTGGGTTCGGAACCCTAAAAAAATTGACTTTAAATGCTGCGCTAAAGTGAAAATATTCACTAGTAATAATGATGTCATCAAGGTCTCATAGGACAATGTCCAAAATGGCCCTGTGCAATAAAAGCATCTGACACACGATAATTAATTGTCTATTTTATTACAATAATTCCAAATACTTTTATAACACGGACTAGTTGTATTCCAAAATGAATATAAAAAAGTATTATTTGCGATTATTAACATTAATTGCCGCCATATGGCCAACAGGGTACTGAATCACTCTACTACGTTATAAGAGGCACTTCCCTATATTGTGGATACCCGAATTATGTAAGCACTGTGTAGCCAACCTAACAACGGAAAGTATTATTTACGTAGTAACTATTATATAATATGTGGTTTTATGCTTATAATTTTTTTTTGCTGTGTTGATTGGTACAAAGTACGTTCATGATTCTGAGTTATTTAATTATGTATGCAGTGTCGCGGGACTGAAATGGCCGCCATCTTCGCCAAATGTCATGTCATGTCAAAAAATATTAGGTATGTTTAAAAAAGTTTGCACTCTAACAAGACTTTGCCCGGTAGAACATTCCTGTGAAGACAAATTATTTATATTTATACATAATTATTTATTATAATTATTAATATATAATTATTTATTGAGGGCCCGGTGGCGTAATTGGGAGAACAGTCGGCTTTGATGCCGTGGTACCGAGTTCAAACCGCCGTGCACCAATGAATTTTTCTATCGAAAAATATATGTGCGCTTCTCACAGTGGCCCTCCGGTGAAGGAAAACATCGTTAAGAAATCAATAACCCCCGCATGGTGGTAGAACATATCTAGTGTCCGCCTGGCCAGCTACCACCCTCAAGTCAGAAAATCTGTCGCCAAACATCTAATGTGTTCCGGCAGCTATCCTTGAGAGCCAGTTCCCATTCTAGTCCACTTCTCTATCTTCGACCGCATCATCACTTAGCAACAGGTGAGATAGTGGTCAAACGCTTGCCTATAAGATATTACAAAAAAAATTTCCCCACCTTTATTTCTATCTCGCTCACAGTTACCGTAAGAATATCTTATATGCAATAGCAACCTCCATTGTGTATAATCTTCTTGGGACTCTTCTACTAAAACTAGTACAATCTCCTATGTCTGGGGTATTTATCTCCATATCTCTGGTGATACTAATCAGATCTCGATAAAATTAAAATGGGACCACCTCGGAAACGTATCCTACCAATTAAAAAAAGAATCATTTGAATCCGTTCACAATTGATGGAGAAATCGCGTAACATACACACAAAAAAAAAAAAAAAAAAAAAAAACATACAGACGAATTGAGAACCTCCTCCTTTTTTGTGAAGTCGGTTAATGAGTGTATTTTGCTGTAAAATGCTGATAAACATGTAAACTTTGAATTCTACTAATAATTAAACTTGATAAATTATGGTTTTACACGTGGATTAGTAACAAAATTACAAAAAAGGAATTTTACATATATGAATATTTACCTACCTACATATGACAATGAATCGCGAAGATGTTGAACAACTAATGATAAATTGGTTGAAATTAATGTTAGTTACACAATTTTGTACCATACAGATAAGAATAACAAATGTACACATGAATATGTAGAACTAACTGAGTAACCAAAATTTATCTAACATCAAGCAAAATGTCGAAATATAACGGCACTGTCACTTTTAGTAGTAAGTAAAAAGAATGTTACTAACCTTATAATTACGTCGACTTATACTTAAAATACCTGATTAGAGTGTTGGGTTCAAATTTAAAATCACAAAAGTTCACTTCACAAGTTTTTTCAAGTTTTCACACAAATTACTTGAACTCCTGACCACTCTCCAAAGGCGTGTGCAATCCCCGTTTCTATTTATTTGCACACCGCGGCTTCAATATTGTTTGGTATCTTCTTCTTATATTGATTATTAGCTGGTAATTCAATCCGGCGTAGATGTGAGACCATGTACGGGGCCAGGTATATTTTATAAATTAAAATAGATAATTTGTCGACGACGTGTATTCCAATTGATCCAATAGTGATTAATCAAATTTAACAGGTAGGAAGAAAAACATAATAAAAAAATGAGGGTACATAATAACACTGCATACGTTAGCTACGTTCGAAAGTTAGATGCAGTGTATGAACGGGTGGCGCGAAGATTTGAATTCTGAGCACTCTACAATTACTAATAATCTGGCTAACACAAATAAAAACGAATGACATGTAGTATGTACTTAACACCATTTACGCCACAAGAAATAACAAACGTTATTCAATCTCTGAATAATACTGATTCAGTAGGGTTTGACGGAGTTGCTACTAAGATTATAAAACATTGTAGATTTATCTTAGCGCCAATTTTTACATTCTTGGTGAATATGTCATTCGAATCAGATGTTTTCCCTGAATGTCTTAAACTGTCTGTTGTCAAGCCACTATACAAAAAAGGCGAAAGAACCGATATCGGAAACTATCGGCCCATAGCGTTGATTCCGATTTTCTCTAAAATATTTGAAAAGGCTTTTTATAAAAGAATCATCGCTTTCACGGGACAATTTGACATTATCAAAAAGGAACAATTTGGGTTCCAGAGTAATAAATCTACTGAATTAGCAATCTACAATCTAGTTCACGAAGTTTCTAAAAAAATAAATGACAAAATATTATGTAGTGTAATTTTTTTTTGACATGTCACGTGCTATCGATTTTGTTGCTCATGAAATTCTATTGCAAAAATTAGATAATCTTGGAATTCGTGGACCTGCACTAAATTGGTTGTCTTCTTATCTTAGTGGCAGACAGCAATATGTAGAATTAAATGGCTTTGATAAAAACGCCGTATTAAGGACATTTAAATCCAACAGTAGAATGAATGGATATGGGGTACCCCAAGGAAGCATACTTGGACCTCTACTTTTCTTAATCTATATTAATGACCTGCCAGACATAACAAGTAATAAATGTACTCTATTCGCCGATGACATCTCAATGATAATTACATGTAATAATAACTTAGATAATTACAAAAATAAATTTAATAATGCAATTAATCACGTGACAAGCTGGCTCAGTTCAAATAATCTTAATGTTAATCTTACAAAAACGAATTATATTCAATTCCAAAATTATGGTAGTAAACAAACCAAGATAGATATAAATTACAATAATATAAACCTTAATGAGGTCAACGAAACGAAATTTTTAGGGGTATTTTTGGACAAACATTTAAATTGGAAATCTCACATACAATACTTATGTACCAAACTAAATAGATATGTGTTTGTCCTCAATAGACTGAGACAAACCTCTGCCCTAAGTACTGTACTAGCAGCTTATTACGGATACGTGTATTCACTTCTCAAATACGGCCTACTGGTGTGGGGCAATTCAACGGACATTAACAAAGTGTTTATTGCTCAGAAGAAGTGTATACGTGCGATTTGTGGTGCTCCACCGTTTGAGTCTTGTAGACCCCTTTTTAAAAACTTGAATATTGTTCCGCTTCCATGTATGTACATTTTTGAACTTGCTATTTTTGCGAAAAAAAATCCTCAGTACTTTACTAAAGCCTCTGACATCTATCCCAGGAATACACGGAATCCTGACAGACTGGTCTTTGATCTAGATACACGGCCAAAGACTACACTGTATCAAAAACAATGCCATGCCATGTGTATAAAAGTGTTTAATGCTCTACCGAAGTACATGAAAAACATGAATGCAAAGCAATTAAAATATGAACTGTTGCAATGGTTAAAGTCGAAGAATTTCTACAGTGTGACCGAATTTTTAAATTATAAATGAATAGACATATCGTAGATTTATAGATAGTATGTAGATGTCGTAGATAAGATGATTTATTGTGATTTACGTAATTTTTACTTATTCTGACATTTTGACTGTATTTAATTATCTAGTTTATTTTACTGAATTAACTTTTTTTTTAAATATCTTAATAATGTAGATTTATAAAATTATTTCATATGTCATCATATTGTGACAAAATAGACGGATCTCCTATAAAACATACCATCTGAAATGTATACTCTATTTTTAATGAATAAATAATTTGATTTGATTTGATTACATACTACATAGGTACTGTCGGTAGGTTTAAACATACAATTAAAAGGGAAACTATTACAGATAAATAGACTTTACAATTTAACGAGTAATAGTCGATCAAATGGTAACGGAACTTTACTACAGAACACTGCACAGTGCGAGGCCTGACACGCACTTAGCTGGTTATGATAATGATAATGATATTTATTGCCAAAAAGTTTTACAAAATCTTATAAACTAACGTAGGCTCAGAAAGAGCGTTAACTTGTAAGATTACATTGTGAGTATCAGTGAGCCCCAAACTAAGCACAAGGCCTGTATCTTGAGGCTCGGATGTGGTTTTACAAAAAGTTTTTGAAAATAATTTATACATGAGATATTCTGATGGCAATAATAAGTGTGTGCCTGTGTGTATGTGTGTGTTTGTGTATGGGTGTGTTTGTGTATGTGTGTGTTTGTATATGTGGTATTTGTCTATATATATATATATGTGTATCCGCGTGTGTGTGGTTATGTGATGCTAAGATGTGTTAAAGTATGTATGCATGATTGGTGATTGTGAGAGGGTGAACTTAAAATTTCAAAAACTAGCATAGTTCTTCTGTTTCTGTTTCTGGTTGTAACATGATCATTTTTAGGGTGCCGTACCCAAAGGGTACCGAAGGAACCCTATTAGGTACTGAGACTTCGCTGGCCATCCGTCCGTCCTCTCCTTAACCGTAATAGATAGAGGTACCTACTTGAAATGTTCACATAGTATTTTTTTATGATATAAAGTAACAGGACAAGCACGACGCTCGCCTGATGGTAAGCGATGACGTCTACCTATTACAGATACGGTGGCATGCGAAATTCTGGCAGTCCAGAATTTTACATGTCACTGCACTGCGCCTGTTACCTTGAGACATAAAGATGTTAAGTCTCACATGCCCTGTAATGTCACTGGACACCTTGCTATTTCAACCGAAAAACATTCCTATTTCACGGCTGAAAATTAATTGGTAAAGTGGTGGTACCGCCCCAAGCGAACTAGCAGAAGTCCTACCACTATAGCTGTATATATACCACTATAGTATGTATAACTATGGGGAATTTTACAACAAATACTAAAACAAAATAAAATTAAATGTTTAATATGTTAGATACAGTAAAGTTCCTCAAAAATCCGATAGATGGCGATGTACACAGTTAAGACACGCAAGTGTTTCATTTTGCAGTTTGTCGTAGATCAAGGTAAATCATGGTTAAGTAGGTTCATAGTTCCAAGTTTTACCACTAGATGGCGGAGAACAACGCTAAAACACACAAGTGTTTCATTTTTGATTTGGTAGGTCATATTTCTAAATTTCTGCTTACAGAGTGAAAAGTGAATTGTGTAAAGTATATCGTGTCAGTGTATCTTATAGTAGTAATAAAGTAGTGTGCGTATTAAAATCGGTGTTTCAGTGTGCGAGTGTTCTGTGCGTTAATAAAATACGTTTTACTCTGCTGTTTTAGCTTGAACTTATGAACCATTATTTTATAGACAAGAGTCTTGAACTTATGAACCATTATCTAATACTATAAGAATCTTTGTCCTGACATACTGACTGACTCACTGACTCACTGACTCACTGACAGACAACGCACAGCCTAAACCGCTGGTCGTAGAGACTTGAAATTTGGAGGGTATATTTGTCTTAGTACGTAAGGGTGTACTAAGAAAGGATTTTCCAAAATTCACCCCTTAAGGGGATGAAATGGGGGTTCAAAGTTTGTATGGAGAAACAAGATTAGATCGTCTTTTCTATCCGAAACTTCACATAAGTGCTTCAATAAAAAAATAAGTAAAGACGTGTTTCAGGTTTTTTTGGAATTCCACCCCTAAGAGGGTGAAATGGGGTAATAAAGTGTAAAATCAATATTGTTTCGGATTGCGCTGAAATTTGGCATGCAAATAGTTATTACGACGTTAGTTTCCACTGAGAAAGGATTTTCCAAAATTAACCCTCGAAGGGGATGAAACGGGGGTTCAAAGTTTGTATGGAGAAACAAGATTAGATAGTCTTTTCTATCTGAAACTCCACAAAAGTGCTTCAGTAAAAAAATAAGTAAACACGTGTTTCAGTTTTTTTTTAATTCCACCCCTAAGAGGGTGAAATTGGGTAATAAAGTGTGAAAATCAATATTGTTTCGGATTGCGCTGAAATTTGGCATGCAGATAGTTATTACAACGTTAGTTCCCTCTGAGAAAGGATTTTCCAAAATTGACCCTCGAAGGGGATGAAACGGGGGTTCAAAGTTTGTATGGAGAAACAAGATTAGATAGTCTTTTCTATCTGAAACTCCACACAAGTGCTTCAGTAAAAAAATAAGTAAACACGTGTTTCAGGTTTTTTTTAATTCAACCCCTAAGAGGGTGAAATTGGGTAATAAAGTGTGAAAATCAATATTGTTTCGGATTGCGCTGAAATTTGGCATGCAGATAGTTATTACGACGTTAGTTCCCTCTGAGAAAGGATTTTCCAAAATTGACCCTCGAAGGGGATGAAACGGGGGTTCAAAGTTTGTATGGAGAAACAAGATTAGATAGTTTTTTCTACCCGAAACTCCACACAAGTGCTTCAGTAAAAAAATAAGTAAACACGTGTATCAGGTTTTTTTGAAATTCCACCCTTAAGAGGGTGAAATTGGGTAATAAAGTGTAAAATCAATATTGTTTCGGATTACGCTGAAATTTGGCATGCAGATAGTTATTACGACGTTAGTTCCCTCTGAGAAAGGATTTTCCAAAATTGACCCTCGAAGGGGATGAAACGGGGGTTCAAAGTTTATATGGAGAAACAAGATTAGATAGGCTTTTCTATCCGAAACTTCACACAAGTGCTTCAGTAAAAAAATAAGTAAACACGTGTTTCAGGTTTTTTTGTAATTCCACCCCTTAGAGGGTGAAATGTGGTAATAAAGTGTAAAATCAATATTGTTTCAGATTGCGCTGAAATTTGGCATGCAGATAGTTATTACGACGTTAGATCCCTCTTTGAAAGGATTTCCCAAAATTAACCCTCGGAGGGGATGAAACGGGGGTTGAAAGTTTGTATGGAGAAACAAGATTAGATCGTCTTTTCTATCCGAAACTTCACATAAGTGCTTCAGTAAAAAAATAAGTAAAGACGTGTTTCAGGTTTTTTTGTAATTCCACCCCTTAGAGGGTGAAATGGGGTAATAAAGTGTAAAAATCAATATTGTTTCGGATTGCGCTGAAATTTGGCATGCAGATAATTATTAATTACGACGTTAGTTCCCTCTGAGAAAGGTTTTCCAAAATTCATCCCTGAAGAGGATGAAGCGAGGGTTCAAAGTTTGTATGGAGAAACAAGAATTGATTGTCTCTTATATTCGAAACTTCACACAAGTAGTTTAGTAAATAAATGAGTAAATACGTGTTTCAGGCTTTTTTAAATTCTATTCCTAAAAGGGTTAAGTGGAGTAACAATGTCTGAAATCAATATTGTTTCGGATTGCGCTGATATTTTGCATCCAGATAGAAATTTTGACGTAGGTATCCGCTGAGAAAGGATTTTTCAAAATTCACTCTTCAAGGGATGAAGCGGGGGCTCAAATTTTGGATAGTCATTTTATTCGACATTTCACACAAGTACTTCTGTAAATAAATAAGTAAATACGAGTTTCAGACTTTTTCAAAATGCCACCCTAAAGAGTGAACTGGGGTAAAAAAGTCTGAAAACCAATATAGTTTCGGATTGCGCTTTATTGGGTTTTCGGGTTTTAAAAATATGAATCCTGATTTGTCTTAGTCACGCGATAACATGAAAACAGGTGAACCAATTTGGCTAATTTTTATTTGATGTCTTTAATGATAGAATCGTTTTTACAAAAGAAAAGTTTTAAGTAAATAAAAGGAGTTTTTAACGCGGGCGTAGCCGCGGGGGACTTCTAGTATTATATACAGAGACTTGAACTTATGAACCATTATATTATAGACAGAGACTTGAACTTATGAACCATTATATTATAGACAGAGACTTGAACTTATGAACCATTATATTATAGACAGAGACTTGAACTTATGAACCATTATATTATAGACAGAGACTTGAACTTATGAACCATTATATTATAGACAGAGACTTGAACTTATGAACCATTATATTATAGACAGAGACTTGAACTTATGAACCATTATATTATAGACAGAGACTTGAACTTATGAACCATTATATTATAGACAGAGACTTGAACTTATGAACCATTATATTATAGACAGAGACTTGAACTTATGAACCATTATATTATAGACAGAGACTTGAACTTATGAACCATTATATTATAGACAGAGACTTGAACTTATGAACCATTATATTATAGACAGAGACTTGAACTTATGAACCATTATATTATAGACAGAGACTTGAACTTATGAACCATTATATTATAGACAGAGACTTGAACTTATGAACCATTATATTATAGACAGAGACTTGAACTTATGAACCATTATATTATAGACAGAGACTTGAACTTATGAACCATTATATTATAGACAGAGACTTGAACTTATGAACCATTATATTATAGACAGAGACTTGAACTTATGAACCATTATATTATAGACAGAGACTTGAACTTATGAACCATTATATTATAGACAGAGACTTGAACTTATGAACCATTATATTATAGACAGAGACTTGAACTTATGAACCATTATATTATAGACAGAGACTTGAACTTATGAACCATTATATTATAGACAGAGACTTGAACTTATGAACCAAAGTGTTATTCAGAAGAAATAATTTGAATATTAAAATCCTTTCTTAATTTCGTAAATTATGTTTTTAGACCTGATCCTCTTGTCGTAGCCGTATGAAATTTGGCAAGCAGCAGGTCCATAAAACGACAAGTTTTTAAAATCGGTAGTAACTTTTTTTATTCTGTGTTTTTTAGGGTTCCGTAGCCAAATGGCAAAAAATGGAACCCTTATAGATTCGCCATGTCTGTCTGTCTGTCTGTCTGTCCGTCCGTATGTCACAGCCATTTTATTCTGAAACTGTTAGGACTACAGAATTGAAAGTTGGTAGGTAGATGTATTCTGTTAACCGCTTTCCGATTTTTATACAAAAATAAAAAATATAAAAGTTTAAGGGGGGGCATCCCATACATGGAACTGGAACAAAAAAAAAAATTTCTTCAAACCTACACGTGTATCTATGGATAGTTCTTTAAAAATGACATTGAGGTTCTTAAAATCATTTTTTCTCAAAGTCAATCATTCAAAAGATAGCCGCGTCTAAAGTGGTAAAATGTGTGTCCACCCCCCCCCCCCCTCTAACTTCTAAAGTAAGGGAATGAAAAATCTAGAAAAAATATATTCTGTAGATCTCAATAAAAACTTTCAACGAAAATTGGTTTAAACGAGATACAGTCAGCAGTTGTTGAGATATAGCGACCGCAAGTATAACTTTGTTTTTCATACAAACACTATGAAAAACAAAGTTAATTTTGTAGTTGTGAAAAATCATAGTTATAGAATACTCTACTGTGTTACGGAACCCTACGAGTGCGAGACCGACTTGCACTTGGCCAGTTTTTTTTTTTTAAAAGCCTGCCCAAAGTAAAAGTTCAACAATCGTCTAAATAAAAAATGTGACGTTTTATTTTATTTCTCAGAAAAAAATAAGCTTAAATAAAAAATTTTAGCTTTCCCTGAAAGGCCTATTCATTGTTTATAGTCCCACAAAAAAACTAGGGCTCTGGCCTTTATAGTTTGGGAGAAAATTTAAATAAATCGCAACATTTCGGGCACTAACTCGAAAACAAGTAAAATGCACGTTTCTCGAAAACTATAGATTTTCGCGGAACATACATGAGGGTTCTCTGGGTAGCCCTTAGAGTCCTCCATCGATGGTTTTCGTTTGGACCATACGAAACCCGACACCCTGTATATCAGCAACACTGGTTTTGGTATTGGTGTTGGGTGTTCTTCGGACCTGTTAAACCGACGGGATGATGATAAGTGCCTGCCTTTTCATGTTTGAGAGAACATTAATAAGTTTATAATAATAATTCATTTATTTCAGAGTGTTCATTGAGTCTATGTCTATGTGGACGAAAATTGGTTGATGTTAGTGATGAATTTTATAACGGAATATAATAATAATAATTCATTTATTTCAGAGTGTTCGTTGGGCCTATGTCCAGCAGTGGACGGAAATTGGTTGATGTTAGTGATGAATTTTATAACGGAATATAATAATAATAATTCATTTATTTCAGAGTGTTCGTTGGGCCTATGTCCAGCAGTGGACGGAAATTGGTTGATGTTAGTGATGAGGTTAATAACGGAATATTATAATAATAATTCATTTATTTCAGGACATTAATTGTTGTATGTGTACGATGCAATATAATAAAATAATTGTCATACACCAACGTACCAACGTTGCACCTGATGTTGTGAGATTATGTTTAGTATCTACGTTCCTAACACAGATTATTTCTCATCATTCATTAAAATAATTTATTGGAATTATCGTATTAGAGTGGAGACCTCGATTCGGTAAACGTAGCGTAGGACGCCCTGTGACCAGGTGGAGCGACAACATTCGCAAAGCGATGGGCAGTGACTGGAAACAAAGTCGAGGATCGGACTCAGTGGCGTGACTTGGGAGAGGCATATGTTCAGCAGGTAAATAATTATTAAAAAGTCCAGCAGGGGGGGGGGTTGTTACATTATGTTTGCAAGTGTTTCACTATTTCACTTTTTTTATTTTTTTTATATAAAAATTGTGTGAAGTACTGAAACACACAGTTACGTGTATGGTTGGTTTTAACCTACTTTAATGTATATTTTTTTAATATTCTGTCGTAAACGATCGGATGACAGCTGAATGGTTCATTACTTTTGTTTTTTTTTTCTAATTCAAAGCGTTAAAATTCTGCTTTTGCTATGTTTACTTGATAATTGGTTATGATTTATGATTTTGACGTGTATATGTGCGTATATTAATACTGCCTACATACTGAATAAATGCTTTGATTCTTTGAGTATGTAGTATGTATGTATATATATGTATGTACGTACTACGTATGACACTGGGTACATCAAAATTAAGGATTATTTGGCGCTAAAAAGTAATCTAAAAAAAAACCGGCCAAGTCGAGTTGGACTCACCCACCGAGGCTTTCGTACCAACGTCGGTTGGTTAAAAATTAGCCAATTAAGTTAGACCTCTAAATTGTATAAGCGCTCATATAACTCAGAGGCCTATCTTAATTGGCGAAACCACAGTTTTACAATCAATATATGATGAAAACTGTGGCGAAACTATGTATGTAAGAGGACACCCTTTAATTTTCAGGAAAAATTCCGAAAAATAAAAACAGTTGAAAATTAAGGTAAATTTTTGGTACTTACAAGTTTTCACAAAAATCTAAATTTTCCCATACCTTTTTACAGTGTTGACTCAGGAGTCAGGACCTTGATTTTTATACACCTAATATGGACTATAGACCTCAGTATCTGGTATTTTCAACTTCTTAGGTTTACCCGTTCCCAGGCCTGTCGCACTCCGCGCTGTAGCTATGAAACTACAAGTACCTCCGCGCACCCGCTAGGGTCCAAGTTCAGTCAGTTTTCCTTTTTTTCTTTCTTAATCATTTTGTCGTGTCATACGATAGTCAGATTTTTATAATCGGAGAGTTAATGTAATGAAAGTACTTATAGATCTCAGATCACTGAGATTCACTGAGATCTGATAAGTATCTCCAGAGATATGACGATAAAAGTCTTAAACTTGCTACTGAAATTGACTCGCGGGGCATGGAAGTCGGTGTTTTAGTTTTTAATCTACTTCACATAAACGGAGGAGGTTCTCAATTCCACGGTTTTTAGGGTTCCGTACCCAAAGGGTACCAACGGAACCCTATTACTGAGACTCCGCTGTCCGTCTGTCTGTCCGTCTGTCACCAAGCTGTATCTCATGAACCGTGATAGTTAGACAGTTGAAATTTTCACAGATGATGTATTTCTGTTGCCGCTATAACAACAAATACTAAAAACAGAATAAAGTTAAAGATAATAGAGGGTCCCCATACAAGAAACGTGTTTTTTTCGGCATTTCACGCCATCTATGAACGCTTAGTTAGGTAAACGTCCCATAGATGGCGTTATATTGAAATGTCGATCCCTAACACCTTTGTTAGACGTTAGAAGGCGTTATAAGAAACGAAATGTTTATTAATTATTATTTTTTGCTGGCGAATAATGATAGTGGTATTTTTTGCTCGATCTTATAAAATACTGTAGTGTGGTACGGAACCCTAAGAGTGCGAGTCCGACTTGCACTTGACCAGTTTATTTAAATGTTTGTGACCTCAGAACTCTGTCAGATCTTAACCGATTTGAAATTGAAAATTATTTTTTAGGGTTCCGTAGTCGTGATAAGGAACCCTTATATTTTCGTCATGTCCATCTGTCTGTCTGTGTGTCTGTCTGTCTGTCCAAGGTTTTGCTAGGAGACCGTTAGTACTAGAAAGCTGAAATTGTGTAGGTATGTGTGTATATCAATAACGCCGACAAAATGGTGAAATAAAATATTGGATTTTTTTTTTTTATATATTTTTTTTATTTTGATATTCAACCATTACAAAATAAAGTTTTCCTAGAATGAATAAAATACATAATTATTTTTGGTCGAAAAAGTGAGTCGGCTCCTACACTATTATAATGTTACAAGTCAAACAACCTACGATTCTAGGCAAGTGATACTATTGTCGCGTTATTTAACTTACGCAATCTAAAACTTTACTCAATTTTAATTGAACGTCACGTATTTTAGTTTAACTGTAGTACTTTTATCCTACCTCGACATTAAACATTAATGTAGTACTTATTATCAGTAATGTACTAATTACATTGTTCTACGAGTATTCTTCTACCAATTAAAGGCTTACAAGTTTACTCATAACATTCAACCCTATAGTAAAGGCCGCGAGTTGACCGAGTTATTCAGACTCTCGCTGTGCGGACTTACGGTGCATTTTACTGTGAGCAACACGCGGTTCATAGTTACTATTAGTTGATACTGTGGCGCAAATTCAAGGTCGCACCCGAGGCGTGAAGCGCATTTTAAACGTTACCAGCGTTGTAACTAGGTTTAATCTCGCATGTTTGCTCGCAGGGAGTGCAATTTCTGTACTTGTACTATTCATTATTCTGTGCCGTTCCTGAGAAAATCGGGTACAGGCAGACAGACAGAAAGTGATCTTATTAGGGTTCCGAACCCAAAGAGTTCCCAACGGAACCCTATTGCTGAGACTTCGCTGTCCGTCTGTCTGTCTGATTGTCCGTCTGTCTGTCTGTCTGTCTGTCTGTCTCTCTGTCTGTCTGTCTGTCTGTCCGTCCGTCCGTCCGTCCGTCCGTCCGTCTGTCTGTCTGTCTGTCTGTCTGTCTGTCTGTCTGTCCGTCCGTCCGTCCGTCCGTCCGTCTGTCTGTCTCTCTGTCTGTCTGTCTGTCTGTCTGTCCGTCCGTCTGTCTGTCCGTCTGTCTGTCTGCCCGTCTGTCTGTCTGTCTGTATGTCTGTCTGTCTGTCTGGTCGTCTGTCACCAGACTGTATCTCATGAACCGTGATAGTTAGACAGTTGAAATTTTCACACATGATGTATTTCTGTTGCCGCTATAACAACAAATACTGAAAACAGAATAAAATTAAAAATTAAAGGGGGTCCCCATAAAAGAAACGTGTTTTTTCGGGATTTTACTATAACGCCATCTATGAACGTTTGACTGTATTAATTATATGAATGACCTATGTGTTAACTTTCACTTAGTTGTCGTCAGGCGTTTGTAAGATGGGCGTTGTACTAAATAAGCACGCGGATCCTGTCTTAATAAATGTTTGGAATTGAGATAGATCTATTTATTAATTTATTACAAACAACGTGATTTCTTTCAGCATTTTGTTGCTCAATTTTATAAAATATTGTAGTGTGGTACGGAATCGGAACCCTACGAGTGGAAGTCCGACTTGCACTTGGCCAGTTTATTACCTTTTGAGGTACGGAACCCTAATTAAAATTGTCATAATACATCGAGTGTGGTATCAAAATAAAGATTTTTTAAAGGTGATTACGAATATATAATATAACTTAGGCATACCTATGTGTTATTGGAGTTTGGAATTGGAAATACTAATAAATATTTTTTTCACGCAGTCAGGTTTTTTGTACTTTTCGATAATTCACTTGTTTAGTTTTTAGGGTTCCGTAGTCCTGACAAGGAACCCTTATAGTTTCGTCTGTCTGTCTGTCTGTCTGTCTGTCCGTCCGAGGTTTTGCTAAGAGACCGTTAATACTAGAAAGCTGTAATTTTGTTAGGGTATGTAGGTATATAAATTACGCCGACAAAGTGGTGAAATAAAATTTTGAAATATATTTTTTTTTAGGGTAGCTCCCCTACATAAGAAGTGGGGATGAATTTTTTTTTCGTCGTCTACCCCATCGTGTGGGTTATCGTTGAATAGGTCTTTTAAAATGACTGAAGGGTTGCTAACACCATTTTTCGATTGAATGCTCCATTTACGAAATATTAAACTTTAAAGTGCAAATTTTTGTTCTAGTAGGGCGTCCCCCCCCCCCCCCCTCTAAAAGCTAACTGCTGGCTTGGAAAAATCTGGAAAAAATCGTGATAATAGTGCATTTCATAAACTTTAAAGGAAAATTATAGCGGTTAAGTTAACTTTATTATTATATTTAGCAGTAATAGTCGTTAAACTTAAGTGTTGGATAATTTTGTACCAAATACAAAATCCTTAGAATAAATCCTTTAAAGTGACAAAGACGAAGTACCTAGTTGCTTGTTTATAACGGGTAAAGACTTGCATTGAATAACGGGCTACTACGGAACCCTACACTGCGCGTGGCCAGAACGCACTTGGCCGGTTATTTATTTCTAGATCACTAGGTAGCTTTAAATCTGTCATATTATTATCACAGAATAATTAATAGTATATTATATCCGAACCGAACGGTAATGATCCTAATTGTGCGGTAGCTACCTAGGTATATATGTAAGTAAGTAGGTAGCTACCTACTTACTTACATATATATAAGACTTGTGCCCCGCGGTTTCGCCTGCGTTAAAAGTATCCATATCATATTACCTGTCATATGTTGGTAGGTATGCAGTAATCCATAGTACTGGTCTGTAGGACTAGTACCTATCTCTTCTGTGGTACCTACTCGCTATCGCTGTACAACATTTCAGCAAAATCGGTCCAGTAGTTTGATCGTGAAGAAGTCCCAAACAAATTTATAAACAAACCAACTTTCGCATTTACAATATTGAACACAGAACCGACGTAGAAATCTGTTCTGTGGTAGCCGAGTGTGGTAGTTAAGGTAGGTACGTGTGATGAAAACTGTACCTATACCTATACCTATAACCTACTTACCGGCCTTTGAGCATTTTCGAAGTTACCGGCGCATCAGCGTATGCACTAATGATGGGGGTACAGTACAGTACGTACAGTAGGTAGTATATATAGGTATAGAATGTACTCACCGTGAAGTGCAACAAGAGGTCCCCGTCAGGCTGGTGCGCGGGCGCGACGCTGAGCTCGCCCTCGAGCCGGTAGCCCAGCTCGCGGTCGCGGCGCTCGGCCGCGTTCAGCAGCACGGTGCTCTGCACGGAGTAGACGGCCGGCGCGGACAGCGCGGCCCACACGGCGCCGGCGTCCGCGCGCGCCGGAGCCGCCACACACGCGATCACACACAGCGCCACCGCTCCCGCACGCATCGTGTCGGAGACTGGCCGGGGCCCGCACTCCGCTACGTGACTCGACGTGGCCCCTCTCCTCTCTCCGCCGGCCGTGCGGCGTGCACACACTGCTAACTAGATAGATAGTGTAGTGACCGCTGACCGACACGTCACCGGATCCTCGTCCATCTTACCGTTCATACGATCAGACAACCGCCGAATCATAATGTTGCTTGTTGTTGCTTAATATGTCTATTTATCTATGGCACAGAATAATGAATAGTACAATCTATGGGTACCGATTTCGAACAGCGAAGGTAATAAAGATAGTTTAAAAACTAAAACAACCGACTTCCTTGCATGCCCCGCGAGTCAATTTCAGTAGCAAGTGAGACGTTTATCCTCATATCTCTGGAGATACTAATTAGATCTCGATGAAATTACAATGGGATCACCTCGAAAACGTACGCTACCGATTAAAAAATAATCATTAAAATCGGTTCACAATTGACGGAGTAATCGCGTAACACACAAAAAATAAAAATAAAACATACAGACGAATTGAGAACTTCCTTCTTCTTGGAAGTCGGTTGAAAAGTAAGTATCGATGTTATAAACACTAAATAACACAACAAGCTGTGTTATGTTATTACCTACACGAGATGCTATCTATCCACTGATGAGGTTCGCCCGTCAGCTTATAGATACCTACCTAGTCACAGAATAATGAATAGTACGAACCTAGTTCATTCATGGGGAAGGTTAGGTAGGTATATAATTTTTCAAGGTTTTATGCAAATTGGTTCGAATCTAATACGCTAAGAATCTTTGTCCTGACATACTGACTGACTGATATACTGACTATATTTGTCTTAGTACGTAAGGATGTACTAAGAAAGGTTTTTCCAAAATTCACCCCTTTAGGGGATGAAATGGCGGTTCATAGTTTCTATGGAGAAACAAGATGAGATATTCTTTTCTATTCAAAACTTCACACGAGTGCTCCAGTAAAAAAATAAGTAAATACGTGTTTCAGGTTTTTTTTAATTCCACCTAAGAGGGTGAAATGGGGGTAACAAAGTGTGCAAATCAATATTGTTTCGGATTGCGCTGAAATTTGGCATGCAGATAGTTATTACGACGTTAGCTCCCTCTAAGAAAAGATTTTCCAAAATTCACCCCTGAAGGGGTTCGAAACGGGGGTTCAAAGTTTGTATAGAGAAACAAGACTAGCTAGTCTTTTATATTCGAAACTTCACACAATTACTTAAGTAAATAAATAAGTAAATACGTGGTTCAGGCTATTTCAAAATTCTACCCCTAAAAGGGTGAAGTGGAGTAACAATGTCTGAAATCAATATTGTTACGGATTGCGCTGAAATTTGGCATGCAGATAGTTATTTTGACGTAGGTATCCGCTAAAAAAGGATTTTCAAATTCACTTTTCAAGGGTATGAAGCGGGGGTTCAAAGTTTTGATACCGTCATTTTATTCGAGATTTCACAAAAGTATTTCTGCAAACTAGCTAAAAGCCGAGCTTTGTGAGGGCTCGCGTAATTTTTAAGGCATTTTTTTAATATCTGCCCGAAACTGGCAAAAAACCTGCCAAACCACCAACCACGCTAACAAATGCATAAAATTTGCCGTCATATTATTGAATTCTGGCATAAAATAAGGCATAAAAATAAAGTTTATTTACCTTCTCATTCAAACTTTTATAAAGGCCAGGCTAGGGGTGCTAAGAAAATCTGCCCCGAAGATATTTGATTGATATTTATACGATATGTAGGTAAGTACTAATAAAATATTTATTTTCTGAAAGTTTGAGATCTCTAACTCAATTGTTTTTTTTTTAAAGCAACATATGTAAAAAACAGTTTTTTCGAGACTGCAGCAATTGATCTAAATTGTTTATATATCTTTAGATCTTTATAACATCGTAGGATCATAGAAAAATAAAAATTTTGGATTAATTTTTTTTACAATGATACAATTTTGTCACATACCTTTAATATTTCCCTATAACAATATAACATTTAAAAAAAAAAAAGGTACGCCATTGTGAAAAAAAAAAACCACTTTTTGGCCCCCCTATCATGAATTTACATATTATACATTACAAGCTCGCTTTTAATTGCTTTTTTCTGCTATTTATGTCATGATATATACATCATCTAATAAAATAATATTAATTTTCAAAATAACAACAATACCTATTCTATTGTGAAAGTAAATAAATAAAACATTCAAATATCTTCTTTACAAAAAGGAGGAGGTTCTCAATGTTTAAAAAAATATTTTTTTGTTACCTCAGAACTCCGTCAAATCTTAACCGATTTATAATTTATTGTTTTGATAGAGTATGCTTCCCGTCTGGTCCCATTTAAATTTTATCGAATTTTTATCGAATATTTTATTTTATTTACCATAATATGTACATTCATGATAGGGATAGTACCAACATTTACCTTCATTTTCAACTTTTTTTATTTTCCGGAATTTTCCCTTTACTTGTGCTGTTTTGTGTCGAAAACCTATAGGGTACTTCCCGTTTACCTAGAATTATGAAATTTAGCAAGAAGCAAGGTCTTACAGCACAAATAAATGAAAAATTCCTAAAAATAAAAAATTTAAGGGTGTCCCAATACATACATAGTTTACGCCAGTTAGGATAGGCCTCTGAGATATATGAGCGCTCAAACAATTTAGAGGTCTAGGTTAATTAGTACTAACTAACGTTGGTTTGGTACGAAAGCTTCGGTGGGCGAGTACATCTCACCTGTAGGGCTATTCTGTTAGCTATCTGGGAAGCGGAATCCGCGCTAAGATTTGAATTTCGTACTACGAAATTCAACCGTATTACGAACATGATACGATAACGAAGCGGAATCCGCGGTGAGATTTGAATTTCGTACTACGAAATTCAACCGTATTACGAACGTGATTCGATTGAATTTCGTAGTACGAAGTTCGAATCTCACCGCGGATTCCGCTGTCGAGATAGCTTTCTAGCTGGC
Source organism: Cabera pusaria (assembly GCA_954871355.1). NCBI lineage: Eukaryota > Metazoa > Arthropoda > Insecta > Lepidoptera > Geometridae > Cabera > Cabera pusaria. Next base: position 25,981,994 of record OX940901.1, on the reverse strand, counting down.
CAGTTTTTTTTCTTTCTATAAATGCACGCACATGATTACCTACTTATTTGTCAAAGTATTATCAACATTAGCATTTATTTTACATTGGCATCGGCACTCAAGCTTTATAAAAAGTTGTATCAACAACTATCTAACTTGCCGAGCCTACTGGTTAACCTTTAATAATTATATTCTACTGAACACTGGCCCAATAAATACAGCGTCAATAGATTACCTACCTACTACAATATAACATTCTGCCACAGAAAAGATTCCTAATAATTCTGCGCCGCGTCTCCCTCGAGTCGTGCACTTTGATACTACAGTTGCTATGTTTAATGTCAGAGTTATAGTTCATTAGTTATCGGTTTTGTTATTGTAGGTATATATGATAAGATTTATAAGCAATGTTGTTTATACCAAAAGGCATAGGTACTTTCACATTCGATTCAGTGCTTTCTCATAAATTGAGCGATAGATAAGTAGACTGATCTCTATATAATGTACAGTATCGGCACTTGTACCATTCATTATTCTGTGGTTTTGCGCGAAAGACGGCAAGTCATTAATATAAACTAGAAATAAAAATGGTCCTAAGATTGATCCCTGCGGAACTCCCATTATAATGAGGGAACCAGATGACCTAACGCCATTGACCTCAACCATCTGTATTCTATTACAGGGTTGGATGAGACGATCAAGTGCTTTTCCGTTAACGCCGTAGTGTTTTAATTTGCAAATTAGCGTTATGTGACAGACGCAATCAAACGCTTTAGATAAGTCACAGAAAACTTTGTATACCTACCTAACTATATATTCGTATTTTAGAATTTATTTTCATAAATGAAACAACGATATACTCGTGCCATTATCTTTTCTATGCTCGTGCGTAAATAAACCTTAGTTTTTTAAATATTGAATAAAAACTTTCTTAATAATTTATTTATCTTTGTAAGTTTTTCAAATCAAGTAACTTATATGAAATATCCCTACTTAACTGTACACTGTTCAAATAACGTAATCAAATATTTAGAAGATTTTATTTTGCAAAAACTTTCGCAAGTGTTGCACTCGCACCGCGCACGCGTATCGGTGTTCGTTCGCAGCGAGACAAGTGTCTTAGTAATGGCGTATCGCGTAGAGTAACTGACAATCATTTTATAATCTACATGTATATACTTTTGAAACCATAGCGAAGTACTAACTAGCAAGTCTAAACCGACTTCAAAATGAAGTAGGTTCTTACGGCAACGGTGACATCCTTAGACTTCACGCACACAATTACGCGTGTAGAAAAACGACATATGTGAGTGCTGTGTAATAGGTCGTTAATACGCGGCTTTGTAAGGAAGGGGATTTAGTCGTGTCCGGGGTGTGGTATTATGTAAATTAATGGTTTTTTATGAGTACAAGTTATACAAATTGTTTCTAATTTTATAAATACCAGGAGTTGCCCAGTCATCGAAACGAACCTTCGCACCCTTTCTAACCATTTTAATTTTAAAAATATCATTGAACTCTGCATCTAACATTTGAAATAAAGCACTGCATAGGTCATCGGGATCCTCAGAAAATCTTAGTGTTCCGGACAACCACGTACACCGACGATATGAACGCACTATGTATAGTTAGTTATAAGATGTATATAATAAAGATAAGTTTTAGCTTACTTTAGTACTCTAGGTTAGGTAGGGAACTTTGTAATGTATAACGTTCATATTCGTATAGATAGATGGACATATAGTTTGTAATTGTATCGCATTCGTAAACAGCCTTATTATAGATAGATTCTTATTAGAACATAGGAATATAACTCGTATAAGGTTTGTAACAGTATAATAGGTCTTATAGGACTACAGACAGGTCATTCGTACAACCTAGGTAGATAGGTACTAGATAGAACTAAAGCATGTCCGGCTTTAATAGACAGATGTAACAGATAGTCAACCTAGATCAGGTTAGGTTTAGGAATAGGGTTGGTACTTGCAAATAGCATAGGTCTGGGAGAGCTCCGCACTCTCTGAAGGTTAGCGCTCGACTAAACAGCATCTCGGGAGAGTATATCTCCGAAAAGTCGGCATCTCGTGCGTGCGCCCACACAAGAACACGCCCCGCGAGACAGAGTGCGGGCGTTCCCAGACTATCGACCTCTCGCTCTTTTGCAAGTACCAACAACAGTATAAATAGAGCATCGCTACCGTGCCAAATTGTTCAGTTCACCGACGGCGGCTCTAGAAGAAAGAAATCTAGGAAGAATAGTGACTAAGTGACTAGTGAATAGCTCAGTAGCTATTAAGAAGAAATTGTGAAGAAGGAATAAATTAGCGTTTCAAGGCTTGAAGACGTGTTTAAATCCCAGCTCCAAAGCTTCGCAGTATAAGTGTGGTCTAAAGGAACCCGGAGTCCGCTACAGAGAAGATTTTCACCGAATACAGTCCACTGCTCCACCGCTGGGCTTAGGGTTCCCCACACTTAGGTTCATTAATTGCTTATCAATGATGTCCACAAACTCTTCAACCCGTTTGGTGGTAATGGGCCTGTAAGAATGTTCTTGGTCTTTGGTGGATAATTTGACATGAAAAAGTGACACTTTGCCCAGATGAGCCAAATTTATCGAAAATTGCTATTTTCTCAGGTTCACAGTTGCAGAACACATTGTCCAAGCAGGTAGCTGACGAGCTAGTGATTCTTGTTGGCTGATTAAAAAGATGCTTCTTTGCTTTTGTATTGTATTGTATGCTTCAAATTGAAGCTTAGAAATACATTTTTTAATTTGTCGCTGAGCGGAGACTGCTCAATTTAATTAACATTGAAATCGCCACACACTTTCAAAGATTTAGAGGTGTTGAAGACTTTGCTCATTACTTCTTCCAAAATTGTCTCAAACATTTTATAATCAGCCGATGGGGGTGGTCTGTCTGTTCTTCGCATTAAAAAGTAGCCTATGTCCTTTCTCAGGCTCTAGAGTATCTGTGTACCAAATTTCATTTAAATCGGTTCAGTGGTTTTGGCGTGAAAGTGACACAGACAGACAGACATACAGACAGTTACTTTCGCATTAGTTAGGATAATATGACATATGAATACCGTGACGCGCTCAGATTTTTTTTATATCTTACTGGCTGGCTAGCGTTTGACCACTATCTCACCTGTTGGTAAGTAATGATGCGGTCGAAGATGGTAAGCACGCTAGGCCTAGAATGGGAACTGGCTCTCAAGGATAGCTGCCGGAACACATTAGATGTTTGTCGATATATGTTTTTTGAGGGTGGTAGCTGGCCAGGCGGACACTAGATAGTGTCCAACCACCATGCGGGGGTTGTTGGTTTCTTAACGATGTTTTTCCTTCACCGAAGGGCCACTGCGAAAAGCGCACATACATTTTTCGATAGAAAAATCTATTGGTGCACGGCGGGCATTGAACTCGGTACCTCTTGTATCAAAGCCGACCGTTCTCCCGATTACGCTACCGGCACAGAACAGATAATAATACTAGGTACCACCGCCGCGGGCCCTCAAGCTTGTAATATAAGTATCTGCACATATATGCTATCTCCGTCACCTCCGACTGGACGGGACCGGGACCGGACGGGACGGGTACAGACCCAGTTATAGTTCATACTATCTCTCCGAGCGCGCACTCACAGCACACGAACTTACAGATAGCGAAGTCGTCGTCGGAAGCGGCCTTACGAGCCGCATACTAAATACAGTGTATTTTACAAGCTTTTATTTAACTTGCAATGTATGTATGTATGTCACTATGTATGTTCGGGTGGAATCTTGCAAGCTAAATTAGTACTTATGTATCTTCGGTGACAATACAATGATATGGTACCATGGAGCTGGTCTGATGATGGAGACGGAAGGTAGCCACGGCATCTCTGTGATAAAACAACATAACCCCACCGAGTTTGGGCTCGGTTGATTTGTCTTGAAGAGAACTTTACGCCTAGATGATATCCAGGGTCTGATGATGAAGCTGGAAGGTGGCCACGGCATCTCTGTGATAAATCAACGTAACTCTACCGAGTTTGGGCTCGATTGATTCGTCTTAAAGATAACTTTACACCTAGACAATATCCAGGGTCTGATGATGAAGCTGGAAGGCAGCCACGGAATATCTGTGATAAAAAAACAAAACACTACCGAGTTTGGGCTCGATTAATTTTTCTTGAAGAGAACTTCACACCCAGATGATATTTAGCGACTGGTAATGAAGCTGGATGGTGGCCACGGTATCTCTGTGATAAAATAACGTAACCCCAGTGAATTTGGGCTCAAATGATTCGTCTTGAGGAGCACTTTACACTTAAATGATAGCCAGGATCTGATGATGAAGCTGTAAGGTGGCCATGGCATTTCTATAGTAATAAATATGAAAATACGGGACTTATCGCGGCTAAAACATTAATTTTATTTAACTCGACGTTTCGACCAAGTTGCATTGATCGTGGCATAGCATTTCTGTTATAAAGCAACATAGCCCCACCGAGTCGATTGATTTTCCTTGAAGAGCACTTTACCCATAATCATATCAAAAAGGCGGCAATAGCCCAATGGATAGGGTGTCGGACTGGCGATCGAGAGGTCGTGAGTTCGATCCCCACCCCCCCATTGCACTATTGACGTGAATCCACTCCAGACACAAGCATATTTAGCTTAGTTGGAGGTTAACAAGAATACTAGTAATGTGGAACCCACATTGCGAGTAATCTTTTTTCTTAAAAAAAAAAAATCCGTGGAATATTTTAGATATATATAATAATAATATATAGGATAATAATAACGCAAATACTTAGGTAATAGGTAGGTAGTCGGTATCTATACCTACCTAAGTACCTACTAAAAAGTTTAAAATAAATTATAAGTAATAAATATTTTTTTAAATAAAACTGGCCAAGTGCGAGTCAGACTTTTGTCCCGCACACGGAGGGTTCCGAATTTCCGAAGTCCGAACGCCACGAACTTCTAACACCAACTAAGTATTTAATAAGTAAGTAGTAACACAAACAGGTAATTAAATATCTGGAAGACCGAGTGTTCGTACAACTAACTTTCAACTGATTCTAACTAATTGAAGCTCTTTAAGTACTAAAATTGTGGATATATTATTCAATACTGTACAGTGTACACTACATGTGTGCGAATAAACCCCAACTAAGTAAACAAATTGACCGAGGCCCACAAATTTAACAAATGAAACGCTTGCGCGTGCTAAAATTTCCTGTGCTGCCATCTAGCTGCGTCGAGGTGAATAAATATCGTATCGTAATAAACACGTTTTTTGTTTTAAACCCTTTAATTTTTAACTTTGTTCTGTTTTTAGTATTTGTTGTTATAGCGGCAACAGAAATACATCATCTGTGAAAATTTCAACCGTCTAACTATCATGGTTCATGAGATACAACCTGGTGACAGACGGACAGACAGACAGATAGACAGACAGACAGACGGACAGCGGAGTCTCAGTAATAGGGTTCCGTTGGTACCCTTTGGGTTCGGAACCCTAACAAGCTTTTATCTGGGAATTTTAACATTTTAGTTCATTGTCCCAGATAAAAGCTTGTTACCCGACTACAGCGAAGCAAAAACGAGGGTTATGTTTTTGACCGGTATGTGGGTATGTATGTATGAGAAGAATCAAGAATCAAAGCATTTATTCAGTATGTAGGCAGTATAAATATACGCACATATACACGTCAAAATCATAAATCATAACCAATTATCAAGTAAACATAGCAAAAGCAGAATTTAACGCTTTGAATTAGGAAAAAAAAAGTAATGAACCATTCAGCTGTCATCCAATCGTTTACGTCAGAATATTTAAAAAAAAAAATTGTATATTTATGTATGTATGTATGTTCATCTGTTCCCTCATAACTTCTAAACTACTTGACGTTACAACAAATTGAATGTGGCGCCCTCTAGAGGGCACGAAGTCCAGAACTTAAAAAAAAAATTCACCACACCCCATCGTGTGTGGTATCGTTGAATAGGGATTTAAAATGAAGATAGGGTTTAGTACATCATATTTTTGTCGGGCGTAGCGTTGGCGAGATATATCCCGCTGAAGTCAAAGAAAACTATTTTTTGCCCCACGGCGTCGCAAGGAAGCAGTTGGGAGGGTTATGTGTATGTTGATCGCTGTGTATTTATGTAAGTATATTGACATGTATACAATTATGAAAAACCCCAAAATGCTTTAACAAAAAATAAGTTCAAAAACTAAAACCCGACTACTGAAAGATCACACTCTAAAAAGTATAAAACAAGAAAATATTCTCACCTGAGATCGCTATGTACAAACTATTCAATATGTATCGTGTATTACATACACAACTTACTTTTAATAAATATTTTATTGTATTTCATAAATATTGTTAGTGGTGCTCAGAGGATAGCCGTGGTCGTATGCTACTTTGCAGTGTATCGTTTTGTTACGGTTACACAGCCACGACGGACGGACATAAATTGTGGGCGGCAATAAACAGTGCCACAAGGCATAGACCTATATGTTTGGCGACAGATTTTCTAACTTGAGGGTGGTAGCTGGCCAGGCGGACACTAGATATGTCCTACCACCATGCGGTGGTTGTTGGTTTCTTAACGATGTTTTCCTTCACCGGAGGGCAACTGTGAGAAGCGCACTTGGCTGGCACCGACTTCAAATAGATAAGTGGGTAGCGCTTATAATAATTTTAAATAATTTATTTTTCGCTTATGAGTGCCTGTTTGTGGTTATGAAGACGGTTTTATTTTTTTTGAAAAATAGCTTATGATTAGTACCTATCCTATCCTCCTTTTTTTTAACAAAAAGTCTTTTAGTCGCCGTCGGTAATTCGGTATCGACGGTATGGCGATAGGTGTTTAATCTACAATTTGTCACATCTATTTGTCGGTGTTATCTATGGCGGCAACCGCTCCCCCCTGCCCCCGCGTGAATGATAAGCGTTCGACAAAATGTACACGGGATAGCGACTCTTTGGTTTAACTCTATGGCCACAAGGCGGGATGTAAGGGAGCACAGATACCATCTGTAAGTGCTCCCGGCCAATCTCGCCTGCCCGTCGTGTATGGTGTATCCTGCTGGTCAAGCAGCAGCGTCGCCGGTGCGAGGCAGACACTACTTTTAGAAGGAAATCCAGAATTGCAGCGTTTGAAAACTCCGTGGAGTGTTCTCGTCGCCTATACTATGCCTCAGTGCCTACGATAATTTAACAAAAAAATTGTACATAACTCCCAAGAATATTTTCCACTTTAATTCCAATCGGAGGTGTAATAACAGTACCTCAGCCAGTAAGGATCTCTAATTAGGGAGCCAGAGAGGACCCGGGCCCCTAGACAAAATCTAATTTCTATTTCCATTCACGCTAACGCAAGTTCAAAATGTATGGATATATGACATTTATTTTTCAGCAACAAAGCATAGAGTTATGTCTATGCAACAAAGTTGTCATTTCTGTACATTTTAAAGTTGCGTTAGCGTGAATGTAAACAGAAATTGGATTTTGTCTAAGAGGCCCACCTTGCCACCGTGCAGTGTAATAACACATAGAGACCCTCTATGTGTTATTACACTCCCTAACTCTCTATTAGAGAGTTAGGGCGCCTAATTAAGGACCCTGATCAAGGCGTGGATATAATATATATAATGGGGTATTCCCCATTATATCCAAATAATTGTGTTAATTACCTTGACCACACAGTTATTATAGATTAAAATCGTCCTTCACAACTAGCTGACACCCACCACTCCGTTCACGTAGGTAGGTACGAGTAGGTACACCAAGAATGTTATATCAGTGTACAGCTCTGTCAATCAACATGTGTAACCTATACCTATGTTCACCCTCATGCTATACCTATGTTCACCCTCATGCTATACCTATGTTCACCCTCATGCTACAATGTATAATGCTCCTTGTTCAATGGGATCGTCCGTGTATGCATGATTAGATCGATTAGGTAACAAACAGACAGTGTCACAAACGTTTTTATAATATTAGTCTGGATGGACCTAGGAAGATATTAGTATCTTTTCAGAGTTAAAATGATAGTGAAACCACATGAGAAAAGAAATGGCTTTACTCATGTGGTGAAACCACGGATTTGACCATAGTCATAGAAAAGATAATACTTAATACTACTTATGCTATAGTTACTACGTAAACATTACTTGTTAGCTTAGCTGTTCTGTAGATCTGAACCTAAAATCAATTCGATGTAAACATAGTCGCCGTGGTCGAGGACGACGGACACGCTAGGCCTCACCTCAGCCACAGAATAAGGAATAGTACGAGTACCGCAACGGCACAGACAAGATAATAGGTAATACTACGTATCGACTATCAACGGTCGGACTCTCGAGAGCTGCGCTGCCGAAACACAGGTACGTAGTATTATTATCTTTTCTATGACACAGGTTATGTTATGGCGGCAGATTTTTTTCCTTGATGTTTTTTTTTACAAATGATTAGGGTCCTTTTCTAAATGGTATATACCAGCACCATCATATGCCCACGATGGTGGTAAGCTACGTTTTGGTAGCGAGTCAGGCAGACGATTGACGATTCGTGAATGCACATACAAAAGTATATCCAGGAGTAGAACTGGCGATTTTCGGTCTAGAAGTCGAGGTAACAGCGGTAACTACCACAGTAACTACACTATGCCAATGGTGCAGCTGGAGGAAGAGCTGAAACACATAAGATGGCACATCCTGGGGTTATGTGAAGTCCGAACACAGGGAGAGGGAGGATACCATAACCTAAGAATCAGGCCATCTTATGTATTACAGAGAAGGAGATCAGCCATCCCAAGGCGGCGTCGGGTTTCTGAGCAACAAGGTTCTGAGAGACAACGTTGTGGAAATCTCCAGTGTGTCGACCAGGGTAGCGTACCTCATAATTAATTGAACCGAGAGGTACAGCCTCAAGGTTATCCAGGTTTACGTTAGGTTTACCTCGACACACTTGGATGATGAGGTGGAGAGCATGTATGAAGACATCTCTAGGGCCTTACATACACCTCCAAGGCTCACTACAAAGTTGATATGGGAGACTTAAACGCCAAAGTGGGAGTACAGACTTGCAGCGAATCGTCTATAGGACCACACGGATTTGGCAGAAGGAATCACAGGGGGCAAATGCTCGTCAACTTTCTCGAGAAAGAAGGGCTTTTCTTGATGAACTCGTTCTTCAATAAACAGCCCCAAAGAAAGTGGACGTGGCAAAGCCCCGACACTGACTAAAAACGAGATTGACTTCATCATTACGGACAAACGACGCATATTCAGAGACGTCTCAGTGATCACTAGGTTCAATACCGGAAGTGATCACCGACTGTAAGAGGCTCTCTGGATATCCACTTCAAAGCCGAGAGAGTCCGATTGATGAAGTCCACGCTCCGACCAAACTTACTTCAAACTGTTGTTGGGTCCGAAACATTCCAATTAAAATTGGAAAATCGATTCGCTGCCTTGGAGCAAGCGCATGGACAAAAAATCCAAACTTTCGTCGGAAACACTACGGCTAATGGAAGAGAGACGAACGGACCCATTGTCAACTTTGTCAAATAAGGTGCGCAACAAAACCATTAAGAAGCTGGTACGACGCGACCTCGGATCCTCTAATACGCTCTTGAATAAAGAATCAATTGAGCAGAAACGGGGGACGAAAGTGTTCGTCCAGTCTCTGGGTAGAAGCCACCTGAAAAAGCTGACAACGTCAACAGGAAATGTCGTCGCATCCAAGTCGGAGATCCTGTCGGAAGTTGAAGACGTTGTCGAAGTTGATGAAGCATGCGATGCGTTGAGGTTGTCGTAGAAACGACAACCTCAACGCATCGCATGCTTCATGGCATGTACCCGATACTGAGGATTCTAGAGCCACCTTAACCCGCCACTTCGCAGAAGATCTGCCTGAAATTAGCTGAGACGAGATCGTAATGGCCCTTTAACAGCTCAAAAATGGAAAAGCCCCAGGAGAAGACGAAATCACAACAGAGCTTTTAAAAGCCGGGGGAGCTCCAGCAGTTTAACAGCTTCAACAGTTCAGTTAATTCCGCTCTTTGCACTGGAAGAACTTCAGAGGCATGGAAAAGAAGCATGGTGGTTCTGTTTTTCAAAAAAGGAGACAAAACCCTCTTGAAAAACTACCGCCCGATCTCGCTTCTGAGCCATGTCTACAAGCTGTTTTCAAAGGTCATCACGAACAGCTAGGCTATGCTGTAAGCTATCTCGACAGCGGAATCCGCGGTGAGATTCGAATTTCGTACTACGAAATTCAACCGTATTACGAACGCGGATTCCGCTGTCGAGATTGCTTACAGAATAGCCTAGCAGTATTGCGCGAAGACTCGACGAGTTCCAACCTCCGGAACAGGCCGGGTTTCGAAGCGGCTACGGCTCCATAGACCACATCCACACAATGCGGCAGATTGTACAGAAGACCGAAGAGTACAATCGGCCCCTGTGCTTAGCATTTGTGGACTTTGAGAAGGCCTTTAATTCAATCAAAACCTGTTCCGTTCTGGAGTCCTTGCAGCGTTGCCAAGTAGACTGGCGATATATCGAAGTGATGAGAGGTCTGTAATATGCCGCAACGATGAGTGTACAAGTACAGAACCAGCGAACTAAACATATCCACCTGCATCGAGGAGAGTACCTGTGTGACATACGGAGCCGAGACGAGGACACTCACAATTCGACTGGTCCACCAGTTTAAAGTCGCTCAGCGAGCTATGGAGAGAGCTATGCTCGGTATTTCTCTGCGGGATCGAATCAGGAACGAAGTAATTCACCAGAGAACTAAAGTTATCGACATAGCTCTACGGATTAGTAAGCTGAAGTGGCAGTGGGCTGGTCATATCTGCCGCAGCACTGATAACCGTTGGGGTAGACTTGTCCTAGAGTGGAGACCGCGAATCGGCAAAAGTAGCGTAGGACGTCCCGTGACTAGGTAGAGCTACGACATACAAAAAGCAGTGGGCAGTGACTGGAAAAAAAGAGCCGAAGATCGGGCTCGATGGCGTATCTTGGGAGAGGCCTACGTCCAGCAGTGGACTGACATCGGCTGATTATGATGATGATGCCAACGGGCCGGTCAATATAATGTATAAATGTCACCCGTGCGGAGCCGGGGCGGGTCGCTAGTCAAAAATAAAAGCCAGTCTCCTCACAAGTGCATACTGCAGCTGCGGCTACAACAAAGATACCTGCCCTCACAGCCCTCTCAACAATCTATCTGTATGTAGGTCGATACTATGTACGATAGGATGGGATATCAAATTCAGCACGGGGGGGCGTCGGGTCGGATACCCGGCCGGGAGCGGTCGACACAATGAAACACATCGATAACGGAACGACTTTACTATTTATTACACAGGGTCACTTAGCTCACAATAACATACCGTCGTAGTGTGCGTGCGAGCGTCACTTCACAGACACGGCTGAACCGAGGGTGGACATTTGGAGTACCGACGTCTCGCGTTCGATCGATAACAACAGGAGCACAGTTAACATGTAATGAGAGAAAACAGATCTAGTGGTCGGGGTCGGGGTCGGTGGCGGGCTGTGGCGCGGGGTCGTCGCAGTGCTGGCACTCGGGCAGCAGCTGGCGGCGCTGCAGCAGCAGCAGGCAGGGCGGCAGCTCCACCTCCATGAGCTCGAGGCGCAGCGGCCAGCGCGCGCCGCGCCGCGGCACCGTGCCGCCCCCGCCCCCGCCCGCAGCCTGCCCCGCGCCCGCGCCGCGCGCGTTGAACTCCACCGTCTGCGCCGCCGCCCGCGCGCCGCCGCCCACGCTCTCGTACACCACCTGACGTGGACAGACATGTACGTCACCGGCCCGCAGCCTCTCACAGCCGGCCGGACGCCCCTCCTAGAGCGCGGCCCTCGTCTCGCTTCTACCGTTACGAATCGTCTCGGGCGGTGGATCGAAGAGTTTCATACCCCTAAACGGGCTAAGTATTTTTGTTTATAAATTCACGACTCTGGACGTCGTAGCCGGTCCGTTTCCTGCACAAAGAGTGTGTTTACCTAAGCTCGGGCGAGCCCTGCAGTCGACGAGATGATCTGACGTATTTTCTATATGCTGCCCAGCCCCGCTGTATTTTTCTATTGGCCTCTTTCTCGAACTTTATTTACCCGACGGAAGAGCTCGCCCGAGATAAACACACTCTTCCACGGAGTCTAAAGACGAAAGTCTTCAATCGGTGTCTACCCGTCCCCCTAGCCACGGAACAGGCTATTCTTGGAGTTCGTCTGAAGGATCGAATCTAGAACGAGGTGATCCGACAGAAACGAAAGTCATCGACATAGCTCACCGGATTAGCAAACTGAAGTGGCAGGGCGCCGAACAAATCAGCCGAAAAACCGACAATCGTCGGGGTACACGAGTTCTCGAGTGAAGACCGCGTATCGGTGAGCGGAGCGGAGGACTCCCTCAGTGTAGGTGGAGCGATGATCTTCGCGAGACGGCCGGCAGCGGCCGGCTGAGAGTTGCCGAGGACCGTGCTCAGCGGCGTGCAGTCAGAGAGGCCTACGTCCAGCAGGGGACTGACACAGGCTGACGATGATGACGATGAGGTGTTCAATTTCTAGAAGGTGGATCAGTCGCGAGGTCGGGGGGCGAGCACTCACCTGGTCGTCGAGGCGGCGGCAGCGGCAGGCGGGCGGCGGCGGAGCGGGTCACGCGGGCGGGTCGGGCGCCTCCAGCACGGCCACGGCGGCGTACGAGCGGCCCACCGACATGGCGGCCGTCAGCAGCGTCCACGCGTCCGTGGCCGGGTCGAACACCTCCACCGTGTCCAGGTTGGCCGCGCCGTCGTCGCCGCCCACCGCGTACAGGCGGCCCGCGTGCGCCGCCACCGCCGCGTTGCGCCGCGCCGAGTGCATGGGCGGCGCCGGCGCCCACGCGCCCGGCCCGGCGCCGCCCGCGCCCGCGCGGTAGCGCTCCACCGAGCGCCGCACGGCCGGCCCGTCGTGCCCGCCCACCGCGTACAGCGCGCCCGCCGCCGCGCCCACGCCGCAGCCCGAGCGCCGCGCCGCCATGTCCGCCACTGGCTCCCACGCGTCCGCCGCCGGGTCGTAGCGCTCCACCGACTGCAGGCACTGCCGCGCGCCGCCGTCGTACCCGCCCACCGCGTACAGCCGCCCGCCCAGCACGCCCACGCCCACCGACGAGCGCCGCGTGCTCATCGCCGCCACCGGGCGCCACGCCGCCGCGCCCGGGTCCAGCGCCTCCGCCGACCCGAGCCCGGCGGCGCCGTCGAACCCGCCCACCGCGTACACCGTGCCGCCGAGCACGGCCACGCCGAGCGTGGAGCGCCGCGCGCTCAGCGGCGGCCCGGCGCTCCACGCGTCCGTCGCCACGTCGTACACGTCCACGGAGCGCACGCGCAGCGTCCCGTTGAAGCCGCCCACCGCGTACGCGCGCCCGTCCACCACGGCGAGTCCCGCGCGGCAGCGCCGCGACGGCAGCGGCGCCGCGGCGCGCCAACGACCCACGTCCAGGCGCAGCAGCTCCACGTCGCGGATCGCCTTGGGCGCCTGCCCGCCGGCCACCAGCAGCGTGGGCGGCGCGCGCGCGGCGCGGCGCGGCCGGGCGCGCGCGCACGCCGCCGCCGCCGCCGCGCGCCGCGCCGCCGGCAGCAGGTGGAAGGACAGCGCCTCGATGACGAGGTCCTTCACGCGCAGGTCGGCCGCGCCCGCCAGCGGCGCGGCGGCCGCGCGCGCCACCAGCGTCTCCTGCGGCAGCAGCGGCAGGCGCACGTGCTCGAGCAACGCGCCGAGGTGCGCGCGGCGCTCGTCGGGCTCGTGCCGCATCCAGGCGATGACGGCGTCCAGCACCACCTCCTCGTCGGGCACCAGCAGCGTGTCGCTGTCCAGCAGCTGCGCGAGCGCGGCCGGCTCCAGCTGCGGGAACTCATCGTGCAGCAGCACGTCGCGGAAGTGGCGGTCCACGTACTGGTCGGCGGCGCGCTTGAGGTCGCCGCAAGCGTGCAGGTCCGCGAAGGCGCGGATGCCGAGCGCGTTGTCCGGCGCGAGCGCGGCGGCCAGGAAGGCGGCGGCCGCGTCACGCACGCCGCCCAGCGCCAGCAGCGAGGCGCCCGCGAGCAGCGCCTGCACCGAGTCCTCCGTGATGCGCAGCGAGTCCGGCGCGTACACCCAGTCCACGCAGGCCGCCAGCGCGGCCGGCTCCACGTTCTGGATCACCACCTCGGGCAGGTCGCGCTCCTCGAACTGCGTGAACATGGCGTGGAAGTAGGGCGAGGCGGCCGCCAGCACGGCGCGGTGCGCGTGCAGCGCCGGCGCGGGCTCGGCGTGCGGCGCGGCGCGCGCGCGCAGGCGCACGTCGCACAGCGCGCCGGCGCCGCGCAGCCGCGCCAGCGCGTCGAGCAGGGCGCCGGCGTGGCGCGCGCCCGCGCCCGGCGCGCCGTTGCCGCCCGCGCGCTGCGACGACTCGTCGAGCGAGGACTGCGACGCGCAGCGCGCCAGCCTGCAAGCGGGGCGGTGAGCGCGCGGGCCGGGCGGCGCGCCCCGCCCCGCCCCGCCCGCGCTCTACTTACCCGTATCTGCTGCCGCGGTCGACGTCTCCCTCGGCGGCGCTGTTCTCCACGGACCTGCCGCAAACGTTGAAATCATCGAGTCTGATACGAACTCGCTCTGATTAATCGAGAGCCGCTTGCTCGATGGCATGTTAGGAACTCGTCCACCGGATAGACGATAGCTTTTAAAGGCCGATTTCGCCGGTCCCCGATAGCCCTAGTGGGGAGTTACTTATCGAGTTATGAATTATCACGAGTTATACTTATTCCTATTTAGTTTTTATAATAACCGAGAAGGTAAATATGAGGAGCATGGGTGTTTGGCCTTTCTAAATGTGTATGTAATGCGGAAGTCATATGGTAGAGTGGCCCACATCGTATACAGAAAGCCGCCGCACTCGGACAGATATCTGAGGGCCGACTCGCACCACCACCCGGCGCATCTCGATTCTGTGCCTAGAACGCTCATTGACAGCGCCATAAGTGTCTAACGAACTAACTAACATTCTAGACGGTTTGGGTTCCTGGCCCCGAGTGGCTTTATTAGTCTGATAACTGAACCGGTGAATCTGGATCCTAAAATTAAACAACAGGTTTACTTTAAAAGGTCTGATTATAAAATTGGCGATGAGGCCAGGCAAACAGGTCGTGTAACTATGTAGTCAGTTTTTTATTATCTTTATTTTGACTATAACTTACTTTCTTAGGGTTCCGAACCCAAACGGAACCAACGGAACTCTATTACTGAGACTCCGCTGTCCGTCTGTCTGTCTGTCGGTCTGTCTGTCTGTCTGTCCGTCTGTCACCAGGCTGTATCTCATGAAACGTGATAGTTAGACGGTTGAAATTTTCATAGATGATATATTTCTGTTGCCGCTATTACAACAAATTCTAAGAACAAAACAAAGTAAAAAATTAAAGGGTTTAAAACAAAAAACGTGTTTTACGATAGAGCCATCTATGAATCGTTCATAGATGGCGCCATCGTGTTTAACTTAATCTCGGAATCTGAATCTGAATCTCGGAAACGGCTCCAACGTTTGGCAAGTAGCTTTAGTGTTATTGTGTCGTTAAAGCAGTTAGTTGCTCTTAATAAATAAAAAATAGTATTATTATTCGCCGATAGATGTCGGGAAGAGTCATATTTTTCTGTTTAAGTGGTAATAATAGTGGCAAAAAATACTGAGCAAAGCTCGGTCAACCAGATATTTAATAATATTAATTGCTAACACCTTTGTGTTAACGTTCACTTTGTTGGTGTTAGAAGTTCATTAGATATTCATTAGATGGCGTTCGGGACCCTCCGTGTGCGGGACAAAAGTCTGACTCACACTTAGCCAGTTTTTTTTTGTATATCTTATAGCCTAGCGTTTGACTACTATTTCACGTTACGTACGTAACTTTGGCGACAGATTTTCTAACTTGAGGGTGGTAGATTGCCAGGCGGACACTAGACAGTGTCCTACCACCATGCGGGGGTTGTTGGTTTCTTAACAATGTTTTCCTTCACCGGAGGGCCACTGTGTTATTTATTAACTAGAAGTGCCCCGTAGCTTCGCCCGCGTTAAGACCTTCTTTTATTTACTTAAAACTTTTCTTTTGTAAAAACGATTCTATCATTCAACACATCAAATAAGAATTAGCCAAATCGGTTCACCCGTTTTCATGTTATCGCGTGACTAAGGCAATTCGGGATTTATATTTATAAAACTCGAAAAACCTAAATTTACAGACTTTGTTACCTACCCCATTTCGAAAAATCCTACAACACGTACTTTATCCCATCTTGTTTCGCCATACAAACTTTGAATCCCCGTTTCGTATCCGGGAGGAGTTTTTAGGAAATTCTTTCTAAGCGGATACCTACGTCATAATAACTATCTGCATTCTAAATTTCAGCGCAATCCGAAACAATATTGATTTCAGACTTTGCTACCCCACTTCACCCTTTTAGGGGTGGCATTTCGAAAGAGCCTGAAACACGTATTTACTTACTTAAGTACTTGTGTTAAGTTTCGAATATAAAAGACTATCTAATATTGTTTATCCATACAAACTTTGAACCCCCTTTTCATCCCCTTCAAGGGCGAATTTTCGAAAATCCTTTCTTAAAGGTGACTAACGTCGTAATAACTATCTGCATGCCAAATTTCAACTCAATCCGAAACAATATTGATTTTCACACTTTGTTATCCCATTTCACCCTCTTAGGGGTGGATTTTCAAAAAAACCTGAAAAACGTATTTACTTATTTTTTTACTGAAGCACTTGTGTGAAGTTTCGGGTATAAAATACTATCTAATCTTGTTTCTCCATACAAACTTTGAACCCCTGTTACATCGCTTTCAGAGGTGAATTTCGGAAAATCCTTTCTCAGGGGTAAATAACGTCGTAATAACTATCTGCATGCCAAATTTCAGCGCAATCCGAAACAATATTGATTTTCACACTTTGTTATCCCATTTCACCCACTTAGGGGTGGATTTAAAAAAAAATCTGAAACACGTATTTACTTGTTTTTTTACTGGAGCAGTTGTATGAAGTTTAGAATAGAAAATACTATCTAATCTTGTTTCTCCATACAAACTTTGAACCCCCGTTTCATCCTCTTCAGGGGTGAATTTTGTAAAATCCTTTCACAGAGGTAACTAACGTCGTAATAACTATCTGCATGCCAAATTTCAGCGCAATCCGAAACAATATTGATTTTCAAACTTTGTTATTCCATTTCACCCTCTTAGGGGTGGATTGTTTTTTACTGGAGCAGTTGTATGAAGTTTAGAATAGAAAATACTATCTAATCTTGTTTCTCCATACAAACTTTGAACCCCCGTTTCATCCCCTTCAGGGGTGAAATTTGAAAAATCCTTTTTTAAAGGTAACTAACGTTGTGATAATTATCTGCATGCCAAGTTTTTGCGCAATCCGAAAAAATATTGATTTTCACACCTTGTTACCCCATTTCACCCTCTTAGGGGTGGAATTTAAAAAAAACCTGAAACACGTATTAACTTTTTTTTGTACTGAAGCATTTGTGTGAAGTTTCTGATAGAAAAGACTATCTAATCTTGTTTCTCCATAAAAACTTTGAACCCCCGTTTCATCCCTTTTAGGGGTGAATTTTGAAAAATCCTTTCTTAGTACACCCCTACGTACTAAGACAAATATACCCTCCAAATTTCAAGTCTCTACGACCAGCGGTTTAGGCTGTGCGTTGTCTGTTAGTGAGTCAGTCAGTCAGTATGTCAGGACAAAGATTCTTATAGTATTGGACTAGAAGTACCCCGCGGCTTCGCCCGCGTTAAAAACTTATTTTATTTACTTAAAACTTTTCTTTTGTAAAAACGATTCTATCATTGAAGACATCAAATAAGAATTAGCCAAATCAGTTCACCCGTTTTCATGTTATCGCGTGACAAAAAACAATATTGATTTTCAGACTTTGTTACCCCATTTCACCCTCTTAGGAGTGGAATTTCGAAAAAAACCTAAAACACGTGTTTACTTATTTATGTCCTGAAGCACTTGTGTGAAGTTTCAAATAGAAAAGACTATCTAATAATGTTTCTCCATAGAAACTTTGTACCCCCGTTTCATCCCTTTAAGGGGTGAATTTTAGAAAATCCTTTCTTAGCTGATACTTACGTCATAATAACCACCTGTATGCCAAATTTTAGCGCAATTCGAAACAATATTGATTTTCAGACTTTGTTACCCCATTTCAGCCTCTTAGGGGTGGAATTTTGAAAAAGCCTAAAACACGTATTTACTTATTTATGTCCTGAAGCACTTGTGTGAAGTTTCGAAAGAAAAGACTATCTAATGTTGTTTTTCCATAGAAACTTTGAACCCCCGTTTCATCCCTTTAAGGGGTGAAGTTTGGAAAATCCTTTCTTAGCTGATACTAACGTCATAATAACCACCTGTATGCCAAATTTCAGCGCAATCCAAAACAATATTGATTTTCACACTTTGTTACCCCATTTCACCCTCTTAGGGTTGGAATTTCAAAAAAACCTGATACACGTATTTACTTATTTTTGTGAAGTAATAATTTATAGCACTTGTGTGAAGTTTCGGATAGAAAAGACTATCTAATCAAAGAATCAAAGCATTTATTCAGTATGTAGGCAGTATAAATATACGCACATATACACGTCAAAATCATAAATCATAAAATAAATCATAACCAATTATAAAGTAAACATAGCAAAAGCAGAATTGAACGCTTTGAATTAGAAAAAAAAAATGAACCATTCAGCTGTCATCCAATCGTTTACGTCAGAATATTAAAAAAAAATTAAAGTAGGTTAAAACCAACCATACATGTAACTGTGTGTTTCAGTACTTCAGACAATTTTTATATAAAAAAATTAAAAAGTGAAATAGTGAAACACAACATAGAGAAACGCATACCGATCACAGTACATATCATGATCCAAATGGAACTGATAGTCCGTCTGTCAGCTGCATAATATTGTTTAAATAAAAATAAAAATGGCAAGCCTAGAAAGAAAATCTGCGGACAAAAGGGGAAAACTGAATGGCTGTTGAATCTACCGTACCTTAATCTTGTTTCTCCATACAAACTTTGACCCCCATTTCATCCCCTTAAGGGGTAAATTTTGAAAAATCCTTTCTTAGTACACCCCTACGTACTAAGACAAATATACCCTCCAAATTTCAAGTATCTACGACCAGCGGTTTAGGCTGTGCGTTGTCTTTCAGTGAGTCGGTCAGTCAGTGAGTCAGTCAGTCAGTCAGTCAGTATGTCAGGACAAAGATACTTATAGTATTAGATTGAGTTGTGTGATGCTGATGTGTTTTTGACTTATGTCCTTGATAGTGATGGTATAAATTTATTTATTTATTTCATGGAAAGCTAACAGCTAATACATACATGAGTGTAAAAACAAAATAATTTTAGACCGAGAAGCCTTAAGGAGCTTTCGCCAATAGAAAAGTATTTAAAAATGTATCTACTCAATTAAGCTAGACCTCTAAATTGTATCAGCGCACATATAACTCAGAGGTCTACATTAATTGGCGCAAACTATGTATGTATGTATGGGGACACCCTTTAATTTTCAACTTTTTTTATTTTTTAGATTTATAGTTATCGTGAGTTTGAATCATGATTATAAATTACAGGCTATTATACTCACTAATAATTTTTTTTATTTATTGGAATTTTTCCTTAATTTGTGCTGTAAGACCTTGCTTCTTGCCAAATTTCATGATTCTAGGTCAACGGGAAGTACCCTATAGGTTTTCGACCCAAAACCTATAGGGTAACTCCGGTTTACCTAGAATTGTCAATTGTGGTTATAAGCAAGGTCTTAGAGCACAAGTAAAGGAAAAATTCCGAAAAATAAAAAAAGTTTAACAAATTTTTAAACACCCAATAGGGACTATAGAGGGTCAGGGGTGAATTTTTTAAAATCCTTTCACAGAGGTAACTAACGTCGTAATAACTATCTGCATGCCAAATTTCAGCGCAATCCGAAACAATATTGATTTTCAGACTTTGTTACCCCACTTCACCCTCTTAGGGGTGGAATTCCGAAAAAGCCTGAAACTCGTATTTACTCATTTATTTACAGAAGTACTTACGTGAAATTTCAATTAAAAGACTATCTAATCTTGTTTTTGCATACAAACTTTGAACCCTCGTTTCATCCCAAATTCAGAAAATCCTGTCTTAAAAGATGCCAACGTCATAATAACCATCTCCATGCCAAATTTCAGCGCAATCTAAAACAATATAGATTTTCACGTTTTGTTACCCCATTTCACTCTCTTGTGTGAAGTTTCGAATAGAAAAGACTATCTAATCTTGTTTCTATACACAAACTTTGAACCCTCGTTTCATCACCTTAAGGGGTGAATTTTAAAAAAACATTATCAGAGGGAATTAACTTCTTTTTAACTATCTGCATGCCAAATTTCAGCGCAATCCGAAACAATATTGATTTTTAGACTTTGTTACCCCATTTCACCGTCTTAGGGGAGGAATTTCAAAAAAGCCTAAAACACAGATTTGCTTATTTATTTACTAAAGCACTTGTGTGAAGTTTCGAATGGAAAAGACTATCTAATCTTGTTTCTCCCTACAAATTTTGAACCCCCCATTTCATCCCCTCAAAAGGAGAATTTTAGAAAATCCTTCCTCAGTACACCTTTACATACTAAGACAAATATACCCGCCAAATTTCAAGTCTCTACGACCAGTGGTTAGCTAGACAGTAAACTTCTATGGGCGAAACACTTAGACCATATCACTACAAAAGCTACGAACATCTTATGGCAGAGCATGAGAGCAATTGGCAAAGACTGGGGTCTGAAACCAAAGCTGTGTAAGTGGCCATATACTGTAATTGTGCGTCCTGTACTTACTTATGGATGCGTGGTATGGTGGACGCGCACAAACTTAATTACGGCAGTAACCAAATTGCAGCAGGTACAAAGATTAGCAGACGAAGACGACACCGTCTGACGCGTTAAACGTTATCCTAGGCATGACGCCGTTGCACCTGCATATGCAACAGGAAGCAATGGCTTCCGCGATTAGAATAAAATCTACAAACCAATGGAAAGGCACAGGAACGACCACAAACCATTGCAAAATACTGTCAAAAGCGACAATGATCATGCCGAGAGCCAGTAAAGGCACGGACAGGACAGCCAGTACTCATCTAGATAATAAAAAGTACCAACTAATAACTGAGGATAAGATGTCTTAAGCGGCACTGCCGTCTTACGAAATATACACTGATGCTGCAAAAAACGAAACAGGAGCAGGTTGCGGGTACTACTCTCAAGACTCTCGGCATCGATAGCGCTGAACAAGACTATAACCGTCTTACAGGCCGAAACAATGGGACTGTTACTATCTGCACAAGCAGTTCAGTTCATAATTCAGTCTTTATTAGAAAGTGATCAAGATGAAATCAATATAGAATTTGTCACTGATAGTGCAGCAACTATATACGCACTCAGGAGACCTACAACGAGATCTAAGGTACTGGCTAAATGCCACGATACTCTGCAAACATTGGCAACCAAGTATAACGTTAAGGTAAGATGGACGAAAAGCCATGCATCATGTGCTGGCAATATCACAGCTGACAAACTCGCTAAAGAAGGAACAACACGACAGGTAAGCGATGACGTGATGGATCTCTGTCGACCGTCCGCAATGGAAGTCAGAGACCTATTACGGCGTCATACCGAAAACGAACAACAAAAGTTGTGGGACAGCATGATAAGCTGTAAGCACACAAAAGCAGCTTTTCCGAATTTAAACAGCAAAGTTACAAACAGATTACTAAAATTACAAAGACATGATCTTCGTATAATAGTAAGC
Source organism: Cabera pusaria (assembly GCA_954871355.1). Taxonomy (NCBI): domain Eukaryota; kingdom Metazoa; phylum Arthropoda; class Insecta; order Lepidoptera; family Geometridae; genus Cabera; species Cabera pusaria. The sequence goes on along the minus strand of OX940901.1, from coordinate 25,960,102 downwards.
CTCATCACGGGACACTGTAATCTAAATTATCACCTCCACAAAATTGGCGCAACAGATAGTCCTCTGTGTCGAGGCTGCATGCTTGAAAACGAGACCGTGGCACATGTGATCTCACAGTGCCCGGTGCTGGATGAGGTAAGAGCCACATTCGGGTTATACGTCCGAGACACAGATGAAGAACACCAGCCGCGGCAACAACAACGACAAGGATTAACAGTATCACCATTACTATCATCATCATCGCTATCTGCCTTAGCACTGCCAGCAACATCGGGCACACAAACTCATCCACAGCTTTCATCATCATCGTCATTTTCACCATCAATAATAACACCCTCACCACTGGAAGCGCTATGCCAGCGACCCAAAGCTGTGCTACGCTTCATTAAGGAGCTGGGTTGGCTTGGGTGATCGCTGACAGGGGAAAATGCACAATACACCCCAAGCGGGACGTCAGTACAGGTCTTATCGCCCCCATCACCAATTAGAATTAGACCAGTGGTTTAGGCTGTGCGTTGTCTCTGTCAGTCAGTATGTCAGGACAAAGATTCTTATAGTATTCGATTTTTTTTTATGTTTGTTTGCGGGTAACTTCGTTGTTTATGAACCGATTTTGATTATTCTTTTTTAATTGGATAAGAGATATCCCAAGTGTGGTACCATGGTAATTTTATCGTGGTCTGATGAGTATCTCCAGAGATATGGAGATAAACACCTCAATATAGGTACTGAAATTAATAGAGCGGCATTAAAGTTGGTTCTTTTTAGTTTTGTAAACGATCTTAGTCAACAACTTTTTCAATGAATAGCATTCCGTACCACAAAATGAAAAAGGAACCCTTATAGGACCACTTTGATGTCCATCTGTCTGTCTGACCGTCCGTCTGTCTGTATGTCTGTCAAGACCCTTTTTTTTAGGAACGTGTACAGATATCAGGCATTGACTGTCAAAAAATTTAACTTGTAATTCAACACCATCAAAAGATATGACTGTTAAAGCCATATATTTTTGCATTTTTTGTGATTTTTTGCATTATTGCGAGGGAAATTAAAACCTATAAGGTACTTCTCGTTGAACTAGAATTATGAAATTTGGCAAGAAGCAAGGTCTTGCAGCATTTAATTATAGGAATGAATCTATATGAATCGAATATATGTAGTACGTAATAAGTAGTTTAATAAGAAAAAATAAGCAAATTTACTATGAACAGCATATTATTTGTGGTTACTGTTGGTGCATGAAGTGTCTAAGCATCAGTCTAGGGATCCAACAGCAATGTTAACTTTGTACTTGTAATGTATAGAAATTAATAATAATAGAGTTTTGAGGGTTCTTCTGATATTTATTATTTATCTACCTAAATAAAGATAGAAAGTGAGTTAAGATCGATCTAATGGTGAATAAGGAAGCGGAATTCGTATTCCGGTATATTAATTAAATATCCAGAGTTAGAACACAATAGTACTTTAACCTAGTTTGAAACGTAGGTATGGAATCCTCAGTGTGCGTATCCAACTCGCACTTTGAACCGCACAGCATAGAAGTTGGTTGTTTTAGTGTTTACACTATCTTAATTATATTAATGACTGAACAGCTGGGCCAATGTGGCTGTACTTGAATACGAGCATAGCCAGTAGACAGGCAGTGTGGGTGGGTGTGTATACTTTTAATGAGGTTACAACTAGCAGTGTGTTACATGTTTTCTGGAGAACTATAGTCAGGAATACATATTCCAGAAGATCATCACAATAAAATAAGGTTTTAAACATGCAAACCCTAAAAACATATTATATTAACTTGTTGACATGGGACTGATAAGCCCTATGAACGGTAAATAATAGAGCTAGTCCTGTGGGGCTACGGCTATTGCGAGGCTTACTGGTGTCGGTCTCGGTCGGCATCCCCGTACAGGTCGGCGGCGGGCGGCGCGGCCGCATTCTCCGGCGGCGGCTCCATGTGTCGCGATGCCGCGCTGTGCTGCGCTACCCTGATCAGTGCTCAGTTACATCACTTCACCGCTCGACTCTGCGCCGCGCGACGCCCTCGAAACACTAGTGTACAGATTACTTTATGCACTAGTGCGAAACAACAGCTGGCCCTATCTCCCTACCAAGTGTCTGTGACTGGCCCGCTCGCGTGCTATGCTACTCTATTCGTTAGATACTGATCCACAACGAATTTGTGCACAAATTATGCAAGCAAAGCACACGGACGGTTACTCTCCACTGAAACACTCTTCCTGTATGTATAATGTAGTAGACACTAAAGTACGGATGAAACGGAGAAGCGCGCTGCGCCCTATGTCTATAGTGTCGCTAGGATTCGCATTAAAATTAACATGGAAAACTTTCCGTAAATAATATTTCAGTAAATAATATCTTGTTGTTTCTTTAGTTTTTTTTATTTACTACACGGTCCGTCCAGGGCTTCGTTCACATCCTCCGGAGAAGGTTTTTTGGTTGTTTTGCAACTCGCTCGAAGGTCCGGAACGACCACGGGGTATTTTTCACTCAAACTGACTTTGACATTTTGCGCAGACTCGAATTTCGAGGTTATGTTCATTTAATTTTCTTTTTCTGAATGTTTTCCGTTTGTTTATAAGATTAATGTCTTGTAGAGAAGGTCGTTGCAAACCGTAAATAGTTTCAATACCTAGGTATTGGTACAATACCGAAAACATGTTATTGGATGTCATAATAACTGGTTATCGGGCAAAACCATAATTAATAGGCACCCTAAAAACATACCCATCCAATAATACCCATAAAAAATATTACAACAGGAAACATATTGTTTTACAAAAAAACACGGAATAGGGAAATACCTCGTCAAGCCAAAAACCAATCGGTACTTGTACACCTACGCACCTTCACACGATCGCGTTATTTTAAAAACAGATTTTGTCAAATTTCAAAAACCGACTGCAATGCCGCAATAACCAGTTATTCAGAATACCATGTTTCGGAAACCGGTATTGGTGTGAATACCTACTACTGGTTTCGGTATTGCAAAATGGCGTACCGACCCACCGCTAATGTCTTGTCATGTCACGTCTTGGTCTCGACAATGCAAATTTCTTCTGATACCCTAAATCTGTAAAAAAATTACGGCTTTTCCCGCCAAATTTACGGTCACAAACGTCAGAGCGTTTTTTAACCATCGAATTTGATGGTTAAAAAGTTGCAACTGGAGTGAAACAACCGAGGTCGTGAACGACACAGTTGCTACAACCGACTGCGACGCTCTGAGTTCGTGAACGGGGTTAGAGCGTTTGGGTGCAATCCGAGCGTATGTCGTGAACGCAGCCCAGGATCGGACGAAATTTTTTTTCAAATTTATTTATGGCTCAAACGAGTAGTGTATTTAGCCAGTTTCTAGTATTTAAATTCTTCAAGTTTTTTAAGGACTCAAGTCGTAATGATTGATTAAAGTTATATTTCAGTTCAAGTTTCATTTTTAGGGTTCCGTAGTCCTGACAGGGAACCCTTATAGTTTCGTCATGTCCGTCTGTCTGTCTGTTTTGCTAAGAGACCGTTAATACTAGAAAGCTGTAATTTTGTGGGGGTATGTATATATATTACGCCGACAAAGTGGTAAAATAAAATTGTGAAAAATATTTATTTTTAGGGTAGCTCCGCTGTATGAGAAGTGGGCATGAATTTTTTTTTCATCGTCTACCCCATCGTGTGGGGTATCGTTGAATAGGTCTTTTAAAAAGTTTTAAGAGTTGCTAATACCATTTTTCGATTAAATGCTCCATTTACAAAATATTAAACTTTAAAGTGCAAATTTTTGTTCCAGTAGGTAGTATTATTATCTTTTCTATGCAAGTAGGGTACGTGGTATTATTATCTATTCTATGAGTAGGGCGTCCCCCCACCTCTAAAAGTTAAACTACTGGCTTGAAAAATCTGTAAAAATTCGTGATCATAGCGCATTTCATGAACTTTAAAGAAAAACTATAGCAGTTGAGTTAACTTTATTAGTTTAGCAGTAATAGTCGTTGAACTTGGGTGTTGAATAATTTTCTACCAAATACAAAATCCTTAGAATAAATCCTTTAAAGACGGAGTACCTAGTTGCTTGTATATAACGGGTAACGACTTGCATTCAATAACGGGCTACTACGGAACCCTACACTGCGCGTGGCCCGACACGCACTTGGCCGGTTATTTAGTTTCACTTTCAAATCAAAGTCATACCCTCAGTAATATTGTGGACTTTAGTGAACGAAGATTTTCAGTGGAATTTTGGTGAGAACGCAAATAGGATGTTTTTCAACATTGTGATTTGTGCTGTACACTCTACTACACTCGCACACATTCACCGGCACTTAATGGTTAATAATCCACATTTATTACACATTTACTCGCGGAAGAATTAAAGTTTTAGGAAAAAATTATATGAGAGCACACCCATCATCCTAGGAGCACACACACTTTTTCACGTTCCCTCCAAAACCTTGTTGCTTATGTTCATGTCACAGATAACTATATGAGGTTTAATTCACTGTCTTTGTGTTGTCAATGTCATTTAAAGTTTTTTTTAATATTTTATAGGCTAGCGTTTGACCACTTTGAGCACTTAAGTGTTAAGTTTCGAATAGAAAAGACTATCTAATCTTGTTTCTCCATACAAACTTTAAACCCCCATTTCATCCCCTAAAGGGGTGAATTTTGGAAAGTCCTTTCTTAGTACACCTTTATGTACCACGACAAATATACCCTCCAAATTTCAAGTCTCTACGACCAGCGGTTTAGGCTGTGCGTTGTCTATCAGTCAGTATGTCAGGGTCGGGACAAAGATTCTAATAGTATTAGAAGATATCTGTGGTCACCGGTCTTATTCTTTACAATGGGTACAACGACAGTACAACTTAGCGCCTCATGTAGTTAGATATGTGTGCCCTATACAATAAGTAAACAACGTGGCAAGCACTCTTGGATGGAAGATGAACGCCAGCATGCTGGAGATGTTCAACACTCAGTGAGTCATGACTAGGGGCCTATCACGAAGTTTGATAGATTGAAAATAAATGAACGAACATGAAAGAGATGGAGCTATACAGCCTACATAGCTGTGTCCCCGTCATTTTGTTCATTTCGTTCATTCATCAAGCTTTGTGCCTGCAGGTGACTTTCCTCGCTTCATGCTCCTTGCACTGCTAAGGACTCCTTATTATCTGTGATATCTGCTAACCCTGCCAAACGGTAAAGCGACCCAAACGAGAATAAAACTGGCCAAGTGCGAGTCAGACTTTTGTCCCGCACACGGAGGGTTCCGAACGGCATCTAACGAATATCTAACGAACTTCTAACACCTACTAAGTAAAGTAAACGTTAACACAAAATTAAATAATATTATTAAATATCTGGAAGACCGAGTGTTCGTACGACTAACTCAAAGAGAATATAAATACTACGTGACTAACTTTCCACTGATTCTAGCTAAATGAATACTCTAAGTACTAAAATAGAAGATATAATAATCAATACCGACTGCACACTACTACAAGTAAAACTAAAGTAAACAAATCGACCGAGGTCCACAAATTTAACAAATGAAACGCTTGCGCGTGCTAATTTTTCCTGTGCTGCCATCTAGTTGCGTCGAGGTGAATTAATTTCAAGGCTAGTACACAGGTAAGTTATTTGTAGTTGATTGCAGATTGAACACTTATTGAGCTTTACTCGGTATTTTTTGCCACTTAAATAGAAAAATATGACTCTTCCCGACATATATTGGCGAATATTAATACTTTTTTTTTTTTATTGAGAGCAACTAACTGCTTTAACTACACAATAACACTAAAGCTACTTCTACTCGCCAATAGATGTCGGGAAGAGTCATATTTTAAGTTGATTATTGATAAAGTTGAGTATTGAAAACACGAATAAAATAACATTTCTGAAAATGAATCCTAGCTAGATCGATTTATGACCCCCAAAATCCCCTGTATACTAAATTTTATTTAATCTTTGGAGTCATTTCCGAGATTCAGATTCAGATTCCGAGATTAAGGTAAACACGATAGCGCCATCTATGAAGATTCATAGATGGCGCTATCGCAAAAACCACGTTTTTTGTTTTAAACCCTTTAATTTTTAACTTTGTTCTGTTCTTGGTATTTGTTGTTATAGCGGCAACAGAAATACATCATCTGTGAAAATTTCAACCGTCTAACTATCACGGTTCATGAGATACAGCCTGGTGACAGACGGACGGACATACAGACAGACAGACAGACAGACAGACAGACAGGCAGACAGACGGACGGACAGCGGAGTCTCAGTAATAGGGTTCCGTTGGTACCCTTTGGGTTCGGAACCCTAAGGCTGGCAGCATACGTACGGTTTCCTCATTAGGTTTCCTGATCCGGAATTCAGATTAGGTTTTCCGTGATCCTAGCGCAGACGTTAGGTTTTTTGTATTAGGAATTTATGCCGCCAGTGGGTATTGTAACGCTTTCGTGAAAGCACGTATCATGGACATGGATGACGAAGAATTAATTGGGATAGTAAAACGAAAAAAAAAACTAAAAATATAACACACGTACGTCCACTCAACACGAACGCGAGCTGATTCTAAATAGAAATTTCCGTCCATTTGCTGTCATTCGAAGCAGTGTTAAAAAAAAGCTGCGTTCGGGATGACGTCATCCGGTTTTTTTCCATTCGGACACCCGAACGCGTGACCATAGATTCGAACCGTACGTTAGGTTTTTTTCCGTCCGAAAATCGGATCGAAAGATCGTTTGCGCCGAGTAGAATATTTTGTATGTAAGGTATGCATTTGTGTCTCCGAATCGGAATTTCGGATCAGGCAACCTCAGGAAACCGTACGTTTGCGGCCAGCCTAAAAAGGCGTGATTTTATGTATGTATATATAGTCGAATTTTTAATTAAACGAAGTAAAATGACCTCGGAACAATGACTAAAGCATGGAAGCCGGGCTAAAATAAGAAATGAAATACGTATGTTTACTTTTTTTTACTTACGATGTTAATAGTGCGTAGGAAAGAGACGTATAATGCCGTTCTGTTTCGTTATCATGCCACAAGTTAATTTTTGGCTAGTGATGGGCTTATCATCGACATTATCGTGTCGATGTCAGTCATCAAAGCAAATATGTATTTAATTTTATTAAAAAATCCAAATACAAGACTGTTCATTGTATGAGTTGTGTACGTCGTAGGTATTATTGATAAAACGTTTTTTGCAAAAAATAGTAGGATTTTGGGAACACACGAAAAATTAGACAATAGCTATGATATCAATTAATCAATCTTAATGAAAAAAGTTAGTTCCGATTAGGTTTTTAAATTATAAAAAACCTAGTTATGTAGCGAAAATTTAGTTCATGAAATTTTCCTTTAAAATCTTCTCTTATTCACTCAGTATAATTCGCACTACCCATGAAAAAATGGCGTAAGATAAAAACACCAACTTTTCAGGAGCGTCAAAAAACTGATTTGTGAAGAACTGAGAAGTCCTAGACAATTAGTGTCTTCAGCAACATGGTAGCAAACATGTTCATACAGATACCTATATACTTCATTTTTTTAAATAAACTCTGGATTTTGCAAAAATCTAAAATTAGGTGGTTACTCCATTAATATATGGAATAATAATATGAAATTGAGAAACATCTAAAGTTACCGCTTTGTTGCTATGGAAATTAGGCGAACTTCGTAGTTTTATTTCGAGTTACGCCTTTATTCCAGCCCGCTTTTAAAGAACATTTGTACGTAAACAATTATATTGTTTTCTTCCATGAGAGAATATTAAGAAAAATTATAGTAACTTGCGAAGTGCTGTTATTATGTGGGATAAAAATAACAAAAAAAGTTGTATCACTTATTACTTACTAATTCTGTGGCTAAAACTTCACTTTGAAAGACGTATGTGGTAAATACGTAAAAAAAACCTGTGTATATTAAATAACATAACTGAAGATACCCTTTATGCTTCCACTTGTGTGGATATAAAAAAGTCTGTGTGCAGTTTGTGTTAATTAAATAGTTAGCCAGGGTGGCTATCTCTATTCCAATTTCATTCAAATTCGTTACTTCTTATGCATAATACGTTTATGACAAACACACCAAACAGTTTGCAAATTAACGTTGGGATGAGTAGCGGTCGTTCCTTGCATTTAACCTTAAGCGGCTCGTATGCTTTTCTTTCGATGACATTATGGTTTGTGTGGACCCTGTGACAAATTTGCTGCTTCAGGGAATAGAAAACTATATTTCATTTTCATTTGTGATATAAAGCAAAGCAGTTGTGATATAAAGCAAAGCTAAGCCTTGGTTCGGGGTTAAGTGTGGCCGTACTGCAGCGCCGCAGCATGCAGTTAACTTGGACTGGATTGACGCTCCAAACCGCAAAGCGGAAAATGTGTCAGCAAGGAATAAAACCTTTAACAATGCTGCTACCTAATTCTGCAAGAATGCTTTACTGATGGCTCGATTTGACCACATAGCTTTGATTTATAAGTTGACTCAATCTTTAGTCGGCCCTCACTTCTTCCATTGCTGACACTCGATGGGGCGCTGGCTCATACCACCAAAGAGAAAGCGAATTTGATTGCTTCTCTGTTCACGGAGTCTTTACTTCTTGACACTGCCCGTGAGACACTTACTTGACTCCTTTGACACGTGAAACAAATGTCTGATATACCTATCCGTCAGGCTTAGGTTGAAAAACCACTGCAAATAATTGTAGACGTGAACAAAGCCAGTAGCCCGGATGGTATTCCATCCAAAATCCTGAGGACCTGTATGCCTGATCTCGCTTTTGTATTAATATGTTTCTTTCGCCTTTCTATGACTAGTGTCAAAAACTTGAAAGCTTGCCAAAGTGCAACCTGTGCCCAAAAAGGCAGTCTTGCTGACCCTGCCAATTTTTAGACACGTTAATACTCTGCAAGGCTCTAAAAAACCTTTAGTGAAAAACTGGCTCCTTGCATACATAGAACTTTGTCAGTGACCGAAAATTTGGGTTTCAACGAAAGTGGGGGGATCCTATAAGCAAGTCCATCCATCCATCCTACGGACTGCCACTTCTTTGTGTGTTTGAGTTTTGTATTTTCTTTTGAGTGACCTGTCGTTCAGAGTAATCATTGATGGCTGCTCTTCTGACCAATTGGTGTCTTTCAGGGATCATTGCTTTCTGCCACTCTTATCCTGCTGCATATTAACGACTTGCTAATGCTCGGTATGATTAGAAATGCAGACGATAGCACCGTTGTAGAGAGCTATACGTCCAGTGCACAGTCTAGTGTGGCACAAATTCAATTTTATATAGTCAAGCGCATAAACTTGTCCTTACAGGCTGTCTTCGATTGGGGCGATGCCAATCTGGTCAAGTTCAATGCAACTAAGTTACTAGTTACTACTACTAAGTAACTAGTTCTAGGTTCTAGTTCAATTTTCTGCCAAGCTAAAAAACTATTCGAAATGTTTCTGTATAGATGGCAGACCACCTGAGCTTCTTGGAATTTTACTGACGCCATCTCTCAACTTTGGCTCTTACATGACAGGTGGTAGGAGCATATTATATCGATGTTCCGATTGACTTGCTATCAAAAGTGGCTTACCACCATCAAAGAGAAAATTCGCCGCCATAACCTTACAGTGTTCCGACAACACACAGCTCTTTAGAGTAGTTAAGAGTCTTCTAGGCGTAGCGTGTGCACCATCTTTTCTTCAGTAATCAAACGCTTGCCTATAATAATATGATATAATAATAATATGATGAAAAAAAAACGAGTCCACACAGTCCAATTACCGTAGAAAAAGCTCAGTTTTATGGCCAAGCTGAGGCAGTAGTTTTAAGGGCCCGGTGGCGTTATCGGGAGAACGGTCGGCTTTGATGCCAGAGGTACCGAGTTCGATCCGCGCCGTGCACCAGTAGATTTTTCTATGGAAAAATGTATGTGCGCTTTTCACAGTGGCCTTCTGGTGAAGGAAAAACATCGTTAACAAACCAACAACCCCCCATGGTAAAACTTGTAGCATACAGCATGGTGCGCCTGATTTAAAATAAAACAAAATTAAAACAATAAAAGGTTCCATGTTTCCTATCGGGTGCATTTCGGAGCGTACCTACGCCATCCGATTACGCAAAGTAATACCACCCTGCCTCTTCTTTGACCAGACCGGACTAGATGTGCGCCACCGCTATGTGGTCCATCTCCTTGCACCAAGCGTTATGCTTCATCTTTTATCATAGGTACTACCAATAAATGCTATTCTTTGCCAGTGTCTGTGTTTCCCGATAAGTATAATCTAGGAGTCTTCAAGTCGTGAATAGTACGTGCCGCAAAGCCAATGCGTTGCGTAGTCGCGTGTACGAGTATGTCCCGCTCTCGTGTGTGGAAGAGTGTGTTCGAACACTGACTATGCTATGGATCTTCGTTACATATAAATGACTTATATTGACAAAGTTATCGGAAGGGAAATGAAATATTTTGCATCACATATATTTTATACTGCTAACCAAGCATAGAAAAAGTAAGTATATTATGTTACTTGCAAAATATGTTATATTTTTATCACACTTAATCATAGTTATGCTAAAAAAGATTCCTGTGCTTGCCTGGAAGAAATCAGTTATTTCATTTACGAATAAAAGACAAGAAAATACTGCAAAGAATAACTGCTTAATAATGCTTACTGATACTTTTCTTCTAAAAGTACCGTGAAAAAAAGGCGTAACTATATATACGCACATAAAGCTGTAAAATATCACGTGGAAAAAGTATGTAAGATCATTTATGCAACAAAAGTTTTTTAGGATGACGTATAATAATAACGTAAGATTAATTAAGCTAATACTACAAGGAAACTCTGCAAATGTGATAAGAGTAACAAATCTTACATCATTTTACTAGGGAATTTATTAAAAAAATAGTTTCGTATTATTTTTTAAATTCAAATTGCTCCGTAATTTAATGATATATAAATTTGAAAAACATTGAGTTTATGTGTTAGTCTTTCCTCTATCCAATGGTGAAATAAAAAATATTTGACGCAAGTGTGTTTGCACCATTCTTCCATGGGTAGTGCGAATTATAAAAAAGCGTTGCATCGTAATGTAGAAATAGTATGATAATGGTGCGTAAATCCGTAATACACCCTTCAACAACACAAGCCATCTTGTCCAAAGCACTGTACACCTCACGTAAGTATATACTTTTACTTTCTGGTCACGTTCTCAGACAGAAATTAATAATTATATCGCTTTATTCACTCAGTGAATTCGTCAAACCCGCGACACGTATCGACAAAACATAAAACTGCAAAACTAAGTTGATAGCTGACATATAGTATTTTGACGTCTTGGATAGATTTTTTGTATTTGTTAGCATTATAAGTTGACCAAAGGTGACCATTTGACATTTCTCATTTAAGCTTTGTGACATGTTTAAAAATAATAAAAACAAACAGCCATGTTTTGTTTCTTTCACACCTTATGACATGCTAATTGTCATAAATGAATAATATATAGCTTACTCGATTTTTATTTTAGCCCGGCTTCCATGCTAGTCCTTGTTCCGAGAAAATGACATTACAAGTATTGCCAATTTTTCATTATATAAAAATAGGCATGTGGTATAAAAGATTTAGTTAATGGAGTCATATCAATTCAGTGAACTAGTTCAATAACTCATATTAAGGGCTTCCTAAAAGTATTACATATTTTATTATCCTTATTCAACTAGTACGCTGGAATTTAAATGCTAATGCCTAATACATTGATCAAAATGTGTACATTTCCCTATATAAATGATCATAGTATTAATGAATACATTTACAAATTGAATATAGATCTTTATAATTTGACATGCCATAATGCTAATATCCAAGTTATTGACATAAATAAAAACACTGACATAACACTTTTTCGAAAAGCAGCCTTAAATTCAAAAATATTCTCAGTGAGTTACTGTTGTCACAAATACAACCCTCAAAAAACCTGGTGATGAGTAATAGTACGGTTATAGTTGTAGACATTCAGACAAATGAACCTACTTCCAAGGAAAAAAACGGAAATGTTGGGTGCCATAATTTTCAGGAGCCCATCATCGGAAAGGCAAATTCTTGACAATAAGTCATCAAAACGTCCAAAGTATCTTTAGTAAGAACTATATGATGGAACTTTATCTTAAACAAGAGAATATTGATGTTGTGTGTCTGACGGAAACTTGGTTAAATCACAATAATATAAATGTATTTCATGTTGAAAACTATAATAAAGCATCGGCTTATTGCAGATCGAAACTTCAGTGTGGAGGTTGTATGATTCTTATAAAACAACAAATTATGTATAAAAATAGAGTAGACATAACTAAAATGTCTGTGGAACAAGTTTTTGAAGTTTGTTGCATTGAACTTTCTGATGCTATAGTCGCTGTGTATCGTTCGCCTTCGGCTAACTTAGAAGTCTTTACATCTAAAATTGAACTATGTCTGGACAAACTTACATATAACAACAATAAAACTGTTATCTTATGTGGTGACTTTAATGTGGACTTCTTTTTACGTAATAATGATATTAGCAACAGTGAAAAAATTCTTTATGATGTACTAGACAGTTTCCTTTTAAAGCAACAAATTTTTGATCATACTCGTGTGACCACAAGCAAAAAATCATGTATAGACAATATTTTAACCGATTCATGTGAGACATCTGATGCGAGGATATTGAATGGTGTAAAATCGGATCATCTCGCACAATTACTTAACATTAAACTGAATGTCGATTATGTAACATGCAGTAAAACTAAGACCCGGAAAATTACTGATACAGGGCTCTCTAAATTGAAAAATGACCTGGTTTCTATCATGCAAGATCCTGAATGTTATGATAGTTTTGAACGATATTTTGACTTTTTTCTGTGCAACGTGAATAAACATTTACCAATTGCGAATATAGGAGTTAATCAATCCACACAATTTTCTCAGTGGGCAACAAAGGGTATATTAATACCTCGGAAAACTTTATTTAACCTTTATGCAATAAGTAATGAGTCAAACAACTCAAAAGATAAAATTAAGGTAAGTAAATACAGTAAAATCTTTAAAAATGTATGTCTAGCTGCAAAAAAAATTCACCTTGCACAAAAAATTACTAACTCGACTAATAAGATTAAATGTGTTTGGAAAATAATAAAGGAAGAAACTGGAAAAGAGAATAATTCTAAGGATGCTTGTGATGAAATTAAAATTGATGACAGTAATGTAATTAGGAATAAAAATGACATTTGTAATTATTTTAATGATTTTTTTGTGAATATTGCTAATGATTTGACTAAAAATATTCAATTTTCCGTAGAAAAGTCGATGGAATATCTCAAAACCTATTTTGAGCCAAATAATTTAAAAGATAAATTTGTATTAAAGCCTATAAGTATCAGTCGTATCATAAAAATAATTGGGAATATGAAACCTAAAAAATCCAATGACTTATGGTACATTACACCTTATCTTTAAAAAAAATTAGAATTAGAAATTGCGGGTCCCTTAACAAAAATAATTAATCAATGTATAGAAAACGGCCATTTTCCTGACGAAATGAAAGTTGCAAAGGTGGTTCCATTGCATAAAAAAGGAGACACAAATTTATGTAATAATTATCGTCCTGTGTCAATCTTACCTAGTTTTAGTAAAGTTTACGAAAAATATATTGCGGATGAAATTGTGTCATATATGTCTGAGAATGATCTTTTTAACTGTCGCCAATTTGGTTTCCAAAAGGGTAAATCGACCAAACACGCTATAATGAGGTTAATTGAAGATATTTTTTCGGGCTTGGAGACATCGCAAAAGACATATGCGGTCTTTTGTGATCTTTCCAAAGCTTTTGACTGTGTATCGCATGATATATTAATAAACAAATTAGAACACTATGGCATTATCAATACTGAATTAAACATTCTCAAATCGTATCTGACTAATAGGAAACAAGTTACGGAAGTTAATGGATATCGATCCAATGAACAAACCATTTCTACGGGTGTGCCACAAGGCTCGATTTTAGGACCTCTCTTATTCCTCATATATATTAATGACATATCTATTGTATTCAGTGATAATATTGATGTAGTGTTATTTGCAGTTGATACTAGTTTAGTAATTAAAGACAAATATGACAATGGAGTATGTCATAAATTGAGTGTAATTATTCTAAATTAATCAGATTGGTTCTCTGCGAATAATCTTTTGCTAAATGTAGAAAAAACTCAAACTTTGAAATTTGGTTTGGGTTCAAGGTCTCAAAAAGGCCTCCCAAATTGTGTAATGGAGAAACTTGAAGAATTATCTCTGTCATCTACTGAGCACATAAAATTTCTAGGTATTTGGATAGACACGAAACTTACATGGGCAGCTCAGCATTAAAGAAATAGCAAAGAAACTTAGTTCTGCAACATATGCAATTAAAAAAATTAAAGAACTAGGCGGTGTACATGCAGCTAGAGATACATATTTTGCGTATTTTCATTCAATTATGACCTATGGCATAATATTTTGGGGAATATCGGCAGATGCCAAGAGAATTTATATATTACAAAAACGTGCTTTGCGTTATATTTTGGGACTAAAGCAGAGAGACTCCTGCAGGAATAAATTTAAGGAAATTGGTATAATGACATCAGTAGGCGAATTCATGTACCAAAATATTATGTATGCCCGAGAAAATATTGAATGTATGACATTACATGAAGATGTACACAATTACAACACTAGACATAAAAAAAATATTGTTATTCTTCGAACCAGGCTGTCGAAGATAGCAAAAAGCTTTCTGACCATATCTGTAAAATTATATAATAAAATACCTGACCATGTAAAAAAATAAATGTGATAATGACTTTAAAAATTGTATAAAACGACATTTAATCATTAAGAGTTATTATAAGATTGACGAGGCTTTTGCTGATAATGATATTTTCAATATTGAAACTACACCAGATGTAGATTAAATTAATATTAATTTTATTTTAATTTATGTTTGACATTTTCATACAATTTTTACGGTTTTATTTATTTTATATTATTATCTCAATTTGTATTTTTGGACATTTTTGTCATTTTTAAATATAATTGTTTTGTAAGTTTTGACATATCTAAGCGCAATTGTATTGTCAAAAGATGAATAAATGAATTGAATTGAATTGAATTGAAATACATAATTCACTTAACTAGAACTTATACGTACTAATTAAATAAAGTGTTTTTAATCAATAGTTCAGTTCTTTGAACGATAAAAACAAAAAAGATCATCACTACGTTTGAATGTTGGCAACATTATTATGATAAGTGACATTTTGACCTGTCAGTTTACTCCGTCTAATTAAAAATTCGATTATACGGTGTATAAGTTAAGAGTGTAGGGTAACAACACAATCGACGAAAATTCGTTCATAACAAATTTCCACTTCACTAAAGTTTTAGTAAAGTCCACGTCTTGACTATGACTTTAACTTGACTTTATCCTTACTAATATTATAAATGCGAAAGTAACTCTGTCTATCTGTCTGTCTGTCTGTCTCACTTTTACGCCAAAACTACTGAACTGATTTAAATGAAATTTGGTAAACAGATAGTCTAGAGCCTATGAAAGGACATAAGCTACTTTTTAATGCGAAAAGAGGGAATGTTGAAAGGGGGATGAGAAGTTGTATGGAAGTATCGTCATTTTTAAATAAGCTTGAAACTTATGAACGTGGAGGGGGAGGGTAGGGGAGTGGAGGGGAAGGGAGGAGGGAGTGAAGGGGAGCGGCAGTGGTGGGGGAGGGGAGGGGGAGTTATGGGAGAGGGGATGGGGAGTGGTGAGGGAGGGGATGTTGAAGTTAGGGTAAGGGGGAGAGGGAGGGTAGGGTAAGTTAGGGGAAGGGGAGGGGAGGGAGAGGGGGAGGGGATGTGGGAGTGAGGGGAGGGGGAGCGGAGGTGGAAGTGAGGGGAAGGGGAGGGGAGGGTAAGTGAGAATGAAGAATCTCACGAAGTATATTTAATTTTAATCATTACGCAAAAAATGTTGTCTATGAGACATAAAACGTATCCAAAATGTTAATGAGACTCGACGAGACTTGACGAGACTTGACGAAAATCGATGAGACTCGACGAGACCTAACAAGACTCGACGAGACTCGACGAGACTTGACAAGACTCGACGAGACTTTACAAGACTTGACGAGAAATGACGAGACTTGACGAAAATCGATGAGACTCGACGAGACTCAACGAGACTTGACGAAACTCGATGAGACTTGACAAGAATTGACGAGAATAGACGAGACTCGACGAGACTCGAAGAGCGGGGATGAAAAGCAAAGTGTATAACTCAGCCGCAAAATTATTTTCTCTCAGCTTAAAATCCCTCGCTACGCTCAGGACTCAGGACTGGATCCTTGCTACGCTCGGAATACAGAATAGCGGCCTCGCAGAAACGTGTAGGTACTATTTTATTAAGTATTATTTGTTTTAGATATCCAGTTAAAACAGTGATAGAAACTAATGAATAAATTATTTATGTTTTGCCCATAACATATACACACACCATAAAATAAAGGGACAAACTCCGTTCAAGGTCGGTCTTACTCTTATGTGGGCCGGTTTTGCGGTTTAGTACGCAGTCAAGTTTAATATATAGTAGCAGGTCTTAGTGTGCTCTCAAAGTATTTTTCCTTCTTGTTCTTCCGCAAGTTCATGTAGTAAATGTGGATTAATTAATAACCATCAAGTACCGGTGAATGTGTGCGAGTGCTATTTGCGTTCTCACCAAAATTTCACTGAAAATCTTCAATAAAGTCCACATCATTACTGAGGGTAGATCTGGACTAGACTTTGACTTGAAACTTGACCTGAAATGTGACTTTGACCCATCCTTATACCATGAATTTTCAAAAACTTGAAAAATTTTAATACTTGACACTGGCTAAATACACTAATCGTGTGGAGACATAATGATACTAAAAAAAAGACGAATAAGCGAGGCTCGACTGGCTTGCCCAATCCATCATATTATCCATTTTCCATTAGCCAATGCCCGCATTGCCCGCCAAAACGATTTAGTAGGTGTTTTGTTTAATGATATGATATTTAATTAATAATAATAAATATTGAACTTAAAAAAAAAGTACTCATCGTTTCAATTCAAATAATTTAATTGAGTTTCTACGTAATAAATACATACATACAAGAAACTTGCCAAATCTAAAACGAATTATTATGGCGGGAATTGCCTACCATCCATCGAATAATGTACCTATATCGGTTCGGTAGCGTGGCGGCCCGTGTGGTGCCTTATCGACTACTTCGTCGTCGCACCATATACGACCTTATCACATTGAGATAAGGTAGGATGGCGGCCGGGGCGCGTAGCGTCGTCGATCGTTTGTTTATTGTGCCACTTGTGTCGGTTCGGTTGGGTTGCTAGGGGTCGCGCACGGCGGGCGGCGGCGCGAGGCGCGAGTCGAGTAGTCACCTACCGGTTCGCTTCACCGGTCGGTCTTTCTGCCTGAGTACTCTATCTACTCACTTCTCTCGTTTTTTTTAGACGCCAGACGGTAAATTCAGTTTTAAAATCCGTGTAGGAAGTGACTGAGTGATTGAGTTGAGCTCATCCGTCTCGTCCACTCCAGTGTCTCCAGTAGTCTCCACTGTCCAGTGCGGCCCATAGCCTCTCTGACATAACGATAGTGTTTCGCGCCATCACGCGAATATTTGTTTTATTTTCGTTTGTGTTTTGTTCACCTATACATTTCCTAGGTAAGTCTGCATTGTTTGTACCTACTTAGTTTCGTATATTAGAATATTATTTTAGTATAATAGAGTAAATGCAGTGGAATCGTTACGGCTACTGGCCGCAAAATTCTGTAAAATGGCGGGGAAATGCAAGCTGTAGCATTAAAATCGGGAGCGACGCGACACGCGGTAAACGAAGGCGGCTTGTCATGGCGGCGCGCGGCGGTCCCGGCGGAAGCTCGCGACGCGTTCTTTTTTGGTTATAGGTTTATTAATTAATGATTATATCGATTAATAAAGTGGTAGAATCGGATAGAGTCTGCAAAAAGAGAACCGTCGTAGAAATTCAGGGCGCGCATGTTGATGGTTTTAATATACTGTGTTTGTTGCGTCGACAGCATTGCTCTGTCATTGTCAATACGCTAAAAATGTTTGTTTGATACCTTGGTAGGGTTTAATCTTATCATTTCGCAAAAGCCAAAAAAAAAAACAAAGAAAATAATAATAATCTTATCATTATCGGGTGGTACTAGTTACCTACTGTAGGTATATTATATACAATATATACTTTCCTTACATTTAAACGTTAGTTCATCGTAAAGCCACGACGGTTCTCTTTTTGCACACTCTTATACCTATTGAGTACATCAAAGTAAATTAAGCCGTTAAGCGTCGCTCATCCGTTTTTATTATCTTTACAGGTAATTAGAGGCAGTACATCAAAATGACTGAAAAACCGAAACGTCCGATGTCCGCCTACCTGATGTGGTTAAACAGCGCTAGAGATAAAATCAAGAAGGAGCACCCCGGCCTGCGAGTCACCGAAGTGGCCAAGAAAGGCGGTGAAATGTGGAGGTCGATGAAGGACAAGAGCGAATGGGAACAGAAGGCCGCCAAAGCCAAAGAACAGTACGCTAAAGATCTGGAATCTTTTAACGCGAACGGCGGCGGCGACGTCGGCGGCGGCGCGAAGAAGGCGCCCAAGAGGACGCGCAAGGCCAAGGCGGCGCCGCCCAAGAAGAAAGTTAAGGACGAGATCGAGGACGACGACGACGACGACGAAGAGGACGCGAGCGACTAGTCTAGTAGACCAGCCACCGCCCCGAGGACTGCTGTGACTGAATAGTGGCCACTGTGCAAACCACAAAAAATGGGTGTACACACTGAAATAGATTAATATCTGTGCAGCTTGTCGTATCTAAGAAGATATGTTTATCTGTAGTAGTGTTGCAGGTCCACTCATGTAATACGATACCTACCCTCCTTTCGTTAGTGACACGGTGAACTGTTTGATGCGTTCAACTTGATTTTGTATTGTAACGTCATATGAATACCATGCTGATATAAAATAACCCTGGATGTATGAGTAATATCTTTCTACCATTTAACTGCATCATTTATAATAAATGAGCTCATTCATAGAACATATAAGATGTGCTTAGTTAATGAGCATGATTGTCAGAAAGATTATTATTTGTGTGCTACACACTACCATAATGATTGTTTTACTGACATTTTTTCTTATATGACAATAAAAACATGTAAAACATAGTAGGTACCTGCCTACATAACATACACTGCACTGATATAAATGCAGGCTTGTATGCTGGTATAGTCACAGCTTCAGTGTACTTTTAGATAACTATCAATCTACTGAAACCATAGAATAACAATATGTAGTATGTACAAGGAAAGACTTGCAATGAGTTATCACGAAGTCACGAAAAAAAAGTACTAATTAATTCACAAATTAGAAATGGTGTCATTTATGAGGTTCTGAGTCCTCTCTAGAAGGACTCCGATAAATATGGTCCAAACTCTTTAGGACCATATTTCCAAACTTTTCTTTTGATTTTTTTTTGCAATGGAATGTAATGTAATGACTGAGAAAATGATACTTGAACATTATTGTAATGACATTTTCCATGCATCTAGTGTCTACTATTATAATTATTAAGTGTAAAATAAAATATTGTATTAAGATGAATGTGTTTATTTTAATTGCTGTTACAATACATTAATTAGTAATGATGTCGGTGTTGCTGCTGCAGCTGCAACTGCTACAATATATACTAACTACTAGAATCTATCTGAAATTTAATTACATTTTAAGTAACGATGAACTTCCTGTAGGATAACATCTGAAACAAATAATGAGATGAAGTCACAGTTGGGAATAAACATTCAAAATTTGTCCTAACGTCCCCTGGGGTGGAAGTCTACATTGATAGTGATGTGAATTGTCATTGCAAACGTCTGCCAGAATGAGATGCAGCTAGACAGTTGTTATCTACATCTCTTTTCGTACCAACGTTTATTGTTTGAAATTGATCGCTATGTATGTATAGACTACCGGCCCTGTCCACTGGTGCCCATTTAAGTGGGGGTCGTTGGGAATAAACTTTCTGAATTACATTACCTATTGTTCGGGTGTTTTTAATGATAATTTCCATTTATTGAGTTGCAGAAAATAATTAAATTCCACCAAAAACATGTTAATGTAAAATGTTGTCAAGATGAAACCATGCGGCTCGCACTATCAAAAAGTTTCTGGATCTCATGTAGAGCCAAGCTTCTTTAAACACGCCTTAACTTTAAAAGCTCTAACTTCACAAGCTCTACAATTTAGTCAAAACATGTGGCTTCGTTTTGTTACTACAAGAGTAGTCCTTACTAGTCCATACTGATATTATAAATGCGAAAGTAACTCTGTCTGTCTGTGTGTCTGTGTGTGTCGCTTTCACGCCTAAACTACTAAACCGATTTAAATGAAATTTGGTACACAGATAGTCCAGAGCCTGAGAAAGGACATAGGCTTTAATGCGAAAAACGGGTTGAAAGGGGGGATGAAATGTATGGAAGTATCATCATTTTTAGGGTTCTGTACAAAAAGGGTAAAACGGGACCCTATTACTAAGACTGCTGTCTGTCCGTCTGTCACCAGGCTGTATCTCATGAACATGATAATTAGACAGTAGAAATTTTCACACATGATGTATTCTTTTACCGCTTTAACTACAAATACTAAAACCAATAAAGTTAAAAATAATAGAGGGCCCTCATACAAGAAACGTTTTTTTCGGCATTTCATATTAACGCCATCTGTGAACGCTTACAGTAAACATCCATAGAAGGCGTTATATTGAAATACCGATATCTAACACCTTTGTGTTAACTTTCACTTAGATATTAGACGTTAGGTGGCGTTATAAGAAATAAAATGTTTTTTAATTATTATTTTATGCTGGCTAAAAATGATAGTGGTATTTTTTGCTCGATCTTATAAAATACTATGGTGTGGTGTGTGCGCTACGAGTGCGAGTCCGACTTGCACTTGGCCAGTTTATTAGAGCTAGAAGCTTGAAACTTATTTTCAACCGACTTCCAAAAATAAGGAGGTTCTCAATTCGTCTTTATATATATATATATATATATATATATAGTTTTTCTTTTTATTTAGGGTTCCGTACCTCAAAAGGTAAAAAAGGAACCCTTATAAGATCACTATCTTTTCCGTCTGACCGTGTGTCACCACCGATTTTCTCAGAAACGGGTGGGGACCTAGCAAGTTGACATTTATACCAGATACTGAGGTCTATAGTCCCTATTAGGTGTATAAAAATCAAGGTCCTGAGTCAACACGATAAAAAGATATGGCCAAATTTAGATTTTCGCGAAAACTTGTAAATACTACTTGCTTTTGATCAAAATTGAGAATTCTAGGTCAACCGGAAGTATAGGGTACTTTCCCGTTGATCTAGAATCATGAAATTTGGCAAGAAGCGGTAAAACGGTTGAAAACGGTACGGTATATTTCTGAGGTGTTCCCATTGCAATTTTATCGAGATCTGATAAGTATCTACAGACATATGACGGTAAACGTATGAAACTTGCTACTGAAACTGACTCGCGACTTACGACTTACACCACCATGTGGATGTCTACTATTGACATCATATCCTGAGAATGTTGTTTATCTGGTATAATCCAAACCCAAGTTATGAGGGCTCGAAATAGCTGGCCAAGTCACAGACTAATGAATACGAGGGCGGCAGTCGGCACTGAACATTTCGGGAATCAAGGAAGTGACACAACATTACTATTTAAATAGTAGATTATACAACAAGTGAATAAACAGGCAATTTAATTCGAGGGACTAAGTTGGATCCCGAGAGCAGCGAAGGATTCTAGATTAGAATCTTGAGCGGAGCGAGGGATACAAGGACCGAGATTAAATTTTTTATTCATGAGTCGTGTAATCTTCTTTTTACCATTGACTGCGAGAAAATAAATAGTAGTACCTACTTATAGTATTTATGTTTATCATATTTTATTAGTAATGTGTAATAAATATGGATTATTAACCATTTAATGCCGGTGAATGTGTGCGAGTGTAGGGAAACAGCACAATGTTGAAAAATATGCTATTTGTTTTCTCACCGAAATCCCACTGAAAATCGTCAGTAAAGTTTACTTTAGTTTAGTTTCAATAAAGTCACATCTTTAGTAATAGTAAGGCTTGGACTAGACTGTAACTTCAACTTGACTCAGAACTCACAACACAGAAATGTGACTTTGATTCAACATTATGACTTGAATTTATTAAAACTTGAACAATTTTGATACTTGAATCTGGTTGAATACACTAATCGTATGGAGCCATAATGAAAACAAAAAAAGAATTTGACCAAAATTGGCGGGATATTTATTTTTATTTCATTATATAGCTTCTATCGTTTATCTCCATTTAGCCAGTCAGTAGGCACTTTCAGCAAGATTTATTTATTTTCTGACCATAATTCGTATTTCGTGCTTGTTCCGAATTCAAAATGTTTTTATTCACCGAGTGTGTAAAAGAGCGCTTTATTCACTGCTGTCGATGAATAAAGTGCTCTTTTTTGAGTGGAAATGGTAAAAAATAGTAAATTATACAACAAGTGAATAAAAAGGCAATTTAATTCGAGGGACTAAGTTGGATCCCGAGAGCAGCGGAGTATTCTAGAGTTGAATCCCGAGCTTAGCGAGGGATTATAGATTAGAATCCTGAGCGGAGCGAGGGATACAAGGACCGAGATTAAATTTTTTATTCATGAGTCGTGTATTCTTCTTTTTACTATTGACTGCAAGAAAATAATTAGTAGTACCTTCTTATAGTATTTATGTTTAACATATTTTATTAGTAATGTGTAATAAATGTGGATTATTAACCATTTAGTGCCGGTGAATGTGTGCGAGTGTAGGTAAACAGCACAATGTTGAAAAACATGCTATTTGTGTTCTCACCAAAATCCCAGTGATATTCTTCAGTAAAGTTCACATCTTTAGTAATACATGGACTAGACTGTGACTTAAACTTGACTTAGAACTCACAACACAGAAATGTGACTTTGACTTAACATTACTCAATATTAATACTTGAATGTGGCTGAATACACTAATCGTGTGGAGCCGTAATGAAAACAAAAAAATAATTTAAGCAAAATTGGCGGGATATTTATTTTTATTTCATTATATGGCTTCTATAGTTTACCTCCATTTTGCCACCCAGTAGGCACTTTCAGCAAGATTTAATTATTTTTTGACCTTAATTCGTGCTTGTTCCAAATTCAAAATGTTTTTATTCACAGAGTGAGTAAAAGAGCGTTTTATTCACTGCTGTCGATGAATAAAGTTCTCTTTTTCGAGTGGCAATGGTAAAACACATTAAATTAAAAAATCAAAAAACTCGACTGCGCAAAAAGTGAAGTGTTAAAAAACGAACTGAAAAGAAAAAAACAAGTAAGTCTAGTAGTTTAGACTTATGTTTAGGGATATCAAAAAACTATACCATTTAAATTCTTTCTCGGTCGATACACTCAAAACATAAATTATACATTGTTATATGGAATGTAGAGACTTTAACAGTCGGGACACATTAATGTTTTAACGAATGGGGATTAATGTGTCCCGACTGTTAAAGTCTCTATATTCCATATAACAATGTATAATTTATTTTATGAGTGTATCGACCGAGAAAGAATGTAAATGGTATAGTTTTTTGATATCCCTAAACAGAAGTCTAAACTACTAGACTTACCTACTTGTTTTTTTCTTTTCAGTTCGTTTTTTAACACTTCAATTTTTGCGCAGTCGGGTTTTTTGATTTTTTAATTTAATGTTTTATTTTACACATTTTAGTTAAGTAAAGATTTCTCACGCGCTTTTGACGCCATAAATGTCTCGCTACTGATTTCCAAACTAAGCTATTACGGATTTGACTCTTCTGCGCTAAAGTGGTTTAACAGCTATTTAGGAAACAGGCGACAACGTGTCGAGTTAAAACAAACCTCTGGTGATGTCTTAAAATCAGCTCCTACTGAGGTAAACAGAGGTGTACCGCAAGGGTCCATTCTAGGACCAATTTTGTTTATCCTTTACAGTGCTGATATTATTAAATGCATTAAACATTCCACGACCACATATATGCAGATGACATCCAAATGTACATTGATTTTGCTCCGGAAAGTTTAGATTTAGCCATACACAAACTAAACGAAGACTTAGACAGGATAGTGAAATGGTCAACAAATAATTGCCTCTTACTAAACCCAACTAAAACTAAATTTATGGTTCTAGGCAGCAAACACAAACTGTCATTGTTGCCACATACCATCGACATAACCCTCATGGGTGAGAATGTTGAGAGGGTATACGTGGCCCGCAACTTGGGTTTAAAGATTGATGTCAACTTGCCTTTCGAAGAGCATATCACGGAGTCAGTACGAAACTGCATTTACAGGTTGAAAACATTATATAAACTCAGACCGTACTTAAGCGAAGAACTTCGTATAAGATTAATAGAATCTCTTGTACTTTCGAAGCTCAATTACGCTGACACCGTATACGGTTCTCGTTTACTATCTAGAACCCAACATCTAATCCAGAGGGTACAAAATGCATGTGCAAGATTTTGTTTTAATATTCCTGCCAGAAGTCATGTAACACCTTTTTTGAACAAAAACTATGCCCTTAAGATGAAATCGCGTCGTAAACTTCACCTTGCTTCTCTACTATTTGGCATAATTAACTTTAAAGAACCCCTATATTTGCACAAGAAGATTAACTGGATGTCTCAAAGAAGGTCATGCTCTCTCAGGTATGTCTCTCAGCCACTATCCATACCGCATCACCGTTCTGTCGGCTTTCGGGGCTCTTTCCGCTACTCCGCTACCAAGTGCTGGAACAATATTCCACCGCCAATCAGGAATGTAAAAACTTTAAGCTTGTTTAAATATAAATTGAAACAGTACTTGGTAGTCGAGCAGCGGAAATATGGTGATATAAATAAAGATATGTCATTCATCTAAGATAATTATATTATGACATCTTGTCCACTACTAAAATATTTCCTTCTCTTACCATAAGCCATAGATCACATTTTGCATTTGTATCCAGCATTCGTATGTATGTATTTATTTATTTCTCCTTATATCTATACATATATATATATATACTAGCTGACCCGGCAAACGTTGTTTTGCCATATAAATAAAAAATGGCTATTAAAAAATAAGGGTTGATCGTAGAAGGGTGAAAATTGAGGATTGTATGTATTTTTGTATGTTGTATCATAAAAATATAGAAATTAAAAATGTTGTCTAAAAAATAAAATAAAAAATTTAGGGGTGGACTACCCCTAACATTTAGGGGGATGAAAAATAGATGTTGGCCGATTCTCATAGATACCGGATAAGCACAAAAAATTTCATCAAAATCGGTCAAGCCGTTTCGGAGGAGTATGGCAACGAAAACTGTGACACGAGAATTTTATATATTAGATATATTCTATGTATATATTTAACTTACTAATATGTATTGTATATATATTATATTACATTGTATATATATTATATTACATTGTATATAATATTTAAATTTAATAAAAATATTTTCGCGCTAGTTCATCACCCGCAGGCTTAGCTGAAAACCAGCGTCTAGGTGTGTAACCCCAGACATATGTGCTGAGTTAAGCCTTTTTGGCACGTCACTTCTCATAAACTTATTTTAAAACCTGTGTTCTTTCTTCTTTTTAACCGACTTCAAAAAAAGGAGGAGGTTTCTCAATTCGACCGTATATATATATATATATATATATATATATATATATATATATATATATATATATATATATATATATATATATATATATTTAATGTTTGTTCGCGGATAACTTCGTCGTTTATGAACCGATTTTGATTATTCTTTCTTTGTTGGAAAGGAGATGTCCCAAGTGTGGTACCATGGTAATTTTATCAAAGTCTGATAAATATCTCCAGAGATATTGAGATAAACACCTCAAAATTGGTACTGAAAATGAATAGCGCGGAATTGAAGTCGGTTCTTTTTTAGTTTTTAAACGATATTATTATGTTTTACATTATTATTATAATTAATTAAATTTGTTACTATGTGAATTTTCGCCAAATAAACGATTTTCTTTCTTTCTTTCTAAAGGACGGCAAATTCCGTAATCTTCTCATTTCATTTAGAGAGTTGATGAAATTATTAAATTAAATTATTTAAATTACATTTAGTTACTTTTTTTTCCACTATACTTAGAGACTTGAAATCTTCACAAAATATGTATAACTATGACCGTTATTACAATTAGGAAAAAAGAACAAAAAACCGAAATGCGTGAAATAGATAGGGTATCGCTTTTTAAGCTTACTTACTTTACAGTTGTACTATTAAACGATTATACCAAAAGGAAGAGGTTGTTTGTTACCTCAGAACTCCATCAATTCTTAACCGATTTGGAAAATTCTTTTTTTGTTTGAGTTAATATGATTTTCGTTTGGTCTCATTGTAATTTTATTGAGATCTGATAAGTAACTTCAGAGATAAGCACCGCAAACTTGTTACTGAAAGTTACTAACGCGGCATGTAAAATCGTTTTTTTTTCGATTTGTACGATTATAAATTATTTGTTATAAATATATTTGGAATCTCCACTTTAAGACCTTCAATTCGATACCCCACTCGATAGGTTTTGGAAAAAAAATTTTTTTTGAACCCCAAATTTTGGCGTCTGAAATCCGCCATTTTGAATTTTTCAATTTTTTTATGTTTTCGTTGACACTCGCGCTAGCATGGCGAATCTATTGACGTGCCAATTATCAAAATCGGCCCACGCGTTTGGTCTCTAGTGTGCCACAAAGGAACAAACATACATACATACATACATATATAATCTATAAAAATCTATAAAAGAACTCGACAATGTATTGTTCAAAAACCATCTGAAGAAAATGCTAGTTAAGAAATGCTATTATTCTATTGACGACTTTTTAAATGACAAATTTTAACCGTGCTGTAATTTATTATAACTATTTTGACATTATTTTGACATATTCACTTGTTCTAATTTTTGTTCTTAATTTTTGATACTATTGATTTTAATTTATTTAATCTTTTTATAAAAATGTAACATGAATTTAACAATGTTCAGCAGCGTCACGCGTCTCATTTGTACGCCCATGTGGGCAAAACATGACGAGCTATTTCTATGTTTAAGACCATACTGCATGCAATGTTTGTGTATGTGTATAACGCATGTTTTGAACAAATAAAATATCTTTATCTTTATCTTTTGTATAGACTGATAAACACATTACCTCTCCTTTGCGTCGCGCAGTCGGATAAAAAGGTATTTTCTCGAGCGTTTTATTGTCGACTTAGGTTGCAATAAGTCTCCAAGAATGTACCTATGATTTAAACCGAATAATATATAGCCTATTTTCATTCTGAAAGTCCATTCTATATATTGGTGAAATTCATTTTATTTAAATTTATTTTTATTCACTGCTGTCGATGAATAAAGCGCTCGTTTTCGAGTGGCAATGGTAAAATGTAAATGACATTACTTGTTCACTGCTGCCATAATTACCTCGAGGTAATCCTAATCCTAACTACATAATATTATAAATGCGTAAGTAACTCTAACTCTAACTACGAGAGAAATGAAAATGGATTCTCCTAACAAAAACGTCACTATTAGAAGACCACTAACAATGCAAAGATCTAATTCATGTGAGTCAATGCGTCACATTTCCTTTAACTCAACAGTATCCGAAGACATGTTAGGGAAAAGTATGGATCTCTCAACAAATATGTATACCTACCACATTGAAGATATGAAGGGAGAAATAAAAGATTTGAAAATTAGCCTTGCGAGTACTCAAAACGAACTAGAAAACCAGATTTTAGATAATATTGAAATGAAGAAAAAAATGGAACTGCTATATCAAGAAATTGACGTCTTAAAACAACTATGTAAGAGTCCAAAAACAACACTACGAAGATCCACCCTTAGTGGCAAAAAAAGTGCACGGCGTCGGCTTACTGACAGTTTCAGAGATAGCCCACTTTGTCTCGCAGGCGCAGGGCAAAGTAAAAATAGCCCTAAGTCAGAAAGCAAGAAAGCCAACCCAAACTACAAGTCAATCAAATCTGTAGATACTGACACACACATCAATAATCTTTCTCCAGAAAAAAACTCGCCTGAATTACTAACTGAAAAACAAGACAGTTTAAACTCTTCTCCTACGGTGCCGACTGCTGTGCCATCTAAAAAACGACTGCAAGTTTCAGCTTCACATAAGTCGCCGTGTAAAATATTGCATTCGAATACTACAGGAAATGATAATCAAACTACCTGTGACGTGAAACTTACTGGTGAAAGTACTACAAAAAGCTCAGAAATCAAATATCGGGATGAACTGGACTATGCACAAAAGAAAAAAACGCCAATAGCGAGAGCATTCGTCTTTGGCGGCCAACAGTGCTCTGGGTTGACGGAGCATCTTATTAAATCAAGAAATCGCAATCGATACAACCATTACGACTACATATCTTTTGTCAAGTCAAATGCATCTACCGAAGAAATATTAAATAGTGCTAAACTTTTTGACATTTGTGAAAACGACCGTGTAATATTATTCATTGGACAACATGACTCCAACCCTTTTCTTATTAAAGCGGAACTGTGTGCATTTCTGAAAACGATTAAATGTCATGTCTTAGTAGTAAAAGTATTTCAGAATAAACATTTGAATGAAATTAAATTAAATAATATGTTACATTTGCTATCTAAACAATACAAGAACTGCACTTATGTAGACATTGACTACGAAAATACATTCAATGTCTGTGAATATCTTTGTAAGATAATAAATTTTACTATAGACCAAATAGACTACAACACAACATTTTTGCCAAGTAAAAATAATAAATCTGTTTACAGAAACCATACAAGGCACAGAAGTCAACGCCTGCTAGCATTACAAGACTTTGGTTATAAGTCTCAAAGTTTAACAAAAAAACTTTCTACTCATAATCAAAGCACACAGACCGAAAATGAAACTGAAACAGACAACATGAAATCAAAACAGGTTTTTTTTCGTAGCTGCTAATAAACAAATAGAAGATAATTGCTTGCGATTACTTCACCAGAACGTGGCAGGTCTATTTAGAAAGAGTCGTTTATTAGAAATACATTTATCAGAACTTGCAGATAAAAACGAAGAACCGGATATACTTTGTTTTTCAGAAACATTTATACACAAGGGACACGAACAGATGGTAAACCTATCTGGTTATAATCTAGTATCTTTTTACTCTAGACATACAAAACAAAAGCGCGGTGGAGTCTGCATTCTGATAAAACGCGGACTAAAATATAAACTTGTTACACTTTGTAATGAATATGCCGAAGATAGAGTTTTTGAGTGTTGTGGTATAGGTAAAGAGATTACAGCCAAGAAAACGTAGATAAATTCAAAATGTGTTTGAAAAGTCTTTCTTTCAACGAAATCTTCACAGACAGTAATTTTGATACAGCATTTCAAACTTTTTTTGATATTTTTGATTTGTTCTACAAACTGTGTTTTCCAAAAATTAGAATAAAAATATACAACAAACACAAAAAATTAAAATGGATAAGTAAGGGTCTAAAAATAAGTTGCAAAACAAAACGATTTCTCCGCCACAAATACTATAGAAGTAATTGTAAAACAATACAGATGAAATATAAAAAATATACAAAGCTCCTCCGTCAATGCATTGACCATTCTATACAAAAACAAAATCTAAAAATGATTACGAGTTCTAAAAATGTGTGTAAAACGTCCTGGGAGATAGTAAAAGCTGAAGCAGGAGCCACTAAATATACAGAATTTATTGACAAAATCAAAATACAAGATAAAACTATTACAAATCCTATAGAAATTGCTGAAACATTTAACAAATTCTTTATTGATTCTACAAATACTCAAAAACCTCTAAAAAACACTTGCCAATTTAGCCTAAGTAGTAGTATATACCTAAGACCATTTAGTATTGATGAACTACATAGGGTCATAATGTCTCTTAATGATACAAATGCCGAAGGGTATGACGGAATATCAACAAAAATACTCAAAGCTTGTTGTAAAGAAATTACAGCAGTATTAACTTATTTGATCAATTTATCGTTTACAGATGGTAGCTTTCCAAGAGCTCTGAAATTATCTATTGTCAAGCCTCTGTTCAAAAAGGGAGAAAAATCTTGTATGAGTAACTATAGACCGATAACACTTATTCCAGTTCTATCCAAAATTTTTGAATCAGCAATGCATAGGCGTATAACAAATTTTACTGACAAATATAATATACTAAGACCGGAACAGTACGGCTTTCGAAAAGGAAAATCGACAACGTCTGCCTGTTTTGATTTAGTGCATAATACAATTAATAATATTGACATTGGTAATGTAGTTACAGTTGTATTTTTTGACATGTCCAAAGCATTTGACTTTGTGTCACATAAACTATTATTAAAAAAACTTGATAGGTATGGTATTCGGGGACCGGCTCAAAAATGGCTACAAGAATATTTAATTGGGAGGTATCAGTCTGTTGAGGTATGCAATATAAATGAAAATAATGAAGTTCAAGCTTATAGGTCCAAATACCAATTAAACGAATTTGGTGTGCCACAAGGTAGTGTTCTCGGACCGTTGTTGTTTTTGCTGTATATAAACGACCTCCCTAATATTACATTGAATTCGTGTGTTCTGTTTGCCGATGATTTATCCATAATGATTACTTGTAATAACAAATATGACATCAATAATTACTCAACTGACATTAACAACACTATAAAATCTATAATTCAATGGCTAACTGACAATAATTTACAAATTAATCTGACTAAAACAAATTTCATACAATTTAGAAATTGTGGTAGACAACACAGAAAACTTGACATACATTTTGACGGAAATAAAATAGCCGAAAAAGACGACACAACCTTTTTGGGCATAACCCTAGACAAAAACCTAAACTGGAAAACGCACATCGAGAAGGTTTGTAACAAACTAAATAGATTTGTTTATGTTCTTTACAAATTAAATAAAACATCAAACTATCAAACTGTCTTGGCAGCATACCATGGATACATAAGCTCGGTGTTAAATTATGGTATTATCTTGTGGGGTAACTCAACCCATGTCCATAAAGCCTTTTTGGCGCAAAAAAGGTGTATTAGAGCAATAGCTGGCATACCGCCGTGGGAGTCTTGCAAGCCTCTGTTCAAAAAGTACCGTATACTTACTTTGCCTTGTATGTACATTCTGGAAGCAGCCAAATTTACAAAGAGACATCCTGATATATTTATCACCGCTAAGGAAAAATACCCTAGAAACACTAGGAATCCAAATAAAATAGTTCTACCGCGGGCTCCAAGGACGGCATTATTTTCAAAGAGCTGTCTCGTAATGTGTGGCCGCATTTACAATTCTGTTCCTAAAGAGATAAAAAATCTTCCCATGACACGATTTTGTCAAAAACTTAAGTGTTGGTTACAAGAAAAATGTTTCTATAATGTAGCAGAGTTTTTAAAATAATTTATAATCCTACAATAATTGACATCTATATATATCTATAATATAGCTTTAATTCTATTTTAAATGATAATGACTTAGTAAACATGTAAAATTATAATTCTATTTTATTTTGATTATGACTTAGTAAATGTGATAATAATAATTTTTAATGATTAGATTTTAATTTGATTTTATATATGTGATATTTGCATGCCGCTTTGTGGTAAAATGTTTACGGAACTATTTTTTACAATTTGTCAACACCAATGATACCAACATTTTAGGCAAATAAATAATTCTGATTCTGATTCTGATTCTGAACTCTGTCTGTCTGTCTGTCTCACTTTCACGCCAAAACCACTGAACCGATTTGAATGAAATGTGGTATACAGATAGTCTATAGCCTGAGAAAGGACAGAGCTACTTTTTAATGCGAAACAAGGGTTGAAAGGGGGGATGAAATGTTGAAAGGAAGTATCGTCATTTTTAGAGCTAGAAGCTTGAAACTTATTTTTTAAGGCTGTTGATTCGATATAAATAAATATGATTCAAAGTTTGTAAAAGTTGTACCCTCAAGGGTGTAAAATTACAATAGGGGATGAATGATCGTATGTAAAATATGTAAGGTTTATGTGAATGTTCTACTGAACCGATTTAAATGGAATTTGGTACACAGATAGTCTAGAGTCTGAGAAAGGACATAGGCTACTTTTTAATGCGAAAAGAGGGTTGTAAGGGGTTGAAAGGGGGGATGAAAAGTTGTATGGAAGTATCGTCATTTTTATAGCTAGAAGCTTGAAACTTTTGTTTAGGCTGTTGATTTGATATAAATAAATTTGACATTCAAAGTTTGTAAAAGTTATACCCTCAAGGGTGTAAAATAACAATAGGGGATGAAAGTTTGTATGGAAATATGTAAGGTTTATGTGAATGTTTTACTGAACCGATTTTAATGGACTTTGGTACACAGATAGTCTAAAGTCTGAGAAAGGACATAGGCTACTCTTTAATGCGAAAAAAGGGTTGTAAGGGGGGATGAAAAGTTGTATGGAAGTATCGTCATTTTTATAGCTAGAAGCTTGAAACTTATTGTTTAGGCTGATGATTGGATATAAATAAAAATTACATTCAAAGTTTGTAAGGGGAAGGGGGAGGGAGGGGAGGGGAGGTGAAACTGAAGGGAAGGAAAGAGGAGGGGAGGGGGAAGTGGGGGGAGAGGAAAGTGAGGGGAAAGGGAGTGGGGGGAAAGGGGAGGGGGAGAGGAAAGTAAGAGAAAGGGGAGGAGGAGGGGAGGGGGGGAAAAGAGAGGGGGAAAAGGTGAAGTGGGGTAACAAAGTCTGAAATCAATATTATTTTGGATTGCGCTGAAATTTTGCATGCAGATAGTTAGTTATTTTGGCGTAGGTATCCGCTAAGAAAGGATTTTTCAAAATACACTCTTTAAGGGGATGAAACGGGGGTTCAAAGTTTGTATGGAGATACAAGATAATATAGTCTTTTCTATTCGAAAATTCGCACAAGTACTTCAGTAAATAAATAAGTAAATACGTGTTTAAGACTTTTCGAAATGCCACTCCTACAAGGGTGAAATGGGGTAACATTGTCTGAAATCAATATTGTTTCGGATTGCGCTGAAATTTGGCTTGCAGATAGTTATTTTGACTGAGGTATCCGCTAAAAAGGATTTTTCAAAATTCACTCTTTAAGGGGATGAAACGGGGTATCAAAGTTTGTATGGAGAAACAATATTAGATAGTTTTTTCAATTCGAAACTTCACACAAGTGCTTCAGTAAATAAATAAGAAAATACGTTTGTCAGGTTTTTTTGAAATGCCACCCCTAAATAGTTGAAGTGGGGTAACAAAGTCAGAAATCAATATTGTTTTGGATTGCGCTGAAATTTGGCATGCAAGCCGCGGGGAACTTCTAGTATAATATAATGTTATACTGCGGTTCGGGACCCTCCGAATGCGACAAAAGTCTAAAAATTATGTGTATGTTCATCTATTTTTTTGCCAATTGTGAACCGATTTAAAACAATATTTTTTAGTTCTAAGGGTATTATTATACTCCAAAGATGGTATAGAATAGATAATAGAAGATATTATATCCCATTAAATTTCATCGAGATCTGATATTGATAAGTATCTCCAGAGATATGATGATAAACGTTTTAAACTTGCTACTGAAGCTGACTCGCGCGCGGCATGGAAGTCGGTTGTTTTAATTTAAAACAATCTTAATTATTGAGATTTTTTTTTGCTGGCGATAAATTATACCTAGTGGTATTTTTTGCTTATCTTATAAAATATTGTAATATGGTACAGAACCCTATGACTGCGAGCCCGACTTGCACTTGGCCAGTTTAATAATAACCGGTCAAGTGCGTGTTGGGCCACGCGCATTGTAGGGTTCCGTAGTAGCCCGTTATTCAATGCCAGGCTTTACCCGTGATAAACAAGCAACTAGGTACTTCGTCTTTGTCACTTTAGAGTATTTTGTATTTGGTACAAAATTATCCAACACCCAAGTTCAACGACTATTACTGCTAAAATAATAAAGTTATCTTAACCGCTATAGTTTTCCTTTAACGTTCATTAAATGCGCTATTATCACGAATTTTTCCAGATTTTTCAAGCCAGCAGTTTAGCTATTAGAGAGGGGGGGGGGGGACGCCATACTGGAACAAAAATTTGCACTTGAAAGTTTAATATTTCGTAAATGAAGCATTAAATCGAATAAGGTAGGTTAGGTAGTGCCCTTGCTTGCGCTGCGATTGGCTCGTCTTGGCGATCAGATTATTGACCGAGCGAGCGAAGCCTCTCAGTTTCGAGATTAGCCAAAAATGCTTTTCAACCGACTTCCAAAAAGGAGGAGGTTCTCAACTCGTCTGTCTGTCCGTCCGTATGTCACCGTATGCCACATTATTCCAAACCTGTTAAGACGACACAGTTGAAACTTGGTAGGTGGTGTATTCCGTGAACCGCTTTATGAATTTTATACAAAATTAAAAAATATTAAGGGGGGCTTGAAACTGAAACTAAATAAAATATTTTTCACCAAACCTATACGTGCGGGGTGTCTATAGTTAGGTCTTTAAAAATTATATTGAGGTTTCTTAAACCACTTTTTTCAAAGTGAATCATTTGAAAGATAGGCACGTCTAAAGTGGTAAAATGTGTGTAAACTCTCCTCTAACTTTTAAAGTATGGAAGTGAAAAATATATGCTGTAGATCTCAATAAAAACTAACAACGAAAATTAGTTTGAAAGAAATACAGTCAGCAGTTTTTGAGATTTGTTTTTCATACAAACTCTATGAAAAACAAAGTTAATTTTTTGGTGGCGAAAAATTAAAGTTATAAAATACTCTATTGTTACGGAACCCTACGAGTGCGAGTCCGACTTGCACTTGGCCAGTTTTAACTCCGTCTATTGTGAAACGGGGGCCTGTCACGAAGTTTGATCGGGATTGAAACGAACATCGACGTCCTAGCAATTCATTCAGCCTAACTTCGTGATAGGCCTGCCGATTTGAATGATTCTTTTTTTAATCGGTAGAGTACATTTCTGAGGTGGTCCCATTGTAATTTCATCGAGATCTGATAAGTATCTCCAGAGATATGAAGATAAACGTCTCAAACTTGCTACTGAAACTGTCTCGCGGGGCATGGCAGTCGGTTGAATCATTCGAATCGGTTCACAATTGACGGAGTAATCGCGTAACATACATAAAATTATATCGTTTAAAAAACTAAATAAGTTATTTTTCAAAAAAAATAAAACAGACTTCATACATACACTACATGTACTATTAATTATTCTGTGCATACACTATTAAAAACAAAGTTATTTTTTTTGCTGGCGATAAAATTATAGTCGTATTTTGTGCTCGATCTAATAAAATATTGTAGTGGTACCTATAGAAACCTACGAATGCCAGTCAGACTCGCACTTGGCTTGTACTACGAGGGCGGCACTAAAAGTATCGGGAATGGAATGATTCCACTGTTCCTGCCATATTAAAATCTTTTATAATTGAAAACTCCTTGGTTTTAAAAATCGAATACCATTTATTTATTTTTTTAAAAATTCTCGGTCTTGTCACAAGGTTTTGTCAAACTTGTTTAGTCGTTGAATAAGTTATTTTCAAAAAAAATGAAACCGACTACATAACCACAAACAGGCACTCAAAAGCGAAAAAAACATTTAAAAATAAAATACTTAAAATTATTATAAGCGCTACCCACTTATCTATTTGAAGTCGGTGCCAGCCAAGTCTAGTAACCAATTGGTAGTAGATAGATAATACCTACATGTACCTACTTACTACTACTACATACATAGTATCTATCTACTATCCAATAGACTTGGCTGGCACCGACTTCAAATAGATAAGTGGGTAGCGCTTATAATAATTTTAAGTATTTTATTTTTCGCGTTTGAGTGCCTGTTTGTGGTTATGAAGTCGGTTTTATTTTTTTTGAATATTAACTTTTTTACCCTTTTTAGTGCAAAACAAGATTTAATTAAATTACATGCATCTATAAAATTTCGTGTCTGGGCCGTTATACACTGACGGATATATACTTTTTTAAAATTTCAAGTATGTACCATGTCATATTTTTTAGTCTTCAAAAGTATATGCAATAGCTCCATTGTGTATAATCTTCTTGAGACTCTTATACTAAAACCAGTACATTCTCCTATATTATTAGGTAGTAGGTATTTATCTCCATATCTCTGGAGGTACTAATCAGATCTCGATAAAATTAAAATGGGACCACCTCGGAAACGTATCCTACCTATTAAAAAATAATCATTTGAATCCGTTCACAATTTATGGAGAAATCGCGTAACATACATACAAAAAAAAACATACAGACGAATTGAGAACCTCCTCCTCTTTTGTGAAGTCGGTTAAAAAGAACCGACTTCAATGCCGCGTTATTAGTTTTCAGTACCAATTTTGAGATGTTTATCTCCATATCTCTGGAGATACTAATTAGACCTTGATAAAATTAACATGGTACCACACT
Organism: Cabera pusaria; assembly: GCA_954871355.1. Taxonomy (NCBI): domain Eukaryota; kingdom Metazoa; phylum Arthropoda; class Insecta; order Lepidoptera; family Geometridae; genus Cabera; species Cabera pusaria. The sequence continues at coordinate 25,923,410 of OX940901.1, read as the reverse complement.
TGGGACATTTTCTTTCCAACAAAAAAAGAATTATCAAAATCGGTTCATAAACGACGAAGTTATCCGCGAACAAACATAAAAAAAAAAAAACATATATACGGTCGAATTGAGAAACCTCCTCCTTTTTTTGAAGTCGGTTAAAAAACATACAGACGAATTGAGAACTGGCCGATGGCTGCCATGATAGTCGGCTCTGTGAACCGGTCACTGGACAGAGGTCACTGGTCACTCGACATCGACGTCGGGTAGGATGTCGATGTCACTAGAGTAGAACACTGGGAATACAATCTTACCGTATCTTTCGACTAGACTAGATGATAAAAATACGAGAATGTCGTAAGCAGAGAATGAACTATATGTGAACGAGGACGGGGCAGTGAACTTACTTAACTGCGTAATCCTTGTATAATATTGTACCGTGCCTGGCATTTAAGCTAGTAAATGTAATACATATTGGTATTTGTCTACGGTATCTAGGTAATGAATAAATGTTTTTATGAATGAGGTCCCATCTGTGGGTATGGTATCTACTTGTAGATAATCAAAAGGTAAGTTATATCAATCGATCAGCTGGCATAGTCCGGGCTGGGAGACATACCTACCTACCTACCTGAGCTGCATGTTTCTCCTTAGCCGGGTTTCAGTTCATCCGATACAGACAAGACAAATACATAATATCGTTTAAAAACTAAATAATATCGTTTAAAAACTAAAAAAACAACCGACTTCAATGCCGCGCTATTCATTTTCAGTACCAATTTTGAGATGTTTATCTCAATATCTCTGGAGATACTTATCATACCTCGATAAAATTACCATGGTACCACACTTGGGATATCTCCTTTCGAACAAAAAAAGAATAATAGAAATCGGTTCATAAACAACGAAGTTATCCGAGAACAAACATAAAATAAAATAAAAAAATAAAAAAATATATATATACGGTCGAATTGAGAAACCTCCTCCTTTTTTTGAAGTCGGTTAAAAACAACCGACTTTAATGCCGCGCTATTCATTTTCAGTACCAATTTTGAGATGTTTATCTCAATATCTCTGGAGATACTTATCATACCTCGATAAAATTACCATGGTACCACACTTGGGATATCTTCTTTCGAACAAAAAAATAATAATCGAAATCGGTTCATAAACGACGAAGTTATCCGCGAACAAACATAAAAAAAAATATACGGTCGAATTGAGAAACCTCCTCCTTTTTTTGAAGTCGGTTAAAAATACACTAGTAATCGCTGTCGGGTAAACCAGGTAGGTACCTACCTGGTACCTACTGCAGGCTGGCGAGTAGTAACGAATTCGAATATCGGTTATCTACCTACCTACTCGAGTCGCTTCCGCAATAAGTTAACTTATACTTCATTACTTTACCTACGTAGAAAATTCGCTTATAATAAAGAGGGACTCTGAGATAAGGTTACAAGCTAGGCTGCAAGCTTTTATTCAGCCAGAAACTCAAAGGCTGCAAGTAAAAATACCTAGAATATTCGGTAGACTCTGGCAGGTAAGTTTCGTACGCTTTAAACCGAGCCGAAACGATCGATAACCGGCCGGCAGAGCGGAATTTATAAAAAGTGTCGGATCGGAGCGGCGAGCGGCGCCTCCCTCCCGCGCCCGCCCCGCCGTCTCTCGCCGCCGCTACGTCTGCGCCCTTGCTTTTGCACGTGTCTCTCTGTCCGTCCCGGTCGCGCGCGTCCCGCGGCGGGGGCGAGCGAGCGAGACGGCGGCGCGCGTGTATGCGCGCTCGCTTCCCGCTGCGCGTGTCTGTCTGCCGTCATGCGCGCGGCCTTGTCCGGCGAGCGCTGTCCGCGGCGGGTCGTGTGCTGTGTTACCGACATGGATGCGCGCGAATTGATCGCGTACGAGATAGAGAGGGGGTCGAGCGACGAGGAGCGCGGTGCGGGCGGGGGCAAGGCTCGGCGCGCCACCGGCCGGCTGGTGGACAGCTCGCAGGCGGAGGATCGGCACATAATCGCGCTGGTGTCGGAGCGGCCGCTGCTGTACACGCGCAGCACGCTGCCTGTCGCCAGCTACTACTCGCAGGTCAAGCGGCTGTGGCAGGAGGTGGCCGACATCATGGGCTGGACCGGTAAACTTATCTCCTCTAATACCTACCTACATTATATTGATCAAATAACTACCTACGCGATCTAATCAGCTGCTGCCAGCCGAGTGTGCGAGTCGGACTCGCACACGAAGGGTTCCGTATCCTTACCACCCATGTACCACCCATAGATTTAAATAAATTGAAATATATTGATTCAGTGTGGTGTATAACTCCTCATAATAAGATTTTACGATGCGCGATGCGATGTCGCATCGCATCTATATATTACCTACGCACGGCTAAAATGTTTCACTTTTGTTTTTAAAAGTGAAACTTTTTTCATTGCCTATTTTTTTTGTCCATCTATCGCATGTCGCAAGCCTCTTTATCTAGTCTGTGCCACAGCGGACAGCCAGCAATGCCAAGCCAATATGGCGGCTCCAATGGCTCGCAGCAGTCGCATCAGCTGACCGTGTGTGTCTGTGTAGCATTTATATTTTATATTCTCACTCATTCATGCACGAGCTCTGCGGTCATTGATCCTATATGTACTACATTACATTCATATTTCATATCGATGACTACATACCATATACGGTCTACCTCCATGTCCGCGGATTATATTTGTGTGTCTTGTGTGTTTTGATCAGTGTATTGCATAGATAAAAACATTTTTATCATGGTGTATTGATGTAATGTTGTCGTTCACTTGATCTTGATGGACAACAATACCTACAGCTAGTGAGTCGAATAAACCGGTAAACGTAGAAAAACATGATTAGCGCAAAAATATCCGACGATGAATTATGAATGGTACGACGTAAGGACAGAATGCTGAGAGAGTTCGTGCTAATAAACAACGAGACGGCTCGTGAGGCCGAAGAACTGATCTACGAGGAAAAACTCAAGAATAGTGCAAAATGAATGACGATGAATTAATGTTACGCCGTAAAAGACAGAACGCCGACAGAGCTCGTGCTTATAGAAAAAGGAAACAAGATCATGGTGAGTAGGTAAACAGTAAAAACATAATTTGATTTTTATGTTTCAATTTTACCGTGTAAACCACACAATCATTTAGTGAATTTATTAGAACTTTCTGCTGGTGCATATTGATTAGTAACGTTAAGTCCCTTTACCTACTTAGGTACTTCGCCTGTGAAACCTATCTTCGCCTGATTTAGAATAAACTGGCCAAGTGCAAGTCGAACTCGCACTCGTAGGGTTCCGTACCACACTACAGTATTTTATAAGATCGAGTAAAAAATACCACTATAATTTTTCGCCAGCAAAAAATAATAATTATTAAACATTTTATTTCTTATAACGCCATCTAACGTCTAACCAAGGCCATCTATGGACGCTTAGGCAAAGCGTTCATAGATGGTGTTATATTCAAATGCCGAAAAAACACGTTTCTTGTATGTGGACCCCCCTATTATTTTTAACTTTATTCTGTTTTTAGTATTTGTTGTTATAGCTGCAGCAGAAATACATCATCTGATCTCTGAAAATTTCAACTGTCTAACCATCACGGTTCATGAGATACAGCCTGGTGACAGACGGACAGACAGACAGACAGACAGACGGACAGCGGAGTCTTAGTAATAGAGTCCCGTTTGACCCTTTGGGTACGGAACCCTAAAAACCTCCACAAATTAAGAATTTTGAATGATACCCCTTGTAATAAACTGGCCAGGTGCAAGTCGGACTTGCACTCGTAGGGTTCCGTATCACACTACAGTATTTTATAAGATCGAGCAAAAAATACCACTATCATTTTTCGCCAGCAAAAAAAAATAATTATTAAACATTTTATTTCTTATAACGCCATCTAACGTCTAACAAAGGTGTTAGGAATCGACATTTCAATATAACGCCATCTATGGGACGTTTACCTAACTAAACGTTAATAGATGGCCTGAAATGCCGAATAAAACACGTTTCTTGTATGGGGACCCTCTATTATTTTTAACTTTATTCTGTTTTTAGTATTTATTGTTATAGCGGCAACAGAAATACATCATCTGTGAAAATTTCAACTGTCTTACTATCACAGTTCATGAGATACAGCCTGGTGACAGACGGACAGACAGACAGACAGACAGACAGACAGACAGACAGCCAGACAGACAGACAGACGGACAGCGGAGTCTTAGTATTAGGGTCCCGTTTTACCCTTTCGGTACGGAACCCTAAAAACTACTAAATACGATGCAATTTTTCAGCATGGCAACAACTTGCGCTCACATTATTTAGGAGAGATTGTCCAAAGAGTTAATCTATACTAATCTATACTAATATTATAAAGAGAGAACGTTTGTATTTTTGTATTTTTGTATGTTTGTAATGAGTAAGCTCAAAAACTACTGAACCGATTTAAAAAATTCTTTCACTAATACATAGAATGGACTTTTGGAATGAAAATAGGCTATATATTATCCCATTTAAATCAAAGGTACATTCGTGGAGACCTAATTTGCAACCTAAGTCGGCAAATAAACGGTCGAAAATACACGTTTCTTACATTCGTAAGAAAAAAGTGTAAATGTGTGCTGCTTAATTGAAAATAGATAGAAGAATATTTTCTAAGCAAGAGTTGTACAACTTAATAAGACCTACAAAAAAGTCCGCGACAGCATATGTCTATCTCTTAAGGTTGAATCACAGTAACCATTTTAATCTTAAAATTTTTGTTAAAAAATATTACATAACTTCCAAGGCTATTTTCAAGTATATAGTATTAATCCTTATCCAAATAATTACGTTAATTAGCTTGGTCACATATTATAGATTAAAATTGTCCTTTACAGTATATAATTCAAATGAAAACTCCTAAAGATATCACGAATTTCACAAACACGCATTGCAAAATTAATAAAATATTTGTAGTGAAACCACAGATTAGGTCATAGTTACTGCGAAAATATTATTATAAGCTTAGCTATGCTGTAGATCCCCACCGATCACAATCAATGTGAAGTCTATCTAATACTATAAGAATCTTTGTCCTGACATACTGACTGACTCACTGACTCACTGACAGACAACGCACAGCCTAAACCGCTGGTCGTAGAGACTTGAAATTTGGAGGGTATATTTGTCTTAGTACTTAAGGGTGTACTAAGAAAGGATTTTCCAAAATTCACCCCTTAAGGGGATGAAATGGGGGTTCAAAGTTTGTATGGAGAAACAAGATTAGATCGTCTTTTCTATCCGAAACTTCACATAAGTGCTTCAATAAAAAAATAAGTAAAGACGTGTTTCAGGTTTTTTTGGAATTCCACCCCTAAGAGGGTGAAATGGGGTAATAAAGTGTAAAATCAATATTGTTTCGGATTGCGCTGAAATTTGGCATGCAAATAGTTATTACGACGTTAGTTCCCACTGAGAAAGGATTTTCCAAAATTAACCCTCGAAGGGGATGAAACGGGGGTTCAAAGTTTGTATGGAGAAACAAGATTAGATAGTCTTTTCTATCTGAAACTCCACACAACTGCTTCAGTAAAAAAATAAGTAAACACGTGTTTCAGGTTTTTTTTAATTCCACCCCTAAGAGGGTGAAATTGGGTAATAAAGTGTGAAAATCAATATTGTTTCGGATTGCGCTGAAATTTGGCATGCAGATAGTTATTACGACGTAAGTTCCCTTTGAGAAAGGATTTTCCAAAATTGACCCTCGAAGGGTATGAAACGGGGGTTCAAAGTTTGTATGGAGAAACAAGATTAGATAGTCTTTTCCATCCGAAACTCCACACAAGTGTTTCAGTAAAAAAATAAGTAAACACGTGTATCAGGTTTTTTTGAAATTCCACCCTTAAGAGGGTGAAATGGGGTAATAAAGTGTAAAATCAATATTGTTTCGGATTACGCTGAAATTTGGCATGCAGATAGTTATTACGACGTTAATTCCCTCTAAGAAAGGATTTTCCAAAATTAACCCTCTAAAGGGATGAAACGGGGGTTCAAAGTTTATATGGAGAAACAAGATTAGATAGTCTTTTCTATCCGAAACTTCACACAAGTGCTTCAGTAAAAAAATAAGTAAACACGTGTTTCAGGGTTTTTTTGTAATTCCACCCCTAAGAGGGTGAAATGGGGTAATAAAGTGTAAAATCAATATTGTTTCAGATTGCGCTGAAATTTGGCATGCAGATAGTTATTACGACGTTAGATCCCTCTTTGAAAGGATTTCCCAAAATTAACCCTCGAAGGGGATGAAACGGGGGTTGAAAGTTTGTATGGAGAAACAAGATTAGATCGTCTTTTCTATCCCAAACTTCACATAAGTGCTTCAGTAAAAAAATAAGTAAAGACGTGTTTCAGGTTTTTTTGTAATTCCACCCCTAAGAGGGTGAAATGGGGTAATAAAGTGTAAAAATCAATATTGTTCCGGATTGCGCTGAAATTTGGCATGCAGATAGTTATTAATTACGACGTTAGTTCCCTCTGAGAAAGGTTTTCCAAAATTCATCCCTGAAGAGGATGAAGCGAGGGTTCAAAGTTTGTATGGAGAAACAAGAATTGATTGTCTCTTATATTCGAAACTTCACAAAAGTAGTTTAGTAAATAAATGAGTAAATACGTGTTTCAGGCTTTTTGAAATTCTATTCCTAAAAGGGTGAAGTGGAGTAACAATGTCTGAAATCAATATTGTTTCGGATTGCGCTGATATTTTGCATCCAGATAGAAATTTTGACGTAGGTATCCGCTGAGAAAGGATTTTTCAAAATTCACTCTTCAAGGGATGAAGCGGGGGCTCAAATTTTGGATAGTCATTTTATTCGACATTTCACACAAGTACTTCTGTAAATAAATAAGTAAATACGAGTTTCAGACTTTTTCAAAATGCCACCCTAAAAGAGTGAACTGGGGTAAAAAAGTCTGAAAATCAATATAGTTTCGGATTGCGCTTTATTGGGTTTTCGGGTTTTAAAAATATGAATCCTGATTTGTCTTAGTCACGCGATAACATGAAAACAGGTGAACCAATTTGGCTAATTTTTATTTGATGTCTTTAATGATAGAATCGTTTTTACAAAAGAAAAGTTTTAAATTAATAAAAGGAGTTTTTAACGCGGGCGTAGCCGCGGGGGACTTCTAGTATAGTATAATAATATGATCTATTGTATAAAATAATATTCATCTATATATATAATAATATAATATAATATTTTAAACCACCCGACTGATCTATGTATAATAGCTTTTTCCATCGTGTTCTTACAATATCGTTGAAGAAGAAGATTTTCGAATTGATCAGACCTATGAAAGTTGATTTCATAGCGTAATTAACTAGAAAAAAGCTCATAATTTTATAACGATTGAACGAATTTTCATGAATCAAAGCTAAGAAAACTCTCGATGAAGACATCTATCAAAAAAAAAAAAAAACTATCAATAATAAAAACAAAATCGGTTCATCCGGTTAGGTGCTAAGATGCTACAGACAGACACACAGATACACACGTTAAACGTATATTACCCCTACATTTTGCGTCGGGGAACGCCGTAAGGTTACGGCGGCAGATGTACTCCTTGGTGGTAAGCTACTTTTTGGTAGATTTAATTATTTCACTACCACTGTACAAAAACTCATGATTCATGAATGCACATAAAACTTTCATTGGTAGGTATATAGTTAGGATTAGAACCAACGACTGTCGGGTCAGAATCAGGGTAACTATCCTTTACGCCAAAGGGCCGTCCAATATCAATACGTAAGTATTATAAAACAAAGTTCATCACTGCGTCTGTCTGTCTGTTCGCAATAATCTCAATAGCTACTGAACGGATTATCATGCGGTTTTCACCAATAGCCAGAGTGTTTATGAGGAAGGTTTAGGTGCATAATTCGTTAAGGTTCTGTGTAAATTGGATGAAATATGACGATGGTTGTTAAATATGTTCATATTTTATATTCGATGCAACAAACTGATGCAAATTTTGTAGGCATATATGTTCTACCCGTGCGAAGCCGGGGCGGGCTGCTAGTAATATTATAAAGAGAGAACATTTGTATTTTTGTATGTTTGTAATGATTTGGCTCAAAAACTACTGGACCGATTTAAAAAAATTCTTTCACTAATATATAGAATGGACTTTCGAAATGAAAATAGGCTTTATATTATCCCGTTTAAATCAAAGGTACATTCGTGGAGACCTAATTTGCAACCGAAGTCGACAAAAAAACGGTCGAAAAAACACGTTTCTTACGAACGCTGCTCAATTGAAAACAGATGGAAGAACATTTTCCATGGAAGAGTTGTACAACCTAATAAGACCTACAAAAAAGTCCGCGACAGCATATGCCTATCTCTTAAGGTTGACTCACAGTAACCATTTTAATCTGTAATTTTTTGTTAAAAAATATAACATAATTTCCAGGGCTATTTTCAAGTATATAGTATTAATCCTTATCCAAATAATTACGTTAATTAGCTTGGCCACATATTATAGATTAAAATTGTCCTTTACAGTATATATTTCTAATGAAAACTCTAGAAGATATCACGGATTTCACATACACGCATCGCAAAATTAATAAAATATATGCAATCAAACCACAGAATAGGTCATAGTTACTACGAAAATATTATTATAAGCTTAGTTTTTCTGTAGATCCCCACCGATTACAATAAATTTGAAGTCAACATAGTATAATAATATGATCTATTGCATAAAATAATAATGTTCTTTATATATATAATATAATATTTTAAACCACCCCGACTGATCTATGTATAATCTTTTCATTAAAAGCATTCCAATGACACTAAACACGACATTTAAAATCTGAGCTGTAAGTTGGTGAGGATTTGAGTATTCTGTAGAGTCCAGGAGATGTCCCAGCATCAGGTCAATGCTTCCATGTTCTTAAAATATCGTTGAAGAAGAAGATTTTCGAATTGATCAAACCTATGAAAGTTGATTAAAGCTCATAGTTTTATAACGATTGAACGAATTTTCATGAATCAAAGCTAAGATCACTCTCGATGAAGACATCTATCAAAAAATAAACTGGCCAAGTACAAGTCGGACTCGCACTAGTAGGGTTCCGTATACTCCGTACACTACAGTATTTTATAAGATCGAGCAAAAAATACCACTATCATTTATCGCCAGCAAAAAATAATAATTAATAAACATTTTATTTCTTATAACGCCATCTAACGTCTAACAAAGGTGTTAGGGATCGACATTTCAATGTAACGCCATCTATGGGACGTTTACCTTACTAAGCGTTCGTAGATGCCGAAAAAACACGTTTCTTGTATGGGGACCCTCTATTATTTTTAACTTCATTCTGTTTTTAGTGTTTGTTGTTATAGCGGCAACAGAAATACATCATTTGTAAAAATTTCAACTGTCTAACTATCACAGTTCATGAGATACAGCCTGGTGACAGACGGACGAACAGACAGACAGACAGACAGACAGACGGACAGACGGACAGCGGAGTCTGAGTAATAGGGTCCCGTTTTACCCTTTGGGTACGGAACCCTAAAAAAACTATCAATAATAAAATCAAAATCGGTTCATCCGGTTGGGTGCTAAGATGCTACAGACAGACACACAGATAGACACGTTAAACGTATAATACCCCTACTTTAAATCAAAATCGGTTCATCCGATTGGGTGCTAAGATGCTACAGACAGACACACAGATACATACGTTAAACGTATAATACCCCTACTTTTTGCGTCGGGGAACGCCCTAAGGTTACGGCGGCAGATGTTCTCCTTGGTGGTAAGCTACTTTTCAACCGACTTCCAAAAAGAAGGAAGTTCTCAATTCGTCTGTATGTTTCAGTTTTATTTCTTTTTTTGTGTGTGTATGGTACGCGATTACTCCGTCAATTGTGAACCGATTCCAATTATTATTTTTGTAATCGGTAGGGTACGTTTCCGAGGTGGTCCCATTGTAATTTCATTGAGATGTGATAAGTATCTTCAGATATATGACGATAAACGTCTCAAACTTGCTATTGAAATTGACTCGCGGGGCATTGAAGTCAGTTGTTTTAGTTTTTAAACTCTTAATTATTGGTAGATTTAATGATCCCACGAAAACCCATGATTCAGGAATGCACATAAAACTTTTATTGGTAGGTATATAGCTAAGATTAGAACCAAAGACCCTCGGGTCAGAATCAGGATAACTATCCTTTACGCCAAAGGGCCGTCCAATATCACTACGTAAGTATTATAAAACTGTCCATCACTGCGTCTGTCTGTCTGTTCGCAATAATCTCAATAGCTTCTGAACGGATTATCATGCGGTTTTCACCCAGAGTGTTTATGAGGAAGGTTTAGGTGCATAATTCGTTAAGGTTTTGTGTAAATTGGTTGACATATGACGATGATTGTTAAATTATATGTTAATATTTTATATTCGATGCAACAAACTGATGCAAATTTTGTAGGCATATATTATGTTCTACCCGTGCAAAGCCGGGGCGGGCTGCTAGTATTCCTTTCCTATTCCTTTATGGACAAGGAATAGGATAGGTAATATAATTTGAATGAAATAAGGCGAGCCATCTTGTAAGGAGAAAACTAACTAAAGAAAAAAAAAAGCTAGATGGATCACTTTCCGTACTTTTCGTGGTGTTTCTTAGTGACCAGGCCCTGAGATTGTCAATTTTCTCGTTTAACAGATAATAATACTACGTAGATACCTAGTTTAGTATCTAGTGTCGCAATTTTCACTGTTCCGAATAAACTTTGATTCCCTACGAAACATCGCCGCAGTATCATAATGAGTTTGTAAACTATAATCGCCTACTATTTTTGTTAACTTAGTTGAAATGAGTTATCTTGTGAACAAATAACATAAATATGATAAATACAAAATTAGAGAAAATTAAATTTGTTTTGATGAAGTGTCGATGCCGGTCAGGCTGTTGCCATACTTCGCCTGCCTATAGAATAGATAGGGCTGCCACAGGCCATGGAGGTAGTGGGGTGCGGGTTGGAACACCTTCTCGTGGTGTACCCTGGGTATCGGCCGGCAACTTTTCCCAGTCAACTGGGTTAAGTTGTCGACCGATAGCGAAGTTCCGACGTGAGGGGCTCCTCTACGTCATCATCATCATCATCATCAGCCTATCTCCGTCCACTGCTGGACATAGGCCTCACCTATGGCACGCCACTGAGCTCGATCTCTGTTTCCAACCGCCGCCAGCCAACTTACGTATATCATCGCTCCACCTAGCTGGGGGGCGCCCTACACTACGTTTACCGAGCCGTGGTCTCCACTCTAGAACACGTCTACCCCAACGGTTATCGGTTCTACGACAGATGTGACTAGCCCACTGCCACTTCAGCTTGTTGATCCTTTGAGCTATGTCGATAACTTTAGTTCTCTGACGTATGACTTCATTTCGAATTCGATCCTTCAGAGAGACTCCAAGCATAGCCCTCTCCATAGCTCGCTGAGCGACTTTGAATTGGTGAACCAGTCGCACCGTCAGCGTCCACGTCTCGGCTCGGTAGGTAATAAGACGAAAGAAAAGACTGACTGACTGACTGAAAGACTGAAGACGAAAGTCTTTAACGAGTGCATCCTACCTAGGATGCACTCGTTAAAGACTTTCGTCTTCAGGCTTTGCGGTATGGGCCATGTAAAGACTTGACGAAGTTTTCCAAATGCTGCCCATCCCAGCTGTATTCTTCTGCGAGTTTCCTTTTCAAAGTTGTTTCTACCCAATTGCAAGATTTGTCCAAGGTAGACATATTAACTAAACTAAACTAAACGGAGTTCCTCTCGAGGAACTCCGTTTAGGGCAATTAGTTCCGGAATAACATGTTCGTTGAACATGATCTTGGTCTTATCCTAGTTCATCCGGAGACCGATGCGTGCAGAAGAATCAAAAAGGGTGGTCAGCATGTATTGTAAGTCCTGCACGGTTTCAGCCATGATGACAAAATCGTCCGCAAACCTCAAGTGAGAGAGGTGCTCGCCGTTTATATTTATGCCCCGTCCTTTCCAATCGAGCGTCTTGAACAAATCCTCAAGAGTGTTGGTGAACAATTTGGGGGAAATAACGTCCCCTTGTCTCACTCCTCTATGTAAAAAGATGTATTGAGTCTGCTGATTTTGTACTTGGACGGTCATAGTCGCGGCGTCATACAAGCCTCTCAGTACTTGGACGTATCGCCAATCAACTTGGCTCCGTTGCAGAGACACCAGAACAGACCAGGTTTCTACAGAGTCAAAAGCTTTCTCATAGTCCACAAACGCAAGGCACAGGGGCTGGTTATCTCTTCGGTCTTCTGTATAACCTGCTGCACTGTGTGTATGTGGTCTATGGTTCCATAACCTTCTCGAAACCCAGCCTGTTCAGGGAGCTGAAATTCGTCAAGTCTATGCGCGAGACGATTTGTGATGACTCTCGAAAACAGCTTATAGACGTGACTCAAGAGTGAAATGGGTTGATAGTTCCTTAAAAGGGTCTTGTCTCCTTTTTTAAAGAACATAACGACCACACTCTTGCTCCACGCCTATGGAGTTCTCCCCGAAAAGAGGACGGAATTAAATATTCGCTGCAGCTGAACAAGCGTTGGAGTTTCACCAGCTTTTAAGAGCTCCGTTGTAATTCCATCCTCTCCGGGGGCTTTTCCATTTTTAGGGTTCCGTAGCCGAATGGCAAAAAACGGAACCCTTATAGATTCGTCATGTCTGTCTGTCTGTCTGTCTGTCCGTCTGTCTGTCCGTCCGTATGTCACAGCCATTTTATTCCGAAACTGTTAGTTTTACAGAATTGAAACTTGGTAGGTAGATGTATTCTGTGAACCGCTTTCCGATTTTTATACAAAAATAAAAAATATAAAAGTTTAAGGGGGGGCATCCCATACATGGAACTGAAACAAAAACAAATTTTTTCTTCAAACCTATACGTGTGGGGTGTCTGTGGATAGGTCTTCAAAAATGACATTGAGGTTTCTAAAATCATTTTTTCTCAAAGTCAATCATTTGAAAGATAGGCGCGTCTAAAGTGGTAAAATGTGGCGACCGCAAAGATAACTTTGTTTTTCATACAAACACTATGAAAAACAAAGTTAATTTTGTAGTTGCGAAAAATCATAGTTATGGTATACTTAACTGTGTTACGGAACCCTACGAGTGCGAGTCCGATTTGCACTTGGCCAGTTTATTAAGCTGTTTGAGAGCCATCACTATTTCGTCCAGGCTGACCTCTGGCAGATCTTCGGTATAATGGCGGGTAAGAGTGGCTCTAGGATCCTCGGACTGAGATTGGGGACGGGACGCTTGCGGCTGTAACCTTTAATGGAGTTCTGGAAAAAGTTTTTGGCACTGATTTTGGCCCGCGAATGACACGTTCTGTCCTTCATCTGGAGTTACGTTGCCGACTGACGTTTACGCAGTGCTGCCAGCAATATGTGAAATATTCTATTATTGGCAAAAAAATAATGCTACTAGGATAAGTTGCCATTTTTTATCAATATTTGTGAAAAATACTCAACCGGGCAAATTTAGATCGGTTGGGCAATCTTGTAAGGTTCTACGGTACCTTATAAGCGTATGAGTTTATTTTTTTTCTATTTTGATAGATAGATAAACACTTTATTTGCACACAAATAATTACAGAAAATACTTATTCTAATTAATGCAAAGGGCGGTCTTATCGCTTAAAGCGATTTCTTCCAGACAACCAAGCTGAGAGTAATATTGCGAGACTGTGACGGACGGTGGTGTATCTATTTTAATCTTTAGTTATTTATATAGTTATACATATACATAAATACACGTGTATACACAAACATACATATAAATATACATATACATTACATAAACATATACATCTACACAAATACTTATACAGGATGATTCAGTACCGATGGATCAAACGAAGCAGGGTATTAGTATCTTTTCTATGGCAGGGTGGTAGAGGACCTCACTGCGCATCTATTGAACCCCCATGTATTTTCTACCATTTTGGATAGTTTATGAGATATGCCATTTTTTTAAGTTTTTGCCTTTCGCCGCTTTGGTTCACAAAAAAAATGTTTTTCTGCTTAACCCTTTACGCTAGAACGATATCTTTTTTGTAATCGTAGGTAAATAATAGACCTAAGAAATGGTATTATTATTATTTTACTCGAAGAGTAAATACTTTCATAATAATAGAAAAAGTTGTAAAAATCTCATTGAGCAATGCTACTGCATAAAGATTGCGAGGCCGATACAAAAAAAATCACATATTATTTTATTTTCATACAAATTTCAAAAACTTCAGCATTTATCTAGCTACAACCTCTGGAAATTTTATTTACCTAAATTATGCGGTTCACATTAAAAAGGTGCGATGAAGTCTAAATTAGTTCACATTATTTTTTCAAATTTGCCCATTTTTTCACAGAGGTTTAGATACAATAAGTAGTGAAAAAGGTAAAAGTAAAAATAAGTTATAAAATTTGTTAAGGAATAATTTGTATATTTGTTTGTTTGGGACTCCTTCACTGTCAAACGGCTGGACCGATTCAGCTCAAATTTTGCACAGGGATAGGCAGTACTTCTTCATGGATCCTATGGCCTAGGATACTTTTTATCACGCGGGCGAAACCGCGGGCACAGCTTATCAGTGGATCAAACTGTATTGACATAAAATTGATTTATATCGGTTGTAATCTACAGAAATAGCGAAGCTAATAATGTTTACGTACTAACTATTGTCTAATCTGTGGTTTCGCTGCAACTATTTTGATGCGCATAATTTTAAATCTCTGATATCTTCTAAAGTTTTCATGTTCATAATGTTTTTTATTAAAAAATTAAAGATTAAAATGGTTACCGTGAGTCAACCTTAAGAGTTAGACATATATCATCGCAAGTTTTTTGTAGACCTTTTTAAGTTGTACAATACTGTAGTACATTATTTTGATCTATCTCGTAGGGTTCAGCCAAAGTTTGCAATGTAAGCGCAAAAAAAGTGTTTATTTACGACATCACATTAGAAACCTCTAAAATTGTCAGTGTTTCTCTACTATATTATGCATGTATTATACATATAAACCTTCCTCTCGGATCACGCTATCTATTAAAAGATCCGCTTCAGATCCGTTGCGTATTTTTAAATATTTAAGCATACATAGGGACGGACTACCGGAATAACAATAAATAACAGGATCAGCAGTTATCATTGGACAAGTAGAATTGCCTTAATCTTTCTTTGAATGTATGGGATGATGGGGATTTTCTTATTTCGACTGGGATGCTGTTCCACAGGCGTGCAGCCTGTACGGTAAAGGATTTGTCGAAGAAGGTAGACGAATGTGTGGGGATTTGCAGAGAAAGATTTTCGGTTGACCTCAACGTTAGGGAGTGCTGAGAGTACAGATACTTAAAGTTTACTTTAAGATAGGGTGGGGAAGCAGGATTAAAAAGAATGCTATAAAGAAGAGAGAAAATATGAGTATTCCGGCGGAGACGTATAGGAAGCCACTTGAGCTTGTGCCTGAAATAGGAGACGTGGTCATATTTGCGCAAACCAAATATGAACCTTATGCCAACATTTTGGAGACGCTCAAGTTTATTCAGCTGGTCCTCAGTTAAATCTAGATAGCATGCATCAGCGTAATCGAGAATAGGAAGCAGTAGGGATTGTGCTAACGCAACTTTGGTAGCAGAAGGAAGAAAACTTTGGAGGCGCCCGTAGAAGCAAAAATCTTACGCCTGACGGCTTCTAGTTGTGGACGCCATGATAGGCTTTGGTCGATTATAAGACCCAAATTCCTAACCTGTGTTTACGTAGTAACTATTATATAAACTGTGCCTGTGTGGTGTATGGAATCGTAATACCATCAAAAATTATAGCAGGAAGTGTACTTCGATCGAGCTTAAGCAAAAATCTTACGCCTGACGGCTTCTAGTTGTGGACCCCATGATAGGCTTTGGTCGATTATAAGACCCAAATTCCTAACCTGTGTTTACGTAGTAACTATTATATAATCTGTGCCTGTGTGCTGTATGGAATCGTAATACCATGTGTGCAGTGACTTTCAGTAACTCCATCAAATCATGGCGCTTCGGTGCAAAAAGTTTGAGGTCATCCATGTACAGCAAGTGTGAAATGACTTCACCCTCTCTCTTAAGCCGATAGCCTAGCCCTGAATCCTCTAATAATGTGCTTAGAGGATTTAGGGCTAGACAGAACCACAACGGACTCAGACTGTCACCCTGGAAGATGCCTCGCTCAATCCTTATAAAGTCCTGCAGACCAGAGAGGCTGTCTCCATCACCCGGTTGACGAAGGACTGTGGTCCACTGCCTCATACAAGAACTTAGAAAAGATCTCAGAGTTGTATCAATTTTATACAACTCCAAGATCCTCTCCAGCCAGGTATGAGGCACTGAATCATAGGCCTTCTTGTAGTCAATCCAGGCGGTGGAGAGAGCCCCTTTGTTCCGCCGGACTTGTTGGCAAATGGCCGTGTCGATGAGGTGGAGCTCCTTAGTACCACGCGACCCAACCTTACATCCATTTTGAGAGGGGGCCAAAATATATATATATATTTATATTTTTTTTTTTTTTTGGGAAACTTACTTCTAAACAAATATAAAAATAAAACTTAAATTTTGAAGGCAATTTACAAATTTCCAAATTTCCGTGTATTGTGTATTGTGTATTGTGTGCAACAATGTGCGAATTAATTTTAAACCTCAGAATAGATGTAAGAAGCTGGTACAGCGTTGTTAAGCATGTAATGGGTCTATAGTTCTTCGGTTCCGTGGTCCTACCGGACTTGTGGAGCAGGAAGGTGACACCGGTTGTCATGAATGTTGGCAAAGAACCAACCTCGAGGGCTTCTTGGAATTGCGCCGCTAAGCGGTCGTGTGAGCATCGAATCCACTTTATCCAAAAGTTGTGTAATCCGTCCGGTCCTGGACTTTTCCAGTTCTGGGCCGTACGGATCGCACAACTAACGTCTTCGGGGCTAATAATGATTGCCCCCATGGATTCGATAGGTTCACACGCGCGCTCAACGACGCACATCCAATCACCCTCCGTGTGTTCAACGGGCACCGACCAGATACTACGCCAGAAGTTATTCATGGTAGTAGCATCCGGACACTGCTCCTCATTCACTCGTTGATTGGTTCCTTCCCAACCTCGGTTTACCTTCCTTTGGTCACTTTGGAAGAGGCGATTTTGATAATAGCGATCTACACGCGCTCTATAGCGACGAATACGGTTTGCCAATGCATAAACTTTCTGCTTCAGAAAGTCAATGCGTTCCGTGACACAAGTCATGTAGTCCCGGGGTCTAATCCCGGTCCCAGCAAAGGCCTGGTTCACGAAACGCATGACTCGGGGGCGATTATTACCCCTTCTGAAGCAGATCAACTTCGCAATAAGAGGCCTAAACATATTGATGCGACACTCGATTCGTTCTTGCCACGCAGGGATAGCGGGGCGTCGCGGTATTCGGTCAGCATCCGGAAACTTGACGCGAACAACGCGACACGCCGCTATAGCCGCGCAGTAAAGAATCGAGTGTGTATCAACTAATGTTTCGCTAGTCTGTATATATGGGACTAGCAAAACGTTTAGGGCTCCCATTAACGCCAGGTTACGTTTATTCATTGGCAAACGTGGTAGTCGCGGCCTAGAATCAGGAGTAGTGCGATACTCCAAAATCGCGTCTTCCAAAGCCCTCCTCAAATGCTCATTAGTCTGGGTACTTACGTTAGTATTCGTACAATCGTCTGCGTCTAGCGCGGCATCCGCCGGGGCAGACGTCGAAGCCGAGCCTGTCGGCCCCTGCGTCGACGACACACTGGGCGGGTCCCGCGCTGAAGCAGAAGTAGTATGAATAATAGGTTACGCCTCCAGACGCAGTCGATCAAGCGCTGAGTCGTCCAACAGTTTGAGCCGCTGGATGGCTCGCACCTGATCTGATAGTCGTTGTGCAGAGACGGCGACGGCTGGCTCAAGGGTCTGAAACAGAGGTAGCATCCTATCACGGTACGCGGACAGGTTAGTTCTTCCCTCTGTAGCCCCGTAGTAGGCGCGCATGCAGTTCTCATTTATAGACTGGGTCCATCGCATGCGACGCGCTACACCACCGGTAGCGAGGGCCGGGCGCGGAGCAGAATGCCCCACAGGCCCCAAGCGTGCCGGTAGCGGTGGCCGTCCTCGTCGCCGCGCAGGTGGTGGTGGCGGCGGCGGCGGCGTATGCCCGTCGTCATCACTCGACGAGCTGCCCTCCGGGGGAGTGACAAAGTCGTCCCCCGACGATGTGCTCGGAGATGACGCGACGGGCGGAGGTGGTAGGTGCGCGCTGCTTGTATCCGCTAATCGTTTCTGGGATCTTGTGATCATTTTTTATTACTTTTACAACAATTCTGTACTTGCCTTGAAGTGCCTTGTACATAGTTTATTGATTTTGATGACATAACTGTATGTCAGATCCGGAAAATTGTATGTAGATTAAATATATATTACTCGAAGTATTTTTTTTTTATTAAAATAGTATTAACACATTTATTATACTTCCTGCTTTTATTGTATGGTTGTTGTGTTGTAATTATGAAAGTAAAATTGTTTAATAAAAGTAATATCAAAAGAAAATTTTCCAAAAGACGTCTTTTCTGAGCGGTGTCAAAATTTATATATAATTATTTTTATTATTATAACGAATAAGTGACCTATAAAACGTTTGTCTAGGCCAGGGGTACGCAATGACCCCAGCTTATAACACGTGGCACAGAACACTTGCTGCTAAGTGAAGATGTGATTACTTTAAATGTGATTATCATCCTCTACAGTGTTACCTCGTGCTGGTCTCAGCTCTCCTGTGAACGTGTTAATCTCATTATTAGATTCTTCTAAATTATCTTTTATTCATTCGAGCGGCATTTTTGTAGGCGTACCCATGTTGGTATGTAAAGCGTGTTTTTTTAAATTATTCACAATTATTTTACAACAAATTATAGATAAAGTAGGATTATATAACTAAAATAGTTTAAAAACTAAACCAACCGACTTCAATGCCCCGCGAGTCAATTTCAGTAGCAAGTTTGAGACGTTTATCATCATATCTCTGGATTAAATTACAATGAAACCACCTCGAAAACGTACCCTACCGATAAGAAAAAGAATCATTCGAATCGGTTCAGAATTTACGTCTTAGTCTTTGGGGCGAGTGAAAGCGCATTTTTGGAATGTTAATGTTCATCGCTGGAGATTTCAAGATGCATTGTTAATTTGATTTGATTATTTCTTTTAATTAAAGGTTATTTAGTGATCTTTGCTTGTTGATTGTTTGGCGCCGACTCAAAATTGCTTAGGTATACATACTTACATTAATTAAGGAACTTAGTTATTAAGTTTAGTTAAAAACTCAAAACCATTACAAAAATATATACTGAGGTATATTAACAGTAGTGTAAGAACTTCGTTATTAAGGTTAAATAACAAAGGTTTATTATTTTTTTTATTAAAAAGTTTTTTTTATGCTACCGATATTAAATGACAAAACGGCGTAAAATTCACTTTCTCGACTTCAAATTCGACTCTCAGTTAGGAATTTTGATGCTATTTTGTGAGGTAAATAAAAAGTATACGTAAACTTTTTTTTATTTCATTGAGTCAACTCTTTACTGTAAACGAAGTAATAACAACGCTAGGTCGAGCGCCTCAGACACATTTTTGCTTGTATTGTCTAAAATAAACGTTGGTATTGTGTTTTTGTAGGGGAGTGAAGTATCTGTTACTTTACCCATAATCACATCAAATATCCGTGGAATATTTTAAAACATCATGCCTTCTCTTAAATACTTAGGTAGTAGTTAGGTAGTCAGTATCTATACCTACCTACTAAAAAGTTAAAAATAAATTATAAGTAAAAAATATTTTTAAAAACAAGCTTTTATCTGGGACCATGAACTAAAATGTTAAAAATAAATTCTAGCCAGTATTTGGCGTGTAGGTTACCTATATTTTTAAAAGCTTGAGGCACTGAAATATAGTAATTACCTAGCCTGAAAAACGGGTAGTGCTTCAAGCTTCTAAGAATATAGGTAAGTACCTACACGCCAAATACTCACTAGAATTTATTTTATTTTATTTTTAGTTCATTGTACCAGATAAAAGCTTGTTTATAAAAAAAATGTACTTATATTTTTTAGCGATTGATTTAAATCGGGTACAGAATAAAATTTTTTGTATATTGTATTGTATAATACTAGCTGGCCTGGCAAACTTCGTACCGCCTAAAGTGCCCCGAAGACGGTAATTTGCAAATTGACAATTTTTGCGTTATTGATCGTTTCAATTGAAGGTGCGAATGATGGAGCATAAATCGATGCGTCAATTGCTCGCCCACATCACAATTGCTCGCCGACATCACATTGTGCTCTCTGCACAGTAGAGAAGGTAGACGCACGATGATATCAAATTCATTGACGTCGACTAGCGAGCGAGTAATAAATTAACTCCTCTGGTAAGAAATTTATTCCCTGGAATACCTCTATCTGTCTATTGAAAAATTCGAAAATATGCCAGCTGTGGTATCTGATCGTGTAACTGTTATATTTACAATTATTTTCCATTGCTTTTAATATTTATTCTGCTATTCTAGGCGGAGACAAATCTAACAAATTAAAAACCATGAAAATTGGTCCAGCAGTTCTCGAGTTATAAGTCTCCGAACAAACCCGATTAATTACAGTTTTATATTTCTACGAGGTAGGTACTTATTCACTACATATTATAAAACAAAGCCCCCCGCCGTGTCTGTCTGTCTGTCTGTTCGCATTAATCTCAAAAACTACTGAACGGATATTTATGAGGTTTCACTAATAGAGTAATTCATGAGAAGGGTTTACGTACTCGTATATAATTTGTCAATGTAGTGTGCCAATTGCTTCAAATATGATGATAATTGTAGGAAGTGTCGGAAAATATCAAGCCACCTGGGAGCTCTGCCTTATTTATCCCTTTGAGATCAGCATCCTCTTTTAAAGGTCTACTAGCTACTCGCCCCGGCTTTGCACGCGTCGAGCATATATTCCTGCTTTTTTGCATAAGTTATGAGACGAGTTAGTTAAGACGAGTATGAATTAACTTCAAGTCTTCAAGAATCATCGTCTTGATAAATTATATACACATTGTAATGAACATTATTTTGCCAGGTGGGAGCGGGGTCGTGTATGTGGGCGATGACCTTTAAACTGATGCAAAAATACAGGCATATATATAGCTATATATATATATATATGCTATACCCGTTCGAAGCCGGGGAAGTAATAAAATTCATCACATCCATTAATAACATTTTTTCAACCCTAGCTGTCCTGTAAGCAATGTATGAAAATTAGAAACTAGTGGATAACGGTGCCTAAGTTCGCCTACTATAGTTATTTAAACAAAAATCCTCCCCATACATAGTCTAGTCATAACTGAAACAAAAAAAAATTGTCATCGAACCTAGTGCGGGGTCTATAGATAGATAGGCCCTCCCTTTAACATAGGGAGAGAACTAACCTTTAAAATAGGGAGTGAAAAAAAAATGCTATAGATCTCAATAAACACTTTCAACGAAAATTGGTGTGAAGGGCCTGACTTGCACTTTGCCAGTTTTTTTTCTCATCCATCTAGGTCTTCACCTAGGGGCACCTTCACTAAGGGGACTTTACAGTAGTTTTAATTTGAGTGAATATTTGATAAAGTATTTTAATGTAGTCCATTCAATCTATTTAATTTTATTTAGGCATCCAGTCATCTTCACAAGCCGAACTAAACTCTGAGCCACCGGAAACAATTACTATACTGATAACAGATACCATGCCGAGTACTAGTAAGGGTCCAGCGCCGAGTCCTGGATATAATACCTCTATCATTCAAAGTGGCGAGCCTGTATCCGAAGATATTGATGCTGAAAAAATTCTGTATCGAAAGCAACTAAATGCGGAAAGATGCCGCAGGTATCGTCAAAAACGCAAGCGGCTTAAATCGGGCGCCAGTTGTAATAAAGGCACGAGCGACAGTGATAGGAATACGAGTCGAGGATTGTTTGTTGCTGATGCAGAGGAATTCGAAAACTTGGCAAATCACTCTCAAGATTTTTCCAACGATGAAGATATAGACAGAAGATGTACAAATCTAGTTATTTGCATGGCCTGGTTAAGAAGGGGATTGTTAAAGACTGGCTTAATTATCTTGTGGTTACTCCGCTTTATAAGCATTATGACATTAAAATCAGCCAAGATTTCTTGGAGGAATTAAACTATAAGAGTGAAAATCTAGACATTATTTTAGACGATTTCGCTGAACCAATTGAAATCGATGATACTCTGGTTGCTGAAAAGCATACTCTTTTATGGTCGGAGGATAAATATTTACGAATTGCACCGGGAGAGAACAAGAGACCTATTAGCCTGCTGTTTGATCCTAATGCGGAAGAATTATCTTTCCCAGCAATTTACTACGGTCAATTTAGGGAAGTCAAAGATGGTGTTCATTGTATAGCATACTCGATTGCAAGTGAACTGCGGCGCTCTGATCAACGAGGAGTTACTCCTCGCCACTTGCTCTTCTTAGCCATGAAGGTTATGCAACTTCGAGTGAGTGAAAACATCAGCATTGCTTTTAAACATGTCGGACAAGGCATAAACATAACGAAAGAGCAATTATCTTCCGATTATCTTAATAACTGTATGGAATCAAAGTTGGCTTTTCTAAAACCTATACCGAATTCAGTACAATATTGGAAAAGTCGAAAAAAAGACCTCTTTGCGATGATCAGGCAACTTGGTATGCCAACGGTATTTTTGACGATGAGCGCCAATGAAATATCATGGAAATGGCTTTTGAAAACATTGCATAAATTAAAACATGGCACGGAGATCACTGATTTAAAAGTTGATCAGCTGCACTTTAAAGTCAAGGCAGCGTTAATAAATGAAGATGCTGTAACATGCGCCATTTATTTCAACAAACTTGTCAATGTAATAATGACAATTCTTCAAAATAAAATTGTTAGCCCATTCGGTAAGCATTATGTTCAACATTATTTCAAGAGGATTGAATTTCAACAAAGAGGAAGTCCTCATGCTCATATTTTGCTTTGGTTGAATAAGGCGCCTATAGATGCTGTTGGGGCAGATATGAATTCTACTATTCGGCTTATCGATAGTTTAATTTCAGTATCAAGCACGGAGTCGTCAGGACATATAAATCTCATCACACACCATCACACTTTTACGTGTTATAAAAATAAAGGGAATCAACGGAAATGCAGATTCAATGCCCTTTTTATGCCTAGTCGATCAACCGTACTACTTAAGCCTTTGGCTAAATCTACTGATGACGAAAAACGCGTTCATGATAAGTATAAAAAAATATATCAAAGAATGCACCAAAATCTTGAAGACAATGACTACGATAACATTGATGATTTTTATCATAAAAATAGCGTAACATCAGATGAAGACTATCATAAAATTCTGTCCGCAGGAATTTTACGGCCAATGGTTTTTGTTCAGCGTCACCCTAATGAAAAATGGCATTACTTCTTCAATCCGTTTATTTTTCACCATTTGCAATCGAACATGGATATCCAATACATAACAGATGAGTATTCATGTGCTGCGTACGCTGTGGAGTTAGTAAACAAATCCAATCGAGGCATTAGTAATCTTCAACAGGAGCTATTGGATCTTTTGGAGGAAAATCCAAATTTAGATTTGGTTGAAATGACAAGACATATGAGTGCTAATATTTTAAATACAATAGAAATGTCCGGCCAAGAAGCAGCATGGTTTCTCCTTAGGGAACCAATGTCTAAGTCAACGCTTAAAGTTGAATTCATACCTACAATGTGGCCTCAGGAACGTCATCGTATTAGAAAAACAGAAAAGGAATTCCAACGGCTTTCTAATGACGATACAAATATTTGGGAAGAAAATTGTTTCGAGAAATACGAAAATCGACCTGTAGAATTAGAAGATGTTTCGTTGATTCAGTTTGTTGCTTGGTATGCAGTCAAAGCTCGAAGAAAACCGTCGGGACCTCAAATCTCAAACCAAAGTTGGGATACAGAAGATGACGAAGATATTGAAGAAGACGTAGCAGCAGAAGAAAATGTCAATCAGCAAAATCAGCAAAGTGAAAAAATATATTACCGTCGGAAAACACCAAGGATCGTACGCTATCGACATTACGAAATGGCAAATCAAATGTTAGACTACAAACGTGAAATGGTCACCTTGTACATTCCATTTCGTAATGAAGAAAGGGACATTCTGGCTGAAATGCGATTTAACCAAATCTATGAAGAAAATGTACAACTGATTTCAGCTCGGCGTGAAGAGTTTGAAACAAATTTGGATATTGAAAAAATTATTGAGGCGTACAGAAAATTATGTCTTTCTGACGAACGTGAGGAAAACCTTGAAATTTTGCCGCTTATGCAGCATAATGCGAATCCATTCATCGAATTTAACAACAATCTAGATGCAGGTACTGTGCCGCTTTGAAATATAGTATCATTTTACGTAAAATATTAATATTTTTCATGTTCCAGGAATCAATGGAATTCAATTGAAGCTTACCAAGATAGACGCAAGGCTAAAAAAAATCACAGGCGCTGTACGGGAGCTTTGATATTCTAATGATTGTACACGCAACTGTAATATACAAGCAGCAAAAACAAAGTATCGCACGGTCTATGCTGTGGCGACAACTAAAAAACTATTACATAAAGTATAATGCGTCAAGAGGATCGAGAATTTTCGACTATTTAAACAAAAATTGGTGACGGCTCAGAATTAAATTTTAATTACACATTAAATAGAAAATTCTTCAAATTATAATTCAAATCTAATTTCATTTAATGTAGACCTATGATAACACTCAAGCACTGTGCACAATGTATAAACTACAACAGTGATTGATGTAACTGCAGAACGTTCACTGGAGATGTAGCCGAACAAATGTGTCCGTCAAGGATTGCATTATTTTCAAGTCAAATAAGTTGAGAATTATAATAATTCGATTCTTTCGAGTTATGATATAAAATAAGAGTCAATCGCTGAGGACATAATCATGAATTGTAATGATCCCGTACTTGCTGGAAAATATTTAGATGCGCTTGCAAAAACAAAGCACCCGTTGTTGCCGGTGGACTGCCGCATAAAATAACTTTTGTTAATAATTTACCGTATACCATAACAAAAAATATTGAGGTTTCGGACGGAATGTCTAACGGTCATTTAAGAAAATTGATGCATCTTAAAATTTGACGATACTAAATTAATTAGAGTATGATTAGTATTTTCGAACAAGCATGTGGGAAAAAAATCTGACAAAAATTGGATCATCACATCGAGGAATTGAATGTTGATAGATACTCCGTGCCAATTAAATGAGTTACAACTTTGTCACCGATCAGGATTCATAACCGAAATACAGTCCTAAAATAACTAACACATTTCCTATTATCAGCTCTCAACGCATCACAATCCAAAAAGCGTAAGGAGGAACATACGATGAAGTCGTACATGCTAACCGGTGAGATAGTGGTCAAATGCCAGCGGCTAGCCTATCCTATATGAAAGAAAAAAGTAGTTTACCATTATGAAAAAGTCCACGCTCAAGATTTAGTTTACGTGGCTCTTAGTCGCGTCCGTTTATAGGATCCGAAAAAAGTTGCACTCGTATCGTGGTTATGGAAACCCTCACAGGATACCAAAAGAACCTGAGATTACTGAGTTTTACTGAGACTTCGCTGAGCGTCCGTCCGTCCGTCCGTCTGTCCGCACTTTACAGGGCTGTTTCCCCTTAACCGTAGTAGGTACATACTTGACATTTTCACGAAGTATGTATTTCTAATATGGGAGATTTAATACAAATACTAAAAACAAAAATATTCCATGTCGTTTGTTAATACGGGGGTTATACGAGTAGTATTAGATCGAGTCGACACGCTCGTCGATAATCATTTACAATCAAAGTTCTTTAACTCGCAAGACTCCAGATAAATATGTTTTAATTTAAAATGAACAATCTTAAAGTATAGGAACAGGTTCACGGGCGGGTACGGGAGGAGAGATGATCCATGTTAATAGATGTGTGGTATGCGCGCAGTGGCGGAGGTGCGTCGCAAGTGGTCCCACATCCGGAACTCGTACTCGCGGCACCTGCGCAACGAGACGCACGGGCTGCGCACCGGCCGCGGCCGCATGGTGTCCCGCTGGTACCTGGCCGACGAGCTGGAGTTCCTGCGCCACCACATGGCCACCGACACGTGAGTCTGTCCGCTGTGTGCTGTGTGCTGTCTACGCCTCGTGTGCTCCGGGTGTTCATGGGCGTGTGTTGTCGGTTGCAGCCGGCCGTCGCTGTTGAAGCTGGAGAAGACGGGCGCGACTGCGTGGTACGCCGCGCCCGAGCCGGCGCCCGCCTCCGTCTCCAACGACGACTCGTGCGCCTCCGTCCCCGACACCGAGTCCGGCGCCTACTTTCAGTTCTTCCGCGCCATACACAAGGACTACCTCGAGCTGACGCCCGTCAAGCGGAGGTGAGCACGCGACCCTCCCGCCCCGCCCGAGGCTCGTGTTCCGGTCTGACTCTCGACCCTCGGTCCGCAGGTTCTTCCGGAGGAACTGCCTCATCCTGCTGCACTCGCTGGTGGACGGCGAGGCGGCGGGCGCGGCGGGCCCGGCGGAGCCCGGCGCGCTCAATCTCTCCTGTGAAGTCGACAGCGACTCCGAGCGCGAGCAGAAGGTGTTCGCGAGTCAGTTCGTCTCCAGCGGGCCGTCCGCGCCGCAGGACGCCTCGGAGGACGCAAGTCTGCTGCGGGAGATGGCCCCCCCCACGCAGGCCCCGGCCGAGCACTGAGCGCCGTCACAGCAGCGAGCCGGCGGAGTGAGGGCTGCGAGACGTCGTGGTGCCGTCGGGGGCGCGGGCTCGGCCGTCTCCTCTCTTCTATATCGCGGGTTAAGAACCGATACCATCCATCTTATTTATTATTTTAAGTTTTTATTTTTATTGAGATAAATTAAGAAAAAGAGGAAAAGTATGTGTTTACCTTTTTATCTTGATATTTCTACGGTAACGATGTCTACGCGCGGAAACCGCGGGGCACAGATAGTTGCAATAAATCTATCTAAATAAAAATAAAAACTTCAACAAAAATAAGATGTATGGTATCGGTTGTTAACTCGCGACATAGAAGAGAGGAGACGGCCGAGCCCGCGCCCCCGACGGCACAACGTCTCGTGTACTTACACACAAACTTTCGCCTTTACATATAATATTATAGTAGAATAGGATGGTACTAAAACTCTTGAATTGTTATTTGACAGAGCCTCTATTTATTCCCTCAGGCCCGCACAGTATCCGCACAGTGTCCGCACAGTGTCCGCACAGTGTCCGCACAGTGTCCGCACAGTGACCGCACAGTGTCCGCACAGTGTCCGCACAGTGTCCGCACAGTGTCCGCACAGTGACCGCACAGTGTCCGCACAGTGACCGCACAGTGTCCGCACAGTATCCGCACAGTGTCCGCACAGTGTCCGCACAGAGTCCGCACAGTGACCGCACAGTGTCCGCACAGTGACCGCACAGTGTCCGCACAGTGTCCGCACAGCGATATTTCACAGCGCGATTTTTATTCTAGCGATTTACATTCCGCGATCTGAAATCTGAATTACCGCTTCGCGTGCAATGTGCATCAAATGACAGATATTTTCTCGCAGGAATTTTTTCCGCGAGTTCGGATACGTCCAAATGATACAATACTTGTTTTTGAGGGCCCGGTGGCGTTGTCGGGAGAACGGTCGGCTTTGATGCCGTGGTACCGAGTTCAAACCGCCGTGCACCAATGGATTTTTCTATCGAAAAAATTATGTGCGCTTCTCACAATGGCCCTCCGGTGAAGGACAACATCTTTAGTTTGAAAGTTTTCGCGAAAATTATTCATTTTAATGTGAACGTACCGGCTTTTGTTCGCGTGTATTTACTTCGGATATGCCCGCGCTTCCCGGCGGGACTCGAACCCGCCTCCCCCCGGATTACACGTCCAGGTGCTCTGCCAATTAACCCTAATAATAATCCCGTAATCCGGGGGGTGCGGGTTCGAGTCCCGTCGGTACGATGAAATTTTGGATTGTGTTTAACAATTTACAATTTTTATATAATTTAATTTTGACATTTCAATATTATATTGACCCATCGCAATTATGAGCAGTTCCTCGCGAGCCCCCTGCCCTCACTGCCCCGACATGGGAAAGCTGTTTTCCGTGCCTCATGGCCTCTTGGTGCATATAGGGCGTAAACACAAGGACATTACTCTGGTCAACCCGGCAACCCACACTTCAGTAACCCCCGTTACCTCCACACAAGCCCCCATTCAGCATTCGTTGCCCGAGGTGCCTACAGGTATGGGTCTGACTGATTTGCCATCCTTAAAGTCAGGGGTCCGAGTTCTTAAACACATACCTAAAGGAGCCAGGTGTGTGGCAGCTGGAAAGCTCGCGTCGGTGATCGACCGCTGCCTGCTATCTAATAGCGCCAAAGACTGGACGGAGCTATCATTTTTTGCATTTACAGCTTTGCGAATGCCAGACCGGAGTGACAAGAAATCTCTCACAGCAAAGGTTAAGGCCAACATCGAACGTAGCCAGATTGTTTTACAGGCAGAGAGTGCACCCCATAGACCATCTCCTCTTTGTAAACGTGTCGAATCAAAAGTTTTCGAGGGAGACCTCAGAGGTGCGGCGCGTCTGCTTACTTCTGACAGTTTTTTCGCGCCACAGAACGAGGACACAATAACAGCTTTAAAAGAAAAGCACCCCGCTCCCTCTCGCCCATTAAATATCCCTTCGGATCCCAATCCCTCGGATCCCTGCCTCACAGTGGCGGCGAAGGATATAGCAGAAGCACTTTCATCCTTTTACCGGGGTTCCGCATCTGGCTTGGACGGCTTGCGCCCTGAACATCTTCAAGAGCTAACTTCCCCGGCAGCAGGCGACAACGGGCCTAGATTGCTAGAGGCTTTAACACGCCTTTGTAACTTCTTATTAAAGGGGCACCTTAATAGTGATATTTGCCCGTATTTTTATGGTGGTATTCTGTGCGCCCTCCAAAAAAAGGATGGGGGAGTTAGACCCATAGCTGTAGGCAATACCTTTCGTCGACTGGCGGCCAAGTTATGTTGCCGCGCAGTAAAAAACTCCATGGCATCCTATCTGCTGCCTCATCAACTAGGTTTCGGCAACCCCCTTGGCTGTGAGGCGGCCATACACGCTTGTCGATCCTTTGCGATGCGTGAGAGCAACGATGTACTCATCAAACTAGATATCCGGAATGCTTTTAACAGCGTTGAGAGGGATATAATTCTTGATGAAGTCAAAGATCATGCACCAGAAATTTTCCCATTTTTGCACCAGTGCTACGCAACTCCCAGCAACCTTTTCTTTAACGACGTGAGAATTTCATCTCAGGTAGGAGCTCAGCAGGGGGATCCTTTGGGCCCGTTAATATTTAGCTTCGCCATACACAAGGTCATAAGCTCCCTGAAGGCTCCACTTAATATATGGTATCTAGACGATGGCACCATAGGTGGACCCCCAGATACAGTGGAGGGGGACTTTTTCCAGCTCTAAAGAAACTGGGATTGTAAGTCAATACATCCAAGTGCGAGTTGTTCCCTTGCTCCCCAGTTGCCGCAGAATCAATCGAAAGCTTTCGGTCTGTTGTACCCGGACTTAAGATAGTGGACCGGAATTATTTCTCGCTGCTGGGGGCTCCAATTTTCTTTGAGGGGGTGCCCGACAGCATGCGGGAGAAGACGCGTGTCTTGGCTTCACTCGAGGATCACTTTCAGCATCTGCCAGCACACGTGGCACTTACACTTCTCACGAGCTGTTTTTCGATGCCAAAGTTGACCTACGTCGTAAGAACAGCTCCAACGTGGAAACTCCCAGGAGAAGTTTCGCACTTTGATAGCGCCCTTAAGCAGTTGCTGGAAGTGATTTTAAATGTCCACCTTAATGAGGCACAGTGGTGCTGGGCAAGTCTGCCTATCCGTTGCGGCGGTCTGGGCGTTCGTAGGCTGCAGGAGACCGGGCACATTGCTTTCCTCGCCTCGGCAAGTGGTGTCACATTGTTAGATACATCTTGCCGGATATAGGTGACCGGGATCGCATCCCGTACGCCAAGGAGGCTCATAAAGTATGGTCGAGAATGTGTCCTGATGCCCAGCCGCCAGAAACGCATAAATGGCAAAGAGGCTGGAACGACCCAGTCTGCAAGCGGCAGCTCTCGCAGTTGCGGGACACCAGCTCAGGAGGCGAGTTAGCTCGTATTAACGCCGCCACTAAGCCGGAGTCCGGCGCCTGGCTGCATGCCCTGCCTTTTCCACACTTGGGCACGCTCCTAGACGACGACTCCCTTAGAGTGGCCACGGCTCTTCGTCTCGGATGCTCGGTATGCGAGCCTCACGCTTGCATCTGTGGGGCGACGGTTGAGGCAAACGGTCATCACGGTCTAAGTTGCACGCGGTGCGCAGGCCGTAGACCTCGACACCACGCCATCAACGACATCTTGAGAGGAGCCCTCGTTTCCGCAGAGGTGCCATGCGTTCTGGAGCCGCCAGGGTTGTCGCGTTTGGATGGCAAACGGCCAGACGGCCTCACGCTGATCCCTTGGCAGAGAGGGCGCAGCCTCGTATGGGACGCTACGTGCGTGTCAGGCTGCCACCTCCCTGCCACTCAGCAGTTAGCGGGAGCAGGAGCAGAGACAGCTTATGATTTCGTCCCTTTCGCCGTCGAAACAGCGGGACCATGGTGTTTAGAGGCCAAGAAGTTCGTCCAGGAGTTGGGGCGCCGCCTTAGAGAGAAGGGGCGCGAACCTCGCTCGGGTTGGTTTTGATCCAGCAAATTTCCCTAGCTGTGCAACGCGGCAATGCAGCAAGCGTGCTGGGAACGTTTGGGCAGGGTTCGGCTCGCGGCAGACATAATCATGTCAACCAACACAATTTAGATTAAGACGTACTACGTGTGTAATCAATTTGTAATGTTGGACGATAATGTTTTGTGATATTTAATAAATCGTACAATAGATATTATTACCATAAGACATGGGCCGCCGGAAAGGAGGTGTAAGGTTTTAATTAATTTTAAAGTTTGGTACTCATCAAAACTTTTGTATGAAATATCTACATAGAAAATAAAGAAAAAGAACCCACCATTTTTTTGATAAAAAAAAAAAACAAAAAATAATATAATATAACATTTTAAACCACCCCGACTGATCTATGTATAATAGCTTTTTCCAATGACTCTAAACACGACGTTTAAAATCTGAGCTGTACGTTGGTGAGGATTTGAGTATTCTGTAAAGTCCAGGAGGCTTCCATGTTTACAATATCGTTGAAGAAGAAGATTTTCGAATTGATCAGACCTATGAAAGTTGATTTCATAGCGCAATTAACTAGAAAAAAGCTCATAATTTTATAACGATTGAACGAATTTTCATGAATCAAAGCTAAGAAAACTCTCGATGAAGACATCTATCAAACAAAAAAAAACTATCAATAATAAAAACAAAATCGGTTCATCCGGTTAGGTGCTAAGATGCTACAGACAGACACACAGATACACACGTTAAACGTATATTACCCCTACATTTTGCGTCGGGGAACGCCGTAAGGTTACGGCGGCAGATGTACTCCTTGGTGGTAAGCAACTTTTTAGTAGATTAATGATTCCACTACCACTGTACGAAAACTCATGATTCATGAATGCACATAAAACTTTCATTGGTAGGTATATAGCTAGGATTAGAACCAACGACTGTCGGGTCAGAATCAGGGTAACTATCCTTTACGCCAAAGGGCCTTCCAATATTAATACGTAAGTATTATAAAACAAAGTTCATCACTGCGTCTGTCTGTCTGTTGGCAATAATCTCAATAGCTACTGAACGGATTATCATGCGGTTTTCACCAATAGCCAGAGTGTTTATGAGGAAGGTTTAGGTGCATAATTCGTTAAGGTTTTGTGTAAATTGGCTGAAATATGACGATGATTGTTAAATATGTTAATATTTTATATTCAATGCAACAAACTGATTTTGCCAACAAAGCAAATTTTGTAGGCATATATGTTCTACCCGTGCGAAGCCGGGTCGGGCTGCTAGTATAAGAATAAAATAAAAGGACATCGCAGAATTTGGAAAAAAAAAATGCACTGTGAAATATCGTTGTGCGGACAGGGCCTTACCTCGTAGACGAGATCTCATAGGAGAAACACTCGGTCCGCGCTCGCAACATTATGTTGTATCGCTCGCTACGCTACCGTCGGGATTCTATTTTACCGATGTCACCAATGGCACTTTGAACTGTGCCAATGGTATCAATTTCTGATAGCGACCTCAAAGAAGAATACTTTGTTGCTCCCCTATGATAGGTGTTGATGTTGCAGTTACTGTGTGTTCTGGTGTAGACAGGTGGTATTGGTTCTTTATATACATATGTATATGTACACTTGTTACCTACCCACTTAGTTACTATCAATACATTAATATTGAGTAATGAATGTTCATGAGAAAGAAATGTGATTCGGACTGAAGTTTTGATAAATAATAATATGTTACGTGTCCATACAGGTAATACGAGTATGTATAAATATTCCATTATAATGGATGGAATAATTTGACCACTTCACATTAGTTTAGGAGATATAATGTGATTAAGTACATTATAATATCTAGGTAAGTAATGTATCTAGGTCGCGAATTGCGCGATCAAAACAGCTAAATATGTAGTTGTTGGTTTGTAAATAACGTTGAAGTTAAATACAGTTTTGTCAAGAAAACATTAGCGAATTTTTTGTTTAATATCCCATAGGGTAGAGTTTGACCAATATCTCACCTGTTGGTACTATTATTTATTCTGTCCTGGTGGTAAGTGCCGATGCGGTCGAGGAAAGATCGTAGGACGTTAGGCCTAAAATGATACTGGCTCTCAAGGACAGCTGCCGAACACACTACTACTCTAGTATTGTAAACTCTTTGATAATTTGATGATAATATGCATTCGACACAGCTATTATTACTAGTATACCTTCAAATAAAATGAAGTGAACTGGCTCAGAGTGGAAACTAAAGAATAGAGTGGATCTAAGTGGCCCCCACAGAACAGAATAGTCCGAGGTGGCTCCGCTTGGGACTACCAAGATACTAGTGATAGTGATATCTGTGTCCTTTTCAACCTCTCGGTGTTATATCAGTGCAGTGAGTTTATTTATATCAGTTGTATCACAAATGACAAAGCAACAAGCAGCTACACTTGATACACAGTTGATACAAAGCAACAAGCAGCTACACTTGATACACAGTTGATACAAAGCAACAAGCAGCTACACTTGATACACAGTTGATACAAAGCAACAAGCAGCTACACTTGATACACAGTTGATACAAAGCAACAAGCAGCTACACTTGATACACAGTTGATACAAAGCAACAAGCAGCTACACTTGATACACAGTTGATACAAAGCAACAAGCAGCTACACTTGATACACAGTTGATACAAAGCAACAAGCAGCTACACTTGATACACAGTTGATACAAAGCAACAAGCAGCTACACTTGATACACAGTTGCTGAATGCTATTATCAGATCTCTGTGAACAGTGAGTTAATCAATAGTTCAACATTACATGCGCTTGCAATCTTATTGTTAAATTAATATTACTTTGGGCCAGTTTCACCGGTTCCTGATAATGTGTTCGATAGTTATCTGACACATGACCACAGAATAATGAATAGTACAAGTACTGTACATACTCGTACAAGTGACATAACGCCATATAAAGCTGTAAAGAATCTATCAGATTTCTTCACATTAGCTCTATCAGGAACCGGTGAAACTGGCCCTTAATACATACATACTAGAATTGTTAGTAAGTATTTAACGAAGCCGCGGCAGAGCAGCACAGAGTTGGGTCGACGACATCTAACCTGCGGCAGGAGGACGTGAGCGGACACGGTAATGTTATATAGGTACATCTCGGAGTAGCCTCTTATCTATGGTTTACAGTCGTTGCTGATGAATGTTGTATACTAGATGTTGTTACTAGAGACGGTCGCGCGGCAGCGTGTCATGTCATGTCAGTGTCCAGTGTCCGTCTACTTCGGTCGTAGAGAAGCCACATGGCGTGCATGTGGCATGGCCGTGTCGTGGCTGAGTGTTACTTGAAATCTGCTTCTATAGTTGTGTGTGTGACGCATCCGGCACCCCAATACTTAGAACCAACATTTCATAAATACATCTTTTCAACCGACTTCCTAAAAAGAAAGAGGTTCTCAATTCGTCTGTTTTTTTAATGTGTATGTAACGCGATTACTCTGTCAATTGTGAACCGATTTCAATGATTCTTTTTTTAATCAGTAGGGTTCGTTTCTGAGGTGGTTCCATTGTAATTTCATCGAGATCTGATAAGTATCTCCAGAGATATGACGATGAACGCCTCAAACTTGCTACTGAAATTAACTCGCGGGGCATGGAAGTCGGTTGTTTTAGTTTATAAACTATCTTAATGATATAGTTCTTAAGTTATTGACGTCCAAAAATGACGATTTTAATCACGCCCTGACTCACGTTTCGTAGTACGTAGGAACTTGATATTTTGATATAGGTACTTAAAAGGTTCCTCCGTCAAGCTCCGTCTGTAATGAAAGCATAACTTAAAGCCTTTTTTTTGCCTGAGCTGAAACGACACGCTTCGCTCGCACCTCGCGCTTGTTGGCTCAATAAACCTTTTTTAAATTTTCTTTGCTCTGAGTTTTAGTTCTTAAATCTTGGTTGACAATATTAAGTTTTACCAAGCTTCCCACACAATATCACTAATCATGTTGCATTGCATTGCACCCCACAGTGAACGCAACGAGCAACCTCATAAGTTCCCATGCAGTGACGTCACACGTGGCGAGGCGGGGTTCATATGGAAGGGCCAGGCGGTGACAGCTGCGACACACTACCTACATAAAACTCGCCCCTTTCTGAGAATCTATTATAAGCAGAGTCGAGATTCTCGCCCCGGTCCCAAATAAGGGTCCCTTTTTATATTGCGAACATTCCAGCACTTGAATACTGTATTAAGACAAGTGACGATCGCTGTAATATGGCGTCGTGCTTGTCTGGAATACTCTGGAAGTATAAGCGGTAAGGTAAGGTGGTGAGACAAGACGCTGGACAACATTTACTATTTTATTTCTATTACCCACTATATGTATCATATTAGGTACCTATCTACGAGTATCCTAACAAAAACATTATAGGTATACATATAACATAGGTACTGTGCAAACAATATGTACCTACCTAATGTGCTTGCTCTGACATGTAAGTATATTATTATTAAAGTTTGCACAGTAAAAAAGTTACAGATCTTATGGAGAGTAAGTTCCTAGCTATACACGCCCTAACCCACAGAACACGGAAATCCCTAACCTTTTTTTTTTTTTTTTGTGGACTTGGCCATAACACGGTCTGTGTATTGTGCCACTTTCTTGATATATGTTGCTTAGTTTATTACATATTTATTTATTAAAAACGGGGAAACTTATTTACAAAAGAAAGAATAGCGAATATAATTCGGAATTTAAAAATGATCAGAAAAGCATGTTTCAATATATAAGATATGTACAAAATATATACAATATATACAATAAGTTAATACAAAATATATTATTTACAGTTTAATATCATTCAATAAAATAAAGTCGGATATGGCTTTAAAAATAAGGCGATTATTTGAAGATAACAGGCATGGAGAATTAATCGGAAATTGAATCTTCAGTAACAAGAGAGTGTCAAAGAAAGAGGAACGGTCATACATAGGGCAAGATAATAGTATATGATTTACATCGGCTACGGGATGTCCACAATCACATTTAGGACTATCTCTAATACGGAGTTTGGCAAGATGGGCTGGGCTACAAACGTGCCCCAGTCGCAATCTTA
Organism: Cabera pusaria; assembly: GCA_954871355.1. Classification (NCBI taxonomy): domain Eukaryota; kingdom Metazoa; phylum Arthropoda; class Insecta; order Lepidoptera; family Geometridae; genus Cabera; species Cabera pusaria. The sequence continues at coordinate 25,887,347 of OX940901.1, read as the reverse complement.
TAAGGACAGTTGTGGCCAACTTGCCAAGCTCCGCACTAGAGAACCAAGGTTTCATTGTAACATTAGGCTGCAGTGAGTAGTAGTAAATTCCTTTTGACAAGGCACTTTTTGCCCAAGCTTTATTCCAGGATTCCTGGAGATGAAGTCTAGGCAAAGTAGCCAGGTCATGGCAGTAGTTAACATAAGGATACGTATCACCAGAGTGTATAGCATCGTTGGCAAGGTAATCAGCTTTTTCATTGCCAATGATACCACTGTGACTTGGAACCCAAATGAATGTAGTGGAATAACCTTTCTGAGAGCATTTGAATAATTTATCTCGGGCGTGAATAATGACAGGCATGTGAACTTTTGCATTAAAAGGACATCGTGTTAGGGCTTGAATGGCGCTCATAGAGTCTGATATAATTAATGTGTGTTTTAGTTTTGTGAGTAATATGTATTCCAACGCTTTTAGAATACCAAAACACTCACCTGTAAATGTCGATGTTTCTGGAGGAAGTTTTATTTTTTGTACTATTTTATACTCTCGGTGATAAACACCAACACCAACATTTTGATTGTTCTCATGTTTAGAAGCGTCGCAATAAATATGATGCCATCCAAACCATTTGTCATCAGTTATTAAATTGAAAGTATTGTTAACACCTATGTCACTTTTTACAAAACCTAAATCTAAATGTGTAATAGGAGAAATAGTTAAAGTTTCATAGTTAGTGGTGTAGAGAGGAAGAATCTTCGATCGATAGGTAGGAGCTGATAGGTTTTTTATTTTTTGTAAACTGTTAATAATACACGGTGTAGTTTTAAATTTCCAGTATGCACAGGATGAGATAAAGTCTGATAATGTGATTAGTATTGGTATAAGAGGATGCTCTAAAAACTGGAAGGCACGGAAAAGAAACCGGTCAGATAGAAACTGCCGTCGGATGCTTAATGGAGGCTCAGAACATTCTGTTTGCAACGCATTTAAGGGGCTTGACTTCACTGCACCTGTTATTATTCTCAGAGCCTTGGATTGAATGGCATCCAATTTCTTGGCAGCAGCTACTCTACACGGCTCTAACAAAAAGCTACCATAATCGAGGACGCTTCTTATAAGAGCATTGTAAATAAGCTTCAAAGAGAAAGAATGCGCACCCCACCAAACTCCTGAAAGACATCTTAACATATTTATACGTTGCTCACACTTTGACTCAATGGATTCGCAATGTGGTATACCTGTAAGCTTAGAATCTAAAACAAAGCCTAAAAATTTTGCTACATTCTTATTGGGTAACAGCGCACCATTGTACCAAATTTCTATTGGTGGAGGATTACGCATCCTGGAGAAAAGGACTGCAACACTCTTATTTACCGACAATTCTAGGCCATGTTCGTCAAGCCAGGTTTTTAGGCAGGTTAGAGACCCTGATACTTTGTCACAGGCATTAAATATTGAGTTATCAATGCAGTAAATTAATAAATCGTCAGCGTACTGTAGAGTTTTAATGGAAATTGGGAGTGAGCGTTCTAGATCGTGTGTGTAAATATTATAAAGTATAGGACTCAAAACCGATCCCTGTGGCAACCCTCTCCACAAGAGTCTGAAGCCACTTGATGAATCTAGTTTTATCGTCCTTCCACTCATAATATTAACCACGAAATTGCTAAGTAGTGCGGGTACTTGTAAGGACTCCAGTTTTTTCTTGAGTAATGGAAGTAATACGCTGTCGTAGGCGGATTTTATATCTAAGAATGTAGCTACTACTGCATTATTATGTGTAAGAGCCAACCTAATGTCAGCAACAAGTATACTTATACAATCGATTGAGCTTTTGCCTTTTCGGAAACCGTATTGCGTGTTAGTTAAAATATTTTTAGATTCTATATACCATTCCAGGCGGTTTTTCACAAGATGTTCAGCTAATTTTGAAATTACGTTTGATAAGGCAATTGGTCTATATAACATAATATCGTTGGGTATTTTATTTGATTTTAAAATTGGAATAATAATTTGGGATTTCCACGTCAAGGGGATATTTCCTGTGACCATAATTGTATTAATTAGGTCGAGTATATAAAGTAGTGCGTTATCCTGAAGATTTTTATAAAATGCATAGGGAAGACCATCTTCTCCGGGAGCAGAATTGTTAGAATTTTTAACAATAGCTTTTAACTCCTCGAAGGTAAATGGAGAGTTGAGTCCTGTTTTATCTAAAATTGGTGGTGAAAATGGAATGGTAGTAAATAACTCTTCCTGGGGAACATAAGGTGGTGATAAGTGATCAAGATATTGATCAGACAATTGATGTGGTAATGAATTTTGTTGGTTACTGACAGCAGACTTGAATTTTCTAATATTTTGCCACACTAATGAAGATGGTGTTTGAGGTGAAATAGACGAGCAGTAATGTCTCCAACCAGAGATTTTTTCTGTTTGAATAGTTTTTTAGAATTCTCAACTGCCTCTTGGACAATTTTAAATTTATCAATTGACATGTCTGTGTTATAATCTAATTCAGCCTGTTTTCTTTTTTTAACAGCATCTGTACACTCTTTATCCCACCACGGGGGTGATGGAATAAGGTCCAGAGCAGAATTTTTTAACGGGAACGTTTCGTTTGCAGCTTCCGTTATAATATCAGCCAATTTACTGGCACAAATATGTTCATTGTCTGTTGTTATTTGAGGGAGACATGGTATTTTAAGTTCGACTTTATCACTATATGCTGTCCAATCAGGGTTATTCAATCTATATTTTAGGCATGATTTTCGTTTTGGATGTCTGGGCTTATTCTCAGAAGTACAGATAATAATTGGGAAATGATCACTTCCTTAAGTACTCGGAAGTATGTTCCATATATATTTTAAAGCAAGATTGGGTGTACAAATTGATAGGTCGATGGCACTTAGACCTTCGTTTGGATTTGTTCTACGAGTTGGTCTTCCATCATTTAAAATGCATAGGTTTTGAGTATCAATTATATCAAGAAGTTCACTGCCATGCACGTTAGAAGCCGAACTGCCCCATGAATAATGATGACAGTTAAAATCACCCATTATTATGAAGGGCTTGGGAAGAGAATTGATAATTGTGTTAAGCTCCAGTAAAACAGATGAAGATGGGTGTGGAATATAAATAGAAATAAAACAAATGTTTTCTACTATTGCTCCAACTATAGAAAAGTCACTACAATGAGAGGGAAAGGATAATGGGGTGAATAAATAAGATGATTTGATGAGTAAGGCGACACCGCCGTACCCATCATTTCTGTCTTCACGAAGACAGAAATAATTACTTATCCTAAAGGCAAAGCCAGGCTTAAGCCATGTCTCTGCCAATGCAAATATATATGGGTCAAATTTGTTTATTATATAAATAATGTCACTTTTCTTACTAACTGCGCTGCGGCAGTTCCACTGGACAATTTTTGAAGAATTGTCCAGTATCGTTCCGAAATGTATTTATTTCGGAACGGTAAGCAGATGGTTGAATCGATTTGTTGTTTAAAGCTTCAATTAAGGGGGCAACGTTGGACGGTAATAAAATATTGTTCTTTTTTAATGTATCAATTAATAGAGTAATAATATCAGTAAGTGTTTGTTGAGAAGTTTGGTCTTGGTTCATAGCATAACCACAGCCATTTTGACTTGGGGGCATATTGTAGTCTTTAATAAGCTCTTGGTGAGCTACGCGGTCGTATCCTGTTGGAGCATTATATCGTGTACGTGGCTTAGGTTGTACAGTTTTTTTGTAGGATGTCCATGTGGGAGTCAATCGGTGGTTAGGCGATGGAGATGAATTTACAGCTGTTGTTGGTTTGACAGAACTTAATATGTCTGCATAAGATTTACCTACTGGTGGGTGTATGTTGGACGCTTCGACATAAGAAATTGACTTTTCAGCCATTGATAATTTAATATTTTTCTGTCGCAAAAATTCGGGGCAGCATTTACTTGTTGCATAGTGAAAGCCAGAGCAGAGACAGCATACTGCACTGTCTTCTTCTCGGTCACATGAATCACCTGGGTGTTCATAGCCGCATTTAAAACAGCGTGGCTTAGAACGACATTGTGTTTTTGTATGACCAAACCTACAACACTTAAAGCACTGTATGGTAGGGTACGTATAAAGTTCAACGGCTAGGGCATTATAACATATGAATATGTGCTTAGGAAGGATTTTTCCATCAAAAGTTACAACAACCGATTGAGAAGGTTTCCAAACCGGAGAACCATCAACTGTCACTTTATAATTCAGACGTCTTATTTTTAATATTTTGCCACACCCTGTAGGGACTGTGGTATTTTCTATTATTTCATCATCAGTCCATTCGGCCGGTACCCCACGGACCAGACCCATGTGCGTAATGCTAAAGGTCGGGATAAATGCCTTTAATTTCTCAATTGATAGGCTACTGTTATTGATGAAAGCGTTGGCATCAATGGAATTGCTGAATGATAGAGTAATCTTATTTCTCCCAATACGCTTGACGCTTCCATTTACAATATGTTTAATATTGCGATAACACGATCGCTAGGTGGCGCTCTTAGTATCAACATCGGCTCCGTATTTAATAAATCGTATAAAATAATTGTAATCGTTAAACAAGCTATTAACTGTTAAAATGTGTAACTAATAAGTAGTGACATCAGTGACAGTGTTATCCAAGAAAACATACGTGCAACAACAGAACTATACGGCGACAAACTTACGGATAAGTTTTTATACAACTTTTACTTTTTATAAAGCCTATCAAAGCATAAACAGTGTCAATAAATAATTGTTTACGCCATAGAAATTAAACCTCCAAGTACATTTGTGAAATTATGTGCAAATTGTTAAATAATCTGCAATACACCGAGTTCTCACTGTGTAAACATAATTTCAAAAAGTAACCGCTCATAGTGTCAGTGACTGTGTTATCGGTAAACCGGTGATTTGAACTTTGCACTTAACAGTGGTTGCTTCCACTGTTGCACTGTAGTAGATGAAACGGTTACGCTATTTCGTCCTCATAACGTAAGCCACGGTAGCCTAGTGGTCGAGCGCTGGACTACAGTTGGATGGTGCTCGGGCGGCTGAGTTCGAACCTTGTCACATCAACATATATATATTATTTTTTTGCGCTTTTTTTCGAGAAATTATCTTTTTCTTGCTACTTTTGCTATATAATATTTAACCAGAACATTGAATGAAATTTTTTTTATTAAACATGGATACAGAGAATATTACTTTTCGGTTCCATCAGAGACAAAAGGCCACCTCGCTGGGAAATTTGACAGATTCTTCTCTTTTTGAATCAACCAGAATAAGTCTGCCACCTGAATTTTCGGATGAATCACAAACGGACAGAAATAATAAAATAGCCATCTTGGAGAAGGAGCTAGAATCCGCCAATAAAGAAGTGGAAAACTTACTATCTGAAAATAATGAATTGAAAATAAAACTGGAAAGCAAAGATAAAATTATCGAGGTATACAAAAAGTTAGAATATACAGACGGACATATGACGCCTATAGCTGGAAGAAAGAGGAAAAAACCAAGGTTCACGATTTTATCTCAAGACGTATCAATGTCAGCCCCTGCAACACCACAAAATAACAGGCAAAATCTTATAATACAAGAAGAAATAATAAAAAAATTGAATATAGACATTAAAACATTAACAGACAGTCTAAAGGAAGAAAGAGATAACCATGAGTTATTATTAAATTCAAAAAATAGGACAGTAGGACTGAAAGATCCGAATATATATAAAACTAGACTAATAAAATCAAAAGTACATAATAAAAGAAATAATAAATTACTTAAAAAAATCCGAATCGTAACAAAAACTTTAATAAAACTTAAGCAAAAATGTACTAAATTGGAAAGAGAAGACAAGATTCTAAAACAAAAACTACTTTTTTTCGAAAAGGATTGGACTACACAGGCTGAAAAAGAAGAAAGGAAATCCACATCTGGCTACGACACAAAATATCAAAAAATCACATTTCCGGAAGAAATACTAAATACAAAATCTACCATTTTATTTTCCGATGATATAGGAAAAGGTTTAGCTACAAAAATTCTTAATAAAACCGATAAAACAAATGTAATAAACTATTGTTACCCAGGAGCAAGTTTCAACAAAGTGATACAAGAATTTAAAGATAAAACAAAATCACTGGGACCGCAAGATATTGCTGCAATATTCATTGCGAGATATAAACATAATACAACACTGAACGAGAAAAAACAATATATTCAAGAATTGAATGAAATAATGTTCAATAGAAATCGAAAATTTAATATTATAATATGTAGCATACGTTACGACGGAAGAAACGATGATGATATTTACAGGATGAATAGACAAATAGCACGCATAGCAAGCGCAACAGAAAACATACAATATTTGGAGCTGAACAACGAGACAGCTTATAGACATGTGAAGGAAAATATAATCTCTTCAGTAACTACTGGTATCGAAATGAAGTTCAAAGCATCGTCGGCACTAAAGTTTGTACATTGTAATCCCGACATCACCAACAATGTTTCGGATGCCTCAAACATTTTTTTAGGCCCACATCAAAGGATAAATATGCAATAATTCTTCAGGCAAACGTACAGAGCATTCAAAATAAATACATAGAAATAGAACACTTGGCCAACTGCGAAAAATGTGATGTGCTGTGCTTAACCGAAACTTGGGCAAAAGACAGCCAAGTACAATCCATGACTATAGATAACTATGAATTAGCAACATATTTCAATAGACAATTGTTTAACCATGGTGGTACTGCAATCTATGTAAAAAATGGCTTAGATTTTAAAATTCGGAAAGATTTAAATAAATTGTCATGTGAAATGAATTGTGAATTAGCAGCTGTAGAGTTAAAAGAAACTAAAATTGTAATTATCTGTATCTATAGACCTGACAAAGATATTTCATTGTTTTTTGATATAATCACAAAACTTTTGCGTACTATCTGTCGAGAAGGAAAAAGGGTAGTTTTAGCAGGAGATTTCAATTTAAACGTCTTAAAGCTTGATAAAAAACTTCAACGGTATTTACGACTTCTTACAAGTTTTGAATGTCACTGGTTACTAAACACTCCTACTAGAACTGCAAGAAACAGTGCTACTTGTATAGATAATTTTATAGTAAATTTTGACGATTGTAATGGTACAGTATTAGACTATAAACTATCCGATCATAACGTTATAAAATTAGTAATTAATTATAAGAATCAAAGAGCTGTTACGAAGAATTCTGTGAAATTAACTAGGATAATGTCTCAAAATAATTTTAATTACTTTCATTATTTATTTAACAAGGAGCACATTACATTAAAATCCCAAATTTTACATTGTACAGAACCAAATACAAAAATGAATATTTTACTTCAGGCAATTATTCATTCCTATAATGTTGCGTTTCCAAAAATTGCACCTAAAAATAAAAAAACTTATAAAAAATGGACTACTACAGGTATAGAAATCTCGAAACGAAATCTAATAAACCTAGAAATATTGCAAAACTGTCATCCAAATGAACAGAGAAAAACTAAAATTAAATTGTACAAAAAAATCTTAAGAAAAACAATGAAAGCAGCTAAAAAACTTCAATATGGACACAGAATCAAATCATCTGGTAACAAAATTAAAGAAACCTGGAAAATAATTGGTGAACAAGTTAAATACAGCAAAAAAACACATTCTAAACCAGCCATAACTGAAATAAATGACGAAAATGGTTGCAGAGTTGTAGACACAAATAATATTGCTAACTTATTCAATATTTTTTTTAGGAATATAGCTTATAACCTGACTACTGATATTAACATTGACGCAGCAACATGCCTAGAATATCTGACATTAATAAATAAGCCTTTGACATTTATACAATTTGAACCAATTGATTACATAGAATTAAGAAATATCATAATTAATATGAAATCAAAAAAATCTTTAGATATATATGACATGAGCACTGATACTGTTAGAAAATTCTTATTGACAAATGACAATATTTTCGAATTATTATTTATAGTGATAAATAGTTGCCTAGAACATGGAATATTTCCAGATGTACTTAAAACTGGCAGAGTTGTTCCATTGTTTAAAAAAGGCGAACACTGTGAACTTAGCAACTATAGACCTGTGTGCATATTACCCACATTATCAAAGATATTAGAGACTGTAATAAAAAACAAAATTGTTAATTACTTTGAAAGCAACGAACTATTTACTCCGGCACAATTTGGATTCAGGAAAGGACGATCAACCGAGATGGCTATTAGAAAGGCAATATATTTTGTTTTGGAATCTTTAGATGAGTCACAGAAATGTGCAAGCATTTTCTGTGACCTTTCTAAAGCATTTGACTGTTTACGCCACGATATACTGTTGCAAAAGCTAGATCACTACGGATTCAGAGAAAAAGAATTGAAAATGATGCGTACGTATCTTATAGATAGGAAACAAGTAGTTACAATCAACGGTTGTAATTCCAGACTTGAAAAAATTAATATCGGTGTACCGCAGGGCTCAATCTTAGGACCAGTATTGTTCTTGATTTATGTTAATGACCTCGTCAACTACCTACCAGAATGGACATTTGTCACCCTTTTTGCGGACGACACTCATTTGGGTATAAAAGACAAATGCCCAGTTAAATTAGACCAAAAAATACAAGAAGCTTTAAACTTCTTAACACAATGGTTTGCAAGTAATGGCATAATATTAAACGCAGATAAAAGTATTATAATGAAATACCAAGCAAGAAAGGTTTCACAAGTAAATGTTAACACCAAAGAAAATGTATTTTTAGGATATACTGTCGACTATACAATAAGCCACACGGCTCATATTGACAAACTCTGTAAAAAATTGTGCAGCGCTAACTATGCCCTGTTTAAATTAAAGCCCCTTATAAACTACGAGGCTTTAATGTCAGTCTACTACGCATACTTTCATTCCTTATTAAGTTATGCTATTACTGTTTGGGGCAACTCAGCTAATGTGAATGATGTGTTGAAATGCCAAAAAAGAGCCATCAGAATAATAAACGGACTGCGAAAACGCTCATCAGCAAAGCAATATTTTATTAAAAATCAGATCATGACAGTTGTATCACAATATATATATAATAGTATTTTAGAAATTCACATGAACAAGAACAATATGACGAAAAACTTGGACATACATAATTATAATTTAAGAAATAAAGAAAAACTATATCTTCCTAAAACGAGACTCCAAAAGGTTAGAAAACAAGGTATCTATAATAAAATACAATTATATAATAAATTACCAATAAATTTAACTAAACTGACGTTACGTAATTTTAAACAAAAACTATATTATTTCTTTAAAAATAATCCCTTTTATTCTTTGATTGAATATATGACCTGTGTTGTAAATGAATCTTCATTTTTGTAAAATATATATATATATATATATATATATAAATAGATGATTTAGTAACTAAGTGTACGTAGTATTATTATCTTTTCTATGCGAACTGTCTACGTTTAATTGTTAAAATTGTTTTATGTATAATTCGATTTTAAAATTAATATTTTTATATTGTATTGTGGTGACTTACCTAGAATAACAACACTGTTATTATTATGGTCAATAAATAATCTGAATCTGAATCTGAATCTGAATCTGAATATTGTGCTTTTGTAAAAATCTGCCAAACGTTAGCGGGTGGAGTGTTGAGCCATCATTAGGGGAAGATTGTTCTCGCTGCACATGTACTACGTAGGGGGCACTGTCAGAGACATCATAATGACTTCGACCGACTGGGATGAATATATTTTGCTTTTCTTTGGAATTTACATTTTCAGTGACCTTGTTATTTTGTAGTTGCTGTTGTGATTGTGGAGTTGGGAAAATGACCGATACGGGTTCGTTTATTACATCATTGTTACTAGTGGTATGACTTTTCTTCCTTCGTTTGTTGCCACTAGTGGAGGGAATTGGGTTGTTTAATATGCTTTGATTTTCTGTATCACGTCTTGTTAGAGATTCATCAATGTCCATTATCACCTGTTCTAACACGGAGTCGTTTTCAATTGTTACAAAGCATCCGGCTACCGGAACGGGAGGGACAGGAGTTGTTCCACCGGGGTCCGGCGTTTCCTCCATGGTGAAAAGACAATAATAAGGACTTACCTAGATAAATTAAGCACTAAAAAATATAAACCTAAACAAGATATACACAAATATAATATAACACTACTTATCTGATCACTATTTACATAAAATTTACAATTTTAAAAGTTCAAATCAAAAAATCGCGCCCGATAAGTTAGAAGGTTTCCCGCGCTTTTTCCATCCCTAACCTTATACTCTGAATAAGGTTTAGACGAAGCCAGTAACGCTGGCGCCAGTCCACAGACAAGCCTGCGCTCAGCGCTGGCTTGGCGCGTGTTATTTAAGATGAGGCCAATTGCTAGATTATTCTTGTGGTGGTGTGAACAGTCTACGGATAGTACGGATATTCAGCGCCTGCGACTGGCGCGGTTCACACGATGCGATGCGAGGCGTCAGTCCTTTAGCACATTATGAGATATTTTCTTGTGTCCTGTGTCTGATGAGACATGAGAAATTCAGTTGCCTTCATTGTTATATGAGACCATACATATTACAAGATATTTTTTCTTATGCTTATAGATTTAAAAACGGGAATTTAACGTGACTTACGCGATGTCGATATAGCGATCGACATATGTTTCGGCCTCATCCGGAGGCCTTCTTCAGGATCTTGAGTGCGGGGCGCTCGCCGACGCGTTCAGCCTCGCACTGCGGGGTGCTGCTCGTGCAGCGCGCGCGAACGGAGCGGGCGGCGGCGGCGGCGGTGGTGGTGTTGGTGGGGGGTGATGATGCGGTGTACATAGTGGAGGCGCGGGATTAGGTTGGAGGGCTTCCCGTTTTTAAATCTATAAGTTTAAAATGAACGTGAGTTTTTATAATAAAAAAATTTCATATGTCTTATAAGACACGTCGATTTGTCGGCTCGATGTCTTGCAGTACACGAGATGTCTTGTCTAGACAGCTAGACACGACAATAGTGTGACCATATATAGCACGTGGTGAAATACTTTCTCTAAATGGCGTATTTTGACGAAATAATGACGAATTCAAATGTACTAGCAGCTTGTCAAAAGTAGTCTTGGACATACGGAAGTAATTAAAAAAAACTTTCGTTCGTCTTTAAGTAGTTCTGGTACCAACTTCGTAAGTATATGCCCCATCGTTGATTCTTGTCATATTTAATGTATCCAATGACGCCTAGAAATACGGCGTTTTCTTCTATGGCACAAGAATGCAATCAATAATATACGCTGTCGTCTGTCCATTTTGTACACGTGTATCCTACGTGAATTGTGGCTACACTAGCTACAGACTGAGGAAGACGTCTTGCATATATGGTGGCGCGGGCGTTGCGGGGCACGCTGGTGGCGGTCACTGGCTTGCATACATTATTTTTAAATAAAAAATTAAACCGACTTCAAAACCAGAAATAGGCACTCAAAAGCGAAAAATAAATTAATATAATTATTATAAGCGCTACCCAATCATCTATTTGAAATCGGTGCTAGCCAAGTAGGTATGTACCTATATATTAAGATATTAACTTTGATAAAAACAGTAGAATGAAACGTAAGTGTCAAGTTGGATGCTACACCTCGGACCTCGGAACAATGACTAGTCAGTGTTCCGAGTGCTACTTGTACTATTCATTATTCTGTGGTGCTACACGGTACACAGTGATCTGTGCTGAAATTATATCTCTAACTAAGGAAGGAATCTATAAGGTACAGTGCCACAAGTATAACTTGGCGGTGGTAGTTTTTGGAACTAATTCTTTTAATTGAAACTGTGAGTTTGATGTTAGAGAGATTTTTTTTAATTTCCTTACTTGCTATTATATCACTTAAATTTTCTATTTTGACATCCACATTTATTTCATTTTCTACATGAAATCTATCTTATGCGTATATTGTACATTCTGCTATGACGTGTAGGGCGGTTTCTTCGACCTGTGGGGCACAAGGACATGCCGGGCTGTCTTTACATTTAAAACGCTGCAGGTATGCTGAATATCCGCCATGTCCTGTCATCAATTGGGTTACAATGGGGTCAGGGCTTATTGTTCTTATTAGTGGATAGGCTCTAATAGCGTCAGGGAAGAAAATTTTAGTTACTGATGCTGTTTCTCCACTTTTGTAGCGCTGGTCGTCAAGCGACTCCAATCGTTGTTGTTGTTGTATAGCTGCAGTGCCGCATCGTCTGAAACATTTTAGGTTGCAAATGTCGATTTTGGCTAACTATGCCTTTATTTTTCTAACAAATCAGAAGAGAGAACTTTTTGAGACGTTAACAACAGGGTAAACAGTTTTGATATTGTTTTATGACAAACAGATGGGCAGCAAACGTGCATTCTCTATGAGTTACGTTAACGGATACTCGTTGAGGTTTTGTGTTTCTATTCTAAACATATCTCACGAAATAATAAAATCTAGGTAAGTTATATATTCAAAATACATGAATTTACTTGTGGAATGATATTCCATCTTGTCGTCTTGGTTCCTGTGAACAGTTTTTGCAGTATTTGAACTCACAATACGGCATATTTTAGAAACTGATTCAAGCGTCACATAGTATTCACTCATTATTAATAATTATTTAATATTATTTACAACACTCTTCATTAAAAGGAAGTCATCGGGGAGGGCATAACAATGAGATTATGAATTAAAATTATGATTATGATTAAGAATTTAAAATAAGATTATTAAATTAACATAAATGCCCTCTAGTATCCAATTATTGTACTAAGCCAAAGCGAAGGCTACTCCATCCATTGAATGATAAAGAGGCGCGACGTACGTCGCAATACCAGTTTTTGGTGCCGGTAGAGCGATCATAAGATCTGGTATGACTCATATACGACAGATGGCGCTATTTAAAATTTATTTGTGTGTGAAATAAACAAACAGAATGGAAAAATATGTAACATGGGACACGAAGGAAAAGTTTTTTATTATTATCTTATTAGGCGTTTTACCGCCATCTCGCCTGCTGGTAAGCGATGATGTGATCAAGCTACTGCAGCAGGGCTAGCATGGCGAGGGGACTATTTATCCCGGGGAATAGATAAAATCTTTTCCCCGTCTGTCATTTTGTCCACATTCAGAGCATGGGCGCACAGGTGGATATATTTTTCACGGTGGATATGAAGGGAATAGCCTTGTCCCCTTCATTGTTGCCATGCATAGAAAATAAATTAAAATTGTATTATCAGTCATCATTATTTGATTAAAGTCGTCAGTTTTGATGTTTTGTTTTTCTTTTTAGTTTCATTATGACTCCACACAGTTAGTGTATTTAGCCAGTGTTAAGTACATTATTATCTCTTCTCCATCTTTATGCATATATGTATTTCTACTGTACGTGTGTATGTCACTACTCCTCCTAAACGGCTGGACTGATTTAGATGAATTTTGGTTTGTGTGTTTGAGTTAGTCCGTAGATGGTTTAGATACACAATTGGACCCGATAGGTGGCGCTGCGAGACACAGTCTGCCGGATCCGCTAGTAAATATATATTAAATGCTTAAGTCACGGTTTTAGTGTTTATACTCCTCCTAAACGGCTTGACCGATTTTGATGAAATTTTATATGTATATTAAGTAGGTATGATAATACGTTTACAACTAATATTTAATACCCCTAAGTTTAAAGGGTGGCCCAAACGCGGGCAAAGCCGCGGGACGCATCTAGTATATATATAAAATTGTTTGTGTTTTCGAAAATGCTCTTAATTTCTCATGTATTACTTATCACTCACTTATAAAAGATTTTTATCTATTCCCCGGGATAAATAGTCCCCTCGCCATGCTAGTCCTGCTGTTTAGCTTAGTTTACATTAGTGAAATCAAATGTATTAATTTGAAATTCAGTATCCTGTTACTCAATGATATTGCAATAATATAATATGGTAAACTTGATCTAATTGACATCTCCTTGAATCTGCAGAATACTCTCAACTCCTCGTCTGAGATATCGTATTTAAGCTTGTCTACGACAACACGATGTGAGCTCGCGGGCGGCGCGCTGGCGCAGGCGACGGTATTAGCGGGTGCAGGGGGCGCGCAGGGCGAGCTGCCTTCTTAAAACACTTACTCTGGAGGCGGCGAGCAGAGCGCTCGTCGCATCACTTAAAATAAGAAATTAACCATAATTGTTTGTTACTGATTATTATACTCTTCAAGTCAAACCTTCTTTTTATTCTTGCCCATAATCGCAAGCAAGAATTTTGGCGACCTAAAACAGGACTAATCGGTACTGCGTACAACGAATGTTCGAGAGCAGTAGACAAAGGAACAAGACCAGCGCGACGACCTTTGGACTCCAGCGGCGTGGATCTACGCAGCGATCAACCTCAGGGGAGTGCCCATTTCTATTCCTTTGCCCTTATTTTCCATTAGTTTTGATTTGTGTGTTTAGTGTACGTAACTCCGAATCATTTAGTATACGGTCTTATTAAAATAACTTCAAGTGTCAATCTTTGTCAATGTGTTACTCTTTCAAGTGCATGGTTTCACGCGTCGGGAATAATTTCCTTCTTGTGTGCTTACCTTGCCTAAGTTGCTTTACGCATAATAAAATACATACACCATTTAATAATATTATAAGATCACAAATTGAGGTGAAACTAAATTATTATTTTTAAACTTTAACTTATTTCACATTAGCCTGCCAGAGTAAAGTCAACCTAAGCTATAAGCAGTTAAGTGCTTAATTTCTTTGTGCATCTTGAACTTGCACCGCTAATTACCTGCATAAAACTGGTTTGTTAGCATCATATAAGCCATAAGCTATCGTGCATAATCTTTCGAACAAGCCTTTGTTCACGCTTACTTAAAAATAAGCATCCTAAACATTATTTGCTAAACTCCAACATTGGGCGTTAATCTTAAAACTCATCTTCTCTTCCTATAACGCTTATTCATTTCATTTTACTGTTTAGACTTCAAGGTCATAAATTCTTGTTATTATCGTAAAACTCAAGCCGAATCGGGCCGACGTTTCCAGGTGTCGACTCGACTTACGGGGACGGTGCGCGCGCGACACTCGCGCGGCCAGCGACGTATTGTACCTACTCCGTTGCCGCTTGACGTCGGCTGTTCGTGCGAGACTTGACCTACTTTCGTGCGGTATCTCCGTGCGCTGGAACTCCTGCCTGGTTTGGTGCACAATTTATTTAACTTAATTTATTGTTTGTTCTCCCTGAATTTTGTGTACCGATTTCGATTATTGTCAAGTATTAATTATAATTAACGTCAAATCATGGCTCCACCGATGCCCGGCGGTACTTCCGGGGTAGATATTGCTCAGCTAGAAAATGAATTAAAACTTAAAGATTTAATAAAACAACGCGCATCGATTAGAGGTCGTTTGACTACGTTTGAAAATTATCTTATAGATTTGAAAGAAGAAAATATAAATGAATTATCTGAAACTCATTTTAATGAATTGAATTTGCGAATCATGAAAATTGAAGCTTTATTTTCCGATTTTGACAAATGTCAAATGCAAATAGAAGTTCTTTGCGCAGGTGTTGATGAACAGGTTAAGGAACGGGAGACAACTGAAACGAAATTTTTTGGTAATATTTCTAGTGCCCAATCAATATTAAAGTTAAGGCCTCAGAGCCCTGAAGACAAACACGGTTCTTATAGTAGTTGTTCTAATAAAGATAACTTACAGGTCAAATTACCAGTAATTAAACTTCCGATTTTCGACGGAAATTATTTTTTATGGTTGGAATTTCACGACACGTTCGAGTCATTAATACATAATAATGAATGTATTCCAGACATCAACAAATTCCACTACCTGCGATCCTCGTTAGAAGGAAGCGCTGCACTTGTAATAAAGTCAATTGAATTCTCATCAAAGAATTATCAAGTTGCGTGGGACTTGTTATGTCAGCGATACAATAATAAAAAAATCCTAATTAACAATCACTTAAAGGCACTTTTTAAAATCGAACCGTTAAATCGGGAGTTTCATAAATCTTTACGTTATTTGATTGACGTTGTCACAAAAAACCTAAGAGCGTTAGCTACTCTTGGCCAACCTGTAGCCCAGTGGGATACGCTCATTATTTTTATGGTATCTAGTAAATTAGATTCAGTCACAAGTGGGAAATGGGAGGAGTATAGAAATAATCTCTCCGATTTGCCACTCTTAAACGAATTCATTGAATTTCTACGTAACAGAGCAGATATTCTTGAAACGACACTTGCCAACCGGCATGAAAAAGGTCCCCCACATGTGCATAAAGATAATCAACATAAACATGATCATAAGGGCCCATTTTCTTTTAATAAATCTTCTAAGAGTTTTGTTACTTCTAGCACTGCTAAGCCGGCAGGATCATTAGTATGTCCGATGTGCAACAATACTCATAGAATAATTGATTGTGAATCATTTAAATCCTTATCTCCTGAAAACAAATGGAGCGAAGTCATAAAATTAAAACTTTGCACAAACTGTTTACGACGTGGGCATCAAGCAAATAGTTGCATGCTAGGCGCCTGTAGAATGTGTAATAGAAAGCATAATACGTTACTACATAAAGAAAGTAACATAACCTCAAACTTACCTGTGACGTCATCCGCAGCTGGGTCTTCAAGTATCCCGGATGTTGCGGAACCACCCCGTAGGATATTGTCCGTGCAGTCCTCTGGGCAGATTCTTCTTGGTACCGCGTTAGTGAAGGTCACCAATCCTGAAACAAATGATACTCACGTTGCTCGCGTGCTTCTAGATGCAGGCTCTCAATCCTCGTTTATGACGGAAAAGCTGAAACATAAACTTGAATTAGTTAATCGTGATCCCGATTCTTTAAAAATATCGGGCATTAACAATATGCAACTTACGATTTCCGATAGGTGCGACGTAAATATAAGCTCGTTATCGAACTCGTTCCAAAGAAACTTAAATTGTTTGGTTATCCCGGAAATTACCGGTCAACTACCTAACACGGCTATAAACATTACTCAACTTAATATACCTAATAATATCCAGTTAGCTGACCCTCATTTCTGTCAGCCAGCTGATATTGATATGTTGTTAGGCGCTGAAATATTTTATGATATTTTGTGTCAAAAAAGGATTCGTCTGGGTTCTAATATGCCCGTCCTTCAAAGCACACAGTTTGGCTGGATAGTAGCTGGCCCCTTAATTCCTAATCAAGGTAGACAATCACCGACACCGTCGCATTGCCTTTTCACAAAGGAAATCAGCGAAAAATTGACCCAATTTTGGACCCTTGAGGAACTTCCATCGACTAAAATGCCTATGTCGGCGGATAATGAATTCTGTGAGGAGCATTTTAAAAAACATACTTCTCGCTTACCTGATGGCCGATTTTCGGTAATGATGCCTCTGAAAGAGCCACCTGAAACATCACTTGGTGACTCGTACAAAATGGCTGCCAAGCGATTTTATACATTAGAAAAGAAATTAAATAGAAATCCTGAATTAAAACAACAGTATTGGGACTTCATTCATGAATATGAATCTTTAGGTCATTTAACAAAAATAAATAAACCTGAATTTGGATATTATTTGCCTCACCATTGCGTGATCCGTGAGAATAGTGAAAGTACTAAATTGCGCGTTGTGTTCGACGCTTCGGCGAAGTCTGCTTCGATGAAATCCCTAAATGATATACAATTTGTAGGCCCTGTTGTTCAAGACGATCTGTTTAATATTTTGATTCGTTTTCGTCAGCATAAATATGTTTTTACAGGAGACATAGAAAAATGCTACCGTCAAATAAAAATTCATGAGTCCCAACGAAATTTGCAGTTGATCTTATGGCGAGACGACGAATCGAAACCTCTGGTTGTGCTGCAATTGAACACTGTTTCTTACGGGACGGCCTCAGCGCCGTACCTAAGTACTCGGTGTCTTCTACAGCTGGCTTTAGATTGCCAAGATCCATTTGTTTCTGAAGTCCTTAAAAGGGATTGTTATATGGACGACTTGTTAACAGGTGCTGATGATGAAGTATCCTTATCTCACCTACTACACGGCGTTACCGACGTGTTGAAATCAGGTTGCTTCCCCTTGCATAAGTTTCGTAGCAATTGTCCTGAAATATTCAAAAATACAACTTCATCTGAGTCTCTCAACTTAAGTAAACAGTCAAGTGTTCTCGGTGTCCAGTGGAAACCAGACACTGACAAACTAACCTTTTCAATAAACATTGATCCTGAGGAAACCATCATAACGAAAAGAATAATTTTATCAAATACATGTAAAATATTTGATCCTTTAGGCCTAATCAGTGCCTGCACAATAACACTCAAAATTTTATTACAAAAATTGTGGCTACTTAAATTAAGTTGGGACGAACCGGTTCCCGATAAAATAGCGAAGACTTGGAAGGACGTAATTTATGACTTACACGCTTTGCTTGCAGTGTCTGTTCCTCGACACATTTTATGTTCAGATCCTGCTGTATGCGAGATCCATTGCTTCGTCGATGCTTCGCAAGATGCGTACGCGGCGTGCGTATACTTACGCACCACGGATCATTCACAGGCCGTGACAGTCAAACTTCTTTGCTCCAAGACAAAGGTCGCACCTCTCAAGACTCAAACTATACCTAGACTTGAGCTAGCAGCTGCTTTATTAGGAGCTCGTCTTGTTAGCAAGGTTAGTGAAGCCCTTCGATGCTCCATTCAAAAAAAAGTATTTTGGTCAGACTCCACCATTACTTTAGGCTGGATAAAAACAAGTCCCAAAATACTCAAAACATTTGTATGCAATAGAGTAAATGAAATTCATGAACTTACCTCTAGAACTTCTTGGAGACACATACCTACTGACAAAAACCCAGCTGACATGGCATCGAGAGGTGTGACGCCAAGTCATCTTCTTAACTCTTCTCTGTGGTGGGATGGTCCGGCTTTTCTAAAACATGATGAATCACAATGGCCACAGATACCTAACACAGAGATACGCTTGCCTGAAATAAAGGTGTTACAAACAAACATACATGAAAATAACAAACCTAATGATCTAATTAACTTTGAAAACTATTCAAGTTCAACAAAACTTAAAAGAATATTCGCGTATGTACATAGATTCATTAATAACTGTAAAATTAAAGAAAAACATAATCGATCAGTTGGTCCCTTAAATGAAAGTGAACTTAGCCAGTCGCTTACTTACCTAATTAAAATAGTACAGTCAGATACATTTGAGAAAGAAATAAACCTAATAAAAAATAAAAAGAAACTTACTTCCGCTTACTTGTTGCAGCTGTCTCCTTTCCTCGACGATAAAGGTGTGCTTAGAGTAGGTGGTCGGCTCAATAATACTAATTTCAACTTCGACAAAAGGCACCCCGTGTTGCTACATGGTAAACATCATTTTACGAAGTTATTGATGCGAGCTGAGCATCTACGGTTATTGCACGCTGGCCCTCAGCTACTTCTAGCAAACTTTAGAGATCAGTTTTGGCCTCTACGGGGGAGAGTGTTGGCACGAAAAATATATCGTAATTGCGTTATCTGTACTCGCTTTAGAGCCAAAACTATGGAGCCAATGATGGGCAATCTGCCTTCAAGTCGAGTCTCTCCTAATTTTCCTTTCGAAATTACGGGCTGCGATTTTTGCGGTCCTTTTCAGATTTCGAGTAAAATCGGTCGGGGTAATCGTATATCAAAATGTTACATTTGCATATTCATCTGTTTTTGTACGAAAGCGGTTCACTTAGAAACGGTTACTGATTTAAGTACTAAAGCTTTCATTTCCAGTCTTCGTAGATTCATTTCACGTAGAGGTAAACCTAGTCAACTCCATTGTGACAATGGTACAAATTTCGTGGGCGCAAATAATGAATTACGTCGAGCTTTAAAAGCAGGCATGAGTTCCATTTATAAATTTACAGCTGAAGATCGAACTCGATTCATTTTCACCCCTCCTTATTCACCTACTTTCGGAGGATTGTGGGAAGCAAATGTAAAATGCCTAAAACACCATTTAAGGAGAACGATAGGGACTTCTAGTTTAACGTACGAGGAGTTGAGTACTCTCTGCACAGAAATCGAAGCAGTCCTCAACTCCCGTCCCCTTACTCCTCTTACATGTAATCCCAGCGACCTTTCTCCCTTAACCCCAGGGCACTTCCTCATCGGGCGGCCGCTGACGTCTCTGGCAAACCCTCCTGCTGGTCCAGAGAAGAGTATCAAGACACGATACAAGATGATTGAATTGCTTCGTGACGTCTTCTGGAAGAGATGGTATCATGAATACCTCGCCGAACTACAACAGAAGACAAAATGGAGGCAACCCGATAAAGAGCTTAAAGAAGGTGCCATGGTGGTTTTTAAGGAAGATAACCTTCCTCCTATGCGCTGGAGACTTGGACGGGTTCAACGTCTATACCCTGGAGCCGATGGAATATCCCGAGTGGCCGACTTTAAAACCACTAGAGGTATAGAACGGCGTGCCCTAAACAAGGTGTGCGCCCTACCTGATGATGAAGAGATGTTGGATGCAGCCACAGTACCAGCAGTCCCTGACCCTTCAGCCTACTCCAACGGGCCCCCAATATGTCTACGACAACACGATGTGAGCTCGCGGGCGGCGCGCTGGCGCAGGCGACGGTATTAGCGGGTGCAGGGGGCGCGCAGGGCGAGCTGCCTTCTTAAAACACTTACTCTGGAGGCGGCGAGCAGAGCGCTCGTCGCATCACTTAAAATAAGAAATTAACCATAATTGTTTGTTACTGATTATTATACTCTTCAAGTCAAACCTTCTTTTTATTCTTGCCCATAATCGCAAGCAAAGCTCATTGGAATGGTCTCAATGAACACATTATACATAGGTATAAAAATCAGTGTTGGGTGGGCTTTAAATTTTGAATTTAAGTATTATTATTTTTAATACATAGACCTGTGGATTCTACAAAAGTACATGAGTTTCAGCGGGGGTAGTTTTATAGTATTTATTTTCTTTGATTATAAAGTATTGGAATAAAACTTCAGAATGTATCGTTTTTCGTCAGGTTCACTCATTTTGGCGGACAGAAAAACAATTAATAAAACTGGCCAAGTGCGAGTCCGACTTTTGTCCCGCACACGGAGGGTTCCGAACGCGATCTATCGAATATCTAATGCACTTCTAACACCAAATAAGTAAACATTAACACAAAGGTGTTAGTAATTAATATTATTAAATATTTGGTTGATCGACCTTTGCTCGGCATTTTTTGCCACTTAAACAGAAAAATATGGCTCCCCGACATCTATTGACGAATAATAATACAATTTTTTTTTAATTGATAGCAACTAACTGCTTTAACGACACAATAACACTAAAGCTACTTCTACTCGCCAATAGACGTCAGGAAGAGTCATATTTAAAGTTGATTATCAATAAAGTTAATTATTGAAAACACGAATAAAACAACATTTTCTGAAAATGAATCCTAACTAGATCGATTTATCGCCCCCGAAATCCCCCGTACACTAAATTTGATTTAATCGTTGGAGCCGTTTCCGAGATTCAGATTCAGATTCCGAGATTAAGGTAAACACGATAGCGCCATTTATGATGCTAGCTAACGTAAAAAACACGTTTTTTGTTTTAAACCCTTTAATTTTTATCTTTGTTCTGTTCTTAGTATTTGTTGTTATAGCGGCAACAGAAATACATCATCTGTGAAAATTTCAACTATCTAACTATCACGGTTCATGAGATACAGCCTGGTGACAGACGGACAGACAGACAGACAGACAGACAGGCAGACGGACAGCGGAGTCTCAGTAATAGGGTTCCTTTGGTACCCTTTGGGTTCGGAACCCTAAAAATGGGGGGAAAGTATTTTTTTAAATTTTATTTTTCTCTTTCTTACGTCCTATATTAATCGATATTACCTAAAACTAGCCAGTTATAAGCAGTACACACACAGAGATTTTTCTTCAAATAGTACTTTAAATATGAAAAGACTTTTCACCTGATCTATTATAAATGAAACAGCGTCATTAATATCCCCCACCCCTTCCCTTTTTGTCTCCTGTAAGTGTAAACACACCGACCACGCTACTCCTGGCTCGAGCTGGATACTTCCCGAAGCGCACTTCACTTCCTGACAGATGACACAAGTTTTTGTTTTTTGTCGGTTTTTAATTTACTAAAGAGTTCATTTAGAAGCTTCCCTTTTGTTTGCGGCAGTTGAGACCGAACACAAGTTGACAATGAACTGAGATGAAGAGATCAAGTATCAGTTGTCGTGCCTGGTGTTGACGCATGAAGAATGTCCTACAACAAGGGGCCATCTCAACAAACGATGATCGCTGTTATCGTACCCAAATTAATTGCTATAAAATGTATTAACCAAGGATTTAAATATAACTGAAACGCGCTCCTATTCACACGTCAATTTGACGTGACATGACACAAGCTCGTGGCGGCTTACTGGAATTGGAATAAATGATAGTTAAAATAAAATAAAAGTTAAAAACATTTTTAAACACAAGCTTTCATCTGGGACAATGAACTAAAAAGTTAAAAATAAATTCTAGTATGTATTTTGCAGGTAGGCACACCTATATTCTTAAAAGCTTAAGGCACTACCCGTTTTACAAGTAAGGTACTCACTGTACTTCTGTGCCTCAAGCTTTTAAGATTATTACCCGCAAAATATTCATAGAATGTATTTTAAACTTTTTAGTTCCTTGTCCAAGCCCAGATAAAAACTTGTTTCTAAATATATTTATTACTTTTAATTTATTTTAGTAACTAGGAATAAGTATTTTAGAGTAGGCGTGATGTTTTAAATTATTGTACGGATATTATCATGTGAAAAGTGTAAAGTATACTCCTCAAGATGAATCAATCGAGCCTAAACTCGGTGGGGTCATGTCGTTTTATCACAGAGATGCCGTGGCCACCTTCCAGCTTCATTATCAGACTCTGGATATCATCTAGGTGAAAAGTTCTCTCCAAGACGAATCAGTCGAGCTCAAACTCGGTGGGGTTATGTTAATTTATCACAGATATGCCATGGTCACGTTTCAGCTTCATCATCAGACCCTGGATATTGTCTAAGCGTAGAGTGCTCCTCAAGTCGAATTAATCGAGCCCAAATAAATCAAACCCAAAGAGTTTATCTTGTTTAGTTTAGGAGTTCTTAACTTCCTATGGCCATCCGTCTCCGTCATCAGACCAGT
Organism: Cabera pusaria; assembly: GCA_954871355.1. Taxonomy (NCBI): domain Eukaryota; kingdom Metazoa; phylum Arthropoda; class Insecta; order Lepidoptera; family Geometridae; genus Cabera; species Cabera pusaria. Next base: position 25,864,100 of record OX940901.1, on the reverse strand, counting down.
TCCATGGTACAATATTATTGTATTGTCACCGAAGATACATAAGTCCATCAAATTTGAGTCCAATCGGACATCGGGAATTATTGGGTCAAATTTAGGTTCCAAGATTCCACCCGAACATTATAGTTACATACATACATCAACTACATACATTGCAAGTTAAATAAAAACCTGTAAAAACTAAAAAAAAAACACGCTTTGTTAGAAAACCCAACTTAAGGGTAGAAAATAATTTTCGATAAATTTAAAATATGGGTTAAAAGTGATTAACAAAAAAATTAATAAGTTACCCCTACTTCAAATCAAAATTTAATACAACCCCCGACTAATGAATGAACAATCTGTACCAAGTACGTTGAGACCATCGATATGAATGTACTACGTACACGAACCTCAATGGTTGAGACCATTCCAATGAGCCCAAACACAACATCTGTACCGTAAGTTGGTGAGGATGAGAGTATTCTGCAGATTCCAGGAGATCAGGTTAATGCCACCATTTTCTTACAATATCATTAAAGTAAGAGGATACCGAATTTCGAATTGATCAGACCTATAAAAGTTGATCTCATAGCATCATCAATGATGACTCATCATATAGAAAAAACTCTTTACGAAAGGGCTAATTAAAACCAGCTAGGTACAATCGCCTTCATTTGTGCGTATCCACCTTAAGGAATAATTTCCTGTGCACTCTTATTGAATTGGAATCTCGCTTCTGTCTATGTCGACATTGTTGACCAATGACAAGAAGGGACAAAGCTAAAAATTATGTTTTGTTTTTGGTTTTGGCTCTTCTGATTGGTAAGAAATTTTTTTTTGGTTTTGGCTCTTCTGATTGGTTAGTAAAATAATCGACACTTGCAACCGAAAATGTTTTGAAACTGGATACGCACAACTGTACGCAATGGTACGTACCGGTACTACCGGTTAAGCGAACTCCAGTTATCTGGAATAGAATTACAATCGCTGCCGACTCGCCAGACAGCTTCCTATACGAGTACCACATCAACATATCTCATGAGTCTCCACACCATCTATCTCATCTTGAATCCATGGAAACGGGCATCTAACGACTTCCCTGCGAACATCGGACTTCCTCTACCTAAATTCAAATCGTAACACGATTGTAATACGTCATAGAATAATTAATAGTGCAAGTATACGGTTGAATTTTGTAATACGAAATTCCCTACATACAGGTCTAAGTATGGTATATAGTACAGTGTACAGCGCAGCGCGACAATTGAATAAACAGAGACAAAGCGCGACAGCTCCCGGAGACTTTCATAATTTATGAGCTCATTATTGTTTTATACTGAATTGTTCACCGGGAACATAATGGACAATGTTTTAAGATCGGAGGCTGCCTTCTGCCACAAAATAATTAATAGTACTCTTCTGCCACAGTTTTACAATAAGGATTGTAAATCTGTGCTTCTGCCTTGGACCGGTTAATATCTTTCTGTTGTCGTTTTTTTTATCGCGTACATTTTTTATTCGTATATATGTTATTATTTGTGGGAAGTCTTCACAGAAATTCAGTACGTAGGTACTGAATTTCTGTGTTCTTTCGAATAAGTAGTTATTCGAAAGAAGCATAGTAAATAGGATACTAGTTCCTTTGAACATTATGATTCCTATGTTTCAAGAACGGTTGCCCCGTTGGTGGTACTGGTATCACGGTACACAAGCGTCGCAGAATATTTCTATCGACCCTCTGACGTCCGCGTCACAACATTCCGTCACGTTATCGATGGCTATATGGAGAGTTGTTCGACGACCGCTACTCCCCGGATAGATGGCTGAAATAGTTGTAGTACAATAAGTGGAGCGCCACGCATCTTTCGGAGACTGCTTCGCTACATTCCGATCCTACCGCTGCTGTGCTTATACGACCGCTTTTAATTTGAATACTCGAGCGACCCGAGGCATAGTAGGGTCCGCCCGAAGCCCGAACCGACCGAGCGGTAATCGTGCATTGCATTGCACCGTCCAGGAGTCACGTGACAGCGGACCTGGCTGGCCAGCCAGTATTCTAGATGTATGATGTATGGTTCGGTGATATAACATAAAGGAATGCATGCACCAGAAGCCTAAAAGCGAGAGGTTGCACTCCACTGTCGCTCTCGATTCATCATTGACGATATTGACAAAATACCATATGCCTGATTTGGAAAGCAGTACTGCAAATTGCGATTGTACCGGAACGATCCCCGTGCCCATATTTAATCGGTTAATGCCTATGATTCCGCTTGCCAAGAACACATCAGATATCATGCAGACATCAAATAAGTAAGCGCGGACGGAGTGACGGAAGGGTTCGCCCAGCTCGGCGGCAGCGGGAAGTCCACGGGCAACAACTTACCTTCACCTGTTTAGATACACTTACATGTGAGAGCACTCCAGCTGGACTCGAAACACGTGACATCGTCTCGAGGCGGCCACTTGATTGAATCGTCGAAAGTAGCCCTGCTCTCGGAGTTCCGGCACAAAGGGCAGATAACTGGCTCGCCGAGAAAAGTCCTGGGAGCGGCTCCTCGTGGCCAATACCAAAGTTCGAAGTGGCTCTGTGTGTCGCCGCGCGCCGCCCAGGGTGACTTGCGCCGCTTGTTTACACTTAGCAACTTATATTTATGTCAAAATGTTATAATTATTATCTTTTACTAGTCGTACCACGATGAACATTGAGAACATACTTTCGCTAACATAGCCTTCAGCCATAAACAAAAATCAATCATCAATTGAGTTTTCGCTACAAAACGACGAGCATCGAGTCCCAGGTCCAATCTGTGAAGTGCAGCCACTGATAGCTTCGTGTGTCTGCCCTATTCTCCTTCCGAGTGTTTCGAACTGACTTTATTGTTATATTACCCACTTTATCAATCGAATGCAACGTTTTAGAACAAAGCGGCCGAGTGAGGAAAGAGGACGAAGGGAAGAGATTGATGCGAATTATTGCACAAATTAGTCGAAGTTCGGGACGAATCACACAATGCTAATTTCCGAGCGAGCAAGGTGTCGACGTTCCAGTTGTACCTACTCTCTTATTCGCTTCCGGTAAGTAAAACAGTGACTATATTCCGCACGAACCGAGCACCTGCCAGGTCACCGGAGATAACTCCACACAATTATTTCAGATAACGTTTTGAATTTCACCAGAGGGCCCGGTGGCGTAATCGGGAGAACGGTCGGCTTTGATGCCGTGGTACCGAGTTTAAACCCCGCCGTGCACCAATGGATTTTTCTAAAGAAAAATGCATGTGCGCTTCTCACAGTGGCCCTCCGGTGAAGGAATATATCGTTAAGAAACCCCAACCCCCGCATGGTGGTAGGACAATATCTAGTGTCTGCCTGGCCAGCTACCACCCTCAAGTTAGAAAATCTGTCGCCAAACATCTAAAGTGTTCCGGCAGCTATCCTTGAGAGCCAGTTCCTATTCTAGGCCTAGCGTGCTTACCATCTTCGACCGCATCATCACTTAGAGATAGTGGTCAAACGCTAGCCTATAATATATCTAAAAAAAACAAAAGTTGACAGATACGCTCGATGCTGAACTGCTGAGATACCACGAGAATCAAACCTTTCGTTATAGAATATCTACTTTCGTCTCATTCGTATTAACTCAAGGAAACGTTAGTACTGAATGCTGATTGAAACATTGCGCTGAATTAAATACAATTCTTGGTAAATGATCCCAGTAGGGTAACATTCTCAATTATATATATTTATTGATATCTTTAGTGAAAACAGCGTCGTGTTGGAACTCATCTTCCTCGTCAAAGTCGTCATCAGGAACAAAGTGCGCATTACGAACATTAAACTGGATGACCACTTCCGGATGAGCGGGCGCGACTGGTGCTCTCATCACTGGTGTTGCCAGATATCTAATACTTATACCTTTTAGAGTACGAACGTGCAAGACTACAGTTGGTATCGTCACAGAATAATGTATAGTACAAGTAGTATCGTAGGTTATTTAAGTCGAGTTAAAATTACTTCATTAAGGCAATGGTTGTTAGAAAGTATACGTATTGATTCGATACATTTATCTCAGTTTTGCTATCATTTTGACGGAAAGAATAGCTTCAGTGTAAACTTTCCAGCAGTAGGGAAAATTCCTGATCATGGCAGCTGGCAACATAGTCGTTTCTTTTGATTGGTTTGTTTGCAGCGGAGCGCGCGAGATGCGCGCTCGTATCAATGTTAATGGAGATGGCCGCGCTATTTGCTCGCTGTTTGAATATTTAACATCTATTAATGTTCTCGGATTACAGATCACGGCGTTGATATCTGAATATTTCTAGCTCTGTTAGATTGTCTGTCGGAGGAGTAAATTGTAGTGTGTATATTGGAGCTATGTCTAAGTCAACATCGACCTAATGGTGCGCTGGGTGAAGAAAACTCCTTATTTGTACTCGATAATTTGTCAAGAGGTTCCCAGAAAACAAGTACCTATTGTGAAAGCTTGTATGAGTTAACGTTTCAAAAAAAAATCCCATATCATTCTGTGCACTATTGAATATCTTTATACAAAATTTCAGCTAAATCGGTCAATCGGTTCAGCTGTTTATCCGAGAAGAGATCTAATATTTACAAAATTCAATTTTACAAAATCTGGTTACCCAGACTTCACAGCCAGAAAAAAAGTATCCTATATGCTATTTTGCCCTATGAACTGTCTTCAACCAATTTCAGCCAAATCTTTCAAGCAGTTTGACCGTGAAGAAGTTTCAAACAAATAAACAAACTTACTTTCGCATTTATAATATTGGTGTTGATCTCTAAGACCAGCGGATTAGGCTGCACGTTGATGTATCAGTCATTTAATTAGACAAATGCGTAAAGAATATATATATTTTTTTTAATTTTGGAAAACTGTAAAACCCTAGCTCAAAATTTTAGTTGAAGAGTATGTGTACACATTGTTAAGCCCATCGTCCCAGAGAATATAATGTTTTACAGAAAATTAAATTTAAAAATGACAGAAAATGTAACCCCCATTTCACCCACTTAGGAATGCAATATAAAAAAAATATTTCCAAGTGGATACTTGCACTTCACAAAGAACACACCCTCCAAATATCTCTAAGACCAGTGGTTTAGGTAGTGCGTTAGTATATCAGGCAGTCATTCAGTCGGTCAGAAAAACGCGTGAGGGATGATTTTTGACAAACTGTGATACCTGTAACTCACTATTTTCATTAAAGAGTATGTGTATCAATTATTGAGAGAATTGACCGAGAGAATAAAACGTTTTTTTGAAAGTTCAACCCTCCATTTTATCCACTTGCGCGGGGATGATTTTTGAAAAACTGTGATACCCGTTACTCACTATTTTAAGTTAAAAGTATGTGAACCAAATTTCAAAACAATTGACCTGGAGAATAAAAAGTTTCATAGAAGGTTCAACCCTCCATTTCACCCACTTAGGGGTAGAATTTTGGTAAACATATTTCTTAGTGGATTTTTGCACTTCACAAAGAACACACCCTCTAAATATCACGTCTCTAGGACTAATGGTTTAGGCAGTACGTAGGTATATCAGGCAGTCATTCAGTCAGTCAGAAAAACGCGTGGGGGATGATTTTGAAAAAACTGTGACACCCGTAACTCATTATTTTTATTAAAGTGTATGTATACCAAATTTCGAGACAATTGACCCAGAGAATAAAAAGTTTCATAGAAAGTTCAACCCTTCATTTCACCCACTTAAAGGTGGAATTTTGAAAAATCCTTTCTCAGTGGATGCCTACACTTTACAAATATCATACCCTCCAAATTTCAAGTGTCTAGGATAAGCGGTTTGGGCTGTGCGTTGATATCTCAGTCAGTCAGTCAGTCAATCAGTCAGTCAGGACTTTGGATTTTATATATATAGATTTTACACTAGTACTTTTGTAAATTAATAAATAAATACGAGTTTCAGGCTTTTTGAAAATGCCACCCTAAGAGGGTGAAGTGGGGAAACAAAGTCTGAAAATCAATATGGTTTTTCGGATTTTATAAATATGAATCCCTATTTCCCTTAGTCACGCAATAACTTAAAAACGGGTGATCGGATTTGGCTTTTACTTCTTTGATGTCTTTTATTATAGAAACTTTTATTTTCACAAAATAAAAGTTTTAAGTAAATAATAGAAATTTTTAACGCGGGCGAAGCCGCGGGCACTTCTAGTCTAATACTATACGAATCTTTGTTCTGACATACTGACTGACTGACTGACTGACTGACTGACTGACTGACTGACTGACTGACTGACAGACAACGCACAGCCTAAACAGCTGGTCGTAGAGACTTGAAATTTGGAGGGTATATTTGTCTTAGTACGTAAGCGTGTACTAAGAAAGGATTTTCCAAAATTCACTCCTTTAGGGGATGAAACGGGGGTTCAAAGTTTGTATGGAGAAACGAGATTAGATAGTCTTTTCTATTCGAAACTTTTTTTTTCATTGAAGCACTTGTTCACACAAGTGCTTCAATAAAAAAAAAAAGTAATTATGTGTTTCAGGCTTTTTCAAAGTTCCACCCCTAAAAGGGTAAAATGGGGTAACAAAGTCTGAAAATCAATATTGTTTCGGATTGCGCTGAAATTTAGAATGCAGATAGTTATTATGACGTAGGTATCCGCTCAAAAAGGATTTTCTAAAAAATCCTAGATACGGACCGGGGATTCAAAGTTTGTATGGCGAAACTAGATGAGATAGTCTGTTTTATTCGAAACGTTACACATAAGCACTTCTGTAAATAAATAAGTAAGTACGTTTTGTAGGATTCTTCGAAATGGGGTAGGTAACAAAGTCTGAAAATTAGGGATGCTTTGCTCCAAGACCTGAGCGACGCAAGCTTTGAAATTGGACTAAAGATGAACATGTCGAAGACCAAAATAATGACCAATTCCACCGAACATAAGGTGAAAGTCAGCGGCGAAGAAATGCAGTATGTCCATGAGTATCTACCTTGGCCAATTAGTCTCCTTCCAGAGCAGACAAGATAAAGAAGTTGCTAGACGCACCGAGAATGCCTGGAAGAGCTATTGGTCAATGAAGGAACTTATGAAGGGCAACCTTCCTTTGAAACTCAAAAGAAAACTCATGGACATGTGCATTCTTCCTGTACGCCGCACCTACGGCGCACAGACTTGGTCTTTGATTAACATCCAAAAGTCCAAACTCAAGGTTTGCCAACGGGCAATGGAGCGTAGCATTCTAGGTGTTAAATTAACAGACCATGTTCGAAACACCGAGCTACGCACCAAAACCCAAATTGTTGACGTTGCTGAGAAAGCCACCAAGCTAAAGTGGAACTGGGCTGGCCACATCTGCCGCATGTCGGACCAGCTGTGGGCCAAAATCACCACTAAGTGGCGCCCTGATACAGCTAATCGGCGGCGCGGCAGACCACGTAGAAGATGGCGAGATGAGCTCGACGCCTTTAGCGAATACTGGTCTACAATAGCACAGGATAGAGATGGTGGAAGTCATGGGGGGAGGCCTTTGCTCAACAATGGGACACTTAGGGCTATTAATAATTAATAATAATAATAAAGTTTGTAAAAGTTTTACCCTTAAGGGTGTAAAATAACAATAGAGGATGAAAGTTTGTATGGAAATATGTAAGGTTTATGTGAATGTTCTACTGAACTGATTTAAATGGAATTTAGTACACAGATAGTTTAGAGCCTGAGAAAGGACATAGGCTTTTTAATGCGAAAAAAGGGTTGTAAAGGGTTAAAAGGGGGGATGAAATGTTGTATGGAAGTATCGTCATTTTTAGAGCTAGAAACTTACTTCATAGGCTGTTGATTAGATATAAATAAAAATGACATGCAAAGTATTTAAAAGTGTTACCCCCAAGTTACCCCCAAGGGTGGAAAATAACAATAGGGAATAAGGGGACGAAAGTTAAGGAATGTTCTTCTGAACGGATTTAAATGAAATTCGGTACACAGATAGTCTAGAGCCTGAGAAAGGACATAGGCTATTTTTATAGGCTGTTGATTCGATATAAATAGAAGGGGGAGGGAAGGGAGGGAAGTTGGAAGTGATGGGAAGGGAAAGGGGAGGGGACGGGGAGGGAAAGGGTAGGGGGAAGTGGAGGGAAAGGGGAGGGGAGAGGGAAGTGAGGGGAAGTGGATTAGGAGGAGAGGGGGGAGGAGGGTTTAACGCGGCGTGGTACGGTGCGGTGTAGGTGGGATACGCATGTGTCTTATTTGTATAATAATTAGCCTAAATAATTAAAAATGCAATTTAAAATAAAAGTAACATATAGATAGAGGCAGCCGTAGGACTAGTATCTTTGCTGTGGTGCAGCGAGCACACACAGAGAATATACAACACTAGGTAGGTCAGTTAGGTAGGTATAGTGAGAGTATGTCCAGTGACACGGAGCATGCAGTCCGTCCTCGCTCGGCGCAAATAAAAATGAATGATGAGTTCGCAAGTGGAACGAGCCGAGCCGAGATGAGTTATGATGTCCATTTCCGATGGCCGCTCGATTTCCGTGAGCATCCATCATGGATCGGGGACCGCCGTGCGCCGCCCGGGACCGAGCCGGGACCGAGCCGGGACCGAGACGAGACCGACACGGGACCAGACATAATAATAATATAGAACAGGAAAATCATTGCAAAACATTTCAGTCTCTACACGTGTCTACAGAATTCACGCGACTATTATAAGATAGTAAATGTTAAAATGTTGGCAACAGCAGCGCGCTGTGACCAGCCGAATGAGTGGGAGCTCCTAAACCTGGTTTTCCCATTTTATTTAGGACTTACCAATTATTCACCTACTAGAACATTGGTTTCGAACTGTGGGTAATTACCCCCGCGGGGGTAAAATAGCTTTTCTGCGGGAATAATAAAGAAAACGCGCGAAAGTACAAAATAACGCCGACAGTTGCACTGTCCTACGCGCCTGCCCACAATTTGCACTGTCCCTCGCGCCTGCCCACAAGGTTGAATTTAAACACAGTTTTTTAAAACTGTGCTTGAAGCTTAGAGTGATCGAGGTGTCTGGATCATGTTGATGATTATGATTGACCAACAATTCATGAATAAAGCCAATCTGTTACTACTACATGTTTAAAGCCGGGAGAGGGTGGATATTAGTTTCATTGATATGAAATGAAATGAGTTTATTTTCACAAGAAATAGAGTATACAAAAGTTGTATATAAGATTATGAGTCCGTCTATTTCGCCATATAAATTACATGTGAAAAACATACTGACATAAATAATTTAAACACAAGATACAAATGTTCAATTGAATTATGAGTTTATATGATGAACGCATATTGAAATTAGAATTAAAATGTTAAAGTAAATATTATTTAATTAGTAAGTTAAACATGTCAACATTCTAAGACGTTAATGAAAAGTTATAAACAGTCAGATTTTTTAAGTGTTAGGAATACATCATATTTTGTTAATGTCATTTAGCTATCTATCCTCCATGGATCATTGACGGATCATAGGGGTAACAAGGTCGGGTTATTGGACCTACTATTCATTATTCTGTGACAAGGTTGAAAACGTTAAGTGCCGCTGCACTACAATAAAACATTCGGTTTCGCTATCGATATGAATGTACTACGTACTGTATCTCGTTGGCTTTCGCCCACTTACCTGACCTACAGCTATTTGTGAAAATTGCATGCTGCACTTCCAAAGGCAAATATAAACATTTCATTCATTAATTTAATGTATTTCAAACAAATTGAATGTGTATAAGGATAAGTCACATTGGACTCCTAAGCAATCAGATCGTCGAGGAGGCTACCACCTTGTGTTGTCGGGGCTAATTTAGCAATCTGAGTTCGCGATGTTGTCTCAGCCCGTAGAAGGAAAATTAAATAGATAAGATTTTCGTGTATAAGAATGAAATATATATAGAGAGATATAACCCGACTAAAATCATGAACAAGTGATACATATGCCAGCTATAAGATAAAATAAGCAACGTAATTTGGTCGGGTCATTCATGACAGTGGGTAAAAGCTAATGGGCGCACTAGAACTGGGAGCGAGAGCTGGCTCCAAACAATAGAATCGCATATGCAGAGCAGAATAAAAAAAATGTATCCATCTCGCTCTCTCATACTAGTGATTGTATAGTTTTATCCTTCTCATATCATTATTGTTATTTTAATGTCAGGTCTATTTTAATATACTCTGTGTACATGTCAGCCGCATGCAAGGGCCCGGCACGCACAGGGAGACGCGTGCCAGAACGGGTAGTGTGGTCGATCCTGTCGTGGAGCACCCACTGCTGCGAGTGGTGATCTACTGTCGTGGAGCACCCACTGCTGCGAGTGGTGATCTACTGTCGTGGAGCACCCACTGCTGCGAGTGGTAATCTACTGTCGTGGAGCACCCACTGCTGCGAGTGGTAATCTACTGTCGTGGAGCACCCACTGCTGCGAGTGGTAATCTACTGTCGTGGAGCACCCACTGCTGCGAGTGGTAATCTACTGTCGTGGAGCACCCACTGCTGCGAGTGGTAATCTACTGTCGTGGAGCACCCACTGCTGCGAGTGGTAATCTACTGTCGTGGAGCACCCACTGCTGCGAGTGGTAATCTACTGTCGTGGAGCACCCACTGCTGCGAGTGGTAATCTACTGTCGTGGAGCACCCACTGCTGCGAGTGGTAATCTACTGTCGTGGAGCACCCACTGCTGCGAGTGGTAATCTACTTGCCTCTCTACTCCAACATGTTCTTCTAGTGATAGGTAGTTCAGTGTTGCGATGCACGCTGGTTCAAGAAAGTTGATTGCAGATACACACTCGTAATATAATATAGCTTTGATCCGTATCTTATAGTTTACCTGACACATTATGTACGAAAGTATGACGAAAGTAAATATCGGTGTTTTACAGCACCATCCAGAAGTCGAGCAGCTTGTCGTCGTGCGACATGTCGTGCGTCACGTGTGCGCAGGCCGCAGAGAGGCAGCGCGTGCGATGTCGATGTGGTTCCCTGCGAGCCGTCGTGTACCTGTCAGCTGGCAGAATGCCTCGAACTAGCGGTGCCAACGCATTTATAATTAAATGTGTACTCTGGTGCTCACCGACTATTAGAAAAGTTGAGTGTTCGGGTACAGGGGAAGAGGGATACCCGCCGGACGATTTGTCTTAGTTTTTGTAATTAAACGATTTATCACGTTCTGCCGGCATACTACCGCGCGCTATTATATCTGGGAATAGATTTACGTGGTGGGTGCAATTTCAAATTTCATATTATAATTTATTTATTTCATAAAAAGTACATTCTTACATTAAATACAGCCATTTCCGCCAAACTAGGTGTTGGTGACACCTGTATTTTGGTAGAAATTACTCAATAATTCAATTTGATTCGGCTTCGGCTCGCAGCGACACATTAACGTCAGCTCGCTGTTTTTTTTTTTGTTTTAATATTTTATAGGCTAGCGTTTGACCACTATCTCACCTGTTAGTAAGAGATGACGCGGTCGAAGACGGTAAGCACGCTAGGCCTAGAATGGGAACTGGCTCTCAAGGATAGCTGCCGGAATACATTAGATGTTTGGCGACAGATTTTCTAACTCGAGGGTGGTAGCTGGCCAGGCGGACACTAGATAGTGTCCTACCACCATGCGGGGGTTGTTGGTTTCTTAACGATGTTTTTACTGGAGAGCCACTGTGAAAAGCGCACATACATTTTTCGGTAGAAAAATCCATTGGTATGCACGGCGGTTTGAACTCGGTACCTCTGGCATCAAAGCCAACCGTTCTCCCGATTACGCCACCGGGCCCTCGAATGCGTGTGTATGCGTGTCTCGATTGTTTCGTACATAATCTGTGCCGGATTTGATTCCTACACAGGCAGTGTTCAGGAGGTGTTCCGGCAGCACGTAGTCCTTGAGAATCAGAGTATTCTAGATCTTGACTTCTGTCTCATAAGCGATGATGTGGTCAAAGATGGGAAACACGCTATATCTAGAATACTCTGACTCTCAAGGGCTGTGTTGCCGGAACACCGTAAGATTATGCCGGCAGCTCAGACTATCATAAAAAAGGCAGACAGATTCGTGCCGAACACCCGAGTGACCGCAAGTTCAGTAATACTAAATTATTGAGTAATAACTTTCCGCGCTCAGTCCGGCATAGTCAATACGGCATGATTACTACGTAAGCAACGCTGCGAAGTAATACTGCACGGAAGCGTCCGACCCGGCTGCCGCTTGGTAGCAAACTGAGCGCAGAATCGTATTACGCAAGCATTTAGTATTACTGAACTTGCGTTCACTCGGGTGTTCGGCATGAATCTGTCTGCCTTTTTTATGATAGTTTGAGGGCGGCACATTTTATCCTTATTTTTGGTAAGCCACTTTTTTGGTAGCACGTCAGGCGGAACATCGATATATGTAATGTGATCCTACTACCTGCGGTAATTGTATTAGCGCTGCAGCAACATTTAGTACGGCATTAAATCTTAACTGCGAAGCTTTTAAAAAACAAATTGTCACCGATTAATTGGGTGGGGTTCCTTAGTACTATATTGTATTGTAGCGACAAATGTGGTGACGGTGACTGGTCGAGTGCCAGGAGCGGTGGCGCGGTCTGGCCGCAGAGTGCGCTACAATGGGCTCACCGGAAACTGAAACGTTCGTCCAACTGTGTCATGGATCTCATTAGACGCAGGGTATCTAGCTCAGAAGCTACCTGCCCCAGCCGCATTATCAAACCTTGCCCCATCGACTGTTTCATGTAGTAACTACTTGCTTCTCTCGAGATTTTGGAGAATTTTGCTTGGGGACAGTTCTGGTCGGTAATCGTGATGATAGACTGTTAAAATAGAGCTTTATCGATCTTGCATATATGACTTAATAACAGAAGTGTTTATCAAAAATATACTGTATACATAATCACGCCTTGTTTACGTTGGGGTAGGCAGAGACTACTTTTTCCACATGCTACGATCCTGACATACCTCCTTCGCTTCTTCCACTTTCATGAGCGCTTTCATACATGCTCGCCGGCTATAGGTCAAAAATATCTTTGCAAAAATTCGTGTAGTGACAAGCCGGTTTTAGCCGAATGTGAGATGTCGGCACGCGGCCGCAGTCGGCTCCAACACAGAATATATGTATAATAGTACTTAGTAGTACGGCTCCGATCAGGTCTCATATAATGTTACATCCTTAAATTACCGCTAGTGTCATCATTTATATACGACATCGAAACACGAGAGGATCGAGCGCGACTACTCCAAAACTGCCCTTGTCGTACAGGCCCTAGGGTCGACTTTTAAACGCTCTCTATCATCACCGAAAGTGCTGCACGAATCGATCCAATGTAGACTTCTTCCATCGGTTTTAAAGTCGATTTTACCAAGTATCGTATCATTCCGCTCCTAGAACCGTGTTTCACCAAAATGAGCACTCTATTCTGGCTCGGTTAGGTTGCAGGTTGGCGTGCGTCGGGTTTCGTTGAGGAAGACGCGGCGGACGGTCCGAGGTGTCGAGTCGATGCAGACATTCTGGCGCGGGCATGTTGCTGCCGGCCTCGGGCCAGGGCAGGGTTCCAACGGGCGCGGGTAGTGACAGCGGGCGCGGCAGGTCACGGCCCACTGTCCGCCGCCCGCCGAGTGTCCCGCTCTTTGTGTCGTCACTCCGGTTGACTTCATTAGCTCACGCTGACGCACGCATATTATCTCCACACTGAGTATCTACAGAGCGTGCGGTGGTTCAAACGACACTGCAAATTACGGAAAATTTCAAATGATGAAAAAACGTGCCAAAATGAAAGCCCCGGACTACTTTGATGTTATTAATATTTCGTTCGGTTCTCGAGTTCTTATGACCACGTAACCTAGCTGAGCTCTCAGAATCTTTTTTTATACTTACATCTGTAATACTAGATGATGTGAACACGTTAGGCCTAGAATGGTCCGACTCTCAAGGGCTGTGCTGTGGCGGAACACCGTAAGGTTATGGTGGCAGATTTTCTCCCTTATAGTGGTAAGCTACTTTTTGGAAGCAAGTCAGGCGGAACATCGATATAATGCTCTTACCACCTGTAGACGAACACCTATAGAATACACATGGAATGCACGGTTAGGATTTCGACCAATGGCCCCGGGGGTATATGTATATATCCTATGTTATCCTTTACGCCAACGGGCCGTTCAAAACGACTTGTCCAATTTTGCGACTCACGCAAAACATTTAAATTTCGATTAAATCATGTATAAATAAGCGGTCGGACTGACAACCAAAACAAATGATAGAATAAACAACATCAGCGCATCAGCTCCGTTCCCGACTTCTCGCAGGTTCGCAGGACGCCGTGTGCCGCCCGCATCAAAGAGTAACATAATATACAGTGTGGAAATTAAACTCAGGCCCTGGAGGGAAACTACTTTAAATCCTTAAGCTAGCTCATTTTACTTAAAGGAGACATTCCTTTATATTTGAAAAGAAACAAATCTGCATTAAAAGATTTTTTTAAACTCGCTTGATTCGCCCGGGACTCGAACCAACTAAAATTAAAAAAAATAAACACTCTTTATTTTATTATACTAATCGGTAGTATTAATATTCAGGATAAAGTTTCTCTAACAAACATTAGGTCTTAAAAATAAAAATTATCGTTTAATCTAACTTTATTTTACTATCAATTTTGTAACATTTAAATTATTTAACTGATAAATTGTTCGAAATGAGCCCCGTCGTTCCGGCTACACAACATTAGTCGCCGTTGAAATTCATTTCTTGTAGCTTTCAGCAAAGTGTTGTGGTGTATGCCCATAATAACATTTTCTATCGCAATCCTTAGCTCTTGAACGGTTTCAATAGCAAGGTTCATAAACAACATTTTTTACATGACCCCATAAAAAGAAGTCCATGGGCGTCAGGTCTGGACTTCTTGCAGGCCATCTAATCGTCCCGTTTGTACCTATTCAGGCATTGAAATTTTCATTAAGGTATGCCCTGGCAATTCTGCTGTTGTGGGCAGGTGCACCATCTTGTTGAAAAATGATATTATTTCGTTCCTCTTCTGGCAGAAGGTATAATTGATTTTGTAAAAGCTCCAATATTTCAATGTATTTTGCTGCATTCAGATGTCCTTCGTAAATGTGCATCAAAACAACCATGTTACTTTTGATTCCACACCAAACATTAAACGAAAATCTGACCTGATTGTTCGTTTCACGGACACGGAATGGATTTTGACGAGACCAAAAATGATTGTTATGTCTGTTATACATTCCATTATTACTCAAATTTGTTTCGTCAGACCATACAATACAGTCCAAGAAATTTGGGTTGCGGGCTATTTCTGTTTGAATATTTTCACAAAACTGTAATCTCCTGTCACTATCTCCGGGATGTAGTTTCTGCACCAATCGCCCATCACGATAACATTTGTATTTGTATTTTTTCAGAACTTTAAGTATACTAGTATGGTTGATGCCTATCTCTTGAGCAGCTTCCCTGCTTGAAGCCTTCGGGTAACACTCGAAGTATGTCAAAATGTTTAACTCAACATCGCTATAGTCCAAATTTTGTTGCTGTGGGCGTCCAGTCTTCTTTTTAAAACTTCCAACGGTCAGTAAATTATTCACAATTCGAGACAAAACTTTTCTAGATGGTAGTTCTCTGTCTGGATACTTCTCGCGATACCACTGCAGAGCTAAATCGTAGCTCTTGTTGCAAACAAAGTAAGCTTCTAATAACTCGAATTGTTCTTGATACGCCATTATGAGATAATTTAATTACGTAAGGAAAGCAACACTACTTAAATAAAATCTGTTGATAAAAATCGTTCGAATTTTAAAATTATTGTCCCGCATTGCAAACAAAGTCAAACGTTCCATTTTTAAACTTCTCCACTGAACGCCTCGGATCATGTAAGAAGGAAATGTGCATAAAGGTATTCCCACCATTGAACAATTTTCTTATCGAAGATTTCAACAAGGTACTTAACGATAAATTAGCAAGCTTGTACTTCATACAAAGTCTTTGAGTGTTGGAGAGATAACAGAACTGTTACGTGTCTTTTACTTGTTAAAAGTGAACAGTAACCAAACATTTTTTAGAGAAACTTTATCCTGAATATTAATACTACCGATTAGTATAATAAAATAAAGAGTGTTTATTTTTTTTAAGAATAAGAATAAGAATGTTCTTTATTGCATTAACTGTGAAGAAAGTACATGGGTACAAGGTCTTATGTGTTGTAACGTGAATTAACAGTTATCCCATTTCGGGCGTGCAATGTAAAATTATAATAATATAAAATAGTTTTTAAAAATAATATTCTAAATAACGAATTACTTATGAACTTAATTAATATTACTTGCTCTAGTAACTAATTATTTTAAACATATATGTTTACATACATCTTATATGAACTAGAACTGCTACTTAGTATTTACACTATATAAATGATATCTACCTAATCTGTTTTAAGATCGTAATATTCTGTTATATTATAAAATACGTTGTAAATATTAATAGCACTTATAAATGGGCTTCTGTGGTACATCGAATTGTTACTTTGTGGGATACATATATTATGTTTATATCTACTACGTTGACTCCCAGCGCGAGCAGACTCTATATTAAAGAAATATTTTTTATGACTTTTAATAAAAACACATATTTCCAGAATATATATACCAGTAATGGTCAGTAGGTTATAATCTTTAAAAATATTGCGAAGTGACTGGGTGCTATGTAAATTGAATATAGTGCGCAAACATCGTTTTTGTAGAAGAAAAGCTAACTGAACATCGACAGAATTACCCCAAAATATGATTCCGTAGCTCAAATGGGGATAAATGTAACCAAAATATGCACTGAGTGCAGTTGCCTTATTTGATATATTCGTTAACACTGATAATGCGTAAGAAAATTGTGAAATTTTATTATTTATATAACAGACGTGATGTTTCCAATTTAAATTTGAGTCTATACTTAGTCCTAGAAACTTGGTCGTATCTACTTCATTTATCGAGTTGCCTTTGATATTGATATTTTTTAAGTTTAATGGTGTCATTTTATAATTCCGGAATTGTAAAGAATGAGTTTTTGTGACATTAACTTTCAAATTAATTAAATCTGACCAATTTGTCACGGTTTCGAGAGTTCTATTGACCTCTTCTTCGAATTCACAACGGGTATAGTTTTCTTGTGGAATATAGATTGTAGCGTCGTCTGCGAACATCACGCACGGGTGTTTGGCTACAATAGGTAATTCATTCACATAAATTAAAAAAAGCAATGGGCCAAGGACACTGCCTTGTGGAACTCCTACAGAAATGCTTTTAAATTTTGATAAAGTTTTTTCTATGGTTTTTGTTTTTTTATTATAAGTTTCAATAATAACAGATTGAATTCTATTTTCTAAATATGAATGAAGTAAATTGAAGGCGTTTCCTCTAATACCAATTGACTCAAGTTTATGAAGCAGAATTTCATGCACAACACAGTCAAAAGCTTTGGTTAAGTCAAGAAGGATAGTGATGCCTGTTTTCTTTGTATTTAGATTATCATACACCTGTTGCAAGATTTTAAATATAGCTAAAGATGCTTTTTCCTTTTTGGAATTCAAATTGATTTTCGTCTAATATTTTATTACGATTAAGAAACGACGTTAATTTGTTGTGGATAACTTTTTCAAATATCTTAGAAAAACTTGGCAGCAAAGCTATAGGACGATAATTTACCATGTCACTTTTTGAGCCTTTTTTCTTGTAAATCGGTTTAATAATTGCTTTTTTTAGGTCATCTGGGAAAGAACCAGTTTCGATTGATAGATTAATTATATAAACTAGTGGCTCTGCGATGTAATTTATAGTACTCTTTATGACTTGAGTCGATATATGATCATACCCGGCACTCTTTTTATTTTTTAGTTCTTTAACAATATTTACTATTTCTTGTGTGGTTACAGGTCCAAGAAAAATAGTGTTGCAGTTTTGGTTAAACACTTTAGGCTTTTGTGCATTTATTTTGGGATCAACTTTAGAGTTATTTATATAATAGTCATTTAATGATTCGGCAATGGATTGTGGCTCGTTAATTTCTTTGCTGTCTACGTGTAAATACTCAATTGTTGTTTTTATGATGTTTGTCTGTGATGTGCTTTGCTTGATGAGGCCCCATGTAGCTTTCGTTTTATTGGTACTCTGGTTTATGTACTTCATGTTAGATATTTTCTTAGAAGTGCGAACTACTCTTTTGAGAATTTTGCAATATTGTCTATATATATGTAGGATTTTTCATTTCGATAGATAGCAACACTAATTTGTAGACGAAGATATATTATCTGTGTAATCTTTGGAACGTTTTTATGCTTTACATCCAAAGCCTGTTTTATTTGTACGTGGAACATCAAAAGTGTAAGCGAGTAAGAAAATCTAGTTGCTCTCTCTCTAATTTTTTCACGACGAAGAAAGAACGTGTGTGTTCGGAATTGTATCGTTAAATATTAAGAATTACTGAAATAAAGTGAAAAAGCTTCTGCAAAACAGCCTTTTACTGGACAGCAAGCTCTACCCCACCCATCCCACAACTCTCGCCCGGGATTATTCCGAGAAAAAAGTTTGGGTGTGACGACGACAAAAACGTGGCAAAGAAGGCAGCTGTAAGACGTGGCTGGCCGGCTCTTTTACCACAATAAGACGAAGAAAAACAACGATGGCGGAAGCGGCAGACGGCAAAAATACGCACAACGACGCAAAATGTTTTACGACGATGGATGCAGTTCCAACATACACCGGAGACGACTTAACCTATACGTCCACAAAATGGACGCAAGATCTAGAAGATAATGCGGAGATCTTTGGATGGTCAGCGCAACAGAAGCTGATAATAGCTCGTAGATCGCTTAAAGGAACAGCTGAATTATGGTTGAAGACTGAAAGAACTTTTAAAACATACGATGAATTAAAGGCGGCACTGCTGCGTGAATTTCCTGAGGTCATCGATAGTAAGCGTATGCACGAGATAATGAGCAGCCGAAAAAAGCGTGCTGGAGAAACTTACTACCAATATTTATTAACTATGAAAGAACTTGGTAAACGAGCAAAATTCCCCGATTATGTTGCGGTGCAGTACATTATAGATGGCATCATGGATACTGAGATAAACAAAATTATGTTCTATGGGGTGACGACGTATACACTCCTCAAAGAGAAACTATCTCTTTATGAAACATTCAAAGAAAAGAGTAAAAAACAAGAATTAAAGAGTCAGCGGACAATTATGAAACCGACCAAAGTCAAAGAAGCAGATGGAAAAACAACACAACGCTGCTTCAAGTGTGGCGAGTTAGGGCATCTTTCTAGTACATGTTCTCATAAGATTAAATGTTTCAGATGTAACGGCTATGGTCATATAGGCAAAGATTGTACTAATGTTATCCAGAGAGATATTCCACCGTCTACGAGTCAGAAGTCAACCATGGGCCAGCGTTCGATGCTCATACAACAAGAGTCCTCGGAAAGAACGGTAAACACTGAGAAATCAATATGTGATATTGCTTCAGGTGAGCGTTCAGACTATTTAAATGTCAGTCAATGCGGTCAGTGTTCACATAGTCAAAATATAAATGTTCTTAATGTCGGAAAGTGTTCAAATTTAAATCAGAGCGTTAAGAGTATTCAGATTAAAAACATAACTGTAGATAACTGTTTAATAGATACAGGTAGCGAGTTAAATTTGTTAACGTTGGATTTATTTAGTAAATTAAATGTAACTAAGTATGATGCTGAAGAGATGTTAATGACGGGACTGGGTTCATGTAAAGTTTATTCGATTGGTAAATTCAATATTCAAATGAAGATAGATGGCCACAGCTATGATGTTATGTTTTACATTGTTCCAACTAATGTTATTCCGTATACGGTGATATTAGGTCAACCTTTTTTGATGAATACAATTACAGTAATTGATAAAGGTGAAATTGAAGTAAGGCCACAGTTTTATGATAGTTCATACCTGATGTGTGTGCTTTCTTCAGAAGAAGATATAGCTATTTCCAGCGAAAAACCTATCGTTCAGGATATAATAAAAAATTATAGGCCGATACAAACTAAAGAAGCCCCTATAAAGATGAAGATAATTTTAAAAGACGATATACCTGTCACACAGCGACCAAGACGACTCGCTCTGACTGAAGAAGAAGTTGTGAAGCATCAGATTGATGAGTGGTTAGAAAAAGGCATTATACGCCCCAGTTATTCAGAATATGCAAGTCCACTTGTATTAGTAAAGAAGAAAGATGGAACCAACCGAGTTTGTGTTGATTTCAGAAAAATTAACCAGAAGATGGTTAAGGATGAATATCCTTTACCGATTATTGATGATCAGATAGATAAGTTGAGCAAGGCTCGAGTATTTAGTACGATAGATCTCAAAAATGGATTTTTTCATTTGCCGATTGAAGAAGACTCGATAAAATACACAGCGTTTGTGACCAACAACCCTGAAGGTCAATATGAGTTCCTAAGAGCACCATTTGGACTCTCAATATGTCCAAAATATTTTACACGGTTTATAAACATTATATTCTCAGATTTTATAAGAAAAGGAATTATTTTAATTTTCATCGATGATATAATTATATTAGCAGAAGACGAAGATCAAGCAGTTCAGAGACTCCAAGATGTCTTGAAAGTTGCAGCTGAATATGGTCTTGAAATCAACTGGAAGAAGACACAAATACTACAGCAATCGGTCGAATACCTAGGACACATTGTTTCAAATGGAACGGTTAAACCATCATCAGAGAAGACTAACGCAGTTATGAGATTTCCAGAGCCAAAGAGTTTAAAAGAAGTACATAGTTTCATCGGATTGACATCCTATTTCAGAAAATTTATTCAAGATTATGCTACGATTGCTAAGCCACTGAGTGATTTACTAAAACGAGGAGAATTCTATTTTGATCAAGAACAAAGATGTGCATTTGAAAAATTAAAAGGTAAATTATGTTGTGAACCTGTTCTTAAAATTTTTGATGTGCAGCTAGAGACAGAACTTCACACGGACGCATCTAAGCATGGATATGCAGGCATTTTAATTCAAAAAGATCCGGTAGATTGTAGTATGCATCCAGTTCATTACATGAGCAGAAAGACGACAGAGTCTCAGCAAAAATATAGTAGCTATGAACTAGAAGCAATGGCTGTTATAGAAGCGGTGAAGAAATTTCGAAGATATCTAATTGGAATTCCATTTAAGATTGTAACAGATTGTGAAGCATTTCAGAAAACACTTTACAAAAAAGATGTATCAGCTAAAGTAGCTAGATGGATATTGTTCCTACAAGATTTCAACTACGTTATTGAGCATAGAAAAGGTGATAAAATGCAACATGTCGATGCGCTTAGCAGAAATATATGTGTGGTGAATACAGAACTACATGCTAGAATAAAGAAAGCTCAAGATGAAGACAACAGCTTAAAAGCAATTAAAGAAGTTCTCAAGAAGAGTGAATATGAAG
This sequence comes from Cabera pusaria, assembly GCA_954871355.1. NCBI lineage: Eukaryota > Metazoa > Arthropoda > Insecta > Lepidoptera > Geometridae > Cabera > Cabera pusaria. The sequence continues at coordinate 25,842,623 of OX940901.1, read as the reverse complement.
ATTATTTTTTAGAAAATGATGTAATTTATAAAGGAGTACAGAAGAAGTTGGTGTTACCAGAGATTATGGACTTAGAAATGATCAGAAGAGTGCACGGAGGAGGACATTTTGGGAAGAAGAAAATCAAAGATATAATAGAACGAGATTATTACATAAACCAGTTGGATAGTAAAACTGAAAAAGTTATATCAACATGTGTACCATGTTTACTGGCAAGCCGAAAAGCAGGAAAGAAAGAAGGACTTTTAAACCCTATAGAAAAAGGAGATTTACCATTATATACTTTGCATTGTGATCATTTAGGACCATTAGATGCAACCAAGAAGTTATATAATTATATACTAACGGTGATTGACGGATATACAAAATTTGTTTGGATTTATCCAGTAAAAACGGTGACAGCTAAAGAAACCGTAGACAAAATTAAACAACATCAAAAAGATTATGGCAACCCAAGACGAATAATAACTGATCGAGGTACAGCTTTTACAGGAAATGAATTTCAGCAGTATTGTTTAGAAGAAGAAATTGAACACCTTACCATAACAACAGGAATCCCACGTGGTAACGGTCAGGTAGAAAGGATGAACCAAATTATTATATCTGTACTGGCTAAAATGTGTATAGAAGAACCAGGACATTGGTACAAGTATGTCAGCAAACTTCAGAGAGTTATCAACAGTACATACCAGCGATCTATCAAAACATCACCATTTGAACTGTTAATGGGAACCAAGTTAAGACTAAATGAAGACATCAACATTTTAGAATACTTAGAAGAAGAAAATATCAAAGAATTTACAGAGAGAAGAGAAGAATTAAGAAAGCAAGCAAAAGCTCAAATATTAAAGATTCAAGAGGAAAATAGAAAAACCTATAATAAAAACCGGAAAGACGGAGAAAAGTACAAAATAGGCGATATAGTAGCCATACAAAGGACGCAATTTGGAAATGCTTTAAAATTAAAACCAAAATTCTACGGACCATACAAAATCACAAAGGAGCTAGGAAAAGATAGATATGAGGTCGAAAAGCTAGACCGAGGTAAGGAAGGACCGACAAAGACCACATCCGGAGTAGACTACATGAAGCGGTGGCCTTAGTTCAAACTTACCTGTATAAAGTCATCTACTTTACATTAAAATTTATTTTAAAATACTTGAAAGCATATTGGGCATGGCACTCTATCTCATTACCGTTATAACTTAAATTCATGAAGAAACAACAAAATTGTTATTGAATTCTGTATAATTATACTACATATTGAAACAATGTATGTATTCAAGTAGAAAGAGTTGTGATTGTAACAACACATAAGGGCAAAGAAGCTCATAACAAATAGTATGTACTTATTTGTTCTATGTAAATGAAGAATTATGTTTCACAGATGTAATTTGTATGTAAACCTAAAATAATGTATGTTTTCTAATCTATTTAAATAAGATGCATGTTAAGATAAGATTGTATATTTACTACTTATAGTTAAAACCTAAACCTTACTACCTAGTTGCATAATTTTAAAATAACCTATGTATGTTTTAATGAGAAGTTAGTTAAAAGAATAGAAGTTATGTTTAAGTCGTTTGTTAATTAATAATTGTTAAGGATATGGTTATGGGTAAGAAATAATAAGAGATTAGTTTCAAATAGCGTATTGTGTAAAAAAGGGTTTCAAGTTAAAATAAGCTGTAAGAAAGTAGATTATTAATTTATAATAAGTACATTGGCACCAGTTATTAAGTTATTTAAGATGTAAGTTTTAATGCAGAATAGTTTATGTTAAGAGTCAATATTGTGTCGAAGTTAAGCATCAGTTAATACTTTTGTGTATTTTTTGAAGATCCGTATGAGTTTTGTTTATAGATAAGAGATAAGAGTTTTGTTTAAATTGTAAAGCGAAGAGAAATTTGTAATATTGTAACGTAGAGTCATATGAGAGAGCTAAATTTGTTTTTGTTTAACTTAACGTAGAAGCAGTCTGAGGCCAGACTATATTGCAGGAAGGCCGAGTTGTAGGATTTTTCATTTCGATAGATAGCAACACTAATTTGTAGACGAAGATATATTATCTGTGTAATCTTTGGAACGTTTTTATGCTTTACATCCAAAGCCTGTTTTATTTGTACGTGGAACATCAAAAGTGTAAGCGAGTAAGAAAATCTAGTTGCTCTCTCTCTAATTTTTTCACGACGAAGAAAGAACGTGTGTGTTCGGAATTGTATCGTTAAATATTAAGAATTACTGAAATAAAGTGAAAAAGCTTCTGCAAAACAGCCTTTTACTGGACAGCAAGCTCTACCCCACCCATCCCACATATATATAATTTTAGTTGGTTCGAGTCACGGGCGAAGCAAGCGAGTTTTAAAAAATCTTTTAATGCAGATTTGTTTCTTTTCAAATATAAAGGAATGTCTCCTTTAAGTAAAATGAGCTAGCTTAAGGATTTAAAGTAGTTTCCCTCCAGGGCCTGAGTTTAATTTCCACACTGTATACTCACTGCCCGCACAGTCCCACGCCCGCCAGCCGTGCACCGTCATCACAAATCTGACCTTGCTTGAGGATATTGCAAACTGTTGTGGTACATCTATCGTCGATCTTCTGTGTTCAATATTACACAGATAATATTGTTACATCGCGTCGTCGAGTCGCGATGTTTCGCCAAGCTTCTCGAACAAAAATACCGTGGGAAAGAATAGACTAATTAGGGGCTATAAACACCCGACCCGACCGTCATAAAAGTTAACCTTCCGGGAATTCAGACCCTAGTCAATGTACCTAGTTTTGTAGTTAAGATTGAACCTTATTCATAAGTAGTTAGAGATCAAATTAGCATGTATGGTAAAGTTGTTTACGTCAGATGCTCAAAGGAAAGCCGCCCCTTTTGTTTGTGATTGTTATTGCTTTGTTTTGAACGTCTTTTGTCTATTGTTTCGAGTCAATACTGGAAATTTCTGTAGAAATATTCTCGTCCTATATAAGACGTTGAAACCGCGGCTTGAGGCAGTCTTTCTCTGGAAGCGACAGTGTAACTATCTAAGCGCGGATAGCGACCAAGTGATCGTTAAGTGTTATCAGTGAACTAGTGTTGTGAACTGTGAACAGTGAAATCAGTGATTGTGATTACCAACGACCTCAGTGTGTGTTAACGGACTTTTGATAATTGTGCAAGACGATTTGGACAACTACTGTGGAACATTGTGCTAACCTAGTGATCAGTGGAAATAAACGTTCATCTCATCGGATTGGCATTTTAATACCACCCCGCACGTAACAATTGGTGTCAGAAGCGGAATGCCAATCACTCCGAGGGAAGATACGCGTACTCCACGCACCAGGCGCCAGGCGGAGATGGATGCAACCCGGCAGAAGGAGCTCGAAGCATCGGGAGCAGGAACATCCACATTGGAAGAGCCAGCAGCAACACCGATGGCACCCACTATGGCAGCGCCACCTACAGCACCGCCGGTGAGCCGAACTACGGATGGAGGCCTGGAGGCCATGCTAGCCGCTCTCCTAGCTGGACAAGAAGCTGCACGCCAGGAACAAAAGGCTGTACGTGAGGAACAACAGGCCGCACTACAGGCTGTACAGGCGGCACAGGAAGAAGCTAGCCGTAAACAGGAAGAAGCTAGCCGCAAACAGGAGGAAGCTCGCCAGGAACAACAGGCTGCACTACAGGCTGTACAGATGGCCCAACAAGAAGCACGCAAGGAACAGGAAGAAGCTAGCCGCAAACTGGAAGAGACAATTGGACGTCAGTTGCAGAGCGGGCTTGCCGGTATGGGCGAGAAGATCAAAATGGTGGAAACCAGTATCAAGGAAGTAGAAGGGCGGCTTGACATACATGAGCAGACCGTGAATGACTTGGCCAACGAATTTCAGAAACTGAAGTTAAGAGGAATTGGACATAGCAGCCAGGGTCCCACTATGACCTCGCCCTTCAAGCTAGATTTGCCGCACTTCGACGGAACATCTTCGTGGGCAGCCTACAAATTCCAATTCACAACGCTGTCCAAAAGTTGCGGCTGGACAGACGAGCACGCAAATACAGCGCTCACATTAGCGCTGAAAGGAGACGCTCAGCTTATCCTGGAACGCATACCTGAAGAGGAAAGGACCCTGAAGACCCTGCTGGAAGCCCTCGAAACGCGCTATGGAGACAAGCACATGGAGCATGCGTACAGGGCACAACTACGTGAGCGCACCCAGAAGCCCACAGAGACATTGCAACAGTGGGCAGATGAAATCGAGAGGTTGGTCCGACGAGCCTACGTGTCAACACCATCAGTCATCGAGGTTACATCACTGCAGCACTTTGTGGATGGAATCAGGGATGGCGAAGTACGCGCTGCTGTACGACTGGGACATCATCAGACACTCAAGAACGCCCTGGTTCATGCTTTGGAAGTGGAAACTGTGCGACGAGACACCAAACCGTATAGGGTTCAAGAACTGGTTACTGAACCCAGGAAGCCCCGTTATGGACCGACATGTTACGGGTGTGGAGAAAAGGGGCATATTCGGATTGATTGCCCGAAGACGAAGAAACAGGACCCAAGTGGCAGAAGAAACGTCGTCATAGCTGCGGGACGGGCGCCGTCTGATCGAGAGAGAGCCCCCGCCATCACTGTGACACAAGTGTGCAACGGGAACAGCTTAATCGTCGAGGGCACCTTGAACAACAAGACCTGCAAGTTCACAGTGGACACAGGAGCATCGCGCACAATTGTGAAGCCTGAATTCCTGCAACGATTTATATCACGGAAACATCGATCTGCAGCATGCTCACTACGGACAGCAACCGGCCAGTCAGTACCTGTCCTTGGCGATACAGATGTGGAGATATTCATCGGTGAGCACTCATACATTCATCCTGTGCTTATTGCCAACATAACTGACGATTGCATTCTGGGATTGGACTTTTTGGAGAAGCAGCAGTGCATATTGGATGTGGCCCGTGGTGTACTCCGGTTTCCCGAGCAAGAAGTGTTCTTTGAAGGGACGGCACCGTGTAAACTGTACTGCCTCAAGGACGTCGTGTTGGCTCCAAAATCGCAAAATATTGTTCGAGTGAAATTTCCAAATACAGTCAAGAGTGGACTATGTGTAGTTGCCGAAGATGAGGGCACACATCCGACCTGGATTACTGCAAGAACATTGCTCATGACAAACAGAACGGCCAGTGTGCGAATTATTAACCTTGGCAATGAAGAAGTTCATCTGAAGAAAAACAGCATAATTGGAAAATGTCAAAAAGTGAAGTACCTGCGACGAACGGATATTACTTCTACGGAACCAAGCTCGGAAGACCAAATATCACAGCTGCTGGAATCATCCAAAGACAACTTAACGTTCGCTCAGCTGTCACAAGCAAAACGTCTGTTGATGCGGTTTAAAGACGTCTTCGCCGCTGGAAACAACTGTGGACGTACCGGACTTGTTAAACACAAAATTGACACTGGCGACGCAAGACCTATACGACAGAGGCCACGAAGGATTCCATGGGCGAAAGAAGCTGAAGTTGCAGACATGATACGAGACATGGCCAAAGAAAAAGTCATCGAACCATCTACAAGTCCTTGGTCATCGCCAGTGGTTCTGGTGAAAAAGAAAGATGGCTCCACCAGATTCTGCGTAGATTACAGAATGCTTAATGAAGTCACAAAGAAGGACAGCTACCCCTTGCCTCGAATAGACGATACACTGGACATGCTCAGTGGAATGAAGTGGTTTTCAACGGTTGACCTGAAAAGTGGCTACTGGCAGGTAGAAATCAGTCCAGAAGACAAAGAGAAGACAGCATTCAGTACGGGCATTGGAAATGGACTCTGGCAATTCAACGTCATGCCATTTGGACTGTGTAATGCTCCAGCAACGTTCGAACGTCTCATGGACAGAGTAATGGTTGGATTACTGGGAGACGTATGCTTGGTGTACCTGGATGACGTCATCATTTTGGGCCGTGATTTTACTGAACATCTGCAGAATCTGGAGAAGGTTTTGAACCGTCTACGTGAAGCAAACCTGAAGCTGAGTGCCAAAAAGTGTGACTTCTTTAAATCCAAAGTCAGCTACCTTGGACACATCATTTCGGAAAACGGGGTACAAACTGATCCTGACAAAATCAAGGCTGTTCAAACTTGGCCTACCCCGAAGAATAAAACGGATGTAAGGTCGTTTTTGGGACTATGCGCTTACTATCGGCGGTTCGTCAAGAACTTTTCTGGAATTGCCAAACCCTTACATCGACTGACGGAAGAAAAGCGCACATTTGTATGGGACTTGGAGTGTGAAACCGCCTTCAACGATCTTAAGCAGCGACTGTGTGAAACGCCGATCTTGGGATACCCTACCAGAGATGGAAGATTTATTGTGGACACTGATGCCAGCAACACGGGAATTGGAGGAATTCTCTCACAAATCCAAGGAGACAAAGAAGTGGTCATAGCATACTTCAGTAAATCATTATCCAAACCAGAACGAAACTACTGTGTCACCCGCCGCGAGTTGCTAGCCGTGGTAAAGACTCTTCAGCACTTCAACAAGTACCTCATCGGAAGGGAGTTTACGCTCAGAACTGACCACGCTGCTCTAAAATGGCTTCTACAGTTTAAGAGCCCGGAAGGTCAAGTGGCACGATGGATCGAGCAACTTCAAGAGTTCAACTTTGTGACAGAACATCGCAGTGGAAAGGGCCATAGCAACGCCGATGCCCTGTCAAGAAGACCTTGTGCAGATGACTGTAAACACTGCGAAAAGCACGAGTCTCGAGAAGAAGTCAGAGTCATCAGGATGGACAGAACAGATGACGAATGGAACGGCGAAAATATGAGACAAGCACAATTGGAGGACAGAGATTTACGACCTGTACTGGATTGGATAAAGTCTGGAAACAAGCCCCAGTGGAGCGACGTGTCAGCCTGCAGCCCAATCACAAAAAGTTACTGGGCTCAGTGGGACAGCCTGACTCTGGAACAAGGAATCTTGTACCGAAAATGGGAAAGCAGCAATGGAAAAGAAACTACGATGCAGGTTGTTGTTCCCCGGAGCAAAGTGGTATCTCTACTACGACACATTCATGATGGAGTTTCTGGTGGACATCTAGGAGTCAAGAAAACTCTTGTGAAGGTTCGTCAACGATTTTACTGGGTACACAGCCGCGAGGATGTGGAAGATTGGTGCAGGAAGTGCACCGCGTGCGCATCAGTAAAAGGACCGAAGACAAGAAGTAAAGGACAACTAAAATTGTACAACGTTGGAGCACCATGGGAGCGCATTGCCGTGGATGTTGCCGGGCCATTTCCCGAGACTGAAGAAGGCAACAAGTACATCATCGTAGTACAAGATTACTTCAGTAAATGGCCCGAAGTTTTCGCGACACCAAACCAGGAAGCAAAGACAGTTGCAAAGAAATTGGTGCAAGAAGTGATCTGTCGATTTGGTGTACCGATGGAACTGCATTCCGATCAAGGAAGGAACTTCGAGTCTGCCCTATTTCAGGAAATGTGCACCCTCCTCGGGATCCAAAAGACGCGGACAACGGCAGCTCATCCACAGTCAGACGGAATGGTTGAGAGGTTTAACCAGACGTTGGAGAATCACCTGGCTAAAGTCGTGGACGCACATCAACGTGACTGGGATCAGTACATACCTCTGTTCTTGTTGTCATACCGTTCCGCTACCCATGACAGCACTGGTATGACTCCTGCAAATGTGAATTTTGGACACGAACTAAGACTTCCTATCGACGCCATCACTGGTTCCCCGCCAGATGCTCCGAAGCCTGTAACCGACTATGTCAGTGATCTTCGTAGTCAGCTGGACGAAGTGCACAGGATAGTTCGAGAGAATAGTTTAAAAACTGGTGAAAAAATGAAGACCCGGTACGATCGTAGAGCGAATACGATGGGTTTCGAAGAAGGAACTCTCGTCTGGTTGCACAACCCACTACGAAGGAAAGGAAAAAGTCCGAAGCTGCAGGCTCATTGGGAAGGACCATACCAGATTATCACGAAGATAAACGACGTTACCTACCGCATTAAACGAGGCCAGAGAGGAAAGCCGAGGGTAGTACACATCGATCGACTTACACGATACCATGGAACAAATGATGATCGGGACGATCATAACTAAGAAGGGGATAATGTTACATCGCGTCGTCGAGTCGCGATGTTTCGCCAAGCTTCTCGAACAAAAATACCGTGGGAAAGAATAGACTAATTAGGGGCTATAAACACCCGACCCGACCGTCATAAAAGTTAACCTTCCGGGAATTCAGACCCTAGTCAATGTACCTAGTTTTGTAGTTAAGATTGAACCTTATTCATAAGTAGTTAGAGATCAAATTAGCATGTATGGAAAAAGTTGTTTACGTCAGATGCTCAAAGGAAAGCCGCCCCTTTTGTTTGTGATTGTTATTGCTTTGTTTTGAACGTCTTTTGTCTATTGTTTCGAGTCAATACTGGAAATTTCTGTAGAAATATTCTCGTCCTATATAAGACGTTGAAACCGCGGCTTGAGGCAGTCTTTCTCTGGAAGCGACAGTGTAACTATCTAAGCGCGGATAGCGACCAAGTGATCGTTAAGTGTTATCAGTGAACTAGTGTTGTGAACTGTGAACAGTGAAATCAGTGATTGTGATTACCAACGACCTCAGTGTGTGTTAACGGACTTTTGATAATTGTGCAAGACGATTTGGACAACTACTGTGGAACATTGTGCTAACCTAGTGATCAGTGGAAATAAACGTTCATCTCATCGGATTGGCATTTTAATACCACCCCGCACGTAACAATATGTACATAAGTATATTTGTGTATGATGGAGCGCGCGCAGAGGTTCAACATAACGTTTCACCATCTCGAAATACCATATTCTCCGGGAGGAGGGTGGCGTCAGCAGTATATATCTCATTTTTTACTCAAACGAGATATTAAAAAGCTCGTTACGAAATAATAAATAAACGGTATGAAAATAAAATTGCAGAGGAGAGTTTCACAAACGACAGACGACGTTAACAGACGAGGGCGCATGTTGCGCACTGACGGCTCGTTTGTTTGCATTTTTCTGATTTTTCGGCAGAAGAGAGTGTTACGTGGAAGCTTCTCGAAGCTTTCTTTCACTAACGAGGAAATAAAGACTGTCCGTAATGCCGATGCCAGTCTTTAGACCGAGTCCTTATGTGAGTCTAGCAGGAGAAGTGTTGACCCTCGGCCGGTGAGCTGGTCTCCAGGCCTGCATCGCCGCGATGCGACGTCGAGCCAGCATGGTGACGGTAAAGTAGGCAGCGCTCGATCCGACGCGGGCAATGCAGTTGTTACATTTAACGATTATAGCGAGCGGAATTATCGAATGGCGTAAAATGGTATTTTCGTGGTTCGTAAACTGTAAAACCATAAAATCGGATCCGACGGATATTCGGCAGTAATATCGGCGGAAACGCAGCGATATCAATAAAGATATGGGGAATATAAAAGTGTTATTGCGCGATGTGGGGCCGCCATGAATAACACATAATGCGGCGATGCTACGTAGTAACTGATACGTTACACTATGGCACTAGTCCATGGTACCGGAGCTGCGTGAGGCTGCTCCGCAGGCGGTGGCGTGTTGGACTCTCATCGGAGGGTTTCGTCGCGCAGATTAATCTATTTTTATAGCGCTTCTAATTGTTATGATCCGAGGCGGTCGGTAGTCACGTTTGTGTTGACACGGAACGTAGCATTCCCCGCCCTTCCGAGAGCGAAGAAACGATCACTGAATGACCATAGCGAGTAACTCTGCGGGACTGCAGGTGCGGTACCTCAGCTCGTGTCATGTGGCACTGCTGCACGCGGTGGCTATAAGGCAAGGTACTGACTGTTCATACTGATGTCGTGTTACGTTCTGGTTCCGCTGGCGGGTGCGGCTCGTCACCTGCCCAGAACAAATCAAAGCCCCTGACTTTGAAACGATTTCTCGGTAAGAAAGAAATGGATCTATTTTGGTCTTCAAAGCGATTCCCGGAACGGGCGGGCCTTGACAGCGAAATCTGGCATGTTACCATCGTGCCCTCGCCTGAAATAATGCGCGATATATAATTATTATATATATATATATATATATATATACACAAAGCGATTCCCGGATATATATGTATATATATATAGGTATATTATATATAACTATAAAGCAACAAAAAGTAATGTGAAAAGTAGGTGCAATTTGGGTTGAATTTGACGAAACCAAGATTAAAGTAATAGAGATGGTTATTTTGTGCTGATCGAAGATGGGAGGCTGAGTAGTGGTGTAGTTTGACCACAGATCTCGAATTTGGCTCCGCTAAATCTATTGGTATAGCCACAGAAAAGTAGATTTGTGGGTTTAACGATGTTAAACGGATTAACCGTCAGTCGCACCAGATCATTGCAGACAGCAGTACTGTACGGACAGTCGCACCAGATCATTGCAGACAGCAGTACTGTACGGACAGTCGCACCAGATCATTGCAGACAGCAGTACTGTACGGACAGGATGTAACCTGCATGGTTCCTGTGCCCAACGTGCGTAGAGTGGCCACGGTCGACTCGGTGTGGGCGGGCGGCCGCCGCCCTGTCTGCCGCGCCGCGCCCGCCCTACACTGTGTACGATGCTAATGTCTGTGTGTCTGTCTATCTGACAGCATACCATGTATACATATTATAGTAGGCCATAAACTTTACAAAATAATTACGTTGGAGGCTATATTCTATAGACAACCATACTAACACTATCTGGCACATCGACGATGACGTCGATGATCTAGCATGACATGTGAATGACATTGACAATAAAATTCGTGGTGGATAAAGAAATTAAATTCCCATACATTTTGAAGTTACATTAGGCGTGAACGCTGAAAGAAATTGTACTTTCGCTAGGGGGCTGGATGACAAAGCCGATGCGAACCAATTTGGATTCGTGCATCTAGGTCTAGGCCTTGGGTACTTATCGTATCGCTACAGTAATACCAGAGGTAATTCGGTAATACCTACTCCGCTAACTGCTCTGCTATCTGCAACTTGTAACCTCGCGTTCGATGTCGCCTGCCCCCGGTCCATTAGTGACCGTATCTTCGGGCAGGAAGGTGCACATTCCAGCGGCGGTGTCAGATGATGCAATAGCCGCGGATCTGGTGCCAACTAGGCACCGACTCGTGTCTGCAGAACAACATCGACATTATACAAACGGCTCTCGATACAGCTCGCATTCATCACCACTTTAAATGACCACTTCATCACCCGAGTGTTCTCGAACCTTGCGTCATTAACTCATTTCTATTTATATACTCTTTCCGATTTCTGCGGAAATAACCTAACCTAACCGAAAATCGGTCAATTCATCGATTACTTTTTTTTCTTTTCTTATTGCGAACAGGCCCCCGAAAATGTTGAAGCACTTGACACGATGCGGTAACGTTTTGTTAGTACAAAGTGTACAAACTTAACTTAACCTCATATAAAACTCTTTCTTTATTAAGTTTCTGGTAGATATTAAAATGAAGGCAGGTTAGGCAGGCGCTTGCAAGAAAGTAGAGAAGTCAAACGTGAGACGTTTGACTTCTCTTCTCCGAGAATAAAAAATCAATAAGTTCCTCGATCGGCATTTGAGTGAATTTAAAAATATCCAACAAGACGTGTCGACATCACCGTGTGCTGGTAGGATGGGACCATGGAGGTACATATAGTAGGGACATTTACATGGTTGTGGTGGATCCTCACTTGTATATAGAGCATGTGTAGTATGTTGTAGTGGTGCACCGAGACAACGAGAGCAGGGCACAGTTACAGAACAGAATGATAATAATTGGCTCAGTGGCTGGCCTGCAGGCGACCCACCTTCAATATCGACCGAGTCCTGTAATGAGCATTGTACTATATACTGTAACACAAGCATGACTATTGTGATGTGAAGTTTCTGACAGTTTTTGTTAACGCCGAACGTTTAAGGACATTGGATAATTTTATGGAAGTAAAAATAAACGCATATCTTGTAGCACGTATAAATATAAAAATAAATAAATAGGCATCAGAGCTTTTTATCTCACTCACAAGGTTACATTATGCGTGTGGACACAGAAAAGATAATAGTCCTTGTGGAGATGACGTTTGAGAATGTCCAAAGAGAATATAAATACTACGAGAATGTCTTCCTCATTTGGCACGGAGCATTATTTGGCTTGTATTGTAACGTTGTATTAATCGTTTCAGTTATGACGTCACTGTAATACCTACAGCTAGTCAAACAAGTGTCACAAGATAACATTGATCCTCCGAGGACCCATCTCCATATTTTGTGAGTTGCATTTTATTTGCCAGAACAGCAGGGTCATAGGGCGCGAACCTATCCCTGCTTTCGTTCCGAATTTAAATCAATCTCCAAGCCAATCATTTGTAACTTCTTATTATGAATAGTGATTCTTATTTTGAATCTACGTCGTTTTGGTTTGAAGAAGGGTCACTTTTTGTTTTGGATTTGTTCTGAATTAGACTTCCTCACTTATTATTTATTCGTAGTCGTGTGAGCGGTGATGTCTGTCAGTATGGAGGGCGAATGTTGCCACAAGTCTCCATGGCGACATGAGCAGCTCCTCAGCTCCCCGCGCGCACAGCGGCTGGCAGCGCGCCCGGTGACGCACGTGTAGCTATATTCTCTCTGACAGGTGACAAGTGACAGGTTCACGGCCGCCTGTCAGCACGACTCACTGTCACTGTCACTCATTCAAGGAAAGTCGCGAAATGCTTTTTTTTTGGAGTTTTGTAGTCAATTTTTAGATAAGTGTATTAAGCCAGTGCCAAAGTATGTATTATAATGTTTAAGTAACAAGTCGTAAAGTAAAATCAAAGTCACATTCAAGCCAAGTAGAAGTCATAGTCCAGTCCCAGTAATACCTATAATACCCGCAGTAGAGAAAAGATGTGGACTCTCTTTTATCGGCATTTTGGTGAGAACGCAATATGATATGTTTTTCAACCATTGATTTTATACTTTTTTCAACATAGCGATGTTTCCCTACACTGGGAACATCATCGGCACTTAAATATTAGTTAATAACCCACGTGTATAACACATTACCACGCGGCACAACACAGGTTTTAAGAAAAATACAAAATTTATTAATAAAAAATACAAGGAGAGCACTCACACATTTTATTCGATTTTTCTTCACGGAACTACAATACAATACAAAAACTCTTTATTGTATACCAACATAAATAATACAAGGAAACTTTTAAACAAAGATAATAACTATTAGGTTACAATGGGCGGTCTTATTGCTAACAGCAATTTCTACCAGACAACCTTTGGATGGACAGAAATACAGGAAGTAATAGACGGTGGTGTACAATAAATAAAAATTAAAAAAGAAGTTCATGATACCATTAACGAATAATTTAATAATAAACCTAAATATATGTATGTATCTTTAATGTATATATTATATATACATAATATCCATATATATATAAAACATATGTAACATATTGATAGTGTTGTGTCGAATCGTCATTACTGTGGGATGATCACAACACTATAGGTACTATCTATCTAACCAGTCCACTCGACCGATATGTACGCGCTCGAGCTCTTACATTGTACTTGCCCGATTAAACGCTCTTCATTTTACAAACAAACGACATTTATCCTTAGTACTTCGCGCTAAGGTCGAATATAATTTGTAATGATTATGATCAGGAGTGCACTCTGAAGATTGGTTGAGTGTCACACGCCAGCACCGCCGAGCACGGCAAGTCGGGATAACAGTGACAGGTAGCAGTTGGCGGTAACTCGCCAGAAAACGTCTTTATTTCGTTTCTGGAGCAAAGCTAGAAAGACGTTAGATCGAGATATTTCCACACACGGCCCCGTCTGATGCTTCTATATAAATGAACGCGGGAGCTGGATATTTAATTTAACTAGACTAAAGTTACGAGAACGAAGATGACTGCTTTTACTAATAAATGTTCATTAGCTAGCGATGTATATGTACTACACGCATTTGTTTAATGTGAACTCGTTAACTGTAGTAGTTTACAAAGGTGGTAGGAGCATATTATATCGATGTGCCGCCTGCTACCTTGCTAGCGTGCTACCAAAAACTGGCTTACCACCATCAAGGAGAAAATCGGACGCCATAACCTTAGGGTGTTCCGACAGCACACAGCTCTGGAGAGTCAGCGAAGTCTAGACCTGGCGTGTTCACCATCTTCGACCACATCATCGGTTATCACCAGGCGTTTTTTCACATTTAAATTTTGTATTAATCTTTGTTTAATCCAGTTTATAAACTAAGTAAATGCCAACAAGAAACTTAAGCATGTATACATACCTAAACCTCCTAAGAGGAAATAAATCAAGCTTGCAATTCAATTATCATTCAATCTGCAAGTCGGTAGCGAGAATCGTTTCCTTGCGAACACCAAATAAATCCGCGCACAGCGACACCATTAATCCCCGGATACCCCCAACGGCACAAAATATCACTTTTATAATTAGAATGATAACCTGGCAACACCGCGTAGCCCGGGCTCACCCTCTCCGGACCTTAACGGGTCGAGTTAGAGCCTATATTCATGCGCTCGGATGGTTCTTTGTTCGTAGGCAGCACTTCGTTCATCGAACCAAAATAGGCCTCATCCGTGAATGGCGAGGGTCTATATTCGTGTACGGGTGGATTCTCGGCTGGAGTCGATACGGCACATGCGCAGTGCGACGAGGCGAGGCAGTCCGCCGCCCGCCGCCCGCCTGCCAACAGTCAGCTGATGCGCCCCCCGCGATGCAGCCGCTGCCCCGCGGGGGGAGGGGGGGGCGCTGTAATTATAGTTCAGGGACACCTGCGTCCGTCCTCGAGTATACCTAGGTACTCAGCCCATGATGAGGGCACAGGATACTTCATAAGACAGGGTAGGCTGGCAGCTATCCCCGACACATCCACTGCGAGCAGGTACCTACGAACTATGTGCACGCTGACACGATCAGTTCGGTTCAGTTCGACTACATTTAAGAATCGTACAGCTTCTTCTATCGCAAGGCGCAACTGAATGCACGCAGCTTCTCTGACTATGACCACATAAACAAAGAAGTATTTTATGACTATATATATAATAGGCTTATTGGTACAAATACCTACCTACATTAGCTAGGACCTAACTAGCCTCTATAGCCCCCGATAAAAAGAAGCGTGTTATGTATGTTTGTATCTGTGTATAAGTGTGTCTTTTAAGTCACTACGTACCTACGTAGTGAATCCTAGGTGTGTGGTGGCGTCGTAGCGCCCAAACAAATTAACTGATTTTGATTTAGTTTCTATTGTTTGATAAATGTCTTAACAAGTATTTTTAATTTCTTAGACTATGATATATTCAAGTTGATAACACTATGAGATTAACTGTATCAGGTCTGATCACTTCAAAATGCGGTATCCTCTTAGTTCAACGATATTGTAAGAACATGGCAGCATTGACTTGATGCTGCGACATCTCCAGGAATCCGTGGAATACTCAACTCCTCACCGCTCGCGAGTCGTTTTCGATGTTAAATGACGAGTTTGAGCTCATTGGAATGTTATCAATCGATTATAAAGAGTTTTTCAATAAGGGCGGGTAGATGTTGAAATGCATCGATATGAACGTACTTTATATACCTCCATGTTGAAATGACATAAAACAAGCTGTGTGTTCAGTGAGGTATTAACAAAATTATTTTTGCATTTGTAAGGCCCATATGTGTCATTTAATGTAAAATATGACATCGTCCAAATATCCGGCTCATACGGCTTCGGCTTCTCACAGTGGCACGGATCCGAGTGGTCCAATTTTCAATGATTTCCGCATAGATCCGGCTGAATTTAAGCGATGCCCAGTGTTATGATCACCTTTAGGGCATCGGTAGATTGTGGTTTATTTGCATAGACCTGTGACTTCAACAAACCCCACAACAAAAAGTCTAGCGGGATCAAATTGCATGACCTTGGTGGCCAATTCACATCACCCCTGCGAGAGATAACTTTAACCTCAAATCGTTCATGCAGAATATCAATCGTGGAGTTAGCTGTGTAGCACGTAGCGCCGTCCCGTTGGAACCACATGTCGTCTATGTCCATATGGATTAATTTAGGCCATAAGAAATCCTTCTGTAGCGCTCGCCATTGACGGCAACCGCCTCACGAACGTCGTTTTCGAATAATACCGAACAATGACGCCGCCGGCCTAAAATCCAAACCAAGCGGTAACTTTTTGCGGATGCATTATCACCTGTTGAACCTCGCGTGAGTTGCTATGCAAATAAACCCCACCCCAATCGACCAAATAAATGGCTAAACGAGTCTGATAATCAGACTCGTTTAGCCATTGGAACACGGACAACTTTAATATTGTACTTCTATTTCCTTATATTATTAAATTTTCTAATTTATTAAAGTTTCCAATATTTAATAGATTTAATGAGACAAGGCTATTTCCAATGATATGTAATAGGAGCGAGTGTGTTCCTTCCAGTAGTCGAGCCAAGTAACAGTGTACCGCGAAGCCGGGGGGAGGGGAGGTGAGCTCGTATCGACCCGCGCCGACCTTGGCAGTGACGGAGGACGACTATTTATATCCACCCCCACCCTCACCCTCCATCCTCCGAGGGGCGTCCCGGTGGCTTACTCAATACCACCTCATTATTATATTGTACTGCATCACTGAGTTGCGACGAACATTGCGGTTAAATACTGTCAACTCACGGGTTACAGGGCGAGACAACACTCCTTGAACCGATTAACTATGAGCTGCATCTCCCATGTTGTGTGTTTTATTATTGGGAATCAACGCCAATGGTATGAATGCGAAAGTCAGTTTGTTTTATTTGTTTGGGACTTCTTCACGGTCAAATGGCTGGACTGATTTAGTTGAAATTTTGTACAGGGATAGCCAGTACTATGGATTAGGCTATAGGATACTATAGGTACTTCCATAGATGAAGGAATAACTTTATTCTATGGTACTTCTTAACGTGGGCGAAGGCGCGGGGCACAGCTAGTTAGTTTCTATATGTAATATGAACTGACGAGTCGAGAAATTAATAATTATAGTAGTTTTATTATAACTAAATGTAGAATTTATGACAATAAATCTATTCCATTTTGTTTCCGATGTCTACAGACATGTTTAATGTTTCCGATGTCTACAGACATGTTTAATGTTTCCGATGTCTACAGACATGTTTAATCAATGCAACGGTGAATTAAATACTAAAAAACCTATCAATATATATATTTACTTATCGATACAATACTTATCGATACAAAAAATAACCATGTCTCTTTATTATAAAACGAAAGAAGTCCCACGCAGTCACAGCTTATTTAGATAAACCTCTGAGTAAGAGTCCAATCTGTTTGCGGAATGTCCAGCGAGCCCACAGCCCACAGCCCCACACGTCCAGCGTCCTCCAGCGACACTCGGGACAGAGGTGTACTACTGTCACGGTGTCGCCATCCTGTCGTGTGATCACTGTGCTGTTCCCTCTCACATCATTCAAGTCTGAGTCAGTCAGACTCTCATCATTAATCTCCGAGGACCGGGTGGGACGTCATTCCTATGCAAAGTTTTTATTGACGCTCGCTTTGGACTCCCCCTGCTCTTCCTCGTACTCCTCTTCGACCTTGAGGAGAGCATCCAGCACGTGTCGCTTGACGGTGTTCTGGTACTTGGTGGGCAGCCGCTTGGTCGACTGACACACGCTGGCGAAGAACAGGTCGAGCGCGTCGAACTCCGTCGAGGGTGGGTGGTCCCAGGGCTCGGGCTCCCGGGGGTGGGCGGCTTCCGCATCCGACGGGGCCTCACTGTCGTCCAGCTTGAAGTCCGGCTTGATACCTCGTCTTCTGGAATCGAATTAAGTGAACGCGTGAAGTTTGGTGCCGGCCATTTTGAAAAACAGTTCGAGTGGGATACTTGCGTTTTTTTAAGCTCAATAGGCAGTATGGACCACTATCTCACCGATAGTGGTCCATACGATGATAAATGAAGATGTGGTGCAAGACGTAGCACGCTTGCCTAGAGGATACCTATTCACTTTAGACTTGAATACCCGAAACACAGACTCAGGCAAGCAATTCCATTCTTTGGCAGTGGCGTATTGACGAAATTAGAAATTGTTGTTCAGTGATTTGTTAATTAGAGATTAGAGTCGTCTAATGCCTCGTCTTTGCGTCTTTTTCTTGTGCATATGAGACAGTGGTCTACTTCTGTCTCATCTGACGTTCAGTGATAAAGCGGGCTCAAATAGAATCGTGCTAGTGTCGACGCAGTAGACGGCACCAAGGCACCCGCCACCGCAGCACGTGTTCACATATGATGATGTCTGGTGGCGCGAGTCCAGCTCGCACCGCAGCAGGCGTTGTCCTCTCACCCGCGCATGGTGATGTAAGGCATGACGAAGGCCATCCTGTTCTGGAACCGCCACCGCTTGCAGGGCGCGCCGCTCTTGGTCTTGGCGCTCTGCTTGCTGCGCTTCACGGCCTGGCGCATGCTGTCGCGCAGGATCTTCCACTCCCGCTTCAGGGAGTCACCTGGGGAAACATCTCACGTTTATCATGTGCCCACTAAACAATTTATCGTTTCAAAAAGTTGTTTGCTCTATAAGAGGTAAATAGATAAATGTTTTTTCACCACTGAGCGTCAACAGTCAACACACACTGAGCGTCAACAGTCAACAACAGTCAACAACAGTCAACAACAGTCAACAACAGTCAACAACAGTCAACAACAGTCAACAACAGTCAACAACAGTCAACAACAGTCAACAACAGTCAACAACAGTCAACAACAGCGCACAGAATAAATAATAGTTGACTAGTTGACCAGGGTAGGTACCGAGAGCTAGTGATATCTTCTAATATCATCGATGTATATGTACTACGTACCAGATGTGGCGTCGCGAACTAGCTCTACGTTCAAATAAAAAGCGGTGCTGAATCTACCTACATCTCGCTTAGTTTAGCGTAAGTACTCCTAAAGCCCGATCGCGCGCCGCTCGGCACGTCAGTTTATGATGGGCGCCTCTGGTTTACATATACCTACCTCGATGTCTAATATATACCTAACCGAAATTGGCACGGATTAATATAAGAGTTACTATGTAAGCGTTGACACAGATTATATAATACAACATATTAGTATGTCCTATGACCTTTTCCATTACCTAGGTACTGCAATCTATAATGTACAACTTACAACTGTGTGTGCTTAAAAAAACCACACGACAGAGGTGAACACTTTATCAAGGCGAGCGTAACTCCCTTAGTTGACTCGAGCCGACTTTACCCGAACTAGCGCCATAGCCGAGCGTAACGGCTCACTCTCATCTCATTCAATACTCACAAAATAAATTGTTAAATGCGTCTGAAGAAGTTCTCACATCAAAAACGGTTTATGCTTTAAGCCCACGCGACAAAAGTGAAAAAAATCAAGGCATGATCAAGGCTAGGAAGACGAGGTCGACTCGAGCTGACTTCACCCGAAGTCCGAACTCGAGCCGACTTTACCCGAACGAGCGTTAAATAGCCGAGCGTGACGGCACAGTCAACAATAGTCCGGTGGTCACGGTTCAGTCTCGTTCAGTTCATTGCCTACCCACTAAATAAAGTGCTCAACGATGGCTCAACGCGTAAACATGTTTTCACGTCAAAAGCAGAGATTACTTGAATCCACGCACAGAACAAACACGTTTCGCCAGAAGACAGGTTAGGATAAAATAAAGTTAGTTATTCGATGTTCGCAGCCTCGTCTCATTGCCGTCTTTCATACATAACATAAATTGTACCTATACAATGTGTTTGACACAGGTGAGATTGATATGCCAAGCCAAGCCAAACAAAAAGATAAACAATATTTAATTTAGTGATAGGACTTCTACTCTTCTGCTTGTCCGTATGCGGCAGTGCCAGATGAGGGCCCAGTGGCGCATTGGGAGAATGGTCGGATTTGACGCCAGACCAGAGGTAGCAGGTTCAAACCCCTGCCGTGCACTAATGGTTTTTCTATCGAAAAAAATTATGAGCACAATTTTAAAGTGGACCTCCGGTGAAGTAATGGTGGTAGGTATGGTAAGTGTGTCCGCCTGGCCAGCTACCACACTCGTATTGTAAAATACATATATATCTGTCGAAAAACATTGTCTCCAAACATTGAATCATAAATGTGATGTTATATTCTCTGCCAGTAAGTAACAAGTTACAGTGTAGTAAAGTGATAGAAATATTGACAATATGTAATCTGTGAACATCATAGAATAGCTCCAAGTTAGTATAAAGCAGCGCGCAGCGAGCCAGCCGAACGAGCGTAGGCCACAGATGAGTGCACAGTTAGTACGGAGACACGGGGCCGGCTATGCTACGTATGTAACGGTAGGGGTAAAGGGCGGCGACTCACTGTTGGCTCCGAGGCGCTCGGAGATCTCGAGCCAGCACCGGTCGCGCACCTCGATGTCGCGGTGCTGCTCGTGTTGACTGTCGTACAACACCGGGTACTTCTTCACCTCGTCGATCAACATCTCGCGGTACCTGGTCGACGTGGACTCCATCATCACGCGACGCGTCACGCGGCCGCCCCGGCCTCCGCGCGAGCGATACTGAAGCGAGAGGGAGCTATCAGAGCTATGCGACGTTGCCGCTTCGACATCGCTCGCGCGCGCTGTGTGCGCCACGGCTTAGCATAGATCAGCTGTCAGCGTGCAGACGCTACAGGTCGTCGCTTTCCTGCCTACACTTTTGTTTGGAATCGGACAGTGGAACTCGACTTAGCCACAGAATAAACACTATTACAAAAATAGGTATTTAAATTACGTATACCTATGATTTTGAAAAATAGGGTAAACTTAATAAAGCTATAAAACTCGTATGTCATATGGTGGTAACCACTACATACCAACACGATAAAAGCCTTATACCTTAATTAAAAATTAAAATATTAGATAGCCTCTTATAGATTAGAAAAATCGTTCTCCTAATATGCTGCGTAAAATTTAAACGTTTATTAGTATGATAGTGATGCTAGGATTTTAAGCTAAACTTCCAGCAGCAGCAGTTAGTTCAGTAGGTACATTGTGTCGAGCACCGCACACGCGTCATATCTATACTCTACCTACAGCGAGCACCGAGCAGTATTTCGACAATTGTACGACGCCGGTCCAGTGCGCGGCGCGACGCGGCGGCTGAGATGCGGCGCTGCCAGCTCGCGCGACGCTCGCCTCGCCTCGCCTCCATCCACGGCCAGGCACGGTGTGCTTCGTCATAGAAAAGATAATAATACTACGTAGCTTCGTGCTCTGCTCTTGCTAGACGCCGCGCCTAGCTATAATATAGGTACCTAACTTGCGCATTCTTTTAAGGAGCATTTTATACTACGCTATGTTATTCCTATAGTAAACTGTAAAGCTAAGTAGGTAGGTACCTACTCTATAAGCGTATAAAAGTATTATTACTTAACTTATATTAGGTACTTACTCTTTGATACTGTCACTGACAACACGCAAATGTATTACTTAGCATTTAGCACCATCGATATGAACGTACTTTTATTACCTACCTCCATGATTAGCATTAATAATGTTATTCTACGACAGTGTCAGCTGACTGAACTGTGGTACTACCACCAGGTTCTACGTTCGAAATGTACCACCTGTACCACACACACCACAATGTACAACCTACCTAATACGTTCATCGTCATAAAATAAGTAATAGTAAAACGGTTGCTAAGTAAGAAGTTCAGTTTTAATCTTAAATGTAGGTAACGTAGCTTGCCGTCGATGTAAATATGATTATAGGCAAAGGATGCAAAGATCGGGGTTTATTAATGGCGGGCCTTGAGAAAGCCTATGCCCGTCTAGTAATAATATCGTTTAAAAACTAAAAAAGAACCGACTTCAATGTTCATTTTCAGTACCAATTTTGAGATGTTTATCTCAATATCTCTGGAGATACTTATCAGACCTCGATAAAATTACCATGGTACCACACTTGGGATATCTCCTTTCGAAAAAAAAAGAATAATCAAAATCGGTGCATAAATGACGAAGTTATCCCCGAACAAATTCGTCGAATTGAGAAACCTCCTCCTTTTTTTGAAGTCGGTTAAAAATGGTAATATCAATCAATCCTAGCGATCTTAGGCCCCATTCATTTACCAGTGGAATGTTCTCTTCAGATCCTTATAAGTATTTAAATTAATGAGTAGGTAGGTACTCAGGTAGGTATATAATCTTAAACGCAGCACTTGACCGTGTGTTCTCATTAGTACAATATGATAACGTAGGTTACTGCTGCCCTATTCTGTGACATTTATGATTTAAACAAGGTGTGCGGTATGTCCCGCCGGCCTGGGATGAACGAGGCCCTGTCGAGCAGTTCAGAACAGAAGGGTCCATCCACCGTCCTGGAGCGAGAACAGTCCCGTTGGCCGCAGATAAATCTGGGCCCGCACTGACTGAACGTGACGCTCCTTTCTTCGATTATAAAGTCACATTTCCTCCACCAGATGTCATAAATAACGCCGGAACGACGCGACGCTCCCGCTGGGACGGAAATTACGTCGTACCCTCGCGAACTGCAGTCTCGCTAGCGTTTATTGCTAGAGCAATACACGTTACATTCCTGCATCATGATATAACATTGCCGGTCTGAAAGGAACATGCCTCGAAGCCAACATTTCCCTGCTGCTGCGACGGCTTCTATTATCATCGCAATAGAGTCGTGTTTGGCACGGTCGAATCGTAAACGATCTCGTGTAAGAGCACGTTTCCATCAGGTAAACTTGGGAAAATGGTATTTTCTATTATGATTCGCTTTTTACCGTGTCGCAGTTAGTGAATTGAATTGATGATAATAGCGTAACATATCGTCGCAGGGAACTGTATCGGAGATGTGGAACCTATTCTGTGCAGGATATCGGCTTTCAAATGTTCCTGACATGTTTACACAACTACAAAGAAATACTTACTTTGATATTGGCCACTTTCTCAACTACCAACTTCCATTTGGCTTTGACGGAGTATTATTGAGTATTCTGTGGCTTTGATGAAAAGGTTAGTATTATTTGATCCGTTATCACGCTGTCTAGGGCATATCAAAGCTGTTATGAATGATAATAAAAACATGTTTAACTGAAAAAAAAAAATTGTGAAGATCGCTATAACAATAGCAAGGCAGAAGAAATAAAAACATCGAGAGCACGAAAGCCTTCGCTTTTTAATTATATTTGATGTTAGTGAAATTCTCCGCCTGAGTACTCGCACTATTCATTATTATGTGGCTTAAGCAAAATAAGTATAGTACATACTAAGATCGTGTCAGGGAGCTGCTGTATCACCTGCGGCCTTACCTTACTCATATCATCTCCTCAGACTACTTCTATTTCTATCCGGAGTAGTAATAAATAATTGATAGAGACAAAAAATATTCAATTTTGTAAGGCATGTTGCGCCGGCATTGAACTTATTCGTGCCCCGGTGACCTTTCTATGAAAAGAAAAAAGGTCATGCTTTTATAATAATAACTAGAAGTGTCCCGCGGCTTCGCCCGCGTTAAAGCCATCTTTTATTTGCTTAAAACTTTAATTTGTAAAAACGATTCTATCATTATACACATCAAATAAGAATTAGCCAAATCGGTTCACCCGTTTTCATGTTATCGCGTGACTAAAGCAAATCGAGATTCATATTTATAAAACCCTAAATACCTAAATTTACAGACTTTGTTACCAACCCCATTTCGAAAAATCCTATAACACGTACTTTATCCCATCTTGTTTCGCCATACAAACTTTGAATCCCCGTTCCGTATCCGGGAGGAATTTTCAGAAAATCATTTCTGAGCGGATACCTATACCTACGTCATAATAACTATCTGCATTCTGAATTTCAGCGCAATCCGAAACAATATTGATTTTTTAGACTTTGTTACCCCAGTTAATTCTCTTAGGGTGGCATTTTGAAAAAGTCTGAAACTCGTATTTACTTATTTATTTACAGAAGTACTTGTGTGAAATGTCGAATAAAACGACTATCCAAACTTTGAACCCCCGCTTCATCCCCTTAAAGAGTGTATTTAGAAAAATTCTTTCTTAGCGGATACCTAAGTCAAAATAACTATCTGCATGCCAAATTTCAGCGCAATCCGAAACAATATTAATTTTCACACTTTGTTACCCCATTTTACCCTCTTAGGGGTGGAATTTCAAAAAAACCTGAAACACGTATTTATATATTTTTGTACTGAAGCACTTGTGTGAAGTTTCGGATAGAAAAGACTATCTAATCTTGTTTCTCCATACAAACTTTGAACCCCATTTCATCCCCTTCAGGGGTGAATTTAAAAAAATCCTTTCTTAGTACACCCCTACACACACGGACACGGAACATGGTTCTGGACTCACTGGCATGTCTACCAGTCAGTATATTCGTTACATTACGGGTCCGGGGTCTGTTTCATCAGTTATTCACAAAGTTTCAGATAGTTTGCGGCGGTGGATAGGTCCTGCCTACCGCAGATAGGTAGATAGGGTCGGGGTAAATAAAAGTAAATGTAAGGTCTTACTTTTATATTGCCTATTAAGTTACTCAGCCGCACAAGAAGAGCTTAACAAAAGTTAGGAGCGGCACTGGCCTGCTAGTCCGTCCGGTGCGATGGGACCCTTTCCCACAGCTGGGAGGGTGAGCGACTGGAATTGAGCTCGCGCGCAGCCGTAGTAAGCGGCGACGTGAGCGATGGCCAGCGTCGAGTGGTAGGCACAGGTTGTAGGTAGGCACTGCAGGTACCTTGCTCCTGGTTTAAGACCCAGCTCCCTGTTTAAGACCTGGAATCAACGTTGGTACGGCATTAGCGCTCGTCCTCAACTTAGCTGATCTGCCAGCGTGGAGCGTCGTGATAGGTAGGTACCAGCGGCTCAGTCCGATGATTATGGTTAGTTAGAATAACCGCAGTCAGCGTACCGTGGCAGAACAGCTTACACAGTTTTATAGGCTCGTATGATAATGAAAACTCACCCCAGCGGGTCTTCCAGAATACGTAGTAGGTACTTAAAAAGTGTGGAGGCAGGCGCGTGCGCGTTCAGCGCGCGATCAGTAGTTAGTGGCCGAGGCAGGCGATCGAATGAGCTCGAAGCATCGGAACAATAGAAGCGGTTTTTGGGGTCCGTAGGACAGGCAACCCGAGCCATTTAGCGTTTGCTTTTGAACTCACGAGTTCCGTAGGAAATCATTAAGTTTTGATATTTAAGTAGGTATTAAGATAGTAAATAAATACTTTATATTGTATAATTTGTGTAGTTTTTAGTGTAGTATTTAATATTTTTAATAAGTTTTATTTAGATGTTTTAGACTTTTATTATTTAACCTAGATTTAGTAACGGCGCTAGACGCAACGTTACAAGTTATCTGACATATGATACCTTATTGAATAAAATGTATCACATATCGGCAGATACCTTATCAGAGACCGATGGAATTGGCTCCAAGTAATATACAGCAGCGGCATCTTCTACTATTTTCTATCTTATACTAGAGCGCGCAGCGATCAATTTATTCAAGCAATTATGTGTTTTCCAAAAATAGCCCAAAGGTCAAAACATAGTTTAGTGTAGTTGCGTCAATGCAGTCTATTAGATGAGCCTGTATCGGGCTAGTGTTAGCAGTAAATTTAGTATCGTAGGTCTAGGTGACCTGCGCGAAGGTCGTCGCGTACCAACTTTACTAGCAAGTACTGTCAGGTAGGCCTCCATAACACGATAGGTTTTGCTGTCACGGCTGTGACTGATGGATAACCTATCGTCTAATGGGGTGACTGACGGTTACTGACCGTTATTTGTATACTTTGATTTGCTGCATCAGCAATCAACAGTCATGACTGATGGTTTTAATGACGGATTACCAAATGGACGCTATAGGGTCCTTACAAAGACTGCATCTAAAGACGTCCGTTTGATTATTTGAAGATTGGCAGATTTATGCAAAAAAGTTGCATACGTTAATAATAAATTGAAACTACACAGAACCACAGAATAATGAATAGTACCTAACCACACACATATTATCCAAAATGTCCTACAAGCGTAGAAAAGATAATAATACTACATACTATAAGTTAAGATTCTAGCTATCATGAAATTCTAGTGTATATCCACTCAACATTCCATGGATAGAATGAAAATGAAAGAAATATATAGAATATATATATACAGAAATATATATAATAGAATATAGAATATAGAAATAGAATATAAATATATATAATAATAGAATACAATGAAAGGTTCTCAACTTGTTCCCTGCTACTTGTTAAAACCAATGTGTAGCAGACAAGTAACACCTTGATTGAGTGAGATGAGAAAGTATTTTAAAAAAGCTTCGGATCGGATCAGAACCTAATAAATTATTAGATTTAGAAATAAGGGGGGGGGGGGGGGGGGCATTTGCATGTAAGTTTAGTTTCAGTGTATTCATTTTGTTGTTTATTTTAGTTACGTCTTTTTAAGTTTTAGCTACTTTGTCGGCGATCTGTTCCTCATCTCACTCGCTCATGATTGGGATCTATTGACTCTGGCAATCTTATAATACATACATAGTATTTGAAACTGTAGTATGAAGTATCCAGCATAGTATAATAAGTAAGTAAAGTAAAGTAATAAGTAAGTACAGCAAAGTAATAGTATTTCAATATATGTAGGTACAACCTAACTTATAGCTCTTGCCTTTCGAGTTTGGATCGTCTGTGCCGATAGCTACAGCAGATGCCAAATAAACTGAAGAATAAAATGTTGTTTCTTATTTAGACTGTACCTACTTACATTTTATGCGGGTTTGTTTCGTTTGACTTCGCGGTAAGGATCAGGTCGCTGCGGTAAGGTTACGTTTTTACATTAAGTACTTATATTCCACTTCCGTTTCCCTTACCTAACTTCACTCCCCACAAAATGAAAGGCAGAAACAGAATAAAGGTTAAACAGCGGAAGCACGTCCTCTCCCTTCAAGTGCACCTCTCAAACATTCCAGGCTTGCACTCCAATATCCTCTCGGTCCACCACCACCTTGAGACCGAAAAACCGCATATTCTGTTCCTCACGGAGACGCAGATCAAATGTCCAGCTGATGCGGCGTACCTTGCCTACCCAGGCTATGTTCTAGAACATAACTTTAGGGCGAGGGCGGGAGTTTGTATGTATGCCCGCGATGACATTTGCTATCGGCGTCTCCGCAACCTTGAAGACCCTCAACTTTCCGTCATGTGGATTTTGGTGGACACTGGCATAGAGAAAATTCTTTATGCTAGTGTCTACCGTTCGCACAGCGGAGACGAGGAGACAAACAGGCTCACAAACCACCTCAGTGAGGCGGCTGATGTGGCCCAACAGAGGTATCCTTCTGCTCAATTAGTGCTTCTGGGGGATTTCAACGCCCATCATCAAGACTGGCTATACCCATACCAGAGCACTGACCACGCTGGTCGAGAGATGCGAAAGCTTGCTTTAACGCTAGACCTCACTCAGTTGGTCCAGGGAGCAACAAGGATACCGGACGTTGATGGCCATACAGCCAATTGCTTGGACCTTCTGCTGACAACAGAACCAGACCGCTACTCGGTGTCGGTTTCATCACCCTTAGGTAGCTCCGACCACTGTCTGGTGAAGTCTGTATCCGTCTACTCCCCGCCCGATCCCAGCCAAAAAGGCACCCGGCGGGTGTGGCGATACAGGTCAGCAGATTGGGATGAGATGCGTTGTTTTTTCGCGTCTTATCCTTGGCGGCAGGTATGTTTTTCTTCAAGCGATCCCTCAGCTTGCGCGGATGCTGTGACAGAAGTGTTACGTCAGGGTATGGAATATTTCATACCATTTTCTGACGTTCCGGTGTCAAGCAAAGCTCGTCCATGGTTTAATGCCAAATGTAGAGATGCAGAAGCATCAAAACATGAAGCTTACTTAGCCTGGGCTGATGCTCGAACCCGCAAGACTAGAGATGTACGCGAAAAGAAGAAAGCCTTTAACTTAGCCGCCAAGTCCTGCAAAAAGGCTCTCAAGAAGGCTCGCTTCGATCACATACGCCGAACAGGGAACAAACTTGCTTCTTACCCCTCGGGTAGCAAAGCGTTCTGGTCCCTGGCGAAGTCGATCGAAGAGAACTTCTGCCGACCCTCACTGCCTCCACTACTGAAACCCGATGGATCACTAGCACACTCGGCTGAAGAGAAAGCGAATTTATTTGCTACTCTGTTTGCGGAGTCTTCACGTTTAGATGCTGGCAATGCTGTACCTTCTAGTCTGCCGACTTGCGGGACGTTTATGTCGGAAATCCGCATTCGTCAGACTGAAGTACGCAAAGCGTTGCGCAATCTAGACGTGAACAAAGCTAGTGGTCCAGACGGTATACCAGCTGTAGTCTTGAGGACGTGTGCGCCTGAGTTGGCTCCTATTTTGACACGCCTCTTTCACTTGTCTATGACGACTGGTCAAGTGTCTAAGTCCTGGAAGCAAGCAAACGTGCAACCCGTGCCGAAAAAGGGTAGTCGTGCAGACCCTGTCAATTACAGGCCTATCTCAGTCACTTCCAT
Source organism: Cabera pusaria (assembly GCA_954871355.1). NCBI lineage: Eukaryota > Metazoa > Arthropoda > Insecta > Lepidoptera > Geometridae > Cabera > Cabera pusaria. Next base: position 25,814,020 of record OX940901.1, on the reverse strand, counting down.
ACTCTGTAAGACTATGGAACGTGTACTGAACCACAGGCTGCTGGCATACCTAGAAGTGAACGATCTCCTCAGTGACCGACAATACGGGTTTCGCCGAAACCGGTCTACTGGGGATCTTCTAGCGTATGCCACGCACATCTGGAGCGAAGCCATCGAGAACCACGGCGAGGCGCTGGCCGTCTCTCTTGACATCTCGAAGGCTTTCGACAGGGTTTGGCACGATAGCCTTATTAGCAAGCTTCCTTCATACGGCCTGCCCACTGGTTTATGTGTTTGAATAGCAGATTTCTTAAGGGATCGGTCGATTCGAGTGGTCATCGATGGCTGTTCTTCCGACCAATTGGCCATAAATGCCGGAGTCCCTCAAGGATCAGTACTCTCTGCAACACTTTTTCTGCTGCATATTAATGACCTGCTTAAACCCGGTATCTTTGGGTACGCAGATGCACTGTTGTAGAGAGTTATACATCCAACGCACGAACCAGTGCATTACAAATCCAGTCTCATAGAGAAGCGATGGTCGAACGCTTGAACTTTTCTTTGAAGGCAGTCTCTGATTGGGGCGATGCCAATCTGGTCAAGTTCAATGCTGCGAAAACCCAGGCGTGTCTTTTCTCCGCTAAACGGAGCCCATTTCTACTGGCTCCTACTTTCCGGGATGTGTCCGTTCCGATAAGTAACAATCTCGAGCTTCTTGGCATCTCTTTGACACCAACTCTCAATTTCGGCTCTTATATTGAGTCTAGAGCCCAGCTAGCCTCAAAAAAGCTTGGCATTTTGGCTAAGGTGAGACGGTACTTCACTCCGGGACAGTTGCTTAATCTTTACCAAGCACAAGTCCGGTCGTGTATGGAGTACTGTTCTCACCTTTGGGATGGTTCTGCTAAATACCAGCTGGAGACACGCTTTTGGAGACCAGCTTTTGGTTTGCGAGTTAGTGAATAGAACGTATGCTCGATAAGCCAGTACTTCAGCCGCCGTTTGAAACAGTCAAACTCGGCGCTGAATTTACTGAATCAGGTAGTTTATTGTATACCGTAGAATTTTACAACATTGCCCGAATTTCTTGCCTCTTTTTGTTCAATGCTAATTATTTTTTTTATTTTCTTTGATATTAATTCGTGTTTCAGCTAGATCACTGTTAAATGTATTGCTCCTTGCGCGGAATATATGATAATATCAAGTAAATGCAAATGTATATACCTCAAAAACCTAAATTTAGAGAGCGGGCCAAATTTTGAGAAATTTTACAAATTTGCCTATTTTGCAAAAAAAATCATGCTTCCGCTGTTTTCAACCTTATGATTATGACAGTCAGGGTATATTTTAAATAAATAGTCTTAGTAGTATAGGCTACCATCATTAAACGTTTAAACTTTTATATGTATTACCTGCTAAATTTGAATGGGCAACGTCACAATTTTTTTTAGCAACTTATGGAAAGAAAGAAAACGCTGGGCTAGGGTTGTCACTTTTTATTGTTAACATGTAATAAAAAAATCAATATAAAGTGACGGAAATTACGCACACACATTATAAAACATTATTAATGTACACTGTGTTACTGTGTTAATTAAACATATATATTTATATATATTATATGTATGTTTATTGTATGTAGTATATGTATGTGTATCTTATGTATGTATTTGATATTTATGTATATAATCATATACTTATGTAATTAGTTTACTTAATTATAAGTTTTCGATTGTTTCTAAGTAGATTAATGTATTGCGCACTGCATTACCAGCCAATTCGTACTACGATACTGTCCAGCCAACGGTTGTCTGGCAGAGATCGCTCTTAGCGATAAGACCGCCCATTGTAATACCATAGACTTTAAGTAGTTCATATGATTAGTTTACTTTGCCGGTATTCAATAAAGAGTATTTATATTCTATTCTAAACCCTGATGGCAATATTTCGGTGGGCAAAGTCGTAAGCAGTGCAATAGGAAAAGTAATTTGACATTGCCCACCTTCCATTTTTCAAATCTAGTTGAGTTTTTGCGTATTATCATCGTAGTATATCTTTTATAATCCAGTCAAAATAGACTAAATTATGATTCCAGTTTGCATTAATTCCTAACAAGCTGGATTTTTGTGCAGGCCTTGGATGCGTCATTACAAATGACATGTCAAAAGTCCCCATCGATCCCGCTTGTGCGTTGTTTTTTATTCGAGGTCAAAGGTCACAAATTTGCGTTTTTCGCGATTTTCAGAAAAACGGTAAGTTTTATCATAAAAGTACCATGGACAAAATTGTAGACCATAAAATTATCTATAAAAATTGTATCAATACTTTTTTCCTACGAGCCACCGTTTCTGAGATATAAGGGGGAGGGGGGGAGGGGCATCCCATACATGAGACTGAAACAAAAAAAAGTTTAAACCTATACATGTGGGGTGTCTATGGATAGGTCTTTAAAAATGACATTGAGGTTCCTAAAATTATTTTTTCTCAAAGTCAATCATTTAAAAGATAGGCGCGTCTAAAGTGGTATAATGTGTGTCCCCCTCCGCCCTTTAACTTTTAAAGTAAGGGAATGAAAAATCTAGAAAATATATATTCTGTAGATCTCAAAAAAACTTTCAACGAAAATTGGTTTGAACGAGATACAGTCAGCAGCTGTTTTTGAGATATAGCGACCGCAAATATAACTTGGTTTTTCATACAAACACTATGAAAAACAAAGTTATTTTTGTAGTTGCGAAAATCATACATCATATATGCATGAGCATATTATGACGATAACAACTTTTATAACTTTTTGACTCGTTATATCTCAGAAACGGTGGCTCGTAGAAAAAAAAGGACTGAAATTTTTTTTATAGATCATTTTATGATCTACAATTTTATCAAAGGTTTTTTATGATAAAACTTACCGCTTTCTGAAAATCGCGAAAAACGTAAATTTGTGACCTTTGACCTCGAATAAAAAAGAACGCACAAGCGGGATCGATGGGGACTTTTGACATATCATTTGTAATGACGTATTCAAGGCCTGCACAAAAATCCAGCTTGGTGGGAATTAATGCAAACTGTAATGTCTATTTTGACTGGACTATTATTTGTTACAAATTAACAATGATTCACAAATTTCTTGCCTGCTGTAACCTATAATGGAGTTCTGGCAAAAGTTTTTGGCACTGATTTTGGCCCGCGAATCACACCTCCAGCTTTGACACGTTCTGTCTTTCATTTGGAGTGGAGATACGTTGCCGACTGACATTTACGCAGTGCTGCCAGCAATATTTAAAATATTCTGCTATTGGCAAAAAAATAATGCTACTAGAATAAGTTGCCATTTTTTATCAATATTTGTGAAAAATACTCAACCAGGCAAATTTGAATCGATTGGGCAATTTTGTAAGGTAATACGGTACTGCTGGTCCTATCACATGAGTCACTTTGGAAGTTTTTGTAAGAGTCCGAGTCTCTGCACGTAGCTTGTCCCTGCCATAGAAAAGATAATAATACTACGTATCCCTGACACGGGTGTGGTGATCGTGCACGCTACTGCCTTTTGTGTAAGAGTCCAGGTTATCCTAGCGTACACAGTACACTTCTTAAAATATGTCTTTGTTAAAATACAACAAGCGCTGGCAGCGTTAGAATTTCTAGACTCTTAAAATATAGCCGCGCGGAGACATCCAGTGGATTTTTTGGCTAGTGCTCGCACGGCGCGTTCAGAATGCAGAAGCTTTCTGAATGCTCGCTGCCAGTTCGCAGAACGTCCCCATATCGCGGTACCATATTGAAGGAGAGCGTGCAGTGCACGGTCACGAAATAACAGGAGCGAGCCACCCTCGCAGATAAGACTCGAGACACCATGCGGAGCGCAAAGCACGCACTTCCCATTTTCCGCATATTTTTTTAATGTAGAAGCTCACTGAAGCCCCGCATCTAACTCGAAACCTAAAAAAGTCGTCGATCGATCTTGTGTTATCTTCACACTGTTCATACACTGTCAAGGGTCGATGTGATCGTCCTGACAGGTTTAAATAGATAAAATGAGTTTTCGTTAGGTTGAGTGCAAGTCCATTCTACTGGAACCATTAACCAGGTAGTCTTGAAGTAGCCTGGCAGCGTTCAGCTTCCTCTCAAAAAGATCCATCGAGGACGCCGTGACCACTGCCACTACGTCATCAGCATACAGGAATGTTTCAGCGGCAGTGACGGCCGCTGGCAGATCATCTGAGTATTGAGTAAGTGCCTCCAAGCTGGTAATTAGAATTTGTATTAGAAACGTTAAAAATAAGACTAAGCTCATCGACTTCATAGCATTACTAAACTTCAATAGTTCAATGTAATCTTGTTGTTACTAAATAGTTTCTAGATGGAAGTATCACTAGGTATTACTATTAGGTAGATAAGTATTAAGGTAACCGTAGACGTACCAGAAGCGTAGATTAGATAATGTAGACCGTAGGTATAGGTAAATAACAAAGGAACCGCGGCACTCTCTGCAGATGAAGTGTGAGGAATGTAGGAACCCTTCAAGAGGTGCAAGGTCCGTCACAACCCCACATTGTTGGCATTACGCAGTAGGCACTACAACACTATTATAAGTTTGTTCTGTGGCATAACGTTACGCGTACGTACACTCTCGTAAGTAGGTACATCGAGAGAGCGACAAACATCGTTGAACTATTTCAAGATTTATACAACATAAACATTTCGTGCGGGCTATGAACAGTTACTTACCTCGCACCCAACCCAAAATGTTGTCGCGGGTGTGACAAAGTGGCTAGGTAATTATTAGAGCCACGAATGAGCCAGTCCATACCCAGGCACACATGGCCGGAGATGGCCCGTAAACTATCGTCATCAATAACTATGCCAAATGTTGGCATCAGGCGTTTTACTGTGAAATAGTTGCCAAATCTGAAATAGTTCTCAGATAGTAAACGAACGAAGCGCGTGGCCCTCATGCGGGTGGCTACGTAGTATCTCCTTAGTAGTCTGTGGTGGCTACACACCGGTAGAACGATCGAGAACGAACGCTAAATTGAGCGAGATAGAGCTACCTATACGTATACGCCTGCATACTATGTGTAGATAAGTGTAATTCCATTCGGCATTCGTTCGCTTTCGTTCGCTTGGTCACAGAATAATTAATAGTACAGGTTTGGTGTGGTCCCAGCATCACATGTAAGCATTTCGCGAGCGTCGAACCTGTGACCCAAAAAACAGCTGGATTGTCTCCCCTCTCGCTCGCTCCCGCGTTGTTCCCGGCGCTGTCTCGTTCTGGACGGGAATAGTTCCCCGTGTTTACGACTCAGTGTGGATAAACTTGGCATGTGTTTATTATTTTTATTCGGTGGTTATAAAACGTGGGTCGGAATAAGCGGTAATTTCTGTGTCTCATGTTATCACATGCCATGTGACGGCAACGCTCACCACTGTATGCTTTAGCTCAGTTGGGGTTAATATGAGACACTCAACATAAAAAAAAGCTTTAAAATAAAACTGGCCAAGTGCGAGTCAGCATCGCGTCTCTTATCGCAACACTTAGGGAGGGTTCCGTACAATACGAAACATAACAGAGTTTCAACCTCATATATTTGATTAATTGATATTACCCAGAGTTTTATTTTTTATTATTTTTATTTCACTCATTACATCCATATAACATAATAAAAAAATAAAATACTGCTGGAATTGGTCTAATTATTTTTTAAATAAATATTTAAATATACAAATAAATTTGAGCAGTTTAAACGCCATCATTTCCCGGGCTCTTTGGTAGTGAATTGTGACGTCACGCACTTACGTCAAACACACGCCGCTTGAAGCAAACTAGCTTTTTTCTTTAACTAAAATTCCGCGCGGTTATTGTATTTAGCCGATGGCATGTTTTTATTCAATTATGCAGTTTCTCTAATCTCGTACTCATTTTTACCTATACCTGTTAAATGGTTAGTAATATACATTTTTGCACAATAATACGCGCAAACACAATATTTGGAAATAAATACAATAAGACCACACCATACATTCATTTTTAACCGACTTCAAAAAAAGAAGGAGGTTTCTAAATTCGACCGTATATATATATTTATATATATATATATATATATATATATATATATATATATATATTTATGTTTGTTCGCGGATAACTTCGTCGTTTATGAACCGATTTTGATTATTCTTTTTTTTTTCGAAAGGAGATATCCCAAGTGTACCATGGTAATTTTATCGAGGTCTGATAAGTATCTCCAGAGATATTGAGATAAACATCTCAAAATTGGTACTGAATATTAATAATAATAATATCGCGCGGCATTGGCGTCGGTTCGTTTTTAGTTTTTAAACGATATTATTATGTTCCCGCGCTCAATGTTTCTATCACGTGGAGTAGTGAATTATGACGTCAACTTTCGATTCGACCAATGGTAATCTGTTTAACCAACATAAATTTTCCTCGCTTAAATTGCATTTTTCATTTATTATTTTAAGCAAATAAAATGGAATTCAATAAAAAAAAGGTTTTACATATAACTTAAGGACAACAAAGATTCGAAAAAAATGATTTCCAATTAATCTGAGCTACATGCTTCTCCTTGTGCTGATTCCCTTGGTTCCTGGAGTTTGACTGTGGTTTCTACGGGTTTGTCTTGTAAAGGCTAAAAGTACTGTATAGTCACAATTGGTGTGTAAGAAGGTAAAATTTTCCGAAAAAAATATAAAAATTGAAATCCTTTTGTCCATATTTAACGCTACAGCAAATATCTCCCCTGTCCCCCTCTATTTTCCTCCCAATAAAAAAACGCAATTGACAAAAAATCTTAAATAAATCAAAGAACTCATGTGCCAATTTTGGTCAAAATCGGTGCTAAAATGTGACCTGTAGGCGAGACCAGACAGACAGACAGACCGAATGACGTCCGGACAAAAGCATAACTATTATATAATCTGTGACACCACTGTGCACAATGTAGTCTACGTCTGACGTGTAGGTAATCGGTACTTTACAGTTTACTCAAATTACCAAATAGTATGTAAGTATCTATATCGTAATAATTGCTGACAAAGTCCTTGCGACACGCTCTAAAGCTCTATCGATATCAATCAGATGTTCCCCCGATGATCGTATCACATCACCTCTCACACAGACCTACCTAGCTGGCCGTTGGTATCTTTGTATCGACATACAATCAGGAAAAAAAATGGGAAAAAACTTGGATAATTCTTCAGCTATAAACGCGGATTTTGATGTATCGGCGTCGAGGCAAAAACTTTTCGTTCCATAGCAAATAATGTAAAGCCTCGAACGTCCCACTACGACGTCCCACTACGACGGACCAACGAGAACCCTATCTCGTATGCATACGGATACTTTTGCCTATGTTGTCTCAGTTTAATATGTTCAAAGGAAGGTTACCGTAAGACGATTACCTGCGAAAACGGTTACGAAGTAGAGTGCAAGTGCAACCTGCGAGAGAAGCCGTGGCAGGTGGTCGTACACACCGCAGCAGACAACACAACGGTATGATAACGGCTGGTATGACCTTATCTATCGACGAGAAGTTGTTCGTCATGCAGGGTGGATGCAAGGGGTAGGTATAGTTCGTCATGCAGGGTGGATGCAAGGGTAGGTATAGAAGTTGTTCGTCATGCAGGGTGGATGCAAGGGTAGGTATAGAAGTTGTTCGTCATGCAGGGTGGATGCAAGGGTAGGTATAGAAGTTGTTCGTCATGCAGGGTGGATGCAAGGGTAGGTATAGAAGTTGTTCGTCATGCAGGGTGGATGCAAGGGTAGGTATAGAAGTTGTTCGTCATGCAGGGTGGATGCAAGGGTAGGCTAGGTATAGGCTGTTAACTATGACTAGCAGTCAGTAGCGAATCCAGGAGGGTAGAGTGTTCTAGGGGGCTCAACTCAAGCTCCCCAAATCTTCTAAGTTCAAATATTATGTTTCTTCAAATTTTACTGTTTTACACACTTTATATTCATCATTATTTTTTTTCTATATCTTATATGCTAGGCTAGCGCGTTTGACCACTATCTCACCTGTTGATAAGTAATGATGCGGTCAAAGGTGGTAAGCACGCTAGGCCTAGAATGGGAACTGGCTCTTAAGGATAGCTGCCGGAGCACATTAGATGTTTGCCGACAGATTTTCTAACATGAGGGTGGTAGCAGGCCAGGCGAAAACTAGATTCATAGTGTCCTACCACCATACGTGGGTTGTTGGTTTCTTAACGATGTTTTTCCTTCACCGGAGGGAGAGGTTAGACCACTCATCGTTCCTCTGTGACATCCTGGTCACAGACCAAATTAGAAATCCTTTCCTGGTGACATCTGTTTCCTTAAGGTAGCAAGTCCAAACCAAACAAGGTAGTCAAGAAATTTAAACCCCCAAAGCACCTTATGTATAGTACAACATCCTAAGTTTACTCAACTATTTTTAACCGACTTATAAAAAATGTTTCTCATTTCGAACGTACTCTATACATATATTTTTTTGTATGTTTGTTCGCGGATAACTTCGTCGTTTATGAACCGATTTTGATGATTATTTTTTTGTTACTTGAAGTCGGTTATTTTAGTTTTTTAAACGATCTTATTACATTTATTTTTTTATTAATTTATTTAACTTACAACTGTTGTGATACGGATTGTGCACAGAAAATTGACTTTTGTGCTGTGCTTTGTGACTTGAATTAAAAAATTATTCTATATATAATCTAATATTACATTACTTCTATTATTATATACACTAATTAATTCTGTATTTATATTCTATATATAATAATATATAAATAAACTGGCCAAGTGCAAGTCGGACTCGCACTTATAGGGTTCCGTACTACACTACAGTATTTTATAAGATCGAGCAAAAAATACTACTATTAATTAATAAACATTTTATTTCTTGTAACGCCATCTAATGTCTAACAAAGGTGTTAGGGATCGGCATTTTAATATAACACCATCTATGGACCTAAGCGTTTATAGATGGCGTTATATTGAAATACCGAAAACAACACGTTTCTTGTATGGGGACCCCCTATTATTTTTAACTTTATTTTGTTTTTAGTATTTGTTGTTATAGCGGCAACAGAAATACATCATCTGTGAAAATTTAATCTGTCTAACCATCACGGTTCATGAGATACAGCCTGGTGACAGACGGACAGAGAGACAGACAGACGGACGGACAGCGGAGTCTTAGTAATATGGTCCCGTTTTACCCGTTGGGTACGGAACCCTAAAAAATACCTAGGTAATATGCACGAGGATTTTAAATAACTACTTAGGCCATTTTCTACTTGATTCTACATTACCTACCATTATAATCATGAATCATTACGTGGATACTATAATGACTCGACATCCATAACTTTTCCACAGCCGCAATTCTGCAAAATAATTACATATTGTAACAATATTATAATATACACAACCAACAACACAACCACCTGAAGCCTTCCATGGAAATGATATCATACTTACCCTGTCTCTTTCTAACCTATAGAAAATCACGTGCTAGAGAAAGAAGGAGGGTGGCTTGCATGACGCACTCGCTGTTGCCATGGTACATAGTCTGTCCTTGTCGTTAGTATGGCGGCTCGATGAGTGTGTCTCTTTCCACGGCGGCGGCAGACAGTGTGTCGCCGCGAGCCCAGCTTGCCGTCACATAAAGGTTAGTTCGCACTATTTATTTCTTGGAAGTTTACTTTTTTTGAAGTCACGCACATGTTTTTGTTCAACTTGTCAGGTTACTTTATAGCATTTTTTTGTAAGTTGCTCGTTTGATTCGGCTACTGAATCTGGTTATGTAAATGTATTAATAAGTTGTACTAGTACTTGCCTACTTTAAGTTGATTAATTTATCTACGCGTATGCAAATATTAAGTAGGCGATATAACTTTTTGTTTAATTGTTATTTTACACTTTAAAATTAACTGAATATCTAAATCATGAATGATATACCTACTTACGTAAGTACACATATATAATAAGTCAGTACCTAGTAGTACGTACTGACTACTGTTAGTTCAATATACCTGTGGTCGTATCGTATTCGTAACGTAAGCACAGAATATATAATAGTACAAGGTAACGTAATTAATAACTAATTTTGTAGCTGTAAAAACTTTGAACTTTTACATGTTCAAACCAACTTATGATTGGAAATTAATAAACGATACCTACGATAAAATTGTAGGTGATTCAAATAACATAAGAATACAAATCATGCAAAATAGCTTTGATTATACAACACACTAGGCAGATAATCAAAGCAAAAGCGACGCAAAAATTCTGTCTAATTTCAATTTGACCTAATAATACGATACAAGCGAAGGAGACATGATTTATGCATGAGTCAACCAAACCGCAGCTTGCTGAATTATTCTAGAACATTTATTATCTATCAGAAATTCCTTTTCAAACCTTATATCTCGAAATATAAGGGACAGTTTTCAGTGATACTCTTCATCATTTAAAAGTTTATTGCTTGTTGACAGATCGTATCCAGGCATTGGAAAAAAACAGCAAGATACTTAAATGAACACGTGAGTATTAGGTAAGGACACATGGTTTATTTGTAAGGAGAACTGCATAAATAACTATATAAACTAAGCAGATGATGATCTCACGATTTAAGTTCGCCTTGAAGTAGGTAACTTTAATATTTGTAATTCGCACGATACTTCTAATAATCAAATAGCACAGTTAACAAGAAAAAGAGGTTTTACATAGGTGGAGCTAGTATTCCATTGGAGACCTAATTTAATAGCAATGTAAGTAAATAATCTTAATAACCTTTTCTTTTGTTTATTGATAATGCATTTGATTATTATGTTTCTTTGAAGTGTCTCACACTTTATATTTTTGTAAATTGTCAAACACAATCCAAAATTTCAGCGTATCGACGGGACTCGAACCCGCACCCCCCGGATTACACGTCCAGGTGCTCTGCCAATTAAGCCACGGTTCGAGACATCGATACGACGAAATTAGTGGATTGCATTTTGTTAATCCAATTATGCATTGGTGGCGCCATCTATGACTACTTATTACGTAAGTTAATCATTCGGAAGAAATCATTACACTTTTCAAATCCGACGAGAAATATAAAGTGTAAGACACTTCAAAGAAACATAATATTTGATTTACGCAGTGCAACATCTCTCGTCGGATTTGAAAACTGTAATGATTTCTTCCGAATGATTAACTTACGTAATAAGTAGTCATAGATGGTGCCACCAATGCATAATTGGATTAACAAAATGCAATCCACTAATTTCGTCGTATCGATGTCTCGAACCGTGGCTTAATTGGCAGAGCACCTGGACGTGTAATCCGGGGGGTGCGGGTTCGAGTCCCGTCGGTACGCTGAAATTTTGGATTGTGTTTGACAATTTACAAAAATATAAAGTGTGAGACACTTCAAAGAAACATAATATTTGATTTACGCAGTGCAACATCTCTCGTCGGATTTGAAAACTGTAATGATTTCTTCCGAATGATTAACTTACGTAATAAGTAGTCATAGATGGCGCCACCAATGCATAATTGGATTAACAAAATGCAATCCACTAATTTCGTCGTATCGATGTCTCGAACCGTGGCTTAATTGGCAGAGCACCTGGACGTGTAATCCGGGGGGTGCGGGTTCGAGTCCCGTCGGTACGCTGAAATTTTGGATTGTGTTTGACAATTTACAAAAATATAAAGTATGAGACACTTCAAAGAAACATAATATTTGATTTACGCAGTGCAACATCTCTCGTCGGATTTGAAAACTGTAATGATTTCTTCCGAATGATTAACTTACGTAATAAGTAGTCATAGATGGCGCCACCAATGCATAATTGGATTAACAAAATGCAATCCACTAATTTCGTCGTATCGATGTCTCGAACCGTGGCTTAATTGGCAGAGCACCTGGACGTGTAATCCGGGGGGTGCAGGTTCGAGTCCCGTCGGTACGCTGAAATTTTGGATTGTGTTTGACAATTTACAAAAATATAAAGTGTGAGACACTTCAAAGAAACATAATATTTGATTTACGCAGTGCAACATCTCTCGTCGGATTTGAAAACTGTAATGATTTCTTCCGAATGATTAACTTACGTAATAAGTAGTCATAGATGGCGCCACCAATGCATAATTGGATTAACAAAATGCAATCCACTAATTTCGTCGTATCGATGTCTCGAACCGTGGCTTAATTGGCAGAGCACCTGGACGTGTAATCCGGGGGGTGCGGGTTCGAGTCCCGTCGGTACGCTGAAATTTTGGATTGTGTTTGACAATTTACAAAAATATAAAGTGTGAGACACTTCAAAGAAACATAATATTTGATTTACGCAGTGCAACATCTCTCGTCGGATTTGAAAACTGTAATGATTTCTTCCGAATGATTAACTTACGTAATAAGTAGTCATAGATGGCGCCACCAATGCATAATTGGATTAACAAAATGCAATCCACTAATTTCGTCGTATCGATGTCTCGAACCGTGGCTTAATTGGCAGAGCACCTGGACGTGTAATCCGGGGGGTGCGGGTTCGAGTCCCGTCGGTACGCTGAAATTTTGGATTGTGTTTGACAATTTACAAAAATGCATTTGATGTCAAGCGTTTCGTTTTAACTCTTTTACAAGCTTTATCTCTACTTCACGGCGAATTTATTTGTCCGTCACAAATCTCGCGATTGATATTAGAGCGACTTCCAGGGGTTCGATTGAGCTGAAATTTTGCATACATGTGTAAATGGCGTGACAATGCAATATTATGATGACATGGTGCTGATCTGATTAAGGAGCTGGAAGGTGGCCAAAGGAACTCCTAAACTACACATGTTAGACCGGTCGTGCTTGGGCACAGAATAATGAATAGTACAAGGCTTGGGCTTGTTGGATTTGTCTTGACTTACTCTTACGTAAAAGCTTGTGTTTAAAAAGGTTTTTTTAATATATTACTTGTTTTAGTTCTCCAGGATATGAAATTTAAATGTAAGTACAAAATTATTAAGTATTATCTATAAAATTCCTATTACTATTTCCATATTCTCATTCAATTCTAAGCACTACTTTGACATTTTAAGTTTTCCATGATTTTCTACAATATTTTTGGTGAACATTTGTGATGCAATTAGGTGAAGGTCTTTCGATTCGATTGGACGAATCGAAATCGTAATCGTATCGTATGATTCGAAAAGTTTTTAAAACATATCTTGTCAGGTCACCTTTAAATTTGAAGACCTTGGCTCGACCATTGTCGGTCAGCTAACGTCAGTGTTATTATCTGCTATTAAAGTTATTATACTTAGTCTTTATAAATGCAGCTATAATTTGCTTGAATGAGTCGCTCCCGTTCTTATGTTTATATGACTCAGCCTGCTTCTCAACAAAACCATTACCAGTAGTACTTAATTAGTGGTAATGGCTAACATATGAGCTGTTTTATCTGAATTATAATTTATAAGTAATTAAAGTTTTTATAATATGTATTAGATGTATTTTATGGGTACAAAAAATGATTGTGCCTTATCGACAATAATATATTGCGAAGTACAACTGTCTGAATATTTTAGGAACGGATAATTTAAAAAATAATTTGTGGTAATAAAGTTCTGTTCTATTGCCGTTGTGTCCCTGCCCTAACATCTACAGCGACACGGAGTAGCTATTACCCGGTCGGTGGTAGGACCTATATTATGTCAGTTTTGTATTTTCGTACTTTTTGTTACCGTGTCCTGTTATAGGTACGTAGTATTTAAATTCTCATCGGTGTCCCACAATCGAGGATGATGTCATGTTGAATGCACTTATTTAAATGGTAACTAGGTACTGTACAAACATCTGAAAATGTTCCGTCAATACCGTGCTATTAAATCTAATATGCGTAGATTCTATGAATAAAATATTATATATATTAGGTAATAGGACAAGCACGACGCTCGCCTGATGGTAAGCGATGACGTCTACCTATTACAGATACAGCGGCATGCAAAATTCTGGACTGCCAGAATTTTGCATGTCACTGCAGTGCGCCCGTTACCTTGAGACATAAAGATATTGAGTCTCACATGCCCTGTAATTTCACTGGACACCTTGCCATTTCAACCGAAAAACATTCCTATTTCACAGCCGAAAATAATTGGCAAAGTGGTGGTGCTGCTTTCGCAGTCGGGTAAAAAGGTAAGTAATTTGTTAATTGTGAAGACTTCCAGTTATGATAGTACCTACCTTATTATCTAAAAGTATGCAAGAATGTGCCCAGAGACAGTCGGTATGCATTGTGACCGCAGGCACGCAGCACAATGAAAAGATCTAGCATTCAACGGCGACCTTGAACGGACTGAGACATGTTATCAAACAGTCTACTCTAATGGTCGGTATGTCTGTTATCATCAGGTACACCAGCACGGCCTCGCGTCGAGGACACCCAACTCCCGGCGGGTGCTGACTTGTCTGAGGAGACAGGATCTCATCGCCACTGTGTTGGTAAGGAGTAGGTGTGAGATGCACGTGCTTTCCTTATATCTGAAAGACAATCAGTTATTAAGAAAATATTCAGTCTCCTTTGGATGATGCCAGCCTTGTTTTCTATGGATGAGACAGACGATGGAAGTGTCATCCTTGAAGCGGCTAGGGTTAGAGGCATCTCCTGCGTGGGAAACTCTCCTAGTGAACTAAGTTTCTTTGAAAATATAGGCTTGATGCTTTGGGTTATCTGCTTCAGGTATGGAGACTGAGAGTGTTTTCAAAAACACAATAAAGTTTGCATAAATGCTTCTGAAGAATGCGCTCTGAAGCAAGGCGATTCATCTGTCGGGTCATAACTATAAACTTATATACACGTCCGGTGGGCCTGCCTCCGGACTCCGGACATAGATTGAGTTAATTGTACCACAGAATAATTAATAGTTGACTGTACACAGAAGCGTAAACACAATTTGTTCTGTGACCGTAAATGTAGGTAAAACTGCACCTAATCTCGTAGTTGCACTGTATGTAACACTAGCAGCCCGCCCCGGCTTCGCACGGGTAGAACATATATGCCTACAAAATTTGCATCAGTTTGTTGCATCGAATATAAAATATGAACATATTTAACAATAATCGTCATATTTCATCCAATTTACACAAAACCTTAACGAATTATGCACATAAACCTTCCTCATAAACACTCTGGCTATTGGTGAAAACCGCATGATAATCCGTTCAGAAGCTATTGAGATTATTGCGAACAGACAGACAGACGCAGTGATGGAATTTGTTTTATAATACTTACGTAGTAGTATTGGACGGCCCTTTAGCGTAAAGGATAGTTACCCTGATTCTGACCCGACGGTCGTTAGTTCTAATCCTAGCTATATACCTACCAATGAAAGTTTCATGTGCATTCATGAATCATGAGTTTTCGTACAGTGGTAGTGGGATCATTAAATCTACCTAAAAGTAGCTTACTACCAAGGAGCCCGGGCCCGGTGGCGTAATCGGGAGAACGGTCGGCTTTGATGCCGTGGTACCGAGTTCAAACCTTACCGTGCACCAATGGATTTTTCCATCAAAAAATTTATGTGCGCTTCTCACAGTGGTCCTCCGGTGAATGAAAACATCGTTAAGAAACCAACAACCCCCGCATGGTGGTAGGACACTATCTAGTGTCCGCCTGGCCAGCTACCACCCTCAAGTTAGAAAAACTGTCGCCAAAAACATCTAATGTGTTCCGGCAGCTATCCTTGAGAGTCCGTTCCCCAGTCTAGGCCTAGCGTGCTTACCATCTTCGACCGCATCATCACTTACCAACAGGTGAGATAGTGGTCAAACGCTAGCCTATAAGATATAAAAAAAAAAGGTGAACATCTGCCGCCGTAACCTTACGCGTTCCCCGACGCAAAATGTAGGGGTAATATACGTTTAACGTGTGTATCTGTGTGTCTGTCTGAAGCATCTTAGCACCTAACCGGATGAACCGATTTTGTTTTTATTATTGATAGTTTTTTTTTGTTTGATAGATGTCTTCATCGAGAGTTTTCTTAGCTTTGATTCATGAAAATTCGTTCAATCGTTATAAAACTATGAGCTTTTTTCCAGTTAATTGCGCTATGAAATCAACTTTCATAGGTCTGATCAATTTGAAAATCTTCTTCTTCAACGATATTGTAAGAACATGGAAGCATTGACCTGATGCTGGGACATCTAGACTCTACAGAATACTCAAATCCTCACCAACTTTAATTGTCGTGTTTAGAGTCATTGGAATGCTTTTAATGAAAAGATTATACATAGATCAGTCGGGGTGGTTTAAAATATTATATTATTATTTATATACATGAATATTATTTTTACAATAGATCATATTATTATACTATATTGACTTCAAATTGATTGTGATCGGTGGGGATCTACAGCATCGCTAAGCTTATAATAATATTTTCGCAGTAACTATGACCTAATCTGTGGTTTCACTGCAAATATTTTATTAATTTTGCGATACGTGTATGTGAAATTCGTGATATCTTCTAGAGTTTTCATTTGAATTATATACTGTAAAGGACAATTTTAATCTATAATATGTGGCCAAGCTAATTAACGTAATTATTTGGATAAGGATTAATACTATATACTTGAAAATAGCCTTGGAAGTTATGTAATATTAAAAAAATGGTTACCTAATGGTTAATGAGTCAACCTTAAGAGATAGACATATGCTGTCGCGAACTTTTTTGTAGGTCTATTAAGTTGTACAACTCTTCCATAGAAAATATTCTTCTATCTATTATCAATTGAGCAGCGTTCGTAAGAAACGTGTTTTTTCGACCGTTTTTTTGCCGACTTAGGTTGCAAATTAGTTCTCCACGAATGTACCTTTGATTTAAATGGGATAATATATAGCCTATTTTCATTCCGAAAGTCCATTCTATGTATCAGTGAAAGAATTTTTTAAATCGGTTCAGTAGTTTTTGAGCCAAATCATTACAAACACAAAAATACAAAAATACAAAAATACAAAAATACAAATGTTCTCTCTTTATAATATTAGTATAGATATAGATAACCAACTATTTCGCAAATTAAGTTTTCCCTCCACTTTCCCCGAAGTTACACTAACTTCCCAAATACCCCCTTTGTTCCTAATTCTCGCCATTGTTTTACGGCAACCATGTTCGAGTGTACCGTACCAAAGAATGACTGAAACTTGATTACATTCGCACACTCACAACAATGGCGGTACAAAAAGGGCAAAAATACTGACATGTTGCAAAACTAGTGCTTCTTAAATTAATATAGAAACCTACTGTTAGCAAGAAGACGTCGTCGTTTTTACATGGGATAACAAAGAGCCCCCGGAAACTGCCAAGGTAAACTTTAACTCCTTTACATTTAGGTGTAGTTTCGAAGCGAGATTCCATTTGCAGAAGTAGTCAGCGTATGCCATTGTTCTTGTAGCTGTGTTAAAGAAATTCTGTTGGTTGCTAAGCAGATCTTCGTCGTAGAACAATGGTCCCTTTTTACATGGTTTTATTTTGTAATATTTTTTTAGAAATATGTAGGTACCTACCTAAGCTAAAACAATGGTGTATCTGTTTCATATAATTAGTGTCTCGTAGTCGCTTGGACCCATTCCATCAAGATCAGTGAATGGTGTCATCCAGTGGAGGGTATCCTCACCTGGTCGACAGCTGCATACGCGACCTATTTCAAGTTGAAACTCATTTTCAACCGACTTCTAAAAAGAAGGATTCTCAATTCGTCTGTATGTTTTGTTGTATGTATGTTACACGATTACTCCGTCAATTGTGAACCAATTTGAATGATTATTTTTTTAATCGATAGGGTACGTTTCCGAGGTGGTCTTATTGTAATTTCATCGAGATCTGATTAGTATTTCCAGAGATATGACGATAAACGTCTCAAACTTGCTACTAAAACTGACTCGCAGAAGTCGGTTGTTTTAGTTTTTATTGAGGTTGTTATCTTATAGTTAGTTATTATTCAGGTTTATTGAGCACCACCACACCGACAACAACATATTTTATATTTTTATGTAAGCGAAAAGAAAACGTGTGTCATACTGAACAAGTACTAGTAGGTGTGATGTAAAGTAAGTTATCGAGTAAAGTGTGGTGTGACCGTGACCTGCACCGCTATCGCATTCTGTTGCGCGGTCAACCGTGCACTCCACGATAAACTATTATAGGTACTTACTTTACTTCATTCTACAAAACCTAATCATTTACCTGCACGTATATTTGACATTTTTCGTCAGGAGCAGATAAAAATATTATAATCATCAGCCAATGTTAGTCCACTGCTGGACATTGGCCTCTCCAACGTCACGCCACTGAGCACGATCCTCGGCAAGTGTCATCCAGCTCTTGCCAGCCACCTTGAAGATCATCGCTCCACCTAGTCTGAGGACGTCCTACGCTACGCTTGCCAATACGCGGTCTTCACTCAAGAACTCGTTTAGCCCCAATTATTGTCGGTTAAAAAATCTAGCCAAATGACAAGCGACAATGGCAAGAGCCTGTCTTGTGGTCAGGACGACGACAATACACGATGTATCTTCTCAACTTGTATTATTTGACACATAGCACCGTGCGAAACTTAACCAGCATTTGTCTATCATTTACCTTTTTGAGGGCCCGGTGGCGTAATCGGGAGAACGGACGGCTTTGACGCCGTGGTACCGAGTTCAAACCGCCGTGCACCAATGGATTTTTCTATAGAATAAAATTATGTGCGCTTCTGACAGTGGCCCTCCGGTGAAGGAAAACATCGTTAAGAAACCAAAAATCCCCGCATGGTGGTAGGATACTATCTAGTGTCCGCCTGGCCAGCTACCACGCTCAAGTTAGAAAATCTGTCGCCAAACATCTACGGCCTTACTAATAAAGTTTTTTTCACTCTGTGTACACGTTGTATATCACAAAAGCTGACCAATAAAAATATTTTTGACGTAGGCGTTGGTATAAAGTTGGTATACAGATGTGCCATTATCAAAGGAGGCTAATCATTTCTTAAACAGCCTGGGACCCTAGTTTAGCGAGTGTGTAAAGGATTAAAATGGCGGATTTCTCTATTAACAGCTGATCAAATTCATGTCTAGACATAGTAACTATTATTGAATCTGTGTCTAGTATTCTGTGAATAAACGTTTTGATTCTTCAAACTTCAAAAAGTATGCTGTTATTTGAGGATCGTTTGTATGTGTTAGATTTGTTCTCATTGAAATGGATTACATAAATTATTTCGACATATTTGACCATTGGGAGATAGAGGAGGCAAATAAAAAAAACGAAAACATTATGAAGACCGTGCAGATCCATTTGTTTGAACAATTCAGATTTTCCATTTAAAATACAAATTACAGGTTTACGAAAAGCTATGTATGCATATATATGGAACAAACTAAACGCAGTGATTACATTCTCTTTGGAAATTGACAATTTATTAAAAGATGGCTAAAATCATGTTTATATTGTATCCATGGAGACCGCTAGTCTCCATGGATACAATGTCAACAGCGTAGACAGAGGACAACAGTCAATTTGAATGTTTCGTTCTAAAATTTGTTTTAAGTCTTTTACTCCTACTAAAAGAAAATATTTCCATTATATCAACAAATTTCAACAAAAAGTTCTAAAAACAACGTAGTTTGATTATTATTGCATTCCTAAAACAAAATTTCATGACTAATATTAATAATTAGTAAACTTTATGAAAAAATAATTTACGGAACTATTTAAGACGAAAACAGTTTCGAAACGAATTGACTAATAGTTGCCAGATGAAAAAGAAAAAAGTGTTAAACGTCTATGTAGATACCCACCGCCTATTCAACGTTTATTAGTCACACTATGGATTGACGCGTGTTTAGCGCTCATTCACTGTGCAACTGTACAACCGTTTAACAGATGTATAGGCAAATTTTTATTAGTAAGGCCGCTAATGTGTTCCGGCAGCTATCCTTGAGAGCCAGTTCCCATTGTAGGCCTAGCGTGCTTAACATCTTCGACCGCATCATCACGTACCAACAGGTGAGATAGTGGTCAAACCTATAAGATATTTAAAAAAACCTAATGGTTAAATACTGCCTAGGGTTTGGTAAGTAGAATCATACAGACTAAAATATGAAGATAGAAGTGACCATCAAGACCGTGTAAATGGAAGACTATCGTAGCAGCGATCAAAGAGTCAGCATAGAAACAATTGTTGCTTCTAGATTGTCTATTGTTGCAGCAAGCTGCTTTACCTCGTTATTGCTGCTTTGGTATTTATTTCAAAATAAATAAATAAAACTGGCCAAGTGCAAGTCGGACTCGCACTCGTAGGGTTCCGTAACACAGTAGAGTATTCTATAACTTTGATTTTTCGCAACTACAAAAATAACTTTGTTTTTCATAGTGTTTGTATGAAAAACAAAGTTATACTTGCGGTCGCTGTATCTCAACAACTGCTGACTGTATCTCGTTCAAACCAATTTTCGTTGAAAGTTTTTATTGAGATCTACAGAATATATTTTTTCTAGATTTTTCACTCCCTTACTTTAGAAGTTAGAGGGGGGGGGGGGGGGGACACACATTTTACCACTTTAGACGCGCCTATCTTTGAAACGATTGACTTTGAGAAAAAATGATTTTAGAAACCTCAATGTCATTTTTAACCGACTTCAAAAAAAGAAGGAGGTTTCTCAATTCGACCGTATATATATATATTTTTTTTTTTTTTTTTTTTATGTTTGTTCGCGGATAACTTCGTCGTTTATGAACCGATTTCGATTATTCTTTTTTTGTTCGAAAGGAGATATCCCAAGTGTGGTACCATGGTAATTTTATCGAGGTATGATAAGTATCTAAGTAAGTAGTAAGTAAGCGGTTCAAAGAATACATCTACCTACCAAGTTTCAATTCTGTAGTCCTAATAGTTTCGGAATAAAATGGCTGTGACATACGGACGGACAGACAGACAGACAGACATGGCGAATCTATAAGGGTTCCGTTTTTTGCCATTCGGCTACGGAACCCTAAAAACTAATGATATCCACACACTATAGATACGTTTGATCATGTTGGTCCAAGTAGCTCATTACAAGCGAATGCAATACAACAATCGGTCGGATGCGGAACGTTCTAGAAACACAGAACACTGATAGCATTATCACAGCTGACCTTGGCCTTGAACAAGTCATCGCCGCCCACGCCGCCTGTACTTACCTACGCCGATACTGGCAGTTAATATGTGAATATACCTTTACAATAAACCTGAGCAATAAAATTACTATACAGCCAGGAACGATCCAGAATAAATTCAACAGAATCATGCTCGAAATCGTTAGTCGACTTAATTGAGGATCGATTCTGGAAGAAATAAACTGGCCAAGTGCAAGTTGGACTCGCACTCGTAGGGTTCCGTAACACCGTTAAGTATTCTATAACTATGATTTTTCGCAACTACAAAATTAACTTTGTTTTTCATAGTGTTTGTATGAAAAACAAAGTTATCTTTGCGGTCGTCATATCTCTAAAACTGCTGACTGTATCTCGTTCAAACCAATTTTCGTTGTTAGTTTTTACTGAGATCTACAGCATATATATTTTTTTAGATTTTTCACTCCCATACTTTAAAAGTTAGAGAGGGGGGGACACATATTTTACCACTTTAGACGCGCCTATCTTTCTAATGATTGACTTTGAGAAAAAATGATTTTAGAAACCTCAATGTCATTTTTGAAGACCTATCCATAGACGTACAGGTACAGGTTTGAAGAAAAACATTTTTTTTTGTTTCTATTCCATGTATGAGATGCCCCCCTTAAACTTTTATATTTTTTATTTTTGTATAAAAATCGGAAAGCGGTTTACAGAATACATCTACCCACCAAGTTTCAATTCTGTAGTCCAAACAGTTTCGGAATAAAATGGCTGTGACATACGGACGGACAGACAGACAGACAGACATGACGAATCTATAAGGGTTCCGTTTTTTGCCATTCGGCTACGGAACCCTAAAAACACCGTCATTTCAGACGAGCAATAATTATGATCACCACTAAACTTATGATCGTGGTAGTAGAATCTTAATGATCGTAATACAGGTAATGTAAGTTAGACAGATCTTATGGACCAATTGTGTCACGCAATGAAAGGTGAAAGTAAAGGGAAACTGTACTGCGCAGCCATTAAAAAAAACGGAGATCCAAATTATACTGATGAACTTCATTAACTTTAATGATACAAAACATTTCATAAAGATCACTTCTGTAGATTTCTCTGCGATCTTGTGAGACCGCACCATAACTTCGCATCAGCAGACAGTTGTATCGATTACTGACAAATGAAGCATGGTGTTTTATGCAAGATGTTTTGCTGGAGGTTGATTCAGTTTCGATGTTAGCCACGGTCGTCGGTCTCGCTCGGAGCGAGCACGACTTCGCCGCGTGACCTGCGGAGGAGGTACCCGTACCTACCACTTTTTATCGAGGCGAGAATATCATCAAAATTAAAAGCAACAATAATACCATGTTACAACGCTATAAGTAATGTATTAACACGAATTTTGAGCTCATCGAATTTGAAAGACAAACTTTTCTTTTTTTAAGTGAGAATTATTATCGTTTATTATACAGCGAGATCGTAAGGAGATCAATAGATTGCTTATAAAGTTATAGAAAACGCTATACTATAAACCTTTAGCTTTATCAATAACAGCCAGTTTTTGTCCACAGTTGGACATAGGCACGCCACTGAGCTTGATCTTCAGCTCTTTGTTTCCAAACCGCTGCAGTTACTGCTTTAACCAGATTAACGTTTACTAACAACAATAATATAATAAATGCGAAAGTCAGTTTGTTTGATGTTTCTTTAGAACATCTTAACGGTCAAACGGCTGAAACGATTTAGCTGAAATTTTGCACAGGGATGAAATTTTCCACTATTATGCAATAGGATACTTTTTGATGCGGGCGAAGCCACGGGGCACAGCTAGTAACAAAATACAGTAGGGATTTACCAGCGACATCCTACCATGTCGCTGATATTTACATTGCCACTAACTATAACCCAAAGGTGAACAAAAGTAGTTTAGAAGATTAGCACCGACCGAGCCCATTTTTCATACCTTCCTACTGCTCACAGAATACCCAAGAGTTGTTCAGTCCAACCAAACGTTAATACGTGGAGTGGGAGCACATCGATCAATCGACGAGATATCTCCGACCGATGAAGCGATACGCTTCGTTAGTCGTAGCACACAATGGCCGCAGAACGCTGATTGGCATTCCGACCGGCTAGCTCTGTTCTACTCTGTTGTAATGCCGAATTTGTTGCTAACCCTCTCTCTGCCACACACTATGGGACTGTAATGTAATTAATATAACATGCGTGCTTTGAACTTGACGCACGTAAATGGCTTCTAATGAGATGGTCACATCCTATCATAAAAGAACCGTTTTTGTGACAGTGTATAGAAACGGTGCTTCTTCGTATAGACAAGAAGCAATCACCGTCGATCATGGAACTCCAGATAGTGATTGAGTCGTATACAGGACCAGGGCCCCTAGACAAAATCCAATTACCTGTTTCCATTCACGTTAACACAAGTTCAAAATGTATGGGAATGACATCTTTGTTACGGTAATATAAATGTAATTCCATACATTTTGAACTTGCGTTAGCGTGAATGGACACAGAAAATCGGATTTTGTCTAGGGGCCCTGCACCGTATTATTCGTCACACTTATAACATGATTAGTTGGGGCCTAGCAGATTGGTAGCAAGATATCAACATTTTTAATATAATTTCAATCTAAACCTATACGTATAAAATGTTGAAATCGTTGTTAGGTACTTGGACAGGTACTTGGACAGGTACTTGGACAGGTACTTACCTACGGTTAATGTAAATAAAAACCAAATCAATGTTAGATTTGAGAACAAGTGGACATTAGCACGCGGTTCCCAGAAGGCAGCACAGCATTGTTCTACGCGAGCATATCGACCATCTCTGTAGATCGGAGATAACTTGTAGCTAGCGGGCTATTGTGTTACAATGTGCTAGGTACTCGGGTTGCTAGGTGGAATCTACGAATCATTCTGACCTTCACGGCTACACACAGTTTATAGCCTTTCTTTATTTGGCTCTGTTTGAGGCGACCGCTAGTTCCATAATATGACATGAGCACTAACATATAGGTCATGAAGTAAGTATTGAACAGTGAGTTGAAGAGTGTTGAAGAGCTATCGGGCACACATAAATACAGTAATGTGACCGCACGACATCTGTGACCGCACGACAATGTGACCGCACGACATCCCGGACAGGTGGTGGACTAATACGTGTTAATACATTTGAACAGAATATTCATCAAGAACATTTGATAGGCAGGAGATAGAATATTACCTATTTGTTGTCACACCTCATAACTTAATACGGAACCCTAAAAAAGACAAACAAGGCATTCATTTTTATTATAAAAAAAACGATAAAAGCTAAAAGCGATCTGTTCCAGGCAATCTTTGGATGGAGAGGACTTTTAGAAAAACGTCTGATGTGCATTGTGATGGGAGGGATTTTAGGTACCCAAATCTCTTCAAACGTTGATGTAGCGTCGGTAATAATAACTCACCATCCTATTGACTATTAGAATTTTTGAATTGGCTATTAGAAAGAAGTAAGCTTACATGGATTTTTTCTGTTAGAAAAATACCTAATCCTTGCAAATAGCATAAGCTTTCTTTAAAAAAAGCATAACTTGATAACGTGTGACACAGTGACACTGCAGGCCGATACCCAAGACAGCTCTAAATAATGTAGTCATAGAAAAATCCGTTAGCAATTGTATTTGCTTTATTTTTCAATGAATGGTAAGTAATGATGGTTCAATGTGTCATCATTAGAGAGCCATTCCGAGATAATGGAGGTGCTGATTGACACCGCTATTATACTGGCATTGTGTGAGTATTGTATCGTGACGTACTGCTAAATGTGAGGTAATGTAGAGTGAACCTGCGCCCGCGCACTCTCGCCACATCACATACCGCTATTATACTGGCATTGTGTGTGAGTATTGTATCGTGACGTACTGCTAAATGTGAGGTAATGTAGAGTGAACCTGCGCCCGCGCACTCTCGCCACATCACATACCGCTATTATACTGGCATTGTGTGTGAGTATTGTATCGTGACGTGCTGCTAAATGTGAGGTAATGTAGAGTGAACCTGCGCCCGCGCAATCTCGTCACATCACATACCGCTATTATACTGGCATTGTGTGTGAGTATTGTATCGTGACGTACTGCTAAATGTGAGGTAATGTAGAGTGAACCTGCGCCCGCGCACTCTCGTCACATCACATACCGCTATTATACTGGCATTGTGTGTGAGTATTGTATCGTGACGTATTGCTAAATGTGAGGTAATGTAGAGTGAACCTGCGCCCGCTCACTCTCGTCACATCACATACCGCTATTATACTGGCATTGTGTGTGAGTATTGTATCGTGATGTACTGCTAAATGTGAGGTAATTTAGAGTGAACCTGCGCCCGCGCACTCTCGTCACATCACATAACGCTATTATACTGGCATTGTGTGAGTATTGTATCGTGACGTACTGCTAAATGTGAGGTAATGTAGAGTGAACCTGCGCCCGCGCACTCTCGTCACATCACCGTCAGTCTCTAGTCACAGAAAAATGGAGAAAAGCACAAAAACGTTGCATAAGAGCCATGTTTGGTTTACAGTCAACAGAAAGCTGCAAACCTTATTTCAGCAAGCACAACATCCTGACAGTCCCGTCCCATCCCTCTACATCTTTGAGGTAGCTATTTTTGTGCGAAACAACCCTCAATTATTTCAACGGATGTCAGATGTCGTGCAGCGCAATAGGCGCACGACATCATTGTGCATTTACAGAGCCAAAACAGCCCTAATGCACAAAAGTCTGTTATGTATGGCTCCCAAAATATTTAATAAAATACCAAATTGTATGAAGGACCTCACCATGACATTGTTCAAGAATATTTTCATGGTAGATTGTATGAAACAATTTTGTAACTATTCACCATCTGTACCGACTACAATTCAGCAATAAATAATTTATGATTATTATAGTATGTCACTATATTGTTGTAACGTGTACATACTATATGTGTGTATATATACTTTATAATGGTATGTAGGTACATGTTACAAGTACCTACGTATCAACCAGAAGCTCGCGCGTGCTACCATTGTCGACCTTGGCCGGTAGTTTGTTCCCGGATGGCGGTGCTACATAATGCAATCCACTCTATCAGCCACTGCCAAATTGTGGCGAATGATTCGATATTAATTGACATTCGTCGCAAACACCTCCCGATCTGCGGCGCGTTGCCATGGCGACTCTGATTTTTTGCAACACTCGATTTGCACAAACGTCGACTAGCACTTTTTGCGGCATTATGTCATGGGTTGCGTTGCCTACACTTGCAAACTGGTATTATTATCGAGAGTTTTATAATAATAAACCTAGCTTCACATTTGAATATGAACCTTATTCCAGATAACATTGGAGTGAGTGTGGATTCGAAAGAAGACACTCCGAATGTTTTTTGTTAGCTCGAAAATGATTCCGTGAGTGTGTTGTGAACAGGATGGACTAATGATGAACATTTCTTTAATAAGATTCAATTTTTTGTACGGTTTCATTGCGTCATACGTCTTTCTTCGAAGTTAGTAATGTGCGTACCTACTTCGGATCTTAGAACGTTTAGGAAGGGAGCCAACTATATACGAATATTATAATTGTTTCAATGACGGTTCAGCCCCTACAGGATGCCTGGAAACGAAAGTTCTTTGTTGATATTCCCTGCTCAGTGCTCTGGACAATATCTGCTTCATCCCTGGATTGTAGAAGCTTTGATATTTCATGACAAAAGAAGATTGCACCAAATCTTATTTTCTATCGATTGTGATTTAAAATTAAAGATAAGTAACATTTTGTATGATATATGATAATTGATAAATGAACATAACTAAAGACATTTTTCAATAAAAAGTTCGCTGTTTCAGTACCTTCCAGTAGGTATACTTACATAAAATGAATGTTCGGCAAACATTGATACACATATTACACCATTAGTAAAGCACTTACGATCCCTATATTGTATGTATATACAACACATTATACAATACAATATGACATGGTATTGTATAAACATTGTTGTATTATATATTAAATGAGAGGTGATCCATTTTAATTGTTTGGATCATCATTAGTATTGCACAAGCAGTGGTAGCTGCGCCATAACTCCGCGTTATATCTTTGAATTTTTTGTGGTAATTTAAGTCCAATTAATTTTTGCGAGTGATATTAATAGGTCCAGTTGCTTAATATCTGGCGTCGCTCGTTACGGCTAAAATATTCTAAGCTAATTAATTCTGAAACTTTAATTAATTAGTCTCGATATCATTTGCAATATACATAGGTATTCGTATTTATATTTTACTAGAAGTGCCCCGTGGCTTCGCCCGCGTTAAAGACTTCTTTTATTTACATAAAACTTTTATTTTGTAAAAACCTTTCTACCATAAAAGATATCAAAGAAGTAAAAGCCAAATCAGTTCAAACTTTGAACCCCCGTTTTATCCCCTAAAGGGGTGAATTTTGGAAAATTCTTTCTTAGTACACCTTTGCGTACTAAGACAAATATACCCTGCAAATGTCAAGTCTCGACCAGCGGTTTAGGCTGTGCGTTGTCAGTCAGTCAGTCAATCAGTCAGTATGTCAGGACAAAGATTCTTATAGTATTAGAAGTTATTAGAAGATAGATAGATTTAGTGCATAATATTACCATATTTAATTGTTTCATTAACAATTTGCGTAATTTTTATTTGAAACTAGAAGTGCCCCGCGGCTTCGCCGTTATTACTTATTTAGTTACTGCACTTGTGTGAAGTTTCGAATAGAAAAAACTATCTAATCTTGTTTCTCCATATAAACTTTGAACCCCCGTTACATCCCCTTAAGGGGTGATTTTTCTCAGAGGCAACTATCGTCGTAAAAACTATCTGCATGCCAAATTTCAGCGCAATCCGAAACATCATTGATTTTCAGACATTTTTTCCCTATTCACCCTCTTAAGGGTGGAATTTCAAAAGTCAAAGTCAAAGCATTTATTCAGTATACGGGCAAATTAAAAATTTGCACTTACACTCGTCAAATAACATTAAATAGAAAATAAAAAATATTATAGATATATTAGAAACATAACTTATTGCTTTGAATTTACAAAAAAACCAAAGGTATTGAGCCATTCAGCTTTCATCTAGACGTCGAACGTCACACTTAAAACACATGTTTAATTCCCCTGATTAATGTAGGGTTGCCGACCGTACTATTACGAGCACCCGCAACCCAGTGGATGTTTCAGTACTTCAGACAATTTTTATTCAAAAATTTGTGAAATAATGAAACATAATAATTAAATAAAACGCAGACTAATTGCAGTACAAATCATATTCCGAATGGAATTGATTGTCTGTCTATCAGCTGCATAATACCGTCTTAACAGGTAACCCTAGATCTGCAAACAAAAGATGAAAACTGATTGACTGTTGAATCTACTGGTGTTTCGGAAGTACTCCCATCAGAGAAGAAACACCAAGAAAGTCTATGGGGCTTGTCACTTATTTTAATTCATTTTTGTTTTAATTAATATTCAATATTTTTTAAAAGTTACAACAAATAATTATGTTATCATACAATTTATATTATATCTTGGAGCTTGGGCCAAAAAAGCCTGCCATATGTGTTTACTTATTTTTTTACTGAAGCACTTATGTGAAGTTGCGAATAGAAAATACTATCTTATCTTGTTTCTCCATACAAACTTTGAACCCCTATTTCATCCCCTTTAGGGGTGAATTAAAAAAAATAAATAATTTAAGCATGACAAATTTCAGCGAAACCCGAAACAATATTGGTTTTCAGACTTTGTTACCCCATTTCACCCGTTTAGGGGTGAAATTTTGAAAAAGCCTGAAACACGTGTTTACTTATTTTTTTACTGGAGCACTTGTGTGCAGTTTCGAATAGAAAAGACTATCTAATCTTGTTTCTCCATACAAACTTTGAACCCCCATTTCATCCCTTAAAAGGGTGAATTTTGGAAAATCCTTTCTTAGGTACACTATTACGTACTAACACAAATATACCCTCCAAATTTCAAGTCTCAACCTCTACGACCAGCGGTTTAGGCTGTGCGTTGTCTGTCAGTCAGTCAGTCAGTCAGTATGTCAGGACAAAGATTCTTATAGTATTAGATGTTAGTTGTATTCGTGTTTAAGATCATTATAATTTATCAACAATTTGGCAGGATTTTAAATAATGTTAAGTACTTTGATATTTTAGTATGACCGATTGCCTGATGATGGCAATTTAGACATCCTGCCATCCCTCCTTGAAGGTGTTCGTAGTAACAGTGTCCAATACTGTTGCGAGAACGGATTTGGTAAGCGAATTTGGTCCGTCGAACCAAAAAAATTATCAACTATTATTATGTTATTAAAAAAAAAAAAATCTAGCGTGTGTTTATGCCATCGATGTTTTTATGTACCTCGATGATTTATGCTTTCTTTGTAGTTGTACTAAATGTTAGAAACGGACGCTCAAATATTGTCAGGCCACAAAAAGTCGAGATCGGTGGTCTAGCCATCGATATGAATGTACTACGTACTACCTCGATGGGTCCACCATTGTTTACACATTTATTTTCGTTTTCAAGCGTACGTCCGCCACATAGATGAAAGATACGGTACCAACGCTAACCAAATCCATGATTTGGCCGGAGAATCTTTATTTATATATTATTAGTCCAGTATTATTATCATCATCATTCAAATCCAACCGTTATCCTCGAGAGCCAGTTCTTTCGCAAAAATACGAAGGCGAAAAAGGCGAGAAAAGTATTAAAGGTACGGCCACACCGCGGCGTCCTGCGATCTGCGGGCGCGATCTCAGTACTTTTCAATTGTTTTCTGAATGCGTTTGGTGTGAACCAGTCGGCACAAATACAACTGCGCTATCTGATCGCCGCTTTGATCGCGCACGCAGGACGCTCCGGTGTGTCCGTACCTACTGTTTACTCGACAGAGTAACGCAGTGCAGTGTCGTCTCGTCACACATTTACCTTCCTCCTCGGGACACCATTGTCCAACATTGTGTGCGCTCGCTATACCTACAGGCAGGTACCTGGTGTACAAATCTTCTACAAAGACATGCAGCTCTGTTATTAGTCTCCGTCATTATAGCGTCAGTGAGGAGAGGGCAGTTTGCATAAATTACATGTCCTGTTCTTATGGAGGTATATAGTACGTTCATATCGATGCTTGTTCTTGACTTTAAAATTGTTCTTAATTTTAATTTAATTAAGTTAATGAAGATCACGAGTAGGTAACCAACCACTAACATCTAACAAAGAAAGAAAATGTAGGTTGTTTGGTGTACTGAATGAGCTTAATTTCTGCCTATCGCCAGATCAATTAAAAACGAATACAGAAATTCTGTAACTAAATTAACTGAATATTTCTTAATGACCACATCCACCTCTCGTCAACAGTAATTGTGGCAGTTACCGGCATCCTGCGCTTAACCACTGGTTAATTCTACCGGTTAATACAACCACATCAATTTAAAGCGTACTGTATATATGAGAATTATTTAAATTGGCCATATCCAAAGATTTCTCCATAATATTTAGAAGAAAACTTAAAAGATTTATTTTCGTCATCATTTATCTTCAGCCTGTGTGTACTTACACATGCACATCAACCATGGCACGCAACTGAGCTCGATGACCACGATTCATGTTCCCCCCGCAGCCAGCCACACTGCGGACTACATCGTCTGCATCTTACTGTACTGGTGAGTGCTGCTCCGACACCATGTTTGGCGAGCCCAGGTCTTCACTTTGATTCTAGATGACAGTATCAGTAGTAGTGTTCTATAGTATAGTATAGTGTTATATACTGATACTGTCATCCTAGGAAGTCTAATGCTAATGTTACAGACTGTTACATTAATACACATTGTATCTTCTACTAGCAGGGTCCGGTGGTTTGACCCGCGTAGTTCCCGTTCCCGTGAGAATGCAGGGATAAAGTATAGCTTATGTTACTCGCTGATAATGTAGTTTTTCAATAGTGATAGAATTTTTGAAATCGCTCTAGTAGTTTTTGAGTTAAATCGGAACAAAGTAACAAAAAAATCAAATCCTCCATCCATCAAGAATGTATTCTTCAAATAACGAGATGGCTAGTACATCAACATAATCTGCAGGTACCATCACCGTCGGCTGGATGTTGGTCATCGACGTCCCGTCGATGGTGTCGGTGTGCCGCTCTTTTCGTTCATACCATGAGTGACTTCTAGTCTTGCATGTGTAACTACTTACCGTGTAAGTACATTGTACGATTAATATTAATTGAGGGTGAAGACTGCACTACCTGAGGCTACGCTCCATATATCTATCTAGTTTAACGTTGTTTCCTTAAGTCTCTTGTCACGCTTTACAACAAGGTTAACCAAAGTACTATTATTGTACATATATTCTCGCTCGATGTCTGAGTAACAAAGTTATGATAGGTATTTTGCAGTGATACACACGTACTTATATATCTTCTTATATCTAGTGTACCTATCTAGTTTATTCCTTCAGTAAATGCGATCCTTCACAACGTAGGACGATTTCACAACACTTGCCCAGTAAGTAACCCGACCCAGCACCCGCGCGTGTGTGTATATTATATCTTGTAGGTATGTCTGACTGTATGACTGCTAGCGTCGGCCGGTCTGCTGCACGTACGATGTAAATGGTTCACAACACCCAATCAAGGCTACCGGTCTTTAATTACATTTATTGTCTTAGTTTCTCGTTCAAATACAGCCACATTATGATGTGTAGAGGCGGAGTGCCCGTGTCGCAGTGAGCGCGACTCAGTCTCGGCTAGTTATCGATCCCGGTAGGTATTCTATCGGAAGCGACATAGCGCTACAATGTTCACGTGTTTATGTCCACACTTGAATCTATCTTCTGCCAATTAAACCAGAACTCCAGCTCCGGCCATTTTGGACTCTATCCCTCGGACATAAGGGTTGGCGGCGATGGGCGTGCGGCGGTCGGCAACCTAGGTTACACCGATCACAGCTGGGCCTGTTGTAGGCAATAAAACGACTACCTTCCTGTTATAAATAGGTATTTATAAATTGCCGTAACTGTATCTGATATCGAGAACACTGTGTTGTACTCGCGCGTGTCTATATCATCCAAACTGCGAGATATTCATATCAGTAGGTAATAGCCGTCCGGAAAATACCTACTGCTCGAGAAAAAACTTAATCCGTGAATAATTTTCTTGAGATGAATCATTGTTATCATACCTACGATTGTAATTAAGCGATTTTCTTGTGTTCTGTGATTGCCTTGAGCGAGCGGTGAGCGTTGTTATTGTTAACTGTAAAGTTAGTTTGTGTTGTGAAGGTTTACTCGTACATACGTTAGAAATAGAATTTTAACTTTGGGTGGAGTGTTATATAAGTGGCGATACGATCACTGCCCCGCGCCCGCGCCACGCTGCGGGGTGCGTGGCGGCGGAGTCAAGCGTGCGGGTGCCCGAGTGCAGCTCTGCATCATCATGCAGATTTTTCCGCCAAAACGCAAAGAAATTGATACAAATCAGTCGGGGGTGGTATTAAATTTTAATTAAAATTAAAATTTTAAACCACCCCCGACTGATTCGCAAATGTAAAATTCGGTCATTGAGACAATTCTAATGAGCCTAAACACGACATCTCAGGCGAGGCGTTGAGAGTATTCTGCAGATTCAAGGAGATGTCAGCATTAGGTCAAGTTTACCATAATCTCACAATATCATTGAAGTAACAGGATACTTTTTTTGGCTAATTTGAACTACGCTAAATAGCCGGCAACAGAGTGGCGGGTTAGTAATGCGCAGCTAAGCGCCAATTAGATATGTTTGCCGTCCGCGGTCACGAACAAACACCACGCATTCCCGCACTACGCTGCGCTGCTTCACCCATCAAGCAGCGATTAGGCGATCTCACACTGCACCCCAGTCACCAATCGCCTAATCCCAAAGCCTTCCACTTAGTTATGTAAGTTTATTCCGACTTTTTCGATTCCGATATGTCTATTAAAGTATATAGAAACCAGAAACTAGCCTCGGATGGTATTATAAGTATATGTGTAGTATTCATTGGTCACGAACTAGTTCTGCCGTCACCATCGCTCCGAGCCTCACTTATAAAGGACGGCTATCTGATCCTCGTCGACGAGCCGTTTGTACCCGATCACCATCATTTCATTAATCCTGAATCTGTATTCAGCCGAGCTCTCTCTCTGTCTATCTGTAGCTATACTTATGTATGCGCTCGTACTTACACATCGGAGCATACTACTGGAATCTTGTCGCTTTACAATATTCGACAACCTTATAAGTAATGTCATTCTCTGCTACGATTTCTTGCTGCGACAAGGTTCGCTCCTGTTTTATAGAAATAAATGCCCAATTGCCGATGTAGGTTCATGTATGCTATGTTATTATGGATATAGTCAGCAGAGAGTGTAACATTACTGGGTAGCCTTGAACCGTGGCGTGACTCACGTAGCAGAATAGACTCGGCGACGCCGCTCCGCGCCTTGCTGCGGTTACCTATCATATAACTATGTATCTTATGTTACTTACCTCATGTAGTACCTGCATTGAGTAGGTACTCACTGATTAGGTACGTCTGACTAATAGAAAAGGAAAACTATGACAGTGATTTTTTTACATTTACACGAGTAGAAGCTTGTGCTCAATCTTTATTGGTATTGCAAACATTTGCTTTTGTTATGTACTAATCTGCTAACTTGCTTACCTCCCTACTGTTTTGTTAATATATTGCAGAAGTAGGAATCTAGAGATGTGACCGAGACTCATGGCTGACCACAACGACCGACAGTTACGGTGCCGGCAGTATCTCGAATTTCCGAAGATGGCCAGCCCATATCACTTCGAAGAACATTTTTCCTCCTTTAATAAAACCAACCGCGATCGAAAAAGATAGATTCGAATAATTTTGCCTTTAGTATCACAGGCAGGACACGGCTACTGGTGACCTCAGCGAGAGCAGCGAGAGCGATGAGAGCATTTATCTAGAACAGACATGTCAAACATGCAGCCCACTAGGAATTTTCTTGCGGCCTGATCCAATTTAAAGAAAAGCCTTCTGATGCAGCCCATCGTTTTTCGTAAAAGGTAGTATTATTATCTTTTCTATGGTAAAAGCACGCGCTATACGCTGAGAACGATCACCACGTGTCGCACGACGCGGCCGCCAGTCCGGAACCAGCGGAGGACGCCGGACGGACAGCAGCCTCTCCTTTCGGTTAACGGTGGTGAGCATTCTGCGATCCCCAACCAGCCTGCCAAGCGTGGGGATTATAGAAAACACCTCTTTTGATGAAGGAGACCATCGTCCAGCAGCGAGTGGACGTATTCTAGTTGATGATGATGACCGCTCTATCTATGAAATGTTTTCTCCTTTATAGTTCGGTTTTGCGGCCCACTGACTCTACGATCCTTATGCATTTGGCCCACCAATGACTTTAAGTTTGACGCATGATGTAGAACATTGAACAGCACTAAGAGCAGTATAACGTAATAGACACAGCAACACCCAACGTCGTGGGTATAGAGCCGCACGCTCTGACAGGCGGCCGGGGCCGCTGGGCCGCTTACACGAAGCAATACATTACAAGCAGTACTTCAGAAAATGATGGATCATCCATGTGGAAATGGAGATATGTATTACCGATAGTGTTACCGACATTGACGGTTAGTTTCACCGGCTCCTGATAAACTTTCATATAACGCACTATAAAACTGTATTTTTTCTGGCGAGTTAGTTTCTCATTGGCAGTCAGGGAATCAGTTAATCTGGCCCTAAATCTGACCATGGTAGTGAAATTATGGATATGTCGGGAATAAAACTTTTTTCAAGAATAACAAATGTATATAAAATGTATATGTATAATAGAACCGAAATAGACTGATCATTTGTTTAATTTTTTTTTATCACAGAGCTCGTAGAACAATTTCCGCAATTTCCTTTACGTCCATCGATAGCAGTTTTGTCGCGAAGAAGCATAGGTTTACGTGAACGTTACAAGCTAGACCGATTTGGCTGAAATCTTGTTCTGAAAACCCCAATAATATAGAAAATTCAGCCTGCCTTGCAAAAAAGGAACCTTGATGGTTTCATTAAATCAAATATTTTGATTTTATTCGTTAATTTGCGTGAAATCTTAGTTATTAGAGATGACAAGAAAAGTTAAAAGTAATCGGCAGTAAAAATCTAAATCGACATCAAACATTTTGATTTTTTAGGGTTCCGTAATCCTGACAAGGAACCCTTATAGTTTCGTCATGTCCGTCCGTCTGTCTGTCCGAGGTTTTGCTAAGCGTCCCCCCCCCTCTAAAAGCTAAAATGCTGGCTTGAAAAATCTAGGAAAATTCGTGATTATAGCGTATTTCATGAACTTTAAAGAAAAGTTATAGCGGTTAAGATAACTTTATTAGTTTAGCAGTAATAGTCGTTAAACTTGGGTGTTGGATTATTATGTACCAAATACAAAATCCTTTAAAGTGACAAAGACGGAGTACCTAGTTGCTTGTTTATAACGGGTGAAGGCTTGCATTGAATATCAGGCTACTACGAAACCCTACACTGCGCGTGGCCTGACACGCACTTGGCCGGTTTTTAATTAATTTGTATGAAATCTCAGTTTATTAGAGTTGACAAGAAAAATTAAAAGTAATCGGCAGAAAATATCTAAATCGACCTAACCGATTGTTTTCAAAATAGCGATGATACAAAAGTTAATTGTAGGAATAAATCAATGTGTGATTAACAAAAACTTCAGCCAGTACCTCGTTAGATCTCAATCAACATTGGTTTCCATTTAATGAAAAAGTATATTTGAGTCAGAATTGAGTAGACAAAGCGCAGGGCGGTGATCAATGGTAATGTATTCTCGACTCTATGGCTCGCGTGCTCTGCGCCGGCGACAAGCACGGTGACAAGCACGGTGACAAGCACGGTGACAAGCACGGTGACAAGCACGGTGACAAGCACGGTGACAAGCACGGTGACAAGCACGGTGACAAGCACGGCGACAAGCACGGTGACAAGCACGGTGACAAGCACGGTGACAAGCACGGTGACAAGCACGGTGACAAGCACGGTGACAAGCACGGTGACAAGCACGGTGACAAGCACGGTGACAAGCACGGTGACAAGCACGGTGACAAGCACGGTGACAAGCACGGTGACAAGCACGGTGACAAGCACGGCGACAAGCACGGCGACAAGCACGGTGACAAGCACGGTGACAAGCACGGTGACAAGCACGGCGACAAGCACGGCGACAAGCACGGTGACAAGCACGGTGACAATCACGGTGACAAGCACGGTGACAAGCACGGTGACAAGCACGGTGACAAGCACGGCGACAAGCACGGTGACAAGCACGGTGACAAGCACGGTGACAAGCACGGTGACAAGCACGGTGACAAGCACGGCGACAAGCACGGTGACAAGCACGGCGACAAGCACGGTGACAAGCACGGTGACAAGCACGGCGACAAGCACGGTGACAAGCACGGTGACAAGCACGGGGCACCTTCAGCCGAGATATCGGTCGATAAGGACCACTTTTTATCGATTTTTTTGACCGATTGAAGCGAAGGTAGAAGTTCTACGTTTCAGCTCGGACCAAAATGCTTTCGTATGTATGTCCGGATGTCTGTTCTCCTCTACAAGTCGCATTTCTCAACCGATTCTTGTGAAATTTTGTGAGCAGGTTCGATTTATGGACAATTTTCGAAACAGCGGATAACGAGTTGAAAACTTAAAAAAATCATATTTCAGTCATATCGAAAAAAATGTTCAAAAATTTCACAATTTTTTTTTTACCCTGTTTCTAACAGACAAGCACTTGACCGCTATCTCCCCTCATGCTAAGTGAAGATGCGGTCTAAAATGGAATCGTGTTTGTCTGGATACAAAAGAAGGCATTGAGACGAGAAACTGGACAACTGAGTTTAGATTTATACAATCGGCGATCTTAATGCTCATAGTGATCTCTGCCGGACAACTTTAATATGGTTAGGAGTTGGTATTACTAATAATATCTGTCTCCAAGCGTTTTTTTCTTGGCGATGTTTGTAGTTTGTTGCGTGGTCGTCAAGCATGATTACGCCGCGAGCGGGTATCAGCTACATCTTGTTTTTGCCCACCATTGTCAGGTAATATATGCAGGCCGGCTGACGTGACCGACAGTACACGAGTCTCTCCAGTGAACTGACTCGCCACTACTTCGTGCTACGTTAGTTTATGCTGTTACGAGCTATGCTGGCCATGCTCTTCAAAATAATAACAAGTGTATGAACATCTATCTTACTCGTATATTACTATTTATATAGTAGTACATCTACGATCGAAGATCTACATGTATTCAACTGTCTAGGTATTAATATAAGCCCATATATCACTTATCAGTCCTTAACTGGATTGAGACCTTTCCAAGGCTCGACTGTATTAAAACTTTATCATTTTGTGATTAACCATTCGTAATAAACTATATTTGTTTAGAAGTGCATGCAGGTGCATTCTTAACGTTTAACTTTTCTTGTTCATCATCACATTCACTTCACGCTGCAGTATGTGACAAATATTTCATTACATTGCATCAAATTCTTTTGAACCTTATCCAATATTTATGTAATCCTCTACTATAAAAAACTAGCTGCGCCCTGCGGCTTTGCCCGCGTTAAGTCCTCGTGAAATGTGATAAATGAAGAACCGCTCGACCAATTTTGTGCAAACTTTACCTAAATCATCTACTAAATAGTCCGGACAAAGCCTAAACATTTGGTTTGGATAGGTGAGCCCATTCTTGAGTTATAAAATTACAACGAAAAGTGGCATTGATTTTTATATATATTGATGGTGATATAGTCTACTTATACCGTAGGTGATTATTAGTAGTGTTTGTTTTACGCACACATACATAAACCTCATCAAATGGCTAACATTAGGTACTGTATTCCATCACTCCTCACGAAGATGATGTCATTGCAGCAAAAACTTCCACAAAAACATCAGTAAAAAGCTTTGCCGAGCAACTCAGATGATTTTTTCAGATTGAGACTTCAAGTGACAGCACTACATTTCGTTTCGGACCATTGAAAAGATTATGTTTATGAATTATCAGCTTCGTTTATTATGTAGTACTTATTGGATTATGTCTCAGGGAAAAAAATATAATTTGTCTGCAAGTCTCATTATTGTAATTTGTAGGTATGTTGGTATAGTGAGGACAACTGTTTTATGTGGGTGGTTTAATCTTAACATAGGACTGGGATCTTTTTATGGACATTTTATCATAAATATCTGATTTCATCATACTCTTGATAGGTATTAAAGAGTAAATTTGTCTTAATTATTATTGTTTCTTACAAACATTCCGTTATGGCTACTACTATTAATTATTCTGTGTTTTGGTCTCCGATATGTCTGCTAAATTGTCATTAAATATTTTAACAGAGAATCTACAAACTTGCCTCAATTAAGACCTTACTTTCAAGTCCTATAATGTCAGGCACACATGGTATGATGCAGACAAACTTCTAGTGTTACATGTCATCTGATGTACTTACTTAGCCCTTGTACAGTTCTTGACAGCAATATAGGCATGGTAATAACATAAACATCTCGATGACTGCTGAACATCCACTGACTGATATGACAAACATCTGATACTGTTTCACATTTATGCAGCCACGGGCATGATATAAGTTGCTGCCGAAAATAGAAGTATCTAATAATATAAATGACGTTACCGCCGGCTACTGGTCGTCGTCAGTCCTTTTGTTATTAATCTTAATGATAGTTAAGTGCTTTTACAATGCGCCGCGGCATCTTAATAGATGCCGCGGCGCGTCGTTTCCTACCAGGGGCCTACGAACGAAAACCTCTAAATTGCGATTATTTTTTATTCCTACTTATTACGGCAGAGAGGGCGATGAAAATGTAAGACGACAGTGAGACGAGCCGCACAACTAACTGATTTTATTCCAGTCCGAGAAGATACCAGAATAAATACCTGTACACTCGCGACTTGAACAAATAGTTTACACACAACTATTACTTCATAAATGTGTTAAATCGTTTTCAATATGAAGGTTTTTTCTTAATTGAGTGGAAACGGCTTTACTCACGTAATCTCCGCCAGAATGGGATTCGTCCAGAAACTGGTAGGACGTAAACTATGAAACATACTCACGGTAGTTTTAATAATGAAATATGAATATCTTTATTTAAACCAGACGTGTCTATCTAATCTAATCCATCGATACATAGGCAAAACCTCAGGATAGAACCTACAAGGTGGAGAAATGAATCCGCCTGTCTGTCTGTCTGTCAGTCCTTGCTGGCCATCCGTCATCGTGACGCGTCCATCTGGCGAATCATTTCAATTTCCTCGGACTATTACCTCGCAAACAATGGGACGCGCCCACATACATCTGTATACATTATGTATACTACTACTGCTATACTACTGCCGTAGATAATGTACTAGTTATTACGAGTACTATTATATAGCACCTATGTGTTTCAAGACCCTGTCAAAGTGGAATATGTTGTTGTTACCCTCTTCACATGTTAGTGGGTATACATTAGATAGACGGGATCAAGCGAAAACCAAAAGCCAAACTTACTGTTACTAACGAAGAATATTTACTGTAGTCACAGAATAAATCATAGTACTTACAACAGAAGTCTTAAATCCACATATCTGCAAAATTATCATCACCGTGAAAGCGTTGGTCAAATTTACGGCTCGAGCTTGTGGCTGATTTTTTTATAACATATTATAGGCTAGCGTCTGACCACCATCTCACGCACAGCCCTCGGCTTATATTACATCTTAAATCTATGATCCCACCGGTTGGTAAGTGACGACGTGGTCGAAGATGGTAGCACGCTAGGCATATAATGAGCCTTCAAAAATAAATGGTGCATAGGAATACCTAGAGTTCTATGGGCATACTGTTAAGCGAGCATTTATTCCTGCCACTTAATTTTATAAAAAGCGAAAAACATCGTTACCTCCCTTTAATATAAAAACTATCGTGTGTTGTGTCGATCAATCCAGCCTGCGACAAGGTACAACTCGGCCACTTTGTACAGCTCTGCTTCAATTAAATCTGTCACTCACTATCAACTAACCTTGGAACGTGTTCGGTTCAGCGCCGTCACCACCATACCCTGACCTACCATCTCATCAAATTCATCCAATTACTCGGTCTTATTTATACTGGACGCAGTCC
This sequence comes from Cabera pusaria, assembly GCA_954871355.1. Taxonomy (NCBI): domain Eukaryota; kingdom Metazoa; phylum Arthropoda; class Insecta; order Lepidoptera; family Geometridae; genus Cabera; species Cabera pusaria. The sequence continues at coordinate 25,773,608 of OX940901.1, read as the reverse complement.
TTCATCACCAGAACCTCCTGAACTCTCAATCGTCAGAATTGGGAATAGATGAGAGGTCTGGACAGGCTGGTGGTTCCACCGTATTATGCCAAAAGCCAATTAGAGTATCGTTGAAGTAATTTGCTTACATCATGTTATTATCATGGAAATGGGCAGTAACTTTCCATTTAGTGGCGCACTGACGGCTGAATGGATCATTAACACAACTACTGCCCAACCTGTTCATTTGTTACCACTGTTCGTTATGTTACTAACATCTCAGTAAGTAGGTACCTACTTATACTTTACTAGCAGCCCGCCCCGGCTTCGCACGGGTAGAACATATATGCCTACAAAATTTGCATCAGTTTGTTGCATCGAATATAAAATATGAACATATTTAACAACCATGGTCATATTTCATCCAATTTACACAAAACCTTAACGAATTATGCACCTAAACCTTCCTCATAAACACTCTGGCTATTGGTGAAAACCGCATGATAATCCGTTCAGTAGCTATTGAGATTATTGCGAACAGACATACAGACGCAGTGATGAACTTTGCTTTATAATACTTACGTATTGATATTGGACGGCCCTTTGGCGTAAAGGATAGTTACCCTGATTCTGACCCGACAGTCGTTGGTTCTAATCCTAGCTATATACCTACCAATGAAAGTTTTATGTGCATTCATGAATCATGAGTTTTCGTACAATGGTAGTGGAATCATTAAATCTACCAAAGAGTAGCTTACCACCAAGGAGTACATCTGCCGCCGTAACCTTACGGCGTTCCCCGACGCAAAATGTAGGGGTAATACACGTTTAACGTGTGTATCTGTGTGTCTGTCTGTAGCATCTTAGCACCTAACCGGATGAACCGATTTTGTTTTTATTATTGATAGTTTTTTTTGTTTGATAGATGTCTTCATCGAGAGTTTTCTTAGCTTTGATTCATGAAAATTCGTTCAATCGTTATAAAATTATGAGCTTTTTTCTAGTTAATTGCGCTATGAAATCAACTTTCATAGGTCTGATCAATTCGAAAATCTTCTTCTTCAACGATATTGTAAGAACATGGAAGCCTCCTGGACTCTACAGAATACTCAAATCCTCACCAACTTACAGCTCAGATTTTAAATGTCGTGTTTAGAGTCATTGGAAAAAGCTATTATACATAGATCAGTCGGGGTGGTTTAAAATATATATTATATTATATTATTATATATATAGATGAATATTATTTTATACAATAGATCATATTATTATACTATATTGACTTCAAATTGATTGTGATCGGTGGGGATCTAAAGCATAGCTAAGCTTATAATAATATTTTCGTAGTTACTATGACCTAATCTGTGGTTTCACTGCAAATATTTTATTAATTTTGCGATGCGTGTTTGTGAAATTCGTGATACCTTCTAGAGTTTTCATTTGAATTATATACTGTAATGGACAATTTTAATCTATAATATGTGGCCAAGCTAATTAACGTAATTATTTGGATAAGGATTAATACTATATACTTGAAAATAGCCTTGGAAGTTATGTAATATTTTTTAACAAAAATTTTAAGATTAAAATGGTTACTGTGAGTCAACCTTAAGAGATAGACATATGCTGTCGCGGACTTTTTTGTAGGTCTTATTAAGTTGTACAACTCTTGCATAGAAAATATTCTTCTATCTATTTTCAATTAAGCAGCGTTCGTCAGAAACGTGTTTTTTCGACCGTTTATTTACCGACTTAGGTTGCAAATTAGGTCTCCACGAATGTACCTTTAATTTAAACGGGATAATATATAGCCTATTTTCATTCCGAAAGTCCATTCTATGTATTAGTGAAAGAATTTTTTAAATCGGTTCAGTAGTTTTTGAGCTTACTCAATACAAACATACAAAAATACAAAATACAAATGTTCTCTCTTTATAATGTTAGTATAGATGAAAAAACTAGAAGTGCCCCGCGGCATCGCCCGCGTTAAAAACTTCTTTTATTTACTCAAAACTTTTCTTTTGTAAAAACGATTCTAGCATTAAATACTTACATAAAATAAGAATTAGTCAAATCGGTTCACCCGTTTTCATGTTATGGCGTGACTAAGGCAATTCGGGATTCATATTTATAAAAACCGAAAAACCCAAATTTTCAGACTTTGTTACCTACCCCATTTCAAAAAATCCTACAACACGTACTTTATCTCATCTTATTTCGCCATACAAACTTTGAATCCCCGTTCAGTATCCGGGAGGAAATTTTAGAAAATCCCTTCTGAGCGGATACCTACGTCATAATAACTATCTGCATTCTAAATTTCAGCGCAATCCGAAACAATATTCATTTTTGGACTTTGTTGCCCCAGTTTATCCTCTAAGGGTGGCATTTTGAAAAAGTCTGAAACTAGTATTTACTTATTTATTAACTTAGAAGTACTTGTGTGAAATATCGAATAAAATGACTATCCAAACTTTGTACCCCCGCTTCATCCCCATGAAGAGTGAAATTTGAAAAATATTTTCTTAGCGGATACCTCAGTCAAAATAACTATCTGCATGCCAAATTTCAGCGAAATCCGAAACATATTGATTTCAGACTTTGTTACCACACTTCACCCTTTTAGGGGTGTATTTCGAAAGAGCCTGAAACACGTGTGTGTTAAGTTTCGAATATAAAAGACTATCTAAGCTTGTTTCTCCATACAAACTTTGAACCCCCGTTTCATCCCCTTCAAGGGGTGAATTTTAGAAAATCCTTTCTTAGCTGATACTAACGTCATAATAACCACCTGTATGCCAAATTTCAGCGCAATCCGAAAAAATATTGATTTTCACACTTTGTTACCCCATTTCAACTTATTTTTGTACTGAAGCACTTGTGTGAAGTTTTGGATAGAAAAGACTATCTAATCTTGTTCTTCTTGACCTCCATACAAACTTTGAACCCCCATTTCATCCCATTAAGAGGTGATTTTTGAAAAATCCTTTCTTAGTACACCTTTACGTACTAAGACAAATATACCCTCCAAATTTCAAGTCTCTACGACCAGCGGTTTAGGCTGTGCGTTGTCTGTCAGTGAGTCAGTCAGTCAGTCAGTCAGTCAGTATGTCAGGACAAAGATTCTTATAGTATTAGATAGATTGCATAAGTCGGCATTTCTAAAAATGACGCGAGAAAACATCATGTGTCCATTGAAATACTTATACCTAACTGAAACATTTTTAAAAACTTGGGACTAGCTACAGAAAACAAATAATTTTGGCAGCAGTGTTACTTCTAACTATGGTTGTAAGAATTTATCTATTATCATTGTATTGTTCGCTTGTTGAACAAGCAACTTAGCTTAGCAGAACCACAAAATACGGCAGACATCAATAGCTTCACCACACGACCGATTTAAAGTTATAAACGTGCATACAGCGACACGGGTCGTCGACCGACCATTCAATACATTTCACAAAACATTCCTAATGACTCCATACAACTGCAGCAGAACAAAAAGAACTCGATTTATTAATCTATCTAAAGAATAATAGCGATAACTTTTCAAACAAAGCGTACGACCTCAAATAACAAATGCCTTAATACAACAACAACAAAAGCTAACTTTAAAGTTATGGAATTAAAGCTTTCGTTAAATGATAATTAAGATTTGTACAGTAATTATTTTGTTTCAACGTAAGTTATGGAAATTTCAACTTTGTAGCACTTGTATTAAAATGTTTATGTCTGTAAATGTAAGTTGGTATGAGTGGAACAACATCCAGAGAAGAAGACAAGACAATACAACTCAACAAATGCAAATGTATACTTACATGTCGGTATATCAAGATGTACTTGTGTTAATGCTGATTTCAGACTACTCTAAGTGAGTAGAGTGCTGATATAAGAACATGATAATAGATTGCCAATTCGTTGCAACAATTAAGACTTTAAGTTTATTGATTAAGTAGTTGGTTATGGGAGTTTTACACACATCTGCGGCTACGGTGTTGTTTCTCTTCGATATTTGATTAGCTAGATTATTTGTAGGTCGTAGAACTTTCCAGGTTTCTAGTCTTACTTTTTGTACACCAACAAGGCAACTACCGACTTTTGACAATTGCATAGCAGTATCCTGCCGACACGAAGATAGATGCGTCATATCTTTGTCTGGTAGTTGTTACTATCGAAAGCTAAAGCACAGCAAAGGAGGGTTACTCTATATTTTCTGTGGCTAAAGTTTATAGCGTCACAAATTCTATACTGATATGACAACACAGCTTTCTATGTCATCATTTATTTGGACAGCCAGAAATAAATGATGACATATCATTTATTTCTGGCTGTCCTTTGTCACAGCATGTCCTCTGTAAACAACCACGGTGGTTATAATGTTTGGTTTATTAGATGTTGTTTGTAGACCGCAATAGTCTGTTGTGTTAGTGTCGCGAGACACGGCGTCTCTCTCTGGTCTACTGACTTCACCTTCGTTCTATTCTATCCCATAGATATGTTGGCAAATAAGTACTTTATTGGAAACCTCATACAACATGTAGTAACAATATTATCATTGTACTGTACAATATATTTTAGATAACGTGACAACGACGTGAGATCACGAACCGATCAATCAATCACACAATAATTTATGTGCCGTAAATAAGGTTACACAAGGGTAAAATACTTATATTATCAGTATAGGTATTCTAATTTAAATCGGATACATTCGAATTCGGAAATGGCAGTTTGAATTTCGAATATTGATTATCCGTGATATATTTGCTCGCGAAACATTTCTTTCTGAATATTATAATCGCCGATTTTTAGGGTTCCGTAGTCCTGACAAGGAACCCTTTTAGTTTCGTCATGTCAGTCTGTCTGTCTGTCTGTCTGTCTGTCCGAGGTTTTGCTAAGAGACCGTTGATACTAGACAGCTGACATTTTGTAGGGGTATGTCATAGAATTATTAATTTATTAATAACCTATAGAAACCAAGTACGCGCGTTTTGAATTCGCCGTTCATTTGGGTCAGAATTTGACCCAATCGACGCCCGCGTAATCAGTGCTCTGAGTCACATGGTAGCGAGTGCGTCTCCCGCAAAATTATCAAAATATGACATATTGTACAGTACCCTTAGTACGAGTTTTCATACCAAACTCGATATCGTATATCGAACAAATTTTGTATGAAAAACCGTACAGCGCCTCTGGTGGTTACTACACTTCACTAAATTTAGACCAATCAGAGAGCCAGAATAAGTCGAAAACTATGGGAGATCTGTCAAAAGCGTTAACGATAAAAACTCGTACTAGGGGTACAGTGATTTTGTGCTACAAAACATTGGAAAAGGATTATAAGGTTTCTAGAGTATCATTCCACAGTTGATGCATACATTTAATTACGTAAATTGTGTGATAAAACAAATAAAGTGATTCGAATGAACTAGCTGTGAGTACGAGCGGAGTGTCACCAGATGAGTGGGAGTGTAATTGGCCCAATTTAATTTACACATTATTTACCAAATTTTCTTTAATTTAAAATAATTAAAAAAAAGCTACATAATATACCTAAACTAAACTTTATTTGTTTACCTATAATAATTTAGTTTTTTAGTAGGTTCTGTTAATTACTTATTTAGTACTTAGTCCCCCATACGTCCCCCCCCCTTCTAATGAAAGCTAAACGGCTGGCTTGAAAAATCTGGAAAAATTCGTGATTATAGCGCATTTTATGAACTTTAAAGGAACATTATAGCGGTTGAGATAACTTTATTAGTTTAGCAGTCATAGTCGTTGAATTTGGGTGTTGGATAATTTTGTACCAAATACAAAATCCTTAGAATAAATCCTTTAAAGTGACAAAGACGAAGTACCTAGTTGCTTGTTTTTAACGGGTAAGGGCTTGTATTGAATATCGGGCTACTACGGAACCCTACACTGCGCGTGGCCCAATACGCACTGGGCCGGTTATTAGGGTTCCGTACCCTAAGCGTAAAACGGGATCCTATTACTAAGACTCCGCTGTCCGTCTGTCTGTCTGTCTGTCCGTCTGTCACCAGGCTGTATCTCATGAACCGTGATAGTTAGACAGTTAAAATTCTTCACAGATGATGTATTTCTGTTGCCGCTATAACAACAAATACTAAAAACAGAATAAAGTTAAAAATAATAGAGGGTCCCCATACAAGAAACGTATTTTTTTCGGCATTTCACGCCATTTATGTACGCTTAGTTAGGTAAACGTCCCATAGATGGCGTTATATTGAAATGTCGATCCCTAACACCATTGTTAGACGTTAGATGGCGTTATAAGAAATAAAATGTTTATTAATTATTATTTTTTGCTGGCGAAAAATGATAGTGGTATTTTGGCTCGATCTTATAAAATACTGTAGTGTGGTACGGAACCCTACGAGTGCGAGTCCGACTTGCACTTGGCCAGTTTTTTTATATTGAAATGTCAATAGATTCGGATCGGATCACAATCTGTGTTCTGTGGATCGGACCGTGGTGACTACTACTGTGGACGACAAAGATCCGAGTCGGAGGGAAAAGATACTTTTCGAATCCGAATTCGTTTTCGAATGACCGTGAATATCCCAGCAGCGGGCTTATCATGAAGTTGAACAATTCATAATTTTACTATTTTTTACATTTTTGTTTCGTCTTTTCCAGATAAATAACTAAATGGAAAGGAAAAGGAATATCACTAAATTCAAAGATTATATAATACAAAAGGAAGTGCTTCAAACATACAAAAATAAATTGGTTTCTTTGGGTATAAATACTTTCAATGGACCTATTAGATTTTTGGATTTAGTTTGACGTGAAAGAGATTGGAACATTTCTTTCACGTCAAACCAAATCCAATAAATCTAAAAAATCCTTGAGTTACTTTCTTGTTGAGAACTATTGGAAGGTTACATAATTTATTTCCTCCATATTTAGCAAACGGAGTACAGTATCCCCTAATCATGCCTAATCAAGATCTCTCGGGCTCAGACTGGCTCGCAGCGGAGAGAGGAGCACAGAGCCGCAACCCAGGCGTGTCCCGACACACCTCATTCCCCCGGTTATCTCTTCCCCGCGCCTAATTTGACTAATACCTGCACATTACCGGTACACGCCGGATAAACTCACCGGTATATACCGGGATTTACCGGATAATGCCGCGTTCAGCCGCCTGGAGGCAGATTAGCGCTTTATCTAGCGAACGCGGTCGTCATTTGTTGCCTCGTTAAGGCGATGCTTTATGTAGTTACTGGCAGGTAAAAAAATCATATGTTACTAGTGTGTTAATCTGTGGCAAGGCTACTGCCGTCACTGAAACAAAAAAAAAACAAAATTAAATACTTAAACTGGAGTTCGGGCGGAATTAGAGTATAATTTTTGGGAGGATATTTCGCGGGGTTGGTCCATCGCTTGTAACCGAGGCGGATAAAATAACAGCAGAAGGAGCCTTTTTATGAATTCTTAGTTTCTGAATTTCAGTAAATTTTATGATACGCATACAAGTACATCATCGCTTCAGTAGATGTAAATTGCTTTAATCATGTAATGTAAGCTTTGTCCTCGTAGTCTGGACAAATATTTGATTAAAATAGGACGTAGGTATTACTAAACTACCACAAGCGGCCGCGGAAAAAACAATAAGTATTAGTGCCGTGCCCTCAGATACATCATCATCAATAATTGTAGAAGTATTAGCAACATTTTCAACATAACCAAAGGTTCTTAAACTTTCATGTTTATTGCATTCAATTCATATAAAAAAACCTGGCATTTGCCTTATAAGATGTTGGCTAATTGAAGTGGGTTTTGTTTAGCAGAAATCTGGTAATCTCCGATCTCTGTTATTTTTATAACAGAGGTCGGAATAGCGAAGGAAGCAATTTCAGGTCAACTTAATGAAAATAAATTAATTGATATCTCTGAGCTAATTGTACCCTAAAAGCTGAGAACGAGATTTCGAATTAAAATTGATGAAGGCACCAAACTGGAAAATAAATGTTGTAAGCTAAGGTTGCGGACACACCACGATACAAATAATAGTGGACATACTAAAATTAAACTTTATATAAATACCTCAAACAACCAAATATCGCTGTGTATTTTAATATAAAGAAACATTTAAAAAGATCAAAAAAAATATATAGAGAAAATTATGAGGTTCTTAATTAAAAATAAATCAAGATAATAAAAAAAATGCCTATTAAAAAGCTACTTAAATGCAATAAACTTTCATAACGTATTGGATAGAATCATCCGAGTACTTAATTTTACCTAATAAATATTATTTCTTAAAATATAAAATGGACAAGTGTAGCACCGACCTTACCAAACAAGATAAAAGATAAAGCCATGGCTATTAATTCCGCGGGATTACAAAAAGATAAACAAAAAATAAAATGAAATAGTGGAACCGGTCCCTACAGCTACCGAACGCGGCGTGTTGCGGGGCGCGGGGGTGATGCGAGGTGGTGCGGGGTGCGTGGGTGCAACGCGTGCGCCCGCGCAACCTGGAACTGGTTATATAGTTATGGTGTATGATGGGTGAAACCTGTACAGCTAGCACCATAGAGCTGTTTTGGATAGAGAATTCATGTTCGTACACTTCGTACATATTGGCTCGGACGGACGGACGGACGGACGGACGAACAGACAGACAGACAGATTTTCAAATGATTGAGAATCAGGGGCTAAACTTAATTCAGACATAAATCATGTATTTATGGGAAATGTTTAGTCAGGTATGCTGTCACAAAGACAGTCACCTTCCCCGCCCGACACGCAGACATCCCGTCTACGGATGGACGGACACACATCAATATTTAATGTTAGTTTAATTACTAAAACATTGACATTAACAACAAAGACTGTTTACATTACATTTATGACCGCTAGGTACTGTACACGAGGATGTATCGATATCTGTTAAAATATAAATGTACTATAAATAAAACTGCTCATAAATCAACTTTATGTGGAAGTACCGGTATTGTTTGTCTATTTATTTTCACTATTTTTTTTATTTACTAGAGTATAAAACCTAGGACTGACTAGCAGTGTAAATAATACTTAAAATGAATATTTAATATATAATAACCACCCCCCGACTGATTTTTTGTATAATAAGTTCGTTGAGGCCATTCCAATGAGCCTAAACTCGACATCTCTGCTGTTAGCTGGTGAGCTGTTGAGCATTCTGCAGATTCCAGGAGATGTCCCAGCACCAGGTCAAGATGTCCCAGCACCAGGTCAAGATGTCCCAGCACCAGGTCAAGATGTCCCAGCACCAAGTCAAGGTGTCCCAGGTCCCAGGTCCCGGATCGAGGTGTTTTTTTTAATATCATGGAAGTAACAGATACCGAATTCAAATTGATCAGACCTATTAAAATTGCTCTCACAGCGTCATCAACTAGAAAATAACTCATAATTTTTCTACGGTTGAACGGGTTTTCTTAAAACATTGCTAAGTGCACTCTCGATTAAGTCACCTATAAAACAAAAAGACTGAATCAAAATCGGTTAATCCGTTTAGGTGTTACGATGCCACAGACAAACACGAACATCACACATACACTTAAGGTACGGACACACCGCGGCGTCCTGCGATCTGCGGGCACGATTGTAAAGTACTGAGACTTTACAATCTGATCGCGTTTGGAATCAGTCGGTACAAATCTACGAATAAATTTACTCGTAGGTACTACAAGTACTACTGCGCTATCCCATCGCCGCCTAGATCGCGCACGCAGGAGGCAGCGGTTTGTCCGTACCTTTACACAGATCACACGTCAAATTTATAACATCCCTCTATTTGTGTCGGGGGTTAAAAAGAAGAGTTAGAACTCAGTGACATAATATGACACTGCTATCACATTACTATGTTATGATAAGTCCAGCGATGGGTGTAGGCAGGCTGATTGACGACAATAACCTTCATGTGAGAATCCGTAGTCGATGCTGGTAATTACAATTACCGCGACATTATTGTTGATAAATCTGCTACATTAAAATAGTTCAATAATGCCAAAAGTAATTAAAAGTGGTTTAAGAGAAACTGTTATCAAAGTACAAAGTAAAAGCACAGTGGCGCACAGCCGCGCCAAGTTATACTTGCCGGACTGTACAACATTACGAGCGAAACACAGAACATATAACAACACTACGGCGAAACTAACTATAGTATAGATCACATTTGACATCTGTCAGTCTTAGCTTCATAGTAAGGTGACTTGCTTAAAAACATCGATTCAATTAATGAATCGATACGCATCAACACAAACAAGAATGATGTTAGTTTGATGTTATTCGAAATATCCAATTTTCCGGCAGCTCTAAATGAGAAATACAATTAGTATTTACATTATTCAGTGTTATTTACTTGTTTGTTTTGCGTTAATATGTAATTGATAAGACACGTAAATAGAAATTATACAAATCGATTGTACATATATAAACGATTTTATATGTATTTATAGATTAGAATGTAGCTCATAGAAAATGGCACAATAAAATAAATAAAATGGCCAAGTGCATGTCGGACTCGCACTCGTAGGGTTCCGTACCACACTACAGTATGTTATAAGATCGAGCAAAAAATACCACTATCATTTTTCGCCAGCAAAAAATAATAATTAATAAACATTTTATTTCTTATAACGCCATCTAACGTCTAACAAAGGTGTTAGGGATCGACATTTCAATATAACGCCATCTATGGGACGTTTACCTAGCTATGCGTTCATAGATGGCGTGAAAAGCCGAAAAAAACACGTTCCTTGTATGGGGACCCTCTATTATTTTTAACTTTATTCTGTTTTTAGTATTTTTTGTTTTAGCGGCAACGGAAATACATCATCTGTGAAAATTTTAACTAACTATCACGGTTCATGAGATACAGCCTGGTGACAGACGGACAGACAGACAGACAGACAGACAGACAAACGGACAGCGGAGTCTTAGTAATAGGGTCCCGTTTTTACCCTTTGGGTACGGAACCCTAAAAACATACTCAATTGTACCTATGGATCTAACGTTTAGTAGTTTATCGTTAGTTTTTTAAACCCAAATTATTATTGATTTTAGTTCCTATTAAATTATCTTTGTATTTTTTTTAGAAAGTCTGTCAAAAAATAATATTATGTATTAATTACAATCACAGTGTAGTTATTTTTATAGTTAAACATCCTTCACATGTAATCATTGCATTCGATTCAACCTATCGACTGATCAATCTTTTGATTTTTTGGGTAGCATCCCTAGTGTTTATAAAGAAAAAGTTTAAAATGAATTATTAGTCAAAGTAAATCGTAAAAACGCTTTCTTTTGTAATTATTAGAATAAATATTTATTTGTTACTGAAATATGATAAGTAATTATGCAGTTCTGACTATGAAATAATTAATAATTTTATGTGCCCCTCATTACAAGGTTACGTTGTTGAATTTTGATGAAGTGTCAAATGTAATCTATTAAATTGACTCTACTATAAGCTACTGAAATATTTTATTTTTGCTAAAGTATTGTTGTTTATGTAGAGTCATTTAGTTTTACAAATACTGCAAAGGCTCTAAGTATATCATCTATATAATAAATTTACAAAATTAAGAATACAAATAACCTCCTCTAGCGTGTATGCAAATAATCCCGGACCTCGAGCACAAGTATCGAATGAGCAGTGTAACCACAAGCCGGGGCTGGCTCGCCGTCCACGATGTCCACCGTGGTCCACCATGTCCACGATGGTCGGAGAGGGTTACACTGTAAACAAATGTTGGTTCATTTGCATGCGACTACAAGCTCAGCTCACCAACATGCATAACTTAGCTGCATTGAGACTGCACCTATGTGCGAATATCAGTAGGTCAACTCTTAGCACCGCCTGGTCAATAGTCAGTTTAGAGATAGGCAATATCAGTAGGTCAACTCTTAGCACCGCCTGGTCTATAGTCAGTTTAGAGATAGTCAATATCAGTAGGTCAACTCTTAGCACCGCCTGGTCAATAGTCAGTTTAGAGATAGGCAATATCAGTAGGTCAACTCTTAGCACCGCCTGGTCTATAGTCAGTTTAGAGATAGTCAATATCAGTAGGTCAACTCTTAGCACCGCCTGGTCAATAGTCAGTTTAGAGATAGGCAATATCAGTAGGTCAACTCTTAGCACCGCCTGGTCTATAGTCAGTTTAGAGATAGGCAATATCAGTAGGTCAACTCTTAGCACCGCCTGGTCAATAGTCAGTTTAGAGATAGGCAATATCAGTAGGTCAACTCTTAGCACCGCCTGGTCAATAGTCAGTTTAGAGATAGGCAATATCAGTAGGTCAACTCTTAGCACCGCCTGGTCTATAGTCAGTTTAGAGATAGGCAATATCAGTAGGTCAACTCTTAGCACCGCCTGGTCAATAGTCAGTTTAGAGATAGGCAATATCAGTAGGTCAACTCTTAGCACCGCCTGGTCAATAGTCAGTTTAGAGATAGGCAATATCAGTAGGTCAACTCTTAGCACCGCCTGGTCTATAGTCAGTTTAGAGATAGGCAATATCAGTAGGTCAACTCTTAGCACCGCCTGGTCAATAGTCAGTTTAGAGATAGGCAATATCAGTAGGTCAACTCTTAGCACCGCCTGGTCAATAGTCAGTTTAGAGATAGGCAATATCAGTAGGTCAACTCTTAGCACCGCCTGGTCTATAGTCAGTTTAGAGATAGGCAATATCAGTAGGTCAACTCTTAGCACCGCCTGGTCAATAGTCAGTTTAGAGATAGGCAATATCAGTAGGTCAACTCTTAGCACCGCCTGGTCAATAGTCAGTTTAGAGATAGGCAATATCATTAGGTCAACTCTTAGCACCGCCTGGTCTATAGTCAGTTTAGAGATAGGCAATATCAGTAGGTCAACTCTTAGCACCGCCTGGTCAATAGTCAGTTTAGAGATAGGCAATATCATTAGGTCAACTCTTAGCACCGCCTGGTCTATAGTCAGTTTAGAGATAGGCAAAATATTGGAACGGAACAACGCGGATAAAGACGAGGAGCGAAAGATGCATTTTTACGTGCCAGTAGCAGAATATTATAAGTAATTTATAGCATATAGGTATATATATCTTATAGAGAGGGTAGATATATCGATGTTCCGCCTGACATGCTACCAAAAAGAAAATTACCACCACTGATATTAAGGAAACCAACATCAAGTAAAAAAAACTGCCACCATAACCTTAGTGTTCCGACAGCATACAGCCCTTGAGAGTCAGCTGACCATTCTAGGCCTAGCGTGTTCACCATCTTCGACCACATCACCGCTTACCACCAGGTGAGATAGTAGTCAAACGCTAGCCTATCAGATATACAGTTTTAGAGGAAAAATTTCGTGTTTATATTTTTTGTGTTCCTCCATAGCTTGTGGTGTTATGTATTGTATGTCTATAGTTACATCCCGGGAAGTTGTCAGTAGTGTATAGACCGATCGGTATCTATATATCGTTGAGGTTTGCTGTCATCCCAACCATCGGATAGAAGGAGGTGTAGCTTTACAGCTTACAGCAGCTTAACTCCTTCCTTCTTCTGTTCAAAATTTACGTGTTACAGCCCCCGCGGACCACAGACAAAAGAAATATGAGCCTTCTAGCCTTCTTGAAGTACTTATATGTATAGGAATAAATAAAAACCGTAAAGATGTATATAGTTAATAATATCGTTTAAAAACTAAAAAACAACCGACTTCAATGCCGCGCTATTCATTTTCTGTACCAATTTTGAGATGTTTATCTCAATATCTCTGGAGATACTTATCATACCTCGATAAAATTACCATGGTACCACACTTGGGATATCTCCTTTCGAACAAAAAAAGAATAATCAAAATCGGTTCATAAACGACGAAGTTATCCGCGAACAAACATAAAAAAAAAGAAAAAAAAAATATACGGTCGAATTGAGAAACCTCCTCCTTTTTTTGAAGTCGGTTAAAAAACAAAAGAAAAAGCAAATTTACTATTTTAAAATTATTATTTACGGTTGGTTCATGAACAGTGCCAGAGCATCGTTCTAGGGATCGAACTGCAAAGTTTTTTGCACGGTTTTTTGTTACTTTTGTTCGGAAGCCTCGGTGCGCGAGTCAGCTCGCACTTGATCGGTTTTTAGGGTTCCGTACCCATAGGGTAAAACGGGACCCTATTACTAAGACTCCGCTGTCCGTCTGTCTGTCTGTCTGTCTGTCTGTCCGTCTGTCACCAGGCTATAGCTCATTAACCGTGATAGTTAGATAGTTGAAATTTTCACAGATGGTGTATTTCTGTTGCTGCTAGAACAACAAATACTAAAAACAAAATAAAGTTAAAAATTAAAGAGTCCCCATACAAAAAACGTGTTTTTAAATGCCATCTATTTAATTAGTTTCGGCAAAATGACATAGATAATAATAATAATGTTTAATAATAATAATGTTTATTTCCAAAAAGATTTCACACATAGTTTACATGATAATAATTAAGTATTAGATGCCTAAATTCTGACAAGAAGATCTGTGAAGCCCAAACTAGGCGGTGAGCCTGTGTCTTGGGTTTCTGAGTGCTTAACAATTTACGATTCGGTATTACTAACACATGTCACACTGTGTTCGATCAAAGTACATTTGTTTATATACTTAGCTTTTTTACATATATATATATATATTTATTTAAAGTGTACATTTTTTACCTAACTTATCTCACTATTTTAAACAAGAACAAAAGAGTATAAAAATTACAAATAACAAGGAGAGATGGATGTGACCGGATTCGTGTATGTATGTGTGTGTGTTTGTATATGTGCGTGTGTGTTTGTGTGGATGTGTGTGTGTGTATTTGTGTGTGCGCGCTTATTATATTATATTTTATTTTATCATGCTTTCTGTTTCCTCGTACGATAATGGCAATAGCCATTCCTTTAATTTATTTTTACACGTCGAGGTTCTACAGTCCTTCATATTGCAAAATTTGCATATATTATTGTATGTATTAAGATGAGCGAAAGCTGGGCTTCTACGAACTAAGCTAGAGGTGGCTTGAGGGAGAGGTAGTCGGAATGCCCGTCTCGCCAGTAAGTCCTGATGATCTGGTCGGTTTAGAAAATATTTATGGGCTTTGATGGCAGCATGTAACACATATAGTTTACGCACACTGAGAACTGAGAATTCACTTAATAGCTTGTTTGTAGAGTAACGAAATGGTTTCTTTAGTAACACTTTTATAAGCGCTCGTTGAGCCCTTTCCACTGTTATAAATGTAGTTTTGCAAGCGCTTCCCCATATAGTAATGCAGTATTGCAGTATTGATTGGCAGAGAGCTACGTAGATGTCGCGTAAAATTTCAAGCGGGGTGCAGTCTCTCAGCTTTTTCATTACGTATATTAATTTTCTTGTTCGGTTTGAAATATCAATGATTTGCTCTTTATAATTTAGATTTTCGTCTATGAAGACACCCAAGTATTTGATTTTACTGACTTTATCAATAGTGGAACATGTGCAGGTTATTGTTTGGTTACTGATTAATTTGTGACATGCATGTATTTTAAGAGAGAGATTACTGGGAGGGTTTGTGGCGCGTGTTTTGGAGAACGCAATGTATTTTGTTTTAGTGACATTTATTGTTAGTAAATTATGATCTAATAAGTTTTGGATTTGAGAAAGTCCTACCTCGGCATGTCTAAATACGTTTTCCCAAGTGGTTTCGTGAAAGATAATGACTGTATCGTCTGCGTAGGTTATAATATCAGTATTTTTTAGTTGCAAGCTAACTATATCATTAATATATAATGTAAAAAGTGTCGGGCCGAGAATACTGCCCTGTGGGACGCCATATTCTATGGGGAGGGGGGAACTTGCATAAGAACCGATCTTGATGAATTGCCGGCGATTGGTTAGGTAGCTGCAAAACCAATCTAGTGTTACGCCTCTTATTCCTAGAGTCTCTAACTTCTTAAGTAATAGGCCAACCGAAACGGTGTCAAATGCCTTAGCAAGATCAATGAAAACCGCCATGCAATTTTCCCCGTTTTCAATGAACTGTGCAACCGAATTGGTGAGTAAGGTTACAGCGTCTTCAGTTGACCTACCCTTACGAAATCCATATTGTCTGGATGATATAACTTTATTTTTCTCTAAGAATGAAACCAAGCGAATGTTTACAACTTTTTCTAGTATTTTAGAAATTATACTTAGTAATGCTATTGGCCTGTAGTTTTCAGGCAGATTTTTGGAGCCATTTTTATGTATTAAAGATATTGCAGAAATTTTCCAGACATCCGGAAAGATACCAGATATCATGCTTATATTAACAATGTGGGTAATGGGGATTACAAGTGATTTGACAGATTTTTTGAGTAGAGGTACTGTAAAACTATCAGGGCCAGGTGCGCTATCAGAATTGAGCTGAGATATTATTGTAGTGATTTCGAAAGTATCCGTGGGATACAAGAAAAAGGAAAGGCTGTTCATATAACATGACTTGTATGAGTTGATCAAATCGGCTTGTGAGATGCATAGTTTCTTTAATATAATGTCTGCTAGGTTCTTGCCTACTGAAACAAAATAATCATTGCAGTTGTTGAGTGATTTCTCCACGTCTGATTGGTAATTGAGGAGTTCGGATGAGTCGTTTGGCTTTCTAGACGTTTCACAAATATCTTTGATCGTCCTCCAAAGTTTCTTTGAGTCGTGCTTAGTTTCATTTAATTTATTTCTATAATGCTCATTTTTCAGCTTTTTTACTAGTTTATTACAATAGTTACGATATCGACAATAAATCAGCCTACGTTGGTGGTCATTTGGATGAGATCTGGCGTCGAGGTGCAGTTTATCACGATGTCTCATGCATCGTAATAACCCCTGAGTAATCCATGGTTTCATAATGACCCACTTTCTACCGATTTTGATTTTACGTGTATGCTTGTGGATGACATCCGATAAAGTACCACTGAGCAGAGAGGCCGCCACGTTGACACAGGACTCTTTAAGCACATCTGACCAGTTCACATTATTTAAATCATTTGCAGCAGCATTCACGTCTGTTTTCGTGACAAACTTTGGAGTATGATATGTTTGTTTTGACCAAGATAACCCAGCAACAGTTATGTCGTGATCGGTAATTGATGACTTACAGACTAAACCGATTGACTTCACTGATGTTTTGATGAAAATGTGATCCAGGCACGCATTGCCGCGAGTTGGATGCGTGATGGCTGGAAGCAAACCGTGAGATGCCATTAGACTTAAATAGTCATTAGCATCATTATCGTAAGTGTCGCGACAAATGTCTAGGTTGATATCGCCTGCAATAATGGTGAACGGATACGATTTTAAAGAATCTAAAACAGAGTCGAGAGATTCGATAAAAGGATTGAGATCTAAGGTGGAGGGTGAGCGATATAGGCCAAGAATAGAAATTCGATTGTTAACGGTAATTAGCAATGAGTCCGCGTCAATTATAGTAGAAATGTGGATTGATGGTTTCAGTACGTTTTTAATATACATCACAACTCCACCACATTTGTTTTTTTGAGATGAAGACCGGAAAGAGTTGTAACCCGGAAGTATATTTAGAATCTGCCCCTCTGACAACCAGCACTCAGAAAAAATAATAACGTCCAGATCAGAGTTTATTCGTTTAAGTGAGACTGCAAAATCGTCAAAATTTCGTTGAAGACTTCTGATATTAAGCGATAAAATTTTAAAATTATAAATAGAGTTGATAAAATAATTATTACATGAATCTATAGATGGGAGGGTATGACACTCAATTTGTACGGTTTCTTCTATATCTGCCATTACACTAAGTAAAACCATAAATAAAATGCAAAAAAAGAGATGATGTAATTTTCAGAGTCCAGGAGGTCATACTTATGTCATGAGTGGGGGTTGTGTAGATAATTGTGTGATGGAGTGCGCGCTGAGAGAGTGTTGGAGTGTGTTTCAATGGTGATGGTGATTTGCGTGGGAGTTGAGTGTGATGAGAGGAGTAAACGTGTATGTTAGAATTGATGGATGTGTATATGTATAATAATATTACCATTAATAGCATTAACGATTTTAAAGTAACTTGTCTGTACAGTCCGAGTAAAACAAGCCTAATATCTGGTGCATGAGGCAGAGTGTCATAGATTATTATTTCGCAAGTACAATAACAATTGAAGTTATTATATCGACTTAACTTGACATTTCTGTTGAACATCGTCCATAGTCTTGAGGGGTACTGCAGGGTTTCCCTCCTGCTTTCGGACATAAACGGTACCGTTTTTAACCCAGCAAAATTTGTACCCTGCCGTTTTTGCGTGCATGCGGGCCGAACGAAATAACTGCCTATTTTCTTGAGTGAGGCGTTCATTCACATAAACATTTCGCGATGCTCCTGAGATGCCAATGTCCGAGCACGATAGGTTTCGTTTACTCTTACTCATCTTAAGAAAAACTTCCCGGTCGTGTCGTCGTAGAAACCGAACTACTATCGGTCGGGGTAACTGCTTAATTGAATTTTCAGAGTTGTGCTCATCAGTATTTCGGTTTCTTGGGCCTACGCGCGTCACATAGTCAATATCGCTGCTATCTAGGCTCGCACCTATTTTTTGTCCGATTAATTGCAGCAAATGCATTGGGTTTTCTTCTGGAAGTTCGTTGACTCCGGATATTTCGACTTCGTTCCGCAGACTGGCCTGGGCACGTAGGTTGAGCTCGTGCTGTAGTTCCAGAATTTTGTTACGGTACATAGCTGCTTCGCAATCGCGTTCCTCCAGTTGGCGAAGTCTATTTTCATTGCTTGTAATCTTTTTTTCGTGGTCTGCTAATAGCGAGGAACATTGCCTAATATGATCCGCCAATGACACAACGTGCGTCTTCATATCACTTATATCAATCCTTAGTAGGCGGATTTCTGAGATTCATCATCTGTTGGGGCAGTAATGCTACATGGGCTTAACATATCGGGAGTCTTCGGGTCCACCGTTAGGGCACGAGAGAACGCAGGCGCTGTCACAAGCTGATCTCCGCTCGAGGCACACGTCGCCTGTGTCGGAGCGCGCACTGGAGTGTTCGTGTTATCTTTCTTTGGCGCTTTACAGATGCACATAGGGCATATCCATGTTGATTTCAATTCCTCCATAGCATAGATGGCGCTAATAAACGAGCCCTGTCTTTCTAGATCGCGACCAAACCAAATATTCTTGGTTATATCAATTAATCAAATATATGAGCTTGAAACTCAGTTATGTTTCGTATTGTACGGAACCCTCCCTAAGTGTGCGATAAGAGACGCGATGCTGACTCGCACTTGGCCGGTTTTTATAATAATGAAGACCCCGACCAAACCAAACTATGAGTCGAGGCGATTGAAAGTCTGTCATCTGGGCTGGGCTTCAATCTGGATATCTTAGAGAGTGTCGAGAGAGGGCAGTCATGAAACATATACTGTTATCATGTTATAATATTGCAGATATGCAGTTGATCTACTGCCGCTTGTCTGTACAACAAGCCAGCCTGTATATTACTGAATTTTATTAAAGTGCTGTAATCTATGTTTGTTAAGTTTAGTCAGAGCGGTCTGTGTTGATTACATTGAGACTTTAAATGTGAGTTGCGAGACCAAAGGTTATTGAAAAGTCAAACAACTATACCTACGAGTACAATATATTATTAAATTATTCTTTTTTACGAGCGCAGCATTTAGTCAAAATTTAATTTAAAATAATTCATTGTACTAGATTTTATTTTGTTTTTACTGACCTTTCATACTTTGCGTTGGTAAATATTTCAGTGGAACATTAATTCTATGTAACAAAGAACGTAGAAAGTTTTTCATGTTTTTTTTTTTTTTTGTACTTTATAGGCTAGCGTTTGACCACTATCTCACCTGTTGGTAAGTGATGATACGGTCGAAGATGGTAAGCACGCTAGGCCTAGAATGGGAACTGGCTCTCAAGGATAGCTGCCGGAACACATTAGATGTTTGGTGACAGATTTTCTAACTTGAAGGTGGTAGCTGGCCAGGCGGACACTAGATAGTGTCCTACCACCATGCGGGGGTTGTTGGTTTCTTAACGATGTTTTCCTTCACCGGAGGGCCACTGTGAGAAGCGCACATAATTTTTTCGATAGAAAAATCCATTGGTGCACGGCGGTTTGAACTCGGTACCACGGCATCAAAGCCGAACGTTCTCCTGATTACGCCACCGGGGCCTCAAAAAAATTATGTATTCTGAAATTAATGTATTATTATTGCATGTTGTGCATAAGTGAATGAAAATATGGTTGTGAGAGTACCAACTTATAGCCACAGATTTTAGGGTTCCGAACCCAAAGGGTACCAACGGAACCCTATTACTGAGACTCCGCTGTCCGTCTGTCTGTCTGTCTGTCTGTCTGTCTGTCCGTCTGTCACCAGGCTGTATCTCATGAACCGTGATAGTTAGACGGTTGAAATTTTCACAGATGATGTATTTCTGTTGCCGCTATATCAACAAATACTAAGAACAGAACAAAGTTAAAAATTAAAGGGTTTAAAACAAAAAAAAAACATGTTTTTTACGATACGATACGATACGAAATTAATTCTCCTCGACGCAGCTAGATGGCAGCACAGGAAAAATTAGCACGCGCAAGCGTTTCATTTGTTAAATTTGTGGGCCTCGGTCGATTTGTTTACTTAGTACAGGTTAATTATCATACATTAACGGCCTTACTAATAAAGTATAATTGGTATACAGATGTGCCATTATCAAAGGAGGCAAATCATTTCTTAAACAGCCTGGGACCCTAGTTTAGCGAGTGTGTAAAGGATTAAAATGGCGGATTTCTCTATTATCAGCTGATCGAAATCATGTCTAGACAAAGTAACTATTATTGAATCTGTATCTAGTATTCTGTGAATAAACGTTTTGATTCTTCAAACTTCAAAAAAGTATGTTGTTATTTGAGGATCGTTTGTATGTGTTAGATTTGTTCTCATTGAAATGGATATACATAAATTATTTCGACATATTTGACCATTGGGAGATAGAGGAGACAAATAAAAAAATCGAAAACATTATGAAGACCGTGCAGATCCATTCTTTTGAACAATTCAGATTTTCCATTTGAAATACAAATTACAGGTTTACGAAAAGCTATGTGGAACAAACTAAACGCAGTGATTACATTCTCTTTGGAAATTGACAATTTATTCAAACATGCCTACAATCATGTTTATATTGTAGCCATGGAGACCGCTAGTCTCCATGGATACAATGTCAACAGCGTAGACAGAGGACAACAGTCAATTTGGGTGTTTCGTTCTAAAATTTGGTTTAAGTCTTTCACTCCTACTAAAAGAAAATATTTTCCATTATATCAACAAATTTCAACAAAAAGTTCTAAAAACAACGTAGTTAGATTAATATTGCATTCCTAAAACAAAATTTCACGACTAATATTAATAATTAGTAAACTTTATGAAAAAATAATTTACGGAACTATATAAGACGAAATCAGTTTCGAAACGAATTGACTAATAGTTGCCAGATGAAAAAGAAAAAAGTGTTAAACGTCTATGTAGATACCCACCGCCTATTCAACGTTTATTAGTCAAACAATGGATTGACGCGTGTTTAGCGCTCATTCACTGTGCAACTGTACAACCGTTTAACAGATGTACAGGCAAATTTTTATTAGTAAGGCCGTAAGTGTACACGTACAGTATTGATTAATATATCTTCAACTTATTAGTATTTATATAGTGCTTCAATTAGCTAGAATCAGTAGAAAGTTAGTCGTACGAACACTCGGTCTTCCAGATTAATCCAGATACTTAATTATATTAATAACCTTTGTGTTAATGTTTACTTAGTTGGTGTTAGAAATTCGTAGCGTTCGGACTTCGGAAATCCGGAACCCTCCGTGTGCGGGACAAAAGTCTGACTCGCACTTGGCCAGTTTTATTATATGATTGTAAAACTATGCTATGTGTATGCTTATATCATGTCTTGTTTGAGCTACAATCATCAAAATCAGATGTATGTATCAGCAAGTTGTTATTTTTAATCCTTCATAATCGAATCTGCGGTTATATAATAATTTTTTCATCTTTGATTCTAATTCTAAATTAATGACCAGTTCCTATGGCTCAGTAACTACGTAGTTAACTACAAACAAATAAAATCCAGAAAGTATCGAAGCCGCACAAAAACTGAACCTATTCGGATATGTTCACGTCAACTCGAGCCCGAAAAAACCCATAAAAAGTCAAGATGGTCCATAAACATACATTTAAGAGGACCGGTCTGGACCGGTGTCTCCGTCTCTTTCCAACATGCGAAGTGTGAAAGGGAGAGAAGTGGTCCAGCGGGTCCTGTAGGAGCTTTGTTTAGCAGATAGGATGACGTCAGAAGGCCTGGCGCTGCAGTATATTACTTACTAAGGTACTCGTATATTATCTGTGGCATGACGTAAGTTTGTTTGGGATACTTGTTCTCTCTTCTTTCTAATTTTGTTAGTTTTTTTTTGTGGTGAGTTGTAAGTTTTATCTTGTTCTAAGAAGAGGTAAGAAAGTACTATATGTATAAGTTTAAAAAATTAGGTCAACTATACTTTTGCGGAATCTGTTAAAAGAAAAGCGAAAACAGTATGAAACAAAGTTATAATAAAAATATTGCTATGTGCACGCTGGACTGCAACGCGCTAGCTGAATGATGAACCTGTTCAAGTTTTTAATACATTAATTGTCAGTTTCAGTTCTGACAATTTCGCTGTCCCATTTTAAGTGCATTACAAGCATATCTACTTCTATCTATACGTAAAATCATTGTATAAGTAAGGTAACTTAGCGTTTTGTTAAAAAAACACAATAATATCTTGAGAAGATAACGACAAAGGGTCAGAGGAGGCAAATAACGAGCCCTTCAGCATTGGAGGACTAATGAGGACCGGGGACGGTCCTTGCGGCCCTCCAAGGCTTTGTCCTTCACCTTTGTCTTGTTACCATCACACGGTCAAAGGAACCTGGAGGAATATGGTAACAAGGTATTGTAAGTAGCGGCAGGTAATGAGAAGATACCTTGTTATAATAGAATGTTATATAAGTGCGTACAATTATACGAATTAGAAGAGGGTAGTGGTTACCTACAGTTACTGTCTTCTCTATTCATTTCAATAAACTTGATAGTTATCCATTTATTTAAGTCATTGAATAATTTGGTGCTTTAGTTAGAAACCTAGACAGATGGAAACACCTTATTAAACCAACATAGTTTTACGTAACAATTAACAATTATAGCGTAAAATGAGGCGGCCTTATCGTTAAATGCGATCTTTTCCAGACAAGCTTTAGGATGGAGAAATATGTAAAATGATACGGCATTGTATTGTATATCAGTAAACAACACTAATATGTATAAAGAAAAAAACACGTTTAATATATACCTACTACATATGTATACTAGATGCGCTTTGCGGCTCTGTCTGCGTTTAATATATACTACATATGTATACTAGATGCGCCTTGCGGCTCTGTCTGCGTTTAATATATACTACATATGTATACTAGATGCGCCTTGCGGCTCTGTCTGCGTTTAATATATACTACATATGTATACTAGATGCGCCTTGCGGCTCTGTCTGCGTTTAATATATACTACATATGTATACTAGATGCGCTTTGCGGCTCTGTCTGCGTTTAATATATACTACATATGTATACTAGATGCGCCTTGCGGCTCTGTCTGCGTTTAATATATACTACATATATATACTAGATGCGCCTTGCGGCTCTGTCTGCGTTTAATATATACTACATATGTATACTAGATGCGCCTTGCGGCTCTGTCTGCGTTTAATATATACTACATATGTATACTAGATGCGCCTTGCGGCTCTGTCTGCGTTTAATATATACTACATATATATACTAGATGCGCCTTGCGGCTCTGTCTGCGTTTAATATATACTACATATGTATACTAGATGCGCCTTGCGGCTCTGTCTGCGTTTAATATATACTACATATGTATACTAGATGCGCCTTGCGGCTCTGTCTGCGTTTAATATATACTACATATGTATACTAGATGCGCCTTGCGGCTCTGTCTGCGTTTAATATATACTACATATATATACTAGATGCGCCTTGCGGCTCTGTCTGCGTTTAATATATACTACATATGTATACTAGATACGCCTTGCGGCTCTGTCTGCGTTTAATCCTAGCTATAAACCTTCCTCTTGAAGCTCTCTATCTATTGATAAAAACCGTATTAAAATCCGTAGCGAAGTTTCAAATATATATAAGTATGTAATGATAATAATATAATAGATTAGATTAGATAGAACTTTAAGATCTGAAATGAGATAAAATTGAAGATTTTTAGGGTTCCGTAGTCCTGACAAGGAACCCTTATAGTTTCGTCATGTCCGTCTGTCTGTCTGCCTGTCTGTCTGTCTGTCCGAGGTTTTGCTATGAGACCGTTAATACTAGAAAGCTGTAATTTTGTGAGGGTATGTATATATATTACGCCGACAAAGTGCTGAAATAAAATTGTGAAAATTTTTTTCATCGTCTACCCCATCGTGTGGGGTATCGTTGAATAGGTCTTTTAAAATGACTTAAGGTTAACGAATACCATTTTCGATTGAATGCTCCATTTACGAAATATTAAACTTTAAAGTGCAAATTTTTGTTCCAGTAGGGTGTCCCCCCCCCCCTCTAAAAGCTAAACTGCTGGCTTGAAAAATCTGGAAAAATTAGTGATTATAGCGCATTTTATGAACTTTAAAGGAAAATTATAGCGGTTGAGATAACTTTATTAGTTTAGCGGTCATAGTCGTTGAATTTGGGTGTTGATAATTTTGTACCAAATACAAAATCCTTAGAATAATCCTTTAAAGTGACAAAGACGGAGTACCTAGTTGCTTGTTTATAACGGGTAAAGACTTGCACTGAATAACAGGCTACCACGGAACCCTACATTGCGCGTGGCCCAACACGCACCTGGCCGGTTATTTATTTATAAATAATTTTATTACCTGCTTTAGGTATCCACGTTGTGTTATCATTTCGGTTTATCATACGATTTCGTTTATATTCAAAAGTCTATGTGTTTTCTTAGACTGACTTAGGTATTCGATTTGAGCTTGGAATAAAATATGAACAACGGCCACACCACACATTACCAAACCAAGCACAACAAACTAACTTGCATATAAGTTTCAATTCCCACAACCCCCACCCCCCTCTACCCCGGGGTAATGGACCCGAAAATATCTCAAACTTACTAAAACAGTCCAAAAATAACCAAGAATCGCGTCAAGTTGCGGCCCATGGGCGCATTACTGACTTAACTAGTTAAACTTAGTTCAACTTAGTGTAACTTAGATGGGAGTTGGGGTAAACGGTGACACTTCAGGAAACAAACTCCCCCTGGGCGCCGTGCACTGCAGTGACTGGGCGCCGCTCAATTCAGACAAGTTTCTTGTCTTTTACCTCTCATTAAACTGACACATTTATTGAGTTTACTGCCGAAACATAAGTAATTGACCCTCTGAGATATCCAAATCCGAATTTGCTTTCGAATGATTGAGAATAACCTTGCTGACCAGCTTTATTTAAATAATAACGATCTTATATTACTTTATTTTACTGACCCTTGTTGACATGTTATCCTCTCTTAATGTACATGTTTTTCACTTGATGTGGGTTTATGTACTGTAAGTATCACTAGATACCGAGGCGGTGCCGACTTATACGGTTATGATAAGCACTGTGGTAATTAGTGGCCTCACAGAGTGACTGCTTCTATGTATGCCTATGTATATATATGTAGTTATACAGAGCTGGATAAACGGGTTGTCTATTATTCACATTTAACCAGTGATAGGAGGTCCTGCACCTACCATCTTCGTAAAATATATAAGAGGAAAAAGGTAAAATATGGACTTGAAATTAAAATCGAGTCACTAGTGGTGCGAGAAGTAGGTTTCGGCTGTGGTTTAAACCACGCACTAAATACCCATGTATTTGGTGCGGGGTTCATTCATTCTATCGTCCAATTGGCAGGACGCTGCCGATCGTATCAAGCCGAATGGACCGTGTGTGGACGTGGATTGGCATGACCGTTATAATTGACGGCACAAGAACGCAAACAAAATTCAATTCTTTTCGTTTCATCCTTCCGAATGGATCATGCAAATTGGACCGTGTATGGCGGTCGCGATCGTCGATCAAAAGTTCAATCACAGATGACGTAATAGATACTACGTGAGTTCAGTTGAGTAAAGTTTTTTGAGATCTGTAGTCCTGACAAGATGAATGTAATATGTAGGGCGTCTCCCTCCCCCTCTAAAAACTAAACTGCTGGTTTGAAAAATCTCGAAAAATTCATAATAATGCATGATAATAATGCATTTCATGAACTTTAAAGGAAAATTATAAGTAGTGGTATATTTTGCTCGATCTAATAAAATATTGTAGTGTGGTATGAAACCCATCCTTGGACAGTTAATTTTGTTTTAACATAAGTACAACGCTTGGGCACGGACGACGATGTTCCGTCTTGGGACGGACGAGACATCGTCGTCCGTCACTGCCGACGCCATGGCTTCAACTGAACGTCGCTACCAATTGGACAATAGGCAGGACGATTGAATTGATCGTGAATGGTGTATATGAACGATCTGCAGATTGGATACGATCGATCGATCCTGCCAAATTGAACGATAGAATGGAAGGTGTATGGCAGGCTCAGATGTCGCTAAACAGTTCGCGGTTGCTGTTGATCCCATGCTGAGACACATAGTCAGTCAGAACTCAAATGTTACATATTTCCAGAGAAGCTCGTTCTACTTTTTATCGTATCTTCACTTGCCTTCAGGTGAGATAGTGATCAAGTGCTTATCTGCTCGCAATACAATTAGTTAGCTGACAAAACATTTCCCTTGGTTGGTGTTTCTATAATGTAGTTATATTGTCGTGAAAGTTTTATATGATCGTCGCGTCATTCCTCAAATGACAAACATCGTCGGGTCAGACAGATCCCACGAGATGGGAGAGGTGTCCACTACCACACCAGTTCTGTCCATGTTTATACAGATTTAATACCAGTGTATATATGACGGCCATTTCCTGTGAACGGTACCTATCCGCTTTATTGGACCGGATTGAGCAACCGCAGACCTGTAGCTGTATGATGCTTCGTTTAATTTGCTCATAAAACATTTGGCATCAGATAACAATCTAGAAATGTTGGTGGTAATGTTAATTCTATCATTCGCGAGTCGCGACTGACCAGAAGCACACATCCCTTGAGAGTCGGAGTTATTCTAGGCCTAGCGTGTTCACCATCTTCGACCTCGGCATCGCTTACCACCAGGCGTGATAGTGGTCAAAAGTTACCGATATAAAAAAAAACAAAACATTGGTAAAATGAAACCTACACCTTTGACAGCTTCTACCATCTCAGTCAATCGAGACTTATATTACTTAACTAGCTTAAATAAATCTTTAATTCCCAAATACTCTTGTTATTTGTACCTACGAGTAACGACTGGTTTAGGCAGGTCAGGCAATTCATGACAGCCCATTTCGTCGCTAAAACAATGCAGTGTTCATATCTAGAGCAGGTAACGAGCTCCCATCTGCTGTTTTCCCGCAGAGCTATATAACATGAAGTCCTTCAAATGGGGCGTTAAAATAATGTGGACAGGTCGGCAATGAGTGACACCTCTAGTGTTGCAAGTGGTCATAGGCGACGGTGTCCCATCAGAAGAAAAAAAGGTGATACAGTCACAATCCTCCCGTGGATGACAGAGCTCCAAACATTCAGCCAGGCTATTCTGTAAGCTATCTCGACAGCGGAATCCGCGGTGAGATTTGAATTTCGTATTACGAAATTCAACTGTATTACGAACGTGTTACGATTGAATTTCGTAGTACGAAATTCGAACTTCACCGCGGATTCCGCTGTCGAGATAGCTTACAGAATAGCCTGGCTGCATCCATCCTATACTCGACGTTCTACAATTTAAAATGGATTCGCTTCTGACGTAGGATACCGTTGTCACGGATTATATATCTTAGCAGCTAAAGTACGTTTTATGATACTCGCGTAATCCTGATAACCTCGAGCAGAGATAAAGCTATGCTCCAAAAGTGAACCAACACAGTCGTACATACACAATGTATGTATGTGACACAATACAGCCGACGACACGATGCCTTCCAGAAAAAGAAGCGTAAGTCAGTGGCAAACAACATCTAGGGTTGACACTAATAAGAAACTTTATAGTGTGGGTGGGCAGGAGCATTATTTTCTTAGACTTTTGGTAGAAGTTGTTTGTAAAGTTTCTTACTGTGTGGCTTTTATTATAGAATCGTGTTGGTCTGGAAGTGGATTACTGACTATTTTTTAATTTTTTTTTTATGCTGTATAGGCTAGCGTTTGAAAACTATCTCACCTGATGTTAAGTGACAATGCGGTCGACGATGTAGCACGCTTACCTAGTAAATACCTGTTCACTCGCGATTGAGATTGAAGAGGT
The DNA here is from genome assembly GCA_954871355.1 of Cabera pusaria. Lineage (NCBI taxonomy): Eukaryota > Metazoa > Arthropoda > Insecta > Lepidoptera > Geometridae > Cabera > Cabera pusaria. The sequence continues at coordinate 25,745,113 of OX940901.1, read as the reverse complement.
TGGTACCCCCGGGTTGTACTCGTAGCTATCGGGAAACACAGACACCGGCAAGGAGTTCCATTCTTTGGCGGATCGTATTATGTAGGACGAAGCCAAACGCTTCGTGCGTGTAGATGGAACGTCCACCATGAAGCGGTGGCGCACATCGGTACGTCTGGTTGTCCGATAGAAGAAAGGGGATGGCGGTACTAACTCGTGCAATTGGATGGCACACTCTCTGAAATGTATCCGATAGAAAACCGATAAACTAGCGACTTTGCGGCGATGGTCTAGGCTCTGGAGCCTTTTCCCTACATATTGTTCCTACTGAGAACAGTACTCCATACATGAACGGACTTGTGCGAGATAGCTGCAGAAGTTGAGCAGCTGTCCCGGTGTGAAGTACTGTCTCACCTTAGCCAGAATACCAAGCTTTTTTGAAGCCAACTGAACCTTGGACTCGATGTAGGATCCAAAGTTGAGCGTGGGTGTTAAAGAGACGCCAAGAAGCTCATGGTGATCAGTTATCGGTACGGACACATTTCGAAAAGTAGCTGTCAACTGAAATGGACTTCTTTTGGCGGAGAATAGACACGCCTGGGTCTTAGCAGCATTGAACTTTACCAGATTGGCATCACCCCAATCAGAGACAGCCTTTAGGGACAAGTTCATGCGCTCGACCATCGCCTCCCTCAGACATTGGATTTCAGCTGCACTGGTCCGTGCACTGGATGTATAGCTCTCTACAACAGTGCTGTCGTCTGCATACCCAAAGATACCGGGCTTTAGCAGATCGTTGATATGTAGCAGAAATAGGGTTGCAGAGAGCACCGATCCCTGAGGGACCCCGGCATTTATTGCCAATTGGTCAGAAGAGCAGCCATCAATGACAACTCTTATCGACCGGTCCCTTAGCAAATCCGAAATCCAGACACAAAAACCAGAGGGTAGTCCGTATGATGGAAGCTTGTTTATAAGACTATCGTGCCAAACCCTGTCAAAGGTTTTTGAGATATCAAGGGAAACCGCAAGCGCTTCCCCATGATTCTCTATAGCCTCACTCCAGATGTGCGTGGCATACGCTAGAAGATCCCCAGTGGACCGATTTCGGCGAAATCCGTATTGTCGGTCACTGAGGAGATCATTTGTTTCTAGATATGCCAGGAGCCGGTTGTTCAGTACACGTTCCATAGTCTTGCAGAGTATGGACGTGACCGAAATTGGCCTGTAGTTGGCAGGGTCAGCACGACTGCCTTTTTTGGGCACGGGTTGCACGTTGGCAAGCTTCCATGATCTTGGTACTTCACCAGTTGTCATACAGAGGCGAAAGAGGCGTGTCAAGATAGGAGCAAGTTCAGGCGCACAGGTTTTCAGAACATATTTGTCACACATCCAGGTAGACTAGGAGGTGTCTCACCAGCAGTAACTAGACGTGAAGATTCCGCAAACAGAGAAGCAAATAGATTTGTCTTCTTTTTGGCGGTGTGAGCCAACGTCCCGTCAGGATTCAGCAGTGGGGGAAGTGAGGGGCGGCAGAAGTTTGACTCGACCGACTTAGCCAGGGACCAAAATGCTTTACTATCCGCAGGGTACGAAGCTAGTTTGGTCCCTATCCGGCCTATGTGATCAAATCGGGCCTTCCGTAGAGCCTTCTTGCAGGACTTGGCAGCCTTGTTGAATGCTTTCTTCTTTGCTGAGAGATCCTTGGCCTTGCGGTTTCGAGCGTCAACCCAAGCCAGGTATGCTTTTTGTTTCAGCGCTTCAGCACTTCCACACTCAGCTCCAAACCAGGTTTGAGCTTTGCCTGACATTGCCGTATTAGAGAATGGAATATAATATTCCATTCCTTGACGCAGCACATCCGTCACAGCGTCCGCACAAACCGGAGGATCGTCAGAAGAAAAACAAACAGGTCGCCAAGGATAAGATGCAAAGAAAGACCGCATCTCATCCCAATCTGCTGACTTATATCGCCACACCAGCCGAGTGCCTCTAGGGCTGGGATCGGGCGGGGAGTAGACAGATACAGATTTCACCAGACAGTGGTCGGAGCTACCTAGCGGTGATGATACCGACACTGAGTAGCGGTCTGGATCAGTCGTCAGCAGAAGGTCCAAGCAATTGGCTGTATGGCTGTCAACATCAGGAACCCGCGTTGCCTCCTGGACCAGCTGAGTGAGATTTAACGCTAATGCTAGTTTTCGCGTCTCTCTCCCAGCGTGGTCGGTGCACTGGTGTGGGAAGAGCCATTCCTGGTGGTGGGCATTAAAGTCCCCCAGTAACACTAGCTGGGCTGAAGGGTATTTATGTTGAGCAGCATCCGCCGCCTGACTTAAGTACTCTGTGAGCCTGCTCGTCTCCTGGTCTCCAGTGTGCGACCCGTAGACACAGGCATAGAGAAGTTTCTCTAGGCCTGTGTCAACCAGTATCCAAAGCACAGAGTATCGGGGGTCTTCGAGGTATCGAAGACGCCGACAGCAGATGTCGTCCCGAACATACGCGCACACACCTGACCGAGCTTTAAAATTGTGCTCCAGGGTGTAGCCGGGGTACGTAAGGTACGCCACGTCGGAAGGACATCGTATCTGCGTCTCCGATAGAAACAAGAGTGCCGGTTTATCAGTCTCAAGGTGATGGTGGACTGCCTGGAGATTGCAGTGCAAGCCTCTGATGTTTGTGAGGTGCACTTTGAGGGAGAGGGCGTGCATCCGCTGTTTAACGTTACTCTTGTTTCTACTTTTTCTCATAATGGATATCGGAGTGCAGGTAAGAAGATGGCAGTGAAGCGAGACGCCCTGCTGCTGACCATCAGACAAACACCGGGACACCACATCTGAGGGGGGACCAGTCTGGAGACTGCGGGGACGCCCGAGCCCCCCCGAGGATGTCCATAGGGCCCTCTCCTCCGGTCGCCAACCGGCACTATGGCGCATCTCAGGATTTTTCGACAGTTGGCGGGGCAGCCTTTCACGTGTGGCTGGCACGCTACTTGGGCCCCCTACTGACTGCGGTCGGCCAGCAGTGCACCGTGCCTCGGATCCCGCTACCCTCCGCGACTGGTCACCCGATGCGGTGGCGTCAGCATTTATCTGGTCGGTCTTACAGCAATGGCGCAACTGCTTCGACCCATCTCCTATTGTGGCTGCACCGGCCATCAAACCGTAAAACTAAAACGCTTGGCGGCATGGCTTCGGCCGGTGGGTGGTCACGAGCCGCGGCAAAAGCCTCCCACCGAGTCACCTAATTAGCACCACCCGGGGACCACGTGTAGGGATTCACATGTTGGGGTACTCTCCTACGGACGTGGGTGACTTGGCCCCCGTGACTGACTTCAGTAAGTCGGATAGTATGTCGGAACTATCTCAACATTGATATTTAGGATTGTTTATCGTGAAATGATAGGTTCTCTTTATTACTTTGTAATATCTATCGGATTAGTCAAACTTTAGTTTTTAAGATAATTTATACTCTCATACGTTTTGTTAAATATACTTTATGTAATAAGACACATAAATAATTTATTTTTCAGCACATTTGCTCAAACAATGCATTTACGAAGCCTGTATACATTATTCGAAAGTTAAAAGTTACGCACCATACAACGAAGCGTGCAGTAAGTACTTACCGCACCGTGCGGTAATCACTTTTATCGCACCGTGCGGTAATTACTTACCGCACGCACCGCGCGTATCCTTTACGGTTTTTTTTTAATTTCCGTAAAAGCTATATAAGAATTCCACCAAAGAGTTTCATATTGCGAGAAAAAATAAGCTGAATGTTAGAACCTCCTTGAAAGCGATTTTGCTTAATACGTTTGTCTCACTGTAATTCTAAAGAGTAAATGAGACGAAAGATGTTGTTCTAATTTCTAATACACGTGGCGCCATTCGCAAATTCGCACCATTTTCATGTTAGAAACGTCCAAAGATTGTTTTGACTTTTTGATTATTTTATTTGTGTCTGTTTTATTTCCAATTGTAGTGTTTTCTCGCAGATTTGCTGAAAAATGTTGTATGACACACGTGCGGATATTGGTTTTTACAAACTCGTGAATATAGGAAATCCTCGACTTCGTCTCGGGCTTACATTCGTCTAATCGTTTGTAAAAAACCAACTTACCGAACTAGTATCATACATTACTATAAGTAAGGCAAATTATAGTAGTTTTAATAATGACCCGCTATAATCAAAATTCAATAATCCGATACGATTTATGTAAAATTAAGATTGATTGAGTAAATTATTCGTAAATAATAACATTTGATAAACACGAGAGAAAAACAAGCTAATAAAGTTACTTACTTTAAAATTATTATCCATTTGTAAGTATAAAAAACCAATAACACGTATTCGTTACACAGAAGCCGAATCAAAAATCAATTACCTATCGTATAAGAAGCGTGAAGTGCTTTTTGTCTATCAAGGAAGTCGATTGGATTAAAATTATTGCTAGCGAAAAATAATAATGCACAATTTTTATAATAATTAAAATCAGTTTTTTGTTGTGATGACCCTGGGTGGAGAGTCAAGCCTCCGGACACGACCAGTTTTTCGAGTTTCTCGCTGCTAACTGAAGATATCCAACGAAATAACAACACTATGATCACAGCGGAAAATGAATCGTAAATACATTGACATACTAGTGAAATTCTTTCGACGAGTGATCCAAATATACAACCTTATTCGACACTGGAAATTATAAGCGCGTCGGTCCCTCTCTTACACACGGAAAATGTATCCTTTTATCTCGTTCGCAACAGCTGTCAGAGCGAGTTTTCACAATCGAAGCTTGAAAAGTGGCTAGGTGGTATACATTAATAAATGATAAAGGTTCTATATTGATTTCCGGTTATTCTGTAAAAAGGAATACTCGTAAATATTACATAGAAGAGGATTTTTGTTTACGTTCCTTCCGTGTGTTCCACACTCTCTGACGTCACTCATACATTTATATGGGGGTGTTCTAGACTTATTTCAGAAGTAGCACAATTATACCTATTTATTATTTTTAACTCAACTTTACGTTACGCATTGACGTATTTGATAGTTTATAGTTTAATGTGTGTAAGTAATTGAGTGTTGATAAAATACGAAAAAAAACTTTTTACCCTGCCAAGTTTTTGATAAAACATCGCGGCGTGTTCTGTTCTTTAAATTAATTATATTTTATTAATACTGTATCTTGAGACTGCCACTTTTATATGTTTGGTAAAATGGTACTTTTACCACTGCGACCGGTTTTTTTAAGAAGTTTTTCGATGACGATATGATATAGCTAACTTAGTGTATACAGCATCACCGTCACGTATTAGTTTATATAGTTACGTATTTATAGTTAAGTTAGGTAGGCACTGCTAAATCATAACTATAGCTCATACATTATTATTGTAATGAAGAAAAAGCATACTTAATTAAAAGCTTAGAATAAAAAATAATAATGAGCCAGCCAGCTCTCATACAATTACCGACTGGTTCAATCCAAACGCGATCGACGGCGACCAGAAAACAATTGAAAAGCAGCCGCAACCGCGTTCGCTGATCACAACGGTTTGGCCGGACAAAAGAGGAACACTGAAGACTGAAGTAGTAAACAACAACCATCAAATATGACTCATAAGATGATTCTTATAAATCGTATTGAATTGCACATAAAAACACACAAGGCACCTTATGTAACACGTGTAATTATATATTATATAAGTAATAAAATGACTGAAGTGAATACATAAGTAATAACCGAGCGAGGTCGCACACAACTATGGCAGAGTGTTGTACGATATGTATGTATACACATAGACACGGGTAGTTCTTCTTTATTGTTATATACTTCATTAATTACTCGTTATCATGACTTCATATTGGTAATGATTATGTTTTAATAATAAATATTTTTTTCTCGAATTGGCAAGAATGGTAAAAAATGTACTTGTTATGTCGGACCTATAAGCTCTATCCATGGAACATTATCTGTTGTATGTTATAATATTCAGGGCACTCGGCACATTGTTCTGAACTTAGATTACAGAATAAAAGGGACAAGGTTAGTTCAAACCTACGGGACTTTGAACATTTCAGTACTTACACTTGATTTTATTTTTGGGTAGGTACTAGTAATAATAGCTGTTTCGTATGCATATTATATTCAAAGTATTAATATCATAAGAGTTTATAATACTAGAGTAATAGTGTAACGTGTTTGTCCTGTACTTACATACTGTCCTTACCCAGAGAGCCAGTTCACATTCAAGGCCTAACGGTCTACCTGTGGTTCTACCATCCTCGACCGCATCATCACTTACCTACAGGTAAGAAAGTGGTCAAACGCTAGCCTATTATTACGGTAAAAAAGCTATCTAAATATGGACAGCTAAGAGATATCCATAAGGCTTTTCTCAAATAAAACTCCAAGTTTTAAATTTAAGTAGCTTTGTGTATTTTCAACAGTGCAATAAATATAATGTACCTACAGTTACTTGCACTGTTTATTATTCTGTGCTACAGTTCAATTTTCATTTGGCATGAAATTCTGGAAAAACATCAACGTCTTAGAGGATTTTTAGGGTTCCGTAGCCGAATGGCAAAAACGGAACCCTTATAAATTCGTCATGTCTGTCTGTCTGTTTGTCTGTCCGTCCGTATGTCACAGCCATTTTATTCCGAAACTGTTAGGACTACAGAATTGAAACTTGGTAGGTAGATGTATTCTGTGGACCGCTTTCCGATTTTTATACAAAAATAGAAAATATAAAAGTTTAAGGGGGGGCATCCCATACATGGAAATGAAACAAAAAAAAAAAAATTTCTTCAAACCTTTACGTGTGGGGTTAGGTCTATGGATAGGTCTTCAAAAATGACATTGAGGTTTCTAAAATCATTTTTTCTCAGAGTCAATCATTTGAAAGATAGGCGCGTCTAAAGTGGTAAAATGTGTGTCCCCCCCCCCCCTCTAACTTTTAAAGTATGGGAGTGAAAAATCTAAAAAAAATATATGCTGTAGATCTCAATAATTAAAAATTTAGTTTGAACGAGATACAGTCAGCAGTTTTAGAGATATGGCGACCGCAAAGATAACTTTGTTTTTCATAGTGTTTGTATGAATTAATTTTGTAAATTTTTATTATAATATTATAATTTTATTAATTTTGTAGTTGCGAAAAATCATAGGTATGGAATACTTAACGGTGTTACGGAACCCTACGAGTGCGAGTCCGACTTGCACTTGGCCAGTTTATTTTTCTACAGTGATTTTGTTTTGCTGGACAATTTAAAAAATAAATTATATGGAAATCGATTTTATAATCTACCATGTTTTATGTATATAGGTCCATGCGCCCACTAGGCCCCTGGCCCACGCGTGGCAGTGGGCATCACTACCACGACACAGTGCGAGCGACACTCGTGTCTTCTGATGGAAATTGATGTTAATAAATCGTCCATGAACACTTACTATTAAAATCCATAGGGTTGTTTGAACGGGATAGTTCGACCGGCAACATTTATTAATATATATTTATTTATCGAGTTTAAATATACTCAGACATTGTAATATTATAAAATTATTATTAAAATAGAAGAAAAATTTACAAAACATTTAGGTGGATAGTATTAATGTGTGTTGGATATAATGTCATTACGTTTTATGTTTCTTCAATATCGAGATCGCTGTTGATATGTTACCAAAGCTGAAGATCGAGCTCAGTAGCGTGCCATAGGTGAAGCCTACGTCCAGCAGTGGACAGAGATAGGCTAATGATATTGATGTTACCAAATGTCTAAGAAATTGAATTTACTTTTATAACTTTCTTTACCTTAATTCTATCAGTTGAAAACAAGCAAACACTATATAATTGAAAACTGAAAGATATCAATTTTAATTTAACAGTGCCACACCCCGGACACTCGCTAAATCTCCATACAAACTAGCGTTTTAACAACCGACACTGTGACACCGACACAGACACTACACACATGTCGTTTTTCTATACGTGCATTTGTGTGCGTGATGTCTAAGGTTGTCGCCCGTAATCACCGTATAACAGATTATATAATAGTTACTACGTACTGACCGTATGTTTTATCCTTAGGGAATCTATAAAAACTCCTATCTTTGTCACGTCTGCATGATAAGCAGCCGTAAATAGTACAAGAATAGCCCATTATCAAGTGTAGGTACTATCTCGCACTCGGTGCAGTCGCTGCGTCGTCGCGTCGTCCGCAGGTCCAGTCGACTTGAATTTGTTCTGTGTCTTGCTCGCACGTTAAGGTACGATTCCACCAAAATAGTGTGCAGCACATTTGTTTACAAACATTTTGTGCAAAACTCCAGCAGTGCACGTACTAAACTGGTATCGCGTCTAGCTGCTGTCTCCACCGGCAAGGTTGTGCGTAACTTTTGTAAACGCACAGTATGGCACACTTGTGCACGGACATGTTCACTGATGTTCGCTCCGGTAGCGGAAGCAAGATTGAGTTCGAGCGACATCAAGCAAAGAGAATATAAATACTACGTAGGTACTTACACCAAGTTCTTAATTGCTGTGTTATAAAAATGTTTTACTGTGAAAGTTTTTTTAAATATTTTACAAACTAAATGTTATTTACGCACGAGTTTATATCGTTGTTTCATTTATGAAAATGAATTCTAAAATACGAATATATAGGTAGGTATATAAGTATTTATAATATACCTACATAATAATGTGGAAAACTAGGAAGTGCGTGTTTTGCTCTGAGTCGAGTCGCGCGAGCTGTACCTAGTAAAGTAACGCGCGCGTGCTACTACCGTGCATTCACAGCTGCAGTACGGTGCGGAACTGTGGGCTCGGGCCGCGGACTGGGAGCGCGCCTTCCGCCTGCAGAAATGTGCGGTACGGTCCATGGCACGCATACCGATGGATACCTCGGCCCGTCCCTATTTCAGCAGGCTGGGTATCCTCACGTTGCCCTCTATCCTGATTTATCAGGTGGCGGTCCACGTGAGGACGAACCTCGGCAGCTTCAGTAAACATAGCTCGGTGCACGCGTACAACACTCGCGGGAAGGATAAGCTTCTGAGCATATCCAGGTCCCTCGAAAAGTCCTCCAAGCTAACTCATGTCATGGGCCCGATGGTGTATAACAAGTTACCGGAGCACATTATTACTACAAATAGCCTGACTGCCTTTAAATTTAAATTGAAACGTTGGCTAATACAACGATCCTTCTATTCTTTTAAAGAATTTATTGACATTAAATTGTGATTGACGAATTAATTATTTTTATGCATAAAATTATTATGATTGTTGTTACTAATGTATTTATTATGTTTTAGGTATTAAGAATATATTTAAAAAAAATGACTTAATAATTTAAAATGTAAAACAATGTTGATATTATGTACAAATATTGTACAATTTGATTTACAATATTAATTACTTTGAAAGCAACAATGACATGTAAATTTTACAATTTATTAATAAATGAATATGAATAATAAGAACCTACGTAAATTTGAACCTCCGGTGTCTACAGGTCTTAACATAAATGTATGAAGTTGATGTTCTTCTCCTCGAGAGTAGTACCTATTGTTCTGTAGCCGTACGCGTGTAGCGACCTTGCTCAGACTGACGCCTCGACAAATCAAAATCGGTGGCGGGGTGAGGAAGCCCGGAATTGGTGGGGGGAACAGAGTGTCCGTTCTATACGTAGTATTATTATCTTTTCTATGACAGTGCATATAATTTTATTTAAACCAAGAATATAAATAAAGTGCAAAGTTCAAATTACTACTCACTTTCCACGCCAGCACTCAATGGAATGATATGCCTACACTTATTTAAAATAATTACCTATTTTAGGTACTAGTGAGCTATACTCATTTTCTAAATTAATTATTTCAGGTACTAGCTTAGCGTGTTAGTATATTGAGGTGATAAACATGTACTGACACTACGTAGTATTATTATCTTTTCAATGCTGACACCCTACAATTTATTCTATGGTACTGGTGCGTTCAAGTAGAAATACTCGTAGCATAGTGTCCACCCACTGGAGTAAGAGCAACGAGGCACCGCTACCTGGCCGCTCGGGTGTGGGTGGAACTCGTTCTACGATAAACCAGGGTTTTTATGCACCCTCTTTATCCCGAATCGTTAGAACTAAATTAGAAAAGGGTTTAAATTGTAAAACGAGATAATGATTAGTTGTTAGGTGGGTTCTGACTATTTATTATGTGGCATTCATGTGCTTGGGGCGAATGGTATCCTTATCCTTAAGTTATGATAATGCTAAAATACGGAATTTCACCGTATGTTATTATTTAAATTATGAGCCAAAATACTACGATTCTGAAAACTATATTTATCTAAAATTTTGGACTAAAGTTATTTCTAAAATTTAAATCTATAAGATAAACAAATTTAAAAGCAGAAGTTATAAGCACTGGACTACAAGGCTAGCGTTTGACCACCTTCTCGCCGGTAACGCCGGTCTCGGTGGTAAGCGATGAAGTGGTTGAGAATGTGTACATCCCTTGAGAGTCAGACCATTCTAGATGAGGTGACTCTCAAGGGATGAGAGCTGCCAGAACACCGTACGTTATGACGGCACATTTTCTGATCTGCCTGAGTCTTTAAATCCACTTAGCGCTTCTATCCGTATCCTACCCTTCACGCAACATAATCAGCTTGTTTTTATAAATGTGTTAAACCATCCAATCTTTGTAAGTAATATGAGAAATACTGGAGAGACAGGTGGACCTTGTGGTGCTACACTATGACGTCATCAGCTACGCCATGACGTCAGTACTACGCCGTAGTCATCCCAGCGCTACACGAGGGGAAGATGCGGGGAAGGGAGGCATTCTAATTGAACACTGATTAGGAGTAGACGTGTGTCGCCTTACATTATATACAATTTATTATTATACGTGATTTGTAACCAGAAGAAAGGTGTCTCATTTCTGAACTCTCTAACAGTAACTAATAATATGATCTTTTCAACTGACTTCCCAAAAAGAAGAAGGTTCTCAGTTCGCCTGTATGTTTTTTTGTATGTATGTTACGCGACTACCATGGTCCCATTATAATTTTGTGGTGGTACCATTGTAATTCCATCGAGATCTGATAAGTATCTCCAGAGATATTCATTATTTTTTTTTAAAAAGAGTTATCTCTATTTGGATTGCACATTACTAATATGTTTGTTAACCCCTCCAACTAAGCTAAATATGCTTGTGTCTGGAGTGGGTTCACGTCAATAGTGCAATGGGTGGGGTGGAGATCTAACTCACGACCTCTCGATCGCCAGTCCGAAACCTTATTCATTGGGCTATATCCGCTTTATATGACGTTAAACGTCTCAAACTTGCTACTGAAATTGACTTGCGGGGCATTGAAGTCGGTTGTTTTATTTACCATCCTCTCTGTAAATATAGTGCCGTACTCTTTGCAGATATGGTTTAAATTTAAAAGTTCATTGATCATTACATTACATATTATTAACTAGCTGTGCCACGCGGCTTCGCTCGCGTTAAAAAGTATCCTATAGCCTAATCCATAGTTCTGGCTATCCCTGTGTAAAATTTCAGTTAAATCGGTCCAGCCGTTTGACCGCGAAGTAGTCCCAAACAAACAAACAAATAAACAAACTGACTTTCGCATTTATAATGTTGATGATGATGATGTTGATACACAGAGTCTATAACTACTTTAACATAAACTACAAAGCACCTAGAAACAGACATATTACTTTGTATCGTGTATATTGACCCCACTGTATTGTATTTGAAGTATGTACCTACTAGAACAAGAGGAGAGACAACAATCAGCAACAAAGCAGTGTGAATAGGTAGTACCTACACGACGTCATCCGACTCCACGTGTATCTGAGGAGATGGATAGATAAGTGCCAGAGATAGATAGATATACTGTGTACGTAGTAAAGTGGTAGAGATACATACTGTGGGCACACGAACAGTGACAAACATTCAAATCAATCAATCAAGTTATTTATTCATTTCAGATGGTATGTTTTAGGAGATCCGTCTATTTTGTCAAAATATGACATATGAAATATTATTATAAATCTACATTATTAAGATATTAAAAAAGTTAAATCAGTAAAATAATAGCTAGATAATTAAATACAGTCAAAATGTCAGAATAATTACAAATTACGTAAATCACAATAAATCATCTTAATAAAAACTATGTCTATCTATACTAATATTATAAAGAGAGAACATTTGTATTTTTGTATTTTTGTATTTTTGTATTTTTGTATTTTTGTATTTTTGTATTTTTTTATTTTTGTATTTTTGTATTTTTGTATTTTTGTATTTTTGTATTTTTGTATTTTTGTATTTTTGTATTTTTGTATTTTTGTATTTTTGTATTTTTGTATTTTTGTATTTTTGTATTTTTGTATTTTTGTATTTTTGTATTTTTGTATTTTTGTATTTTTGTATTTTTGTATTTTTGTATTTTTGTATTTTTGTATTTTTGTATTTTTGTATTTTTGTATTTTTGTATTTTTGTATTTTTGTATTTTTGTATTTTTGTATTTTTGTATTTTTGTATTTTTGTATTTTTGTATTTTTGTATTTTTGTATTTTTGTATTTTTGTATTTTTGTATTTTTGTATTTTTGTATTTTTGTAGTTTTGTATTTTTGTATTTTTGTATTTTTGTACTTTGTATTTTTGTATTTTTGTAGTTTTGTATTTTTGTATTTTTGTACTTTGTATTTTTGTATTTTTGTATTTTTGTATTTTTGTATTTTTGTTTTTTTGTATTTTTGTATTTTTGTATTTTTGTATTTTTGTATTATTGTAGTTTTGTATTTTTGTATTTTTGTATTTTTGTACTTTGTATTTTTGTATTTTTGTAGTTTTGTATTTTTGTATTTTTGTACTTTGTATTTTTGTATTTTTGTATTTTTGTATTTTTGTATTTTTATATTTTTGTATTTTTGTATTTTTGTATTTTTATATTTTTGTATGTTTGTAATGATTTGGCTCAAAAACTACTGGATGATGATGTGAGATGTTCTCCTTGGTGGTAAGCTACTTTTCAACCGACTTCCAAAAAGACGGAAGTTTTCAATTCGTCTGTATGTTTCTTTTTTCTTTCTTTTTTTGTGTATGTTACGCGAAATAATCCTTCTATAAGCCCCTTTTATTTACTAGTTGTTGCCAGCAAGGCTTGGAGCCGGTTTAAATTTAACCGTTTTAGAGATGGTATAAACCGGTTTTTTATTTTTTTCATTCGAAGTACATATAAAAATGTAGTGTTATGTTATGTAAACCTTGATAAAACCGGATAATTCTGCGAGAGATAACTATATTTACTTAGCCATACAACAACAACATCATGTTTTCTATTGGTTTTAGGGATATTTGATGTATTTAACGACCGACCGCTTTTTCTAAGAGAGACTTACAACTTACTTCATTCAACAAAACTTTATTACGAACTTGTTTTGCTAAAATTCGTTCAATTGAGACAAGCTAGAACAAACCCGAAAAGAACATTTTCTATGTACTTTCTTTTTACAGCTCGAACCGCTTTGAATTTTTAACCGGGTTTCCAAGCCCTGATTGTCAGCCATCATGGAGTTAACATATCTACGGATTTTCTTTTAGGCTCCTCGACTCGAGGACATCAAATCTGAAATGCCATTCAGGAAACGAATACCTATGTGGAACCGTCATACAACCGTTATGAGGGTCAAAGGTATTTATAGATTTAAAATCGGGAATTTGACGTCATCGCCATATCATCATCATCACCTTATCCGGAGGCCTTCTTCAGGATCTCGAGTGCGGGGCGCTCGCCGTTAGAGTATTCTACGCCAAGCGTGCTCACTAACTTCGACCACATCATCGCTGACCATCAGGCGAGATAGTGGTCAAACGCAAGCCTATAAAACATAAAAAATAGTAATTTAATTTTATATTTTTCGTCATATTTGTTAATTAGCTACCTAGGTATCTATTATGGCGAATTGTATCGAATATATAAATTAAGAATACGTGAAATGCAATTTGTTATTATTTTTGTACTACGTGAGAATTTTGAGAAGAAATGAATCTAGATAAATTGTCTATGACCTAATAACACCACGATATGAGTGGGGTAAATATGCTCAATGTTGTCACGATCTTGGTTATGTCAAGAAACAAATCGAACCCGGTCGCTTACATAGTTCAGGTTTAATATTAAAGAACAAGATAGCAAACAAATGTTCTCAATATATACATAGTTATTATGTAACAAGCGCTGCTCAAACACTCAAGTATATAAAGTATCCACATATAGCCGGCACTTCATATGCATAACAATTAGGAGCCATGCAAGAGATCCGTGATCGGAACACCTTACACTATATTGAACTTTATTTACATGATTTTAAGTTCTATATCGGTAGGAGAGGTGGTAATCTTGTCGCTATGTGTATTTTGTATTGGAGCAGCGTTGGGAAAGCCATAGATTAAGTTTAATCATGGTAGATTTATATGCTGTATGATAACTTGATAACAACGATTTAGTTAGCTAGATTTTATTACCTCGTGCATGGAGGTATATCCGTTCATATCGATGACCTCGTGTGGGCAGCGCGGGATTTGGCGAAGACGACGAAGATCGGTTACCTAGGTACACAGAAATATTAATATCCAGAATGGATCAGGTTAGCGAGAGATAGGAAGAAATGGAAATCTTTAGAGGAGGCCTTTGTTGAAAGACAAGCTGTTAGTCTCGAAGAAAACCGATCGCAGACAGAAAATGGAAAAGAAAACCATCAGGTATACTTAGTCAATCCTATAAAAAAAACCTTGTAAACAGTAATAAAGGCTTATTTTATTTTATTTTTATTTATTTTATTAATAAGATAATAAGTAATTAAGATAATAATAAGAGGGAGGGGTAAGGTTAGGTTAGTATGGTGCCTCATCATTAATATTTCAGTGTCTGTGACGCTGCTGCCCGTCACCGGCCTGTAGTATTTATAGCTACACCATAATTTGAAATGGTTATACCACCATTTGAAGGTCGCCAGAGCCCCGTTCGTTGGTCAGCAGGATGCAGCACGGGCAGCTGAGGTTGGCTGGGAGCACTTAGATGGTATGTGTGCTCCCTTAGATCCCCATACAATTTGTTATTGTACAGGATTAAATACATTTAATTGAAAATTGAATTGAATTTTTTTTAATGTAATTTTACCTACTACCTACGCCTACGTACCAGGATGTGAAGAGCCCTTGCCTGAGTAGTACCACAGGAATGATTTCTTCTTCATAGTATTTATTGTATGGACAACAGACACATTGAAGCACCATTCAGAGGTACAACAGTCCTGTCCTGGTTATATCAACGACCTACAGTGCACTATCGTCGTCATTATGTAATACCACATTTACTTATGTGATAAAACTACCAGACTATAGTCCGTGCCATATAGATTGGCACTTAAGTTCAACGACCTCTCATCAGCCGCTAAGAAAAAATCTGTGTAACTTAAAATTTTGCCAAAATTAAAACCAAAAATATCTATCTATCATTGACGTTTATTACAGTTCTACATATTACTAGAACACATTTGATATATTTAATCTCATATTTTCATGATCTCCATATTTATTATCCGTTTTAATTGTAAAAAGGGATTTTAACGCGCTAAGAGTGTTCTATGTTATACTTTATTTTAATGATTATTAACGAACATCTCTTTTTGTAAATGTTCTACTTGAAATTAAAAAAATAACCATTGCAACAGCTTTTATAATACTTACGAAACTACTACCTGAAATTATACAAAACGCGAGTTATGTCACTTTACCTGGAACATTTTTTAACGTCAGGCAACAGAGATGCGTCACCTTCGGCAATAGTAAATTTTATAAATTAATTTCGGCAAGAATTAAGTGATGGCAATTATATATAAATGTACCAAAAACATAAAATAAATCATTATGAAATATATTTTATTTATTTATTTTCCAACACACATTAATCTTACATTAAAGTCAATATACTAATGCAGACTCCAACTCAAATAAATATTTATACATGTTGCAGAAAAAACACTATGGATATTTTAGTGGCAAATGAAAATTAGAACACACCGCTAAGTAAAAAGAAAACCTAATTATAATCACAGTCATAAAAGGTCTGTCACCGCTGCTAGACCACTGAAAGGTCAACGCACTTTAGTGCCAATCCATATGGCACATACTATAGTCTTTTCTACATATCAATAAACAGGCTGCTTGTCGTCACCCCTCTCGGTATCTAGCTTGGTTGATATCATATAAGAGATACTATTCATCCATACTAAGTAGAAGTAATATGCTTGTCTGAGCACTTTCTACTTGTACCATTATTTATGACTAGCTGCCCGCCCCGGCTTCGCACGGGTAGAACATATATGCCTGCAACATTTGCATCAGTTTGTTGCATCGAATATAAAATATGAACATATTTAACAACCATCGTCATATTTCATCCAATTTACACAAAACCTTAACGAATTATGCACCTAAACCTTCCTCATAAACACTCTGGCTATTGGTGAAAACCGCATGATAATCCGTTCAGTAGCTATTGAGATTATTGCGAACAGACAGACAGACGCAGTGATGGAATTTGTTTTATAATACTTACGTAGTGATATTGGACGGCCCTTTAGCGTAAAGGATAGTTACCCTGATTCTGACCCGACGGTCGTTGGTTCTAATCCTAGCTATATACCTACCAATGAAAGTTTTATATGCATTCATGAATCATGAGTTTTCGTACAGTGGTAGTGGGATCATTAAATCAACCAAAAAGTAGCTTACCACCAAGGAGCCCGGGCCCGGTGGCGTAATCGGGAGAACGGTCGGCTTTGATGCCGTGGTACCGAGTTCTAACCTTACCGTGCACCAATGGATTTTTCCATCGAAAAATGTATGTGCGCTTCTCACAGTGGCCCTCCGGTGAAGTAAAACATCGTTAAGAAACCAACAACCCCCGCATGGTGGTAGGACACTATCTAGTGTCCGCCTGGCCAGCTACCACCCTCAAGTTAGACATTCTGTCGCCAAAAACATCTAATGTGTTCCGGCAGCTATCCTTGAGAGCCAGTTCCCCAGTCTAGGCCTAGCGTGCTTACCATCTTCGACCGCATCATCACTTACCAACAGGTGAGATAGTGGTCAAACACTAGCCTATAAGATATTAAAAAAAAGGTGAACATCTGCCGCCGTAACCTTACGCATTCCCCGACGCAAAATGTAGGGGTAATATACGTTTAACGTGTGTATCTGTGTGTCTGTCTGTAGCATCTTAGCACCTAACCGGATGAACCGATTTTGTTTTTATTATTGATAGTTTTTTGTTTGATAGATGTCTTCATCGAGAGTTTTCTTAGCTTTGATTCATGAAAATTCGTTCAATCGTTATAAAACTATGAGCTTTTTCTAGTTCATTGCGCTATGAAATCAACTTTCATAGGTCTGATCAATTCGAAAATCTTCTTCTTCAACGATATTGTAAGAACATGGAAGCATTGACCTGATGCTGGGACATCTCCTAGACTCTACAGAATACTCAACTCACCAACTTACAGCTCAGATTTTAAATGTCGTGTTCAGAGTCATTGGAATGCTTTTAATGAAAAGAATATACATAGATCAGTCGGGGTGGTATAAAATATTATATTATTATATATATAGATGAATATTATTTTATACAATAGATCATATTATTATACTATATTGACTTCAAATTGATTGTGATCGGTGGGGATCTACAGCATCGCTAAGCTTATAATAATATTTTCCGAGTAACTATGACCTAGTCTGTGGTTTCACTGCAGATATTTTATTAATTTTGCGGTGCGTGTATATGAAATTCGTGATATCTTCTAGAGTTTTCTTTTGAATTATATACTGTAAAGGACAATTTTAATCTATAATATGTGGCCAAGCTAATTAACGTAATTATTTGGATAAGGATTAATACTATATACTTGAAAATAGCCTTGGAAGTTATGTAATATTTTTTAACAAAAATTTTAAGATTAAAATGGTTACTGTGAGTCAACCTTAAGAGATAGACATATGCTGTCGCGGACTTTTTTGTAGGTCTTATTAAGTTGTACAACTCTTGCATAGAAAATATTCTTCTATCTATTTTCAATTAAGCAGCGTTCGTAAGAAACGTGTTTTTTCGACCGTTTTTTGCCGACTTAGGTTGCAAATTAGGTCTCCACGAATGTACCTTTAATTTAAACGGGATAATATATAGCCTATTTTCATTCCGAGAGTCCATTCTATGTAATAGTGAAAGAATTTTGTAAATCGGTTCAGTAGTTTTTGAGCCAAATCATTACAAACATACAAAAATACAAATGTTCTCTCTTTATAATATTATTATAGTATATTATAGTATTATAGTATAATAGTATATAGTATAGATGTGGTCCGTGTCTGGTATAAAACATATTATAACATAACAAAGTGCACCAATCAAAGAAAATGTATCGAGGCGGCGAAAACATTTGCAGAAAATTTCAAAAGTACCACCTATATTTACTTGAATTGTAGATTGTACAGTAGTTTTTCAAAACAATAACTATTCATCTTAGAACTAACAATAGTGAAATCGATTAACGGAGAGCAATCAAATAGTTCAAAAGTAGTGAGACCAAGAGGAGGGATACTGACCATTTGCACTTACTTATGTGCTACATTATTCTGTGGTGCGTTTTCGTTGTTCTGAGAGAGATAAGTTGCGGCATCTATAATGGTGCAATGAATAATAATAATTATATAATTGGGCCGCAGATGTAAGTAACCAAATATGTTGCGCGATGTGCGCGCCTGTGTTTATACAGTCGGTACTAGATACAGTCGGTACTAGATACAGTCGGACCGAGTTCAGAAATATGCCATGAGTACATTAAGTTCGGAAATTCATATTTACTTAAATGATAATCCAATACTCGTCTTTGCAAATTCCTGTACTGTATTTAGCAATGACAAATTTTTTATTTAAAACTAGCTGTGGCCCGCGGCTTTGCCCGCGTAGGCAGAAACCTTCTTTGGCTCATGCACAACAACTTTGCTAAAGATCATCATATGATCAAATGCATAGTTTACGATTCTGTAAAGGACTTACAGACAAACATTCTATAAAGGACTAACAGACAAACATTCATTTTCAGCCGACTTCCAAAAAGAAGGAGGTTCTCAATTTGTCTGTATGTGTTTACTCCGATTACTCCGTTTAGGCGATTACTCCGTCTATTGTGAACCGATTCAAATGTTCCTTTTTGTAATCGGTAGGGTACGTTTCCGAGGTGGTCCCATTATAATTTCATCGAGATATGATAAGTATCTCCAGAGATATGACGATAAACGTCTCAAACTTGCTACTGAAATTGACTCGCGAGTCGCGGGGCATTGAAGTCGGTTGTTTTAATTTTTAAAGTATCTTAATTATATATAAGAGATAACTTAGACTTTAAACATGAATGAAGTTTTCCACGACTATATACTGATTGTTTATGTGTGTACTAGTTACCTCAGATACATTTACAAATGTATCTGAGTTCTCTCTCAAATCCGTCAACTTAATAATTAATCCGTTAAGTTAAAAGACTGCAGGGTCCCAAATACATTTTAACGAAAGATATCTAGAAATATTGGAACATGTCGAGGCATACAGACTCGGAAATTCTTTAAAAGTAAAAAAAAAACAATATTATACGTTACAGAATTAAAGGCGATTTATAACGAAGTTACACAATACATACATTAATCGAGATCCCACTATAAATACCCCCCCCCCCCCCCCCCCCCCCCAGAGGTTTACATAACCTCACGTAGGTATATAACATACTATGTAAAGAAAAATATGTTTTGAACATACATGTGCGAATTGTGATGTTCAAGGTCGGCCAAATATAGGTTACACGTTTACAAACAGGATTTTAATTTATGTTGCAAACTGGTTTAGTTAACAACGCGATGTGCCTTTAAATTGTGCAAATTAATTTTGTTTTCCACCATTGTGGTCGGAGTAGCAGAAAAATACATTAGTTGAATAGATAAACGGAATACTTAATAGAGCCATGATATATCTATTTGTCGGTAATTTACAAGGTTGTGCTTCGCGCCTCGCGGCTTTGCCTGCGTTTGAAATTATCTTTGGGATATATTTCGGAGTTAAATGATTTACTAATGTCAAACAGGAAGGGAATTACAGGTTTGCACAAACAGTAATGGTATCTAAGGATTTCCTACGTATTTTATATATCTAATACTATAAGAATCTTTGTCCTGACATACTGACTTACTGACTGACTGACTGACTGACTGACTGACAGACAACGCACAGCCTAAACCGCTGGTCGTAGAGACTTGAAATTTGGAGGGTATATTTGTCTTAGTACGTAGGGGTGTACTAAGAAAGGATTTTCAAAAATTCATCCCTTAAGGAGATGAAATGGGGGTTCAAAGTTTGTATGGAGAAACAAGATTAGATAGAATTTTCTATTCGAAACTTCATACAAAAGCTCCAGTAAAAAATAAGTAAATACGTGTTTCAGGTTTTTTTTAATTCCACCCTAAGAGGGTGAAATGGGGTAACAAATTCTGAAAATCAATATTGTTTCGGTTTGCGCTGAAATTTGGCATAGTCAATACGACGTTAGTTCCCTCTAAAAAGGATTTTCCAAAATTCACCCCTGAAGTGGATGAAACGGGGATTCAAAGTTTGTATGGAGAAACAAGATTAGATATTTTTTTCTATTCGAAACTTCATACAATTACTTAAGTAAATAAATTATAAAATACATGTTTTTGGTGTTTTCGAAATTCCTCCCTAAAGAGGGTGAAGTCAATATTGTTTCGGATTGCGCTGAAATTAGGCATGCAGATAGTTATTTCCACTTACGTATCAGCTAAGAAAGGACTTTTCAAAATTCACTTTTCAAAGGGATGAAGCGGGGGTTCAATGTTTGAATAGTCATTTTATTCAACATTTCACACAAGTACTTCTGTAAATAAATAAGTAAATACGAGTTTCAGACTTTTTCAAAATGCCACCCTAAGAGGGTGGCAAAGTCAAAAACTGGGGTAACAAAGTCTTAAAATCAATATTGTTTCGGATTGCGCTGAAATTTAGAATGCAGATAGTTATTATGACGTAGGTATCCGCTCAGAAAGGATTTTCTAAAAATTCCTCCCGGATACGGAACGGGGATTCAAAGTTTGTATGGCGAAACAAGATGAGATAGTCTGTTTTATTTGAAAATTTACATATAAGTACTTCTGTAAATAAATAAGTAAGTACGTGTTGCGGGATTTTTCGAAATGGAGTAGGTAAGGATGAAAATTTGGGTTTTTCGGGTTTTATAAATATGAATCCTGATTTGCCTTAGTCACGCGATAACATGAAAACGGGTGAACCGATTTGACTAATTCACATTTAATGTCTTTAATGATAGAATTGTTTTTACAAAAGAAAAGTTTTATTGATGGAATTTGTTTTATAATACTTACGTAGTGATATTGGACGGCCCTTTAGCGTAAAGGATAGTTACCCTGATTCTGACCCGACGGTCGTTGGTTCTAATCCTAGCTATATACCTACCAATGAAAGTTTTATATGCATTCATGAATCATGAGTTTTCGTACAGTGGTAGTGGGATCATTAAATCAACCAAAAAGTAGCTTACCACCAAGGAGCCCGGGCCCGGTGGCGTAATCGGGAGAACGGTCGGCTTTGATGCCGTGGTACCGAGTTCTAACCTTACCGTGCACCAATGGATTTTTCCATCGAAAAATGTATGTGCGCTTCTCACAGTGGCCCTCCGGTGAAGTAAAACATCGTTAAGAAACCAACAACCCCCGCATGGTGGTAGGACACTATCTAGTGTCCGCCTGGCCAGCTACCACCCTCAAGTTAGACATTCTGTCGCCAAAAACATCTAATGTGTTCCGGCAGCTATCCTTGAGAGCCAGTTCCCCAGTCTAGGCCTAGCGTGCTTACCATCTTCGACCGCATCATCACTTACCAACAGGTGAGATAGTGGTCAAACACTAGCCTATAAGATATTAAAAAAAAGGTGAACATCTGCCGCCGTAACCTTACGCATTCCCCGACGCAAAATGTAGGGGTAATATACGTTTAACGTGTGTATCTGTGTGTCTGTCTGTAGCATCTTAGCACCTAACCGGATGAACCGATTTTGTTTTTATTATTGATAGTTTTTTGTTTGATAGATGTCTTCATCGAGAGTTTTCTTAGCTTTGATTCATGAAAATTCGTTCAATCGTTATAAAACTATGAGCTTTTTCTAGTTCATTGCGCTATGAAATCAACTTTCATAGGTCTGATCAATTCGAAAATCTTCTTCTTCAACGATATTGTAAGAACATGGAAGCATTGACCTGATGCTGGGACATCTCCTAGACTCTACAGAATACTCAACTCACCAACTTACAGCTCAGATTTTAAATGTCGTGTTCAGAGTCATTGGAATGCTTTTAATGAAAAGAATATACATAGATCAGTCGGGGTGGTATAAAATATTATATTATTATATATATAGATGAATATTATTTTATACAATAGATCATATTATTATACTATATTGACTTCAAATTGATTGTGATCGGTGGGGATCTACAGCATCGCTAAGCTTATAATAATATTTTCCGAGTAACTATGACCTAGTCTGTGGTTTCACTGCAGATATTTTATTAATTTTGCGGTGCGTGTATATGAAATTCGTGATATCTTCTAGAGTTTTCTTTTGAATTATATACTGTAAAGGACAATTTTAATCTATAATATGTGGCCAAGCTAATTAACGTAATTATTTGGATAAGGATTAATACTATATACTTGAAAATAGCCTTGGAAGTTATGTAATATTTTTTAACAAAAATTTTAAGATTAAAATGGTTACTGTGAGTCAACCTTAAGAGATAGACATATGCTGTCGCGGACTTTTTTGTAGGTCTTATTAAGTTGTACAACTCTTGCATAGAAAATATTCTTCTATCTATTTTCAATTAAGCAGCGTTCGTAAGAAACGTGTTTTTTCGACCGTTTTTTGCCGACTTAGGTTGCAAATTAGGTCTCCACGAATGTACCTTTAATTTAAACGGGATAATATATAGCCTATTTTCATTCCGAGAGTCCATTCTATGTAATAGTGAAAGAATTTTGTAAATCGGTTCAGTAGTTTTTGAGCCAAATCATTACAAACATACAAAAATACAAATGTTCTCTCTTTATAATATTATTATAGTATATTATAGTATTATAGTATAATAGTATATAGTATAGATGTGGTCCGTGTCTGGTATAAAACATATTATAACATAACAAAGTTCACCAATCAAAGAAAATGTATCGAGGCGGCGAAAACATTTGCAGAAAATTTCAAAAGTACCACCTATATTTACTTGAATTGTAGATTGTACAGTAGTTTTTCAAAACAATAACTATTCATCTTAGAACTAACAATAGTGAAATCGATTAACGGAGAGCAATCAAATAGTTCAAAAGTAGTGAGACCAAGAGGAGGGATACTGACCATTTGCACTTACTTATGTGCTACATTATTCTGTGGTGCGTTTTCGTTGTTCTGAGAGAGATAAGTTGCGGCATCTATAATGGTGCAATGAATAATAATAATTATATAATTGGGCCGCAGATGTAAGTAACCAAATATGTTGCGCGATGTGCGCGCCTGTGTTTATACAGTCGGTACTAGATACAGTCGGTACTAGATACAGTCGGACCGAGTTCAGAAATATGCCATGAGTACATTAAGTTCGGAAATTCATATTTACTTAAATGATAATCCAATACTCGTCTTTGCAAATTCCT
Source organism: Cabera pusaria (assembly GCA_954871355.1). Classification (NCBI taxonomy): domain Eukaryota; kingdom Metazoa; phylum Arthropoda; class Insecta; order Lepidoptera; family Geometridae; genus Cabera; species Cabera pusaria. The sequence continues at coordinate 25,721,268 of OX940901.1, read as the reverse complement.
GTACTGTATTTAGCAATGACAAATTTTTTATTTAAAACTAGCTGTGGCCCGCGGCTTTGCCCGCGTAGGCAGAAACCTTCTTTGGCTCATGCACAACAACTTTGCTAAAGATCATCATATGATCAAATGCATAGTTTACGATTCTGTAAAGGACTTACAGACAAACATTCTATAAAGGACTAACAGACAAACATTCATTTTCAGCCGACTTCCAAAAAGAAGGAGGTTCTCAATTTGTCTGTATGTGTTTACTCCGATTACTCCGTTTAGGCGATTACTCCGTCTATTGTGAACCGATTCAAATGTTCCTTTTTGTAATCGGTAGGGTACGTTTCCGAGGTGGTCCCATTATAATTTCATCGAGATATGATAAGTATCTCCAGAGATATGACGATAAACGTCTCAAACTTGCTACTGAAATTGACTCGCGAGTCGCGGGGCATTGAAGTCGGTTGTTTTAATTTTTAAAGTATCTTAATTATATATAAGAGATAACTTAGACTTTAAACATGAATGAAGTTTTCCACGACTATATACTGATTGTTTATGTGTGTACTAGTTACCTCAGATACATTTACAAATGTATCTGAGTTCTCTCTCAAATCCGTCAACTTAATAATTAATCCGTTAAGTTAAAAGACTGCAGGGTCCCAAATACATTTTAACGAAAGATATCTAGAAATATTGGAACATGTCGAGGCATACAGACTCGGAAATTCTTTAAAAGTAAAAAAAAAACAATATTATACGTTACAGAATTAAAGGCGATTTATAACGAAGTTACACAATACATACATTAATCGAGATCCCACTATAAATACCCCCCCCCCCCCCCCCCCAGAGGTTTACATAACCTCACGTAGGTATATAACATACTATGTAAAGAAAAATATGTTTTGAACATACATGTGCGAATTGTGATGTTCAAGGTCGGCCAAATATAGGTTACACGTTTACAAACAGGATTTTAATTTATGTTGCAAACTGGTTTAGTTAACAACGCGATGTGCCTTTAAATTGTGCAAATTAATTTTGTTTTCCACCATTGTGGTCGGAGTAGCAGAAAAATACATTAGTTGAATAGATAAACGGAATACTTAATAGAGCCATGATATATCTATTTGTCGGTAATTTACAAGGTTGTGCTTCGCGCCTCGCGGCTTTGCCTGCGTTTGAAATTATCTTTGGGATATATTTCGGAGTTAAATGATTTACTAATGTCAAACAGGAAGGGAATTACAGGTTTGCACAAACAGTAATGGTATCTAAGGATTTCCTACGTATTTTATATATCTAATACTATAAGAATCTTTGTCCTGACATACTGACTTACTGACTGACTGACTGACTGACTGACTGACAGACAACGCACAGCCTAAACCGCTGGTCGTAGAGACTTGAAATTTGGAGGGTATATTTGTCTTAGTACGTAGGGGTGTACTAAGAAAGGATTTTCAAAAATTCATCCCTTAAGGAGATGAAATGGGGGTTCAAAGTTTGTATGGAGAAACAAGATTAGATAGAATTTTCTATTCGAAACTTCATACAAAAGCTCCAGTAAAAAATAAGTAAATACGTGTTTCAGGTTTTTTTTAATTCCACCCTAAGAGGGTGAAATGGGGTAACAAATTCTGAAAATCAATATTGTTTCGGTTTGCGCTGAAATTTGGCATAGTCAATACGACGTTAGTTCCCTCTAAAAAGGATTTTCCAAAATTCACCCCTGAAGTGGATGAAACGGGGATTCAAAGTTTGTATGGAGAAACAAGATTAGATATTTTTTTCTATTCGAAACTTCATACAATTACTTAAGTAAATAAATTATAAAATACATGTTTTTGGTGTTTTCGAAATTCCTCCCTAAAGAGGGTGAAGTCAATATTGTTTCGGATTGCGCTGAAATTAGGCATGCAGATAGTTATTTCCACTTACGTATCAGCTAAGAAAGGACTTTTCAAAATTCACTTTTCAAAGGGATGAAGCGGGGGTTCAATGTTTGAATAGTCATTTTATTCAACATTTCACACAAGTACTTCTGTAAATAAATAAGTAAATACGAGTTTCAGACTTTTTCAAAATGCCACCCTAAGAGGGTGGCAAAGTCAAAAACTGGGGTAACAAAGTCTTAAAATCAATATTGTTTCGGATTGCGCTGAAATTTAGAATGCAGATAGTTATTATGACGTAGGTATCCGCTCAGAAAGGATTTTCTAAAAATTCCTCCCGGATACGGAACGGGGATTCAAAGTTTGTATGGCGAAACAAGATGAGATAGTCTGTTTTATTTGAAAATTTACATATAAGTACTTCTGTAAATAAATAAGTAAGTACGTGTTGCGGGATTTTTCGAAATGGAGTAGGTAAGGATGAAAATTTGGGTTTTTCGGGTTTTATAAATATGAATCCTGATTTGCCTTAGTCACGCGATAACATGAAAACGGGTGAACCGATTTGACTAATTCACATTTAATGTCTTTAATGATAGAATTGTTTTTACAAAAGAAAAGTTTTGAGTATATTAAAGGGATGAACGCGGGCGAAGCCGCGGGGCATTTCTAGTCTTCTATAATAAGCTAGCGTTGATCATTATCTCGTTCAGTGATAAGCGATGATATGGTCGCAGATGAACACGCTAGGCCTAGAATACTCTGACTCTCGAGGGCTGTGTGCTGCCGGAACACCGTAAGGATATAGTAGTGTACATTTCCTCCTTGATGGTGGTAAGCTACTTTTCGGTAGCAAGGCGGAACATCGATATAATATCCTTAATATAAATTGTTAAACACAATCCAAATGTCATCATACCGACGGGACTTGAACCCGCAACTTCCGGGATAACATGTCCAGGTGCTGTGCCAATTAAGCCACAGTGCGATCTATCGATACGATGAAATTTTACAAAAATATAAAGTGTGTCAAACATAACTTCAAAGAAACATAATATCCAGCAAGTGTCTTATAATGCCCTGTAATCAAATATGATAAAGAAATAAATGTTTTGTTTGTGAATTATAATACAATGTGATTCCTGTAGATCAGCCAGACAATACCTAGCAAAAAGTCACGCCCAAGCCTGCCAGCTACAATAACAAGTACACCTGTAAACTCTGTAGGTACCATCGAGTCACCAAATACTTGCACACCCTCATGCCTTATACATTATTATAATGGACACAATATCTTTATATTATTATGTCTATATAATATCTATTTTCATATCCTAATAATACCCCTGATTGTCGAGTTTTTTAGAATAATAATTAAGATAAGATTTAAAAACTAAAACAACCGACTTCCATGCCTTGCAAGTCAATTTCAGTAGCAAGTGAGACGTTTATCGTCATATCTCTGGAGATACTTATCAGATCTCGATGAAATTACAATGGGACCACCTCGGAAACGTACCTATTCTACCGATTACAAAAAGAATCATTTGAATCGTTTCACAATTGACAGAGTTATCGGGTAACATACACACAAAAAAAACATACAGATGAATTGAGAACCTCCTTCTTTTTGTAAGTCGGTTGAAAATAATAACAATTCTTGTATCACTCGTGTACGTTCTTGTGATTAGCAAAATATAGGTAAGGTTTTCCAATGTCAAGGTTAAACCATACAGTTTATAACTTGAGCTTATCGATTCCCCGCAGTTAACAAAACAAAACAATAAACGTAACTGTCAGCCGTAACTAGCCGATTAACTTAACATTACCGCCGATAACCAGTAATACCGGTTATATCTGGATCCGAGATACTGTAGTACTTGCTTCAGGTTCAGTGCGAACAGGCGTAGCGCGAGATTGTGCCGCTCGGGGCGGAATCAAATTTTGCCGCGCCTTTATTGAGGGGTATACATTTAAAATGTAAAATAAACTTTTTAGCTAGTCTTTTTGTTACAGTTACAAGTAACAAATATAACGGATTTTTTTGTAAGGATGTCCCAAAACCAGTTGAATAGAGAGCCTCCTACTTTTTAACCGACTTCACAAAATGGAGGAGGTTCTAATTCGACTGTTTTGTTTTTTCTTTTTTTTTGTGTTTGTTACCTCAGAACTCCGTCAAATCTTAACCGTTTTGAAAAATGTTTGTTTGAGAGATTATGCCTCCCGTTTGGTCCCATTTCAATTTTATCGAGCTATGACAATTATCTCCAGAGATATGGAGACAAACAATATAAGCGAATTTGTATACTTAAATGGCAAGATTATAACAAGCCAGTACTTTGACTATCGCTACGTAGTACTATTAAGAATTCTGCTATCGCGGAATGTGAAGTCGGTTTTTTCGTTTTGTACGATCATAAATATTTTCAAATCAGTCGAATAACTTTTTGCAGTCAATAATACCTACAGCCGTCCATGACAGACCCAGTAAACATCACCTATCGTCGTATTTGCTGTACAAACATGGGTAGGTATGTATATTAGTATGTACAGTACATACTCACCTATATATGTATATTTACATAGAGTTATCTGTAGATAAGTCGAAGGCCGTCTGCTATTTGTAGACAACAAGCCATTGTTCGACCGTGTTGATGTGTTTGTTGGTACACGTGGAGTATCGTACTTCTAGGTGCGCTAGACGTTTTACTGGGAGCACTCTACCGGTTCACTATTATGACAGCTGATTAGAAGTGATATCCTTGTTCCGTTTTGAAGAATAATGTAGGCACAGGCAGTGGAGTTATAAGGCACTTGAGACAGATTATCTATGACTTGATGTCTAGTATTATAGGTGTCTCAGGATCGTCGAAGGTGATGGACTCGATTGTTGTGTATATGAACTTACCCTTATCTTATATCTTAATGTATCGTAAGCATTCAATCTGAGCACACTCACTATAAACCCTGTTACTGTGTTACTTTTTAACCCCTGATACGTAGTTTTTTTTTTTTTTTTTTTTTTATACGTTATAGGCTAGCGTTTGACCACTATCTCACCTGTTGGTAAGTGATGATGCGGTCGAAGATGGTAAGCACGCTAGGCCTAGAATGGGAACTGGCTCTCAAGGATAGCTGCCGGAACACATTAGATGTTTTTGGTGACAGATTTTCTAACTTGAGGGTGGTAGCTGGCCAGGCGGACACTAGATAGTGTCCTACCACCATGCGAGGGTTGTTGGTTTCTTAACGATGTTTTCCTTCACCGGAGGGCCACTGTGAGAAGCGCACATAAATTTTTCGATAGAAAAATCCATTGGTGCACGGCGGTTTGAACTCGGTACCACGGCATCAAAGCCGAACGTTCTCCCGATTACGCCACCGGGCCCTCAATTTTTTATCAGTTCTGTGCCCCTAACACAAAAATAAGGGGTGTTTTAAATTTGTCGTGTGTAGCTGTGTATCTGTGTGTCTGTCTGTGGCATCATAGCACCCAAACGGATGAACCGATTTTGATTTAAATTCCTTTTGTTTGAAAGGCGTCTTTGATTCATGAAAATCCGTTCAGCCGTTTGAAGACTATGAGCGTTTTTCTAGATGATGACGTCACGGAATAAAATGTTGTAGTTCAACTATTAGAAATTCGGTTTCAACGATATTATAAGAACTTGGTAGCGTTAATCTGATGCTGGGACATCTGAAATCTGCAAAATACTCAACTCCTCACAACTTATGGTAGAGATGTGGAGTTTGGGCTCATCAGAATGGTCTCAATGAACAAATATGAAAAGACCAGTCGGGGGTGGTTTTCAATTATGAATATATGTATTATTCACTGGTATTATTTTATACAAACCTGGGAGGTACAGTCCACTGTGTTGATTAAACATCAACCACGTTTGTCCACACATGTCCCATTCATAATAACATATCAGTATCTGATATCAGGGATGTAAGGGAGCAAAAATACCACCTCAGTGCCCAGCCAACCTCACCTGCCCGTGCATCCTGCTGACCAATAAACGAGGCTCTGGCGACCGACAAATGGCGGTATAACCATTTCAAATTATGACGTAGCTAAATACCAGAGGCCGGTGACGGACGGCAGCGTCGACGGTGCGAGAAGCTACGTCCTGCAATTGCCAACCCGCTTGCTCAGCGTGGCGATTAGGGCATATCCCTCCCAATGAGCCGAAGATCGTTCTCAGTGGCATATCTTGGGAGAGGCCTACGTCCAGCAGTGGACTGACGTTGGCTGATTATGATGATCTGATATCTCCGATCCAAAAACAATTGCTATAATTTATGCCCAAGATTTACGACACTGAAAATTAAGGATTGACATCAAACTGCAAACACTCTGATAAAAATCGGCACGTGCAGACATTTTCCAGCAGACTAAACAAAAATGAGATTAGGCCTCAGAACGCTCAGATAAAACACACGACCACACCAGTGTTTGTGCACACTGTCAACGTGTCAGTCTGTCTGTAAGATTCCAAATGTCCGGACTCCACAGTTCACATGAGCCCGCGTGTAAACATGTGCGTAATAGGGATGTGCCTAGGCTAGTCATTTTTAAAGACCTATCCACACGTATAGGTTTGAAGAAAATTTTTTATTTTATTTTTTTTATTGGTATTATTAATATTGTATTTATTATTATCCCTTAAACTTTTATATTTTTTATTTTTGTACAATATTCGGAAAGCGGTTTATAGAATACAACTACCTAGCAAGTTTCAATTCTGTAGTCTTAATAGTTTTGGAATAAAATGGCTGTGACATACGGAAGGACAGACAGACAGACATGGCGAATTTATAAGGGTTCCGTTTTTTGCCATTTGGCTACGGAACCCTAAAAATAAACTTTGTTTTTCATAGTATTTGTATGAAAAACTAAGTTATCTTTGCGGTCGCCATATCCCAAAACCTGCTGATTGTAGGTATCTCGTTCAAACTAATTTTCGTTGTTAGTTTTTATCTTACTTATGATAGTACTACAATAACGAAATACTAATAAAATTAAAAACGTCTAAATACCTATAGTGTTTGTGAGAGAACAATTATAATCCAGTTGTAATTATAAAACAATCTTTATGTTGTATTAAATTCAAATAAGAAACTGCCTTACGGTTTTGCATTATATGTATTATATTATATTTCTCAGGATAAAACTCAGTAGTTCAATTCTTCATTCATTGAAATCGGTCCAGCCGTTTGGTTCCTACAAACAAAACAATACCCACATATAATCGCGCGAAACATCAACACGATCGGTCATGTAATTATGTTCTAATCTGTGACCTCAGAGGTCGATGCCTTGCTTACTTCATAGTTACTATGGGTAAACATATTTAGGTAAATGACAGGTGCTTGTTTGGCTTCAAAAAACATTAGTATGTACATTTTTGAATCTTGAAGGTCTGTCTTGAATCTTATCCTTGTAAGGCCTTATTTACTATTATTAAAAAATCTCGAAAGATCGCAGATACACGCGAAGTCGGCGCGCGCGTCCTCACCTCGGAGAGGCTCGCGGCGGCTCTAGATTCAATATGTTTCGAGTGCTGCTCACTTGCAATTATATTTTTATACGTAACGCGCCGGGAATATGGTACAATATCGCAATCAACCTATTGACCGTATTCTGGCACAGAAGTAAAGGACGTAAGTCGCAAAACTAATTTAATTAATTATGAGAATATGAATTGGTTTTGAAGAAAATTGTACTGGGAGATTCTTATAAACCATGTTTTACATTTGATAGTATTTATTTTGTATATGTAACTAAATCTGTTTAAGAGACAAACAAGAAAAATGAAAAAAAAGGCATAACTTTCAAAAAAATAAACTATCGAGCAAATTATTTTCAATTATGTTTCTGTTCTGTGAAACGAAAGAAAAAACATTGAAAAATCTAATATTTAAGTTTGACTTCATTAATATTATTGGTTGATTTACTGTCATTAGGCAAAGTATAGCATTCTGCAGGGAGCGTCCTCTTAAAAAGAGGAGTTTCTCAATTCGTCTGTATATATATATATTAATTGTAAGTTACGTGAATACTCCGTCAATTGTGAACAGATTCGATAGATTGTTTTTTTAAGGGGTATGGTACATTTCCGCGTTGGTCCCATTGTAATTTCATCGAGATTTGATGAGTATCTTTAGGGATGTGACGATAAACGTCACAAACTTGCTACTGAAACAAACTCGCGGCGCGGGGCACGGAAGTCGGTTGCTTTAGTTTTTAAACTATCTTAATATTTTTTAATTATTTCAATTGCAGATTGATAAGCATTTCACCTGATAGGTATATTATATAATATCACGATGCGACCGAAGATGAACTCATGCTTTTCTGGAAATGGCAAGCGACAACTCTGAAAAGACGAAGTGAGCAAAAACTATCAACACGTGTGATTGAGTTGTGAACACTGTGCCGTGGAACACAAACATAAAACACATTGTTACACCAATCCAAAATGTCATCTACCTACAGACGAGATTCGAACCCGTGTTTTCTGGGAAACTTGCCCTGGCCAGTGCTGCGTTCACGACCTACGCTCGGAGTGCACCCAAACGCTGTAACCCCGTTCACGACCTCAGAGCGTCGCACTAGTGTTAGGTGCGATTTGATGGTAGCCATTTTTATAGTTAAATTCATCATTTAGGTAGATATCATTCTGCCTTTCTATTACTGTTAGTATTTAATCGAGCATCTTAGATTGTCAACTAGAATGGATATTAAATCGGATTCTAACGTCAAGCTTGATATGGCAAGCTTGACGTCAACCTTATTGTCTATGACCATAGATAAAAATCTATGGTTATAGTCAATACCGATCCTCACCAACTTCATGGTGCTCTGTCATTGGGTTGTCAGTGACAATGTCAGGGAAAACGCAGTTAACTTAATTAGAGAGAAAACATGGCACATTTATAATTAAGCGAAGGCACTTTTTCTCGAGGTCTGGAATAGGATGGTCGAAGAGCTAAAACCTTAAGCCGAACACACTGGACAAAAGAAGAAGCTGGTTTTATTTACCCTCGATGAAGTAGGCATCTTACACTCGGTTAGCGCAACTGTGTCGTTCACGACCTCGGTTGTTTCACTCCGGTTGCAACTTTTTAACCATCAAATTCGAGGGTAAAAAAACGCTCTGACGTTTGTGACAGTAAAGTTGGAGGGGACAAATTAAAAAATTTAAAGGGGATAGAAGAAATTGGTATTGTCGAGACCAAGACGTGACATGACGAGACATTAAACGTAAAAACAAACAGAAAATGTTCAGAACAAGAAAAATAAATGAACATAACCTCGAAATTCGAGTCTGCGCAAAATGTCAGTCACAATTTGAGTGAACAACACCCGTGGTCGTTCCGAACCTTCGAGCGAGTTGCAAAACAACCCAAAAATCTTCCATGGAGGACGTGAACGTAGCCCAGGCGTCCTTCACTCGCTCAAGGACACGAATTATATGCCTAGTCACAGAATACTTAAAAGTACTACATACAGAAAGCTCACTCTTTCATGGCACATATGCGAGATTAAACCTAATTATAATGTCGGTAACGTTCAAATACGCTACACGCTTCAGAGGCGACCTTGAAAATAATAGCTTGTTATATATTGTGTAATAATTGCAGCGCTCGTGTTGAGTCGAAATGCACCTTAAGTCCACGCAGCGAGAGTCTGAATTACTCAGCCCATCACGCGCCTTTGATAAGGCCGCTGCTAATAGTAGCATGGCACAGAATAATGAATAGTACAAGTACTGTAGGGTTGGGTGTTGTGAGAATACATTTGAATGAATGAATGATTTATTTCAAACTAAACTTACGCCTATTAATAATAAGATAATAATCGGTAGTAGAATACACCGACGTGCAATGTAATGTAGTACATTACTGATAATAAGTACATTAATGTTTATTGTCGAAGTAGTTCATAGATACTTTAATTATACTGTAATACGTTACTTTTTATTAAAATTTACTAAAGTTTTAGCACAGCATAATTCATAGTAAGTTTATTGCTTACGTTTAATAACGAGAAAAAATGATTTTTACTTTCACACCCATCCACTACACAATAATTCCGTGGTTTCGGCATTTTGTGAGTAAACGCAGTAAACTTGCCGAACGGGCGCTCAGGCGGGCGTGCGGCAACCGACTGTCGGTAGTATCTCTGTCGATACGCGAAGCGGTAGCTTATTAGCGCGCGCAAGTAATGGGGTGAGACAGGCCTGGTCTAGTCTACCGCTTTGCGTATCTTGCACGATACAACCGTCAGTAGGCTGCCGCACGCCCGCCTGAGCGCATGACATTTTACTGCGTTAACTGATTAATGATTAATGCTCATCAAAATGTCACGTAATTATTGTGCAGTGTATGGGTGTCAAAGTCAAAAAACAAATGCAAAACTTTCATTCTTTTCATTGCCGAGAGACGACAACAGGTAAGTCGTATTTTTTTTTAAAGGTTACTCGTAATGTAGGTTCCTCATTACTAGTATTCTTGTTAACCCCTCCAACTAAGCTAAATATGCTTGTGTCGGGAGTAGGTTCACGTCAATAGTGCAATAGGTGGGGTGGGGATCGAACTCACGACTTCTCGATCGCCAGTCCGACACCCTATCCATTGGGCTATTGCCGCCTCTAGTATTATATCTTATATTTTTTTAAGCAAGCTATCTGCAATGCAAATAAGTACCTACCGACTGTTTATGTGGTTGCTATGCAACCTTTCTTCTATTATCAAAAATAACCAAGTAACTTATATTTGTATTATTATATTACAAACTCCTTACATTACTTGAATTGCCGTTCGTTAAACTCGCTAAACCTTAAAAATGGAGTTTTGGCGGGAACGTGAAAAAGTGTGTGTGCTCTCATTGTATTTTTTCCTAAAACTTGTGTTCTTCCGCGTTTTATTTGGTGCCGGTTTTTATTGAGTGCCGGTGAATGTGTGTGAGTGTAGGGAAACAGCACAATGTTAAAAAATATGCTATTTGCGTTCTAATCAAAATTACATTGAAAATATTCAGTAAAGTCCACATTTTATACTGAGGGGGACTTGCTGGATATGACTTCTACTCGACCAGAAATATGACATTAACCCATCAGAGTTCATGTCATAAGAATTGAACTCTCAAAAATTTGAAGGATTTTAAAACTTGACACTGGCTAAATGCACTAATCTTGTGGAGCCATAATGCACCAAAAAAAACTTAAAAAACCGATTTTCATGAAAGTCAAAAGTGTGTTAGCTTACTGGATATTATTAATTAATTTAAGTCAGTATTTTAGTTTTTTAAGTGATTTTATTCTAAGTGATAATTTATTTTACACAATTTTAATTGTCAGGCATGTTCTCAAGTCACGAGAACGTATTTCCGTTTTATTAAAAGTTGTTTATCTGCCTACCTCCGGAAAAAGACACAATATGCAGACTTGAGAACATGGCGGGCGAACAGTGTGATTCTTGGCGTTAAGACGTGATAACTAGTGCAGTAAAAGTTCAATGAATAAATACGTGTACAAGTGGTTTACATATGTCCTGTGTTTAAATATACGCCAGCCCTTTTACAAGTGGGTCCACGGATGGTTTAGTTGTAGTAAATTTACAACATTGATATAAAAAGAGAGATACGGTATTCACTCTTATGCCACGTAAACACAATGGAACAAGAAACAACTCAAACAACGCTCTACAAACAAACACGAATCTCTAATGTGGAGCTTGATGAGCATGAAAAACAGAGGAAGGCGTTGTTGCTAATTATTTCAATGGATGTGCGATAATTGTACATGTAATTCTGTACGTGCTACACAAACGCCAGTTCGATTGTGACTAAGGTGAAATTAGGTTCGCGAACTTACTTCATACCCAAACCCAAATCATCATCATCGCAGTGGACAGCAGGAACCCTATTACTGAGACTCCGCTGTCCGTCTGTCTGTCCGTGTGTCTGTCTCCAAGCTGTATTTCATGAACCGTGATAGTTAGACGGTTGGAATTTTTACAGATGATGTATTTCTTTTGCCGCTATAACAAAAAATACTAATAACAGAACAAAGTTAAAAATTAAAGGGAGTCCCCATACAAAAAACATGTTTTTTTACTACAGCGCCATCTATGAACGATTGTTAACCTTATTAATAATATTAATTACCTATCCTAACACCTTTGTTCGTTCGTTCACTTAATTGGTGTTAGAAGTTCGTTAGGTATTCGTTAGATGGCGTTATAGTTAATAAGCATGTTTAGTGTTGACACGGTAATATAATATAATATTACCGTGGCATTATACTGCGGTTCGGGACCCTCCGTGCGAGACACAAGTCAGACTCGCACTTGGCCAGTTTTATTTTATAATATCAATGATTTACAATGAGGATCATTCACGTTTTTAGTTAAGTTTGCAGATTTTTAGCTATAAAAATAAACAATAAATAGGTACTGTGTTTTTATTTTTTTAATCGGATTAAAAATGACCAAGACACAGAGTTTAGTGGACTAATCTAAGAAACGCCATTACTCCAGGTCTCCAGCTTTCTGCATACGAAGCTTCACCGCACCTGGTTTAGTAATGTTTGCGTGAAGGAGGAACAAACGCCATTACTCCAGGTCTCCAGCTTTCTGCATACGAAGCTTCACCGCACCTGGTTTAGTAATGTTTGCGTGAAGGAGGAACAAACGCCATTACTCCAGGTCTCCAGCTTTCTGCATACGAAGCTTCACCGCACCTGGTTTAGTAATGTTTGCGTGAAGGAGGAACAAACGTTTAGTAATGTTTGCGTGAAGGAGGAACAAACGTTTAGTAATGTTTGCGTGAAGGAGGAACAAACGTTTAGTAATGTTAGCGTGAAGGAGGAACACACGTTTAGTAATGTTTGCGTGAAGGAGGAACAAACGTTTAGTAATGTTTGCGTGAAGGAGGAACAAACGTTTAGTAATGTTTGCGTGAAGGAGGAACAAACGTTTAGTAATGTTTGCGTGAAGGAGGAACAAACGTTTAGTAATGTTTGCGTGAAGGAGGAACAAACGTTTAGTAATGTTTGCGTGAAGGAGGAACAAACGCACAAACATTCGCATTTATAATATCAGTAGGATAGAACTTATATCATGGCCAGAAATAAAGTTTTATAATCAAATGTTTACTTTTCAGACGCAAGACATGGCTTGAATTAATAGGGAGGGATGACTTATTGACAAATGGAACCAGGCCAACTTGTCATTTTGTTTGCTCGCTACATTTTGACAAATCTATGATAAGAAACATACCGCAACTGAAAGCTGATGCTGTACCTACAAAATTACTACCAAATCAACCGAGTACTTCCGACCAGGATATAGTCGAGGGCTACAAATCTGTATCGACTCAAACGGAAGAATCATCCTTCAATGTTATATCGGCAGTTACCATTGAGGGCCCTGATAAGAAGTCACCATGGGTACAAACTACGTCAGACAACCCTAATGACAATACTAAACAAACAGCACAAGTTTTATTGTCTGACACGCCCAGGAAACGTAATATTCGTAAAGAATGTCAAGAGTCAGAAGAAGAGAGAGAGAAGAAGAAAAAGAAGGAAGCTCCAGCATTAATCAATTAAAAAAAATACAATTAATTAAATAGATTAAGAAAAGAAGTCCAATGAAAGGAATCTGATGCTATGGACATTTCAATTTCAATTATGAAGACGAAGAACTTACTGAAATATTTGTCAAACGTTTTGAATGGCAAAGTACTTCAAAAAACAAGTCTAAAGAAAACCGGTACGATCCAGAGTACAAGCCTTTTGCGCTAAATTTACACTTCCTCAAAATATTCCTCAAACATATCGATGTCTGAACTCGTTCATACACCTCCCGAGTGAATCCACCCTCCAACGACTTAATAATATGGTTATTTATTTTTTTATTGCAGAAAGGCAAGCATTTGACCACTATCTTACCTGATGCAAAGTGACGATGTAATTGAGAGTGTGGCACGCTTACCTAGAAGATACCCGTTCACTCTCGACTAGAAGAGGTTACAGCTACTCGGAAACAAGTCAGCCGGCAACGTGTTCCATTCCTTTGCGGTTCGGTTCCCCCTAAACTAGAAGACCGTATTTTAAACATTTCGTCAGCAAAACTGAAATATATACCAAAAAACGCAAATCATTGCACATTATGTATAGACGATATGGTCCTCAAACGACACTTACATTATGATACCAAGAGGGATGAACTAATAGACCTACATAATAATATTATAAATGGTGAAGTCAATAAAGAAGTCGCTTTAAATGGTTGTGTTATAATGCTTCGAGGAGCTTTAGTTGAAAATTGGAAATAAACTATTGCATTTTCCTTTTTAACTTCACCAAAACAATACAAGGAACTAGAAGCGTGGTTCGACGAAGTGATACTAAAATTATTTAACATCGAAATAGAAACACAGGCAATAAATAGTTCAGGCAATAGTTTCTGACCAGAGCTCAAATTTTGCTAATATGCAAAAGAAATAAAAATAAACTGGCCAAGTGCAAGTCAGGATTTTTCGACTTTTCTCAGGATTGCGGCTGGATTTTGGAATTCTCGTGATATCTCAGCATTTACAATAAAACACAGGGTACAATTTAAAGATCTCTTTGATTAAAAGTAAAACAAACTAAAAATAATCTTTTTTTAGTAACAGATTGACAAATTGAACAGTTAAAATCAATAGATATTTATCCAAGTAACACAAACTAAAAATAATATCGTTTAAAAACTAAAAAAGAACCGACTTCAATGCCGCGCTATTCATTTTCAGTACCAATTTTGAGATGTTTATCTCAATATCTCTGGAGATACTTATCAGTCCTCGATAAAATTATCATGGTACTACACTTGGGATATCTCCTTTGAACAAAAAAGAATAATCAAAATCGGTTCATAAACGACGAAGTTATCCGCGAACAAACATAAAAATATATATATATATATATATATATATATATATATATATATATACGGTCGAATTGAGAAACCTCCTCCTTTTTTTGAAGTCGGTTAATAATCTTCTTTTGGTAACAATTGAACATTTAAAATCAATACTTAAAACAAGTTGCAAAGCGTGAGCTAGATCCGCAGTGTATAAAACGATAATAATACGTTTTTGGGAGAAAATTCTCAAACTGTATAAAATCTTAGGACTTTTCCATGGAAATCGGGCCTTTCCTCCGGTCTTTTGATTTTTTCATCTGGTAACCCTACTCACAATTGACGGAGTAATCGCGTAACATACAAACAAAAAAAAAACACACAAATTGAGAACCTCCTTCTTTTTGGGAAGTCGGTTGTAAATAGGACTGGCCCCCAGGACAAAACCTAATTTCTGTTTTCATTCACGCGAACGCAGCTTCTAAATGTATGAGAATGACAACTTTGTTGCGGAAAAATAAGTGTAATTCCCATACATTTTGAACTTGCGTTAGCGTGAATGGAATCAGAAATTGGATTTTGTTTAGGGGGGCTGTACAAGACTACTTAGAGTACTTAGGTGAAGCCGCTTACTGCGCCTAGTGGTACTCAACCATATCAGTTGTGTGAATGTCGTGTTCAATATTATGTATATGTAATCTAAGTTTTTCTTAAAAAAAATGTATATATATTACGTTATTCCTCCGTCAGTTGGGAACTCGGTAAGTTGTGTCTTTAATCGGTAGAGTACATTTTCGGGGTGGTCCCATTGTAATTTCATCGAGATCTGATAAGTATCTCCAGAGATATGGCGATAAATGTCTCAAACTTGCTACTGAAATTGACTCGCGGGGCATGAAAGTCGGTTGTTTTGGATTTTAAACTATCTTAATATAACTAACTATATACGTACTTACTTATATTATAAGTAATCTTTTTTTAAATAATGAGCCCACGCGGTCGAAACTGCGATCGATTCAAATAGTTTTCTCACCGGATACAACTTTAAAAGTTCTAAAATTATAGGCGCTTTTTCTAGAAAGATCTAAACGTTTCCTCCCACGTTCCCGCAAACTACGTGTCTAGAATAGTTGAGACACGTTCACGTAGACGTAGAGACGTAGATTGTATATCTAGACATAGAGCGGGCACGCAGAGACTGCATGGCGCGGCGTGCGGTGCGCGTGGGCAAGCGGGCACAGTGTACACAGTGAGGCAACTCTTGCTTCTACTTTATACTTTTTTATTATAAAAACACTGAAAAAGTTAGCTGGTGCATTGTTAATCGGCTGGTCAAATATCCCGAAGAACCAATACACTTTGGTGTCGAAGAGTTTTTAATTCAACATGTTTGATCATCATCCAGCAGCAGGAAGATCTTATTTAGGCAGACGTAGTGAGGGAGACTCTGTAGCCAGGTAGTGACAACCTAAGTTGTCTATTCTGAAGTTTTTTATACAGTTGCTGACTGTAGGTAATGAGACGATGCAGAGAGTTGAAGACCGAATTCAGTGCATAAAGGCTTATGTCCAGCGGTGGACAATTAGAGGCTGATGATGTTGATGAATATCATGTTTGGGAATAAGATATCGAAATGAAAGAAAGAAGGAAAGAAACATTTTTTTTTCAGCATCTCGAAACGAATACCTCGCAAAAAGAAAAATACTGAAATGGAAGTAATAAGTCTGATAATAAAATGAATCAAATTTACGATAAGCTTAAAATAATAAATATTGGGTGCTAAAACGTGGCACTCTCAGCACAAATGTCAAGATTTCCTGAATCATTAGTAGATCCTGAAAAATCTAGACGCTGATTTATCTAAATAAAATATCAAAGTTTCAATTAAAAAATCTAAGACAGCTTATGTTGCGAGTTGATCTTCTGACGTTATTGGCACTGTTGTAGTTGCAAATTGATCAGCGGCGTGAGTTAGCAAACAATTGTGTGTGTTCAACGATAAATGTATATTATCTGAATCTACTGAAACTGACTCACCGTTCTACTACCTTGTCATTATAAAAAAACGTCGCTTGAATTGAAATTGGCGCTTCAAGGCCTTGCTGGAGGCGATAAGGAAACTTAGTGAGACATAGTTCTAACTCGGCCATGATCAAAATAATAACTTTAGTTTTTTGCATGTATATGGTTATAGGTTATAGCTAGCTACATGCAGATGGCGTTTTTGCGGCAGCTAATCAAACATGATATCGTATCTATCGTAAAAAAATTCTGTAAAAAATATGTAATTGTTGACATTTCCAAGGTCTCAGGTAGCATAGAATGTAACAATGTGTATGAAAAACAGTTAATAAGTTTTTTAAGTAAAGTTGTCGAAGGACTATGGTAATATGAGCTTACGACCCGCAGACAATAATGAGAAGACAATGAGAAAACCTTCAAATAATTTCTAACTGTAATTTAAAGTGTTACGAAAAGGAAAACACTATTTAATTCAATGTTTTATTTATAGCTTCAAATAACAACATTAATAGTAATTCAGTATAGTATGCCGTTTTTCATGTCTACCAAAGTACCTTTTACTACATACTTTTTGCAACGTTTTGCAAAGTTGAGAGTGCCGTGAAGTTTGGAGAATTCGTTTTACGAATAAATTATATATAATAAATGAAATATGAAACATATATGAAGTTGATATGATATGATATTTTATTCATGGAAGAATAACTTGACTGGAATTTCCTGAAAAATGGATCAGAGTTGATGGATAATAAAGGTCAGATAATAACTCCGATCGTGTCTGCCACTTACGTAGTCGTGTCAAGAACTTGTATTTACAGGAAGAACTTTTTAGAAGCCATTTTTAGTATACCAGCAATCCTAGGTATCTAAGGTTCAGTAAACATGATGTATGTGTGTTCGTGTAGTCAGAAGACACGGTGACGCCTGTGATGTGACTCAGTCGGTATCAGCGTGCTGGCCATCTGTATGTCTGTATGACAACATTACGTTCTTGTGTGAAATTAGAAACCCATAGCTTTGCCCTCGTGTCTATAGACATCTGGCTGGATTTAAATACATTAACTTGATAGTTTATTGGATATAATGTCATCAACTATGTGGTAACCTTCGGCATGGGCTCGGACCACCTGCCAAACAAAGACGTATCAGCAAGTAGTAGGTACCGGCATGATTTTCGGTGCTAGGAAAGTTGGGTTCACCTCAGCCGGTTCAATATGCACTGACGGCGTAGATTGGACATTATGCCAGAGATTTTAGTTAAAAAAATAAAATTGAAGTGGATTTTTGACTCGAACGTAAAAGTGTACGTAAGTAATTTTTTCTAGCGTGAAAATTCAACGCTTAAAACGCATAAGCTTACTCGCACTTTAACTAAATACTCCACGTAAGTGCTATTTACATTATGTAGGTAATCAGTACTCAGACTAACAGAAGTACTGGCCCATTCAGCTGTCAGCAGTCCATGAGAACTGTTAGTCTGCTACTCTTGAACATAATCTGAACAATTCCCGAACAAGCCTCGTGTCTGTCTACACGTGGATACAAGCTGACTGGAAAGCGACAAGGTTCCTACATTATATTATAATTGTTACATAAAGTTACATTGTTGTTTTCAGTCTGTTACTTCCTTCGTTATCGGAAGCGGAAGGTTTACATGGTGTAAACAAGGGGTCGTTTTGTCTTTAGGATTGATAACATAGGACATCGACATCCTTCGATGCATATAGGTCATATTAATTGTCAGAAAAACAGCTATTTTAGAACAAGTATGTGTCGATTTTCAAAAAAGTCTTTAAAAATTTTACAAGCTGTAGATGTCTAATGTGGTTTTGATATTTTTTTTTAATTACCAATATAAAATCTAATCTAACTACGTTACTATTATATGAATAAAATACTACCTTCCTAACCCACCGGAAAATGACTTGCAGTCCAAAATTGAACGTGATTGCTTGGAAATGGAAAACGGTAATGTACCGAGGTAATATTACCGATATTATTGTTTATCCACACTCATTACAAGTTACAATTGTAAGGTGCATTCCATGTTTGGCCATTGCTTCAATTGGACTTCCAAAATCGCTCTCAAGGCAGAGGCAACAAAAGATGCCATTGATCAATGGTATTTTTTTATTTTTTTTTTACTGACGACAAGCAAGCGTTTGACCACTATCTCACCTGATGTTAAGTGAAGATGTGATCGACGATGTAGCACGCTTGCCTAGAAGATACCTGTTCACTCGCGATTTGAAGACCCCCGGATTGTACTTCACAGGAAACACATATTCTGGCAGGGAATTCCATTCCTTTGCTGTGCGTATGATAAATGTTGATGCAAAGCGCTTTGTGCGACAGAATGGAATATCAACCATGTATCGATGGCGTATATCTGTGCGTCTGGTAGTACGATGGTAAAAGGGGGACGGTGGAATTAATTCGTGCAGTTGGTAGGCACACTCCCCGAAATGTATCCGATAAAAGACCGATAAACTGGCGACTTTGCGGCGATGCTCTAGGCTCTGAAGTCTTTTGCTTACTAGATTTTTGTCTTTAATGAGTTTCTTGGCTCTCCTCTCAAAAACTTCCAACGCCTCCAGCTGGTATTTGGCTGACCCATCCCACAGGTGAGAACAGTACTCCATGGTAGCTACAATTCATGTCCAAAAATTTGTCAGATAATAAAATTGTGACACAAAGCACCCAAGATGTCAGTAGGAATACCGAAAACATACGGTCGAGTGTGAAATGTTAACCCCGATGAAAATTAACGGGTGTTATAAGTATGATGTGTATCTGAGTACATGTGTGTGGAATCACAACTCCCAAACGGATGAATCAGTGTAGTTGTAACAGTTGATTCAGATTTTTTGTTTGATATGTGACTTTAACGGGAGAATTTGAGCCAAAACTGATGATACGAATTTGTTCAGACATTTGAAGATCATAGTTCTTTTTTGATAATGGAAGTATGAAATCTACTTCCACAGGTCTTGTAACAGAACGGATTTCGAGCTCTACGATTTATTGAGATTGGTTCAGGTTTATGAGGTGATATTTCGAATTTATATTGATTTTAATGATGTACTAAGTTTATATTCAAAATAATTCATAAATAAGATCGTTCTCATTTAGTATTTAATTAAATATTTGGGTCAGACAAAACAACACTTGGCGCTATATAGGTCAGGTGCTAAGCCACTGTGCAGAGTTAAAAAAAAAGCTAGATTACATAAACTGCCAGTGTCAGGAGGAGCTGTCACTGGTCAGAATGACAGGGATTATTGTTTTGTTTTGGGAAGAGCGCGGGATTTTCTTGGATATTATCTTTTATTTAGTATTTTTCTTAGTTTATGGCTGCTTTTGAAAAACGAACGAAATTTGCCGCGTAAAAAGAGTATTTTGCCGCTAAAATGCAGGGAACTAGACTTTTGGCGGCGAAGCTTGGGGTCACTTTTGGGGACTGGAGGAAAAAGAGCAAGATGTTACTGGACGTGTAGTGTTATTTTGAAGTTTTTATGTGCTAAAAAGTGTTAAAATTGTGGAAAAACGGAGCAGTAAGAAGTCAGGGAGTATCCTTTTATCTATTAATAAGAAAGCTGCATTGTGGGCTTTTCCAATGACATGAGAAGATGTCACTGTAACGCGTTTAGATTATCTATTTAAATGATTATTGTAATGGGATAGTGCCCGATTTCAAGCTGTTTTACGCTTCAATATAATATTAGGCGTGAAGCTCAGCTACAAAACAAGAAGCTGGTTTGCCAGTTACTTGCTGATGGTAAACAGAAGTGTCTTTGTAATGCTTTCAATCTCCAATAATTGGTTGGACAGAGCACTGATGGTTCATGATGCCTTTTCAACCGACTTCCAAAAGGAAGGAGGTTCTCAGTTTGTCTGTGTGTTTTTTTGTGTGTATGTAGTGCGATTGCTTCGTCGGTTGTGAACATCCAAAACTTGCTGCTGGGGCTGACTCGCGGGGCGTGGAGGTCGGCTGTCTTGGTTTTTGAACTATCCTAATTATTATGCACATATTCAATTTCTTATCTTAAGTCCAGGTTTTTTTTCTATTATTATAAGATCTAAATTTAAAAATAGAAAGTCATAATTGACTGACTTTTTATTGGTTGGTATTAACTAATAAATTTAAGAAGATACAATTACAAAGTAAAAATAATACATTTTATCTCCTTGTAGATAGTTTTCTCACTAAATATTACACTTTGAAATTATGGTCAAGTGCATGTGGAAACTAGTTGGCTTTCAATACTATATTACGACATCTAGTACTTGAAATCTTAGTTTACTTAAATTCTATAGTTGTGGCTGATCGCTATTTAATTATCTCAATTCAGTGAAATCAGATTTAATTGAATATATACATGTAAAATATTATATGCATCACAGGAAGATTATACTTGCCTGTATTAACTAAAGGCAGTATTAGGTTTGACGCCACAATATGTGATGTTTATATGAATGTTTAGAGTGAAATGGAAAAAGATACGTGGGTGATGAATTTGTACTTATACCAATGGCAAATTTATCTGACTGATTTTTACAACTTTTATATCAAGAGAAATGGTTAAAAGATAGATTTCTAAATATGTATAAGGAGAATTATAGGAAATATAAATTCTATAGATCTCTTATTACCATCAGGTCTAAATTTAACAATATTAATCATATAATCAGTTAATTGCATGTAAAATAAATAAGTATATTATGGTAGCCATTACTAATTATTAGATATTCTGAAATGGTGGTTTAGTGCAAGACGGACATCCAGGAACTTAAAATTGTAGGATTTTGTATTAGGTTTATCGTTCCATTTTGATATTAGTTATTTTAATATGTCTATCGGGTGGATGTCTGACAGAAAGGAACTGGAATTTAGCATTGTATAATTTATTTTAATATGATTAAGAAAGCTAGCTGCGTCCCGTGACTTTGCTCATGTTGAAACAACTAAGTAGCATTTTATCCGAATTGGTCCAGACAACATCTGATGAAATCAGATCGTACCTAAACCTGTGGCAAACTTATCTGACTGATTTTGACAACTTTTATATTAAGAGAAATGGTTATAAGATACATTTCTAAATATTCATATATTTATTTGCAGGTTTTTGTATTTTGTTTATTATTCCATTTTAATATTACTTATTCAATGTGATATTTTTATTGTTATATAACTTTTCATCCAAATCGGGATATTTCGTATTTGAAATAGATTTATGAAATCATTTGCTTGAATATATAATAATTATGTTTATTTTAATATGGCTAAGGAAGCTAGCTGCGTCCCGTGACTTTGCTCACGTTGGGACAATAATATAACATTTTATCCGAATCGGTCCGAAGGTGGTTGTGAGAGTTGCAGTGTTGTGCTAAGTGTTCTACAGACCTTAAACCTGTTGGAGAGAGTGTTCATTGGGTCTGTGTCCAGCAGTGGACAGAAATTAATTAATGTTAGTGATGAAGTTAATAACGGAGTATTATTATAATAATTCATTTATTTCAGGATTATTATTGATTTATGTGTACGTGAATGATAGTAATTTTCTTTACCAACTGTGTAATCTGATGGTTGATGTTGATGGTTTTGATGATGAATTTGAAACGGAATATTGTAATAATAATAAATTTATTTCAGGACATTAATTGTTTATGTGTACGTGAACGATGATAATAATTTTCTTATACCAACCGTGAAATAATTTAATATAATTTTATGTACCTGCATCGCTGAAGTAATTTGGTGGAAAAGTTTAATAATTATTATGTTCGAGATTTTCTTTCCTACGGGATATACAAAACATGCGGATATAATGTCATGTTGACTTACCCAATATTATCGACATAAATTACTATGCATCAGCATCTTTAAATTCAACGTACCCGACTCATTGGAATGACTTAGTGAGACGGATTCACTTACTAATTATGTACGAGATTTTGTTTCCTACGGGACATATGTGCTTATTGAAGCTGCTCATATGGCGTGGATTCGCCTATTATCTGTTCGTGATTTATTTTCCCTGCGGGGATCGTGGAAGTTTGTGTCACACTACGGGTGGCCCAACCCTGGGGAGACTTGTAAGCTGAAAGAATAGTCAGAGTCTCTTCTAGTTCGTGACATAGACAACCACGCAACGTGTCTTCAAATTTACATATTCTGCGGAATAATTCGGTGAGAAAAGAATCACTTTTACTACATGTTCGAGAATTACCTTCCCTGAGGGGACCGTGAGATTCTGTGTTATGCTACGGGTGGCCCAACCCTGGGGAGACTTGTAAGCTGAATGAATAGCCAGAGTCTTTTCTAGCATTTAACATAGATGATCACGCAACGACATCATCACCAACTACGTCAATAAAGTGATCTTGGACCGCTGGGTCTTTCCGGAGTGGAGAAATAATGTAACTAAAATGCTGGCGAACCTAGCCTACTGGGTTGCTTCAGTAATTATCTTCATTAACCACAATATTAACTACAATTAACCTGGCTCATTGAGTAATTCCTTTGTTGGAAATATACTTTGCGGTTCAGGATAGGATTTAGTATAGATAGAGTTGGATAGACCCAGTATGGGTTAGTAGGAATGATAGGATAGGTTGATAGGAGATAGATAGGAAATTCTATAGTAGGTAGTGTAGGCAGGGTAGCTAAGATACTACTCACTCTTAAGTAGCTAGAGAGAGTAATATCTAAATGAAACAGGTGGTGATGGATGTTGTGCTCGATTAATAGACAGAGACCTTCTAACCATCCAAGGCAACTCTGTTGTTCGAGCAAGCGAATGTTCCCAAGCTAAATTAAGCTGGAGTGGATGAGTATGTAGGCTGACTAACAGACATACATGTACTATTCTTTTTGATAAAAGATTATGTCCTCTCACTTTAGTTGTGACTCAGTACTGACATACAATTTAAGACGTTAAATTTAATTAAATGTATTACTTTTGTACTACTGACTTTTGACTTACTGTAGACATCACCATGGGGCTTAACCTCGTTTCTAGTTGATGTTTCGATAATGAAATGCAGGTAATTTTGCTAAGCTACTAAACCTCATTTCTCGTCGATACTTCGATTATGAAATATAGGTCATGTCATCTCATGCGCAGTGGTGGTCCCCCATGGATGGTTGCTTGATACTAGATCAAGTAGGGGCTACCCAAGTAATTCAGGATGAATGCCATAGCTCGGTAGCGAATGGTGGCGCGCCGATCCAACCATCCATGGTACATGCTGTGTAAAAAACACCCCAAAGACTATCCTCCCTTTAAAAGTACTAAATCAGACATATTTTCATATATACATGTATTTATTTATCACCCTTTTGTCCTCCTCTCTTTTGTTATTGTACATACTAAAATTTTTATACTAAATCTATTGACATGATCAATAACTTTGTCTATAAAAATAACAAAGAAATTGACAAAGAAAGATCATCAAATTAAAATCTATCGAGGTCCCAAAGAAAGTCTAGAGATAAATATAATTAAGAATTCAAGGTGTGAATGTAAGAGATTATCCAGAGAATATACTATGATGATGATGATGATATTGTTATGGTTATTTCTAAAAAGTAATATTATTAGGGTCAATAGGTATAATGTTGACAAAGGTTGTAAAATATTACTCAATGTTCAGCTGTATTCTATAATGTAGCGTTATAGTACTAATAATAATAATACAACACAAATTAGTACTAATAATAGCATATTTGTACTGAATAGTATTAGTTAGAAAAATTGGTGCAATCCCTTCACTAGGTAACAGTTGCACCAAAAGGTATCAAATAGTACCAACATTAATATTTAGGTTTACAAGTACTAATAATAATAGAATAACACAAATTAGTACTAATAATAACATACTCACACTGGATAGTATTAGTTAGAGAAAATGGTGCAAACACTTTCACTAGGTAACAATTGCACCATAGGATATAAAAAGCAACAGTATAGCACAAATAGTATTGTAGCAGTGATTAGGATTACTTGCAACAATAGAAGCTTTATTTCCTATATTATTTAGTCTTTAGTTATTATATTAAGTTTGTCTTGAGATTCCCTGAAAAGAATTTAGGTTACATCAACGGTTCACAATGGGTCCTACCTCTAACTAGACGATTACAAATGGCCAATATTTTATTCCAGTCCTATTAATATTCCAATATTAAATAGTCTAATATATTAATTTTCCAGTATTTCAGTATCGTAATAAAGTAAACAAGTATAGTCGCGTTCAAAAGAAAATATTTAAAAACCAAAAAGCGTTTTAAGGGGGGGTTGTTACAGTCTGATCGGTTCGAAAATTGGTATCCTGTTACATAATGGATGTTGCAAGAACGTGATAACTTGATGTCGTCACGGATGTCGTCACGGATGTCGTGTTTGCGCACATCGGAATGGTCTCGGTGAACCTATTGTAGATAGGTCAATATTTGGGAGTTTTGAAATTTTTAATTTCAGTACTCAATTTCATCCTCAATGTGCCCAGGTGGGGTAATGCCTGCGTAGAAACCACCACGCACTTAGTGGCCGATCTTTGACAGATACCATATCAGAATTTTCAGCTATACTATATCCCATCCATCATACGCATAGTGATGACGTCACTGCATAAACAATCACTCATTCATTTCATCGGGAATATTTGTGGGTAAGTATTTAAAACAACGATTACATAGTAGGTAAGTAAGTCAATTGTAAACAAGTATAATTAGACTCTGGCCCTTAAGAAAATGTTGATGTTAAAACTTAATCAAATATGTTCATCAAACAAACTTGGTTACCATTTTTGTCGTTTGATTTTATATACAGATAGACAAAACGTGTATTGGTAAAATAAAATAAAAAGCGCATTTAAAACTTCAAAATGTCAAAAGGTAGATCAAAAAGAAAAATCTAACTAAGTAAATGCAAGCCAGGCATTATGCAGCCCGCCCGGCACATTCACAGCAATGAACGCCCAAATGCCCGGAGCACATTTCCCCGACATTTTGACTTCACAAAATCTAAGATTTCTCCAAAAGCCAACTTTAATTATAATAAAACTCACAAACACGATTACGTGAAATTCGACGCGAAAAAAAAAAACAATTTTCGCCTCGAAGAGGTCGAAATCGGAAATTTCTATTTCGCCTTTAAATTGAGGCGGGGTTTTATTAAAATTGAGAGAGGAGAAGGGAATATTTTTATTTTTTGACACTGGCGTTATTTTTTTTTAAATTGCAACCCCGAGAGCGAGGGGTTGGCGGGGGTGGACGGAACGGCATTTGCATTTTTATACCGTAATTAAGCTTCGGATAGAGCTCGATTGAGTTTTATGGGGTTCCGTGAACCGGATTTGGGAGCTTTTTGTAGCTATTGATTTTTAAATGAAGTGGAAAACTGGCAAATAAAGTGGTTATTTAGGACTCTGCCACTTGACGCTTATTTATTTACCTTCTGTTTGTGCTTTAAGCTGATTAACCACGTAATATTTTAGGACTGCAATCTTTACTTAAAGATTTGGTTAAATAATCTATCTACCTACGTACTATTCATTATTCTGTGGTACTAATATATAATAAAAATATACTAATAGCCTCCAAAAATAATGAAGAATTTTTGTTTTCCAATCCATAAAGTAAGTAAGTTATACAATTTTTGTTCTGCCATCTTGAGTCAATTGTTAGAATGTATTAATCAAGATGGCCGCCACCATTCCGCCAGCGACCTCTGTCGGTGCGAGAGGATTAAACTCGCATTTCTTCGCGCTATTAATTCTAATGTTATTTAAGCTTTGTATTGTTAATTGCCTAATAATTTTATTTGCTAAAAACAGAGTTAATGTTGTGGCGTTGGTTTTGTGAATGGCTCTGTTTGACTAGATGCGCGCAATAGCCTTGGTAATGATTTTGTTCACATTGAGGAGTATTATGTTTGTATTTAGAAGATATATTAACCAGTGGTTATACCATCCAGTAATCAAAAATAAATACCCTCCAGCACAAGATTTGGTGAGTAATTTAAGAAAATGTGTCAAACCGTGGTGGTTATTGTCATGCATCTATGACAGTCTACTGAAAAATAAGGAACAAATGGAAGAAGATAAAGCATGTGAAAGTAAAGGATGATATTCTCAACGAATAAATCATACGTCAGGAAGTCTAATTCAGAACAAATTCCACACAAAAAGTGGCCCTCCTTCAAACCAAAACGACGTAGAACGTTAGACGTCAAAATAAGAATCACTTTCGAAGTTACAAATGATTGGCTTGGAGATTGATTTAAATTCGGAACTAAAGTAGGGATTGGTTCGCGCATGTTCTGCAATGTTTGTTATGACAATTGAGTCAAACAAGACAAATGTTCGACTAATGACGCGCTGGACACGAGTTTTAACCCTGCCTGCTTGGACACGACGTATGTTGGGTCATTTTTATAACGCCGTTAATTTTCCTGGCTTATGATTTATTCGTAGGATATTCTAAGAAACTTTCTAAACTTGTAATTGAGGATTATAACTCTAGTATCTTTTAAGACACTGATCACGATCCTCCGTTAGTTAGATATGATTATATTTTAAATTCTCAATATCTGATTTAAGCTTTGCTCGGTATTGTATGTATATTTTTTTTTGTTAAATCGATTTTTTTGGATTCCTTTGGCTCCCATTAATAGTTTTACTCACAAGAGAAGTAAAAAAAATAGAAAACAAAAAAGGGAAAAATAGTCATCTCATCTGGTCTCGAACCAGGGATCTCCCGAACGTCATCCAAACGATCTTTCACCGAGCTATCATAACGTTGTCAAGTGAGTCAAAATTACCCTTTGTATTCTAATGATATTGAAGCAGTTTTTCAATGCCTAAAAACACGAATAAAACAACTTTTTCTGAAAATGAATCCTAGCTAGATCGATTTATCGCCACCGAAATCACAGGGGATGAACTTATACTTAATACTATATACAAAATTTTATGAAAATCGTTCGAGCCGTTTCCGAGATTCAGATTATATATATATATATATATATATTTATATACAAGAATTGCTCGCTTGTATTAAATTAAGCTCTTATCAGTCATCTTGCTAAAGTCATAGGTATGCATAGACTCTAGGACAGCGGTACTCAACCTTTTTTTTATACGGGCCACAAACACGGTTTAGTCATGATGTCCCGGGCCGCAAGCAAAAATAATTTAGGAGTAAAAAATTACGTTTTTCAAAATTACTATAATAGTGGAAAAAGACAAGGTAGTAAAATATTTTATTTTACTCGGCGCGTGCACTATTTCGCTGACGCGTCGCGAATGGGCGCGAAATTCAAAATAGTTTACAATTATCTCTAACTGTACGCGGGCCACTGATAAAGGCCCGCGGGCCGCAGTTTGAGTATAATGCTCTAGGATCTTCTAACTCGTTAACCGAAATAGTTACCTGCAGGGTTATTCTCAATCATTCGAAAGAAAATTTGGATTCGGTTACTTTAATTTGGATCTTTGTAATTCACAATACTCCGATCGGTTACTTACTTTAAATATTTCAATTCGAAAAAATCAGTGATCCTAATCGGAAGGGTTTCCGCAACCAAAAATATCTCATGGAATAATAAATATTCGAAATTCAAAATGACGCTTCCGAATTCGAGTGTACATTTAAATACGAAAGCGTCATTTTGAATTTGGAATCCTATCCCATTGAAGAACTTTGTTCCCTGTTTCTCATTTCAATGGGGTAGGTAAAAGGTAATAGGTACCTATCCCATTAAAAAGAGAAACAAGGCGCTGTTCATCAAATCATATGACTGGCCATTTCCACTTCAGTTCGCTAAGCTAGTGAGCTATGTCGACAGTGAATTTGGCTCTCTCTAGTAAGCGCATTTTTTTCTTATTTTTATAAACATTTATTCTGGCATTCTAAAACTGGTTTCAAAAGTCTCATAAACATGCTCAATTAAAACCTACAAAATTGAGAGAAAATAATATCTTTCAATCGTAATGATAGCAGTGCAGGCCTCACGGAAGTCTCAGATAAGAAACAATAAAACGTGGTCGAAATCCTTTGATTGTGCAGTTTACGGCCTGTCAGCAGGTCCGATACAGGCCCAGTGAGACGAGCCAGGCGTTTACACGTACTAACAGATGTCCATAATTACGGGTTTACGATGCCCCTCGTAAAACTCGCTACACTCATGTAGACGAGTCACTTGCACATTTTACTTTTTTATTTTATCTATTTAGCTATGATCTATATATATATATATATCTATGATGGTCCCACTGATTTGTACTGCAATTAATCTGCGTTTTATTTATTATATTTCTTTATTTCACAATTTTTTGGATAAAAATTGTCTGAAGTACTGAAACATGCACTGGGTTGCGGGTGCACGTAATAGTACGGTTGGCAACCCTACATTAATAAGGGGAATTAAACATGTGTTTTAAGTGTGACGTTCGACGTCTAGATGAAAGCGGAATGGCTCAATACCTTTGTTTTTTTTTGTAAATTCAAAGCAATAAGTTATGTTTCTGTTATATCTATAATATTTTTTATTGAATATGATCTATTTAATGTTATTAACGTGTGTAAGTGCAAATTTTTAATTTGCCCATATAACTGAATAAATGCTTTGACTTTTGACCACTGCAAGATCAAAGCCTCCTATCCTCTCTTATAAGCGTTCAACCACAAATAAAAATTATCCTTTGCAGATTTCAGATCCAGATATCAATTATCTGTGCCAAAGTTAATTCAAATCCATTAGCAGTGTTGTAAAAATACACGTAAGTAATACAAACATACGAACTTTGTCATTGTAATATGATTGTTTTGACCCATTACACAAACATATAGGCCTATAGGGACTATAAACAGTAGGCTAACATAAATCTTAGTAAAATTGTAGGTGAAACCACAGACAAGAATTGTACAATATGTAACACGGAACCATAGAACAGATAACGGAACACTGTGACGTGACGTGAGTCTTCAGAAACTTGAAAGGAGTGTTCCTTCCAACTGCACGAATTAATTCCACCGTCCCCCTTTTACCATCGTACTGCCAGACGCACAGGTATACGCCATCGATACATGGTTGATACTCCTTCTGTCGCAATAAGTGCTTTGCATAAACATTTATCATACGCACAGCAAAGGTATGGAATTCCCTGCCAGAGTCTGTGTTTCCTGTAAGTACAATCCGGGGGTCTTCAAATCGCGAGTGAACAGGTATCTTCTAGGCAAGCGTGCTACATCGTCGATCACATCTTCACTTAACATCAGGTGAGATAGTGGTCAAACGTTTGCTTATCAACAATTAAAAAAAAAAACTGCACTGCTATTAGTTTGCGTTTATTAATTCATTATGTTCCGTTATTTTACAATTTTTTTGATACACATTGTCTGAATTACTGAAACATGCATTAGGGGTGTACGTACGGCTGGCATTATGCTGGCAACCCTACATTAATCAGGGGAATTAAACATTTATTTTAGTGTGACCACAGAACAGATAATAATAATATGGTATGACGTTCGACGTTTACATGAAAGCTGAATGCACGGGCTGAATGGCTCATTATATTATTTTTTTTAATTCGAAGCAGTAAGTTATGTTTTTGTTAGGTATGTCTACAATAATAATTATTAATATGATCTATTTAATGTTATTATTGTTATTTGACGTTTGTAAATGCAGATTTTTAATTTTCCCATATACTGACAAATACTTTGACTCTTGACTTCTGACTTTTAGAAATACATATCGGATAGGTAGGTATACGCACTAGTTCGACGGGAAGTGACGTAGGTAGCACTCGTCATGTATTTATAATGTTTCACTAATGCCACGTGTTAGTACTTATACGTATTATTATTTATTCCGCGGTGCAGGTAACAATATCGTGCAGAACTGTACACGTAACGTTGGATTTTATTAAACACTCGTAAAATATACGTAATCATACGTTTACGGTACAGAGAGGTCTGCTCACTGGCTTCACCACATTTAAACGTTACTATTTTAAACCCTGTCCCTTCGCAATAGGGGCATTCAATTGTAGTACCTATTACCATTTTAGGGTCAGCGTGTGGATGACAAAATTTGTCACATCTCTTTACGTTTTTTGTATAAGTAGGCCATTATTTTATTTTACGGCGACATTAGGAATTTAACGATTGTGTGGTTATTGTTACTGAACAAAGAAACAGGCAAGTTTATTGAATTTAGCATAGTATATATAGTATAGACTGCGTCGCCCGTGTGGAAATACCATCGTAAAATATGCAAACTTTACATACAATAAAAACTTTATATATAACTTTTTTGTACTTATATAATTTGAGGGAACGTGCATAGATCAATGCTCGGTGGTCAGCGGTAACACCTGCCGTTGTAAAATATAGGACACCAAACTCCAGAAATAGTTCAGCTTACGTTACTTTGAACCTAATAGCCAAACAATCAATATCAATAAATGACATGCAGCGACATCCTCCAAAACTATTAGGTATGATGTCGCTGATTAAACTGAAAGCTGAATAAACAAGGTATACACACACATATATCTTCTTCTTCTATATCTAATACTATAAGAATCTTTGTCCTGACATACTGACTGACTCACTGACTCACTGACTCACTGACTCACTGACAGACAACGCACAGCCTAAACCGCTGGTCGTAGAGACTTGAAATTTGGAGGGTATATTTGTCTTAGTACGTAAGGGTGTACTAAGAAAGGATTTTCCAAAATTCACCCCTTAAGGGGATGAAATGGGGGTTCAAAGTTTGTATGGAGAAACAAGATTAGATCGTCTTTTCTATCCGAAACTTCACATAAGTGCTTCAGTAAAAAAATAAGTAAAGACGTGTTTCAGGTTTTTTTGGAATTCCACCCCTAAGAGGGTGAAATGGGGTAATAAAGTGTAAAATCAATATTGTTTCGGATTGCGCTGAAATTTGGCATGCAAATAGTTATTACAACGTTAGTTCCCACTGAGAAAGGATTTTCCAAAATTAACCCTCGAAGGGGATGAAATGGGGGTTCAAAGTTTGTATGGAGAAACAAGATTAGATCGTCTTTTCTATCCGAAACTTCACATAAGTGCTTCAGTAAAAAAATAAGTAAAGACGTGTTTCAGGTTTTTTTGGAATTCCACCCCTAAGAGGGTGAAATGGGGTAATAAAGTGTAAAATCAATATTGTTTCGGATTGCGCTGAAATTTGGCATGCAAATAGTTATTACGACGTTAGTTCCCACTGAGAAAGGATTTTCCAAAATTAACCCTCGAAGGGGATGAAACGGGGGTTCAAAGTTTGTATGGAGAAACAAGATTAGATAGTCTTTTCTATCTGAAACTCCACACAAGTGCTTCCGTAAAAAAATAAGTAAACACGTGTTTCAGGTTTTTTTTTAATTCCACCCCTAAGTGGCGAAATTGGGGAATAAAGTGTGAAAATCAATATTGTTTCGGATTGCGCTGAAATTTGGCATGCAGATAGTTATTACGACGTTAGTTCCCTCTGAGAAAGGATTTTCCAAAATTAACCCTCGAAGGGGATGAAACGGGGGTTCAAAGTTTGTATGGAGAAACAAGATTAGATAGTCTTCTCTATCGGAAACTTCACACAAGTGCTTCAGTAAAAAATTAAGTAAACACGTGTTTCAGGTTTTTTTGTAATTCCACCCCTAAGAGGGTGAAATGGGGTAATAAAGTGTAAAAATCAATATTGTTTCGGATTGCGCTGAAATTTGGCATGCAGATAGTTATTAAGACGTTAGTTCCCTCTGAGAAAGGATTTTCCAAATTAACCCTCGCAGGGGATGAAACGGGGGTTCAAAGTTTGTATGGAGAAACAAGATTAGATAGTCTTTTCTATCCGAAACTTCACACAAGTGCTTCAGTACAAAAATAAGTAAACACGTGTTTCAGGTTTTTTTGTAATTCCACCCCTAAGAGGGTGAAATGGGGTAATAAAGTGTAAAAATCAATATTGTTTCGGATTGCGCTGAAATTTGGCATGCAGATAGTTATTAATTACGACGTTAGTTCCCTCTGAGAAAGGTTTTCCAAAATTAACCCTCTAAGGGGATGAAACGGGGGTTCAAAGTTTATATGGAGAAACAAGATTAGATAGTCTTTTCTATCCGAAACTTCACACAAGTGCTTCAGTAAAAAAATAAGTAAACACGTGTTTCAGGTTTTTTTGAAATTCCACCCTTAAGAGGGTGAAATGGGGTAATAAAGTGTAAAATCAATATTGTTTCGGATTACGCTGAAATTTGGCATGCAGATAGTTATTACGACGTTAGATCCCTCTTTGAAAGGATTTCCCAAAATTAACCCTCGAAGGGGATGAAACGGGGGTTGAAAGTTTGTATGGAGAAACAAGATTAGATAGTCTTTTCTATCCGAAACTTCACACAAGTGCTTCAGTACAAAAATAAGTAAACACGTGTTTCAGGTTTTTTTGTAATTCCACCCCTAAGAGGGTGAAATGGGGTAATAAAGTGTAAAAATCAATATTGTTTCGGATTGCGCTGAAATTTGGCATGCAGATAGTTATTAATTACGACGTTAGTTCCCTCTGAGAAAGGTTTTCCAAAATTCATCCCTGAAGAGGATGAAACGAGGGTTCAAAGTTTGTATGGAGAAACAAGAATTGATTGTCTCTTATATTCGAAACTTTACACAAGTAGTTTAGTAAATAAATGAGTAAATACGTGTTTCAGGCTTTTTGAAATTCTATTCCTAAAAGGGTGAAGTGGAGTAACAATGTCTGAAATCAATATTGTTTCGGATTGCGCTGATATTTTGCATCCAGATAGAAATTTTGACGTAGGTATCCGCTGAGAAAGGATTTTTCAAAATTCACTCTTCAAGGGATGAAGCGGGGTTTCAAATTTTGGATAGTCATTTTATTCGACATTTCACACAAGTACTTCTGTAAATAAATAAGTAAATACGAGTTTCAGACTTTTTCAAAATGCCACCCTAAAAGAGTGAACTGGGGTAAAAAAGTCTGAAAATCAATATAGTTTCGGATTGCGCTTTATTGGGTTATTTTTCGGGTTTTAAAAATATGAATCCTGATTTGTCTTAGTCACGCGATAACATGAAAACAGGTGAACCAATTTGGCTAATTTTTATTTGATGTCTTTAATGATAGAATCGTTTTTACAAAAGAAAAGTTTTAAGTAAATAAAAGGAGTTTTTAACGCGGGCGTAGCCGCGGGGGACTTCTAGTAATACTATAAGAATCTTTGTTCTGACATACTGACTGACTGACTCACTGACAGACAACGCACAGCCTAAACCGCTGGTCGTATAGACTTGAAATTTGGAGGGTATATTTGTCTTAGTACGTAAAGGTGTACTAAGAAAGGATTTTCCAAAATTCACCCCATAAGGGGATGAAATAGAGGTTCAAAGTTTGTATGGAGAAACAAGATTAGATAGTATTTTCTATTCGAAACTTCATACAAGTGCTCCAGTTAAAAAAATAAGTAAACACGTGTTTCAGGTTTTATTGAAATTCCACCCCTAAGAGGGTGAAATGGGGTAATAAAGTGTGAAAATCAATATTGTTTCGGATTGCGCTGAAATTTGACATGCAGATAATTATTACGACGTTAATACCATCTGAGAAAGGATTTTCCAAAATTTACCCTCGAAGGGGATGAAACGGGGGTTCAAAGTTTGTATGGAGAAACAAGATTAGATAGTCTTTTTTATCCGAAACTTCACACAAGTGCTTCTGTAAAAAAATAAGTAAACACGTGTTTCAGGTTTTTTTTAAATTCCACCCCTACGAGGGTTAAATGGGGTAATAAATGTAAAATCAATATTGTTTCGGATTGCGCTGCAATTTGGCATGTAGATAGTTATTACGACGTTAGTTCTCTCTGAGAAAGGATTTTCCAAAATTAACCCTCGAAGGGGATGAAACGGGGGTTCAAACTTTGTATGGAGAAACAAGATTAGATAGTATTTTCTATCCGAAACTTCACACAAGTGCTTCAGTAAAAAAATAAGAAAACACGTGTTTCAGGTTTTTTTGAAATTCCACCCCTAATAGGAAGAAATGGGGTAATAAAGTGTAAAATCAATATTGTTTCGGATCGCGCTGAAATTTGGCATGCAGATAGTTATTACGACGGTAGTTCCCTCTGAGAAAGGATTTTCCAAAATTAACCCTCGAAGTGGATTAAACGGGGGTTTAAAGTTTGTATGGAGAAACAAGATTAGATAGAATTTTCTATCCGAAACTTCACACAAGTGCTTCAGTAAAAAATAAGTAAACACGTGTTTCAGGTTTGTTTGAAATTCCACCCCTAAGAGGGTGAATCAATATTGTTTCGGATTGCGCTGAAATTTGGCATGCAGATAGTTATTACGACGTTAATACCCTCTGAGAAAGGATTTTCCAAAATTAACCCTCGAAAGGGATTAAACGGGGGTTCAAAGTTTGTATGGAGAAACAAGATTAGATAGTCTTTTTTATCCGAAACTTCACACAAGTGCTTCTGTAAAAAAATAAGTAAGTAGGTGTTTCAGGTTTTTTTGAAATTCCACCCCTAAGAGGGTTAAATGGGGTAATAAGTGTAAAATCAATATTGTTTCGGATTGCGCTGCAATTTGGCATGTAGATAGTTATTACGTCGTTAGTTCCCTCTGAGAAAGGATTTTCCAAAATTAAACCTCGAAGGGGATGAAACGGGGGTTCAAACTTTGTATTGAGAAACAAGATTAGATAGTATTTTCTATCCGAAACTTCACACAAGTGCTTCAGTAAAAAAATAAGAAAACACGTGTTTCAGGTTTTTTTGAAATTCCACCCCTAATAGGAAGAAATGGGGTAATAAAGTGTAAAATCAATATTGTTTCGGATCGCGCTGAAATTTGGTATGCAGATAGTTATTACGACCTTAGTTCCCTCTGAGAAAGGATTTACCAAAATTTACCCTCGAAGGGGATGAAACGGGGATTCTAAGTTTGTATGGAGAAACAAGATTAGATAGTCTTTTCTATCCGTAACTTCACACAAGTAGTTTAGTAAATAAATAAGTAAATACGTGTATCAGGTTTTTGAAATTATTTTCCTAAAAGGGTGAAGTTGGGTAACAAAGTCTGAAATCAATATTATTTTGGATTGCGCTGATATTTGGCATCCAGATAGTAATTTTGACGTAGGTATCCGCTAAGAAAGGATTTTTCAAAATTCTCTCTTCAAGGGATGAAGCGGGGGTTCAAAGTTTGGAAAGTCATTTTATTCGACATTTCACACAAGTACTTCTGTAAATAAATAAGTAAATACGAGTTTCAGACTTTTTCAAAATGCCACCCTAAGAGAGAGAACTGGGGTAAAAAAGTCTGACAATCAATATTGTTTCGGATTGCGCTTTTTTGGGTTTTTCGGGTTTTATAAATATGAATCCTGATTTGTCTTAGTCACGCGATAAAATGAAAACAGGTGAACCGATTTGGCTAATTCTTATTTGATGTCTTTAATGATAGAATCGTTTTTACAAAAGAAAAGTTTTAAGTAAATAAAAGGAGTTTTTAACGCGGGCGAAGCCGCGGGGGACTTCTAGTATATATATATATAGACCTATATCATTATTATATATATATAAATATATATATATATATATATATATATATATATATATATATATATATATATATTATATATAATGGAAATGAAATGAGCACAGTGTAGTATAACACGTAAATCTCACCAGAATTAAACCATTTTCAGATGAGGAAAGAAGCTTCTCCTATGGACAAGACACCGATTGTGGTACTTAATAGAACTTACTCAATAGGGAATATGCATGATTTTTTTTATATGTTTATTTCACTGAATAGGTACATCCATTTAACACAGTAAAAAAATTAAATAACACTGAAAGTGTTCAAATTAAGCTACAAAATGTACTTTTAACATTGAAAAAATATGAGGTATCTAAAACGCTGCCAAATTTTCGCGCGCCTTTGTGACGTCACAGTGCACGACACGATCTCCACAGATTAAATATTTTTCACTTTCATAAGTCACTTTCTAATTGACAAATGGTGATGTGTTTAGCAAATTAAAATTTCCCACGCTTTTTTTGCATTTTTCATATAATATTTTAACACATGTAAGAGTATTTTATTTAAAAAAAAATGTTTAACATACAACACCAGAACAATAATGATTCGAAAATAAATGATTTCAAGTAAATGTAAAATACCACATGCATATTCCCTATTAGTAAAATACCTATTACGTGTATATATTACGTACATGTATATCTATATTTACGTGTATATGTGTGGTATAATGTGTTATCCTCAACACCATCTTGCCAAGGGTTTTCTTACGTTGTTTTCCTTTTTAGTACAACTCATGTAAATATAATGTTGTGTTTATCGATACAACATAGTGACTAATACTAGTAAAAGATAAATCATATAATTCTGGAGCCTAATTAATCACACATGATATTTCTCAGTACCTACATAGTTTCCTTCATGTTTATTTAAATATGTGTAAGTAATACAGTGTTCTGTGAACCGGCACCAGATCAGCCAGTGACCTGCTTCTGATTATGTTATCAGAGGTGGTCGGTGGTCAGGGTCACCACACCAGACCACCGGCACGTACGCAACTTAGTTATAGTTATGTTGCTATCACTAACACAACACAAAAGCGTTATGGTATAAAAATAAATCTCCTTATATCAACTTTTGGGATGGACATATTTGCAGTAGCTAGTCGATTACAGTACTATTTCAGTAAATTAATATCAAACTACGAGTACAAGAGTTCATAAACCAGTTAGGATTATAGCACAGAACAGATAATTATACTACGTTACTATAAGCAGGACTTCTGCTAGTCCGCCTGGGGAGGTAGGTACCACCACTTTGCCAAATAAAGGTACGGACACACCACAGCGTCCTGCGCGCGTGCGTGATCTAGGCGGCGACAGACAGCGCAGTAGTATTTGTACCGACTGGTTCACACCAAACGCGATCAGGAAACAATTGAAAAGTACTGAGATCGCGCCTGCAGGACGCAGGACGCCGCGGTGTGGCCGTATCTTAATTCAGCCGTGAATTAGGAATGTTTTTCGATTGACATAGTAGTGTCCAGTGAAATAACGGGCATGTAATACATAACATCTTTATGTCTCATGTAGGATGTCAGTGGTCTCAAGGTAACAGGCGCAGTGCAGTGACATGCTAAATTCTAGCAGTCCAGAATGTAGCATGGCGCTGTATCTGTAATAGGTAGACGTCATCGATTACCAAACGAGCGACGTTTTTGTCCTGTACCTTATAACATTAAAAAAATCAGTTCAACTACTTATACTACTGTAACGTACTTATGTAGTAGGTACATTACCCGAACGTATCAAAGTGCTCGAGATTGAAAGTCCCGAATGATTTCCGATCGTAAAGTTTGCCTCCAGTTGCCACCACTCGGCGACATTTTATACCCATAGTAATAAGCGTCGAGTTACGTTATTAGGGGTGGCACATCGTAAAAAGCTAACGAAGTGGCACCCCTGCGGCATCGTTACTTGGCCTTGGTAAATTGGCTAATTCTACGCGCATAACCACACTAAATTACTGATATGGCAGGAAGGGCTGCAGAGATGGCGGACTGTGCCATGAATGAATAACGTGCAATTACATCGCATGTGATAGTTACATGTAGATATGTCTTAGGGTAACGAGCTCAGTGTCGTGACACTTACAATTTTACCAACGCAATGTTTTGCATATCACTGTGTTTGTTATCGTCTTCTCTTATGATCAGACGAGCGTGTGGATTAAAAAATAATACTGATTTACTCATCGATATAAAACCTCTTTTAGGGTTCCGTACCCAAAGGGTAAAACGGGACCCGGTAATAGGTATTACTAAGACTCCGCTGTCCGTGTGTCTGTCTGTCTGTCACCAGGCTGTATCTCATGAATCGTGTTAGTTAGACAGTTAAAATTTTCATTTTTCACAGATGATGTATTTCTGTTGTCGCTATAACAACAAATATTAAAAACAGAATAAAGTTTAAAATTTTATAGGGGGTCCCCATACAAGAAACGTGTTTTTTTCGGCATTTCAATATAACGCCATCTATGAACGGTTAGGTAAACGTCCATAGATTGCGTTATATTGAAATATGTCGATCCCTAACACCTTTGTGTTAATTTTCACTTAGATACCGCGCGTTAGACGTTAGATGGCGTTATAAGAAATCAGCACTTGGCTCACAGCTGTTTTTTAAAATATTTATTAATTATTATTTTTTGCTGGCGATAAATGATAGTGGTATTTTTTGCTCGATTTTATAAAATACTGTAGTGTGGTACGAAACCCTACGAGTGCGAGTCCGACTTGCACTTGGCCAGTTTATTTATATGTCGCAGCATCAGCACTACGGCGCCATCTATTGGAAACGCCAAGCAGCTCCAGACAGCTGCTTGGGTGTGGTCGATGCCAGTGATGACGTTTGACGTTTGACAGTTTGACCGTAGGACTATTATCTTTTCTGTGGTTTGACAGTCGAGACGGGACTTGACGGGAGTAAAGTGAACAAACTCATTCTGTTTTGAAAGGGAAGAGCGAGCGGTCGCACTAACGCCACGTGGCATCGAACTCACCGCGTTTCTAATCCTAATCCATCCGGTTAATCTTTAAACTGATTTTCAATCTAGTTACGCATTGGTAAAACGAACGATTATGTTAAGTGTTGCGAGTGTTATTTTGGGTTTTCACAATGTCCGAACACTCTGATAACGAGCCTCCCGAACGAGCCTCCGTTATATATATATATATATATCTATGGATTTACTATAAGGTTTTGATAAAGAGAGATTATCTAATAAAACATTTGTTTTTACTCATAATACTTAGATATATATACGACGTATAGCTCCCCAAATAAAGGGCTACACCCTATGTGGTAAATCCTGTATCCATTCTTACCACTTTACTCTAGAAGTCTAAATAGACTATAACAATACGGTCTCTTGCTCGTGCATCTATTTGCGTTCATCTGTGGTTCGGTTATTTATTTATTTATGATCAAATTTCAATCATACATAGTAGTAGGGCACATAGGGCGTAGAGAAAGGCACATAGCATCTTTTAAGATCTTATAATTGTACACCACCGTCTTCTACTTCCTACAATTCTCTGTCCATACAAAGGTTGTCTGGTAGAGATCACTTTTAGTGATAAGACCGCCCATTGTTATACTAACCTTAGACGTATTTATAATATAAGTTAAATTTTTATAATGAATGGTATACAATAAAGAGTTTTGTATTGTATTGTATTGTATAGAGTACCTATCGATATAGATACCGAATCTCGCATCGGTTTATATGTAAAAATAAAATATAGTAACGCCCATGTTATTTTTATTAACATTTACCTAACATAGAGACCGATGCATCATTTGACATTTACCTTTTTATTTTTAACTTTGATCTCACCTAACGTTGTACAACGTACATACCACTATTATTTATTCTGTACCTGACGATAGATCTGTAAGAAAGAAACCTCTAACTTCTAAGAAAGGAAATAACTAAGGCGTTGTGTACACGTGTCTCATGTGTTGATAACAGACTTTCAGATGTTTTTCATAGAAACGTGATACCTCGGTAATAAATCACAACTGTCCAAATATTTACCCGTCGTGTGTTTACACACAAATATTGTGATTTGGGCAGTTTTCTATGAACACCTAGTTAGATAGGCTTATCTCCGTGGATAGATAGATATACATAATAAAACCTATCTCCTTCTGTAGATAGATGATGATGGCCTGGCATGTGCATGGCGGTGCCCTGATACGTGATGTAGGATCTGATGTGTCACGGCGTCCTCGTGTTTCGTGAACTTTTATGATATTTATCGTAGGTAATCTAATTGGATGAATAGAAAAGATTACGTGGTTGCCGCATGGCAATAAACATAACGTTCTCTGTTCTGTTTTGTTATCAAATAGAGATATTTTATTTGTAGACGAAATGATTCCTTCTAATATTATTTATGTCACGAAACAACGGCTACAACGGATCGGATTTGATCACAAGGACTACTTTTTACAAGTTTCCATTGTTTTACACGGTAAGTCTGGGCCACGTCCAGTACCTGTACAATAATGTTGGTCATGGTTTTAGGGCCATGAAGTACCAGAGCTCACTAAAACGTGCAGTGTCTGGTAGTCCAGAGCTTTGCTTAGTGCATAGTAAGCAGAACTCTGGACTATGGTAAGCTATGAGCATACTTTGGA
This sequence comes from Cabera pusaria, assembly GCA_954871355.1. Taxonomy (NCBI): domain Eukaryota; kingdom Metazoa; phylum Arthropoda; class Insecta; order Lepidoptera; family Geometridae; genus Cabera; species Cabera pusaria. The sequence goes on along the minus strand of OX940901.1, from coordinate 25,680,139 downwards.
TTGCGACCGTCTGATGAAGAACTTCTCGCTTTTCTTGTTACCTCATATCATAAAAAACTGGCCAAGTGCAAGTCGGACTCGCACTCGTAGGGTTCCGTCACACAGTTAAGTATTCCATAACTATGATTTTTCGCAACTACAAAATTAACTTTGTTTTTCATAGTGTTTGTATGAAAAACAAAGTTATCTTTGCGGTCGCCATATCTCAACAACTGCTGGCTGTATCTCGTTCAAACCAATTTTCGTTGTTAGTTTTTATTGAGATCTATAGCATATATTTTTTTTAGATTTTTCACTCCCATACTTTAAAAGTTAGAGGGGGGGACACACATTTTATCACTTTAGACGCGCCTATCTTTCAAATGATTGACTTTGAGAAAAAATGATTTTAGAAACCTCAATGTCATTTTTGAAGACCTATCCATAGACACCCCACACGTATAGATTTAAAGAAAACATTTTTTTTTGTTTCAGTTCCATGTATGAGATGCCCCCCTTTAAACTTTTATTTTTTTACTTTTGTATAAAAATCGGAAAGCTGTTTACAGAATACATCTACTTACCAAGTTTCAATTCTCTAGTCCTAACAGTTTCGGAATAAAATGGCTGTGACATACGGACGGACAGACAGACAGACAGACAGACAGACATGACGAATCTATAAGGGTTCCATTTTTTGCCATTCGGCTACGGAACCCTAAAAACTGTCTAGATTAACCATGGGTACTATTTGATTCAATTACTAGCTCTATAAAAAACTCTTGCCAAAGCTTAACATGCCAGTTCAATCAATATTGATGCATGCTTCTCGAAGAATTGTCAACACCATCTAAAAACTGTGATGGAAAGCAGACGCTCCTGCGGCATCCGTTATAATCTACATCAGTGGTTACTACTACCGTTTGCCATCACTATCGGCGCAAGAACCAGATCGTAGCAGAGTTCAACGACTTCTGTCCACGGTACAAATATAACTAACTTCAGCAGCCTGGAGCGCAATTTTCCATCATTAGGACGGCAACAAAGGCGCTTTTCCTTTGAACTCGGCATGCACTAAATTGGGTATTTCCAAGTAATTACAATCAGTAAAAGTGTACGTTGAAATTAAACTTATTGTCGAGTCTTTGTAGTATTGATGAGGCGACTTGTATTTGGAATTCTGATAATGTTTTGTTTATCATGTGTTTAACGGTTAATTTTATTTTCTTGTCTGTCATTAGAGCTGTCCTTTTAACCGCCTTAAAAAAATGGAGGAGGTTTCTCAATTCGACCGTATATATATTTTTTTTATGTGTGTTCGCGGATAACTTCGTCGTTTATGAACCGATTTTAATTATTATTTTTTAGTTGGAATGGAGATATCCCACGGGTGGTAGCACCATGACAAGGAAGCCAGGATCGGATGATAGCATCCCAAAGAAATCAAGGAAAACCTTCGAAAATCCTAGTGGTGACTAGTATCTACTTTTTTTTTTCCATTGAGTATTTTAAAGCACTAACTACTATTTAATTTCGTTCCCTGGTTGAAGTCAGTTTTCGATTTGTTAAAAATTATATGTTATTTAATACTTACTTACATATTACCGTTTATAAATCATACATTTATTTGTTGTTTGAAATGCCTGAAGCCGTCATTTCTATGTATACAATCTTTGTCATCTAAAGGTTGTCTTGAAGAGATTGATTTCAGCAATTAGACTGTCAATTGTAACGCGAGCGCTGATGTATAATATTGTCTGATATTTCTGTGGATGTAATAAGTCGATGTCTCGTCAAAGGTCCTACAAAGAGGTAATTTATCAGTAGAAGAAGTAGCAGCACGATTGGTTCACATACACTTAGGTGTGGTAAAGTAAGTGTGGTACAGATACGAGCCGCGCGGGGTCGTCGACCGCTGATAACGCTGCACCACTGATAACCGATAGCGCGACTGATAGCGAGGATTGTTGCAACACCCGACACAAGCCACGAGTACACCGCTCAATCTATTATTATATAGATTATTCATAGACAACATTACAAAATCTAATGCTATAAGAATCTTTGTCCTGACATACTGACTGACAGACAACGCACATCCTAAACCGCTGGTCGTAGAGACTTGAAAGTTGGAGGGTATATTTGTCTTAGTACATAAGGGTGTACTAAGAAAGGATTTTCTAAAATTCACCCCTTAAGGGGATGAAATGGGGGTTCAGAGTTTGTATGGAGAAACAAGATTAGATAGTGTTTTATATTCGAAACTTCACACAAGTACTTTAAGTAAATAAATAATAAAATACAAGTTTCAGGTTTTTTCGAAATTCCACCTCAAAGAGGGTGAAGTGGGGTAACAAAGTCTTAAAATCAATATTGTTTCGGATTGCGCTGAAATTTAGAATGCAGATAGTTATTATGACGTAGGTATCCGCTCAGAAAGAATTTTCAAAAAATTCCTCCCGGATACGTAACGGGGATTCAAAGTTTGTATGGCGAAACAAGATGAGATAGTCTGTTTTATTCGAAACTTTACACATAAGTTCTTCTGTAAATAAATAAGTAAGTACGTGTTGTAGGATTTTTCGAAATGGGGTAGGTAACAAAGTATGAAAATTTGGGTTTTATTAATGTGAATCCCGAATTGCCTTAGTCACGCGATAACATGAAAATGGCTGAACCGATTTGGTTAATTTATATTTGATGTCTTTAAAGATAGAATCGTTTTTACAAAAGAAAAGTTTTAAGTAAATGAAAAAAGTTATTAACGCGGGCGAAGCCGCGGGGCACTTCTAGTATATAATTTTTTTTTTTGTCGTTTCTAATCACAAAGGAAATATAGTTATTGTGGAATGAGAGTCTGTTTGATAGGCGTGCATTCATCCCGCTTTTTATATCTGTGATATAATATAAACTCGGCCGGGACCTCTCCCGAATAGCTAAATATCAATTCTACTTTGGAATTGTACGTATCCTACCTCAATCCAAAAAAGAAGTTTAATTAGTAAGACTTCTTATTAGGTCTGAGGTATCCTACACATTCAGTGTAAGCATATGAAACAATATTACCCACAGAAGTTATAGCGTAGCGTCATCCTACATGTGTGGAATAACGAATCAATGGTGACTTTTTTTCAGTAAGTATATGAAAAAGGTAATATCTGTAATCTTCAATAAATTCAGTATAATATTTTCGACCTCGGTGGATTTTTCTTTAGTGCTCGTAATTGATTATATTTAACTATTGTGTTACGTGATGTTGTGTGGTGACCTGCTGAGAGTTAAACAATACTATAGTGTATATTTATTTATTTATTTCAGAAAAATACTTAACTTACAGCATTGCCAAAATAAATAATAATATATAACGCTATATGTTAGATAGCGAAACTATACGTAGCTAGCACACTTCATAAAATCACATTTGGGAGTCCTCTTACCCCATCTGTTCATGTCTCATTTCGTGTCACGATCCTGTGACAATCGCCACGGATGGGTAATTCGTACAAACCAACAAAACGCAACTTTAGAAAGCTTATTTACACTACAAGGACAAGTAACGTTTCCGAAAGGGAAACTCGACAAAAACCGCAAAGTCCCTTTTTAAGCCAAACAAAAGTCAATAAGGATAAAGGCTAACCGCTTTATCCTGACTAAATAAAGGAGGAAAAGTCGGGAAAGGGAAGAAAGTTGAATCCGGGAATGTGGAGTTGACGCGGAGTGGAGTGATCGTCATCTAATATGGATGGCGGAGAAGTGATGGAGAGATGAAACAAGTCCATCGGTGGTCGCTTCGCTGATCGGCCGCTCATCTAATTATACGAACGGAGCTTTTAAGAGAAAAACTTTTTTAGGCACGATTTCAGGACTCTAATCATACTAACTCTATCTAACTCTGATCATTTTTCGAACGCAAAAATAATCAGATAATGATCATAATGCTGTCGCAGTTTCCGCTATTTAACAATAATTAAGATAGTTTAAAAACTACAACAACCGACTTCCATGCCCCGCGAGTCAATTTCAGTAGCAAGTTTGAAACGTTTATCGTCATATCTCTGGAGATTCTTATCAAATCTCGATGGAATTATAATAGGACCACCTCGGAAACGTACTCTATAGATTTAAAAAGATACATTCAAATCGGTTTACAATTGACGGAGTAATCGCGTAAAGTACACACAAAAAAAACATACAGACAAATTGAGCACCTCCTTGTTTTTGGAAGTCAGTTAAAAAAACTACAAAACAAAAATACAGTAACTCATAATGTCACATAAAATGGCTGCCATGGCTATTTAGGGTAGTGTTGATTAAAATGGCTAATAAGTGATATGACACTGATATACAAATGTCACAACTAAATGTTTCAGTAGCATGTTTGAGATGTTTATCCACATATCTCTAGAGATATTTATTGGATCTTATATCCTATGCTCTCCAGTGATACGTAAGCGTTTAGTTGGTAATTTTTACTTCCATCGCGCGTAAATATTGCACACATTTTTTTTATTTGGAAACCAATACAAGGTAATGTTTAGAAGGAAGTCATGTCGAAAGATGTTTTGTGATGATAAACAAACTGATGTTTTGTTTTGATGGCTCCGGATAATACTCATATTATCAGTTAACTTTAGTCAATTGTTACAATATTTTCTGAGGTTAGATCAGATGTCCGCCGTCAAGTTATGTTAAGTTACTTATGAAAATAAAAGTGTTTAGTTCACCTGATTCTTAAAGGTACGGACACACCACAGCGTCCTGCGTGCGCGATCTAGGCGGTGATCAGATAGCACAGTAGTATTTAATTTGTACCGACTGGTTAACACCAAACGCGATCAGATAACAATTGAAAAGTACTAAGATCGCGCCCGCAGATTGCAGGACGCCGCGGTGTGGCCGCACCTTAATACTACGTACATTATTTTATGAAGAAAGCGCGTTTCTTGTATGACAACTCCCTTTTTTTTACTTTATTTAGTTTTTATTATATGTTATTACATACATTAAAAGTAAATTAAATGAAAATGTGTTTATTTCAGGCTCATGTCCATTATATGGATTACAACCCAACAGCACAACTGACCACAGTAATACACAATCTGTGAAAATATTACGGTTAAGGAGATACAGCTCTGTGACAGACAGACGGACAGCCGTAAGGAGTCTCAGTCATAAGGTCCCGTTGGTACCCTTTGGGTAAGTACGGAACCGTAAAAAGGAAATCAATAGGTAAGCAAAGACAATAATAATAAATAAATTAAAAATTTAAAAACCACCCCCGACTGATTTGTACCTATATGAATAATTTTATTCATTGCGACCATTCCAATGAGCCAAAACACGACATCTCAGACGAGGAGTTGAGAGTATTCTGCAGATTCAAGGAGATGTCTCAGCATTAGATCAAGTATACCATATTTATGCAATATTATTGAAGTAACTGGATACTGAATTTCCAGGTAATACATATGATTTGACTACCGTTATTAATATTTCCGTTGACCACAGACCACGGATATGATTTGACTAATAACTACGCTAAACAGACAGCAGTACCCTTAGTACGAGTTTTCATAGCAAACTCGATATCGTATATCGAGCAAATTTTGTATGAAAAACAGTACAGCGCCTCTAGTGGTTACTACACTTAACTAAATTTAGGACCAAAACTTAACCAATCAGGGAGCCAGAATAAGTCGAAAACTATGTGAGATCTGTCAAAAGCGTTAACGATGAAAACTCGTACTAAGGGTACAGTAGTGTCATAGAAAAGATAATAATACTACGCAGTGTGACAGGTAAGTAGTGCGCAGAAGCGCCATTTTGATTATTTTGACGTCCGCGTTCAAAGGACTACGAGTTTACGTTAACCAAAAAGGAGCTGATAATATTTAAACGGCTGAAACAAAGCTAAGAACACTCTCGACGAAGACATCTATCAAACAAAACAAATAAATCAAAATCGTTTCATCCGTTTGGGCGCTACGATGCCACAGTCAGACACACAGATACACGTCAAACATATAAAACCCCTTCTTTTTGCGTTGGGGGTTAAAAGCAAAACAAAACAAGCAAAGGTATAAGTAGTATTTTAGGCCTTTTATGTTATTTTTAACCGACTTCAAAAAAGGAAGAAGGTAACGCGATTACTCCGTCAATTGTGAACCGATTTAATTGATTCTTTTTTTAATCGGTAGGGTACGTTTTCGAGGTGGTCACATTGTAATTTTATCGAGATCTGATAAGTATCTCCAGAGATATGACGATAAACGTCTCAAACTTGCGACTAAAATTGACTCGCGGGGTATGGAACACGGTTGTGTTCGTTTTTAAACTATCTTAATTTTTATTAAGTTATGAAGTGTAGCAATGAAGAATTTTCTATTTATTTGTTTGTTTTTACAAAATTGACGAATTTTAAACCCCAGATAACTTTAACTTATTTTTCTTATCAAAAAAGAATTTACTTTGTTTATAAAAGTTCATTAACCTCATAGGATCCTCTAATCTAAATAATCCGTAATCCCTGTTCAAAGGTGGTGATAGTTCACGGAGAGACGCGTGCTCGACCCGTGGCTCGACCTTCAGATTCATCATACAAAAAGAACATTGGATGGTTTGATGAGCAGGACCAACCTCCACCCCTGGCGAGTGGTCACACGTACACATACTGGCTGCAGGTGCACGGCTTTTAAACCGACTTACAAAAAGAAGGAGGTTCCCAAATCATCTGTGTGTTTTTTTTTTCTATGTATGTTTCGCAATTACTTCCTAAATTGTGAACCGTTACGAATGATTCTTATTTTTAGGTTTATTTAACTTGCACGGCATCTTGGCCACGGCATCTCTGTGATAAAACAACATACCCCACCGAGTTTGGGCTCGATTGATTCGTCTTGAAGAGCACTTTATCCATAATAACATCAATATCCGTGGAATATTTTAAAACATCATGCCTTCTGTTAAATACTTAGGTAGTAGGTAGGTAGTCGGTATCTATACAAACCTACTAAAAAGTTAAAAATGAATTATAAGTAAAAATATTTTTTAAAATAAACTGGCCAAGTGCAAGTCGGACTCGCACTCGTAGGGTTCCGTACCACCCCATAGTATTTAATAAGATCGAGCAAAAAATACGTAATAAATATTATCATTTTTCGCCAGCAGAAAATAATAATTAATAAACATTTTATTTCTTATAACGCCATCTAACGTCTAACAAAGGTGTTAAGGATCGACATTTCAATATAACGCCATCTATGGGACGTTTACCTAACTAAGCGTTCATAGATGGCGTGAAATGCCGAAAATAACACGTTTCTTGTTTGGGGACCCTCTATTATTTTTAACTTTATTCTGTTTTTAGTATTTGTTGTTATAGCGGCAACAGAAATACATCATCTGTGAAAATTGCAACTGTCTAACTATAACGGTTAATGAGATACAGCCTGGTGACAGACGGACAGACAGACAGACAGACAGACATACAGACGGACAGCGGAGTCTTAGTAATAGGGTCCCGTTTTACCCTTTGGGTACGGAACCCTAACAAACTTTTATCTTGGACAATGAACTTTTTTTTTTTTTCTTAACCTGTACTGTCCCACTGCTGGGCAAAGGTCTCCCCCATAGCCTTCCACGAATCTCTCTTCATTATCATTTATCATTTATCATTTATTTCTTAATAACATTTGTTATAGGTCAATTTTACAGTATAATAAATTTGATTTACATTAAGTAAACATCATTATAGAATTCATAATTGAGTAGAATAGAATTAAATTCATTAAACAACATAAAATATTGTGTTTGTGAAACAATTGTTACATCAGCCTTATTTTTTCATCCAGAAATTCATTTAATGTGTAATATGCTTTTTTTATTAAGATGTCTTTTATTGTATTTTTAAATATTACATAGGATTCTATTTCACGAATAGTTTTGTCAAATTTGTTATATATTTTTGGTCCCTCGTACCACACAGATTGTGAAATTTTTTTCAATTTTGTGGAAGTTAGTATAAGCCTGTCTTTATTACGAGTGTTGAAGTTGTGAATATCACTGATAGACTGAAAACTCTGTAAGTTTAGTTTAACAAATTTGCAGACTTCGAGGATATATAATGAATGCATTGTTAGTATACCTTGTTCGATGAACAATTGTCGAGCGGGTGTGTCCCATGGAACACGACACATAATTCTAATTGCCCTCTTTTGCAAAACAAAGGCTCTTTGGCGATCTGCGGCTTGGCCCCAGAGATCTATACCGTAGGAGAGGAGTGATTGAAAATATCCAAAATATGCATTTTTGACCGCTGATGCGCTCATCATTTGAGTCAGTCTCGATAGTGCAAAACATGCTCTGCTTAGCTTTTCACACAGATAGTCAATATGCATATCCTCATTTCATTCATTTCATCCATCATTTTTACCTTTTCCTTTATAAATGGGAATTACTTTGACGTCCTTTAAGCAGTCTGGATATTTACCACTATCTAAACATTTATTGATTAGATAGCACAATACATCAATGAATACAGGAGGCATCTTTTTTATAATGCTTGTTGGAATATCGTTGCAATCTTTTGTGGTTTTATTTTTTATTTTGTGTATTAATTTATACATATCATAGATTGAGAAGTTTTTGAACGAGCTTATCTCCGGTACTCTATTTTTTGTATATAATTTTAAATAATCAATAGCATTGTTTACGTTCGCGTCTATATTATTATTTCGAGCAGTTATAACAAAATAATCATTGAAGGTTTCTGCAAGACTTTTAGATTTGACATCTACGTTATCTAACTGATTTTTTGGTATTTTGTAAGTTTCTCCCTTTATGAGAGTCCATACTGTTTTTATTGTATTTTTAGATTTATGAATTTTAGTGTCAAAATATTTGCGTCTATTGGCTATAATTAATCTAGAATAATGTTCTTCAAATTTAGATATTTGATTTGTTATGTCATTATTATCAACATATTTATTACTTATCATTTTTAAATCAGTGAGAAGGGCTTTTGCATTGATTACCTCTTCATTAATCCAGTTATTATCTATTTTTTTGTCAGGATATTTACGATATGGAAAGCATTGGTAGAATATGTTACAAAAGGAAGTGATTACATTCTTTAACTGTACATCGGGTTGATCTTTGGATGAAAGTATATTACTCCAATCATAGTTTGATAATGCTATTTCAAAATTCGCAAGCTTTACTGGGGTTATAAGCCTTCAGCGCAATGTCTCTCCAGCCAGGCTGGTGGGCCACTATATCGTCACGCCACCTCTTTCGTGGCCGACCACGTCGTCGCCGACCATCTGTGGGGACCCAATCTGTAACGATTTTGGCCCACCTTGCTGGATGCATACGGACTACATGACCTGCCCAGTCCCATTTGAGCTTTGCACTTTTTGAACCTGCGTCTGTGATGCCGGTTTTGGAACGGAGCGTAGTGTTTCGAACTCGGTCTGTTCGTTTAACTCCGAGAATGCTCCGTTCCATGGCTCTCTGACAAACCTTGAGCTTGGACTTCTGTGCCTCCGTCAGTGACCAGGTTTGAGCTCCGTAGGTTAGGACAGGCAGTATACACATGTCGACTAGGGTGCGCTTTAGTGACAGAGGAAGGTTGCCCTTCATCAGCGACTTCATGGACCAGTAACTCCTCCAGGCATTTTCAATTCGGCGACCGATCTCTTTATCTTGCCGATTTTGGAAGGAAACTATCTGGCCCAAGTAAATGTATTCGTCGACATACTGTAATAACTGCCCGTCTACCTCGACCCTGCGTTTCGTGCTATTAATCATGACCTGGGTTTTTGACTGATTCATTACAAGTCCAACCTCGAGGCTTGCCGCGCTCAGATCTTGGAGCATTTGTTGCAGTTCTGTAGCGGTTGGGGCAATTTGTAAGCATTGGCTCGCCGACGTCGATGCCCTTTGTTGACCATGACTCCGCAAGTGTTTTAAACACTTCTTTTAAAGTGCTAGTGAACAACTTTGGGGAAAGTGGATCACCCTGTTTCACGCCTTTTTCAACATTAAAATGAGGACCAGGATTGGCATGTAATTTTATTGAAGCTGTACTGGTTTTATATATGTTTTCGCAAAAGCCAAAAACAAAGAAATATATATGTTTTTAATAAGGTCTATGTATGTTTAACTATGTGTTGATTTTGTAGAGCAGAGAATATGGCGGAGTGTTTAATACTATCAAAAGCTTTTGCGTAATCAACAAAAGCTAGGTAGAGGGGTTTATTGAATTCTATTGCTTTTTCGATGACTTGATTAAGGGCATGTAGGTGATCAGTAGTCGAGAAGCTTGGGCGAAAACCAGCTTGTTCGGGTGGTTGTTGGCTATCTAACTTGCTATCTATTCTATTTTGGATTACTTTTATGAAAGTTTTGTAGAGATGTGACACTAGGCTAATAGGTCTATAGTTTCCGATGTCGCATTTATCCCCTTTCTTGTGAAGGAGGACAATGTTAGAGTGACACATCTCTTTTGGGAGTTCAGGACTCCGATCAAATTTCATACTTTTTAAGGCTTTATGAACTTCGAATCCATTGATGAAGGGGATCGTGTCATCTCGGGTGTATGATGTGTTCGGTGGTCTATTTGAGTTGTCAGAGTAGAGATTTTTATAGAATTTGGTGGATATTTCTATTATTTTTTCTCTGTTGTTATGTTTGATGCCATTTTCGTCTTTGAGACTATTAATCCAGTATTTACCACTTTTTAAACCTTGTTTAGCTGTTCTTACAGAACTATGTCTTTCTAATGCGAGTTTGACTAAGTGGCAATTGTGTTTTCTGAGGTCGTTTCTTATGCTGCGCTTGGTTTCTTTATCGATTTTCCTGAATTCTTCCGTTCCTATTTCTAAATTGACTCTGTCATTTATTAGTTTTAATGTATTTGTGTTCCTTCTTTTTTCTTTCTTTAATTTTCTTGCTAGCTTTTTTTATACCAGTAACTATATGGTATCGTCGTATTGACGTCGTATCGACAATGAACTAAAATGTTAAAAATAAATTCTAGTAAGTATTTGGCGCGTAGATACTTACCTATAGTTTTAAAAGCTTGAGGCACTGAAGTATAGTAATTACCTAGCCTGAAAAACGGGTAGTGCTTCAAGCTTTTAAGAATATAGGTAAGTACCTACACGCCAAAACATTACTAGAATTTATTTTTAACATTTTAGTTCATTGTCCCAGATAAAAGCTTGTTTTTAAAAATAATTTTTACTTTTAATTTATTTAATTGGTAGGGTACAATCTAGGTAGTCCCACTGTAATTTCATCGAAATCTGATATAGATACTTATCAGATCTAGAAAAATGTTCACCCTTTGAATGTGGATTTGACCCTAAATCTTTAGCTCGAGCTATATAATTTATACAATACAAAAATAAACAGTAAATTTTTAAGTTAAATTTTTAACCCATCCAGTAATAGTATCTAAGAAGATAAACACCTTAAACTTAGTACTGAAAATGACTAGCGCGGCATGTGAAGTCGGCTTTTTTCGTTTGGTGAACGATCTGCAATAATTTTTTAATTATATTTTATTTTAATGTGTAAAGTTTTACTTGAACTACCATCTATTGTAATATTTTTATTAAAAAAAAACTCACAGGATTGCAAAGATATAGACCGTAACTTACACAAAAACTAAACCGTAGAATATCTCGAGATTATTACAAGGACTGATAGTTAATATCTGAAAGAACTTCTATGTTATAAATTAAGGATATTTATCGTAAAAGGTGTTAAAATATACATTTTAAATATAGCATCCATTCCTTAAAAGCTACAACAGAAATTAACACCCTATTCAAAGTTCACAGAAGTTTTCAAATGTATAAAATAAATAACACATTCAGATAATAATCATCAAACTGAGCACATACGGCTCGCATCACCGCCGGTGACTCTCTTTCAACATCCTCTGTGATATACATGTTTCTACTAATTTCTTATTTATTTTCATTACCCTCGTCTTCGCATCAAACCAAACTATCTCCTAATTCGTCAGCACTAAGCTACACAATCCTTTTTTTCAGTTTCTTCCAGATAAATTTCCACATTAATTAATGCATGCACTTCAATGAGAACATCCACTTGTCTTTTCAGATCTATTAATATAATTTCCACGTCACGCTATTAGAGATCTTCCCTGTTAATATTAAGATCTATTTTAGCTCGATTAGTGACTTTTGGAATCATACATGCATCATTGATATTAGATTCTCCATCATTAATATTAAGGTCTATAATTGCTTCTTTTATATGAAGTTTATGTTTCCCATGTGGATTGAACTCTATCTCTTTCAGGTTTAGGTCGTTTTCAGCTCGTATGTGGTATGTTTTTCAAAAGAGTGTCTCCACACGTGTAGCATCATCCTTCAACCAAGTGGTCGTGCGGTGGTACCTACTAGGCTACTCGAGATTATGTTCACAAGAGACTTTGTTTCGCTCGTCGGCAGTCATAATAACTCGATTGCTCGATGACTCGTTAATTGCGGCATGATGCGAACGTGATATAATACACTCAAACTTGTTTATAATTCTATCTGTCCTATTTCTTTTTAATTTGTTGTTTTTAATTTCCTTTATCATTGATTTGTCGGAGGAATGAATGGATTGTTGTGATTGAGGTTGTTTGTCGTCATAAACTCGTTAAAGTCATCTATTTCGGCGAATAAGGAAAGTTCCGGTAAACGATTCTAGCGGTAGGTGTTCGTACTCGTATGTATTTATTGTTGATACCTTCTCCGTCTCATCTCGTTACAGAGATGTCGAAGTTCCGACGGAGGCGTTAACTCGTATGAACTCAGTTAACTCGCCCAGTGTAAGGAGCCAGAAAAGCTCTCACTTCTTACCTTTATACAATGCGATTATTTCGTTGCGTAGTCAAAGATAACTTAAGCTGCAATTAAATTTCTGTTTATTTTCATCTTATGTCTTATTCTGTACCCTGACTAAAAAACGTTTGTACCTCTGTCACTCTGTCAGTTTTTTACCTAATATTAATGACTCCTAAACGGACGATACGATCTTACTGAACAAGGAGGATATTCTGAGGGAGATACTGTATAGCACGATGGTGAACATAGGCTACTAAACACATTGTGTTCTTAAAAAAAAACATTAAATACGAAGTCGCGGGTTTTAGCTAGTTATGTATAAAAAGTTAGTTATCTAAGTGATAGATCCCGAACAATATGATATCGTTATGTAAGCCGCTGTAAAAAGCCGAAAGTGGTTGGGCCTTAATATTCATTATAATGCAGTCAGTAATCTATATCAGCCTTCTTTTCTAGTTTAGTTTAGTTTTTTATACCATTACCGCACTGATGTACTCTGCCTCTCCAAACACACGTTTCCAGAACGATTTTTGTTCAGCTGATATTATCTAGTCAGAAAGGTAACATTTCAAAATATAAATCATAATTCGACTTCCATACCGCGCGAGTCAGTTTTAGTAGCAAGTTTGAGACATTAATCGTTATATATCTCTGAAGATTCTAATCAGATCTCGATTAAATTACAATGGGACCACCTACCAATTAAAAAATAATTATTCGACTCTTGCGATTGACGGAGTAATAGCGTAAATACATAGAAAAAAAATTAAAATAACGGACATACGAATTGAAAACTTCTCCTTTTTGATAGTCGATTGAAAATGGATTCAACGTAGAAACTACCAAGTCCGAAGCTCTACAACCTGTAAGGTCTGTACAAACAAATATGTCATCAGCAAACACGAGGGTTTAAAAAGTTGCCTCGTCTAAGTGAAATAAAATTCGTCACCTCTTCGTGATATAGCAGCGTCACCCGGCTTCTCTCGCCGGGACTGTCGCAGTAATGATGATGGATTGCCTTACTTTACTTCACAAATAAGTACTTAATTACGTTTGATTCGGAGTGTTCGCGCAGATAATGCGAGGGGACCGAGGGGTGTTAGACGATTAAAGTATGTCACGGAACTCCTTTTATTTCATCCACGAATTGTTGCTGTATTTTATTTCTCGGGATCTTTGGTCCGCAACAATTTCATTAATGGATTATGTTAAGTATATTAAGTATATTATTACAAAGCGTATTTGAGATAATTTGTAATTCGCTTGGATTCTGTCTAATTTTATCTGAAGGTGAGGATAAAATTGTCTGAGAAATAAGTAGAAATCTAGCTTTAGTAGGATGCATCAGCATAATGTCTAGTCTAATGGTTTGTTTGCCTCCGGCTGTGATGCCGTGAACGATGACAAAATATCTCTTTATAACATTTTAAAATAATGTATTTTTAGTCATTTACATTTCATAATATCTTCAAAAAAAACACAAATAAATTTAATGTATAAAAACATTATGCAGTTATGCAAATGGTTTCTAAAAATATGTATGTTCTTGAGAAAATCTGATTATTATAATATACAACGGTGAAACTGGTTGTGATGATAGATACCAGTTTTGGTCGACGATGGTTGTAAAATAAACTTTATTTGTGTGTTAATATGGTGTAGATTTTAATACAGATATAAATCTAGTATGCCTTGATGGATAGTTTTGTTTTTAATGATGAATATTATTTTCATTTAGAGTTTGATAAGCGCGGAGTCGAATAGACCCAGCGCAGGCTGCCCCGATCTCGAGGGGAGGTGGGACCAACATGGCTAGAAGAGTGCTCCGACTGCTGTCCGTGTAATTGTATGTCTAGCGTGCTACCACCTGCTGGCGTCGTCATTGACCAGCAGTAAGGACACAGGGTGAGAGTGATGATGGACAAACACTACTATAATTATGCTATAAAAAATCAGAAACACGAACGAGTCTCGAGATAATCATTACCGAAAAACACAGTAAACAAAATGAATGGCTAAGCAGTGTAGCCAATGTGTGAACATTTAACTATGTCAAATGCCTTAGGCAGCTTATTGCCATATTTTTCTGAGTTACAATTTTTATCGCATAAATTGCATTCTCTATGTAGCTACTATTACCCTGATGCCCCAAATGAGTTGTTAAGGCCTGTTATCAACAATATCAGATCTGATTAGGGCAGGGCAAACGAACGAGAGTGACACTGAGTCACTGAGCTACTACTTATGCCCTTTATAAAACGACACGAGACTCCAGGTAACTTTATAATTTTATTTCATAATAAAATGAAATTCAGTAGTTATAGTCGTTGATACACTACTGCCATAGATAGACCCATACTTAGCTTTATTCATTGTAAATATATATTCTGCATGTAAAATAACGAAGTAAGTTCGTACGTTGAATGTTTTTTTGTACTGACAAGGTGGATTTTTGAGATGGAACCGTAAGGGCAGGTGCCGTTGTAACTACCGTAAACTTGTACTACCGTAAACCTAAACCGCGAGGCGATGCGATTACGTTACGGTTTAATGTGCGCCAAACCTTATTGCTTGTTAGAAATCGGATCAATTGGAGGCAGTCGAATTCTAATAAACGCAGCTGAATATTTGGTCAAAATAATGGAGTCTTTTGAGAACATTGTCCCTTACGGTCACATCTGAAAATAGTGTACGGTAATACGGTCCCACCCCAATAGTGCCACTTTTACCACATTTTCATAAGTGACGAATACCTACCTATTTATTATATGCACAGCTTCTGCAACCAAAGCTATTACAATTTTCGCTAAACGCTAATATTTAGTAGAGTCATACATACAGCCTATCGTATAAACGTACATAACTATTATATCATATCTCAAGCTTTAAAACACACGTCACCTTCAAAGCCCATAGAGCAGAAAGTAACTGATGAATTCCAAAGTACTTTAGGCGCATGAATTAACTCCCGAGGGAACTCCGAAATCGCCAACATCGTACGAGCCTCCTCAAACACTCCAACGGGGAGGTACTCTTCCACGAAATTGCTGCCAACCCTGACTCAGCAAACCAGCGAAAACAGACCTCTCGAAACAGCTAAAACACTAAACCGTTACAGCTCTTTCTGACTGGACGCCAGCAACCAGTACACAGAGAGCTGGAAAGCTCTAAGATGATGTTTCGAAAAGTTCGAAGGGCAAAGGTCTAGGCGAATGGTCGGGGCGCAGTATGATTGATTTGGTCGCTGAT
The DNA here is from genome assembly GCA_954871355.1 of Cabera pusaria. Lineage (NCBI taxonomy): Eukaryota > Metazoa > Arthropoda > Insecta > Lepidoptera > Geometridae > Cabera > Cabera pusaria. Next base: position 25,664,045 of record OX940901.1, on the reverse strand, counting down.
AAGGGAAGGCAAGTCTTGGCGTTTAGTAATTCGATACGAAATTAGGTAGACGTTTGCCGATTATGGTGGCACATCATCTATCATGCGTTGTTTGGAACGGATTCAGATCGAGCGAATACTCCGCACGTTGAGGATATAAGACCAGGGTCTCGCATTTCGTTACCATATGTCAGATCATTTTATTTGATGGTAATTCAATGCTTCCTTGTCTGTTACGTGTTCGATTTCAAATTACTTTAATATACCATTTCTTTACCCTGCCCCACAATGTTGTTTTTTTTTTATTTATATCGGACAGACAAGCACTTAACTATCTCACGTGATGATATGTGAGGATGTAGTCTACGATCAAATCATGCTTCTATGGAAATGGAAGATGACCGGGACTTTAGTCCAAGGCTTTTAGTCCAAGTTTCTTCTTCCTTCAGGTTTCTAGTTGTAAGACACCTTTCAGCGGTGCGATTAAATTTACTCACTCTCAGGGATGTAAAGGAGGACGAATACCACCTCAGTGCTCCCAGCCAACCTCACCTGCCCGTGGTGCATCCTGCTGACCAACAAACGGGGTTCTGGCGACCGACAAATGGCGGTATAACCATTTTTAAATTATGGCGTAGCTAAATACCAGAGGCCGGTGACGGACGGCAGCGTCGACGGTGCGAGAAGCTACATCCTGCAATTGCCAACCCGCTTGCCCAGCGTGGCGATTAGGGCATACCCCTCCCAATGAGCCAAAGATCGGGCTAAGTAGCGTATCTTGGGAGAGGCCTACGTCCAGCAGTGGACTGACACTGGCGGATTATGATGACTCACTCTCAAATACTTGTAATATTGTAGTTTTATATAAGTATATTTTTAAATAAAGCTTACTGGCAATTTGGGTTTCACATTACTAGTACAATATTGTTAACCCCTCCAACTAAGCTAAATATGCCGTAGTAAGTTGACGTCAATAGTGCAATGGGTAGGGATCGAACTCACGACCTCTCGATCGCCAGGCCAGCGTCTTAGCCATTGGGCTAATATTGCCGATTTACATATAGTGTGATCGTCACTCGATGTCATCGCGAGCAGGGAATACAATCCCGGCCTCGCGACATTACTTATGCAAATGGCAGATATTATTTCGGAACAATTGTGTGATAATTCTAGATATTTACATATAAATGGAGGCAGAAGTCGGTCTGTTATATCACTGGGTATCGGGTTTGATCTCTCATAGTTTTAACGGCGCATTATTTTTGTGTTAATAATGTATGAATGACAATCATTATCATTTTATTTTCGAGTAAAATGTAAGAGAAATGTTTAATCAATTTCTTCCGAAGGATTTAAAGTAAAACTTTATTAGTGGAGTAGGTTTCTAAGATGTAAATAAATCTGTGAATATAGCACCCTTGATAATGGGGTCATCGTCACTACGGGCGGATCATATGTGATTATAACCTACCTGCGTCCGTAGATTTGGTTGGACCTGCTCGTAATCCCTGGGTTGAACGAATAATGGTTAGCTCTGGCCGCGGCTCGAACTACCCACGATTTCACACAAAGACATGTCGCCAATCGGTTCCCCGAGTTCCAGCATGTTGTTCAGTGCCAGCTATTTTGAATCGAACCACAGATATCTATGGACCGATATATTGTACTCCATCGTTCAACAACTTGCCTTACTGCCCTCGTATCCAACTCCGCCAATCGTGAATCGATTTGAATGATTATTTTATAAGACCTGATAAGTATCTCCGTAGATATGGCAATGAACATCTCAAAGTTTGGTAGGTATTCAAACTGACTAGGGCGGTCGGCAATTGGAGTGGGTTTATTAGTTTTTAAACTATTATAATATTACATTTATACAGTAGACAACTCTTAAGATCATATAATACATACTAATAAAATATTTACTTTAAAAAACCTTGAACTTTTTATTGATGTCTCATAACATAAAAGCACGAGAAGCTCACAAAAAATAAATAGGTAGGTATGTTGAGAATTTCATAGTCCCGAGATAAACTCGAGCACGTTTTTACAAACCAAACTATTTTGGAATATTCTGGTACAAAAAATAACGTCACGTAACACAGAAGCTTTATCTTGAATAACATGTGATGCAACCGTCTCTTTCTAACATGTTCAGTTAGAGCAGGACAACGGACGTCTTTGTGACAAAATGACCGTGGCTTTTAAAAAACAGGTAAAAACTTTAATCGTATTAGTTTTGTTTAAGTAAATGGTTCGTTTATTTATGTGAGAGGATCACAAATAGACAACGTTTACGATGAGGCAGTTTCAGCTACTAAGTACATAAAACACACATTTATTTGTTATCAGTTGAGCCCCCGGCAATTCATTAAAATAAATGTATAGTAAGTGTACAAGTAAGACAGTTGATGTTGTGTTATAATATACTAGCAGCCCGCCCCGGCTTCGCACGGGTGAAATTGATACATAATATTGGACGGCCCGTTGGAGTAAAAGATAGTTACCTTGACTTTTAACCCGACGGTTGCTGGTTATAGTCCTAGCCATATTGATTTTCTCAAGTTTTTTTTACTATTCTCTACTATATTATGCATGTATTATACATATAAACCTTCCTCTTGGATCACGCTTTCAATTAAAAGAACCGCTTCAAAATCCGTTGCGTATTTTTAAAGATTTAAGCATACATAGGGACGGACAGACAGCGACAGCGACTTTGTTTTATACTATCTAGTGATAGTGAAGTGATATTATATAAACTATTTTCCAAAAAAAGTAAAACCGACTTCATAACTACAAACAGGCACTCAAAAGCGAAAAATAAATTACTTAATATAATTATTATAAGCGCTACCCACTTATCTATTTGAAGTCGGTGCCTCCATTGTGTATGATCTTCTTGGGACTCTTCTTCTAAAACCATTACATTCTCCTATGTTTGAGGTATTTATCTCCATATCTCTGGAGATACTAATCAGATCTCGATGTGCTACGGTGGTACGATACCCTTCGTGTGCGAGTCCGACCGAGTTAGTCTGACTCGCACGTGGCGGTTCTCTTTATTTAGAGAGAGATATTTTGATCTCAGGCTATTCATAAGTTAAGTGCAAACGGGCAACGGTACCTACATAACAGGCAGACGTTGAAGTCATGGTCAGCCTCCATACTTCCCGTCACCGAGGCCCCCAGGCAGGAGCAGGCACTAACGTCAACAATCGGCCCGAGGCCCCCAGGCAGGAGCAGCCACTAACGTCAACAATCGACATCCGTCCATCCTCCCAGCTCCACAATTATTACCGACTATACTGTTTTATACACCATTTAACTAGGCACCATTCACACCGCACCGTGCGGCTCGCGACGTGCGACGTGCGACGTTCGGTGTGCTCGCGAACGTTCGCAATACAGCCAGCATTTTAGGAACTTTACCTAGGTACAAGTAGTGGTTTGGTAGATAACATTTTAGTTTTTATTCCGTTTTTTTTTAAATTTGGTTTAATTATAATTGTTTATGGTTAATTTTAATTGATGTATATGTCGCAGCCAACTAGCTAAATTAGCCGTTCAATCAACATCCTCTTTACTTTCAATTAGTGGCCTAAATGATATTCAGCCGTAACGTTTGTTACAACATTTAATAAACTGGCTTAGTCTGACACTAAGGCAACATGCTAGGGAACAGTGACCACCGCGTGACGTGCGCCAACGGCGTAGCGAGGAGGACAGCCGCGGCAGCGGCCGCGAAAGCTTTCATTTATGAAGTTATGATGGTAGAAAGGAACTACATACCAGTTTTTCCTACACACATTGTATGTAGTTATATCTAGGACTCATACGTTTATCTTTTTAAGATACGACCACACCGCGGCGTCCTGCATCCGCTTGCGCGTTCGCGATCTGATTTTCAATCGTTTTCTGATCGCCGTAAATCGCGTTTGGTGTGTAACGGTCGGTGCAAATACTACTGCGCTATCTTTCGCCGCCTAGATTGCGCTCGCAGGACGCGGTGTGGTTGTACCTTTACAAGTACCTAAGCATTTTTATATAACAGTATAATGGTAAACTAAGTGTAAACGAGACTAAGGACTCAATACAAACAGCTCCATGTGTTAGCACTTGTATGAACGAACATAGTAGATAGAAGCGCTATGTAGTACATCGTACAAGCTCTTGTAAGTTCGTTTCCATGTAAGCAGCGGCCACGTTTATTACAATAGCCCGGCTACGGAACCTCACACACCATTACACAACCGTTTAAACGCGCGTTCGCTGATCTCCAATTTTATGTACTGTGCTTAATGCCCGCCTACTTACCACAATCGTACTAACTGCTAAATTATTCTGTGTCGCAGTGTAGCTATAATGTAGCAGGGCCACGGACAAAGCCGATTTGAGCTATAATTCGCAAATACTGCAGTCGTATATTATACATATTTGTTAATATGTACCATTCAGATGTTTCATACAATATATTTAGGTACTCTGCTTTAGGCTCGACACAAACCATATAAAAACAATAAATAGTGTTATTGAATCTTTGAAATTGAAAAAGTATCTCCGCGTGTAAATCGCTTTCGTAATCTGTATAATAATACCACAGTTTTACAATGGCTTAACAGTTTTACACTCCATTGTAAAACTGTTAATACCTTTTGGTTTTGGACTTTGAGAGTTTATGCTTGCAAAGTTTACCAATAGGTACCTATCCAAGATCGTAGGGGAAACGGGAAACGCAACATATTTCTTTGTTCATGATCAGCATAGATACCTACATTTAGTTTGCAACCCTGTTGGGAGAGAATGCACAACCCTGTTGGGAGAGGATGCACAACTCTGTTGGGAGAGGATGCACAACCCTGTTGGGAGAGGATGCACAACCCTGTTTTTTTTTTTTTTTTTTTTATTTTGTTCCGCCCTTTGTATTTCCTCCGACACAGGTCAGAGACATTTGAAGAGCGGGTTATACTATGTTACTCAGTAGCAATTAGCTATTATAAGCAGTGCTAATAATTATGTACAGTTTCTTTGTTTTTTATTCATAAGTGTGATGACCAGTGATGTACATGAAGTAGATACTTACATATTATATATATATATATATATTGCATAGATAGTAAAAAAGAAAAATGGATATATTTTTCTTTCATTCTTTTTTTTTAATAATTTTTGCTTTTTTCGCTTTCTTTTCATTTAAGCACAACCCTGTTGGGAGAGGATGCACAACCCTGTTGGGAGAGGATGCACAACCCTGTTGGGAGAGGATGCACAACCCTGTTGGGAGAGGATGCACAAACCACCTCTAAGTTAATAGCGGCAAACTTATGTTTAAATCATAGCGTTATGTTAGACCGAGGGAGCGTACATAGTGAAAAGGGAGAGCCGTAGTACTCGTACCTACTTACAGTACCTACATGATCTGATGTACTTATGTCCTAGGAGAGATCTAACTTTGTGTAGCTGTGGTGACATGATGTACGCTGGATATGATGACAGTGATGACGAGGAAACGATAATTTTAATAGTTTAACCTAGTTTAGTCGCTCCATTGCATTTTTATAATATGTATACATAGCTCAGACAGAATACTGAACAAAATGTTCTAATCTGGGACATAGAGGTAAACCAATGAATCTGGGATGGAAAACTATATGCTATGCTATATATACTTTGTTGTGAACACTTTGTAGCTCTTTGAAAGCAAATTTACTTTGTGGCGGTGTTGTTCTTGATATCCGGGACTCGGGAGCGATTTAAATAAATGATGTTCCCACGTGTCGGGCAACTTCACCACTCTCTGAAATGCCGAAGTTATATATTCACCGACATTTGCCACAACAGCTGTTTGCAATTTTAAACCACTTAAGTCGCTTCTGGGGCGTCGTAGCGAGCGGCAAAAACCGCCGGGAACCGCCTCGGGACCAGATAAAATGTGTAAGTCTCATAACAAAGCCTCGGCGGCCAGAAGTGCTCATATCCTAACGAATTCAGCGAACGAAACATTCTTGAAACTCACCAACTTCATGAATTTCCCGAGTCTCTCCCTCGCACCCATAGCTCCGTCCCGCTCGTACTCAATCTCCATTACGGCGATCGAGCGACATTGAGCGTGATATTGCGCGCAAGGATATTTGGGAATTACTGCCGTGCGGAAACTGTATGCCAGGGGAAAGTGGCTCGTACTGCGGGGGAGTACGGCTCGGTGAGTCAAGGGAGCAGGCACGGCTCGGGCGGAGATAAGGCAGTACTTCCCTAAGAGGGTAAGCGTAAGAGTAACTCGTGAGATGTCAGCCTCGCCATCAAGCCACCGCCGGAATATGCGTGGATAAGAATAGACGCGAGCCTAATTCCTGTATGGTAATGAGCACCCATCAAAGGATAAATTTCATCCCTTTGATTGGAGGAAAAATCTCCACGGACGGGGATGTTGTTGCTAAGGGATCAAACATAATATTATGGAAAATATCATTGGAAAAATGTTTGCTTTTATAATGTTACTTTGTCTTGTTTGTAGAATAATCAGGCTTGTAAGAAGCTTTTAAAAGAGGTGCTCCTCCTGATTGCGTTTTCTTCGTGATAATTTAAGTTAAATATAATGTTATGAAAATATAGCTCCACTACCTGTGTGTGTGTGTGTAGGATCCCGCGGCTTCGCCAGCGTTAAAAAGAATCCCAAAGCCTTAATCCATAATACTGGGTATCTCTGTGCAAAATTTCAGCTATATCAGTCCAGCCCAGAAGCCCCAAACAAACAAACAAACAAACTGACTTTCGCATTTATAATATTGGTGTTGATTATCCTTAGATGTATTTATTACCTAATGACAAAAATAACAAAATTAAAAATCTGACTGCAATATTTAAGTGCAATAAATTCATAATAAAAGTAATTTAAGTGTGTTATTGTGCATGCTACAGAATAAGATACTTCACTGATATTAAAACGACCACCTGATAAGTGAAGTAAAGATGATAAGAACAAAAAGCTCACCTATATCACAGTCCCACATACCGGCACCACACCATGGGTTCCGAGACGTGGCCATAAATCAGGCAAGGTAAGCTGCAGTCGGCTCCATAGGCACGATTCATGGCTTCCCTCCTCTCCACGGTGTTCACATGGTAACTGTAAACACCACGGAACCATGCAGCGGGACCCGGGACACAGTACTCATGCCAGTTACTATGGACCCGGAGTGATTTTCATTTAAATTCCTACTAGGGAGAAACGATAGCAAGACAGAATGAAACCAAATTATGCAAGAAACAATTGATGTAGACACGGCTCAAGACAAAAGGCCAATTTCACCGTTTCGAAAGTTTTAACTATTTAACTGACTATATCAACATATAAAAGTTGTAGTTTATCTAACAGATAAGTTCCCAATAGGTTATCTTATCAGGGACTGGACTAGGAACCAATGTAGCACTCGTATTCAAAACATTTCTTTGTTTAAGTCCAACAATAAAACAATTTTATGCTCAGTACATATCACAGTTTTAGTCGTTTTTCAATGTCTCTCTTATAATCGTTTTCATTTCTTCTAAAGACATTTTAACAGCTGTAAACAAACTGCCTTGAACAATGTTCGACGTCGACGCGTTATCAGGGCAAGAAGAAAGTCTGCAAGAAAGTTTGATAAGTACCTATCAAGGCCCATGGAGCCTTGAGGTCCAAGGTCTTAACGTTCTCTGAGATTTAAGTTAAACTCCTCGACTGAGAATAAGGTAGTAAAGGTGTAAATGCTGGATGAGTATCAAAGATATTAGATTGGTCTTGAAGGGCCCACTTGGTAACAGCTAGATGAGAGTCAAGTTCAAATTTAATGTATACAAACTCAGTTTTTCAACATTGTTTTTATATTACCTATGTATAGATTTGGAAACTATGATTCACAAAGGTGCAAGGACACAAAAGCTCTTCGCGGTTCTCCTTCAGCGCATGTTATAATTCAAATATTCATATGATACTGCTTATTATCCATACAAAATATATAAGTTAGAAATGCGGCTTTCAAGTTAAAATAGTATCCGTGTCTGACAACCCCCCATCCCCAGCAATCTACATAAAGGCCTCGTATCACACTATCACATATTCTGCCACATCCCTCGGGATTTCCAAATGTCAATTACTGCGCTTAAAACCTCTCTATATTTGATGGCACGTTGAAGCTCACAGTTCATACGAGTAGGGAGTACGGGGAACTATCCCTCTAATTTTGATGGGAATTAAATGGTGCGGAACCCTTTGTTCGATGGTAGTCGAGTGAGCCGGCCTATTACCCAGTTACTATGCAGGGTTGTAAATTGTAATCATGTAAATGGGCCTGGATGAAGGATTGGATGGTTGAAAGCGTTACATGAAGGAATCATACGCCACTCGACCATAAATAATAATACCTACTTGAGCTTTAAACGTTGTGCTAGATCCTTCCTGCTTATTACCATTTGCACCATTACGATTCCTTTGTTTCCTATAGGTTTTATTTGCCTACATTATAACCAATGCTATATTTTTAACAAACTCACGAGCAAAATATTGACCTAAAACTACTTTGTATTGCTAAAAGTGTTCAGTTTCAAAAATGTTGACACATTTTTTAGTCAATATTTTCTTGTAGGTAATAAATATAATTTACAAACAAAGGCGCTGTTTTGGCACAGAATTGATAATAATACTACGTTTTGGCAAAGTTATATAAATAGTCTCATAGCAAAAACTGAAAACGTGTCCATAAGCGCCGGATGCCGTTTGACCAAAATCCCCACATTTTTTACTGTCAACTTGCATCTGTAACGAAATTACTTTAAAAATAACATCTGAATTCTGTCAGCTGACTGCCTCACCCTGAGGTTAAACACACAGGGTGAAAACAACCCTCTATTAAGGCATACAGAGTCCATTTTCAAGTGAGAGGTGTACGTCAAGGGTGTAACCGACAACATAAAGGAATCAGCTGTTTGCAAAGAAATTGGAATTCGTCGGAGGGCAAGGTTTTTAAAAAAATTAATTATTGTTTGTAATTTGTTTCCCTTTGCGCACGCACTTATTTGATTGCACAACCCGATTCTAATTTCCATTTGAATCTACCTTGCGTATATTTCGTAGAACAATAAGAATGTATTATTTGTATATGTATTATTTCCTTGTCTTAGATTATAATGTGTTGATTGGTATGCAATAAAGTGATCATCTATCTATCTATCTATCTATCTATTATTAGTACTTACAGTTAAAAATATTATTAAAGAAATATATATATCACTACATTTCTATTTCCTAACAATAACATTGTGAGTTGAGTCAACGTTTAGAAAACAAAGACAAACACAAATTTATTATCTATGTTATATATCTTGTTACTTACTGGGTATGCGTATACTGAAACTGGTACTGAAAATCCAAAGTATACAATCACGAAGTTGCTTCGTAAACATAAAAGAAACTGTAATTTTACTACTGAAGCCATATACATGTCAGTCAAATACACACATTGTATGCGTAAACTGAGGAGGAAGACAGTCAGTAGTTGGTACGCGACGCCGCGCTATCGTCAAACAACGAAGCCTCGCTGATAAAACAATATAGAAAGACGCGTAAACTGAACCTCTCTACAGTCTCTTCCCCGATGTTAACATATAAACGTGCGTAAGCGTATGTATATTTTACGACACACTTACACCGTCTTAATATGAAAGACGATAAAGTGTCGCTCTCGTCGCTCCACCCTTATTTTTTCTCCCCACACCCTGCGGTGAGTCGTAAAACGTAAGCTTTTTTATGCGTCGAATATAAAAGTCACAAATGTCAGAATTCAAAAATGGCGCGCAGCTGTCAATTGTCAAACGGAATGGTGAATGATGTAGGGATTTGTCGCGGGATTGACGGATAGTCTATGATTAATGGTGTGCTTTAAAAATGTCGTTAATATCGATTATATTGCTAAGAGTTTCGATTTATAATGTTTATAACCCTCTAACTGAAAGACCTAAAGAAGTGAAACGAATGACAAATCAGAGATGAGATGCTATATTAATATTTATAAAATACAAAATATATATGATCGAGTCGTAAGATACCTAGTTACACAACGACATACAGTGGATGTAACCCCCCTTAACTCCCCCACATTAACAGTTTACTCAAATTAGTGCGACTCGATATAAGCTGGATATGTTTAGGTTGTACGAGTATTATAATCTTGTGAAACATTTATAAAGATGACAGCTATTTTAATATTATATTTCTATTCAGTGACGTCACAGAATGAGGCAGTTGGGGTCAATAAGTCCAGTTCAAAAAAAGCATCAGGGTCGAACGCGTAGGAAGTAACTCAGTGAAGTATTACTGTCGGGTTTGCAAGCTCGGCTAATTATACTTTGTCTGAAATAGAACGTAGCAAGCAAGGGTGCCTATTTTAATATGAAATCAGAGGGAAGCCACCCTTTATGAATATGTATACAGAGTGCGTAGGCTAGGGAATATTAGGACTAGGAGAGCCATGCTGGGCTGCGCCAAGCCCCAGATTAAACAAATTGCATTTAGAGAAGAGCTTATGCTTATGGTCGTATTCATATTATTATATGCTCTCGAATATAGATTGTATCTAAGTTTGAATGTACTCGTATCGTATCGATACAGGACTAAAGTGAAATCCTTGCTATACTAGATATATTTCAGAACTTGTAGTAGATATTGATATGATTGATATTAAAATATATTTATTTTCAATGTAACAAAACTAAGTAATACACAATAAAGTTACATATTATGCACAACAATCTTATAAATATGTTATTTTTTCAAACGAATGCCACCTTTATAAATATTTAAAATTGATTAAAATAATAATTAACGTGTAGTAGATATCACAACTAGCTAAATAGTAAAACACAAACGAGCACTTACACCGCTAATAGAGCACTTATTCATATATATTTTTAACATCATACCGAAAGTAGTCGAAATAATGTTAGATGTTGGCATAACTGATTGTGGTGGTAACTGCTTGTGGTGGTAACTGCTTATGGTGGTAACCACCGAGCTACGGTGGAAGTTTACACCTATATAACTGATTGTGATGGTAACCACCGAGCTACGGTGGAAGTTTACACCTATATAACTGATTGTGGTGGTAACCACCGAGCTACGGTGGAAGTTTACACCTATATAACTGATTGTGGTGGTAACCACCGAGCTACGGTGGAAGTTTACACCTATATAACTGATTGTGATGGTAACCACCGAGCTACGGTGGAAGTTTACACCTATATAACTGATTGTGGTGGTAACCACCGAGCTACGGTGGAAGTTTACATCTATATAACTGATTGTGATGGTAACCACCGAGCTACGGTGGAAGTTTACACCTATATAACTGATTGTGGTGGTAACCACCGAGCTACGGTGGAAGTTTACACCTATATAACTGATTGTGATGGTAACCACCGAGCTACGGTGGAAGTTTACACCTATATAACTGATTGTGGTGGTAACCACCGAGCTACGGTGGAAGTTTACACCTATATAACTGATTGTGGTGGTAACCACCGAGCTACGGTGGAAGTTTACACCTATATAACTGATTGTGATGGTAACCACCGAGCTACGGTGGAAGTTTACACCTATATAACTGATTGTGGTGGTAACCACCGAGCTACGGTGGAAGTTTACACCTATATAACTGATTGTGGTGGTAACCACCGAGCTACGGTGGAAGTTTACACCTATATAACTGATTGTGATGGTAACCACCGAGCTACGGTGGAAGTTTACACCTATATAACTGATTGTGGTGGTAACCACCGAGCTACGGTGGAAGTTTACACCTATATAACTGATTGTGGTGGTAACCACCGAGCTACGGTGGAAGTTTACACCTATATAACTGATTGTGGTGGTAACCACCGAGCTACGGTGGAAGTTTACTCCTATATAACTGATTGTGGTGGTAACCACCGAGCTACGGTGGAAGTTTACACCTATATAACTGATTGTGGTGGTAACCACCGAGCTACGGTGGAAGTTTACACCTATATAACTGATTGTGGTGGTAACCACCGAGCTACGGTGGAAGTTTACACCTATATAACTGATTGTGGTGGTAACCACCGAGCTACGGTGGAAGTTTACACCTATATAACTGATTGTGATGGTAACCACCGAGCTACGGTGGAAGTTTACACCTATATAACTGATTGTGGTGGTAACCACCGAGCTACGGTGGAAGTTTACTCCTATATAACTGATTGTGGTGGTAACCACCGAGCTACGGTGGAAGTTTACACCTATATAACTGATTGTGGTGGTAACCACCGAGCTACGGTGGAAGTTTACACCTATATAACTGATTGTGGTGGTAACCACCGAGCTACGGTGGAAGTTTACACCTATATAACTGATTGTGGTGGTAACCACCGAGCTACGGTGGAAGTTTACACCTATATAACTGATTGTGATGGTAACCACCGAGCTACGGTGGAAGTTTACACCTATATAACTGATTGTGGTGGTAACCACCGAGCTACGGTGGAAGTTTACTCCTATATAACTGATTGTGGTGGTAACCACCGAGCTACGGTGGAAGTTTACACCTATATAACTGATTGTGGTGGTAACCACCGAGCTACGGTGGAAGTTTACACCTATATAACTGATTGTGGTGGTAACCACCGAGCTATGGTGGAAGTTTACACCTATATAACTGATTGTGGTGGTAACCACCGAGCTACGGTGGAAGTTTACACGTATATAACTGATTGTGATGGTAACCACCGAGCTACGGTGGAAGTTTACACCTATATAACTGATTGTGGTGGTAACCACCGAGCTTAGGTGGAAGTTTACTCCTATATAACTGATTGTGGTGGTAACCACCGAGCTACGGTGGAAGTTTACACCTATATAACTGATTGTGATGGTAACCACCGAGCTACGGTGGAAGTTTACTCCTATATAACTGATTGTGGTGGTAACCACCGAGCTACGGTGGAAGTTCACACCTATATAACTGATTGTGGTGGTAACCACCGAGCTACGGTGGAAGTTTACTCCTATATAACTGATTGTGGTGGTAACCACCGAGCTACGGTGGAAGTTTACACCTATATAACTGATAGTGATGGTAACCACCGAGCTACGGTGGAAGTTTACACCTATATAACTGATAGTGATGGTAACCACCGAGCTACGGTGGAAGTTCACACCTATATAACTGATTGTGATGGTAACCACCGAGCTACGGTGGAAGTTTACACCTATATCATTTGAACTTTCCGAATTCACGTCACAATGCAACTAAAATTGAATACCAACGCTTTTTTGAGTTCATCTAGTTTTCTAGAAGATATCATCCTCAACCGCATTACGTTTATGATAAAAACCGATATAAATCAAAATGTATTTGTTTTTTTATAGAATTATCTGTAATTTATTTAGATAAAAGCAGCCAATCAGCCATCGTCGGCCAGCCGCCCCGGCCAGCCCGTATGAACATAACTCAAGATACTAGCTAGAGCATCCGGCGCGGCCTATCTCGGCTCCGGCTGCCTAATGGCTAGATACGGGCCGCTGCCTACTGCTGTTATTGCCTCTCTACATACATACGCATAATTAAATGTATATGTAGCTACACCCTCTTACGTAGGTATGTTATTCGTATTCATTGATATTAAAATGTGTGAGCTTGCTGCAAAATCGAACGCCCATAATCTTGGCCGTGATCGTCGCATCGACTAGAGAACAAACACAATTCGTCAATCAATCTCCCCCTACTGACGTGTCGGTGTCGCACACCCGCGCGGCCGTGGACGTGACCTTAATTACGTGATCTTAACTTGATACTGAATGGTAGGTGGTAGACTGTGGCCGTAGACCAAACAACCCAGCAAACAAAATAATGTCACCTTTCGATCCTCATAACTCTTTGTCTCACTTCCGTCTATCACTTCAAGATAAATATGACTCCATATAAGACATTGTCACCATTTTACATTAAGTCGGAAAATTATCATGGTTGTGTCTATCTTCAAGGTAAAAAAAAAACAAATAGCGCCCTGATTTTCAACTGACTTCAAAAAAGGAGGAGGTTCTCAATTTGTCTGTAGGTGTTTTTTTGTATGTGTGTTACGCAATTACTCCGTCAATTGAAAACCGATTTGAATGACTCTTTTGTAATTGATAGGGATTGGGTATATTACTAAGGTGGTCCCATTGAAATTTCATCGAGATCCGATAAGTATCTCCAGAGATAAGGCGATAAACGTCTCAAACTAGCTACTGAAACTGACTTACGAGGCATGGAAGTCGTTTGTTATTGTTTTTAAATTATATTAATTAATGAATATCTATAAATAGCTATAGTCAGCTGTTGTTGAGCTGTCCTCAGTTTATGCAACAGTGGCTCGTATGTTCCGGAGGAAGGAAACGTCATAAAGTTTTAGTTGAAATCAGTGGAACACATAAATCTGTGGGTGGCATTTGTATCGTACAAAGATATTAACAGATAGAATGGTCTTACGGAACTATTAGGACATACTTACTTATAGCAATAAGCAAATAGTTGTGAACCACAGATATATTTATACATAATAGTTTCAGTACCTTTAAGAACCCCGTTGGCGAAAAAGATAGCCTATGTGAGATTTCGCTGGTGCAAATCCTTGCACTGTTGTTCGTCCACAGTGGTAAGAGCATATTATGTCCATGTCCCGAAAGTGGTCAAATGCTAGCTTAAAAGATATAAACACTGAGTAGATCAATCACGCGACAAACCAAACAAATAACAAGTAAAACAAATAGCTGAGTTGCAGCATGGTGACAGGTGAATATCAATATTTTCGATCGACAGGAAATGAGAATTTACAACTACCATATCTGCATCATACATTTCCTTTAGTTTTAATGAATCTATGGTAATGTATCAGCATATTTCAAATTGTGACCAGGTGGAGCGACGACATACGCACAGCGGTGGGCAGTGACTGGAAGAGAAGAGCCGAAGATCGGGCTCAGTGGCGCATCTTGGGAGAGGCCTACGTCCAGCAGTGGACTGACACAGGCTGTTGATGATGATTTCAAAATACTCATACATGTTTTTTATTTTGTCTTGGCGTGTAAGTACATGATTTATTTACAACTAGCTGCGCCTCGCGGCTTTTCCGCGTTTAATTCTGGTTATATACCTTCCTCTTGCATCATTCTTTTTTTTTTAAATATTTTATAGGCTAACGTTTGACCACTATCTCACCTGTTGTTAAGTGACGATGCGGTCGAAGATGGTAAGGCCTAGAATAGGAACTGGCTCTCAAGGATAGCTGCCGGAGCACATTAGATGTTTGGCGACAGATTTTCTAACTTGATAGCTGGCGTGGTAGCTGGCCAGGCGGACACTAGATAGTGTCCTAACACCATGCGGGGTTGTTGGTTTCTTAACGATGTTTTTTCTTCACCGGAGGGCCATTGTGAAAAACGCACATAAATTTTTCGATAGAAAAACCATTAGTGCACGCGGGGTTTGAACTCGGTACCTCTGGCATCAAATCCGACTGTTCTCCGATTACGCCACCGGGCCCTCAAAATCTATCTATTGATGAAAACAGCATTAAAATCCGTTGCGCAGTTTAAAAGATCTATGCGTACGTACGTACACACCTAAGTACAGCGGTAGCTTTCTTTTATACTATGTAAAGATACGTCACCAGAGAATAGACACTGAAACTATATTATTAATTATATGTATTAAGCTTTAGAATATGTATGTATGTATGTCAGTGTCAGTCAGACCATTTGACATTTTATAATTCTCATTCAATTAAATTAGATATACCTGCAATTATGATTTATTAAATATTTATATTTGTGTAGCGACTAGTAAAAATTTCAATTCTGTTGCACACCACTGTTGTGGTAGAGACACTCATTTTACGTAATAACTAATTGTACTACATTCTGGCAATAAAGATATTTCATTTCATTTCAGTGAATAACTTGTATGTAAGTCCGGTCTATACCCATCTAATTCTACTGCGACAGTCGTAAAGTCCTTAAGTGGGCACAAATAAATGACCACCCGCACCCGAGCAAAGCAGGGTGTGTACTAGTTAATGGTGATTTAAACCAAGTTGTGTTATGTCTCAGGACAACAAACACAACTTTTTGTTTTATTCAGAATATTACATATGATACAGTGCAAAACCAGTGATTCAAAATTAATACTTTCCTATGTTTTAGAAACAAACTTGTACGTTGCTTCATTTGTAGATATCCTTACTTTTTACCCAACATCGAAAAAGAAGGAGGTATCTACTTCATTTTCTTTTCCGCTTCGTCGCTCAGGTGTGCCTGATACGCAGCATTCAAATGAAATGAGCGACAAAAACACGCGTGACATTATGAAGTTGGTTGTTTAATAAGTTCATCAACGTAAGTAATATTTTTACCCGTAGCAGCCATGCATAAAGGCAAGCACAATATTCCAATCACTTGGCTCCTGTAAGCCCTGTCAGAACCTGCATAATTCAGCCTTTCAGCCGGCTACCTCTACCACAGATTAATATTCAAGTCAGTACGTCCTCTACCTCTCTGTACCTCTCTGTATCACACAGTACCTCAGTGTACCCTCCTGTCCAACTTGATTGGACAATGGAAGTGGTACCGCTTTCAATTAAGATCGGTTATTTATACCCCTATTTGAACAGTAATTACGCAGCGTTTCAATATCTGGCTCAATTAACTAACTTATAAATCTTCTACAAACGTAATAGCTGTTTAGGAATTCTCAATTAGAAAGAAAATACATGTATTCATAGTCACTAAGGCTAGAAAGAAAATGTTTTAATCAAAATATAAATAGTCTGTAGGTAATTGTAAAGGCCACATGCTCAGCATATTGCGCTACTACACTTTCTGCAGCAGCGCGCTGACTTTCAGTACTTAGCACCCCTTTTTCTTTCAAATCAATTAGTTGCCATATAAAATATAACAATTATTATTTATTACTCATTTACTATGTTATTATTGGTAACTAACCATTAAATCACTTTAAATCCTGGGAATACTACATAGGGTTCTGTGTAAATTGACTTTAAGCGATGCTTGGCACGACTTTATATAAATAATTTTTGTCCGTGTTCACGTTATAATATGGGGTAACGTACTCGCGCCACAAGCGTTGTGGACCAGTAAATCGAGCAGTCTCTCGTCTGCCGACCTCTATAGACACGCTCGATTCTACCACATCTTCAATTCACATCAGAAGGCATTATGGTCAGGGCTCGTCTGTTTCCAATAAAAATAATCTACCTTACGATATGCCAATAGCAAGAAAAATGCAGGTCATCATTACACTGCAAATAGTTTAAATTTCCGCGACTGAATCCGCTTCAAAGAGCAAGTAATCAAGATGCCTCTCAATGATGAGAGGCAATTCGGAAGCTTCCATCCACGAAATGCTCTTCCATCTCGAAGAACAAAGAAAAATACGAATTGTACATAATCCCGTACTCAAGAGTCGTAAAATAAAAAGAATTAATGACCGTAAGTCATAGATAACGAGGGCCCTTCTCTAAATAAGGAAAACGTAGGGATAGTGGTTTTGGGGTTCCTTCGCTGAATGGATGAAAATGGAACCGACGAAGTATCATTGCTTGTTGCTGGAGGTAAATATAATATTACTTATTCATCAGAGAGCTTCCGTCAACGAGGTTTTAACGAGATAACCTCAGTTATATAGAAGATCATGGGCTTCAGTTCCTGCTGCTCATTTAGTGAATAGGAAAATCATTATCTCTGACTTTGGAATTACTTTACTATTCTTTGATAGTAAGGTATACCATGTAAATACATATTTATAGAAATAAAGATGTTAGATATAGACTCTTCTTTTTAACTAGGTATAACATTTTGGTTTGTATCCTAAAGTAAAACATGTGAGATTATGTTGGTTGGTCAGTGAACACAATCAAAATTGGGTACAGCACAGTAAAATGTTGTGATTGATTACTACCTGGGACCAACATAATTCCAGAAATACGGAATCACACCCAATAGATCCGACATGCCCCTGACTGGCTATTTGAAGGGAAATAGGGACATAAAAGCAACTACTTGCTGGTGGTTTTATTGGTGGCTCTCTACAACGCTTGCTAAGTGATTCCGGAAGTAATAGCACCACGAGAGATGTTCCGATGTTTGTACAACACCCTGCCCTGGGGAAGGTACTACCTCCGCTTTCTGAAATTAAAAGTAACCACTCTAACACATGTTGGTACTTTCTTGCGATCATTGCTCATCTAAACTAATAGGTAATATAAAGAGGAAAGATTTGTTTTTTTTTTGTTTATTTGTTTGTTGCAATTGAACTCAAAAACTACTGGACCGATTCCAAAAATTCTTTCACTAATGGAAAGCGACATTATCAGCGAGTAACATGGGCTATATTTTATATTTTATTAATATTATATGTCAAGAAAAAGAAAGCAACAGCAAACCCGACGCAATAAAAAGGATGTTACAAACTCGACGTGATGTAACTTGTCTGTGGCATATATAGCTCCTAAACACATGAACCTATTTTTGTACAGTTTTTCTTAACACGTTCGCTGCTGAAAACACTCACCGTGCGTTTTTTCGATGTTTGGTATCGGAAGTAAAATAAAAAAATAAAAAAAATATATTATTATTTTAAATTAATTTTTTCACAAGGGGTGCGTGTGACCTTCTGCTGTTGGATTTTAGTTTTTATTTGATGCCACACCTACGAAAAAAAATAGTAAAAAAGTAATTTAAAAAATGAAAAAATATGCGAAAAAGTGCCGCCGGGAGATAAATTTACTTCGCTATCTGATCGCCGCCTAAATCGCACACGTAGGATGCCGCGGTGTGATCGTTCCTTTAGCTACCAGTATGATGCAAGATGATGATGCAAATGATAATTGGCATCAATTAGTTTTTTAAACTTATGTTCCACTTTACAGTCTCTTAAAAGCATGGGTAAGTAACCTATCTTAGCTAGCGGTCCTTCATGAAATTCCACCCTATGTATAAACAAAATAAAGTTATGTACTTACATAGTTTCACTGATGCCTTTGAATGTTTAGTGTAGTTTTTATTGATCGACGTATTCAATGGGCAGAGTTTTACAACGATGTTCATGTAACCCTACACTAGATAATTGTACGAGCACAGATAATGGTACGGGACAACAAAACTCCCCCACACGTTGTATGCATGTGTACCAAACACAGGGCTTTATTTACAGCTTTGGTTATCTTAAGGTGGATTTGTGTTTTGCTTCACGTTCTAGGTTCACCAGGTTTGTTTATTTTTTTATATGACTGATCACCAAGACTGTCCCTCGTCCTCTAGTTGCATACTTTATTTTTCTCTCATTAATCGGGGGGCACGGCAGTGCCCCCGCCAAGTCGAGCGCGAAGCAAACACTGCCCTACCATCCTTTACTGGAACCATTTCGCCGCATTTTCAGGCCCCTATTCGAGAACCTCTGGATAAGACCAGAACGCAGAAATTTTCGTCATCCAGTAAGCTATATAATCACATACTTAAAATTAAAAAAATCAAGTCTATGGGTCATTTAGTTCCGAAGTTAAGCGAAAGCAAAGTTTCGCATTTATGACACTCACTTACTCATGATCATCAGAATAGAACTAGTACTTCCCATGAACTCAGAGAGCTGAAATTTGATACAGAGTTAGGGTTTAATGGCCACATAAAGGAAAACTATAAAAACTAGGATAATCGAAGATCTGGAGTACCTGGTGACCCTTATTTAAAAACATAAGAGCCCAACCAAACTATTAAAGATCGACATACCGCCTTTACAAAAAATATTCAACTTTGTTTGCTGATTTTGCTTCATTTGATGTCAAAAATCGAAGGACTGAAGTATCTGATGAAGAACCCTCAGCTTGTCTCAGCTGTATTAGAGATATGGTATGCCCTAAAAGGGGGCATACCATATCTCTATTGGTACAAAAAAAAATCGACTGTCATTGCAAAAATCCAGCGTAGTGGGACACATCTTCTAATTGAATCTAGCCTATTGCTTCCCACTGCTGTTCGAATGCCTTCCCCTTCTGGTTTTAATACGCATATAAATAAAATTAAAAGAAAACTCTGGATAAGACTAGACTGGCTTTTACACTTATACTTACATGTTTACAAGAAGAAATAGTCGAACGATTAACTTTATTCTACTCGAACATTACACAAATTAAATAAATAAATTACACTAAAATATTAATTAATTTCACTCAAAATTTGGTCAAAATATAATTCATTGTACTAAGGCGGTGATACACGCACACGTCGCTAGATGGCGCTGACTGTATTTTAAATCGCGCTTACGTTTGTTTTTCCGATAACCTTATATGGCAAAGATTTGTAGAAAAAAAATGTGTCAAATAAGAAAATCTAATAAAATAAATCAATATGCCCACGTTTCTACAAAGAAAAAGTGAAATCCCACCAAAAACATTATGTAAAAAACTAGCCAAGTCTCGATGGAACGTTTTCCAAGTGGCAATTTTCCATCGTCAATGGGTAGCGGTTCTGGCGACAGATTGATGCAATGGTGTCATGGAGCACCTGGTTTTGTACCCTTGTGTACCCTTCAACGGCCAAGTCACACAACATTAACTATAATAATAAAGAAATCGCAGTAAGGAACCTTAGACTTGGCACGACTTTGTCTAGATTTCATTACTTTTTAGAGATAAACAAGCAGCTCCATCGAGACTTGGCTAGTTTTTACCCGACTACAGCGAAGCAAAAAGGAGGGTTATGTTTTTGACCGGTATGTAGGTATGTATGTATGTATGTATGTATGTTTGTATGTATGTTCACCTGTTCCCTCATAACTTCTAAACTACTTATCATAATTTGACAAATGAGGTGTCGTTGGACGCGTCTTATTTGTCTGCTGGTTATAGGCTATGTATGTAACGTCACAACAAATTGAGTGTGGCGCCCTCTAGAGGGCACGAAGTCCAGAACTAAAAAAAAAAATTCACCCCACCCCATCGTGTGTAGTATCGTTGAATTTGAATTTTAAAATTAAGATAGAATTTAGTACATCATATTTTTGTCGGGCGTAGCGTTGGCGAGATATATCCCGCCGAAGTCAAGAAAACTAATTTTACCCCACGGCGTCGCAAAGAAGCAGTTGGGAGGGTTATGTGTTTGTTGATCGGTGTGTATTTATGTAAGTATATTGACATGTATACAATTATGCAAAAACCCCAAAATGCTTTAAATAAAAAATTTGTTCAAAAACTAAAACCCGACTACTGAAAGATCACACTCTAAAAAGTATAAAACAAGAAAATATTCTCACCTGAGATCGCTATGTACAAACTATTCAATATGTATCGTGTATTATATACACAACTAACTTTTAATAAATATTTTATTGTATTTTATAAATATTCTTAGTGGTGCTCAGAGGATAGCTGTGGTCGTATGTCCGTCCGTCGTGGCTGTGTAACCGTAACAAAACAATACACTCTGCAAAGTAGCATACGACCACGAGTATCCACTGAGCACCACTAAGAATATTTATGAAATACAATAAAATATTTATTAAAAGTAAGTTATTTATATAATACACGATACATATTTAATAGTTTGTACATACATAGCGATCTCAGGTGGGAATATTTTCTTGTTTAATACTTTTTAGAGTGTGATTTTTCAGTAGTCGGGTTTTAGTTTTTGAACTTATTTTTTAGTTACATAATGTTTTTGGTGGGATTACCTCTACCAGCCATGCTACGAGTGCTACGTCTAAATATATCTACGAACATTAACAACATTATTTATGTTTTGATAATGTTTAACTTAACAAAGCGTGATTGTATCCAAGCAACAGACATAGTGTAGGGTAGCTACAAAATCTGAGTCAGATCATGCGTGTTGATATAAATCATCGCTAATCATCAGGCGGATACCGTTCTTACCTAACATAGAACACAAAAACATAATATCAACACTGAGAAATTAACACAAACATAATTTTACCAAGTCTTTTTTTTATAGTTGATATGCAAGCGTTTGACCACTATCTCACCCGATACTAAGTAAAGATGTGATCGACGATGTAGCACGCTTGCCTAGAAGATACCTGTTCGCGATTTAAAGACCCCCGGATATGAACAGACCCTGAACAGACTCTGGCAGGGAATTCCATCTACCTACGCCTACCTACAAGTCTACCTACAGCGAAAAAATCCCTCAGCGCATATCCGTTCAAATAACCATGATAGTCCCAGTAGAGCCCCATAGAGCCCTCATCAAAGCGTTTTTTGTCGCAACCTGTCTGGGAAGATATCGTAGATTGGTTATTATTATTGGATATGTTGAAATATAATACTTTATATCGGCTGCGAGGTGGAGGCAGATATAATCATTGGTCGAGGTGGGCTTATGCTGGATTATTTATAGCATTGTTTACATGTTAAATCAAATGATAGGAGTACTTCCGAAACACCAGTAGATTCAACAGTCAATCAGTTTTCATCTTTTGTTTGCAGGTCTAGGGTTGCCTCTTAAGACGGTATTATGCAGCTGATAGACGGACAATCAGTTCCATTCGGAATATGATTTGTACTGCAATTAGTCTGCGTTTTATTTATTTATTATGTTTCATTATTTCACAGTTTTTTGGATAAAAATTGTCTGAAGTACTGAAACATGCACTGGGTTGCGGGTGCACGTAATAGTTTATATAAATAATTTTTGTCCGTGTTCACGTTATAATATGGGGTAACGTACTCGCGCCACAAGCGTTGTGGACCAGTAAATCGAGCAGTCTCTCGTCTGCCGACCTCTATAGACACGCTCGATTCTACCACATCTTCAATTCACATCAGAAGGCATTATGGTCAGGGCTCGTCTGTTTCCAATAAAAATAATCTACCTTACGATATGCCAATAGCAAGAAAAATGCAGGTCATCATTACACTGCAAATAGTTTAAATTTCCGCGACTGAATCCGCTTCAAAGAGCAAGTAATCAAGATGCCTCTCAATGATGAGAGGCAATTCGGAAGCTTCCATCCACGAAATGCTCTTCCATCTCGAAGAACAAAGAAAAATACGAATTGTACATAATCCCGTACTCAAGAGTCGTAAAATAAAAAGAATTAATGACCGTAAGTCATAGATAACGAGGGCCCTTCTCTAAATAAGGAAAACGTAGGGATAGTGGTTTTGGGGTTCCTTCGCTGAATGGATGAAAATGGAACCGACGAAGTATCATTGCTTGTTGCTGGAGGTAAATATAATATTACTTATTCATCAGAGAGCTTCCGTCAACGAGGTTTTAACGAGATAACCTCAGTTATATAGAAGATCATGGGCTTCAGTTCCTGCTGCTCATTTAGTGAATAGGAAAATCATTATCTCTGACTTTGGAATTACTTTACTATTCTTTGATAGTAAGGTATACCATGTAAATACATATTTATAGAAATAAAGATGTTAGATATAGACTCTTCTTTTTAACTAGGTATAACATTTTGGTTTGTATCCTAAAGTAAAACATGTGAGATTATGTTGGTTGGTCAGTGAACACAATCAAAATTGGGTACAGCACAGTAAAATGTTGTGATTGATTACTACCTGGGACCAACATAATTCCAGAAATACGGAATCACACCCAATAGATCCGACATGCCCCTGACTGGCTATTTGAAGGGAAATAGGGACATAAAAGCAACTACTTGCTGGTGGTTTTATTGGTGGCTCTCTACAACGCTTGCTAAGTGATTCCGGAAGTAATAGCACCACGAGAGATGTTCCGATGTTTGTACAACACCCTGCCCTGGGGAAGGTACTACCTCCGCTTTCTGAAATTAAAAGTAACCACTCTAACACATGTTGGTACTTTCTTGCGATCATTGCTCATCTAAACTAATAGGTAATATAAAGAGGAAAGATTTGTTTTTTTTTTGTTTATTTGTTTGTTGCAATTGAACTCAAAAACTACTGGACCGATTCCAAAAATTCTTTCACTAATGGAAAGCGACATTATCAGCGAGTAACATGGGCTATATTTTATATTTTATTAATATTATATGTCAAGAAAAAGAAAGCAACAGCAAACCCGACGCAATAAAAAGGATGTTACAAACTCGACGTGATGTAACTTGTCTGTGGCATATATAGCTCCTAAACACATGAACCTATTTTTGTACAGTTTTTCTTAACACGTTCGCTGCTGAAAACACTCACCGTGCGTTTTTTCGATGTTTGGTATCGGAAGTAAAATAAAAAAATAAAAAAAATATATTATTATTTTAAATTAATTTTTTCACAAGGGGTGCGTGTGACCTTCTGCTGTTGGATTTTAGTTTTTATTTGATGCCACACCTACGAAAAAAAATAGTAAAAAAGTAATTTAAAAAATGAAAAAATATGCGAAAAAGTGCCGCCGGGAGATAAATTTACTTCGCTATCTGATCGCCGCCTAAATCGCACACGTAGGATGCCGCGGTGTGATCGTTCCTTTAGCTACCAGTATGATGCAAGATGATGATGCAAATGATAATTGGCATCAATTAGTTTTTTAAACTTATGTTCCACTTTACAGTCTCTTAAAAGCATGGGTAAGTAACCTATCTTAGCTAGCGGTCCTTCATGAAATTCCACCCTATGTATAAACAAAATAAAGTTATGTACTTACATAGTTTCACTGATGCCTTTGAATGTTTAGTGTAGTTTTTATTGATCGACGTATTCAATGGGCAGAGTTTTACAACGATGTTCATGTAACCCTACACTAGATAATTGTACGAGCACAGATAATGGTACGGGACAACAAAACTCCCCCACACGTTGTATGCATGTGTACCAAACACAGGGCTTTATTTACAGCTTTGGTTATCTTAAGGTGGATTTGTGTTTTGCTTCACGTTCTAGGTTCACCAGGTTTGTTTATTTTTTTATATGACTGATCACCAAGACTGTCCCTCGTCCTCTAGTTGCATACTTTATTTTTCTCTCATTAATCGGGGGGCACGGCAGTGCCCCCGCCAAGTCGAGCGCGAAGCAAACACTGCCCTACCATCCTTTACTGGAACCATTTCGCCGCATTTTCAGGCCCCTATTCGAGAACCTCTGGATAAGACCAGAACGCAGAAATTTTCGTCATCCAGTAAGCTATATAATCACATACTTAAAATTAAAAAAATCAAGTCTATGGGTCATTTAGTTCCGAAGTTAAGCGAAAGCAAAGTTTCGCATTTATGACACTCACTTACTCATGATCATCAGAATAGAACTAGTACTTCCCATGAACTCAGAGAGCTGAAATTTGATACAGAGTTAGGGTTTAATGGCCACATAAAGGAAAACTATAAAAACTAGGATAATCGAAGATCTGGAGTACCTGGTGACCCTTATTTAAAAACATAAGAGCCCAACCAAACTATTAAAGATCGACATACCGCCTTTACAAAAAATATTCAACTTTGTTTGCTGATTTTGCTTCATTTGATGTCAAAAATCGAAGGACTGAAGTATCTGATGAAGAACCCTCAGCTTGTCTCAGCTGTATTAGAGATATGGTATGCCCTAAAAGGGGGCATACCATATCTCTATTGGTACAAAAAAAAATCGACTGTCATTGCAAAAATCCAGCGTAGTGGGACACATCTTCTAATTGAATCTAGCCTATTGCTTCCCACTGCTGTTCGAATGCCTTCCCCTTCTGGTTTTAATACGCATATAAATAAAATTAAAAGAAAACTCTGGATAAGACTAGACTGGCTTTTACACTTATACTTACATGTTTACAAGAAGAAATAGTCGAACGATTAACTTTATTCTACTCGAACATTACACAAATTAAATAAATAAATTACACTAAAATATTAATTAATTTCACTCAAAATTTGGTCAAAATATAATTCATTGTACTAAGGCGGTGATACACGCACACGTCGCTAGATGGCGCTGACTGTATTTTAAATCGCGCTTACGTTTGTTTTTCCGATAACCTTATATGGCAAAGATTTGTAGAAAAAAAATGTGTCAAATAAGAAAATCTAATAAAATAAATCAATATGCCCACGTTTCTACAAAGAAAAAGTGAAATCCCACCAAAAACATTATGTAAAAAACTAGCCAAGTCTCGATGGAACGTTTTCCAAGTGGCAATTTTCCATCGTCAATGGGTAGCGGTTCTGGCGACAGATTGATGCAATGGTGTCATGGAGCACCTGGTTTTGTACCCTTGTGTACCCTTCAACGGCCAAGTCACACAACATTAACTATAATAATAAAGAAATCGCAGTAAGGAACCTTAGACTTGGCACGACTTTGTCTAGATTTCATTACTTTTTAGAGATAAACAAGCAGCTCCATCGAGACTTGGCTAGTTTTTACCCGACTACAGCGAAGCAAAAAGGAGGGTTATGTTTTTGACCGGTATGTAGGTATGTATGTATGTATGTATGTATGTTTGTATGTATGTTCACCTGTTCCCTCATAACTTCTAAACTACTTATCATAATTTGACAAATGAGGTGTCGTTGGACGCGTCTTATTTGTCTGCTGGTTATAGGCTATGTATGTAACGTCACAACAAATTGAGTGTGGCGCCCTCTAGAGGGCACGAAGTCCAGAACTAAAAAAAAAAATTCACCCCACCCCATCGTGTGTAGTATCGTTGAATTTGAATTTTAAAATTAAGATAGAATTTAGTACATCATATTTTTGTCGGGCGTAGCGTTGGCGAGATATATCCCGCCGAAGTCAAGAAAACTAATTTTACCCCACGGCGTCGCAAAGAAGCAGTTGGGAGGGTTATGTGTTTGTTGATCGGTGTGTATTTATGTAAGTATATTGACATGTATACAATTATGCAAAAACCCCAAAATGCTTTAAATAAAAAATTTGTTCAAAAACTAAAACCCGACTACTGAAAGATCACACTCTAAAAAGTATAAAACAAGAAAATATTCTCACCTGAGATCGCTATGTACAAACTATTCAATATGTATCGTGTATTATATACACAACTAACTTTTAATAAATATTTTATTGTATTTTATAAATATTCTTAGTGGTGCTCAGAGGATAGCTGTGGTCGTATGTCCGTCCGTCGTGGCTGTGTAACCGTAACAAAACAATACACTCTGCAAAGTAGCATACGACCACGAGTATCCACTGAGCACCACTAAGAATATTTATGAAATACAATAAAATATTTATTAAAAGTAAGTTATTTATATAATACACGATACATATTTAATAGTTTGTACATACATAGCGATCTCAGGTGGGAATATTTTCTTGTTTAATACTTTTTAGAGTGTGATTTTTCAGTAGTCGGGTTTTAGTTTTTGAACTTATTTTTTAGTTACATAATGTTTTTGGTGGGATTACCTCTACCAGCCATGCTACGAGTGCTACGTCTAAATATATCTACGAACATTAACAACATTATTTATGTTTTGATAATGTTTAACTTAACAAAGCGTGATTGTATCCAAGCAACAGACATAGTGTAGGGTAGCTACAAAATCTGAGTCAGATCATGCGTGTTGATATAAATCATCGCTAATCATCAGGCGGATACCGTTCTTACCTAACATAGAACACAAAAACATAATATCAACACTGAGAAATTAACACAAACATAATTTTACCAAGTCTTTTTTTTATAGTTGATATGCAAGCGTTTGACCACTATCTCACCCGATACTAAGTAAAGATGTGATCGACGATGTAGCACGCTTGCCTAGAAGATACCTGTTCGCGATTTAAAGACCCCCGGATATGAACAGACCCTGAACAGACTCTGGCAGGGAATTCCATCTACCTACGCCTACCTACAAGTCTACCTACAGCGAAAAAATCCCTCAGCGCATATCCGTTCAAATAACCATGATAGTCCCAGTAGAGCCCCATAGAGCCCTCATCAAAGCGTTTTTTGTCGCAACCTGTCTGGGAAGATATCGTAGATTGGTTATTATTATTGGATATGTTGAAATATAATACTTTATATCGGCTGCGAGGTGGAGGCAGATATAATCATTGGTCGAGGTGGGCTTATGCTGGATTATTTATAGCATTGTTTACATGTTAAATCAAATGATAGGAGTACTTCCGAAACACCAGTAGATTCAACAGTCAATCAGTTTTCATCTTTTGTTTGCAGGTCTAGGGTTGCCTCTTAAGACGGTATTATGCAGCTGATAGACGGACAATCAGTTCCATTCGGAATATGATTTGTACTGCAATTAGTCTGCGTTTTATTTATTTATTATGTTTCATTATTTCACAGTTTTTTGGATAAAAATTGTCTGAAGTACTGAAACATGCACTGGGTTGCGGGTGCACGTAATAGTACGGTTGGCAACCCTACATTAATCAGGGGAATTAAACATGTGCTTTAAGTGTGACGTTCGACGTCTAGATGAAAGCTGAATGGCTCAATACCTTTGTTTTTTTTTTTGTAAATTCAAAGCAATAAAATATGTTTCTGTTATATCTACTTAATAATATTTTTTATTGAATATGATCTGTTTAATGTAATTTGACGTGTGTAAGTGCAAATTTTTAATTTGCCCATATACTGAATAAATGCTTTGACTTTGACTTTGATTGGAATGTACAACATTAAGTATCAGATTTATTCGGAACTGAACTTAGTAGTTAATAACCTACTTTACTAGTAGAACATAAACTAAAGTACGAGTATAAAAACTAAACGTAGTAACTAAGTAACCATAGAACGTAATAGTAACTATAAAAACTAAACAAAAACTAAAGTAGAACATAAACTCTAAGGGGTGCTAACTTTTTTTAATGATAATATAAGGTAACTGGACAAGCACGACGCTCGCCTGATGGTAAGCGATGACGTCTACCTATTACAGATACAGCGGTATGCAACATTCTGGACTGGCGGGATTTTGCATGTCACTGCAGTGCGCCTGTTACCTTGAGACGTAAAGATGTTGAGTCTCACATGCCCTGTAATTTCACTGGACACCTTGCCATTTCAACCGAATAACATTCCAATTTCACGAAAGTAGTGGGACTGCCCCAGGCGGACTAGCGTAGTCCTACCACTACAAAAACTGCCTAGTATTTCTACTTGTACTATTCATTATTCTGTGGTATTTCTTTAAGGAAATTATAGTGATAGGCTTATAGTGTTCATTAAAAGTCATTGATTATTAACTTACTAACAGCCCGCCCCGGCTTCGCACGGGTAGAACATATATGCCTGCAACATTTGCATCAGTTTGTTGCATCGAATATAAAATATGAACATATTTAACAACCATCGTCATATTTCATCCAATTTACACAAAACCTTAACGAATTATGCACCTAAACCTTCCTCATAAACACTGGCTATTGGTGAAAACCGCATGATAATCCGTTCAGTAGCTATTGAGATTATTGCGAACAGACAGACAGACGCAGTGATGAACTTTGTTTTATAATACTTACGTATTGATATTGGACGGCCCTTTGGCGTAAAGGATAGTTACCCTGATTCTGACCCGACGGTCGTTGGTTCTAATCCTAGCTATATACCTACCAATGAAAGTTTTATGTGTATTCATGAATCGTGAGGTTTCGTACAGTGGTAGTGGAATCATTAAATCTACCAAAAAGTAGCTTACCACCAAGGAGTACATCTGCCGCCGTAACCTTGCGGCGTTCCCCGACGTAAAATGTAGGGGTAATATACGTTTAACGTGTGTATCTGTGTGTCTGTCTGTAGCATCTTAGCACCTAACCGGATGAACCGATTTTGTTTTTATTATTGATAGTTTTTTTTTGTTTGATAGATGTCTTCATCGAGAGTTTTCTTAGCTTTGATTCATGAAAATTCGTTCAATCGTTATAAAACTATGAGCTTTTTTCTAGTTAATTGCGCTATGAAATCAACTTTCATAGGTCTGATCAATTCGAAAATCTTCTTCTTCAACGATATTGTAAGAACATGGAAGCCTCCTGGACTCCACAGAATACTCAAATCCTCACCAACTTACAGCTCAGATTTTAAATGTCGTGTTTAGAGTCATTGGAAAAAGCTTTTATACATAGATCAGTCGGGGTGGTTTAAAATATTATATTATATTATTATATATATGTAGATGAATATTATTTTATACAATAGATCATATTATTATACTATATTGACTTCAAATTGATTGTGATCGGTTGGGATCTACAGCATAGCTAAGCTTATAATAATATTTTCGTAGTAACTATGACCTAATCTGTGGTTTCACTGCAAATATTTTATTAATTTTGCGATGCGTATTTGTGAAATTCGTGATATCTTCTAGAGTTTTCATTTGAATTATATACTGTAAAGGACATTTTTAATCTATAATATGTGGCCAAGCTAATTAACGTATTTATTTGGATAAGGATTAATACTATATACTTGAAAATAGCCTTGGAAGTTATGTAATATTTTTTAACAAACATTTTAAGATTAAAATGGTTACTGTGAGTCAACCTTAAGAGATAGACATATGCTGTCGCGGACTTTTTTGTAGGTCTTATTAAGTTGTACAACTCTTGCATAGAAAATATTCTTCTATCTATTTTCAATTAAGCAGCGTTCGTAAGAAACGTGTTTTTACGACCGTTTATTTGCCGACTTAGGTTGCAAATTAGGTCTCCACGAATGTACCTGTACCGCGAATGTATTTTCATTCCGAAAGTCCATTCTATGTATTAGTGAAACAAATTTTTAAATCGGTTCAGTAGTTTTTGAGCTTACTCATTACAAACATACAAAAATACAAATGTTCTCTCTTTATAATATTAGTATAGATATACTTGTCAAAAACATCACTTAACGCAAACTCGATGTTGTGAAAGTGCCCCATAATGTCTTGTGTGGTAAACTGCTAAACGTACGGACACACCGCAGCGTCCTGCGTGCGCGATCTACGCGGCGAGCAGATACCGCTGTAGGTAGTATTTGTACCGACTGGTTCACACCAAACAAGATCAGAAAACAATTGAAAAGTAGGTACTGAGATCGCGCCCGCAGATCGCAGGACGCCGCGGTGTGGCCGTACCTTCAGTAATATGACCTTGACCCGTTTCTACAATGTCGGGTGAGACACTGCCCGATATTTTAAAGAAAAACCATTCCCAATTTTATCATTACTTTTCACCACCATCTCCAAAAAACCACCAGCTTTATGATTCGGCATTAACTAGTATGTACTAGTAACCACAGATAACTAAAACATATCTACCTAACTTTAAACGCCTATAATTTTTAAGATTTCCACAAAAACTAAATTTATATCTCTCTCAATTTCAACTAATACAGAAATAAATAAAAGTAAATGAGTTCCAGCAGGCTGCCGTGCCATAAACACAGTTATAAACGAGCTCGGTAACGACGCAGTTATTTTTACACCCCTAACGAAGATTCTATTGTTAAATGAACGCTTTTTAACGATTACCGAAGATAAAACTAATAAGAAACAATCAATGGTAATTAAAACCTGGAAAGGTTATATTAATACTCTTTAAGTATCCATTTGGAAAGAAATTAAAGTGTGTTTCCTTCTTCATTTCGATTTGGGAGCTGCTGAATGTTATTTACTTTTTTTATTGGATTCTTACAGTAGTACTTCTTCAAATGTTGAATGTCCATGCCACGGTAAAGTTTTTTTTAATATCTTATAGGCTAGCGCTTAACCACTATCTAGCTTTGTGCTAAGCGATGATGTGGTCAAAGATGGTGAACACTCTAAGCCCATATGTGCTGCTGGAACACCGTAAGGTTACACGTGTCAGATTTTTCTCCTAGATGGTGGTAAACTACTTTTTTTGGTAGCAAGTCAGGCGGAGCATCGATATAATATGCTCCTACCACCTGCGGCGATGATGCGGTCACAGTTGTAATAGCGCTTCATTGGAAATGGAACACTGCACTGATCATGATTGGTGATCTGATCACCCGTTTACCACCACCTACGTTTACCACCTACGGATCACAGTTTACACGGTCACACCTAAGGACACGATGGGGTAACTCGACCCCCAGATAATTTAAAGCAGTGGTCATGTAATGTCTCAACTCTAATTGTCTATATTCTAATCCTTTTATAAATTGCCTCCAAATAAAGACACTTTAAAATGACAAAATAGTAAAATCGAGGCTGTCTAGAGTTCAATATTGCTCAAATTGCAATGATCAACTTGTCCTTGCGTCTTCGTGTTATATGAATACTCATATTATGCTGATTGTAGATAAATTCGTAGGATCCTTTGTTCGAACTTGCGACATAGGTCAGTGATATCTTTGTAGGATCTCTAATGTAGAGCTGCCACATCGCACACGATGCTAAACGAAAAGCATTGGAGAATAGCCCCCGGACTGGATTATGTCACATAAGCCAATTATTGATATAGTACCTACATGTATCGCTGTAGCCTGTAGGCGATAAGTACAAAACTTTTTCGCTTGAGCTTCGATCAATAACTTTCTCGCGGCAACCTGAAAACGACTTTAATTTTCACAGAATAGGGCGGAGATTTCGGCGGTCCTGCGTGGATGCTTTCATTCGCCTGTTGCCAAGCAAGCCGGGACGAGTGAGCGGGGATCGCCAACCTTTTTCTAGGGCGTCCTTATTCAGTACTTTCACCTTTAGCAACCCTAGTGAAGATAATTTAGTTTCACGACGAGATGGGTTTAAGGTACCGACCGGGTAATATAAAGAAAATAACTTCGTTTGAGTTCCTAACATAAATGTTTTTAGGTCGCTGGGATAACGAGATGTTTTTACTTTTTATTATTCTGAACTGGAAGTTTTAAATGTTGCGATGGTTGTGTACAGTGTACAGCCTAGGGCTAGGTACAGGTCAAAGGCTTTTAAGTTCTTGTTACTTAACTACGAGCTTACATTAATAATTAACTTATCCTGTTCTTGTTGCCAAATCTAGTTTTGTATTTCGAAACCAAGATTTTTTTAGTTCAATAGAGCCAATTTTAAATGAATTGCCTATTGAAACTTTTCAACCGATAAATATACTTCTAGAAACTAATCGTCAGACAACTAGACCGCTGTTAACGTCGCTGAACAGTTAGTCTCACACAAAAAACTCAGTAAAAAGGTTGACAACGCACTCCCTACCATAAATGCAAGCGCAACGGGGATATTACCACCATATTTAGAAAAGGGAGCAAGTGGTGTTCACTGCTACTTTTAAAATAGGACTTTATGGCGTAAGCTTTAAGGCCGACGGATGTGTTCATTTCTTTGTGAAGGTCGATGTCGCTTACGCCCGTGCCGAGTTGAGGCGGGACTTAACCAAGGCTTCGTCTCTGTGTGTGTGTCGAGTCGTCCGTGTGAAGCGCTGTGCGACTGTGTGTGTCGGCACATTGGTTCGGTCACGTAGGCTTGTTTGACTGGGAGGTCGCTATCGAGCAACATGGACGTTTCTCTGACGCTTTCAGCGTTCTTTGTTCGTAGAGATGCTTTCAGGTCGTTATTTCATAGATACATGCGTAATTCTTATTTTATATTTATAAGATAGTAAATTATAACGGTGTTTTAGTATATTTGTACGAATAAATTATAAAATTGGCGTTTCAAATATCGAATAATTTAGATACGATAGATGGAAAAAACATACCCATACCATATACTGTACAACTTATTATTAGGGGCCAATAACTGAAACTTTTTCTAAATCTGAAGACTGGATGCACTTGATATGTCCGATTTACGCTAGTGTTCGTGCACATAGCAACAGATCCGTCAGCTGTGGCGAGCGGAGCCGAGTCGAGCCGAACTCTTCCGAACTCCACCGATTGATTCGCCGATGCGTCGAGAAAGTTTACTGTTTATATTCTACTTTGTTAGGCTATGGACCGATTTAGAACAAGCTAGGAGAGGACGACTATTGCCTACTCTGTGGAAGAGGAACAAAGGAATCGATTATATTCTCTAGAAGCATCTTATTGTATCCTTGGCTGGGTAGCTATCGACGCGTGGGTAGGTACATACCTATTGACTATTTTAATTTTAATAGGTTTTATCTAGAGGCATTACAATTATCGTTGTTATGGCCTCAGATTGAACCAGATGGTAGGTAGGTACCTAGCTATGGCAGATAAAAGTATTTAGGTACCTAAAAGTTTTAAATCTTCCAACTAATAAGTAGGAAGGTACTAGGTAGGTATGTAATATTCTTGTACCTATTATACCTAGTACCTACCTATCTCACCTGATGTTAAGTGACGATGCGATCGACGATGTAGCCGAGTGTAGCACGTTTACCTAGAATATACTGTTCACTTTAGATTTTTAAACACGGGTTGTAGTAAAAGTAGTAAAAAGGTAATCGTAATCTACGTAAGGTTCATTGGCCTGTTAAGTACCTATTATGTGCCATGAAATACGTAGGTACCTACATATGTAGGTTATTATTTATAGGTACATATAACAAAAATAACATATTTGATTCCACCGCTGGGAAAAGGTCAATCACAATTATAATCAATCAGAAACAGAAATGTACCTACCTACCTACCTTCTCTAGGTACAGTTTACCAATCTCTATACTTACAACATTCTTTAACATTCTTATTTTTTAACATAAGATGGTAAAATTAATTTGTTTATTACGACCTACAGTATCAATTTGATACATCCTTCTGGTTGTCTTGTAATTGAATAAAATTAGTCTTTATTAAATTAAGTAGGTAAGTAGGTACTTAAAAGTACAATATGATGACCATTGCAAATTAAATAAGGTAGGTACCTACCTACTTACTTATTTTGTTATTTTACTCTCTTTAGCATAATATTAATTTACTCTAATGAAGGTATACATTACTATACATATCCTAAACTATACATACAATAATTTAAAAGTAGGTAGGTAGATCTTCTTTTAAATTGTGTGATACTAATTATGAACGTAGTAACAACGATTGAATCAATGTTTGTTTGGTCTACTATAGTTAAAAGGTAAGTACTTACCTACATTTCATATTTTAGTAGGTAAGCAATAATTTACAATTTTACACGGTTCATTTCAATCCAACGAATTATCTTTCTTCGGACAACAACCGGCAGTCGGCACCCATATCAATCAGCTGTTTTAAGAAAATAGGTATCCTTGATCATTCTAAATTCAACCGTATGCCACCGACATAAGTACATAAGTAAAAAAATAATCACGAAGCAGGTGGTATTTTTCAGCGGAACTAGGACTTTATCCCACTGAGATAAGGGTATAAAAAATTAAGGCTTCTACAGGTACGGCAAGGTTCCCAATGGAGCAAGCGTGACCGCAATTCCAGGGTTTTTTGTTGCCGTCACGGGTGGAACGGCAAAGTGCTCGTGTGAAGGTACGACATTTTTAGACAAAGAAAATGACTGCTACAAAACTTGATTGTGATTATCTTAGCTATTGTAAAACAAATGCATTGAAAAAAAGGTTAGGTAGGGTGCATTCGGGTATTTACGAATGAATTTTTGATGAGTTCACAGGGTCTTTGTATTATCACCAATATATGTCAAAATTGATAGACTTCATGTTACCAGCTTATATCACTCCGTCTGCATGAATATATGCCCAAGTACTATTGCTAAAATTTTTATAGATATATCATTGTAATTAATTATTAGAAATGTTTGAAAACCTTGTTATATTTTTTTGTCAAAGTGCAATTCCGAATTATGTTCGGATAATTCTGAACGACACTCAAAAGTGGGTTTTAAGTAGTTATGCCTTAAAATATGTGTTTCTTTTTCGTTCAGGTTTACCTTCACGAAATGTATGTAGCGGTTTGGCCACTGAAAGGGCCAAACATTACATGAGTGCTACTTTCATTTCGGAATTACCCGACAAGTAGCCTACGGTACTCAAACTCTTAGAAGGCATTGACAAATTCGGAATTGCCCTATTCGGCTAAATCTGAAAAGTGCAAAATATCTTAAGCAAGATAGTTCTAAGCCTACACAGAATTGCAAAAAAACGTTAATCTAGGGAATAAAGAAAATAAAAGTTTAATATCTTAACAGGTTTTGTAATTATGGATGTTCGGGCAAATCCAATAACACCAAAAAACCCGCGAAATCGCTGTTGCTTGGAAAAATGGCAGTTGATGACGCGCGGTATCACCTGTGGTGTCACGTAGCAGCCTGAGGTGACTTGCGGGCGGATGATGTATTAAAATGGCCGCTAGGTGAATGTTGCCAGAGCATGAAATATTGCCGTGTTGATTGGAAAACTTTAATTATTAGAATTCCCTGATTTTCGGAGTTACCCGAATGCACCCTACTGCTTTCTTCCCGATTTCCTGAGGAAGGTTTCAGAAGTCTCAAAATCACAAGTACGATAAGTTTTAGTCACACAGAGACACACAAGAGAAGAGTTAATTTAGTTAGCAAGTTTTGCTCTTGATAATTTAGATAGTTTAAAAACTAAAACAACCGACTTCTATGCTCCCCGAGTCAGTTTCAGTAGCAACTTTGAGACGTTTATCGTCATATCTCTGGAGATACTTATCAAATCTCTATGAAATTACAATTGGACCACCTCGGAAATGTACACTACCGATTAAAAAAAGAATTATTCGAATCAGTTCACAATTGACGGAGTATTCGCGTAACATACATACAAAAAAAAAACATACAGACGAATTGAGAACCTCCTTCTTTTTGGAAGGCGGTTGAAAAATGTAATTCACGTCACGACAGAGGTGGGATGGGAACTTGGAACCGTTTCAGCCTGTTTCAGGCAAACCGGCGGCAGTCTGTACTTACTTAGGTCTACCTCTATAGTTAACAAGATAGATTTAAGGCTTTATTTCACTAGCGACCAACATTTAAATAAAATGAGTACCTACCCACAATACGTATACAATCGGTGGACTAATGACCACACAGCGACCTCTACCAGGCAACTGAGTGACGACTGGAGACTGAACACTAATATACTTACCTACTTAATATACGACGCACATTAAATTTAAGTTCACAAATATTTTGCCGTTCGTCCTTGCCGCATATAACTCTCCAATGTAAAGTGTTCGTAAATCTTTACCTCTACATTATGATCCTCTCTGTGGCTTTACACAGTAACTATTATACCTAGTCCTATATGCATTTACCCTCAGATTATAATCTGAGCCTTTACAACAGATTATATAATAGTTACTACGTAACCTTTACCCATGGTAGGTAAGTATATAAGAGCAGCCTCATCTTAGATATAAAAACCGGTCCATAGGCATTACGCAGTAACTAATGTATAATCTGTGCCATAGGCTTGTCCCTGTTATCTCAGGCTACAATAAAACCATACGAGTAGGTACACGTACAGCCTACATCTTTACTATGAATTATTCTGTGCCTATACCCCTCTCTCATCCTCTCCCCGCCCCTGCGTCGTCTGGCTACATGTAAATTTGTGTGTTGTAGATCTTATAGATATACTAGAAGTCCCCCGCGGCTACGCCCGCGTTTAAAACTCCTTTTATTTACTTAAAACTTTTCTTTTGTAAAAACGATTCTATCATTAAAGACATCAAATAAAAATTAGCCAAATTGGTTCACCTGTTTTCATGTTATCGCGTGACTAAGACAAATCAGGATTCATATTTTTAAAACCCGAAAACCCAATAAAGCGCAATCCGAAACTATATTGATTTTCAGACTTTTTTACCCCAGTTCACTCTTTAGGGTGGCATTTTGAAAAAGTCTGAAACTCGTATTTACTTATTTATTTACAGAAGTACTTGTGTGAAATGTCGAATAAAATGACTATCCAAAATTTGAGCCCCCGCTTCATCCCTTGAAGAGTGAATTTTGAAAAATCCTTTCTCAGCGGATACCTACGTCAAAATTTCTATCTGGATGCAAAATATCAGCGCAATCCGAAACAATATTGATTTCAGACATTGTTACTCCACTTAACCCTTTTAGGAATAGAATTTCAAAAAGCCTGAAACACGTATTTACTCATTTATTTACTAAACTACTTGTGTGAAGTTTCGAATATAAGAGACAATCAATTCTTGTTTCTCCATACAAATTTTGAACCCTCGCTTCATCCTCTTCAGGGATGAATTTTGGAAAACCTTTCTCAGAGGGAACTAACGTCGTAATTAATAACTATCTGCATGCCAAATTTCAGCGCAATCCGAAACAATATTGATTTTTACACTTTATTACCCCATTTCACCCTCTTAGGGGTGGAATTACAAAAAAACCTGAAACACGTCTTTACTTATTTTTTTACTGAAGCACTTATGTGAAGTTTCGGATAGAAAAGACGATCTAATCTTGTTTCTCCATACAAACTTTCAACCCCCGTTTCATCCCCTTCGAGGGTTAATTTTGGGAAATCCTTTCAAAGAGGGATCTAACGTCGTAATAACTATCTGCATGCCAAATTTCAGCGCAATCTGAAACAATATTGATTTTACACTTTATTACCCCATTTCACCCTCTTAGGGGTGGAATTACAAAAAAACCTGAAACACGTGTTTACTTATTTTTTTACTGAAGCACTTGTGTGAAGTTTCGGATAGAAAAGCCTATCTAATCTTGTTTCTCCATATAAACTTTGAACCCCCGTTTCATCCCCTTAGAGGGTTAATTTTGGAAAATCCTTTCTTAGAGGGAATTAACGTCGTAATAACTATCTGCATGCCAAATTTCAGCGTAATCCGAAACAATATTGATTTTACACTTTATTACCCGATTTCACCCTCTTAAGGGTGGAATTTCAAAAAAACCTGATACACGTGTTTACTTATTTTTTTACTGAAGCACTTGTGTGGAGTTTCGGGTAGAAAAGACTATCTAATCTTGTTTCTCCATACAAACTTTGAACCCCCGTTTCATCCCCTTCGAGGGTCAATTTTGGAAAATCCTTTCTCAGAGGGAACTAACGTCGTAATAACTATCTGCATGCCAAATTTCAGCGCAATCCGAAACAATATTGATTTTCACACTTTATTACCCAATTTCACCCTCTTAGGGGTGGAATTAAAAAAAAACCTGAAACACGTGTTTACTTATTTTTTTACTGAAGCACTTGTGTGGAGTTTCAGATAGAAAAGACTATCTAATCTTGTTTCTCCATACAAACTTTGAACCCCCGTTTCATCCCCTTCGAGGTTTAATTTTGGAAAATCCTTTCTCAGTGGGAACTAACGTCGTAATAACTATCTGCATGCCAAATTTCAGCGCAATCCGAAACAATATTGATTTTCACACTTTATTACCCAATTTCACCCTCTTAGGGGTGGAATTAAAAAAAACCTGAAACACGTGTTTACTTATTTTTTTACTGAAGCACTTGTGTGGAGTTTCAGATAGAAAAGACTATCTAATCTTGTTTCTCCATACAAACTTTGAACCCCCGTTTCATCCCCTTCGAGGGTTAATTTTGGAAAATCCTTTCTCAGTGGGAACTAACGT
The DNA here is from genome assembly GCA_954871355.1 of Cabera pusaria. NCBI lineage: Eukaryota > Metazoa > Arthropoda > Insecta > Lepidoptera > Geometridae > Cabera > Cabera pusaria. The sequence continues at coordinate 25,624,605 of OX940901.1, read as the reverse complement.
CGTAATAACTATTTGCATGCCAAATTTCAGCGCAATCCGAAACAATATTGATTTTACACTTTATTACCCCATTTCACCCTCTTAGGGGTGGAATTCCAAAAAAACCTGAAACACGTCTTTACTTATTTTTTTATTGAAGCACTTATGTGAAGTTTCGGATAGAAAAGACGATCTAATCTTGTTTCTCCATACAAACTTTGAACCCCCATTTCATCCCCTTAAGGGGTGAATTTTGGAAAATCCTTTCTTAGTACACCCTTACGTACTAAGACATATATACCCTCCAAATTTCAAGTCTCTACGACCAGCGGTTTAGGCTGTGCGTTGTCTGTCAGTGAGTCAGTGAGTCAGTGAGTCAGTCAGTATGTCAGGACAAAGATTCTTATAGTATTAGATTATAGAAAGGGTTTAGCTATTGAGATAGTGGGTGAGCAACTCTCTTGTTTGCTGATATTGTACATTGATTAAAATAAAGTACACTTACATTGTATATTTGCCTAATTGCGACTGCGACTTGTATAATCCTACTAAATAGCATTTTGCCAGCGACTTTGCTGAATGTAAGGCTGAGCGCAGACTATAGACAAAACAGTCTTAACGGTCTGTCTCAAGACAGTTTTGTCTATCACCCTGCGCACACTGCGAACAAAACTTTTTTGTCTGCGAGGATGCGACACAGAACAAAATATAGAATGGACACTTTGATCACTCCACCAATACATGTATTGTGTACCTACCTACAATTTTTCTTCTTCAGTTATACAGTAACTAGATATCTACTTTATCATTTCTAGGGTTCCGTTTCTCAAAAGGTAAAAAAAGGAACAGAGCGCTCATACAATTTAGAGGTCTAACTTAATTGGAACCAACCTTAAAATATGTTAATAAATAAAATAGTGCTATTGAGTGATTTATTTACGTAGCGCCGTTCGCGTGTGGCGCGTCCTTGCTCAAGTTAGTTCCTCGACAGCTCAAAATCGGTAGGGAGGTGAGTAAGCCTCGATTGTTGGGGCGAACAGAGTGTCCATTCTATACGTAGTATCTGTTCTGTGTTGCATCGGTTTTGTTTGTCGGCACCGAGAACAAATAATAATACTACGTTTAGAATAGACACTCTGTCCCGCCCACCAATCGAGGCTTCCTCACCTCGCTACTGACTCTGGAGCTGCTGAGGAGCTAGTTTAAGCAAGGCACCACACGCGGACGGACACAGAACAATAATACTACTCACGTGAAGATTAACGTCAACTTCATACATATATGTTGGGACCAGTACACACAGGAGGTTCAAATTTACGGAGGTTCTATATTAATATAAAAACCAGCAAAATCGAGTTGAACTCGCCCACCGAGGCTTCCGTACCAACTTCTCAGACTAGTTTAAGGGACAAACTTAACTTTGTAGTTCGATCCATATAGGAAATGTATTGCAACAACTACAATTAATCATAAGTTAAATATTATGTTTCTTTGAAGTGTTTCACACTTTATATTTTTGTAAATTGTTAAACAATTATTTGTTTAACAATTAATCATAAGTTTATAAAAGTAAATTAATCGTTTTTAGGGTTCCGTATCTCAAAAGGTAAAAAAGGAATACTTATAAGATCACTTTCTTATCCGTCTGTCCGTCTGTATGTCCGTGTGTCACCACCGATTTTCTCAGGAACGGGTGGACCTAGCAAGTTAAAATTTATACCAGATACTGATGTTTATGGTCCTAATTAGATATATAAAAATCAAGATCCAGAATCAACACGATAATAAGATATAGACATATTTAGATTTTCGCCGAAATTTGTAAGTACCTAAATTTACCTTAATTTTCGACTTTTTTATTTTTCGGAATTTTTCCTTCACTTGTGCTGTAATATCTTGATTTTGACCATAGTTGACAATTCTAGGTCTACCGGAAGTACCATATAGGTTATGGGTCGAAAACCTGTAGGGTACTTCCCGTTGACCTAGAACCATGAAATTCGACAAAGAGCAAGGTCTTACAGCACAAAAAAAGGGGAAATTTCAAAAACGAAAAAATTATTAAAGTAAATGGTGTCCCATACATACATAATTAACGCCAGTTAAGATATGCCTCTGAGTTATATGAGCGCTCATACAATTTAGGGGTCTAGCTCACCAAACTTAAGTTTGGTGCCAAAAGGTAAATATGTAACTAAAATTGTGCCTCTGTGTAATTTATTTTATTCATAGTTGACGCTAATTAAGATAGGCCTCTGAGTTATATGAGCGCTCATACAATTTAGATGTCTAGCTAACCAACCTTAAAAAATGTAAATAAATAAAATAGTGCTATTGAGTGATTTATTTTCGTCGCGTCGTTCGCGTGTGGCGCGTCCTTGCTCAAGTTAGTTCCTCGACAGCTCAAAATCGGTAGGGAGGTGAGTAAGCCTCGATTGTTGGGGCGAACAGAGTGTCCATTCTATACGTAGTATCTGTTCTGTGTTGCATCGGTTTTGTTTGTCGGCACCGAGAACAAATAATAATACTACGTTTAGAATAGACACTCTGTCCCGCCCACCAATCGAGGCTTCCTCACCTCGCTACTGACTCTGGAGCTGCTGAGGAGCTAGTTTAAGCAAGGCACCACACGCGGACGGACACAGAACAATAATACTACTCACGTGAAGATTAACGTCAACTTCATACATATATGTTGGGACCAGTACACACAGGAGGTTCAAATTTACGGAGGTTCTATATTAATATAAAAACCAGCAAAATCGAGTTGAACTCGCCCACCGAGGCTTCCGTACCAACTTCTCAGACTAGTTTAAGGGACAAACTTAACTTTGTAGTTCGATCCATATAGGAAATGTATTGCAACAACTACAATTAATCATAAGTTAAATATTATGTTTCTTTGAAGTGTTTCACACTTTATATTTTTGTAAATTGTTAAACAATTATTTGTTTAACAATTAATCATAAGTTTATAAAAGTAAATTAATCGTTTTTAGGGTTCCGTATCTCAAAAGGTAAAAAAGGAATACTTATAAGATCACTTTCTTATCCGTCTGTCCGTCTGTATGTCCGTGTGTCACCACCGATTTTCTCAGGAACGGGTGGACCTAGCAAGTTAAAATTTATACCAGATACTGATGTTTATGGTCCTAATTAGATATATAAAAATCAAGATCCAGAATCAACACGATAATAAGATATAGACATATTTAGATTTTCGCCGAAATTTGTAAGTACCTAAATTTACCTTAATTTTCGACTTTTTTATTTTTCGGAATTTTTCCTTCACTTGTGCTGTAATATCTTGATTTTGACCATAGTTGACAATTCTAGGTCTACCGGAAGTACCATATAGGTTATGGGTCGAAAACCTGTAGGGTACTTCCCGTTGACCTAGAACCATGAAATTCGACAAAGAGCAAGGTCTTACAGCACAAAAAAAGGGGAAATTTCAAAAACGAAAAAATTATTAAAGTAAATGGTGTCCCATACATACATAATTAACGCCAGTTAAGATATGCCTCTGAGTTATATGAGCGCTCATACAATTTAGGGGTCTAGCTCACCAAACTTAAGTTTGGTGCCAAAAGGTAAATATGTAACTAAAATTGTGCCTCTGTGTAATTTATTTTATTCATAGTTGACGCTAATTAAGATAGGCCTCTGAGTTATATGAGCGCTCATACAATTTAGATGTCTAGCTAACCAACCTTAAAAAATGTAAATAAATAAAATAGTGCTATAGAGTGATTTATTTTCGTCGCGTCGTTCGCGTGTGGCGCGTCCTTGCTCAAGTTAGTTCCTCGACAACTCAAAATCGGTAGGGAGGTGAGTAAGCCTCGATTGTTGGGGCGAACAGAGTGTCCATTCTATACGTAGTATCTGTTCTGTGTTGCATCGGTTTTCTTTGTCGGCACCGAGAACAAATAATAATACTACGTATAGAATAGACACTCTGTCCCACCCACCAATCGAGGCTTCCTCACCTCGCCTCTGATTCTGGAGCTGCTGAGGAGCTAGTTTAAGCAAGGTACCACACGCGGACGAAAACAGAACAATAATACTACTCACGTGAAGATTAACGTCAACTTCATACATATATGTTGGGACCAGTACACACAGGAGGTTCAAATTTACGTAGGTTCTATATTATACATAAAAACCAGCTAAATCGAGTTGAACTCGCCCGCCGAGGCTTCCATACCAACTGCTCAGACTAGTTTAAGGGACAAACTTAACTTTGTAGTTCGATCCATAGGAAATGTATATCAACAACTACAAATCATAAGTTTGTAAAAGTAAATTAACCGTTTTTAGGGTTCCGTGTCTCAAAAGGTAGAAAAGGAATCCTTATAAGATCACATTCTTGTCCGTCTGTCTCTCTGTCTGTGTGTCTGTCTGTCCGTCTGTCTGTCCGTCTGTCCGTGTGTCACCACTGATTTTCTCAGGAACGGGTGGACCTAGCAAGTTGAAATTTATACTTGATACTGAAGTCTATAGTCCCTATTGGGTGTATAAAAATCAAGGCCTTGAATCAACACAATAAAAAGATATGGGCAAATTTAGATTTTCGCGAAAACTTGTTAGTACCAAAATGTACCTTAATTTTCAACATTTTTTATTTTTCGGAATTTTTCCTATACTTGTGCTTTAAGACTTTGCTTATAACCAAAATTGACAATGCTAGGTAAACCGGAAGTACCCTATAGGTTTTGGGTCGAAAACCTATAGGGTACTTCCCGTTGACCTAGAATCATGAAATTTGGCAAGCAGCAAGTTACAGCACAAATTATGGAAAAATTCCAAAAAATAAAAAAGTTGAAAATTAAAAGGTGTACATACATACATAGTTTACGCCAATTAATGTAGACCTCTGAGTTATATGAGCGCTCATACAATTTTGATGTCTAGCTAACTCGACTTAGCCAGTTTTATTTTTAACTTTATTTTAGTTTTTAGTACCTATTTGTTCTTAAATCCCCATAATAATAAATACTTAGTGAAAATGTCAAGTATCTACCTATTACTGTAAAGGAGATACAGCTTTGAGAAAGGCGGATAGACAGACGGACGGATGGACAGCGAAGTCTCAGTAGTCCCTAGGGTCCCTTTGGTTTCGGGACCCTAAAAAATGTCTGATTTGATAAAGGTGCGTACAGACTATGTAACATGTTATTTAACTTGAGTTATATAACACGTCCACACCATGTAACCTTGTTATTCAACATTGCAACCCAAAACATTACTGTACACATTAGAATAACAATGTTATTTAACAATTATCGTTTGTCGTTCTCGGTTAGTAGGCTTGGGTAACTCCGGACACATCTATATCTTCGGATATATATCCCTAAGCGAATATATACCCATCATTCCACTTCCCGAAACCTTAATACTAGTATATCCCATATATCCGGTATACCTTTATGAAACACAAAAAAAAAATGTGAAATCGGTTATAAAGTAAAGCCGTAAGTGAATAGGTATTTTCTAGGCAACCTTGCCATATTATTTTGGATCATATCATCACTAACAACGGGTACAAAAACAATGCAAAAACACAACAGGTACGGTCTTATAATGTTACATAATATCGGTTATGAAATGCGGATATTTTTTATTTTGGATATGGGATATACTAATCATTGAAGTATTATTTATCTATTTATCTGCAAAGTCTGAAACACATTTCACATGGATATACCGAACATACTAAGCAGTTATACTAAGCGGATAATATATTAAGCGGACATACTAAGCGGATATATATCCTTACATGGAATGATATACGATGTACTCACTCCTCTGTTGGATATAGTTAGCCCAAGCCTATTCAGTAGTGTACACGTGTTCCGTCGATGGACGCGGCCTCTTTGAACTTTGCCGCAAAAGGCGAAGCGGCGCTTTGACGACTGTTTCGCGAATATTAGGCGCGGTTTATACAGAAGAGACTTGGCGAGGGCTTGTGGCGTGGCGCCAACTTTTATCACGTAGTTTCGTAAATTATACTGAAGTGGCGGAGACACTTGGCGCGATACGGCTAGTGTGACCATATGTGGCAGGTTCCTACCTACCATTTTGGCAGTATTGGCTTCTTATTTTAGCCCCTGACACGATCGGCTAACCTTTTAAAGAACCGGGCGCTATTCTCTTTAAGCCAAAAATTACTCTATATTACGCACTATAAGGTTTATATTGCGTTACTTTGACTATCTACCTCCGCCATCCGTCCGCGCCCTCCAGCTAACGACCCAATACCACGAGGCGCCCCCACAGTTCACCGTAGGGGAGGAATAGGAGGGAGAAGAAGGAAGAGAACGCGAAGGGAGGGTAGACCAGAAAGCGCCGCGCCCACGGCAGCATCCACCTCGGTTATCCCCCTCAATGCGACCGGCCAACTTCACACCATTCCTGCCCAAGATGCAACCACCAAAAGACCCAAGGCTACTTGCACCCACAGTAACCTATGGGCCGTCTAGAGCCTCCATGGCGCACTACCCTCCACTACCCGAGCCAGCAACAACCAGACCTCGCTCAAGGTGGAGAGCCCCAAGAAGACGGCAAGCACCTGCTAGTACGCCAGCAGGAGAATCGGACACTGCGACAGAAGGGGCACCCCTGCAACACCAACCGCAACAGCCCACCACTAATACAACAGAAGTAACAAGCACTAACAGAGACCAGACCGAGACCAGAGTCACGAGTCCACTTCGTGCCAGTAACTCAGGTTGTCACGGGTACCACCACCACAGCATCAGCAGTGACTAGACCCACACCGAGACTGGCCATAGGGACCACCAGGAGCACCATACTATATGCAAGCAGGTGCGAGTGCTTTTGCCTAGCCACGCCCACGCTCTGCAGCAAGGTTTCCTACAAGACCCATGCCAACAGGTCCATACCCATGGGCCCCACCATACCAGCCACAAATGACAGCCGTCTTTACTCAAGCCGGATACCCCTGCTACCAAGCAGGTCAACAGCGGAGTACCTTCCCGGAACCCATCTCAGCATTGGTGGGAGCCCTGGTGGGCCTACTTGCAGCCATAGCAGCCGGACGATCTTCGGACGGCAGCTATGCGAGGACTGTCCGCACTATCCCGGTTCCAGTATGCATAGATAAGACCTCCGCATACTGTAGGGCTATTCTGTAAGCTAATCTCGGAAGCGAACTTCGCAGTGAGATTTGAATTTCGTGTTACAAAATTCGACCGTATTACAATCGCGTTACGATTTGAATTTCGTAGTACGACTCACCGCGGATTCCGCTTGCTAATTGCGTAAACTAGCTTACAGAATAGCCTGGCTGTACTGGTACCCGGGCGGCACCGGCATGACGATGTCTCACCCCAGGGCCGACCATATCGTGGAACGGCTGCCTTAGTGCGGAGGGACATAGTGCACGACGTAGTTGGTGACCTAACCAATCAAATCGCCAAAACCACTGCCACTACGGAGAGGAATGGTTACGAAGTAATCGGCCTAGACTCTCCTACCCACATACCATCCAATCCACGCCACAACCCGGACGTCATCGATGTAGTAGCCCACAAGAACCTGACATCCCCAATTCATCTGGAGGTCCTCTACGATTCGGCAGAAGCAACTCTTTGTCGGGGTACTTACACGAAGACCAATTGGCACCACTTCCAACAACGACTGATGACGATGATAGTAGGCCGATTAACCACATCGGAGGACGTGGAGAGATGCACGGCTGAAATAACTGCCTCCATCAAAGAAGCAAAAGAAGCAGCATCTACTACTGAACCTCGAACAAGCTGGCGCGAAGAACTCCCAGGCCGCTTAACACGTTTAAGGGCAAAGAAACGTGCGATGCGTGAACTATGGGCTAACCCACTGCTAAGATACCAGTCTACCCACTAACGGACTCATCAGGAAGCCGGAAATTTTCCCCAGCGGAAAGAGAACTGTTGGTTGATCATTAGAATCACAGTTTCAGCTGCATCCCGTTCCTCTCAATGCTGACCCTGTTGTCGTGCCCCACTACAACGCAGTATCCGCGGAAGTAGTCCAACTGCTGCAGACTTCGGCGCCCCCGCTGAAAGGGGATGATTTCATCTCCCCAATGGAAGTGGCACGAGCTGTACGCTATTTACAGACGAAAAAGGCACCCGGTCTAGATGAGGTGTCGAACGCGGAACTCAAGCAGATGCCGCGGAGAAGTCTGGTGTTTATAGACAGACTCTTCAACGGTATCTTAAGAACAGGATACTTTCCCGCAACGTGGAAGACAGGGAAAGTCATAGTACTACCCAAACCCGGCAAGGTCCGTCGCCTACCCTCCAGCTACCGCCCTATTACCCTGCTGTCACACCTCGCCAAGCTGTTCGAGCGATTACTGCTGCGGAGACTGCGCCCTCACTTCACCCCACGTGAGGAGCAGTTTGGTTTCCGCACGCGTCACTCCACAACGCTCCAGCTGACGAGGGTGATCCACCAGCTCACCAGTGAACTGAACCGAAATAGTAGAAGCGTCGCCGTGTTCCTGGACATCGAGAAGGCCTTCGATAGAGTGTGGCACGAAGGCCTAATCTACAAGTTATCCAGGACACCGACTCCAGCGGCGCTAATCCACATCGTCTCATCGTTCCTGAGAAACCGACAGTTCTGCGTTTCCGTCGTGGGCGCCACTTCCGGCAACCGGCAGATCGCAGCGGGAGTCTCCCAGGGGAGTTGTCTCTCACTGTACATGTACGCGGTTTACACAGACGACATACCGGTTCTGGCGGACGAACACCTTGCACCAGGAGAACGAGGAGTAACACTAGCACTTTTTGCCGACGACAGTGCGTATATAACGTCCTCTGTTAAAGCTACTATAGCCGCCAACAGAATGCAGAAGGTTCTGGACATCCTGCCAGTCTGGCTGGACAAGTGGCGCATGGCCGTCAACGTGAGGAAGACAGCCACGCTGCTGACCAGAGCCCAAACCCATCCTGCCACCTCCACTGCAGCTCCGAGAACAAGACGTCAAGTGGGAAACGAGTACAAAGTACCTGGGCTTCTACATCGACCGGACGTTGAGGATGCGCCCGCACGTGGATCACGCAGTCCACCAAGCAAAAGCCGCTAAGGCCCTCCTCCATCCGGTCCTCCGATCGAAGCTGCCACTCTACACCAAAGTCGGCATATACAAGACGTATATACGAAGATGACGTATGCTGCTCCTGCGTGGTATGCCCTATGCTCAGAAACCCAGTGCAAGCGTCTTCAGATCATTCAGAACGTTACCCTGCGGACATGCACGGGAGCCGGTCGATACGTACGCAATGACGCCAACGCCTGGGACGTGAAAATCGAGACGGTGAGGGAGTTCGTGGTCCGGTTGGCGCGCTGTCAATATGACCGTGCAGACAACGGACCACACCCTCACCTCCAGAACATTGCACCGCACCACGCCCGGCCGCCTGATGGCGCTGTATCGACCTGGCGTGCACTCCCACGCGACTTAGTCCCGGTGGATGAAAGCAGCAAAGAGGAGGAGTAGCGGTTACCACAGCAGCACAAGACCACCATGCCAAGATGGCCAACATGACCACCACGCCCAGATCTGGCCAACGACCATATCGGACCACTATAGGGCTGATTAAAGCCCGCGCGTACCCCGAAGGTAGTTGCCCCAGAGCCCAACCAGGGTAAGGAGGCTCGCCTCGAAACCCTCACACGAACCCAGAATGGGAACGAACGTCCACACTGACATCCGTCCGCGCCACGTTTCTTCTGTATAAACCGCGCCTTACCGTGTACACGTGATTCGCCGATGGAAGCGGCCCGCTTTGAATTCTGCCGAAAAGCGAAGCGGCGCTTTGACGACTGGCGATGTTATTTGAACATGTTTTATGAGTGTCCACATCATCTGAAACATGTTATCTCACCATGTTATACAATACGTTATGTTACATAGTCTGTACGCACCTTAACAAATGAAATAAACGCATCCTGTTTGACGGGTACGAACAACTTGTATGGAAAAAGAAAAACTATTTATTTTATTTTAATCGACTTCAGATAAGATCGTTTAAAAACTAAATAATTTAAGATCGTTTAAAAAACTAAAAGAAACGACTTCAAACGTCGCGCTAGTCAAAGTAGCCAGTAGACGTAGTAACTATTATATAATCTGTGCCAGTAGGTAAAGTGCCAGCCAAGTAGTAAGTCGTCGAGATAAGTAAATGCGTCATAATACAAATGTTGATATATTAAAAAAGGTTCGGCCGATTTCGTTAAAATTTAAATGGAACCACCTGGGAAGGGTATGTTTTGAAACAAAAAAATAATTTTCCAAATCGGTTCAGGCATCTTCGAGTAATCGGTGAACTAAAATAAAAAAGAAAAAAGATTCTTACGAATTGAGAACCTCCTCCTTTTTTGTGAAGTCGGTTAAAAAGAACCGACTTCAATGCCGCGCTATTAATTTTCAGTCCCAATTTTTAGGTGTTTATCTTCATATCTCTAGATACTTATCAGACCTCTTTATATATATCTCCTTTCCAACAAAAAAAAATAATCAAAATCGGTTCATAAACGACGCGGTTATCCGCTTACAAACCTTAAAAATGTATATATATATATATATATATATATGTATATATTTATATATAATAAATACTAGCTGTGCCCGCGACTTCGTTCGCGTGGAATAGTGTCTTTGGGTAGCATTAACAAATAAGACACATACGTATCCCAACTACACCACGCCGTACCACGCCAAGCTACTCCCCCTTTCCCTCCGTCGCTCACATGCTCTCCCCTCCCCCTACCCCCTCACTTCCACCTAAACCCCCCAACCTCCCCCTCGCTTACCTACCCTCCCCCTTTGCTCCCCTACCCTCCCCCTTCCCCTCACTTCCACATCCAATCCCCTCCAGCTATCCTTCCCTCCATGAATCTCCAGAGATATGGAGATAAACACCTCAAACTTTGTACTGAAAATATAGCGCGGCATTTGAAGTAGAATGTTTTAGTTTTTTAAACGATGATATTCGTTTATTTTGTCTTCTCTACAAACTTTGTCTTGGCAATAACAAGTGACTACGACTCACCACTAGGCTATAATATCGTTTAAAAACTAAATAAGATCGTTTAAAAAACTAAAAAAGAACCGACTTCAATGCCGCGCTATTAATTTTCAGTACCAATTACGAGGTGTTTATCTCCATATCTCTGGAGATACTTATCAGACCTCGATAAAATTACCATGGTACCATACTTGGGATATTTCCTTTCCAACAAAAAAACAATAATGAAAATCGTTCTATAAACGAAGAAGTTATCCGCGAACAAACATAAATAAAAAACATATATACGGTCGAATTGAGAAACCTCTTCCTTTTTTTGAAGTCGGTTAAAAAGAACCGACTTCGATGTCGCACTATTAATTTTCAGTACCAATTTTGAGGTGTTTATCTCCATATCTCTGGAGATACTAATCAGACCTCGATAAAATTACCATGGTACCACACTTGAGATATCTCCTATCCAACAAAAAAAGAATAATCAAAATCGGTTCATAAACGACAAAGTTATCCGCGAACAAACATAAAAAAAATATATATATACGGTCGAATTGAGAAACCTTTAAAGTCGGTTAAAAATGAAGCGACAAAACGAAAATAATAACACAAACATGTTTGACCGGTCGCCGCCGACGGACGCGGCCCCTTTGATTTTTGCCGAAAGGCAATGCGGCGCCTGTGGCGGCGCTATGACTGAGTGCGTGTAGTTCGCCAAGAGCGAGTCGATTTAAGAAGGTTTGATTTCAAGTACCTATTATATGTATTTTTTTAATATATATTTTTTTACTGATTTCTTTACATGGAGTATACATACCCCTGCAAATATGGTGGAATTCAAAACTTTGTATATACAGATCTGATAGTATTCTCGTCTGCAATTGACGAAGCTTTTTGAAAACAAGAATTATCTTTTTAATACTTGCTGTTGACACCACTAACATAAAAATACGATAAGCCATTCAGGCTCTAGGGCGTGCCAAAGAAATATACATACATTCATACATTTATATGTATATACATATGTATATATAATATATATATACGGTTAATATATATAATATGTATGTATATATATATATATAATATATATATACATACACTCGAAACAAAATTAACCCTCCTTTCGCAGTCACCCGACTGCGGAAGAAGAAGGGTTATGTTTTAAAAACAATCGTCTCGTAGCATCGTCCGCGTGTTGCACGTTCTTGCTAAAGTTAGCTCCTCGACAGCTCAGAATTGATAGGGAGTTGAGAAAGCCCCGATTGGTGGGTGGTACAGGGTGTCTATTCTATACGTAGTATTATTATTTGTTCTCGGTGCCGACAAAGAAAACCGATGCAACACAGAACAGATACTACGTATAGAATGGACACTCTGTTCGCCCCAACAATCAAGGCTTCCTCACCTCCCTACCGATTTTAAGCTGTCGAGGAACTAACTTGAGCAAGGACGCGCCACACGCGAACGACGCGACGAAAATAAATCACTCAGTAGCACTATTTTATTTATTTACATTTTTTAAGGTACAGGTTTTCGACCCAAAACCTATATGGTACTTCCGGTTGACCTAGAATTGTCAACTATGGTCAAAATCAAGGTATTACAGCACAAGTAAAGGAAAAATTCCGAAAAATAAAAAAGTTGAAAATAAAGGTAAATTTAGGTACCTACAAATTTTGGTGAAAATCTAAATATGTTTATATCTTATTATCGTGTTGACTCTGGATCTTGATTTTTATATATCTAATTAGGACCATAAACATCAGTATCTGGTATAAATTTTAACTTGCTAGGTCCACCCGTTGCTGAGAAAATCGGTGGTGACACACGGACATACAGACGGACAGACGGATAAGAAAGTGATCTTATAAGGATTCCTTTTTTACCTTTTGAGATACGGAACCCTAAAAACGATTAATTCACTTTTACAAACTTATGATTAATTGTTAAACAAATAATTGTTTTTGTATTAATATAGTACCTACGTAAATTTGAACCTCCTGTGTGTACTGGTCCCAACATATATGTATGAAGTTGACGTTAATTTTCACGTGAGTAGTATTATTGTTCTATTGTCGTCCGCGTGTGGTGCCTTGCTTAAACTAGCTCCTCAGCAGCTCCAGAATCAGAGGCGAGGTGAGGAAGCTTCGATTGGTGGGTGGGACAGAGTGTCTATTCTATACGTAGTATTATTATTTGTTCTCGGTGCCGACAAAGAAAACCGATGCAACACAGAACAGATACTACGTATAGAATGGACACTCTGTTCGCCCCAACAATCAAGGCTTACTCACCTCCCTACCGATTTTGAGCTATCGAGGAACTAACTTGAGCAAGGACGCGCCACACGCGAACGACGCGACGTAAATAAATCACTCAATAGCACTTTTTTATTTATTAACATATTTTATGGTTGGTTCCAATTAAGCTAGACCTCTAAATTGTATGAGCGCTCAGTTCCTTTTTTTACCTTTTGAGAAATGGAACTCTAAAAATGATAAAGTAGATATCTAGTTACTGTATAACTGAAGAAGACAAATTGTAGGTAGGTACATAATACATGTATTGGTGGAGTGATCAAAGTGTCCATTCTATATTTTGTTCTGTGTCGCATCCTCGCAGACAAAAAAGTTTTGTTCGCAGTGTGCGCAGGGTGAGGCTGAGCGCAGACTACAGACAAAACAGTCTTAAGACTGTCTCAAGACTGTCTCAAGACAGTTTTGTCTATCACCCTGCGCACACTGCGAACAAAACTTTTTTGTCTGCGAGGATGCGACACAGAACAAAATATAGAATGGACACTTTGATCACTCCACCAATACATGTATTATGTACCTACCTACAATTTGTCTTCTTCAGTTATACAGTAACTAGATATCTACTTTATCATTTTTAGAGTTCCGTTTCTCAAAAGGTAAAAAAGGAACTGAGCGCTCATACAATTTAGAGGTCTAGCTTAATTGGAACCAACCATAAAATATGTTAATAAATAAAATAGTGCTATTGAGTGATTTATTTACGTCGCGTCGTTCGCGTGTGGCGCGTCCTTGCTTAAGTTAGTTCCTCGATAGCTCAAAATCGGTAGGGAGGTGAGTAAACCTCGATTGTTGGGGCGAACAGAGTGTCCATTCTATACGTAGTATCTGTTCTGTGTTGCATCGTTTTTCTTTGTCGGCACCGAGATCAAATAATAATACTACGTATAGAATAGACACTCTGTCCCACCCACCAATCGAGGCTCCCTCACCTCGCCTCTGATTCTGGAGCTGCTGAGGAGCTACTTTAAGCAAGGCACCACACGCGGACGACAACAGAACAATAATACTACTCACGTGAAAATTAACGTCAACTTCATACATATATGTTGGGACCAGTACACACAAGAGGTTTAAATTTACGTAGGTATAATATAGAATTATATATAAAAACCAGCAAAATCGAGTTGAACTCGCCCACCGAGGCTTCCGTACCAACTTCTCAGACTAGTTTAAGGGACAAACTTAACTTTGTAGTTCGATCCATATAGGAAATGTATTGCAACAACTACAATTAATCATAAGTTAAATATTGTTTCATTGAAGTGTTTCACACTTTATATTTTTGTAAATTGTTAAACAATTATTTGTTTAACAATTAATCATAAGTTTATAAAAGTAAATTAATCGTTTTTAGGGTTCCGTATCTCAAACGGTAAAAAAGGAATCCTTATAAGATCACTTTCTTATCCGTCTGTCCGTCTGTATGTCCGTGTGTCACCACCAATTTTCTCAGGAACGGGTGTACCTAGCAAGTTAAAATTTATACCAGATACTGATGTTTATAGTCCTAATTAGATATATAAAAATCAAGATCCAGAGTCAACACGATAATAAGATATAGACATATTTAGATTTTCGCCGCAATTTGTAAGTACCTAAATTTACCTTAATTTTCGACTTTTTTATTTTTCGGAATTTTTCCTTTACTTGTGCTGTAATACCTTGATTTTGACCATAGTTGACAATTCTAGGTCAACCGGAAGTACCATATAGGTTTTGGGTCGAAAACCTGTAGGGTACTTCCCGTTGACCTAGAACCATGAAATTCGACAAAGAGCAAGGTCTTACAGCACAAAAAAAGGGGAAATTTCAAAAACGAAACAAATATTAAAGTAAATGGTGTCCCATACATACATAATTAACGCCAGTTAAGATATACCTCTGAGTTATATGAGCGCTCATACAATTTAGGGGTCTAGCTCACCAAACTTAAGTTTGGTGCCAAAAGGTAAATATGTAACTAAAATTGTGCCTCTGTGTAATTTATTTTATTCATAGTTGACGCTAATTAAGATAGGCCTCTGAGTTATATGAGCGCTCATACAATTTAGATGTCTAGCTAACCAACCTTCAAAAATGTAAATAAATAAAATAGTGCTATTGAGTGATTTATTTTCGTCGCGTCGTTCGCGTGTGGCGCGTCCTTGCTCAAGTTTGTTCCTCGATAGCTCAGAATCGGTAAGGAGGTGAGGAAGCCTCGATTGTTGGAGCGAACAGAGTGTCCATTCTATACGTAGTATCTGTTCTGTGTTGCATCGGTTTTCTTTGTCGGCACCGAGAACAGATAATAATACTACGTATAGAATAGACACCCTGTACCACCCACCAATCGGGGCTTTCTCACCTCCCTATCAATTCTGAGCTGTCGAGGAGCTAACTTGAGCAAGAACGTGCAACACGCGGACGACGCTACGAGACGATTGTTTTTAAAACATAACCCTCCTTCTTCCGCAGTCCGGTGACTGCGAAAGGAGGGTTAATATATATATATATATTTACCGTATATATATTATATATACATTTGTATATACATATAAATGTATGAATGTATGTATATTTCTTTGGCACGCCCTAGAGCCTGAATGGCTTATCGTATTTTTATGTTAGTGGTGTCAACAGCAAGTATTAAAAAGATAATTCTTGTTTTCAAAAAGCTTCGTCAATTGCAGACGAGAATACTATCAGATCTGTATATACAAAGTTTTGAATTCCCACCATATTTGCAGGGGTATGTATACTCCATGTAAAGAAATCAGTAAAAAAATATATATTAAAAAAATATATATAATTAACTAGGTAGTTGAAATCAAACCTTCTTAAATCGACTCGCTCTTGGCGAACTACACGCACTCATTCATACCGCCGCCACAGGCGCCGCATTGCCTTTCGGCAAAAATCAAAGGGGCCGCGTCCGTCGGCGGCGACCGGTGAAACATGTTTGTGTTATTATTTTCGTTTTGTCGCTTCATTTTTAACCGACTTCAAAGGTTTCTCAATTCGACCGTATATATGTTTCTTTTTTTTTATGTTTGTTCGCGGATAACTTCGTCGTTTATGAACTGATTTTGATTATTCTTTTTTTGTTGGATAGGAGATATCTCAAGTGTGGTACCATGGTAATTTTATCGAGGTCTGATTAGTATCTCCAGAGATATGGAGATAAACACCTCAAAATTGGTACTGAAAATTAATAGTGCGACATCGAAGTCGGTTCTTTTTAACCGACTTCAAAAAAAGGAGGAGGTTTCTCAATTCGACCGTATATATGTTTTTTTTTTATGTTTGTTCGCGGATAACTTCGTCGTTTATAGAACGATTTTCATTATTGTTTTTTTGTTGGAAAGGAAATATCCCAAGTGTGGTACCATGGTAATTTTATCGAGGTCTGATAAGTATCTCCAGAGATATGGAGATAAACACCTCGTAATTGGTACTGAAAATTAATAGCGCGGCATTGAAGTCGGTTCTTTTTTAGTTTTTTAAAAGATCTTATTTAGTTTTTAAACGATATTATAGCCTAGTGGTGAGTCGTAGTCACTTGTTATTGCCAAGACAAAGTTTGTAGAGAAGACAAAATAAACGAATAACATCGTTTAAAAAACTAAAACATTCGACTTCAAATGCCGCGGTATATTTTCAGTACAAAGTTTGAGGTGTTTATCTCCATATCTCTGGAGATACATGGAGGGAAGGATAGCTGGAGGGGATTGGATGTGGAAGTGAGGGGAAGGGGGAGGGTAGGGAGCAAAGGGGGAGGGTAGGTAAGCGAGGGGGAGGTTGGGGGGTTTAGGTGGAAGTGAGGGGGTAGGGGGAGGGGAGAGCATGTGAGGGACGGAGGGTCTCGACAGCGGAATCCGCGGTGAGATTTGAATTTCGTACTACGAAATTCAACCGTATTAAGAACGTGATACGATGGAATTTCGTAGTACGAAATTCGAATATCACCGCGGATTCCGCAGTCGAGATAGCTTACAGAATAGCCTAGCTGGCACTGATTATATAATAGTTACTACGTCTACTGGCTACTTTGACTAGCGCGACGTTTGAAGTCGTTTCTTTTAGTTTTTTTAAATGATCTTAAATTATTTAGTTTTTAAACGATCTAATCTGAAGTCGATTAAAATAAAATAAATAGTTTTTCTTTTTCCATACAAGTTGTTCGTACCCGTCAAACAGGATGCGTTTATTTCATTTGTTAAGGTGCGTACAGACTATGTAACATAATGTATTGTATAACATGGTGAGATAACATGTTTCAGATGATTTGGACACTCATAAAACATGTTCAAATAACATCGCCAGTCGTCAAAGCGCCGCTTCGCTTTTCGGCAGAATTCAAAGCGGGCCGCTTCCATCGGCGAATCACGTGTACACGGTAAGGCGCGGTTTATGCAGAAGAAACGTGGCGCGGACGGATGTCAGTGTGGACGTTCGTTCCCATTCTGGGTTCGTGTGAGGGTTTCGAGGCGAGCCTCCTTACCCTGGTTGGGCTCTGGGGCAACTACCCTCGGGGTACGCGCGGGTTTTAATCAGCCCTATAGTGGTCCGATATGGTCGTTGGCCAGATCTGGGCGTGGTGGTCATGTTGGCCATCTTGGCATGGTGGTCTTGTGCTGCTGTGGTAACCGCTACTCCTCCTCTTTGCTGCTTTCATCCACCGGGACTAAGTCGCGTGGGAGTGCACGCCAGGTCGATACAGCGCCATCAGGCGGCCGGGCGTGGTGCGGTGCAATGTTCTGGAGGTGAGGGTGTGGTCCGTTGTCTGCACGGTCATATTGACAGCGCGCCAACCGGACCACGAACTCCCTCACCGTCTCAATTTTCACATCCCGGGCGTTGGCGTCATTGCGTACGTATCGACCGGCTCCCGTGCATATCCGCAGGGTGACGTTCTGAATGATCTGAAGACGCTTGCGCTGGGTTTCCGAGCATAGGGCATACCACGCAGGAGCAGCATACGTCATCTTCGTGCGTATATACGTCTTGTATATGCCGACTTTGGTGTAGAGTGGCAGCTTCGATCGGAGGACCGGATGGAGGAGGGCCTTAGCGGCTTTTGCTTGGTGGACTGCGTGATCCACGTGCGGGCGCATCCTCAACGTCCGGTCGATGTAGAAGCCCAGGTACTTTGTACTCGTTTCCCACTTGACGTCTTGTTCTCGGAGCTGCAGTGGAGGTGGCAGGATGGGTTTGGGCTCTGGTCAGCAGCGTGGCCGTCTTCCTTACGTTGACGGCCATGCGCCACTTGTCCAGCCAGACTGGCAGGATGTCCAGAACCTTCTGCATTCTGTTGGCGGCTATAGTAGCTTTGACAGAGGACGTTATATACGCACTGTCGTCGGCAAAAAGTGCTAGTGTTACTCCTCGTTCTCCTGGTGCAAGGTGTTCGTCCGCCAGAACCGGTATGTCGTCTGTGTAAACCGCGTACATGTACGGTGAGAGACAACTCTCCTGGGAGACTCCCGCTGCGATCTGCCGGTTGCCGGAAGTGGCGCCCTCGACGGACACGCAGAACTGTCGGTTTCTCAGGAACGATGAGACGATGTGGATTAGCGCCGCTGGAGTCGGTGTCCTGGATAACTTATAGATTAGGCCTTCGTGCCACACTCTATCGAAGGCCTTCTCGATGTCCAGGAACACGGCGACGCTTCTACTATTTCGGTTCAGTTCACTGGTGAGCTGGTGGATCACCCTCGTCAGCTGGAGCGTTGTGGAGTGACGCGTGCGGAAACCAAACTGCTCCTCACGTGGGGTGAAGTGAGGGCGCAGTCTCCGCAGCAGTAATCGCTCGAACAGCTTGGCGAGGCGTGACAGCAGGGTAATAGGGCGGTAGCTGGAGGGTAGACGACGGACCTTGCCGGGTTTGGGTAGTACTATGACTTTCCCTGTCTTCCACGTTGCGGGAAAGTATCCTGTTCTTAAGATACCGTTGAAGAGTCTGTCTATACACACCAGACTTCTCCGCGGCATCTGCTTGAGTTCCGCGTTCGACACCTCATCTAGACCGGGTGCCTTTTTCGTCTGTAAATAGCGTACAGCTCGTGCCACTTCCATTGGGGAGATGAAATCATCCCCTCCCAGCGGGGGCGCCGAAGTCTGCAGCAGTTGGACTACTTCCGCGGATACTGCGTTGTAGTGGGGCACGACAACAGGTTCAGCATTGAGAGGAACGGGATGCAGCTGAAACTGTGATTCTAAATGATCAACCAACAGTTCTCTTTCCGCTGGGGCAAATTTCCGGCTTCCTGATGAGTCCGTTAGTGGGTAGACTGGTATCTTAGCCCTTAACAAACTCCTATTCAGGGCATGGAGGTTGGTTTCGTCTTCAGTGGCTTGGGCGACACGAGAATCCCATTCGTCACCTCTCCACTTCTTGACTTCATTGGCGAGCGTTGCAGTTATAGCATTTAGTCGTGCTTTTGTTGTTGGGCAGCGGGTGCGGGCCCATAGTTCACGCATCGCACGTTTCTTTGCCCTTAAGCGGCCTGGGAGTTCTTCGCGCCAGCTTGTTCGAGGTTCAGTAGTAGATGCTGCTTCTTTTGCTTCTTTGATGGAGGCAGTTATTTCAGCCGTGCATCTCTCCACGTCCTCCGATGTGGTTAATCGGCCTACTATCATCGTCATCAGTCGTTGTTGGAACTGGTGCCAATTGGTCTTCGTGTAAGTACCCCGACAAAGAGTTGCTTCTGCCGAAGCTCCAACCGTGATGAGCAGTGGTAGGTGCTGCTCATCCAGATCGTAGAGGACCTCCAGATGAATTGGGGCTGGCAGGTTCTTGTGGGCTACTACATCGATGACGTCCGGGTTGTGGCGTGGATTGGATGGTATGTGGGTAGGAGAGTCTAGGCCGATTACTTCGTAACCATTCCTCTCCGTATCCTCTTGGAGTTTTCTTCCGATGGTATTAATGACTCTGGACCCCCACACCAAATGTTTGGCGTTGAGGTCCGCTGCCAGCAGGGTTGGAGTGGCGTCCATAAAGATACGCCTCATATCACCATGGTCGAAGTTGGAGTTCGGTGGCCGAAATCCGCCAAATATCTTCACATCGTGTCCTCCAAGTTGGACCACGACGGCAGTGGTTTTGGTGATTTGATTGGTTAGGTCACCAACTACGTCGTGCACTATGTCCCTCCGCACTAAGGCAGCCGTTCCACGATATGGTCGGCCCTGGGGTGAGACATCGTCATGCCGGTACACGAAGTAGTTGGCGAATTTAAATTGTTCCGTCTTCTTCAGCTTGGTCTCACCCAGGAGGATGATATGAACATCCTGCGAATGGGTGAGAATGCGTAAGTTGTCGGTCTTGGTCTTGATGCCGCCCGGGTACCAGTACAGTATGCGGAGGTCTTATCTATGCATACTGGAACCGGGATAGTGCGGACAGTCCTCGCATAGCTGCCGTCCGAAGATCGTCCGGCTGCTATGGCTGCAAGTAGGCCCACCAGGGCTCCCACCAATGCTGAGATGGGTTCCGGGAAGGTACTCTGCTGTTGACCTGCTTGGTAGCAGGGGTATCCGGCTTGAGTAAAGACGGCTGTCATTTGTGGCTGGTATGGTGGGGCCCATGGGTATGGACCTGTTGGCATGGGTCTTGTAGGAAACCTTGCTGCAGAGCGTGGGCGTGGCTGGACAAAAGCACTCGCACCTGCTTGCATATAGTATGGTGCTCCTGGTGGTCCCTCTGGCCAGTCTCGGTGTGGGTCTAGTCACTGCCGATGCTGTGGTGGTGGTACCCGTGACAACCTGAGTTACTGGCACGAAGTGGACTCGTGACTCTGGTCTCGGTCTGGTCTCTGTTAGTGCTTGTGCTGGTCTTGGTACTTCTGTTGTATTAGTGGTGGGCTGTTGCGGTTGGTGTTGCAGGGGTGCCCCTTCTGTCGCAGTGTCCGATTCTCCTGCTGGCGTACTAGCAGGTGCTTGCCGTCTTCTTGGGGCTTTCCACCTTGAGCGAGGTCTGGTTGTTGCTGGCTCGGGTAGTGGAGGGTAGTGCGCCATGGAGGCTCTAGACGGCCCATAGGTTACTGTGGGTGCAAGTAGCCTTGGGTCTTGTGGTGGTTGCATCTTGGGCAGGAATGGTGTGAAGTTGGCCGGTCGCATTGACGGGGGTACCGAAGTGGATGCTGCCGTGGGCGCGGCGCTTTCTGGTCTACCCTCCCTTCTTCTCCCTCCTATTCCTCCCCTACGGTGCACTGTGGGGGCGCCTCGTGGTATTGAATAGAATAGAATAGAAAACCATTTATTCAGGCAAAAACACTGTACACAACAACAATACGCATATAAAGAGTAACTACCTAATTCAATTACTCATAATTATATCTACTACTTATACTAGACACTAAAAAGTAGGTACACATATTATTTAATGACGTGTATTGCTGTTGCTGTAGTGTACAGTACTGCCGGAATAGGTCTGAGCTCAGCTGAATGCTGCAGTCAGTACTACAGCGCTGATTTTCAGCACAGACCTCGGGTGACAAAACGGATAACATACTTGATGCGATAAAAATAATATGTTGCGTTAAAATCCATAAATATGATAAGTTATAAATATGTAATACTTATTGTAAAAATATATAAATAAAAATATGAAGAAATAGTTAAACAATACAATAACTAAAAGAGTCCATACTAAGCAAGATAAAATTTAAAAAATAATTAAAATCATATAAGTATAGTCTGACTATATGACAGCTAGAACTAGACTACCCAGATAACAGAATATTTAGTGAAGTAAAATTGTTACCAGATAATAAGATATGCCTAATCCTTATTATCCATGCATTAGTTGCGGACACCACTTCTACAGGTCATGTTATATTTTATCATCCGTAGATATACATTCAGATTTAAAGAACACTACAAAAGATATACATATATAATAAAACATGCAATTCATAAATATAATGTGTTCTAATGAAATAAATTATATATTTGAATATTTGTGAAATATATTAGAGATAATTAAAATAATTATGACTTTTGTTGCATTAAAAGGAGGCGTTTAAATTTCAGTTTGAAGCTAAATTTGGTATTTAGCTCGCGTATTGGCAGTGAATTCCAGCACTTCGTGGCGCTGAATCGAAAGCTACCACGAAATGCTGCTGATCGTTATTGAGTCGTTAGCTGGAGGGCGCGGACGGATGGCGGAGGTAGATAGTCAAAGTAACGCAATATAAACCTTATAGTGCGTAATATAGAGTAATTTTTGGCTTAAAGAGAATTGCGCCCGGTTCTTTAAAACGTTAGCCGATCGTGTCAGAGGCTAAAATAAGAAGCCAATACTGCCAAAATGGTAGGTAGGAACCTGCCACATATGGTCACACTAGCCGTATCGCGCCAAGTGTCTCCGCCACTTCAGTATAATTTACGAAACTACGTGATAAAAGTTGGCGCCACGCCACAAGCCCTCGCCAAGTCTCTTCTGTATAAACCGCGCCTAATATTCGCGAAACAGTCGTCAAAGCGCCGCTTCGCCTTTTGCGGCAAAGTTCAAAGAGGCCGCGTCCATCGACGGAACACGTGTACACTACTGAATAGGCTTGGGCTAACTATATCCAACAGAGGAGTGAGTACATCGTATATAATTCCATGTAAGGATATATATCCGCTTAGTATGTCCGCTTAATATATTATCCGCTTAGTATAACTGCTTAGTATGTTCGGTATATCCATGTGAAATGTGTTTCAGACTTTGCAGATAAATAGATAAATAATACTTCAATGATTAGTATATCCCATATCCAAAATAAAAAATATCCGCATTTCATAACCGATATTATGTAACATTATAAGACCGTACCTGTTGTGTTTTTGCATTGTTTTTGTACCCGTTGTTAGTGATGATGACGTGATCCAAAATAATATGGCAAGGTTGCCTATAAAATACCTATTCACTTACGGCTTTACTTTTTAACCGATTTCACATTTTTTTTTGTGTTTCATAAAGGTATACCGGATATATGGGATATACTAGTATTAAGGTTTCGGGAAGTGGAATGATGGGTATATATTCGCTTAGGGATATAAATTCGAAGATATAGATGTGTGCGGAGTTACCCAAGCCTACTAACCGAGAACGACAAACGATAATTGTTAAATAACATTGTTATTCTAATGTGTACAGTAATGTTTTGGGTTGCAATGTTGAATAACAAGGTTACATGGTGTGGACGTGTTATATATTTACTATATTATATTTATATAACACAAGTTACATAACATGTTACATAGTCTGTACGCACCTTTATCAAATCAGACATTTTTTAGGGTTCCGAAACCAAAGGGACCCTAGGGACTACTGAGACTTCGCTGTCCATCCGTCCGTCTGTCTGTTTTTTCAAAACCGGTATTTTTGGTACTGACTTCTGATCAATACCGGTATTCCGGTATTTCGGTATTTTCGATATTGCCGAGATCTGAACAATTTTTCGGTATATATTGAAATATCGACTAATTATAACACTAACTAGTTTAGTTTGTAAGTTTTCTTTAAGGATTTCAGAGGAATAACAAAAAAAGAATAAGCAGATATAAGAATTTTAATGTTTTTCTACAATGATAATAAAACTTTACAAAGTATTTTACTTTACAAATTAAAGTTTTTTTTGAGATCAAAATTAAATAGTCTCCAACGAAAACATACATTTATGCAATACTATAATAATATATAAGTAGTAATCTTTAATCTAGTCTCACTCAGTCAGTTATCTTATCTTACCATACCACGTTTGAGTATACATCGCTACGGCTAGTCGCTGCGTGATTGGTCGGCTGTCGGCACCAATTACCCCGCGCGAATTTTAAACTTGATAATCGTCGTAAATGTTCTATAAAACTACTTCTCGCGAAATATAGTTGGAATTATGAAATTACGCGCGGTTTTCAATTTTCATTTTATTTAAACATAAGAATTACAAAAGTTTTATTTAATTTTTACTGAATATCGAAAATACCGAAAATCCCGGTTTTGGTTAAATCAAAACCGGTATTTATAGATCCTTAATTTAGCTCGGTATCCCGGTATTTTCGATATCCGGGATCCCGGTTTGCGACCCCTACTGGCTAAGTCGAGTTGAACTCGCCCACCGAGGCTTCCGTACGAACCAATTCAGCTAGATCTCTAAATTGTATCAGCGCTCATATAACTCAGAGTTTGAGGGCCCGGTGGCGCAATCGGGAGAACGCTTGCCTTTGATGCCAGAGGTACCGAGTTCAAACCGCCGTGCACCAATGGATTTTTCCATCGAAAAATTTATGTGCGCTCTTCACAGTGGCCCTCCGGTGAAGGAAAAACATCGTTAAAAAACCAACAACCCCCGCATGGTGGTAGGACACTATCTGGTGTCCGCCTGGCCAGCTACCACCCTCAAGTTAGAAAAATCTGTCACGAAACATCTAATGTGTTCCGGCAGCTATCCTTGAGAGCCAGTTCCCATTCTAGGCCTAGCGTGCTTACCATCTTCGACCGCATCATCACTTACCAACAGGTGAGATAGTGGTCAAACGCTAGCCTATAACGTATAAAAAAAAAAAAAAAAAAAGGTCTACATTAATTGGCGTAACCTATGTATGTATGTACACCTTTTAATTTTCAACTTTTTTATTTTTTGGAATTTTTCCATAATTTGTGCTGTACCTTGCTGCTTGCCAAATTTCATGATTCTAGGTCAACGGGAAGTACCCTATAGGTTTTCGACCCAAAACCTATAGGGTACTTCCGGTTTACCTAGCATTGTCAATTTTGGTAATAAGCAAAGTCTTAGAGCACAAGTATAGGAAAAATTCCGAAAAATAAAAAATGTTGAAAATTAAGGTACATTTTGGTACTAACAAGTTTTCGCGAAAATCTAAATTTGCCCATATCTTTTTATTGTGTTGATTCAAGACCTTGATTTTTATACACCCAATAGGGACTATAGGTTTCAGTATCAGGTATAAATTTCAAATTGCTAGGTCCACCCGTTCCTGAGAAAATCAGTGGTGACACACGGACAGACGGACAGACAGACGGACAGACAGACACATAGACAGAGAGACAGACGGACAAGAATGTGATCTTATAAGGATTCCTTTTCTACCTTTTGAGACACGGAACCCTAAAAACGGTTAATTTACTTTTACAAACTTATGATTTGTAGTTGTTGCTATACATTTCCTATGGATCGAACTACAAAGTTAAGTTTGTCCCTTAAACTAGTCTGAGCAGTTGGCACGGAAGCCTCGGCGGGCGAGTTCAACTCGATTTAGCTGGTTTTTATATATAATATAGAACCTACGTAAATTTGAACCTCCTGTGTGTACTGGTCCCAACATATATGTATGAAGTTGACGTTAATCTTCACGTGAGTAGTATTGTTGTTCTGTTTTCGTCCGCGTGTGGTACCTTGCTTAAACTAGCTCCTCAGCAGCTCCAGAATCAGAGGCGAGGTGAGGAAGCCTCGATTGGTGGGTGGGACAGAGTGTCTATTCTATACGTATTTTTACATATTATATTATTTGTTCTCGGTGCCGACAAAGAAAACCGATGCAACACAGAACAGATACTACGTATAGAATGGACACTCTGTTCGCCCCAACAATCGAGGCTTACTCACCTCCCTACCGACTTTGAGCTGTCGAGGAACTAACTTGAGCAAGGACGCGCCACACGCGAACGACGCGACGAAAATAAATCACTCAATAGCACTATTTTATTTATTTACATTTTTTAAGGTTGGTTAGCTAGACATCTAAATTGTATGAGCGCTCATATAACTCAGAGGCCTATCTTAATTAGCGTCAACTATGAATAAAATAAATTACACAGAGGCACAATTTTAGTTACATATTTACCTTTTGGCACCAAACTTAAGTTTGGTGAGCTAGACCCCTAAATTGTATGAGCGCTCATATAACTCAGAGGCATATCTTAACTGGCGTTAATTATGTATGTATGGGACACCATTTACTTTAATATTTGTTTCGTTTTTGAAATTTCCCCTTTTTTTGTGCTGTAAGACCTTGCTCTTTGTCGAATTTCATGGTTCTAGGTCAACGGGAAGTACCCTACAGGTTTTCGACCCAAAACCTATATGGTACTTCCGGTTGACCTAGAATTGTCAACTATGGTCAAAATCAAGGTATTACAGCACAAGTAAAGGAAAAATTCCGAAAAATAAAAAAGTCGAAAATTAAGGTAAATTTAGGTACTTACAAATTGCGGCGAAAATCTAAATATGTCTATATCTTATTATCGTGTTGACTCTGGATCTTGATTTTTATATATCTAATTAGGACCATAAACATCAGTATCTGGTATAAATTTTAACTTGCTAGGTACACCCGTTCCTGAGAAAATTGGTGGTGACACACGGACATACAGACGGACAGACGGATAAGAAAGTGATCTTATAAGGATTCCTTTTTTACCGTTTGAGATACGGAACCCTAAAAACGATTAATTTACTTTTATAAACTTATGATTAATTGTTAAACAAATAATTGTTTAACAATTTACAAAAATATAAAGTGTGAAACACTTCAATGAAACAATATTTAACTTATGATTAATTGTAGTTGTTGCAATACATTTCCTATATGGATCGAACTACAAAGTTAAGTTTGTCCCTTAAACTAGTCTGAGAAGTTGGTACGGAAGCCTCGGTGGGCGAGTTCAACTCGATTTTGCTGGTTTTTATATATAATTCTATATTATACCTACGTAAATTTAAACCTCTTGTGTGTACTGGTCCCAACATATATGTATGAAGTTGACGTTAATTTTCACGTGAGTAGTATTATTGTTCTGTTGTCGTCCGCGTGTGGTGCCTTGCTGAAAGTAGCTCCTCAGCAGCTCCAGAATCAGAGGCGAGGTGAGGAAGCCTCGATTGGTGGGTGGGACAGAGTGTCTATTCTATACGTATTTTTACATATTATATTATTTGTTCTCGGTGCCGACAAAGAAAAACGATGCAACACAGAACAGATACTACGTATAGAATGGACACTCTGTTCGCCCCAACAATCGAGGTTTACTCACCTCCCTACCGATTTTGAGCTGTCGAGGAACTAACTTGAGCAAGGACGCGCCACACGCGAACGACGTGACGTAAATAAATCACTCAATAGCACTATTTTATTTATTAACATATTTTAAGGTTGGTTCCAATTAAGTTAGACCTCTAAATTGTATGAGCGCTCAGTTCCTTTTTTTACCTTTTGAGAAACGGAACCCTAGAAATGATAAAGTAGATATCTAGTTACTGTATAACTGAAGAAGACAAATTGTAGGTAGGTACACAATACATGTATTGGTGGAGTGATCAAAGTGTCCATTCTATATTTTGTTCTGTGTCGCATCCTCGCAGACAAAAAAGTTTTGTTCGCAGTGTGCGCAGGGTGATAGACAAAACTGTCTTGAGACAGACCGTTAAGACTGTTTTGTCTATAGTCTGCGCTCAGCCTAAACTGGTGACAACTGTCGACTTCATGATTTCGGATGTTAGCCATTTCAGTAAAAGCGTTATAATAGTTAATATGTCGATAATGCCACGGGATCTAGGTGGGTAGGTACTTGTTGTATTATTTATGTTATACTTATATTTGTTACCTACTAGCTGTGCCCTGCGGCTTCGCCCGCGTTAAAAAGTATCATACAGCCTAGCGTAGAGCCTAATACATAATATTATTATACCGAACCGATTTAGTTGAAACTTTGCCTTTATATAAAGGGAAAGTTTCAACTAAATCGGTTCGGCCGTTTGACCGTGAAGAAGTCCCAAACAAACATACAAACTGACTTTCGCATGTATCATATTTGCGTTGATAGGTACTATATTTTGATAGGTAGGTAGGTACTTTATGAATATAATAAGTACGTGTAAAAATTATGCATTATTAATAGCGAAGTTGCGTTTAATCATAGAAAAGATAATAATACTTATTACCTATACGTAGTTTAGTAAAAGGGACACATAAGCATTACCTACTTGAGGTTTTTTGGTTCTTATGACACCCCGGGCTATTTATGAATGTTGTCACCGAAACAAATTTTGAGGCCGAACCGTAATTATTATAAAATACATTATTCAATCCTAACACTACGCTGCTCGCTTTCGGCTTGAATCACCCCACGCGATTTGTTCACATATACCTACATCCAGTGCAACAACGTACAAAATCGACCCCTATCCCAAGGCCACAAGATCCGAACCCCATTACATGCATTGCATCATGCAAGGGTCCCGAACACCTACTGTGTCAGCGCAAGGGTGTTCAAGGCTGTGATTACGTCATTATTTAGCCCTCGCGATAGAGACAGCGGTATTGCCATCTCCGTCTAAATATGGAAAAGTACTCGGTTCTTTGTTGTTCACTATTTTTAGAGTTTCGGGTTAAAAAGCAAACTGGTTAGACTAGATGCGAGCTGTACATGTGTGCGTGTGTACACTGCATCTATACGACATCTAATGAGATGAAAATTGAGACAAGTTTTAAAATAACTCAAAATGGCCGTATCAAGGTTACAAAACATTTTACTGTGGGATTTATGGTTTTGAGAGTATTTAACTACACCTTATAGTAATCCATTACTATTGTAAGTAGATACATATAATATATCTAATTTTATTTTTTAAAACCCCTAACCTAACCTAATAAATCGCGAATAATCAATACTATGATAATAATAAAATAATAATGATAAACAATTTATATACCTTATATAGAAACCCATCGAAAATAGTACGCAAATGTCGACATAACAATATTTTTAAACACAGCCTAGAAATTTCCATATTTTTGCCTCTTATTTAATTCCGGCCACAACAAAGAGTTCACGGTAAACAAAAAAAATCCTTTGTCCATTATCTTGGAGGATATGGAGTTGTTCACAGGCGGACGCCTCGGAGGAGGTTCCCTTTGAGTTTCCACCAGGTTGCACCAGATGAACCGAAACTTCAGCGCCCAAAGATTCCGGCTCAAAGGGCCACCTCAATCTCAAACGACCAAAATATTCGCTAAACATTTTAGGGTTATGAAAAAATTTCATGCCTATACCTACATATTTATGGTTAGTTCGTACCTATCTACTTATAGTCAGGAATTTATAACTGACTTAAAAAACGGCACTGAAGTAGTTGTATAAACAATTTAGGAGTAAGGCTGAGCGCAGACTATAGACAAAACAGTCTTAAGACTGTCTCAAGACTGTCTCAAGACAGTATTGTCTATGGCTGAGCGCAGACTATAGACAAAACAGTCTTAAGACTGTCTCAAGACTGTCTCAAGACAGTTTTGTCTAATGAGAGATAAATTATCTGTAAGTACCTACTTAAGTCATTCGGGAGATGATATCCTCTCGTTCATACGCAAGACGATTTGACCATAACAGTCCTGAACTGTGTGATAAGTGGGTGATAACTGGTGGTAGCTTATCTTGTCTTGGCTCGCTTACCTACCACCAGTAATCATCCACCACAAACCACCGCTCAATGAATGGTAATGGCACCAATGGGTAAGCATATTACTACCATTATGGAGCATTTAGATCGACGTTCCGCTTCACCTGTTAGTGCTACCTACCAAAAAGTAGCTTACCACCATCAAGGAGAAAATCTGCCGCCTTACCTTACCGTATTCGTCAAACACTAGCTTATAGTTACATACTTAAGATATTAAAAAAATTGCATAATCAATAAAATTAACTTAGGTGGGTAAGTAATTACAGTTTTGATTTAAAGCTAAGGTGCTATAAACAGAACCAGTGCTGAAATTTGGCAGCTTTACCTTAGTAAATTGTATATTTAATCTGAGATTAACGTGGCTTAATAAATCTAATACTATAAGAATCTTTGTCCTGACATACTGACTGACTCACTGACTCACTGACAGACAACGCACAGCCTAAACCGCTGGTCGTAGAGACTTGAAATTTGGAGGGTATATTTGTCTTAGTACGTAAGGGTGTACTAAGAAAGGATTTTCCAAAATTCACCCCTTAAGGGGATGAAATGGGGGTTCAAAGTTTGTATGGAGAAACAAGATTAGATCGTCTTTTCTATCCGAAACTTCACATAAGTGCTTCAGTAAAAAAATAAGTAAAGACGTGTTTCAGGTTTTTTTGGAATTCCACCCCTAAGAGGGTGAAATGGGGTAATAAAGTGTAAAATCAATATTGTTTCGGATTACGCTGAAATTTGGCATGCAGATAATTATTACGACGTTAATTCCCTCTGAGAAAGGATTTTCCAAAATTAACCCTCGAAGGGGATGAAACGGGGGTTCAAAGTTTGTATGGAGAAACAAGATTAGATAGTCTTTTCTATCTGAAACTCCACACAAGTGCTTCAGTAAAAAAATAATTAAAAGGCGTGTTTCAGGTTTTTTTAAATTCCACCCCTAAGAGGGTGAAATTGGGTAATAAAGTGTGAAAATCAATATTGTTTCGGATTGCGCTGAAATTTGGCATGCAGATAGTTATTACGACGTTAGTTCCCTCTGAGAAAGGATTTTCCAAAATTAACCCTCGAAGGGGATGGAACGGGGGTTCAAAGTTTGTATGGAGAAACAAGATTAGATAGTCTTCTCTATCTGAAACTTCACACAAGTGCTTCAGTAAAAAATTAGGTAAACACGTGTTTCAGGTTTTTTTGAAATTTCACACCTGAGAGGGTGAAATGGGGTAATAAAGTGTGAAAATCAATATTATTTCGGATTGCGCTGAAATTTGGCACGCAGATAGTTATTAAGACGTTAGTTCCCTCTGAGAAAGGATTTTCCAAATTAACCCTCGCAGGGGATGAAACGGGGGTTCAAAGTTTGTATGGAGAAACAAGATTAGATAGTCTTTTCTATCCGAAACTCCACCCAAGTGCTTCAGTAAAAAAATAAGTAAACACGTGTTTCAGGTTTTTTTGAAATTCCACCCTTAAGAGGGTGAAATGGGGTAATAAAGTGTAAAATCAATATTGTTTCGGATTACGCTGAAATTTGGCATGCAGATAATTATTACAACGTTAATTCCCTCTGAGAAAGGATTTTCCAAAATTAACCCTCTAAGGGGATGAAACGGGGGTTCAAAGTTTATATGGAGAAACAAGATTAGATAGTCTTTTCTATCCGAAACTTCACACAAGTGCTTCAGTAAAAAAAT
This sequence comes from Cabera pusaria, assembly GCA_954871355.1. Taxonomy (NCBI): domain Eukaryota; kingdom Metazoa; phylum Arthropoda; class Insecta; order Lepidoptera; family Geometridae; genus Cabera; species Cabera pusaria. The sequence continues at coordinate 25,593,133 of OX940901.1, read as the reverse complement.
AAGTAAACACGTGTTTCAGGTTTTTTTGAAATTCCACCCTTAAGAGGGTGAAATGGGGTAATAAAGTGTAAAATCAATATTGTTTCGGATTACGCTGAAATTTGGCATGCAGATAGTTATTACGACGTTAGATCCCTCTTTGAAAGGATTTCCCAAAATTAACCCTCGAAGGGGATGAAACGGGGGTTCAAAGTTTGTATGGAGAAACAAGATTAGATAGTCTTTTCTATCCGAAACTTCACACAAGTGCTTCAGTAAAAAAATAAGTAAACACGTGTATCAGGTTTTTTTGTAATTCCACCCCTAAGAGGGTGAAATGGGGTAATAAAGTGTAAAAATCAATATTGTTTGGATTGCGCTGAAATTTGGCATGCAGATAGTTATTAATTACGACGTTAGTTCCCTCTGAGAAAGGTTTTCCAAAATTCATCCCTGAAGAGGATGAAACGAGGGTTCAAAGTTTGTATGGAGAAACAAGAATTGATTGTCTCTTATATTCGAAACTTTACACAAGTAGTTTAGTAAATAAGTGAGTAAATACGTGTTTCAGGCTTTTTGAAATTCTATTCCTAAAAGGGTGAAGTGGAGTAACAATGTCTGAAATCAATATTGTTTCGGATTGCGCTGATATTTTGCATCCAGATAGAAATTTTGACGTAGGTATCCGCTGAGAAAGGATTTTTCAAAATTCACTCTTCAAGGGATGAAGCGGGGGTTCAAATTTTGGATAGTCATTTTATTCGACATTTCACACAAGTACTTCTGTAAATAAATAAGTAAATACGAGTTTCAGACTTTTTCAAAATGCCACCCTAAAAGATTGAACTGGGGTAAAAAAGTCTGAAAATCAATATAGTTTCGGATTGCGCTTTATTGGGTTATTCGGGTTTTAAAAATATGAATCCTGATTTGTCTTAGTCACGCGATAACATGAAAACAGGTGAACCAATTTGGCTAATTTTTATTTGATGTCTTTAATGATAGAATCGTTTTTACAAAAGAAAAGTTTTAAGTAAATAAAAGGAGTTTTTAACGCGGGCGTAGCCGCGGGGGACTTCTAGTTATAATATATTTTATCAATTACAGTCTGTGTCTGCAGCATTCGACAGTCTGTGAGCGCTCGATACACGCACACAGCTACACGGACGCACTACACACACATCGACCCGGCGGCCATGTTGGCTGTGTTAGCCAATCCAGACATGCCGGCTATGCCGGGCGTGTCGCTCGCGTGCCGTGTATTCGTCGTACCGGATACATTTTACACTTCCTTACGTTTCAATTCATAAATTATCTCTATTACGTAGTAAAATAAACGTAAATACATTTTAAAGTGGGTTATTGAAGATTTAAGCGCGTAAATGCGAAGCCTGTCTGAAGCCTGTGTATTGTCCTGTTTTTCTAAAGATGGCGCCACCCCGTATATACTGTTGTTCGTTTGGCTGTCTGAATTCCGCAGTGAAAAGACCTGAGATGTCATTTTTCAAACTGCCCCGGGAAGAAGATAGGTGAGTTGTGCTAGAATAGGTAAGTATATGCTCGATTCTCTGTGATGTTAAATTGTCGACTTTATTTTAATGACGTAAAGATTTTTATTCGTATCCGACATAAAAAAATATGGTAGTAGTACCTACTTACCACGGAGAACAGACTCTACTCTTGTACTTACTTACCGTAGGTGGATAATTAAACTACGTATTCAAGTCAACGTCAGGCTGTGTTTACAATTTATTATCATAGAACCCGCTAGTTTTTGGCAGACTGCAAAAAAGGAAGAGGTCCTATGTTTATGTATACTTTTACCTATTTTAATCTCAGACGGAATAAGAAGTCTAGACCGATGCCCGCCGAACAACGCACTGAGGCCGGTAAAATTACACCTCGCCGTGCACACACACACGCATATAACGAAATTACACCTTACCTTGTCAGTCGCGCTATTCCGGCGCGCGGAGTGTCACGTTATAATAATTGACATTTTTATGGAAAACAATGCCGAATTGTTTTGTGCAAGGGTGTAAAAACCAATCTACGAGAAATAAAAAGCAGGATGGAATCACATTTCATACGTAAGTAAACATAAAAATCCATATTTTTCATAAATCAATTTTAGTAATTATTATGACAGCTTGGAATAAAAACCCCGAAAGTGTCGCCACTAGTAAGCGTCACGATAGTCCCCGTTTATATAAGTTATTTTGTTCTATATTTTCATTATGGTTCCTCACGATTAGATGTATTTAGCCAGTGTCAATACTAAACTAAAAAATCAAGGGGTCAATATCACATTTTAGGAAGTCATAGTCTTAATTTAAGTTTGGTTTAATTTTAATTTCAAATACTAATGCGGATTATGACGGGATTCAAACCCGCGCCTATTGAGAAACATATGCCCTGGCGCTCTAACCTAATATAAATAACTGTTATTGTTCAAGTGACGGTGATTAAATATAATATGACATTTGCCATGACATTTCGTGACATACCATGACATTTCATGACATTTCGTGACATACCATGACATTTCATGACATTACGTGACATTTCATAATATTTAATGACATTTTGTGACATTTCATGAAATTTCGTGACAATATATGACATTTCGATACACTTCATGACATTTCATGGCTTTTCATGAAAATTCGTGACATTCGTGACATTTCATGACTTTTTGTGACATATAATGATATTTCATGACATTTCGTTATATTTCATGATATTTAGTGATATATCATGACATTTCGTGACGTTTTGTCACATTTTCTGACATTTTGTGATATTTCGTAACATGTCAGGACATTTTAGAAATTTTAGACATTTTGTGACATTTCGTGATATACCTGGATATTTCATGAAATTTCATGATATTTCGTGATATTTCATGACATTACGTGACAATTCATAACATTTTGTTACATTCAATGTCATTTCATGAAATTTAGTGACATTTCGTTACATTTCATGACATTTTACGATATTTTGCGACGAAATTTCATGAAATATTATGAAATGCCACGAAATGTGACAAAACGTCACAAAATGTCATGAAAAGTATCTCATGTCATGAAATGCCATAAAATGTCACGTAATCTCATGAAACGTCGTTAAATTTCATTAAAAGTTACCAAATGTCACGATATGTCATGAAGTGTCAGAAAATGTCATAAAATGTCATGAAATGTTACAAAATATCACGAGACGTCATGCAATTTTATGAAATGTCACCAAATTTCACAAAATGTCATGAAATGTTACGAAATATCATGAAATATCATGAAATTTTATGAAATGTTACGAATTGCCACGATTTCGTGGCACGTGGATAACATGAAATGTCATAAAATGTCATGTTACGTTCATGTCAATGTTACGGAATCTCATTGAACCTCCTTATACAGGGCACTACAAAAGAACATTCATAAGCCAAAAATTATAATATCTTCGACCGTATCGTCACTTTCCAACAGGTGAGATAGTGGTCAAACGCTAGCTTATAAGATATAAAAAGTAATTTAAAAAACGCTTTCCCGTCCTAGGGCGGAAATATCTATTTTGCGCGCACTTATAGAGGAACCAACCATCGTTTTTCAAATAAACATACTTACAGTACTCTTAAAAGTGAGTTATACACTTTAAAAAATTGCTAACTTATCTATTTACTTATCCATTCATTCAGTACATAGACAATAATATATTAAGGTAATAAGTTTATACTGCATGGCAACACTCACTAAGACCACACATGTTTACGAAACCGGCCTCAGTGCGTTGTTCGGCGGCTGGGGTCTAGACTTCTTATTCCGTCTGAGATTTTAATATGTATAATATATTTTTGAAGGAAAGATGATAGGTGCCTACCAGCGAAACGTACCTAAAGGTGTTTATAATAATTAAAATCTCTTCATTTGCCTATCAGATTACGGTACACTTGTAAGATTATGTACCTACTACTTAATCTTATTTTTCTTTATAAAAGGTACCCTTATAGGATCACTTTCTTGTCTGTCTGTCGAGACATTTTTCCTCAAACATGCGTAGAAGAAGGTATTAAGTTGAAACTGAAATATTGAATACTCGGGTCTACAACTATATGGGGTCTACGGTCTTTTTATTATAATTAAATATTAAATATTCGGGTCTACAACTACATGGGGTCTACGGTCTTTTTATTATAATTAAATATTAAATACTCGGGTCTACAACTACATGGGGTCTACGGTCTTTTTATTATAATTAAATATTAAATATTCGGGTCTACAACTACATGGGGTCTACGGTCTTTTTATTATAATTAAATATTAAATATTCGGGTCTACAACTACATGGGGTCTACGGTCTTTTTATTATAATTAAATATTAAATACCCGGTCTACAACTACATGGGGTCTACGGTCTTTTTATTATAATTAAATATTAAATATTCGGGTCTACAACTACATGGGGTCTACGGTCTTTTTATTATAATTAAATATTAAATACCCGGTCTACAACTACATGGGGTCTACGGTCTTTTTATTATAATTAAATATTAAATATTCGGGTCTACAACTACATGGGGTCTACGGTCTTTTTATTATAATTAAATATTAAATATTCGGGTCTACAACTACATGGGGTCTACGGTCTTTTTATTATAATTAAATATTAAATACCCGGTCTACAACTACATGGGGTCTACGGTCTTTTTATTATAATTAAATATTAAATATTCGGGTCTACAACTACATGGGGTCTACGGTCTTTTTATTATAATTAAATATTAAATACTCGGGTCTACAACTACATGGGGTCTACGGTCTTTTGCAGCTGTGAAAATATTAAACTTGTAAGTCAACGCGATTTAAAGATATTATACCGTTTATGTCGCATTTTTTTTACTTCAGTATAGTAATTGTAACTTAACACAGATTTTTTCCCATGGACGGTTGGCGCAATGAATATATAGCTTGATTTCTAACCGAGAGGTGGCCGGTTCAGATCCTAGCCGTGGACCCATCATTTCGATGCCGTGGACCAATGAGAGGATGTTCGTTCAAAGATTGAGAGCCAGTTCCCATTCTAGGCCTAGCGTGCTTACCATCTTCGACCGCATCATCACTTACCAACAGGTGAGATAGTGGTCAAACGCTAGCCTATAACGAATAAAAAAAAAAAAAAAAAAGATGGTAGGAGATATACTCGTATATCGATGTTTTTTATATCTGATAGGCGCTAGCGTTTGACCAGTATTACTAGTTTTCGCCTGACTTGCTAAGTACCAAGAAGTAGTTTAACACCATCAAGGAGAAGGTCAGCCAGCTCTGCCGCCATAACTCTACGGCGTTCCGGCAGCACAGCCATTAACAATTGAGACCATTGTAGGCTTAGCGTGTTCATCATGCTCGACCCCATCATCGCATACCACCAGGCGATATAGTGGCCAAATGCTGGTTTATCAGATATTAAACAAAATGTTATTTTTGATAACTTCATTAATCTCTCAGGCTCGTATGGTGTTTTGTATATAAGTTTGTTTGTTTCAGAAAAAAAGAGTGGTTGCGTTTGTTATCGCGAGAAGACTTGAATGACAAGAGATCCAAAAGCTACGTCGTTTGTGAAGAGCATTTTCAACCACACGAAATACTTCGGGCGGAGCATCGAAAGAATCTTAAGAAAAATGTATTACCTTCTCTCAACCTTCCACATATCATGACGAAAAATGTCGTGGCATTCTCCATGAAACTGAACATAGAAGTTGGCACGCAAACGGATGAAATCTCTCCCGCAAACAAAAATGCCATGGCGCGAAAAAGAAAACTAAAAATGAAACAAATAAGACAAGCGAAACGCATGAAAACCGAAGATATAGATGAGCAGACGTTAAATCAACAGAAGGAGGTTTTTCACAAACTATGCGACAAGTTTTTGCCCGGTGAACTGTCTGCGCTGGTTAAATCCCAAGCATCGAGCCACAATGCTAAGAAAAAAATATCTTTGCCTGTCTCGACAGAAATTGACGATAAAATCATGGCCATGTTGCAAGTTAAAATCGACCATATGACGGATGAAGAGAAGAACTGCGCGATCATTGTAGACACTATGGATCTGAAAGTAAATCTCACGTACAACGCCAGAGAGGACAAGATCGTGGGCTTCCACGAGGTGGACGGAGTGCAGACCGCGGAGCCGGCCACCGTGGCCATGGTGCTGATGCTTCGCGGCATCGTCGTCAACTGGCAGCAAGTCCTCGGATATGCGCTTCTCTCGGAGTACAGGAACTACGAAGAGATCACTAAGTGGATCGACAAAATGGTCGGCCTCCTTCTCGATATGAGACTCAACATCAGGACGTTTATCTCAGACATGGGCACGGATGTCTACAATCTGGCCAAAGACAGACCGTTCTGCACGGAAAGACCGTTCTACTCTCACAGGAGAAAGAAAATGTTCTACATTTACGACACACCCACCCTCATGAAAATGTTTCGTGATAGCTTTTTGGAGAACGAATTTTATTTCAAAGGTCTCGTTGCCAACTCACAGGCGATACAACAGTTTTACCACCAGGACAGTGAGAAGAGCAGCCGTCTCGCGCCTAAGCTGAGCCGGCGACACATCAACCCGAGCTACGAGGACAAGGACGAGCTGCGGCTGGCGGTGCAGCTGCTCAGCAACTCGGTAGCCGCCGGCATTCTCACATACATAGACTTCTACGTCATCGACGAATCCGGCAGAGACACTGTCCAATTAATCAAACTAATGAATGACTTATTCGATTTGTTAAACTCGATTAATGAAAAAGATGACAACGTTTTAAAGAGGGCCTTCAGTGGCGACCCGGACCAGTTGCGAGTGTTTAACGAGGCAATAAGCTTCTTTCGAACCCTCAAAATAGTGAACCCGCAAGGAAAAGATGTTACGTCAGCGTCGAAATTCGTCGAAGGGTTTCAAGTGACGATCAGCTCCGTAATGCTCATGTTGGAAGATCTCGGCAGGAAGGGAATTAAAATTTTACGGACTAGGCGTTTGAACAAGGGTGCGATCGAGAAATTTTTCGTTGAATTAAAATCTTCGATTGGGGTCATCGGCGATCCGTCGAGCAGGCAGTTTATGACGGGTTTTCGAGAGCTTTTAGTTAGAGACCTGATGAAGCCCACTGCGGGGAAGGATTGTACTATGAAACTTCTGGAGCTCCTCACTCCTGTCGATTTGTCCTCACCAAATGAAGCTGTGGATGAGCCGGAGGACGAAAGTGGGGAACCGAATGTCACGAGTAGCTTCACCATCGACGAATCGGAAAACAACGTGACGGTCAGAAGTTCTGAGTACAACCATTTAGAGATCCCCGATAAAAACACCTTCGTCTACCTTAGCAGCTATCTGTTAAATAAGTGCTCCGAGAAGCATAAAGGGTGTGAAATATTGAAGTCGTACATCGCGCCCACCCCGGAGCAGAGGATCCACAACTTCGGCGCTGACGTAAGATATCAGAGGTACCGGGAATACAGCAAGGAGACTTGCTCCAGTCTGCTCGTTGTACCTTACGATGACTTCATCAAATACGTAGAAGCGATGGAGGAACTATTCCGCAGTTGTTTTAAGAAGAAACACATCTGTAAGAACATCGCAGCTACTTTGTACCAAGAGATCGGTGAGCTGAGTTTCTCCCCTCCCTGCCATTGCTTTCCGATGGTATACTTGAAGAAGCTCTTCATTCGGATGAGAATCTTTCAAACGATTCAGTTTAATAATAAGCAGTTAAGAATAGGAGGTTCGAAGCGGAGGTACTTTACCGTTCCTGACCTGTGATGCATTTGTTAAGAGCGAACGCGAGGTGCTCTTTTCCGTACAAATGTATTCTCCCGTTTCCTCTCTGGAAAATGCTTCTAGAACAAAATTTGTTTCTACAAAATATCAAGGTCTGCTGTAGCTATGCCCCTCAATAATTTGCTTTTTTTGACCAACCAATTGCAAAAAGAAATATAAGCCTTCTAATCTCCTCATTAAGATTTTTGAAGGGTCATATTTATGTGGAAAATGAATACATTTGTATGAAAAAGTGCACCCTGCGTTCGCTCTTAAGGTCTCTCTTTAGACACAAAATATTTCTACTTTGACCAAGCTTGTCTGCTTCTAGTCGAGCCACAACTACTGCCGATACTGTGTTGACTAGTTTTATGTTTCTCAATTATTTAAAAATCTCTTCTAATCAATAATTCTTATTTGATTTAACAACCTAAACCTTTTTTAACTCCATTAGAATATCATCATACAGCTACTTCGAATGAAAGTATAATTAAATTAATTAACTAGCAAGCAGTTTTAACGAGTCGTAAAACTCGGAAGGCCGACGTCCGCTTAACAAATCTAATTAACCAATGAGAAGTCCGACTGAAAAACCGTTAAGTCCAAAATGAGGAGTAACATCCCCGAATTTGCATAAGTGGTGCTTTATAACTAGGGGCTCTAATTTAGGGTGGTTCCCGGGGGACAAGAGCAGGGTAAGCCGCTTTTTGAAATGACATCCCGTGATCTCCTAATGTTTCTCGACGAGTGATTTAAAATACGGTGGAAATGAGAATGTTGAAATTAAAATGTACCCGGCAGACATAAGAACCTGTTTTGACCACTGGGCTACAGTGAGGGTTTGACTAGGGTTGGATATTTACATTTTACGTTCTTAGTGTATTATATCTGAAGGTATATATTTTTAAATAATTAAGATAGTTTAAAAACTAAAACAACCGACTTCCATGCCCCGCGAGTCAATTTCAGTAGCAAGTTTGAGACGTTTATCTTTATATCTCTGGATATACTTATCAAATCTCGATAAAATTACAATAGGACCACCTCGGAAACGTACCCTACCGATTACAAAAAGAGTCATTCGAATCGGTTAACAATTGACGGAGTAAGTAATCGCGTAACATACACCAAAAAAACAAAAACATACAGACGAATTGAGAACCTCCGTCTTTTTGGAAGTTGGCTTAAAAGACGATTTAATTGAAAGAAATATCATTTCTATTCAACTGTGTAGGTAATTATTATTTTAATCTTCGAAAAAGTGATTGAAAGTTACTTTCAAGTAAGTTAAAACCTGTGATTTCGTGCATTAGTCGTACATGTTATAAGTAAATCTGCTATAAGAACAATATAGCAGAATGGACATTATTAATACTGTTATCAGTTTATCACACTCATATTAGCAAGGTTCTGTACAATTCCATCAATAATACCTATTATTCAACACAGGCAGCGTTTGTCACCCTGGAATATTTATAGATTACATCGATATAAACGTAAATAAATCGATAAGATATCGACGCTATCAATGTTATCGATAAGACTATCAGTTACAGACGGCTTATGTAACGATGGCTATACATAGAATTGTTAATATAGGTCAATGACGAACATTCTAGAACGCTAGAAAACATTCCTCGAGCTTGTTCGATACTTGTACTGAAATAAAACTGGCCAAGTGCGAGTCAGCATCGCGTCTCTTATCGCACACTTAGGGAGGATTGCGTACAATACGAAACAACAGAGTTTCAACCTCATATATTTGATTAATTGATATTACTAAGAATATTTGGTTTGGTCGCGATCTAGAAAGACGGGGCTCGTTTACTAGCGCCATCTATGTCATTTTGCCGAAACTAATTAGATAGATGGCGTTTAAAAACACGTTTTTTGTATGGGGACCCCTTTTAATTTTTAACTTTATTTTGTTTTTAGTATTTGTTGTTCTAGCGGCAACAGAAATACACCAACTGTGAAAATTTCAACTGTCTAACTATCACGGTTAATGAGCTATAGCCTGGTGACAGACGGACAGACAGACAGACAGACAGACAGACAGACAGACAGACAGACGGACAGCGGAGTCTTAGTAATAGGGTCCCGTTTTACCCTTTGGGTACGGAACCCTAAAAATGACTTACAGCTATCAATTCCTGTTTATAGACTTATTTTCCTCTTAATAGAACTCAGATTAGAGCTCAAAATACTCTTCTGCGAAAATTGTTACATCAATACTTCGATTTCGCGTTTCTGCGATGTTTTTCTTGTTGTTACTAACCTCTGACGCAAAAAGAGGGGTGTTATAAGTTCGACGTGTCTGTTTGTATGTCTGTCTGTAGCATAGTAGCTCGCTCCTTCTCGAAAGGGCCCTCAATTCGTCTGTTTTTTTTTGTATGTATGTTACGCGATTACTCCATCAATTGCGAACCGATTCGAATGATTCTTTTTTTAATCGGTAGGGTACATTTTCCGGGTACTCCCATTGTAAATTTATTGAGATCTGATAAGTATCCACAGAGATATGACGATAAGCGTCTCAAACTTCCTACTGAAACTGACTCGCGGGGCATTGAAGTCGGTTGTTTGTTTGATTGATTAAAAAATCTATTGAGCCGTTTGAAGATTATGAGTTCTGTTTTAGTTTATGAGACTATGAGAGTAACCTTCACAGGTCTGATCAATTGAACAGGTTATACATAGATCAGGTAGGAGAGGGTGGCTTAACATTTTAAATTAAGGATTATTTTGTAGGTACTGATTATAAATAAACTGTTGTTAAAGTTATTTAATTTCACACCTAAAGCTGACCAGGCCCTCGTCTTCCGAATCACAACAACCTCTTTTGATTTTAAATATTATTTTTAAAATCATCGTAATAGCAACGTACAACAAGCTTTATTGATTTCGAGAAAGTTCGGGAGTCCGAAGTATTCCTACTTCTAGTAGGAATTTTCTACTACGCGTGCCGGACCGAAGTGGACATTATGGGTATAATTTATATGGTAAGTCTAACTTAACCTTCACTGAACGGCTCAGGATAGAATCTAAATGTCCTCATGCTTTCAAATGGTCTTATCGCCACAAAATACGGCCACTGAATATCAGTTTCACAGCAAAACCTCAATTCACAACTAAATCTGATTTTCTTCCACTATAACTATACTGAATTCTACATAAAGATATCACGTTTCGACGCATTGGGATTCTTTTTCGGAGCCGACCTCGAAGGATCAATATAAAGATGTGAATTTAATGTCGTCCTTAAATAAAGGGCTTACGATATCGTGGACTTATTTTGAAAGATTATTTAGAACATGTAACACGAGAACATAAATAAAAAGTGTTTTAGAGTTTAGTAGATGTAAATGACTTAGGAACAAAAACATCGTTTCGCGTTTGATTATATTATAGAATAAAGAGTATGTAATCTAAATATAGGTGTTATCTACACTTTGTATTTTTTGTATATTATTAGAATATATGCATACAATATAAAATATCTCAGGGTAATAACACACCTTAAGTGAACCATTATTGGATATTTAGGATTATTCTTTTACAATAAGACATTTTGATTTTTCTTATCGGACATTTTGAAAAATGCCTTTAGGAAGTACCTGTACCGAGCACTGTATTTTCTACACCTATCTGCAGCATGCGCGGTATCAGGAACCTTTTTTCACCCTCCTCGTAAAATAGGGGTCCGTGCGACCCCTGAGGTCAGCGTGGGTTCTGTTCAGCCGGTCAGCTCGTCGATAAATAAACATGTCCAGTACCTAGACATTACAACTCTATGGTAATGTCACTCGTAAGTTATGCGGCATAGGGGCTGAAATCCTTTAGCTGAAATATACGGTTTTGTTATTTTCTTATCGCGGGTGGATCCCTCTGAAGATTTATCTGAAATATAGAAGGTGTTGTAATAATGTGAGGAATTTAATCTGCCACGCCTACCACCTCATTTTATTTCATAATTTTTGATTAAATATTGAACAGAAATAATATCGTTTAAAAACTAAAAAACAACCGACTTCAATGCCGCGCTATTCATTTTCAGTACCAATTTTGAGATGTTTATCTCAATATCTCTGGAGATACTTATCATACCTCGATAAAATTACCATGGTACCACACTTGGGATATCTCCTTTCGAACAAAAAAGAATAAAGAAGTTATCCGCGAACAAACATAAAAAAAAAAAAAAAAAAACGGTCGAATTGAGAAACCTCCTTCGAGTAAGGAACTTAAAAAAGTATATGCAGTAATAATGCCCTTTGAAGGGCTAGCGGTCAGTTGTGCGTAACCGATCACAAAAGCCTATTAAAGTGAATTACGTCTCTTTCTTCTTCCGATAGAAAAATAAACCAAATTAAACCGTATTAGAGTTACATAGAATTCAAAATAAGACGCTTGAAGGCCTTCCTGCATGTCGTTACAGTTTTTGAACTTTTGTAAAGTTGTTTGAAAGTGTGGGGTGATTGATGTAGCTTACTTGAGGTAGCTTATATCATCTGATATTAACTCACCCATTTCTACTGTTCTTTCATTAGTACGAGCTAGTACAAACTTTGTAGTAGGATATATATACTTACCTACTTGCGTACTATCAGACAAAAGCTTGGAAAAGCATCTGCGCGAATACTGTAGAATTCAATATAAATTGTTGCTTTATTATTACAACAAAAAATATAAGACAGTTAGGGGACATTTTGTAACGAACAAATAACTTGAAAACAGGGACTAGAAACTATTACTGAAACACAAACAAGTACCAGGAATTCATAAACAGAGAGGACGTACAAAAACATAACATCCCGTCGCATCCGGCGGCGCTTCCTCTACAACAGCTGATCTCTCACTTTTTGTATGAAGGAAGTACTCTCACGAACTGGCTTCCCATGACGCTTTTTTGACAGGTAGGTAATTTGCAAAGCTTTCGGAAACTAACCTATTTTAGTGCGGAACTGCGGATTTTACCAAACTCGGATACACTCGAGAGAGTAAATAATTGGAAACGTCAATAAATGTATGGTGATTCTTTGAACAAATAACTTACAAGATTTAGTCAAGTAACTCTTATCCGAGTTTGGTAATATCCGCACTTAAAAATATTCGCCCGTGATATCCTACCTATGTTCTTGGCTATCAGCATAACTGTCTGTGCTACATTTCATCTTCAAAGTTTGGCGCTAGTTCAAAATTCAAAGTTTTAGGGTTAGGATGTCGATGTATTGGCGTGATTGACAAACAAACACATTAAATAAGTAATCAATGGCAGAACAGAGGAATATGAATATAGTGAGTTAATAAGTTGATGAATGGTTGATGATGACATAATCAACGGGTTTTACCTGGATGCGATTGGCAGAGGGTTGCCATAAGTGGCATACATTTCGGTGGCCCATTCCCAGTACTGAAGGAAAATAAACTAATATTATGAGTCATAAATACGCGTGAACTAATTATCCTAATAAGATGCAATTCCAACTTCATGTCCACGTCATTGGTTTATTACAGGATATTCTGTACAACCGTATTCTAGAAGTTATAACTTGCTATAGAGGCAATTTTGTATTGAAACTCTACTTATGTAGGTTAAGTTTAATAAATCGAGACCTACTTCATTAATCAAACTAAAAGTATTGTACTTACATCTAATTTACGTGATGCTAAGTTTGTTTCTTATTACTTGTTTGTATATTGGTTTCAATAAAGAGTTATTGTATTTATTGTATCTCGATCTTTGAAATCTCTAGCGAGTGATCCCTTTGTTTCGCATAATTTTTCATTCCATATTTACTTAGGCATAACGGGTTACGCATAATTTTAAATGACATAATGATACTATCGCATAATTTATTTTGGCATATTGTATAAACAAGCATAACTTTCAAGAAGGCTATTGTTCGCGCCCTTTCACCGCTTTTTACGCATAAAATTCATTGTCCCTTTCCTTCTCGGCCAGTTAGAGGGAGATGGGTTTATCACGCCACGAGCTGACAGCGACTGTCAGATTAGCGCGTACGACGCAACAAAAAAGTGTTGTGTTGTCTGTGGAACTCGCTACAAAATGGTGGAGCGTCGTGTCGTCGAATCGACTATATTATAAGAATAAAATCTATTATCGCAAAAGCCAAAAACAAGAAAATAATAATATAATAAAATCAAGTGCTAGCGCCAGCCTTCATGGATTGCCTGCGTCCTGAAACTGAAGGAAACCCCACCGCCGTGTTATCGGGATACCCTTGTGCTCTGCAACAGAAACACGCCCAGACGCCGGCCGGCGTACTAGACACCGCGTGCCCAGCTCAACGGCATTACAAGTAAGTCCAAACCCTCTCAACTGGCGCACTCCCGTTATTTCCGTGTGTCCTGAATTCTAACAACCAACTTGTGGTGCCTTACACCCACCATAAGATTGGCCCGTCGAGCCGAATAGTGAACCAGCCCGCTCTCGCTCCATCCCGCCATTTTGTTGTATCTTGCCTTTGTAGGCACGCCTTATCTAAATCTATTATAATCGTTGTCCGTTCAAACCATGTCGGAGAAAAAGCTTAAAATAAATGAAGCTAAACGAAACGCTATCTTCGAGCAGCTATCTTCACTGTATGCTGCGTCAAAAAAGCTATCTTTGGCGGACACATGCACCAAGCATGAATTCTTATCAAAAACTGCAAATATTGACAAGCTTTATGATCAATATAATTACTTATGTGATGAGTACAATTCTTTACAATTGGACCTTAATCCTAAATATGACATTGAGTATAATTTATGGTTATCATTCGAAAATGTGTACACAGCAGTAAAACATAGCCGATTGCAATGCAGTCAATGCAGTCAAGATCTAACTACTAAATCTTCATCATCGGAGCAAGCAAACAAAGATACTGATACAGGTATCAAACTACCTAAGTTGGATCTACCCAAGTTTGATGGGAAGCTGGAGAATTGGCCTCTTTTCTTTGAGAGTTATAAAACTAACATACACAACAATTCTAAACTTAGCAATTCACAAAGAATACAGTATCTTGTAGGCAGTTTGCAGGGAAAAGCTTTGTCTGTCTTTGCTGGCATTTTACCCACAGCAGAAAACTATGAGTCTATATGGACTGCTTTGACTGAAAAGTATGAAGATAAAAGATTACTTGCATCCTCTATTTTGGAATTTTGATTTTGGAATCTTAGAATTTTGGAATTTAGGATTTTTGGAATTTGGATTTTGGAATTTAGGATTTTGGATTTGGATTCTCAATTTTGGATTTTCAATTTTGGATCTGATCAGCTCCCTGATTCTCAATCGATCAAAAACCTATTCTGATTCGGAAAGTGCCTCATATTCGACTCTGATCGTGAAATTGCGATTCTCAATGCAGGTGTGTAAATGCGTGTGTGTATGTATAAGATGATTCTCAATGCAGGTGTGTAAATGCGTGTGTGTATGTATAAGATGATTCTCAATGCAGGTGTGTAAATGCGTGTGTATTTATAAGATGATTCTCAATGCAGGTGTGTAAATGCGTGTGTGTATAAGACGAATAAGGAACTTAGAGCCCGAACATTACAAAAAGTACCGTTGGGTATTGGAGATGTGTTTTAACTGTAAACCACCTACCCTCTTGTTCTTGTTGCTGTACAACAGCAATTAGTAAAGAGGGTAGGTGTCAGGCAAGTGTTCGAGTGCGAAATGTTAGCCAAACCCCCAAATAGTTAGGAAAGTCAGGTTAGATTAAAAGAAGATAATAAACGAGACAACAAACTAAAAAAGTTAAGCTAATGTGTGTCTATGAATATAGAGTAGACATATTTACGACAAATTGTTTAAAATATGCACCCGACACGAAGCTTCAAATTAAAATTTGGCCCCTCGAATTTTGGAACTACCCACATATTGTATGAAAATACCACAGATTATGGCAGACTATGTAAGCCACGGCGGTAGTTAGATGGGTCAAAGTAAATTGGTGATAATACAATGCGTGTCACCGGGCTCCGCCCGTATTTTGGACGTAATAGCCTGTTTATTCTGATTGTAGATAAAAGTTTAAAGGTAGGCCGGTTTAATTGCTTTTTGGGTAATTAATGGCTATTTTAATGGGTTATGTTACTTATTAGCGTGATTTATTTATTTATTTCCTAGATACGAGCTCACAGTGCTGAATGCTGATTATTATGTACTTACAGGAAGTTACATTACTATTTTGGTACTATTAACTATTCTATGGTAATATTACCCATTTATTACCCAAGAAAAATGGATAAAATGTATTCCTAAATATGTTATTAAAACCTAATTGTATTATTTCTCAGTATCATGATTTTTTATACCCGGTCCAAACAAACAGGTACCCACACC
Source organism: Cabera pusaria (assembly GCA_954871355.1). Classification (NCBI taxonomy): domain Eukaryota; kingdom Metazoa; phylum Arthropoda; class Insecta; order Lepidoptera; family Geometridae; genus Cabera; species Cabera pusaria. The sequence goes on along the minus strand of OX940901.1, from coordinate 25,576,989 downwards.
ATTTTTTAGTTACAATGTACTAGTATGCAAAAGATGATGTACATCATCTTTTGCAGATGATGTACATCATCTTTTGCATAGGTACTCTACTAGCTTATTATTTCAACTACCTACCTGATAATGTTTAGCAATGTATGAGATATGTACCAAAATGTTCGTCAAAATGTTGTAATAAAAAGCCACGTTTATGTCCATAATTTCACTCAGAAAGGTCAAGGCAAACAGGGATAGCATCAAAAAGCTGTAAACAAGGGCGACCTCCACAAACAACCAAAAGTACAAAATGGCGTCAACTAAACAACATGGCAGACCACGATCGAAGTGTGATCGCTGAAAATATGTGGGGATGGAAAAACACAGGCTTTGTACTATTATTTATTCTGTGCCACAGGGAGGGATCGAGGCTCATTATGTTAGGTTTTGAGAGCCGGCTAAAATATAACGTATAAACCATCGATATAAAAAGGTAGATGCGGTACTCACTCTTATGTTACGTAAACATAATGGAACTAGAAACAATTGCATGAAAACGAGAATTCCTAATGTCGAGCTTGATGTGCAATATACAGCCAAAACATTAAAGGAACGCATTGTTGCTAATTATTTAAATGGATCTGTGGTAATTGCACATGTAAACCACCTTTAAAATCCGTTGCGTAGTTTAAACGATCTAAGCGCAGAGAAAGACGGCAACTATCAGCCAGTTCCTCTTCTAGGCCTAGCGGAGTACTATTAAGTATTCTGTGCTAGCGTGCTACCATCCTCGACTGCATCATCACTTACCAACAGGTGAGATAGTGGTTAAACGCTAGCCTATCTATACATATGATATAAAAAAAAGACAGACGGTAGGTATCGTGTTTGTCTTACACTACGAAGAGATAAAGAAGTATGGTTAATATCAATAGCCAACGATAGTTCCTGAAAGACAACAGCTCTAACAAAGCAACCGACGCCATACAAGTCGTCGTCCCTTGAAAGGGCCACTAAATGAGCTTAACATTTGGGAATATTCTGATAATTTAGGCTTGTTTTTGTCGCAAAAAGCGTTAAGTGATCAGGCGACGGCTAGGCGCCGGTCTTACTCACCTATAAACCGGCCCATTGTCTTGATGCAGTAGGGTGCCAGGGAAGGGACGACAGTTTTTGTCACAGTTACAAGTTAACAGAATTTTCTAGACGCTAGTTTATTGATTGGGCAGTGGCTGCAAAGAGGAGCCAAAGATCGAGCTCATTGGCGATTCTTGGGAGATGCCTATGTCCAGCAGTGGACTGACACCGGCTGATGATGATGACTTTATTTACTGTACATTATTGGACTCAACTTTAGTACAGTAGCTGTGTCTGCGACGTCTTTGAAATGATAACCCTTAGTTAAACATAACGCAATAATAAGTACAATCTAAAGGATATAGTTACTGCGACTCACTGCCGTCTCCAATTTTCGACAGGCACGATAAGTTAGGCTAGGTACTTAGTGCCGATTTTACCAAACTCAGATTAGGTTCCTCTAGAGTTAGGGTAAATCGTTATTTGTTTAATGTATTATAATATAATCAAAAAATGTATGGTTATACCATACATTTTTTGATGTTACTAAATATTTACTGTATGGTAATGTCTTCTTACGTAGTACTATTAAGTATTCTGTGCTCTTAGCCGAGTTGGTAAAATCCGCTCTAAATGAATGATGAGATGGATGAGATGAAGTATTTAAAATACTTCTCTTTTTACAAAGATAAAAGTAAAGCTTATGTAGATGTCTGCATGAAAACATCATGTCACATATGGGAAAAAAGTCTTTTCATATTATAGTAAATATGAACTTGTAATAAAATATCTTTGGCTATACTATTTGTATCTGGTTGGTTTTCGTATCATTAAAAGTTTAAATTTTAAAGAAGATAATTCTATATTCAAATTAGGAAAATGTGTGATTTTTTTTTGTTTTTCGTACTGTGAAGATGTATGAGTAAATCTAATGAAGAAATTCGAATCCTTTAAAAATTTTACTACAAACAATGTAAAAATGCAATGCAAGCCGGATATTTTCATATCAAAGATGCACCTCGCTCTGGTCGCCCCGCCCTATTACGGATAAAATAAATGCCATTTTTGAAAAAGTGGAGCAAGATCGGTTTATAAGTAGTTACGACGTAGCTGAAGAACTGATAATTGACCACATAACAGTTTTGGCGCATTGGAAAAAACTTGGTACACAAATAAAACATTAAATTAAAAAATCAATGAACCCGACTGCGCAAAAAGTGAAGTGTTAAAAAACGAACTGAGAAGAAAAAAACAAGTAAGTCTAGTAGTTTAGACTTCTGTTTAGGGATATCAAAAAACTATACCATTTAAATTCTTTCTCGGTCGATACACTCATAAAATAAATTATACATTGTTATATGGAATATAGAGACTTTAACAGTCGGGACACATTAATCCCCATTCGTTAAGCCATTAATATGTCCCGACTGTTAGTCTCTATATTCCATATAACAATGTATAATTTATTTTATGAGTGTATCGACCGAGAAAGAATTTAAATGGTATAGTTTTTTGATATCCCTAAACAGAAGTCTAAACTACTAGACTTACTTGTTTTTTTCTTCTCAGTTCGTTTTTTAACACTTCACTTTTTGCGCAGTCGGGTTCTTTGATTTTTTAATTTAATGTTTTATTTTATACTTTTTAGTTAAGTAAAGGACGGCAAATTCCGTAATCTGAACAAAAAACCGAAATGCGTGAAATAGATAGGGTATTGCTTTTTAAGCTTACTTACTTTACAGTTGTACTATTAAACGACTATACCAAAAGGAAGAGGTTGTTTGTTACCTCAGAACTCCATCAATTCTTAACCGGTTTGGAAAATTCTTTTTTTGTTTGAGTTAATATGATTTTCGTTTGGTCTCATTGTAATTTTATTGAGATCTGATAAGTAACTTCAGAGATAAGCACCGCAAACTTGTTAATGAAAGTGACTAACGCGGCATGTAAAATCGTTTTTTTTTCGATTTGTACGATCATAAATTATTTGTTATAAATATATTTTGAATCTTCATTTTAAGACCTTTAATTCGATAACCCACTCGATAAGTTTTGAAAAGAAAAATTTTTTTTACCCCAAATTTTGGCGTCTGAAATCAGCCTTTTTGAATTTTTCAATTTTTTATGTTTTCGTTGACACTCGCGCTAGCATGGCGAATCTATGACGTGCCAATTATCAAAATCGGCCCACGTGTTTGGTCTCTAGTGTGCCACAAAGGAACAAACATACATACATACATACATACATACATATATAGACTGATAAACACATTACCTCTCCTTTGCGTCGCGCAGTCGGGTAAAAAGCTCACACACTGTGGCTTCACAGACTATGGCGAAACCTGGGTTAACTCGCAACAAGGTGATGCTGTGTGTGGTGGGGTTGGAAGGGCATTATTCATTATGAGCTGTTACCACCAGGCAGGACCATCCATTCTGAACTCTACTGTGAACTACTGATGAGATTAAAGCAAGAAGTTGAGAGAAAGCGGCCGGAATTAATCAACAGAAGGGGTGTGGTTTTTCATTATGATTACGCTAGACCTCACACATCTTTAGCCACGCAGCAAAAGTTAAGGAGAGTTTGGCTGGGAGGTGATAATGCATCCGCCGTATAGTCCTGACCTTGCACCTTCAGATTTCCACCTGTTTCGGTCTCTTCAGAATTCTTTAGGCAGTGTCAGGTTAACATCACGAGAGGACTGCCAAAACTACTTGTCGCGTTTTTTTGATCAGAAGCCCCAACATTTTTATAGCAATGGGATCATGTCCCTACCTACAAGATGGCAAAAAGTTATCGAACAAATGGTACCTACATACTTTAGTTAAATGTAAATAAACTATATTTAAAAAATGTTTTGAATTTTCTTAAAAAATGTGAAGAAACTTTTTCCCCAACCTATTAATACTAAGCAGATAAAGTAAACATGGTTTTAGCTAGCTAGTTTCAAAGCCAGATCTTTTAGAGAGAACAAAGAGCCCTTTCCCAATATGGTGGTAGCTCCTACATTACCCCATCCAACCCCGAGATCGAAAACACAAATTCAACAAAGCGTGTATTTTTCTTTGTTCTTCTGTCACCAATTTCCCCTTTGCAAACAAAACAATTAATTCGGGAGCCATTCCTGAGGGGTCTTTATATGACACCTCTCAAATGCCAACGCTACAAAGGGCTTATCTTTTTTAGCGGCAGAATTTATGCCCGTCATAAAATCGCGGTAATTGGGTGGCCATGGCAAATATACGGCTGACGTGACTCCGTGCCTCACGGTGGTTGGTGGTCAGGGGTCGCTGGCTTATCTACCGAGGACCTATCTCACTTATATTACTTTTCATCACGTGTGGATACGCAGAAGCACCGCACACACGAACTGTCAAAAATATAGCGTAATGTGATGTCAGTGCAAGGTGTATGATTATAACAGATGGTAATCTTGAGAGGACTTATATCTTGACCGTAAGCTCTCGCTAAATTTTATGAAGTAAAAACTTTTTAGAAGATTGGACCACTCCGAGTAAATTTTAACATTTGCACTCACACTTACAGTGTGCTTACAGTCATCTCCATGAAGAATCCTCTAAAAAAAAATACAGAGTTTTATAATTTGTTATGGTCGATATTTGTAATCATGATATTCATTTGTTGTATTTTTGATATTTGAACGTGACATCAGGTGTTCACTGCCTATGAGTTTATAATATATCGACACTAATGCAAACACTAGCACACCAACCGCGGAAAGACTCTTAATAATGAAAAACTGGTAAATATCATACTATTAAGTATTCTTCGTAAATATCTGGCTAAACATGTCGTTGTCTTAAGTTTTTATAATAGATCTTCCTTCCAAGTTCCCATAGAGTGGCACCATCCTGTTATCACGCTGTTCTGAACACAATAGCGAATGATAATGCACCACAGTCTGACATAACCGCGAGTTTAGCTCTGCACCTCAACTAACATTAACAGACGGAAGCCAGCCCCGGCGACTGGAAGTGTTTACGCAATCTATTGTACTTCTCAGATTAGATGTACTCCGTAATTATAGAGAAACTGCGTTGCTAGGTGGTTATGTGAAATTAATTAGTTTGTGTGGAAACTGTGCGTGCAATCGTTGAACGTGTGTGTAACTTATGGAACTATTGATTAGCAGACACGGAACGTGAAACTTATTTGGGGCGCTGTATTGAGATGTTTTATTATAAGGTCCTTCTAAGTCGTCTACAGCATATAAGACGTAGGTGAAATTAAGGGTCTGGGATAATGGTACCACTTTGTGTATCTTATTAAGAGACAAGGCTGCAATAGAAAACTTCGATGTTTCTGAATAATAAGTGCTCATATATGGCTCTGCAATAGTTAAAGCCATCTTTGCAGAGACTTCTAAAATAATAACGGCCCTTGCTTGGTAATACATAACGATGTCAGTCATTAAAAGAAAAGTTATCAGAAAACACATTCAAGACTTATTGTGGTCACTATTCTTCTTCAGCCATTGTTTCGTACTTACGTTCAATATATCCGTGGCCTTTGTAACAAGAATTATTGGGTTCACTTCCCAAACTTGCCTCCAAGTTTGCTCATTTGAGTCTAAACAACTGCCGACCAACTTCTTACGAAAACACCGAAAAAGTATAATTTTCCTTGTTTTTCTCCATCATATGAAAGTAAGCGTATTTACCTAATAATAACTTAGAGAAAATAGCTAAAGTTTTCGAACTAAATGATTAGTTGAAGGAAGTTGGTCAAATAATGTAGTTATTTTCTGGAAAAGTTGGTCTTTCAGGCCAGAGAGAGGAATAGTTTATCACATTTATTTTGATAATGCCTCTCTAGCCAGACCTGCCAGATAGTTCGGTGCTATTTATGCCTTGGTCCACCCTGTTTGCAAAATATCTGTTTAAGGCAGTAGTTTTCTTCAGAGTATTTTAGTCGATCGAGTCGACCTGATGATGGAACTGAGCTGTAGGAGCTGACTTCATCATCATCATCATTAACAGCCCGTATTCGTCCTTTGCTTGACATCCTATGGCACGCCACTGAGCTCGATCTTCAGCTCCTTGTTTCGAACCGCTGTCAGCCAGCTTGCGTTTATCATCGCTCCAACTAGCTGGAGGGGCTGACTTAGTAATGGCAAATGGTCAAACAATCGAATTTGGGCTAGTACCTATTCTTATCATTCGTACTTTTCATTACTCTATGACATAATAACGTTAACGTTATAAATTCGACTAAAGGTATGTGAATTACAGCCGGTATATAACAATAATAACATAATAACGTGTTTACAAAAAGTTTGTATTAAAAAAAAATACTCTTAATTTATTATTAACATGGTATCGTTGTGCTATACTTAACATAGAGGTTACATTGTTCTTGCTGGCAACGCCTAACATGTGATTTAGTCTGTTAACAGTCATAAGAACTCTCCATTCCACATTAGTTTGACGGACATGAAGCCTCTTCCATGTTCCTCGGACAAAAGTTCACGAACCAAAATATTGACCTCTGGCCATATATTGCCGCTCCAAATTATTATCTGCTTTTGTACAACAATACAATTACATTCTTATTGTAACGGAATAAGGTTGAAAGTGGATGCTTTGTTTGATGAATTGAAGAGCTAAAGACGTTTTCACTCAGTTCTTTTGTGTAGTTAGTTTTAAAATACAGGGTGATTCAGTTTGGGCTTGAAATAAAATATTGATGGACAAAAATCAAGTTTCACTCGAAGTTCGGTGCTAGCCAATTCAGGAGACAGATCGGGATCGGGAATGTTAGAGAGGTTGGGATCATTGGATTAACGGCTCTAATAAATATATATTAATAACGGCGATAACTGGCACTTCATGTCACTGTCCTATATTACTTTTACGCATTTCACTTAAGACTCCATTGTCACTTGATATCTGGTGAGAAAGAAGTAAAGGGCTTTTCTGTCTTCTAAAAATGTATGTAATATATTGAAATGAAATAAATGAAATAATTAAAATGATATGAAATAAAATGAAATTTAAAAAATATATTAATCAAAAAGGCATTCGTTCGTAGCATAATTAAAAAGTAGAATCTCTGGTACCTAAACTATGCCAGTGTCTTCTGTCTATATATATTTTGATATTGAACTTCTAGCTTGGGTCTATAAGGTGTATTTTTTATTTTGTCTTCAATAATTATTTTTAGCGATAGGTATCCGATGTTGCATCACCCTGTATATGAACATGTTTATGAGTGTCCCGTTATACATTGTTTGCGGACGTTCGAGAGATAATTGAATACCATTACCGGAAATTGGCGGGTTCTCGAACCGGCTGGTTACCATTACCAGAACCGCTGGGAGGGACTAACCATTCTTTGTACTGTAACTCCAAGAACTTCGTAATTTGGGATGGTATCCATGAAACGAAGACACTCTCGGATAATTGGTAAGACTGGACAATAAGATCGTGCCATTGAAACATACAACATTACCCCTGCATTTTGAAGTGGTATAGCAAGCGTTGTCCAGATGAGAGGCTCGGTATTGCATTTGGTAAATGGCCGCCTTTGACGCCAGATGCAGTTAGTGGGTTTAAAGCCCATGCACTTCGTATTGGCCATCCTGTAAAGGGAAATCGTTAAAAAACCCCGGCTTAGTAAGCTGGCATGATACAGGTGTTGGACGAGGTTGTATCGATCGAGTAACTTCCCTGCATGGTGGTAGGCACCGTCAAGTGTCCGCCCGGCGAGCTACCCCCAAGTTTCTAAATCTGTTGCCAAAATTGTAATGTTTCGGCAACTGACTTGAGGGCCATTTCCCATTTTAGGTCTAGCATGCTACCATCCTCGAACTCGACCTTTGTTTTCATAGGCTAGTTGGTGGCTAGTCTACATTTGAATGTTTTAAAATAAGTATAAAAATGTCCAAAATATATACAACAATAAACTGCTATAAAGTACCTAGTCGATGAGATCTCATATTACAAAACTAAGAGATGAAATAAAGTCAAGCGTAGAAAATCTGGCCAAACCCAGTAGCTACGTTCTTGTCATCAAGGCAATATAAATCTTACGACTACCGTAATACTATAAATTACATTCTTATCGAAAAAGTACGAATGGAAATAAGCCCAACCATTTCTTCCATTTACCTATTATGTAATGTGAACCTTCGTAAACCTTATGACGTTCGGTTCCCATCCCGGCCCATAAACCACTATCAGGCCTATAAAACTGTAGAGCAAAACAACTCGATGACTTCCGGCAAGGCCCTTCCGACGCACGGTCAGAACCTTGCCGCAGTGAGGAACAGTTTACTGCTTTTTGAAGGACGATTGCAAAACTATCTCGCTATAAAGACAAACAAGCATTCCCTGTCCACGACTATCTTAGATGACAACTAGGCGCTGCTGTGTCTCCGTAGATGATGGACCATGGAAATACCTGTAAAGGGATGGATTAATGGATAATAAATGACAATAAATGCGTAATGTAATTCTAGGTCTGTTGTAATAAAAATACACTAGAGTTAAACAGAACTAAGATTAACCCTCTTATGTTGTAACTAGAAGTTCCCCGCGGCTTCGCCCGCGTTAAAAACTCCTTTTATTTACTTAAAACTTTTCTTTTGTAAAAACCTTTTTATCATAAAAAGAATTAGCCAAATCGGTTCACACGTTTCCATGTTATTGCGTGACTAAAGAAAATCGGGATTCATATTTATAAAACCTATAAAACCCAAATTTTCAGACATTGTTGACTACCCCATTTCGAAAAATCCTGCAACACGTACTTACTTATTTATGAACAGAAGTACCTATGTAAAGTTTCCAATAAAACAGACTATCTCATCTTGTTTCGCCATACAAACTTTGAGCCCCCATTTCATCCTTTTAAGGGGTGAATTTTGGAAAATCCTTTCTTAGTACACCCTAACGTACTAAGACAAATATACCCTCCAAATTTTAAGTCTTTACGACCAGCGGTTTAGGCTGTGCGTTGTCTGTCAGTGAGTCAGTCAGTCAGTCAGTCAGTATGTCAGGACAAAGATTCTTATAGTATTAGATTAGTAACGATTTGCTTGAGCCCAGATTTTGTGACCTATGTAGAGCATAGGGCTATTTGCCATCTTACTAGGATTAGTAAATATGCTTTGCAGCACTTATTATAACATGTGATTGATCGAAAGACAGGATTATATTATAGTACTGACTAATTATACTCACTACTGTTTGTTGTCGACTGTCCCGACCATCGAAGTCATAACAATACTTTGACGTCGTTTTGACGTCTTTTTGACGTCTTTTTTAAAAATTGCTATGACGTCGATGGTCTCGACCTAGGTTTCGTGCATGTCTGATGCACTTCCTCGGGAGTTTACGCAGCAAGATCGCAACGACCACTGATCGAAAGACAGTCCATCCTTTTCCAACGTGCAAAACAGTCACATCACATCGAATCTTAGACCGCATCGCCATATTCCATCAGTCCGACCAAGTGATTGCCAGACCGTGATCACAGGTTGGAATAATGTAGTGAGTATGACACGGTTCCAACAAATCCTCATATCGTTTCACTAACGGCTGCCGAAATTGAAGTAAACATGTTTGCTGGTTGTTTACTTCAATTGTAGGACGCTTTGTGATTGAGAATTATTGCAGGGGGAGATCGTTAAACAAAGGTCTAATAACTCAAAGTTGCTGCCAAGTGTTGGATATAAGTTGTAGCGCGATCAAGAACAAATTCATTTTGAAATTTGGGTATTTAGTGATCTTTTGAAATCTGACTGAGACATGTGCCTCTTACTAATAGGTAGGTGCTGCAGCGATGCAACCAAGTTTCTATGTAATTTGAAACCACTCGGTTTGGTGAAAATGTGTTATTCTAAGTATAGTAAGTTTTGAGGGCCCAGTGGTGTCGTGGAAGAATGGTCGGCTATGACGCCAGAGATACCGAGTTCAATACCTGCCGTGCACCAATGGTTTTATCTATCGAAAAATTTATGTGCGCTTTTCACAGTGTCCCTCCGGTGAAGGAAAAACATCATTAATAAACCCTCAACCCCCGCATGGTGGTAGGACACTGTCTAGTGTCCGCCTGGCCAGCTACCACCCTCAAGTTAGAAAAACTGTCGCCAAACATGTAATGTGTTTCGGCAGCTATCCTTGAGAGCCAGTTCCCATTCTTAGCCTAGCGTGCTACCATCCTGGACCGCATCATCACTTACCCACAGGTTAGATAGTGGTCAAACGCTAGCCTATATCTAACTGATAGCAATGCAAGCCGGCACATCGTCACAACACATCTGTTCACCAGAAAATCAGATTGTCGAATATTACACATAAATAAGTCTGCTGATAACATGTTGACGATAACAAATCATTTGAAAAAGAGAGAGAAGTCAATCGAACAATAAAATAACAAATAAGTAAAGGAACTACGCATGTAAGTAGTACTTTTACGACAACCTTAAATGAAAACAGGAAAACTTCCAAAATTACATCCGCATCCCAATAAACTAGCAATAAAACGGCTCATCTCTCTCATCGATCAAATAATTCGATTTGAGCAAAACGGCCGAGTATCGAGTAAAGCATCGAGTCACAATCGGACGGAACCGTCCCGATTTGATGAGTCGCGGGACAAACGCTAAGTCCCAGGCGGGACATAAAACGGATCGTTTGTTAGGGTGGCCAAAGGTTAAGAAAAAGTCGTTTATGTAACTGAAGAAAAGTTTATAAAGACATACATATCTTACACTTACTTTATGTGTGCAAAGGACCTAACGGACACACATTTAGTACAAATATCTATAAATGGTTCATTATAAAAGCTTATGCATTTTACTGACAAAATGGCTAAATAAGTTTGAATGGATATGGGATATATTTCAACGTGGTTCAAGATTCAGGGTGTACTTAGTCTGATCCTAACAGCTCTTTCTAGGGAAGCTATAATAAACCCTTAATTATCTTAGAGACGTAACTAGTGTGGTGTGAAAGTGCTACCGCGTGGACACTCTACAGTGATCCCGGATTGGGCTCGCTCGTAAAACTGCCGCTTAGTGGGACAGCCCGCGTTTTGTTAGCGTAAACAATTGGAGACGCAACTACGCGGTAATATCTTATTACGATTTTATTACTACCACTGGGGTAAGTGAAGATATAAAGATAAGTACATCCAGGCCAATTAGTGCACTTAAAGAGCTTTCAGTAGGTGACGAGGTAAGTCATAATAAGCATGTCGCTTAATTGGTGGGATAACTTGTGCCTGTATCAAACACAATAACGTTAAAGATTTCCAAAAGTCACTGTCATCATCATTTTTATGACAGCCTTTTTGAAACCTGGATATAGGACCTCTTTTCTACCACTTATTTATGTAATAGGTAGAAAACAAGTAGACGCCACGGTCTACCTGATGGGGAGTGGTCACCGTCCCCTGTGGACACCTGCAACGTGCTTGCAACACTGGGAGTGTCACTCATGCGTGGACGACCTATTCAGTTTCTTTTAACGCCCTGTAAGTAAACACATACACATAAATCCTTCAACTTATATTTTCGCGATATCTTGATGATTATGTTTAAAGGTACGGCCACACTGCGGCGTCCTGCGATCTGCGTGCGCGATCTCAGTACTTTTTCATTGTTTTCTGATCGCGTTTGGTGTGAACACTGTGAACCAGTCGGACAAACACTACTGCGCTATCTGATCGCCGTCTAGATCGCGCACGCAGGACGCTGCGGTGTGTCCGTACCTTATGACTATAATAATCCACGTTCCATCAAGACTTTATTGCTACAACGATCGGTCGATACGGTCGGTGTAGAAGGTAGGTACTTAGTATTTCTATCAATTTTAGTACGTAACATTAATTGAGGAGATCATGTCATGTATGTTATAAAATGCGTTTTATTTAATCTGATAGGCTGACGTTCGACTACTATCTTGCCTGGTGGTAAGATATGATAAGGTTTCGACCTTATCATATCTTACCACCAGGCAAGCCACGAAAGGCCATCTTCGGATGGCCATTCGTAGTAGTATGGCCAGTCGTTAGTATGCAACGCTAGGCCTAGAATGGCCTGACTGTATGTTGCCAGAACACCGTAAGCTTTGATTATATATTCGTATTTGTTTGATTTATATGTATAAATTATCTAAGACCGTAAGGTTATGGCGGCATATTTTCTCCCTCCATAGTGGTAATCTGATTATTGGTAGAAAGTCAGGAGGAATATCGATATAATGCTACTACCACCTAAAGAGTAAAATGCAATTCGTTATTATATACGTAATTTTGGGTTACATTGTAACTGTAACACATCATGTAAAAAGGATCCTGAAATTCTGTTCGCGTCTGCGCATAATATGGGGATATGATCGGACAATCTGAATCTCTAGATCCAATATGGATACGTGGTTCATGGCAAACCTCTCACAGTACCTCTTCACTAGAAGTACCATCATCATCAGGCCAGCGACAGTGTCACCAGCGTCTGGTGTCAGGAACCCGCGCTCTGCGTACATTCACCCCATTGTATATTCGGCGCATGTTGCGTTACCACATCTATTGTTAACTGCCAACACCTGGTTACCATTGTTCCGAGTACACTTCACCACACACTAATATTACAGACCTAATGTATTACTACATAACTAGTAGACACTTTTTGTAGTGCAGTAGGGAAGGACTTCTGCTCGTCTGCCTGGGGCGGTAGTGCGGTACTTACCACCAATTTGTTAGTTATTCAGCCGTGGAAAAACAATGTGTCATGGTGACGGGCACAGTATCCAGTGTATACCACTTTCAGAGTGCGCGGAAACTTCGAAAAAAGAAACTAAATGGTAGAGGGTGGATATACTACAAAGGTTCTTAACAAAATTAAATCTTAACATTATTTGTCTCATGGGAATTGATAACAAATGTGGTACAGCACTGACCGTAATTCTGGCAATCCTGAGAATCCAATCCGTTTGCGTTTGGATAGATGCCTTGACGTTCTAAAGGAGAAGTCGCCGGCTCATATCCTAGTAAGGGTCTTCTTACCAAAAAGTACCTTACCGCCATCAAGGAGAAAATCTGTCGCTATAGCCATACGGTGTTCCGGCAGCAAACATTCCTTGAGAGTCACAGTATTCTAGGCCTAGCCTGTTCATCATATTCGACCACATCATCGCTTACCATCAGGCGATATAATGGTCAAACGCTAGCGTGTAGATAGATAAGTACATAAAAAAACGTTTTGCGTGTCACAGTTTCTGTTATAGGCAGACGTCATAGCTTACCAACGAGCGAAGCATCTTTATATGTACAAAACAAAAAAAACGACATTTTAAATAAACTTTTTTTTAATAAACGTTTGGAAGACGGGTTGGGATTTGGGATGGATGTACGTTGATTCGGAGTGGAGTAGTCAGTCTTGCGCCTCGTATATGCTTGTGTCTAGAGTGGTGGGTTCACGTCAATAGTGCAATGGGTGGTGATCGAACTCACGACCTCTCGATCGCCATAGCCATTGCGCTATTGCCGCTTGGTCACCGTCATTGGTCTATTTGCCGATGAATGAATGAATGAATGATAACTCTTTATTGTACACCAAAATTAAATAATAAAATACATTATACATTAGTACAATGGGCGGTATAGTAAGTGACATCGGTCTTATCGCTTTGAGCGATAAGACCGATGTCACTTACTATCTAGTAAGATTGTTTGAAATAAATATTCACTCTCACCATCCACCATAAACACAGAAATAAAATAACGTTGCAAACATAGTAGGTTACTGATAATCTGTGACAAAGCATCTTTCGGATTTGAGCAGCGTCACGTCTGCAGTAAGTTGTACCATAAATTATTCTATGTCTGCAGTCGGCACTCGACTGACATGCTCAAATAACACGCTTACAACAAGCTCCAAAGTCTCGCAGAGAATAACGCTAAGTTCCTCGTACCGACAGACCCGATCCGATCCGCCAGTTCTGCGCCGACTTTCGGCGCGTACAGTCGTCGTAGTAGGCGATTGCGCGCCGTCCTATCCTACCGACCGGTGACCGACGCAAATCCGGCACGCACAACTTGACCGTGACATTGAATCTGACAACTGCGGGGCTAACTTGCACGCGCTAAAGAGAGTCCGGCACAACACTGAGGTATGTTTTATTCTGTGTAGTATTTACACACTAGCTTGTACTATTATTTATTCTATGACTCTAGTTGAACATTTTATACATTTGCTAAAAATGTTATTTAAAAATTAAATGCACAATTTTACTACCCTACTAATTTCGTCAAGGTTTAACAATAAACTGCCCCCGTGTGTATTGGAGCTATGCAAAATAATATTTAATATCTGAGCAGCGTGTGTTAGTTTAGCATGTATGTTGGCATACAGTTAGCTCGTACAAACATAGAAATCTACTAGTGACTACCAACAGCAAACTGACTGCTAAAACATGTTGAAATGTTTTGCCACAGATGATTATACGAGTAACTACGTAAAAATTGCCGCTAAGTATTGGCGGCTCCTCGCGCACACTCGGTTCAGTCAGTGTCACGGGCGCGGCAGAGGTACCCGTATCGATTCAGTTCAGTTCTCCAAAATGACTGTTTGCGTCATAAAATACTGTCCAAATTATACCGGGCGAAGTAAAACTGATGGTAAAGTTACATATCATCGGTAAGTTTCTAGTATATTTGAGTTTATGTACAAATTCACAAAGATTGTTTTGAATTTACTCTACATGATTGACTGAGATTTGTCGTGTTAGGGACATTAACATGCGCCTTCATGAGGTATTGTTCATACATATTTTATCACAAAGTAGGTCCTAAGTAACATGCAATAATTACATTCAAATTTAATTACCTGGGAATTGTGATTATAGGATGGTAGGACATTATCTAGTGTCCGCCTGGCCAGCTACCACCCTCAAGTTAGAAAATCTGTCGCCACAACATCTAATGTGTTCCGGGCTCTAATAAATAAATAAATAAATCTAATAAGCTATCCTTGCGAGCCAGTTCCCATTCCAGGCTTTATAGTGTGCTACCATCCTCGACCGCACCATCATTTACCAACAGGAGATATAGTAATCAAACGCTAGCCCATATGATATATAAATACTTTATGATCGTACAAAACGAAAAAACTGACTTCACATGCCGCGATAGTCACAGTAGCCCGTACTTAGCCATAATCATGTCATCAAGGTATACAAATTTGTTTATATTGTTTATCTCCATATCTCCGGAGATGATTAACAGATCTCGATAAAAGTCGGTTAAAAAAACCTTTTTCTCTACAATACAGAGAGTGATGTAAGTGATGAAGGTAATGAGCGTCTGTTCCAGCATCCCCACGGAGCCGGAGACGAGGGCCCGGTGGATAGCCATCATCAGGAAATCCCGCGGGGACGACTCGTGGAGCCCCGCCAAGCACTCCTACGTGTGCTCAGACCACTTCCGCCAGAAGGACTTCTACTACGGAAGTGTTCAGGAACGACGCAGGATACAGAAGAACACTTTACCTACTAAGGTAGGTTTGAGGACCCAGCGGCGCTATGGGAGAATGGTCGGCTTTGACGTCGGAGGTAGCGAGTTCAATAGCATCAACGGTTTCACCCACACATATCTAGTTCTATCGGTTCCTGATAGTCTCCCATCATCATCAACCTGTGTCAGTCCACTGTTGGACATAGGCCTCTCCCAAGATGCGCCACTGAGCCCGATAGTCTCCCAGATAGCCTATTTAGAAACTAACCTGTGGACTTGCAACTTTTATAAGGTTTCAATGTTAGGTAACTACCTGAATCTTTATCAGGAAAAAATTTGGTAAAAAATGCCTGAAGTACTAAACATGAGGCGGGTGTAATGGTACGACTGGCAACTCTGGAAGAAAATAACCTATTGGATAAGCCAGATCGAGTTTTTAACATGGATGAGACTGATCAGATGAACAACAAAGTATTGCAAGTTCTAGAAACTAATATAGTAATGGGGTATGCGGAACAAAATAAACGAATCAACATTATTATTACATGTACGAAAGTCAGTTTGTTTATTTAGTTGTTTGGGATTTCTTCACAGTCAAACGGTTGGACCGATTTAGCGGAAATTTTGCACAGGAATAGCCAGTAGTATTATGGATGAGGCCATTGGAAACTTTTTAACGCGGGCGAACCCGCAAGGAAAAGCTAGTAAGAAATAAACGGACAAACAAAAATCGTTTTTTTTGTTCGACATTATTAATATTACGGTGCAACGGAACTCTTCGAGTGGCAGTCTACTTGATCGAGTTATTTTTTTTGTTGGTAGGTTGGTATATAGGTATAAGCTCAAAGTCTAGTAGACAAACTGTTTTCACTAGAGAGCTCTGATTTAGAGAAACTTAGAATGAGATAAATAATGAGAAGTGCACCTTCCAGTCCCTGTACCTGGCATCACCTTCATCGCCCAGGTGTGACAGTGAGGCTGAGGAGTCAGGAGCAGACACAGACACACATGAAAACGTTGAGGTAACATTACTAGATAAGACATAAGTCGGATCAGTAATCGGTTAAGTAACTTGTTTTTTTACTTGACTACCGAGCACTTTAAGTGACATACTGGCTCACCTGATGTTAAGTGACGATGTGATCTAAGGTTTTTAATTCATAATTATTCATTTACTGCCAGAGGTTCTTTCGAAAGTTGAAAACTTCTACGGCTAGCTTTACGCTTCCCATGCATCTTGACTTTAATTTTTAGAATGAGATTAAAAATGAGGATTCCTAAAGATTCACGATCATCAGCGTGCTATGAAAAGTGCTGTGCTCGGAATTTCTGTGAAGGATCAAATTCGTAACGAGGTAATCCGACAGAAAACCAAAGTCACCGATATAGCCATTTATATACAGTAGACAGAATGCAATTTGACTGATGACAACTCTTATAGCTTGATATTATTACCCCTCTCTTATAAACAAGATCTATAAAGTCTACGATAAACCATACCGGTTGCGGGTTCAAGTCCCGTCGGTACGATGAAATTTTGGATTGTGTTTAACAATTTACAAAAAAAAACCATACCTGTCGGTACTGTTCGCTTCTCTGTGCCTGTTGTAATACTGCCATACTGCTATAGGTACATCCGATCATAGGGTGTAAAATGGACGTGGAAGCCTTGATAGAGGCGGTAAAGAGACGACCCACAGTGTGGGACCGAACCTGTGACCACAACAAGAGCCGGATCAGAGTGGAGAAGAGTTGGAAGGAGATCAGCACTGAACTAAACGAAGATGGTAACTCTTACTTAAACTCCCTTGCAGATTTCCTCTCACTTAAAATCACTGTTTCGTATCGTAGGCCCTGATCGTGCGATCAACTCCATACGATGTATGATTATTTCAGACCTTAGATATCAGTACCGCCATCTGATATTATCATACCTGCCTACGAGTACATACTACAAATGTACATTTGTAATTTGTTAAAGTAAAGTTCTCATTTACATAGATATATGTTTTGCAAAATTGTATTTACATATTATTAATAAGTTATTTTTCAAAATAAATTAAACCGACTTCATAACCACAAAAAGGCACTCAAAAGCGAAAAATAATTTACTTAAAATTATTATAAGCGTTACCCACTTCTCTATTTGAAGTCGGTGCCAGCCAAGTCTAATAGGTAGTAGATAGATAATACCTACATGTATCTACCTACTTACTAACCTACATGTACCTACTTACTACTACTACATACATAGTATCTATCTAATATCCAATAGACTTGGCTGGCACCGACTTCAAATAGAGAAGTGGGTAACGCTTATAATAATTTTAAGTAAATTATTTTTCGCTTTTGAGTGCCTTTTTGTGGTTATGAAGTCGGTTTAATTTTTTTTGAAAAATAACTTATTTTACCCTTTTTAGTGCAAAAAAAGTTTTAATGAAATTACATGCATCTATTAAATTTCGTGTCTGGGCCGTTATACACTGACGGATATATACTTTGTGAAAATGTCCAGTATGTACCTATAACAGTTAAGAAGATACAGATCTGTAAAGTGCGCACATATAGACACACGGACGGACGGACGGACGGACGGACGAACAGACAACAAAGTCTCAGAAAGTGTTTATTTGGTAGCCTTTGGGTTCGGAAACCTAAAAAAATTGACTTTAAATGCCGCGCTAAAGTGAAAATATTCACTAGTAATAATGATGTCATCAAGGTATCAAAGGACAATGTCCAAAATGGCCCTGTACAATTAAAGCATCTGACACACACGATAATTAATTGTCTATTTTATTACAATAATTCCAAATACTTTTATAACACGGACTAGTTGTATTCCAAAATGAAAATTAAAAAGTATTATTTGCGATTATTAACATTAATTGCCGCCATATGGCCAACAGAGTACTGAATCACTCTACTACGTTATAAGAGGCACTTCCCTACAGTGTGTATACCCGAATTATGAAAGCACTGTGTAGCCAACCTAACAACGGAAAGTATTATTTACGTAGTAACTATTATATAATATGTGGTTTTATGCTTATATTTTTTTTTTGCTGTATTGATTGGTACAAAGTACGTTCATAATTCTGAGTTAATAACTATGTATGCAGTGTCGCGGGACTGAAATGGCCGCCATCTTCGCCAAATGTCATGTCATGTCAAAAAATATTAGGTATGTTTAAAAAAGTTTGCACCCTAACAAGACTTTGCCCGGTAGAACATTCCTGTGAAGACAAATTATTTATATTTATATATAATTATTTATTATAATTATTAATATATAATTATTTATTGAGGGCCCGATGGCGTAATTGGGAGAACGGTCGGCTTTGATGCCGTGGTACCGAGTTCAAACCGCCGTGCACCAATGAATTTTTCTATCGAAAAATATATATGCGCTTCTCACAGTGGCCCTCCGGTGAAGGAAAACATCGTTAAGAAACCAATAACCCCCGCATGGTGGTAGAACATATCTAGTGTCCGCCTGGCCAGCTACCACCCTCAAGTCAGAAAATCTGTCGCCAAACATCTAATGTGTTCCGGCAGCTATCCTTGAGAGCCAGTCCCCATTTTAGTCCATTTCTCTATCTTCGACCGCATCATCACTTAGCAACAGGTGAGATAGTGGTCAAACGCTTGCCTATAAGATATAACAAAAAATTATCCCCACCTTTATTTCTATCTCGCTCACAGTTACCGTAAGAATATCTTATATGCAATAGCAACCTCCATTGTGTATAATCTTCTTGGGACTCTTCTACTAAAACTAGTACATTCTCCTATGTTTGAGGTATTTATCTCCATATCTCTGGTGATACTAATCAGATCTCGTTAAAATTAAAATGGGACCACCTCGGAAACGTATCCTGCCTATTAAAAAAAGAATCATTTGAATCCGTTCACAATTGATGGAGAAATCGCGTAACATACACACAAAAAAAAAAAAAAAAAAAAAAAAAAAAAAACATACAGACCAATTGAGAACCTCCTCCTTTTTTGTGAAGTCGGTTAAAAAAGGATGATCATTGATCATCCTTTTTTAATCACATGATCATGAAATGACAACATGACATGATCATTGATCATTAAACTTTCCAAAAATCTATTCATATTTTCTTCTTTCGTTCTCTCTCAAGTGGAATCTTGACCAACAGATAAACATTCCATATTTTGCATCATTCGATTGATTTTTAACCGACTTCCAAAAAGAAGGAGGTTCTCAATTCGTCTGTTTTTTTACAGAACGATTACAGAATTTATAGTCTCTTCTAGCATCATACTACGACAGAATAAATAAAAGTACAAGTATATTATATGATAGTACTAAGCTACTACCCCAATAATATATATAATATATAATAATATATATAATAATAACCTACAAATTATTGTAGGTATTAACCCTACTTTTCTTGCTTCAGCTGAGATTCTACGAATAACCTACAATCTAGAACACAAGGTCCTTAAACTAATATGGCATAAATACTTACCAATTCCCATTTTTCAGAACACAAACTAAAAAGAAAATGGAAGTATCTAAGAGACAACTTCGCAACCCTGCTCGGCAAGATGGCCATGAAGGGGATAGAAGAAGATGGCCTAACGTGGCCTTATTACAACTCTCTCACATTCCTTAAAGGGCAGGTTAAGCCTCGGACGCTGGTCAATAGCGCAGAGGCAGGGAAGAGGTCCCACTCAAATAGTACCTCGGATCCAGGAAACGATGACTCGATAGACTTGGACAGCGACGATGAAATCCCCATCAAGAAGGAACGGAGAAACACGCTCGAATATTCCGACGAAGGAAGATCGAAAGGAGATCCATTGAACAGTTCCAATAAGTTCTTCGTCCCGGAGATGCCCATAGAATATGCGATGGACAACGATGAGCTGGATGAGCACGCGCATTTCTTCAAAAGTCTACTGCCTCATGTACGCAAAATTCCTCAGGCTCGGCTGCTCACGTTCAGAAATAATGTACAAAATTTAGTTGAACAGTTTGCGTATCGTTCGTGAATAAGGCTGATTTAGGTTTCTGTTTTATTGTTTGTTCCCTGATATTTTTATTAAATTGCAAGTCTACTCTTGAAATAATGTAAGATTTTTTTTTGGAAACGTATGAAGTATAGTAGACTTCCTTCTGAATCTGTACACAAATCCAACTGATATTAGCAAGCTTTTTTCTGTTCGAAAGTCCGTTTTTCGACTATCATTAATTATCGACCGCATCATCCATTACCACCAGTTGAGATGGTGGCCAAACACTAACCTATCATATATTTAAAAAAATCTTTATCAGAACAGTATGGTTGAAAGCAACTAAACAGTCGGTAGCTTCTAATGATGGTAACGAGAACCAGTCATGATGTCACAGAATTATGTACAATACAACATGATCCTTCTATTGTCTGTCAGTTTGTGTTTCAGTTTGTCCATTGTACGCGACTCCTGCTCATTTTGTTAATCGTGTGAAAACAGAGGGGAGTCCATTGGCTAGCAACACTCTTTGTTTGATTATACTATTGAAATTGTCTGTGATAAATGTTTTAGTAGCCTCGCTATTGTTGTTTGTGGCTTTCTTGTCACAACTTGTTTTTGGGATCAAATATATAAAATGTTAAAGTATGTGTGGTAATTACGGCAAAAGGTACAAAGGAGTCAAGACAGATCGTTTGCTCGTATAGTGTATAGGATTTGTGGTGTCCAAAACTATGAATCAGGTAAGTAGGTATACTATGGCCAAGTTATAAATGGTAGGAGCCAGTTTCACTGGTGCCCGATAAAGTTTCAGATAGTTATCTGACATAAGACGCCATACAATAGTTGTCAAAAATCTGTTAGATAAGTTCCTATTAGGGCTATCAGGATCCAGTAAAACATATACAATGGCCATTAACAGATGAATATACTGTTTTTTTTTTTATCCCGGCATAAACTAGTCCTCTTACCATGCTAGCCGGGCTGCATTAACATATTTGGTCAACATTATTTATTCTGTTATATGCACTAAATCAATAATTAGTACAATCTAATAAATAGTAACTATATCGTGATCTAAAAGGCAACCGATAGAGGAGCAGAGCATAAAGTAATGAATATAGCAAGTAGGTGTAAGGTTGGCTAATCACCGGATAAGCGCCGGATTAGCGAGCTGAAGGACAGATTGTTATTAGTTATTAGGTGCCGAATATGCTATGGGTAGACTGTGCACTAGTCGATGAACCGATAACTGTCGGCGTACATATGTTGTTAAGGCGGGTTTCCATTATAAATAAAGCCGAATTTAGGGCCACATATAATTCGATGAGGCCACGTGAGATTGAAATTGACATAAACTTTCATAGTAGTAATATCAATATGAAATTTTTAGTTATAGTACAGAAAAAGATAGTAAATAGTACAAGGGTTGTAGGAACTACGGATCTATTGAATACTAGCTGTACCCGCGACTTCGGTCGCAACGCCTGCAATTCCTGCAAAAACTGATGAAGAGTGAGACACTTAATTTTTTTTATCTTTACATGTTTAAACCTGTGTATTAATTCCTCACAATTTGATTTGAGCCAAGAGAAGTCATATCTGCTACGTTTACTCTGTAGCACAACATTTTAACCATTCATTTCACAAAATTCTTCTATCAGTAAGTTTTGTTTGTTTTCAACTTTACCATAGGTTATAGGTCCACCAACACCATATATATAATGTTGCATCAATAGTTATTCTCTGTTTTTCTGTGTTTCTTTAGTAGTGATGTGAACGTGTTTGTTTTGCACAGTGAGGACAATAATGTTGGGGTTTTTTCCTTTTTTTTGGATTTTTGGCACAGATGTCCTGTTTATTACTAAACTATTTTTATTATAAAGCCCCGACGCAAAAAGAAGGGGGAGTTATAAGTTTGACGTGTGTATCTGTGTATGTGTGTGTCTGTCTGTGGCATCATAAAGCCCAAACGGCTGAACGGATAATGATTTAGTTTTTTTTCTTTGATTGTTGTCTTGATCGAGAGTGTTCTTAACTTTGTTTCATGAAAATCCATTCAGCCGTTTAAATATTATCAGCTCTTTTTTGGTTGATGAGATTGCGATGGCAATTTTCGTAGCCCTTGACCGCGGACGTCAAAAAAATCAAAATAGCGCTCTTCGCACTAAATACCCGTCACTCTGCTGCTGTCTGTTTAGCGTACTTTACAAAAATTCAAATGTAAGTCAAATCAAATGTATTACATTAAAATTCAGTATCCTGTTACTTAAATGATATTGTAAGAGTATGATAAAATTGACCTAATGCTGAGACATCTCCTTGAATCTGCTTGAATCTACAAAAACCTCTTCAACTCCTCGTCTGAGATGTCGTGTTTAGGGCTCATTGATTTTTTTTTCTTTATAAAAAGCTCGCAATGTGGGTTGCACGTAACCACAGAATAATGCATAGTACAAGTAACATAACTAGTATTCATGTTAACCTCCAACTAAGCTAAATATGCTTGTGTCTGGAGTGGGTTCACGTCAGTAGTGGAATTGGTGGGGTGGGGACCGAACTCACGACCTCTCGATCGCCAGTCCGACACCTTATCCATTGGGCTATTGCCACAGAAATGGTCTCAAATAACCAATTACACACATACAAATCAGTCGGGGGTGGTTTTAAATTTTAAATTTTAGTATTATCGGTTATTAAGGCTATAATAGCAACTTTCGTAGCCCTTTGACCGCTGACGTCATAAAATTCAAAATGCAGAAGCTGCGCACTACTTAACCGCCATTTAACAAATTATACATGTTTACATAGTCGGGGTTAGTTTCAAATTACCTATTCAAATTGATTGTTGTTATTTTTTTTTTTTTTTTTTAACTATAGTTGTATGCTATGCATTGTACCACCGTGTTTTTCTGCTTTAAATTCTGTCCATCCTAAGGTTGTCTGGAAGAGATCGCTTCTCGCGATAAGACCGCCTATTGTACTATCCTAGTTAAGTTTTCTTTGATATTTTGTTTCTCTATACTGGTGTACAATAAAGAGTTTTTCTATTCTATTCTATTCACACAGAATCTGCTACTACTGCATTCAAGTGCCTACAGTAATTTTAATATCTACGTTTTAAGATAAGTCTAACTATCCTAGTATACCAAATTGTGAAGGTTCTATTGCCACTAAATAAAAATAAAAAACGGTCAAGTCCGAGTGTACTCGTGCCGAGGCTACAGAATAATAATTATTAGTAGTACGTAATATAAATAAGTTACAACATGATACCTCTACGCGTTTCTTGGAAAAATGGTCGTGACAGACGGATAGACGGACAGATGTGTTTCCTTTTGAGGAATGGAACCCAAAAACGGAACCAAGTCATATACTAAACATTTATCATTACCACTACAAACTTTACAAGCAAATGCTAACAATATAAGGAAATACGCTTCCTATTACTGGCATTTCCAATAATTTGATGAATTAACTTTTCTATATGACATGTTACGATTCCTCATTTCTTTACAATTTATCGTTATTACCTTACAAGGTGGCAAACGAGCAGACAAGTGCAGTTCCCGTTACGTCAGATTGTTGAAATATACTTATTACTGTTGCATCAGATTCTTGCGGTGAAGGGGGAAGTAATTCAACAATCTACTCATGTGACATCATTTTATAGACAGACAAGCATTTGGCCGCGATATTATGTGATGGAAATGGATAAAGAAGTTGAAAAGAACAAAATGTTGCCTTCTGGAAACAGCAGAAAGTAGAGATGTGAGGTTCTGTACAACTGACTGACTGGAAGCGTGTTGCCGCGATTGTATGACCATCGGTGACCGTAGATATTACCACAGAACAGATAATAATATGATATGACAGTAGATGCTCGCCGATCCCGGTAATAAAAAGAAGGTAAACTATGTCGTCGACCTATAACAGTGATACTAAAAAATGCAGAAGTTCCGATTGCCAAGAATTTTGCCTCTCACTGCACTGTGTCCGCTTGGTAACTCAAAGCAATCTTGGTGGATTTTGACATTGTTGACTCGACACCACCGATCACAAACTATTCAAAAAGACAACTTTATAATACATTTGAGTACCTTCAAACGAAGACCGATTAGTGTCACAGCCAAGCCTCAGTTATTGTTATTGCAGATGTCTATAGACAGTAGTACCACTTACCATCACTTGCTGTCAGTTTGTTCACTGCTCTTTTTACTAACATAATATCGTTTAAAAACTAAAAAACAACCGACTTCAATGCCGCGCTATTCATTTTCAGTACCAATTTTGAGATGTTTATCTCAATATCTCTGGAGATACTTATCATAGCTCGATAAAATTACCATGGTACCACACTTGGGATATCTCCTTTCGAACAAAAAAATAATAATCGAAATCGGTTCATAAACGACGAAGTTATCCGCGAACAAACATAAAAAAAAAAAAAAAATATATAAACGTCGAATTGAGAAACCTCCTCCTTTTTTTGAAGTCGGTTAAAAATGTTTATGACTTATGACCCACCTGTTTATTTACCTGTCAGTTATGACTTACTTTAGCGGTCAATTACGATGTTATTGCTAAAGAGGTGTTTTGTACTCGTTATCTGTCACCTACACTATAATATGATTATCACTTACTACCAGTTTCCATTGTTTTACAACATCAATCAAAACACTGTTTATAGCCCGATAGGTAAAACTGCAAATAAACCTACTTACACGCGAAAATCTACTTTATTTCTGCGTTTATAAGACTGAGAGTCCGTCAGAGTGGTCTGTTATATTGAACAAACAAGTTTGCAAAAATAATTCCAAGCGAATGTGAACCTAATTGTTTTATGCTTAAGAGTGTCCGGATGATGAAGTTGAGATCAATATTGCATCATTGGAAGGATCACCCAGTTTGGTCAAGTTTTTGGTTTTTGGCACCAAGTATCGTATTACGATCGTGCTGTATTTGGTTACATCAGCCACTTTACTTACAGTAAAATAAATGTTCCAATTTTCTAGTTAGGGTGATGAAAGCTGAATGGTCTAGGCCGTTGGTACTTAACGGCCTACTCCTGGTAGCAGCTGAACTGATTGAAACCTTAACAAGCAGACAAGAATATTTACTGGGGAATGTTCTGTCAAGCGAGCATAGAAACGATCTACAACTTAAACTAGGTAGAAGGTTCCTGTTCAGCTATGACGTCGACGAGACTCAGTGCATATCATAGAGTTAAATAAAGGTCTACGGTGCATATCGGCTATTTATTACGTCTCTTTTTCAGTGTATGGTGCAAAAGAGGCCTTATATGGTCGTTTGTTCATTGTCTTTGTTTTACCTCGGTAATGTAACCCTGTGTTTAGTCTAGGCATAACTACACACATGGGTTCACTATCTCAGGTAATTTCCAGTGATAGAAGAAAAGCTTGACAGTAGGTAGGGTAGAGTAGGGTAATGGGAGTCAGCGGGCAATGGCAGTCACCCACACCACCACGAAACACTATATGAGACCGACGCGTAAACAGCGTCCTCAGCCCCCGCTTCGGGCCCCCGCGCAGCCACGAACGGCTCGCGCCAGTCGACCCATGCGACACTGAGAAACGACCGTATTTTGTTTTTGCGCTCCGCTGATGTAATTTTACGTAAATACAAATTAGAAGGTAAGTGCCAAATATCTTGCAGTATACGATTATGACATTTACACTTACTTAGTTAGACGTTTCAAATTGTGATGTGCAGTTCAGATTATATCAGTGTATTAAAGATTTTTTTTATTTTTATTTTTAACTCATTAGTGTAGTTGTGGGAAATGAGAGTCAGGTGACTCCCATTACCCGCAAGTGATTACTATTGCCCACAACTGTGTGTTATTGTTGAATCATGTTTTTATTATTTCTTTCTAGATGCCGAAAGTACGCGTCAGGACAACTGAAAAGGCTTCCTGGTCTTCTGATAGTCTAGATAAAGCTATACAGCTCATTGATGGCGGTTCCTCTATAAGAAATGCTGCTAAAGTAATGGGAATTCCTTTTTCATTCGGAAGAAACAACGAGATGTGGTACAGGTGTACCTCGTGTGGACTATGGGCTCACGCGGAGTGCACTGGATGGGAGTCAGCTAAAGGTTATGTTTGCGATGTGTGCTAGATTTTATTTGACTCCGATTGCCCCCAGGGTGATCACCATTACCCCTACGTTGGTGTAATGGGAGTCCAATCTGTTTTTTTTAAAACTTTTATAATTTCCAAAGATGATTGCCAAAGTGTCTGAAATTGATCTCTAATGATAGTTTAATAAGTAAATTATGTTTACAGGCGGTTGCAATAAATATTTACTTTTTAATTATTATTTTTTTTGAGTTCTCGCTTAAGTGACCCCCATTACCCTCTTTTACCCTATACGCCTAATAATATAAATAGGAGGACAAAGACATTGCCAATGGTACCCAATAAATGGAATCAGAGATCAGTCCCCTGATTATCAATCATTCGAAAACCTATACCGATTCCGAAGCTTCGTTTTTAAATAGGGTTCCGTACCCAAAGGGTAAAACGGGACCCTATTACTAAGACTCCGCTGTCCGTCTCTCTGTCTGTCTGTCTGTCTGTCCGTCTGTCACCGGGCTGTATCTCATGAACCGTGATAGTTAGACAGTTGAAATTTTCACAGATAATGTATTTCTGTTGCCCCTATAACAACAAATACTAAAAACAGAATAAAGTTAAAAATAAGAGAGTAGTGTATCCCCATACAAGAAACGTGTTTTCTTCGGCATTTCACGCCATCTATGAACGCTTAGTTAGGTAAACGTCCCATAGACGGCGTTATATTGAAATGTCGAACCCTAACTCCTTTGTTAGACGTTAGATGGCGTTATAAGACATAAAATGTTTATAATTATTATGTTTTGTTGGCGAATGATAGTGGAATTTTTTCCTCGATCTTATAAAATACTGTAGTGTGGTACGGAACCCTACTAGCGCGAGTCCAACTTGCACTTGGCCAGTTTATTTTGAATAATTGATAAAGCCGTGAACTATTTTGTCGCGGAAACCTTTCCAATCAAAATCACAATTTCTGAAGGCAGTTTTAATGACCCAGGTTTCCTTTACACAGTCGTCATCGCATACCATCAGGCGAGCCTCGAAGCCGGTCCTCGGTACCTTATATTCTAAGAAAAACCTTTAGCAAGTAGGTTGGTGGAAAACGGACTGATAGACAGATTATGTTTTTAGGTATCCTGTTCTAGGCCTAGCGTGCTGCTATCCTCGACCGCATATTCATTTATCAATATCCCATGCTATAAATAAGTAGGTATGTAATGTATTCTATCCTCAAACGCCTCGAAAATAACTGAACTGGTTTTCTGAGCGGATATTTACAAGAAGTGATGTTTGGTAAACTTAGTGGCAGCTATACCAACATTCATTACACTCGGCCAACATGGACTCTACTATAAAGTTACATATTATATTTGTACTGTAATGAACGTAACTTAAGTAACCACTACCTATCTGTGCTAATATCTACTAGCTATCTAATCAAATCATCATCATAATAAACAGTCCGTATTCGTGCAGTGCTGGTCATATAGGCCTCTGAGCACACCACTGAGCTCGATCTTCAGCTCCTTAGTAACTATTATATAATCTGTGCCACTGCCATCTTCCGACTACAAGCAAGCTCATACCTACTCATACTCAGACCGTATCATCAGTGGTAAAATGCTTGTTGGTCCAGGTCACTCATATTTTTGAGATCAAGTTACCCACTTGCGATGGTCATAATACCTCAAAAACTAATCCTGTAATTCATAATCCTAGAGTTCCACAGTCACTTATGGAAGACTTGGCGCTTGTCTCGTACCACCCTCCGAACAAAAATATGTCATTAGTTAGATGGAATTACTTCACTTAATAAGTTCCGACCAAGAATTTATTTTTGGTACTTCAGGCTTCGTAAAACTAAAATAAGAAATGTTCTTACTGTGTAGGGACCTAGACGCTGTAATTATAACTTTGTTTTCATACATATCAATAGAATTTTATTTGCCCCACTTAAACGTAAATAGACAAACCTTAGTATTTCTTTAGCTAACATTGAAATTCAATGTCAGACAGCAAAAACACATTAAATGTTAGATACGTAGGTTAGTTATGTACATATAGTTATGAGTCACTAGAGTCGACTGTAGGTCAGCGAGTAAACAAATAGGTAGCTGTTGTCTCTAAGTACTATAATATGTCATTAAGTAGGCATATATCATGATATTGTATGATGTTGTTGCTACACAGTACACACCCCCAGTGACGTTGTTACAGATACATCTGTACATAAAACTTACTTACCTACTTTTTTATGTATTTTATAGGCTACAGTTTGACCATTATCTTGCCTGGTGATCGGTGATGATGAGGTTGAAGATGGTGAACACGCTAGGCCACTTACCACCAGGTAGCAGGCTGTTGCCGCTTCACATTGTAAAAAAAATCATTTATGACATGACAATCCTACTTAAACTACCTCTTTCCTCCTTGCATAGAAACACCATACCTAGATAACGAACTCTATGCTACATCCACAATGACAACAGCATTAGGTATTGATTGTCTGTCGGCCGTTACGGTAAGGGCTATTGTAATATCGCTGTTAATGCGTGCCTAAATAAGTGCTTACGTGCTAGCAAAGTCGTTATGTAAGTGACAGCTGCTTTCGAAGTCACTTTAACATTTAACAAAGTACATTTTAATGTATCTACTGTGCTGTATAGGGCTTTTCCAACACTGAGCTCAAATTTTCATCATTCCACCTTAGCTCAGTTTTTTATTCACTTTAGTTCAGTTTGGCAGTAGTGACAGTGGTGGCAGAGGTCAGCTATATCAACACTTTGTTCTATGCCAAAACCATTTTAGGTCTTTCATAAAAAAAAATCGTATCCCATCGATTTATCAAAGCCATACCGAGCTCTCTCCGTAGATAGCTTATAATAATAAACTAGAAACTCTTTTCTTCTCGAGTTTCAAGTAAATGAAACGTTTGATGATGTGCGAACTGAGATACCATCTTTTAAAATAGGTATGATACCGCGTAGTCAGACTGCATCACTGCACATTTATATTATTGTGTCGGCTTTGTTTGATCTAACGTCGGTTGTTTCCGCCTGCCGTGATTACAGCGCTAAATGAATCATTACAAACAATTATTGCATTGAAATACACGCATTTGCAGAACTACATTTCCGTTAAATAGAATACAATTGTTGTAGAGGAGAAACAAAACCGAAGTAATTCTAATTTGAGGTTGGGTTATACATAGGTTTCTACATTGCTGCATTGACGTCTCGCATGAGATGTATTGTGCAGTTATCTTATCAGCGAGTATAATGTTTTTTAGTTATTTTTAACCGACTTCAAAAAAAGGAGGAGGTTTCTCAATTCTACCGTATATATGTTTTTTTTATGTTTGTTCGCGAATAACTTCGTCGTTTATGAACCAATTTTGATTATTCTTTTTTTTGTTGGAAAGGAGATATTCCACGTGTGGTACCATGGTAATTTTATCTAATGGTCTAATGAGTATCTCCAGTGATATGAAGATAATCACCTCAAAATTGGTACTGATAATTAGCGGTGGGTGCTTTTAATCGAAAATAGCTTTTTAAAACGTTATCCAAAAGAAGCGCCGAAGCGCGCTTCCATAATGAAGCCGTCTACGCTTTAAAACATTTTTCGTACTACTATATTCGACCATAAAATGACCTTATTCCTACAGCTGCTATACGGCACATTTTAAACATTCTTTATTAAATTGATATAACAACCTTATTGCTATGCACATAAGACTCAATATCGGTGGGATCGGTTACAGTTTACAGTATTATACGACTAAAACAAATGCAGTTTGATTTCGTTGAGGCAGACTGACAATGAGTACAATGACCCGTTTTTGATTTGTTAGTATTATTTCAAAAGAAACGCAACGATATTCATTTCAGACAGTCCTAAGCCTGTTGATAAGTACGAAGGGAAGTGAATTGATTTATAGTAATTTGCATTGTATTTAGTAATTTTTTTTATATATCCTAACACTGTCCTAGTAAAGCCATAAAACATAAAAACATTAACTTACGTTACGTCATTACATTACTATTTCAAATAAGCCCCCGTTTTATTACGTTACGTTACGATACTAACTACGATCTTCACAACAATAGTGACTTGCACTGCTTATAGTTTTAAAAAGCCGTTAAGCGTAAAGCTTTTTTAAAGCTGGCTTTTTAAAAAAAAAATATACGGTCGAATTGAGAAACCTCCTCCTTTTTTTGAAGTCGGTTAAAAAAAGCGCAACGTTGAAGCGTGTTGTCAATTTAAAGCCGTTTATCACATCTCTACTGATCATTATAGCGCGGCATTGAAGTCGGTTCTTTTTAGTTTTTTGAACGATCTTATTGAAGTGAAAACTCGTTTGAGTGCGCGTTGTATTGCTATCAGGGAGTGCATCTTCTGTACTTGTACTATTATTTATTCTGTGGTATAAGTGAAATTTCACTACTAAAGAAGTTACACATCACTACATGCCTATTACACCTCTACCGCTAAACTCGTCTGTGTAATGTTTTCTCAGTACTTGATGAATGGAGCGATAGTGTTGTAGTCTGCATCCAGTGATGATACAAAAACTATACTTCTATCAGACGATATATACCATGAGCTATGCTAATGTAGGGTGATGAGAAATGGAGCTGAGACACTGTTATGATGAGGTGTGTCATGGTTAATTAACCTTTGTTTGATGCGGTTTGATGATATAAATCAGCGTACGTTATTGAACATGCTTTCTGGGCCACAAAATGATTGTTTAAAGACAAGAAAAAATGTTGATGTAATTTCTGCGGCCCGGTTGATTGGAAGTGCGTGGTGTCGTCGTGAACACTGGCACCACTCGGGGTGTCATTATCTGAGTTGAAGGAAACTGATGTTGAGATATAACCACATATATTCAGTATAATTTTATCTGTGGGTGTATCTCCCTACTCTGTCTGTAGATAACGAATTATGACGATAGTAGAGGCAAGTAATGTAGAGAGAGACAGAGAAAGAGAGAGAGAGAGAGCAGGCCTGAGGCAGTGGTGTTTCTTTTAAAACAGTGGTTCTAACAAGAAAGTTGCGTCTACATAACAAAAAAGTTTTGTGACATTTTGACAATTTTTCAAAATGGCTGAAATATTGTTTTTTAGGGTTCCGTACTTTAAAAGGAAAAAGGAACCCTTATAGGATCCCTTTGTTGTCCATCTGTCTGTCCGGGTTCCTGAGATAATTAATAAGAGGGTCTTGACAGACGGACGGACAGACAGACAGATAGACAGGCAGTCGGTCTGTCAGACAGACAGATAGACAGACAGACAGACTATGGATTGAACTACAAAGTTAAGTTTTCCTTTTAATCTAGTTTGCGAAGTTGGTACGGAAACCTCGGTGGGCGAGTCTAACTTCACTTGGCTGGGTTTTTTACGGTTCAACACCTATATTTTGTAAAAGAAATCCAAAAAACTCATAAACATAATTATTATCGAACCTACTTACAAAATTTTACGAGAATCGGTTGGGAAATGCGACCTATAGATGAGAATGGCCAGATAAACGAAAGCATTTTTATTTTTGCCCAAGAGTCGTCTTCTAAAACGGTAACGTTGAAAATAAAGCCGGATCTCGATACCAGCTTCAGGACCTTGACATTAAAAATAAGAGTTTAGGTTTTAGGTAAAAACCATTAAATAAATGCTTTGGCTATATTTTCTGAGAATACTAAATTACTGGTGCTCACAGAAAAAATAAAGAGCACAATATAGTTTGCCACTGTTGCCAGTGACACAGTCAATATGTACTACATATAAGTGTAATATATTTCTATGACCTTCTTTGTCGACCCAGTCTTTAAAACAGCAGTGCGGCAAATTCATCCTAAAATGATACAAACCACCCATCACTGATTTATAATCTAGTTATAACCAGTTGCGGGCGCTGAAAACCGATATTCCTTTATTTACGTGCTAATTGAAGTGTCAGGTGACATATCACATTCTGGTGACATACAAATATTACGATATTTACGGTTCGATGATTGAAACGAAAAATCGGTTTCCATGCGGATAGGAAATTATTTTTATGATTTATGATTTGTGATCGAATTTGGAATCTGCGTTTATCGTGTATTACATGTTGTGTGTAACAAATGTGTAGACGACTTCTTTGTGTAGACTTTGACTATACATTTATGTAATCAAAAGTGTTAAGATTGCATTTTTAAATTCTAACCTTGCCACAAACTCTGGCTGACCATCCAACACTCTTGTACCTCTCATCCTCACTAAAACAGAATTGAGAATACGATTTGTATTAAGGTACGGCCACACAGCAGCGTCCTGCGTGCGCGATCGAGGCGACGATCAGATAGCGCAGTAGTATTTTTACCAACTGGTTCACAATTTCACATCACACCAAACGCGATCAGAAAACGATTGAAAATCGGAACGCGAACGCGCACGCGGACGCAGGACGCCGCGGTGTTCGTACCTTTGACGAAATGGCATGTCATTTTCCACAACAAATGTAATTATCAAAGTCATTCCCATACATTAATAAGTTGCGTTTGGCGTGAACGTTAACATAAATTGGATTTTGTAGGGGGCAAGTCACATCTTGATCCCAGTAGGTAAGTAATCTTTATGTGTAGAGCCACCTGCCACCTGCATTTGAGCACATGTCTTCAGTAGATTTCTGTACATATTGATTCTTTTCTTCCTTCAGCTATGAATCTTCTTTACATATCTGCTATTAACTATGGATAATTACTATAGTAGCATGCTAGGCCTAGAATACAAATACAAATACAAATAACCATAGAAATAGGAATAATTACCTTATTATTCCTATTTGTGTAATCACTCTATCTATTAGTGAAAACTTCATAAAAATCCGTTCAGTAGTTTTTGAGATTATCGCGAAAAGACAGACAGACGCGGCGGGGGGACTTAAGCAGATCGCAGGACTCGCGGTGTGGCCGTACCATTAACAAAACTAATCAATTGATCGCGTTCTCAACTAACAGGATCAAAGCAGTAATACCTGCACAGTAAACTGTCTGTTACCTACCGTGTGCAGTGCAGTTATAGTTACTAGGTAGGTACAGAAGCCATGTGTGATCACTGCATAGTGCACAGTGGACAGTGGACGGCTTACACCACTAATGGGATTACTGCCGACAATGCTGCCTCTTAAGACTGGTTTATACAGTACAAGGAGTTTCTTGAAACGATTATCAGTTCTAGGTACAAGTATCTAACTTACTAAGTCAGATTCATCCAAATTTCACGTGATTGTAGATTGAATCCAGAGTTACTAATCCATACTAAAAGTTTTAAAACTTTTGTAACTCTGTCATCCTGTCACTCAGGTCACTCTGTCTGTTTGTTACCTAATCACGTCTATAGAAACGGACGATCCGATCTTACTGTAATTTAACATGAAGATATTTTAATAGAATGAGCATTAACATAGGATACTAAATTCTTGGTGTACCTACGTGACCAAAATCGCGGGCAGCTAGTTAGACATAACTTCCATACATATGTCAAAATTTTGTAAGAAATCCGACTGAATTGATTATAGAAAAAGGTCTCAGCCTAGCCTTTCCCGACTGCCTTGGTTTGTTGGAGCAGACATGACTCGGAATGATTTTGTGACTGCGTTCAGGCTTCGTTCTGGACACATTCCTTTGAACAGTTTTGCATTTTTAATGAAAAAAACCGAATCACCAAACTGCACAGAATGTGACGTTGTCGAAGATGCTACTCATATACTGAGGGAATGCGTGCGAAACGAAGCAGAGCGGAATATTTTTTTAGTACAATTTGAGATTAATGTGGATGATATTGGCATATTTAATAGTATATTAGCCTCACCTTTGTCAAGGGAAGCCAAGTCGGTCTACAATTTTGTTAAAATAGGTATTAGTCGTAGGATATAAGTATTGTAGTGTATATGTAAGTGATTAGCCCTATGAGGGTGACATGTTCTATTGTGAACAAACCTTCTATAATAAATTAAGATTATAAAAAAAAAAAAAGAAACAGGCCGATTTATAAAATACAGCGATGTATATGTAGGTACTATGTATGTTTGCATGTATTTCAATGATAAAATATCATATTTTAATAACCACAAAGAGGCGGTATCATGAAAATAACCGCCCGCGACGTCACGGCTGACCACGCAAGATACTTGACACAAGCTTGACGTCTCCATAGAATACTGCGCCACAATAGCACAGTAAGGAGAGGCTACAGTCAAGGAAGGCCCTTTGCCAATTGCCAAAATAATAAAAAGTTATTTATACTTACATATAATAAATTAGAAAGCAACTCTGAGTACTCTGACGCTGTCTGCTTGATATTGACCGGAGCAATGTCGCTGAGAGGTTGCACGTATTATATTTTTTTAATAGTCTACTAGAGTTTGACCACTATCTCGCCTGGTGGCAAGCGATGATTTCGTCGAAGATTGTGAACGTTTAGCTCGTATAGTAGAATAAAACAAAAGCAACAAAGGATTTTCACGCAGGAAAAGTTTCTGGGCGCAACTAGTAACAATATAAGGTCACCCGAGTGCTTTATTATTTAAAACACGAAATTGTACATCATTAATATTTATATTCTTATAAATTCTGTCATCCATAAACAATTATATTGTACTCTCAGTTGTACTCTTATGTATTCTGTGCCCGACCCCACTGTTGCCATGCAGTTATAGATAACACAATAGTTACTAAACGCTTCAACACACTTGAATAATTTCCATTCAAATTGGAAGGGTTAGATTTGACCTTCATTTGAAGTATTGATTGAAACGAGGGGTGGTCAAGGGGGCTCCTGGGACCCCAATTTAGATAGCGGGCTATTTTTTCTACGTGGTTGCAGAAAGTCATTGTTTAAAATTGAGAAAGACTTTTGTTTAGGATTTTGTTATTGTGCGAAATACAATTGAGATTGTGTTAAAGAAATTGTTATTGTAAGTAAAAGTATTTTCCCAACGCAAGCATATACAACTAGCTTAGTTGGAGGGGTTAACAACATAAGTACAATAACCGGGATACCCGGGGCAATAGTACTTGTACTATTCATTATTCTGTGCCCCGGGGGTGAAACATACATTTGCTAGTAAGGTGTAAAAAAAAACCGGCCAAGAGCAAGTTGGACTCGCCGAGACTTCCGTACAAATGTCTGTTAACTAGGTTAAAGGAAAACTTAACTTTGTTTGTAGTTCGAATTTCGATTCGTAGAAAATGAATTGCACCATGTACATATAAGTAATCAATCACCTTTACTTTGTTATTAAACTGCATATTTACGGTTTTCAGATTTATTCCTATATAAATGCTTCAATAGCTTGTTTCTTGCCAAATTTCATGATTCTAGGTCAACGGTAAGTGACGGTTTTGAATCCCTTGTGAAATCGCAAATCATACGAAAATATGCGACATAAACGGTCAAATCTTTTGATAGGGTTGACTTACAAGTTTGATTTTTTTACAGCCAATAGAGACTGTAGACCCAAATAGGATTTGATATAAGTTCCTAAAAAAAGGGATCTTGACAGACGGACAGACAGACGGACAACAAAGCGATCCTATAAGGGTTCCTTTTTTTCTTTTTGCGGTACGGAACACTAAAACAATAAAAATAATCGAGTAAATACCAAGTACCTCTTAGATTAAACTAAAAGGGCCCATTCTTTATTTACGAGTACTTATTCTATCTTACATTTTACAAAAGCTGTAAGAAAGTTTTTTACAATGACGAAAGTCTTCAAAAATATACGTGGAACGCTACTGGATAAAGTCGTAAGAAACGTAATGCAAATGAAGTCGACCTGTCTCTACCTGACAGTATTCTACGAGTCTGAAAAAGTACGGTAGAACTTGTGCTATAAACCCATTCCCAGCTCGTTCAGATGTATTAGCAAACAAAGAACAAAGAAACCTTAAGCTGAATGTCCACCGCACATGACGGAGTCGCATGTTGAATTAGCTTCGTTACATAAATATATTTGATATGATGACCGTCCACTGCAGCGCACACTTCACAGCTATGACATGTCACGTTATGCTATTTGCGTAATATGCGTAGCCAAGTAGAAATTAATTGATCATAATCGAATGGCAACCCCACCTACATTAGTCAACCAGAACATATTTTTTGTAGTCTGACGTCGGAGAATGTATGAGAGATAAATATGTAGCTTATTAATCTGTGCTCATTACTTTTATATTTTTTGTTTTAATCCAAAGCGATAAGTTAGTTAAGTTATGCTTTTGCTATATTTTAAATGCAACTGATGTAAAATAAAAATGTGTACGTAATTTCCTATATTAAATTAAAAGAAAAATAAAAAACTGATGTGATGATATCGCAGGATAACTTTGTATTTCTATATTTTGAATCTAATACTAATTCTAATTCTTTGTATTTCTATTAATATTTGTATATTTGGTAATATTCATAGCGCACTTATCATCATCCGAGTTGTTTTACTCTTTTTTTTAATTGTAGATAAGCAATCGTTTGACCACTATCTCACCTGATGTTAAGTGACTCTTTAGATGACTTGTTAAAATCAAAACATTAAAAAGCTTGTGTAATCGTACGACACGCGTAGCTTTCACAGTAGATAGCTGCCTTTAATCCGTCGCTCCACCGCCGCATACAGAGTGTCCTCCGCTCCCTTATTATACAGGGTGGTCATAAACCGCGTCCCACCTATTTTGCAATCGTAAAAACGTCTCGTAAATTTTGCGTCACAAATGCGAGTCATTGTTGGCGGTAGATAGGGCCCTATCCCCTCGGCTTCCCTCCGAGGGCCCGATAACTTGCTATGATGCACACTTGACGGCTGGTGACGCTACTCTCTCATCGTCAGGGTTCGAATGGTTTCAATACCTTCAATGTTTCGGATAAGGGACGTATCGACATTGCACATGTACAGGGATGCTATAGACCCTTTTGTCCTTCATGAAATTTTATAAGCTGATTTTTTTGTTCTTTATATTTATAGTTATCTCTGTGGCCAAGTTGTTTTTAGTCCTAGGTATCTTCTGATAACCTTACTACAATGTCTCAATTTCAAATCCAAGTCCGAGCTTGTCCCTGACCGGCCCTAACAGTTTGTGCAATCAACACATTAATATTTGATCTGTGGTGAAACGACTTTAACCTAGGTTTAATTTAATTAGAATAGATTTTATAGTCCAGAGCGAGAATGGAGTTTATGGCGTATGACTTCAGAGTCTCAGAGTAAGTTTTGAAATTAATTATACTTACAAATACTTACTGAACTAAACCCATCTGGGGCATGTTTATTTATTATTATTATTTTTAATTAAATGTTAGTCATCAACTGTTTCATATTAAATGCGAAAGTCAGTTAGAATCTTTGATAATACCTAAACATGTCTAATGAAAGTTTAGAATACACATTTGTTTGTTTGTTACCTCCCTTCTCTTCACGGTCAAACGGTTGGACCTTAGATAATATAGAAAGGGTTGGAGCGACCGATCTAGCAGACATTTTATAGATGCATAGCTAAGGGTAGTACAAGGACATAGGATACTTTTGGAACACAGGCGAAGCCGCGGGGCCCAGATCTTATATCATATTTATTTCCCGCGCCATAAAATGAATCCGCTATTCTAATATAATCTGTCATGCGCTTCCCGCCGCCATATTGTTTTTAAGTTACGACAGTTTTGGACAATGGTTTGGAAATCCGCAGAGGAGGTCGTAAACGCCATAAACTTGAATAGTCTTCGTATAATTTACGCACCGTATAATATTTGAGAAAAAAATTAGGGGACCGGGAACACCCTGTGTTTGCTTTTAAAATTGAATCTGCTTTATCCCGTTTTATGACATCGATGTAGATACATTGGTGCTGTATTTCATAACTTATTGTGATATCATATATGGTAATATTTTTTTGTTATTCATAAGCGTAGTTTGTTTTTCCACCACATTGTAGTTTATATACTGAAACGTACCGTTGGATTCCTTATGGCTAAATACCATAAATAAATACCATGCCGTTAAAAAAATTATGTTAGTTTTAACTTAGTCCACATTTTGATATATTACCATGAATGAAAATGTGTATAAAGAACCTCTTTAGCAGATTAATCAGAGACAAACTAATTAAAATCTAAGACTTCTAAGTATCAACATCCCTGCATTATAAATTATATTAATTATAACCAACCCTTCTGTCAAATAAACCCTTATCGACCACTGGAGCAACATTTGTCTCAGTCAAGATATTTCATCAAGTAAAAGACTGAAAGGCCCACCTCGATCTGACTCGCACGGAGGCAGCATTTAACTGCCTACCCTCATTTACCATCCCTTATTTAAGTGGACCAAGTGTAACAATCTCCATCCGTCTTAGTAAACGTGATAACGACGCACTATAAAATTAACAATGCCTTGTAGACAAAATAGAATTCCATTATTTTAATCAGAACCTCCCTTCTTGCCCTTGGAAGATACGCGGCTTACAGGACTCATTCAGCTACCCTCATGCTAATTCTAAAACGTCGTAAGTGTAATGGGTCAAAGGGGATTTATGATGTTTTACTTCTGAGTTACTTCTTCGTGAATGGCAAGAGGCGCCCACTTAACTTGACCCCCGCTCTCGTCGCAGCTTTCTTGTTGATCCAACAGATGCAGAGGGTCTATCGTGCCGGTCGGTAAAACTCTTACTCGTCCAGCGTTAGCTGAGCTGCCTCTTGGAGTATTTCCGAAGGCGGTAGAGGTCAAGGTCGGTGGTCATTACTTATGTCAATTTCTTTGTCCCCAAGGCATAGAAGGTTTTACTTACCCGCTTCTTGGAAAGTATATCAGAGTCGATAATATGGAGACGTGATGTGACTATTGAAATACTTTCTCTGGTAGGATCGGTTTATAGAAGACAGGCTGTGCTTCACGGCTTCTACCGCCGTATGAACGTTGTATAAACCACTTGTAGGTATAATTACTTAAGTATGAACTATCTGCGTGAACTTTCAAATAAGTAGGTAACTATGTATTCAGCCATTCATCAAATTTTAAGTAAGTAGGTAAGTATACCTATATTAGTAGAATATAAGTTGGACAATATTTTCTGTATTGAATGGTACCTTGCTAAATATAGGAATAGCTATTCTATCCTTGGATAACAATAAGAAAGTATGTATGTATATGTTACGCACAACAATGGGTGACCACTGGTAGATGGCTACGGCTGCGGGGCCGTAGCTTAAACCACTCATCGAGAAAAGGCATATCACCCATCAGTTTGCCGAATGCAGCATGCGCTATGTGGATTGGAGTGCTCCGTATATTTTTGTCATACCTACCTATACCTATATAAATATATATATATATACATATATAGCAGCACTCATGTTGCAGTCGTCCATAGGCGATGGTAACCGCTAACGCTCAGACTGTCTGCTTGTTTGCCAACCATAAATATATAAATATATATATATATATAAATGTATATTTATGGTTGGCAAACAAGCAGACAGTCTGAGCGTTAGCGGTTACCGTCGCCTATGGACGACTGCAACATGAGTGCTGTTGATGCGTTACCGATTGTTTTGTTGGTAGGTTACCGACCTTTGAGGAGTTTGTGTTTAAGAGTGTTTTGTGTTTAAATATTACAAGAACGCCAGCAGCCAGATACTGCAATAATCGCATCATAATTTAACATCAGCTAAGATAGTGGTGAAGTCTTTTTCTGTCGTACGTATACCTACCTACAAATTATTATGGTCCCTCCATCGAATTATAAGGTTATAATTCAAAATCAAAATAGAAGTATATTTATTGTTGAAAACTGTGTACAAAAATAGATGGTAAATTTGATTCGTGGTAGTAGGTATCAACAGTTTGCCCTTTTCGGGCGTACAATATATTATATAAATCTATGCTAGTATATATAGGTACATAAGTAAGTTAAATAAATATAAGTTGAGTTAATTAATAAATATTTAGTTAAATAATTACTTACTAATTCGATGGGCCCTCATTCATCTACCTGTAAGAGCCCACCTGATGACTGAACCTTAAAGACTAGACAAAGCCATGACCAACTAAAAGGCAGAAACACCAACAAACGAAAATAAAATAGCGAAGATGCATAGACCTATCGAACATGTACGCATTCGCCACATTACCAGTTGCTACGTAAACGCAACGTCGCGTTCGAGCGAACTGCGAAGATTGCCGAACATGCAACGCCGCACTAATGCAAACAAAACGAAACACACCTATATTCGTGCAAACGTGGGATACTCGACACTCGACTCGAGTCGATATCGTGCGAACGAGCAGCCGAGCGCGAGCGCGAGCGAGACCGAGCATTCCCGCGCAGCCGCGCGCCAGTAGCCGCGCCGCGCGCATCGCGACCGAGCGCCGAACGCGCGTTCGTTTTACATTCTACACTCATTTACATTCGAATTTCGAACAGTGGATTGAAGAAACCATCGGTGTGTAATAAGTCTCACAGATTATACAATAAGTGCTTACCTAATTATTCCAGCGTAGCGTACCTAAATTTTTCGAAGTCTGTGAAAAAGTCGATAAGGAACCTGTGGCTTTTGTATTTTGTGCACCTACCTAGGTACCTACTAAGTTTTCTTTTTAACCGACTTCAAAAAAAGGAGGAGGTTTCTCAATTCGACCGTATATATATATGTTTGTTCGCGGATAACTTCGTCGTTTATGAACCGATTTCGATTATTCTTTTTTTGTTCGAAAGGAGATATTCCAAGTGTGGTACCATGGTAATTTTATCGAAATATGATAAGTATCTCCAGAGATATTGAGATAAACATCTCAAAATTGGTACTGAAAATGAATAGCGCGGCATTGAAGTCGGTTGTTTTTAAGTTTTTAAACGATATTATATCGTTTGCAACTTAGGTAAGTAGGTAGGTACTTACTTTATTCGTTTTGTCAGTTTTGTATGAAATGGACATAGGACTTCTGTTTATGTAAGTCTAAGTAGGTACCTACTTACTTATCTAGGTAGGTAGGTATCTGATAGTTTTCATTGTTATCAATAACACTTTGTCAGTCGGCCTACCTACTAGGTAGATTGAATGCGCGCCTTTTGATACCTTGGTAGGTAGGTAGGTATTTAACTGTATCGTCTTATAATAGAGTTCGAGTTAAGCACAGTTTTACATGGATTGTATAACTGACTTAAGTATTTTCAAACTATTATATACCTAACTATTCTGTGGTTGACGGCAGAAACTGCCGTGAATGAGATCTAGTAATAAGAAAACAGGTAAATTTTATGTTAATTTTCTTTTCGGTGAGGTGTTTTTTTTTAAAGCTTAATTGTAATGTGAGATGTACATTACTAGTAGTCCTCTCCAACTAAGCTAAATAATTATGCTTGTGTCTGGAGTGGGTTCACGTCAATGTGCAATGGGTGGGGATCGAACTCACGACCTCTCGATCGCCAGGCCGACACCTTAGCCATTTGGCTATTGCCGATAGTTTTCGAAAAATAGATTTTTAGACTAAATTTTTTAAAGTAGGGTGCATTCGGGTATTTACGAAAGATTTTTGATGAGTTCACAGGGTCTTTGTATTATCACCAATATATGTCAAAATTGATAGACTTCATGTTACCAGCTTATATCACTCCGTCTGCGTGAATATATGCCCAAGTACTATTGCTAAATTTTTTATAGATATGTCATTGTAATTACATACATACATACAATCACGCCTTTTTCCCGTTGGGGTAGGCAGAGACTACTTCTTTCCACATGCTACGATCCTGACATACCTCCTTCGCTTCTTCCACTTTCATGAGCGTCTTCATACATTCTCGCCGGTTATAGGTACTTTTGACTTGGCTTTTTTTTAAAACGTCTCCGATCTGGTCGTGATACGTTCGCCTAGGTCGGCCTCTACCAACTGGCCCATTCACACACGTCTCATAAATCTGTTTCGTCAATCTTTCTTCATCCATCCTCTCTAGATGTCCAAACCATCTAAGCATCCCTTTCTCTATCTTTGTCACTACATCTTCTACCACACCACAACATTCCCTTATCACGCTGTTCTCCAACTTATCCATCAGAGTCACTCCGATCATACTTCTCAAACTTACTTTCATGTTTCTTCTGCCATACCCAGCATTCACTACCATACATGAGTGTGGGAACCAACACTCCCCTATGTACAGCCAGTCGTGCTTTTTTAGACACATTCTGACTTCTCATAAAGTTATGTAGTGCCCCACTCACTTGGTTTCCAGCCAAAACTCTTCGCTCAATATCACTTTCATACTTACCATCTCTCGTAAACTTAGAACCCAGGTACACAAACTCTTTCACTTGTTCCACTCTTTCTCCTTCAATCGTCACATAACAATCAGTCATTCTTTCTTCTCTTTCAAAAACCATTACTTTGGTCTTGCTTACATTCACTTTCATCCCTTTGCTTTTTAAGGCGTCATGCATAATATTAACCATTCTTTGCAACTCCTCCTCCGATGATGCTAATACCACCTGATCATCAGCGTATAGGAGGCATTTGATGGTTAAATCATTCATTCTTAATCCGTACACACTTTCTTTCAGATCTGTCAAGCAATTGTCTATGAATAAGTTGAACAGCACTGGCGATGCTACACATCCCTGCCTAACACCTTTTTCGATGTTAAACCAGTCTGTGTACGCTCCGTTTATTCTGACACAAGCACTGGAACCCTCATAGAGTGATTTCAGTGCTCGTGTCAAACTGCCGCCCACCCCATACATAGACAATGTTGACCACAATTCATTCCTCACCACTCTGTCATAGGCCTTTTCCAAGTCTACGAATGCGCAATAGACCTTTTGGTGTTTCGCCAAACATTTTTCGGCTATGCTTCGTAAAGAAAAGACCTGATTCATGCATCCCATTCCTCTCCTGAAACCCGCTTGTTCATCCCACATTTTCTTATCAGTTTCATTTGTCACTCTTGTAATCAGTACCTTTGCATACAATTTTCCGACGACGCTGAGTAAGCTAATGCCGCGATAGTTTTTGCAGTGTTGCTGTGATCCCTTTCCTTTGTATAG
Source organism: Cabera pusaria (assembly GCA_954871355.1). Classification (NCBI taxonomy): domain Eukaryota; kingdom Metazoa; phylum Arthropoda; class Insecta; order Lepidoptera; family Geometridae; genus Cabera; species Cabera pusaria. The sequence goes on along the minus strand of OX940901.1, from coordinate 25,533,302 downwards.
CGGCACAATGACGGCTTTGCACCAGTCTTCTGGAACAATTCCGTTCCTCCAGCAAAGGTTAAAAAGGCGATACAGCTGACTCGCTACCACACCTTGTCCAGCCCTCAGCATCTCGACCGAAATCCTGTCATACCCTGCAGCCTTACCCGATTTCATACTTTTCAACGCTGTCATTATCTCTTCCATGCTGATATTACTTTCATCGCCATCTTCATTGGCGTTACCAGTTGTTACGGGCACTTGCATATCTTCCTTTTCAAATAAACTTTCAAAATATTCCTTCCATCTCTTTAGAACGCATTCCTCTCCTCTCACAATACTGCCATCCTGATTTCTGACTTTGTCCAGTTGCGAGGTATTAAGATTTCCTCTGGCTGACCTTATGGACTTCCAGAAAAACTTAATGTTGGTCTGGAAGTCGTCAGATAACCTCCTATCAAACTCATCTCTATCGTTATCTTTCTTTCTATCCACAACCTCTTTTGCTACATTCTTTAACCTTTTATACTCTTCCTTTGCCTTGCTTACATCTTCAGTCGTTCCTTTTTGCATTCTTAGGTTGGCTTTTGAAGCTAACCAGTCTTGCCATGCTTTTTTCTTCTCAAATACAGCTTTTTGGACATCTTTACACACATTCTTCAATTTACACCCTTTTTTTCTCTTACTTACACCACACACTTCTACAGCAACTTCCACGATCCCATCCTTAAACGGCTTCCATAAATCTTCAACCTCACACACTTCATCTAATGACTCAAACTTCTCGATCAATTTACTTACAAACTCATCTTTTACACTTTCTTCTTGTAAATTCTCAACTTTTATGCGTTCCAGTACACTAACGGGTTCCTGCACACGATGCCGCCATCGCTTAAAGAGACCACTTATTCGGCACATCACCAGAAAGTGGTCTGAGCCCACGCCGACACCGCGGTACACCCGAGTGTCCTGTACTTTCTTTCTCAGTCTTTCATCCACTATAACAAAATCGATCATACTTCTCACGCTTCCTTCTTCCCTAGTATACATGTGGATCTTCTTATGGTCAAACCAAGTGTTTGTTACCACAAGATTCCACCCAAGACATACTTCAAGCAAACTTTCCCCGTTTTCATTCACCCTGTCATCGCCGAACCTTCCCAACACACTTTCATATCCATCACGCTTCACACCTACCCAGCTATTAAAGTCGCCTAACATTACTACTCTTTCATTTTGTTCGCATTTACTCATAACATCTTTCATGCAATTCCAAAACTCCTGCCTCTCTGCTTGGGCTGCAGTGGAACCGTTCCAACGTGCATCTTGTGGAGCATAGACTCCTAATATGAAGATACGCGTTAGACCCACCTTCAACCTCTTCCAGAGGAGTCTTGGACTCACACATTCAAAGTCAGTCACACATTCATTCATTCTAGCGGAAAGCAGTACACCAACTCCCTGACAACCTCTGCTGGTATCTGGAACTCCAGACCAGTAGGCTGTGTAGGGTCCATGCGTGGTGGTGTCGCAACCTTTCCGCTTAGTCTCATTTACACAAAGAGCATCAATCCGCCTTTCACTCATCATTTCGCATACTTCATCAATCTTATCATCCATTCCTCCTCTAACATTCAACGTAGCAAAGTGGCTTTCCGCAGCCCACTTTTCGCCCCCACGGGAAACGAGACGTGACGGGTGGCGAACCACGTCGCCGCCATTTAAATTAGAGAAAAAGTTTGTGCTCTGCATTGCGTTCCCACGAGAAGCTAGGGAAAGTGAGGTCCACCCAAGTAGAGCCCCGCTTACTTGAGTAAGGCTAGCCATTTTCTGGGGTCGCCTGGTCCCAGGGCAATTGGCACGCTAACAAATAGGCTCGCCCCTAGTCATGCAGCCGTCGGCACGGCAACCACTTGGCTTGGCTAAGCGGTTGGTTAGCTCTTTCACTCTTCAACTCTTTCACTCACTCAATCACTCATTCCAATCACTTTCATACTCCGCTTCGGACGCAGTTTTAGGACATACCCGGGTCCTTGTCATTGTAATTAATTATTAGAAATGTTTGAAAACCTTGTTATATTTTTTTGTCAGAGTGCAATTCCGAATTATGTTCGGATAATTCTGAACGACACTCAAAAGTGGGTTTTAAGTAGTTATGCCTTAAAATATTTGTTTCTTTTTCGTTCAGGTTTACCTTCACGAAATGTATGTAGCGGTTTGGCCACTGAAAGGGCCAAACATTACATGAGTGCTACTTTCATTTCGGAATTACCCGACAAGTAGCCTACGGTACTCAAACTCTTAGAAGGCATTGACAAATTCGGAATTGCCCTATTCGGCTAAATCTGAATCACCTGTGGTATCACGGAGCAGCCTGAGGTGACTTGCGGGCGGATGATGTATTAAAATGGCCACTAGGTGAATGTTGCCAGAGCATGAAATATTGCCGTGTTGATTGGAAAACTTTAATTATTAGAATTCCCCGATTTTCGGAGTTAGCCGAATGCACTATATCTAAGTATGTCTATATCACTATCTTTCATTAGATAGATAGATAGGGACGAGTAGGTAGGTATGTATCTATAGTATATGTATAGAAATATATAGTGTCTACATTGTACCTAGGTAGATATATCCAAAGCCGTTGGCTTTTGGCACAGAAAAAGGAAAGTGTCTATACCTACCTACATTCTACCACTTGCGCTTGTTAGGTACCTACCTGAAAGGACCTACCTACTGTGCTTATAGAGTTGCCGATATTTATGGAACCTTCCTGCCCGAGATAGGAGAGAAGGAGTAGGAAGGTTTCTACCAAAGCAGAGTAGAGGGTGATGCCAGTTATGTGTCAGCTGGAGTATTAGGTCGCCGGTTAGCTGCGTGGATTGCCAGCGCGGCGAATTGGTCGATGATTACAAATCTCTTCTCCTCTTCATTTTGGTAAATAACTACCTAATTTACATAGTTCCCATTCTAGGCCTAGCGTGCTTACTATCTTGGCCCGCATCGTCACTTACCAACAGGTGAGATAGTGGTCAAACGCTAGCCTATTAGATGTTTTAAAAAAAGTTACCCTAACGTTGTATATTTTTTAGCTGTGTCCTAAGATGTCTGTCTGATCCAACGTACAGCCTTATATATCTTGTCCTTCGTATCCAGGTTTGTGAGCAGACTACAATGAATATGGCGGACGTGGAGTGGACGAACGAGTCCGTGGTGCGTCTCATCGAGGAGTACAAGAAGAGACCGGAGCTGTGGGACCGGGGGCATGACCTGGCGCGCGTGCAGACTGCCAAGTACGAGGCCTGGGCTTCTATCGCCAGGTAATGTGATCCCTCTTTATCTACAGGTTAGGTACAGGAGCCCTGATGGCGTCAAGGTTAGATGAATTGACTTCTAAGTGAGAGGGCGCCGGATCAACTCCTTGCTGGTTAGAGTATATCATGTCTATGGTTCGCCTGACATGCTACCAAAAAGTAGCTTACCACCATTAAGACAAAATCTGCCTCCATAACTTTAGGTACGGTGTTGCGGCAGCATACACCCCTTGCGAGTCAAATCATTCTAAGCCTAGCGTGGCCACCACACTGTTTTACTATTTTACTATTTTCGACTACATCATCGCTTAACACCTGGCGAAATAGTGGTCAAACATTATCCTATCAGATATAAAAAAAATCCCACCACTTAACTCAACTTTTGGTGCTTATAATTATAATGCCATGAAAAGTAGAGCCTACTAGATCTTAAATTTATTGTGCTGTTCTGATCTACCTCTTGCCAGCTTCTGAGCGAAGATAAGTAATAGCTTAGGACACCTCCTTTAGACTATGTGGAGCGCACTTATTCTGAAGGTCTCCTTTGCCTTGAATGATAAGGTAAACAAAATGTTGTTCACAATAATACAATTTGTTGTACAGGATCTTCGACTGCGACATAGCCGACCTCCGCAAGAAGTTCAACTCCATCATGGCGTCACACCGCAGGGAGAAGGGCAAGATCAGACAAGGCAGCCGCTCCTCTTGGTTCCTGTACCCCTACCTCAGCTTCCTCAGCACACATCTGGAACAGCCGGACGATGAGGTGACTAGATGTTTCTTTTTTGTTTCTCCTCTGTTTAGTATCAGAGGAGCAACGAAACGAAAAAATAGTTCAGAGTTGTTTGTATTCGCAGACTAGATGTTGGGAAGGGCTGGGATAGTTGTGCTCTGTTGATTGGACAACTGTAAGTTGTCTTGCGCCTCATCTCTCTGTCTCTCTGCGGTCTTCTATTTCTAGACAGCAAGATTTCAGCGATTAGCAAGCTGAAGTGGCAGTGGGCTGGACACATCTGTCGTAGAACCGATAACCGTTGGGGTAGACGTGTTCTAGAGTGGAGACCACGGCTCGATAACCGAAGCGTTGGACGCCCTCCAGCTAGGTGGAGCGTTGATATACGAAAGCTGGCTTGCAGCGATTGGACACAAGGAGCTGAATATTTTTCTACATTCAACTTTCTTCCTAAATATCTTTTTGTGCTAGTTCTTCAAAGACATTATATAACCACCTCGTTATGTCAATCATAAGTTTGGTTTTCAGTTTTAAGCATACTGTCTAAGCTCACTTATGTTTTTTTGTTTGTAAGCATAGCATCTGTATACCGTATTCCAGAATTATGGATGTTGTCATCACTTACCTTCAGACGTCATAGTCCAGGTGGTAGCTGCTCTATCTAAATACATTCTGACCTATTATATAATACATTTTTTATTTACATTTTATATAATACATTGTAGTGGTAAGACTTCTGCTAGTCCCCCTGGGGCGGTACCACCACTTTGCCAATTAATATTCAGCCGTGAAATAGGAATGTGTTTCGGTTGAAATGGCAAGGTGTCCAGTGAAATTACAGGCATGTGAGACTCAACATCTTTATGTCTCAAGGAAACAAGCGCAGTGCAGTGACATGCAAAATTCTGACAGTCCAAAATTTTGCATGCTGCTGTATCTGTTATAGGTAGACGTCATCGCTTACCATCAGGCGAGCGTCATGCTTGTCCGGTTACCTTACATCATAAAAAAATATATTTACAGCTTGAACAATTGTCGCTATTTGGATCGCGGACTATCGCCATTATTATTATTTTATGTAAAGTAGGTATAATGAATGACAGGAGGAGGGGCCACCCACCCACGTTTTCATAATTTTGTAAATAATTATTGTTATACTTTGTTCTGATGATTATTTTTATCAGTTTCACGAGTTGTTTACCGTTTCAAACAGACAGCCGTTGTTTTTCAGTTTCGTTCGGATAAGGTCGATTCGATAACAACACAAAAACGTACTGTTTCACTTCCGTAAACAACATTCCTATAAATTATGGTTATTTTATTAGCTAATTGCTAAAATACCGTTTTAATACATTTGTTCTGAAAGCTGTACTTTCTATCATGGCCAAAAGAATTATTTTCGCACTGTTACAAAATGTTTGAGGTTATAACGTCAAAACGTATGTTTGTTTCGCCGCAGTCACGGGCAAAGAGTAACATAAGGTCACGGGTCTGTTCGCGATAAACTCAAAAATTATTGAACAGTTTTTCTTGCGGTTTTCACCAATAGACAGTAGTTCAAAAGGAAGTTTATGTTTAGGTTTTGTGTAAATTAAATTGGTTGAAATGTGACGATAACTGTTGAAAATGTTAATTCATATTCGACGCAATAAACTGATAAAAAAAATGTAGGCCTAATTTGCTCTACCCGTGCGAAGCTGGAGGGAGTCGTAATGAAAAAAAAACTAAATGAGAATTTTCTTTTTAGAATTCGATTCAAAATGTAACTGTTGCAGAAACAGCCTCAAGCAATAGACATTTGTGTTCACCTTCTGTCCTTGACACCAGCTGTTTTATATAAACAACATTTAATACAGTTATGTAATTCATTAAACAGGATACTCTGCTGTTTTATATTATCATCGCTAATTAATAATTACTTATTTGTTCAAGAATGAAGTCATCGGCAGTAAAAGTAGGTCGGCTCGTATACCTGCCATGTTAGAATTGTATTTATAAAATTATTATAAGGCTTAGGAATCATTAAATATTATTTTGTTATTATCCCGAATGAATTTAACAGCATAACAAATAATAATTGATACGGTGCTCAGCGTTATGATAATTTTATTAAATAAATCGACATCGACTGAGACTTTATTGTGTTTAGAATAGAATGTATGATTATGACATTAATATTTATTATTTTTTCTTATGACTTCTGATGATCAGTTAATCGAATGACGTCATTTAATGGCCTAACCGTAATACTGGCTATCTCTGTACAAAATTTTAACTTAATCGGTGCAGCTGTTTGTTTGACCGCTAAGTGAAGTTTCAAACAAAAAATATATATAAAAACGAACTTTTGCATTTATAGTATCGGTATTGATTATTTTATGTAGTAACAACTTTGCACAATCAATTATTCATTGAAATGAAATGCGTGATTTCGATGTTATCATTAATTTTAAATATTACTTATAAAGTTTTTTAAATGTGTAATTTCCAATATTTGGATTTCCGGAATAAATTAATGTAAATATGAACCGCGATGTGAATAAAATGAGCTACCCTTATAACGTGCATTTATTTAATACGAGTAAGTAATAAGTGCAAAATTAAGTAAAACCGCTTCTAACATATTTTCTTTTTTCCAGTTAATCAAAACACACCACACAAAAATGATGCAAGAAACATCAAACCAAGAACAAGAAGAATACGAATCATCAGAATATCAGGAAGCAGACGACTACGCCAACGATGATGACGACGACAACGTAGCGACAGTTGTCGTCAAACAAGAAAGACCCGTAGAGTTCGTCCAGGCAAAGAGCTTTCCTAGTCTTCGACACTCGAAGCGGCTCACCCGAACACCAGTCAAGAGAAGATTCGTCAGAGATAGTCCGAAAACGAACGAAAAAAGCTTCATCGACAGCAAACTCATCGAAATGTTGAAACTCCTGAGAAAATCTGAGATGTCGAAGAAGAAAGACGAATGTGACAGCTTCGGCGAATACATCGCCATATCCTTAAGAAAACATGACGACAAGACTCAGAGTATGATAAAACAGGCTATAAATAATATTCTATTCGAACAAGAGATGAAGAAGTACAGTGCTCCGCCATACACTATGGTGATAACTGACGAGAACCCGCTCATTTTAGGGGAAGCTGAAACTTCTGCTTCTTGAACAACGAACGGAACTTTTATTTAATGAATAATAAGTTATATCCCAAAAGTATAACGGTCAGAACATGTACTGCACATGTCCCGACCGTTATACTTTTGGGATGAAGAAAAAGGGTTGAAGACTTATAGATTGTGATTGGAATTATGTGGAAGACTATGTGATTCGAAAGTGAAATCTTGAATTAGGTAGGTGTATTCCAAACATTTGTTCGTGAGTTTTATTTATACTATCGAGACATTTCCTTGGCAAACGTCACAGAATAAATAATTATGCTAGCGTGTCGAGTTGTTTATTTTTAATATTTATAGATGTTGACCAAATACCGGGCACTCTTTATGCTCAGAATGTCAGTAGTAAGCCATGTCTGTAGTCGACGATGCCTTATCAAGGATCAAACCAAGAATGTGTTATGTAATTTAAATTTTAAGTAGAGACAATTTACTCAATTTGTGCAAATAGCTTGCGGACGGAGAGAAATGACCCGCAGTTCCCTACAAAATTGTTTTTGTGATTTTGCATAACCGCGCTGAGTGATTAAACTTATTTACAATTAAAATGCGTTGTTTTACATTATTTTGTTGTGCGATGGAAACCGCGCAATTGAAAACCAAATTAATGGCCGCGGTTTGATATTTACTGGAGTAATACAATATTGTGGGCGAGCTATGATATAAACAGTAATTATAAATTATTACTCTGCCCTGGATATTGCTCATAAAATGTATTTCCTTTTATCTACTAACCGCTATTTCAATGGAATATATATTATAGTCATTATAGGCAGGTATTGGTATTAAATTAAATTTTATTGTTTAATCTCTATGTTTTGGTTGTTTAGAACTAAATCTTTACTTGTCATGTCATTTAATTTTAGATACGATTAATTCGATCTCTGCATAGTACCTAGGTACATTTTATCAAAAGATTATGACTAGTTTATAAATCGCAAGTTGACACACTGAGAAATAATAATGAAATAACTAAATAACCTCAAAAACTAGCAATGAAGCCAGTATGGCCCAATTAACAAAACAGATAACCGCTTGACAGTAATTGCATTAGAGAATGCTTGTAACACTTATTTCGAAACATCTCCGATAAATACTTTCATACCGTCCATAATTACCCGCAATCTAATCACTCACAAAAAGAGCAAAAACTGATCGAATCATTTCAGAATGTGTTCATATATTTCCATTTTTTGCTTCTACCATTCAAATGTGTAGCGTCTACGTGATTCTACACACGCTTTAAAAAGTCTATCAACCTTCATTGCTGTATTATCTTCTGTATCTTTACGTTTCCAATGTGTTAATCTTCCATTAACACTGCGGTATTATAATCTATGTCCTCGTTGCTAGTTGAATCGGCAATGGTTTCTGTAGCATCGTTACTATCTAGATGCAATTTGCTGCCAGTCACACCTACTTCGATTATGTGATCTGTTACTAGCGATGTGATTTCTTTGGAGACATACATTGCGGGTTATAGTCATACTACAGGTTCAGTTGTACTGTTGGCAGCAGCAATGTGGGTGGGTATTTTTGTTGGAGTAATGTTTTCCTCGTGTCGTGGTGGCAGCTAAGTGGTGCACGCTAGATCACGCCACCCGACGTCACGCGGTCTGGTCTACGTGAGGGTTTTTATGCTACATGTGCATTTACATTTAATTGTAGTTGTTTTTGTTGTCCTCGTTGTGCTGATCTGTTTGTTTCTATCAGTAAAGGTAATATAGCGGAAACTTTCTTTGAGGAAAACGGGTTTGAATTGAGTTTTTCAGTGAATATTGGCAGATATTAGTACATAATATATGTGCAATTAGTCTGACTGGCAGGCAGCAAGAAACAAAGAGCTGAAGATCGAGCTCAGTGGCGTGCCATAGGTGAGGCCTATGTCCAGCTGTGGACGGAGATAGGCTGATGATGATGATGATGTGCACTTCCCATTTCTATTTTGAATTAACTGTATTCTTTCATACAAGCCATGAAAGATAAGGTTACCATAAATAGAACCAGGGTGATTTTGAAAGACATATCGACTTAAATCTATATGTACCTACTTTCTAAATCTGATATTCTAAAACATCTTCGTTATTTTACCTATCACCATTTCGCTCTGCAAAGTAACTTTACTCTAACTCTACAAAGCTGCCATAAAGAGTAAAATCATAGATCAATACAAGCACCTGCTAAGATTAACCTACAATAAGGTTTGAATTGTACCTACCTACTAGTTATTACATCGGTAACATTTACATCAACCCTTAATGAATATGACCAGAAAAATAAAGGACGTAAGAAAACGTAAATAAGACATGATGCAATGCAATATCTTGCATAAATCGGCCTAACTAGAAGATTGCGAGGTACTCTATGACAAGGAGACGGCCACAGAGTGAAAAGGCGTAATGTATGTCTCCGGTTGTTCAGTATCGATTCACATCAGGAGTGTATCTTGTTCTACCACGTACCACTTCATATCAAGCAACAAAGTCTCCACAAGCAACTAAATAAAGTGTCGTAAGTTTTGTCACCCCATAAAAACGTCGACGATACCTCTTGTTGTTGTTGCATCAGCCAGCCACTGCCTGCGTCAGATAATCGCCCTAACTAATAGCACATTATAACTATTATACCTTGCTGATAGCTTAACTAGTTAATTGGCCAAGGAAAAATACTCTACAATGAAGGAAAATAAATGGAAACGTACAAGTTTCGGATGGAAAATTTTTACTTATTGACGACTGCTTTATATGGCCCGGCTGAAACAGGAAAAGTTTGTTAGGTTCGCGGTGTTCTTGATATTTTGCACACTCATTTAGGGTAGGTAGGTAGAGTAATATTACTAAACTGTCATGGAGGCTTGGGCTTATTATACCACTAAATTATATTTTACGGAGGTTTAGAAGAGTATTCAATTTTTAACGCAAAAAAGCTAATATTAAAATTGCAGATATATTAGGAAAGTAGAGGATGCTTTATTTGACATATTATATCGTAGTAGATATTATCTCCTGTAACCAACTAAAAGTATTTCAGTATTATGAACTAAACATGTTTGAATTGCTGAAGCTTGTGTTTTTATGCTAATCTCTATCAAAACATTTCCACGTCCCCCATATCTTCGCCTGGAAATGTTAACAAACATGCATATCTTTCCACAAACACTGTATTGTTTTCGAAAACACAATTTTGGGCAGTACACACTACAACGTAAACATCTACTTCGATATTGTCTCGAGTCCTCAATACATACATTATATGTATGTACACGACATATAGAGCAATTTCCTTCTCAGACATATCGTCGCCCGACTAAATATAACTCCTTACATAAGTGCCTCTCAGTTGCACCTATCGGAACCCTTCGATCCTCGACTGTGAATCTTAACTCACCAGCTATAGGGTAAGTTTTGGTATGAGTGTGAGGTTTATAATACTTGCTCGTTGTATCAGATATTATTTGTTTTTGTTGGTTTTATCAGCTGGATGTAATATCGCTGAGGTAATCAGGTAGGTATATCTTGATATGTTTCTTCATATCGTTGATTTCGTGTATTATAAACATTCGCATGGGGAAGGGTCGTGATCACTCTTTTATAGCTTTCGACTTCGAATTATTGCTGATGTTATGTTTTATGGGACTCGCTGTATTCTGTTTTATGGATGTATTATTATTTTTTTATAATAAGACATAGGTACGGCCACACCGCGTCTACGATCTGCGGGCGCGATCTCAGTACTTTTCATGTGTTTTCTGATCGCGTTTGGTGTGAAGCAGTCGGTACAAATATTACTGCGCTATCTGATCGCAGCCTAAATCGCGCACGCAAGACACTGCGGTGTGTCCGTACCTACCTTTAAAGAGATCTAAAGCAATGTTTGCTTTATGGCAATAAAAACATATTTTCAACCACAGAAATTTGAAAATACCTTATTATTGATATTTCTGTGTTTTCAACAGTTAGATTCAAACAAATGAAACATAAATATTTAAAAATAGCTCCACTATTAATATGCTTATAATAACTACTTAAATAAAACCACTCGTGATTGATCTACTTATGTAAAACCAGTAAATTAGGACCATTTAAATGAGCGACAAACACGACATCTCTACTGTCAGTTGGTGAGGACACAGAAAAGATACTGGTCAGGAGTTGAGTCACAGAAAAGACAGTAGTCCTACGGTTGAGTACCTATACTGCGGATTCCAAGAGATGTCCCAGCATCAGGTCGAGGTTACCATGTTCTTCCAATATAATTGAAGTAAGAGAATACCGAATTTCGAATTGATCAGACCTATGAAAATTGTGTTTAACCTCATCAACTAAGTAGGTACTCTTTTATAGTTCACTCATAATCGTCAAAGAGCTGAACGTATTTTCCTGAAACAAAGCTAAGAACACTCTCAACCCACCTATCAAATAAAAAAAAAACAATCAAAATTGTTTGGGCGCTACGATGTCACGGCACATGAGTAAAGACTTCTTTACTCATGTGGTCACAGGTAGGGAAGGTACGTATTTACGTTACCAAGTTTTAAAACCTGGTTTATACTTGCAAGTACGCCAACCAGGGTCCGACCTTAAAGACTTGCAAGACTTAAAAGTATTTTATTCAACAACTCACTCGTTTACTTGGAAGTATTTTTTATGTAACGCTATATTGCGCCTTATTTATTATAAATAATATGAGTCAATTTTCAATGCAAGTATTTTCAATTCCTACGCTTGGAAGTATTTCATTTTTATACACACGATATTCGCCTCTATTATGTTCATGAATGTATTAAATTCCTATGCAAGTATTTTAGCCGGGCTCGATAAATACTTGAAAGTATTTTGAGCCCTGGTTTTCAACCCTGGTAGTTGATGGTTGTCGTACTAAGTGCCCTGGTACTGGATTTATCAAGTACGACCCATCGCTAGTCACAGGCAGACACACACATACACAGATACGTTCACACGTCAAACTTACAACACCCCTCTTCTCGAGTCGGGATTTTTTTAAGTCCAATAATAAGTAAGTACAAATTAGATTAAATTTCACTTAACTCGTTACTCGTAACGTTTTAATTCACTTGGAAATGGACGTCACTTTTACAGTTTTCAAAACTCAAAATCAAATTTGTTTACCATCATAAGAACCGGCCGCTTCTTACTCGAATGTTAATCTGTACTTACCTGGGCCAAGGTCAGCTTTCAATAATACATTGTAGTAGCGTGAATAACACATTAATTCAAGATAATGAATCACTTATCATAATGAGCAGTACACGTGTACTGAAGACTCACTGTCGTGTTCTTTGACATTAATTACAACTGCCAAAACCGACATAGCAACGGAAATATAATGATAAGTTGTGTTTCAGAAATTATTATGTTACTATGGTACCTACGAAGTAACGACATCTATTTTTAACCGATTTCCAAAAAGAAGGAGGTTCACAATTTGTCTGTATGTTTTTTATTTAATTTTTTGTGTGTATGTTACCCGATTACTCCGTCAATTGTGAGCCCATTCAAATGATTCTTTTTGCAATCGGTAGGGTACGTTTCCGAGGTGGTCTCTTTGTAATTTCATCGAGATTTGATAAGTATCTCCAGAGATATGACAATAAACGTCTGAAACTTGCTACTGAAATTGACTCGCGGGGCATTGAAGTCAGTTGTTTTAGTTTTTAAACTATCTGAATTATTTACATCGTGTAAATACTTAAATTTTAATTTTGTAGTGGTAGGACTTCTGCTAGTCCGACTGGGGTGGTACCACTACTTTGCCAATTCATTCAGCCGTGAAATACGAATGTTTTTCGGTTCGAATGGTAGTGTCCAGTGAAATTACAGGGCATGTCATGTGTCAAGGTAACATGTCATGTGTCAAGGTAACATGTCATGTGTCAAGCTAACATGTCATGTGTCAAGGTAACAGGCGCAATGCAGTAACGTCTAAAATTCATTTCATACTACACTTTGCATTATCCCGTATTTTTATTTTTATTCGAGACTTACATGTCCTGCAAGTTTACACTTAAAAAAGGTACTTACATAATCAATATGCCTGCATTCCTATTAGTTTGTTGCGTCGAGTATGAATTAACGTCTTCGACAATCATCTTCATATTTAAACCAATTTACACAAAACCTTAACGAATTATACACGATACTCCTTCCTCATGAATTACTCTATCTATTGGTGAAAATCGCATGAAAATTCGTTCATTACCCTTCATCATCATCATAATCAGCCGGTATCAGTCCACTGCTGGACAAAGGCCTCTCCCAAGTCAAGCCACTGAGTTCATTACCCTTAGTATGAGTTTTCATCGTAAATATTTTTGACAAGCTCACATGATTGGTCCCGTGATTGGTCTACATTTAGTGAAGTGTGAAAACCACTAGAGGCGCTGTACTTACTGTTTTACATACAAAATTTGTTCGATGTTGTGATTTTGGTATGAAAACTCATACTAAGGGTACAGTAATTTTTGAGTTTATCGCGAACAGACAGACAGACGCGGCGGGGGACTTTGTTTTGTAATATGTAGATTGACACAGAATGAGCCGAACAATAAGAACAATCACACACTGGCCTGGCAGGTACACCGTACTCGCGTGCCCGCAGTCGACAAGCTCTCTATTTTTGTATCAATGCCACTATACTGAGGTTCTTCAACCTTATACTTATTTCAGAACTGCAATCTCAAAATTCTACTCATATTTTATAGGAAGTTTCTATCTACATATAAGTATGTACATATTATATGGCTAAACAAAATATCCATAAAACTGAACACTTCAAGAACATTATGATAAATGCTTTTTTTATCATATAGGCTAGCGTTTGACCATGAATAATTTAATCATATTTCTGTGGCTTGACCATTATCTCATTTGTTTGTAAGTGATGATGCGGTCGAGGATGGCAGCACGCTAGGCCTAGAATGGGAACTGGCTGTCAAGGATAGCTGCCGGAAATCATTATATGTTTCGCGACAGATTTTCTAACTTGAGGGTGGTAGCTGGCCAGGCGGACACTAAATAGTGTCCTACCTCCATGCAAAAGCAAAAATGCTTAGGCGTATTTCCAGCAGTGGACAAAGTTAAAAATTAAGTTAGTGATTTAAGTAAACAATATTTGAATAGGTATCTGTCTTATACTTTTTAGTTATATGTATAAGGTAGATAAGGCCAGAGGTCGCATGCGGCAATTCCAGTTTAAAATTCTATAAAACCGGTAGCCAGTCTACATGGTACATGGTCTCGTGAATTAAATAACATTATGTTTACATTTATAGTGGAATCACATTATTCAATACACTATTATAGTTAATCTATGACGTGTATGTTGGCCTCTGTCTGAGCTAAAATACTTACACTACGGAAAACATGTCACAGCTTTCTGAAAAACGACGTAAGCGCCATGCGTCTGAGAGATACTTAGATCGTTTTAGTATTGTAGTCGATGTGTTTATTTTCCCTGCGTGACGTGGACTTTCTGTCGTGTTTATGAAGAGATTAGGCAGTAATCCAGATCTAGATTATATTATTATTGTAGCTGCGATTAGACGGTTGGATCAAACCGGTATTTGTTGTCGATATGTCTAGCGTTCTATTTAAAAACATCAGCTTTTAACTCTAGTTCGACCTACATAATAATTATACCGAGTCTGCGATTTTAAAAATTAGCAGAAGACCTAGTTTAATTAGACTAGAATCTGTGCAAAAATAGAACCGTCGTGGCGTTTCGATGAACTAACATTCAAAGGTAAGAAATGAAGGTACATACCTACCTAGTAGATAATGATAAGGTACTGATGATGATGATGGTGACGATAATGATGAGTAGGTACGTACTACCTACCAAGTATCAAACATTTTTAAGTTGTACTAGTAATGACCGCAGTGTTGTCAATGTACCTAGCAACCCTCAGACCGACTGAGCAAAAACCGTAAATTAAAACCACCGACCACCGACGCGAGCTCAATTTCTACTACAGCCACGGTTCACTTTTTGTACACACTCTAGTGGTAGGTTTAGCTTAGACCTCCCATCGGATATTTATAACCATTCAGTTCTCTAATTTCCAGCGTATCAGGTCCGGCAGACGTTGGAGAAGTAATCAGGGACGTTTCGTAGTGATGCACTGCTGCAGCACTTTGTCATTTTTTTTTTTTTTTTTTTTTTTATTTAACCTTGCACGATTCCATTCCATTGTGTATTAAAGTCGACTAGGTCTCTTGAGGTGTTCTGAATAGTCAGGCCTGATGGCAAGTGACGATTCGGTCGAAAATTAAGCAAGCTGGCTCATTAAACGCACAAACATATCCACTTATAACATGAACGTACTCTGGTTAATTTTAGAAAGGGTTTGCAGACCGCAACATCACTCTCCAGTGAAATCGCAGTCAAGTGCTTGTTGTGTGGTCATCATAGTAATGTAGTAGTCACAATAGTCACGGGTATATTACCATAGCACAGAAAAGAAGACATTATTTTCTACACAAAGAATAGCTGAATAATAATTTAAAATCGTTTACAAACCTAAAAAAAACCGACTTCACATGCCGCGCTACTCATTATTAGCTTTTTATTAGCTTCACCTGTATGTTTGTAACCGACTTCTTTCGGCGCGATTTTGACCCACTTTAAACGGCCAGATTTTGTTCAAACTTTGTAGATTTATCGAGGACCGATGACAATACACTAATTTGATAAAAAATTATTCCATTTTTCAACTAAAAAGTAGAATATAAATAATAGTTAAAAAAAACTAAAAAAACACGCCTTTTATAGAAAACCGAACTAAAAAATAGAAAATAAATTCTAATAAATTTAAATTAAGAATAGTGTTAAAAATTTTAATAAATATAATTAATAACAGGGTGAATTAAAAAAAAAAAATATTTAAAAAAAAGCGTGAGGTGCATGGTGTCAATAGTTATAAATATTTTATTGACAGATACAGTAGAGTGATTATAATTTTGATAATATCTTAAAAGCTTCCCGCGCTTTTTTAAAAATAAAATATTTTTTTTTTATTCAAACTATTATTAATTTATATTTATTGAAATATTTAACACTATTCTTAATTTAAATTTATTAAAATTTATTTTCTATTTTTTAGTTCGGTTTTCTATAAAAAGCGTGTTTTTTAGTTTTTTTTAACTATTATTTATTTTTAGTACTACGTTTGAGGTGTTTATCTCCATATCTCCAGACACTTATCAGATCTCGATAAAATTAAAATGGGACCAAAAGGGAAGCATACTCTATCAAACAAAAAAAAATCTAATCTGTTAAAAATCGACTCTAGACATGACAATATTATGACTACGTAGGCTTGTAAAATAGTACAAATTAACTAAGAATAAGTTTGAGCATATTATGTAGTTCCTATTAGATTGAACTTGTAAACGTATTGATTATAAAGAAATAATATTACTATACAGGGTTACATGAGAAGTCGTGCTAGATCCGTGAAGGGCGTGGAGTACCCGTCATTTCTGACTTATTTCTCTATGAAACACCCCACCCTAAACTTAACCCTTTTCGAGATATACGACATTTTTTTTTGAAAATTGCCGATTTTTAGGCTACTACATTGATTTGTGTTTTTTTGACGTGTCTTATTATTATTTTTGTTGCATTTTTACTTGTGTAATAAGATGCTTTAACGCGTTAATAATCAAAATAGTGCATAAGTTAGTTGAATAGACCGTAGTAGACAAGTGAAAGTTAAGAAATTAAAAAAATATTAGCAAGTTTATTTTTTTCTAAGGAATATCTAAAAAACTATTATGGCACTTGTTCGGCAGATATTTTTTAAAATATCTACGGTTCATCAGCTATCCAACGAGGTATAACAATCTAGAGTTTGTATTACATTTCGTGGAAAAAGGTAGTTTTATAGGCGACAGTGTAGAAGATAATTTACAATAAAAAGTAAAATAAAACAATAGGTAAAGCATGAAATGTCATCAGGATGCGACAATGTATCCGAGATAGAGGCGCCCATGTTGAACATGAACTGTAACATAAGGAAAAGTTGTGTGAAAACATTTAACAAATGACATTATATCACTCAGATTTTTATAAATTATGCACAATATTGCTACACCCTAAATAATACCTACAGGGTACATGTCAATAGTAATAAGAAGATTAGTTTTAGTCTAAGATACAACTATTGTTCATTGTGTTGCAATAAACAATACTGAATTGACCCAGCTCTGAGGTAACAAACAAAAAAAACCGTCGAATAGAGAACCTCCTCCGTTTTTGTGAAGTCGGTTAAAAATATCAATAAAATTAATTGTTGAAAATTAGTTATTGTAATAGACGTTATCATTTGTTTATGAAAATTATGAATTATTATGTTTCTTTGAAGTGTTTCACACTTTATATTTTTGTTAATTGTTAAACATAATCCAAACTTTCATCGTACCGACGGGACTTGAACCCGCAACCTCCGGAATAACATGTTCCGGTGGTTTTCAATTAGGAGATTCAATTAGGCTTTTCAATTAGCCGTCGGTACGATGAAATTTTGGATTATGTTTAACAATTTACAAAAATTATGAATGATAACAGTACATGCTAGTCTTAAACTCGACTGTCCTAACACTTGCAATTACCAACGGAGTTTCTATATCTACAGGAGGGTAGGACTACCGGCTCCGACGTAAAGTCATTTCGTCTGGAAGTTGTTCTAATTTGGCTTTCAAGATTTGACCCATAGATACAAACATACATACACACATTGTATACTACCACGGTAAGATATTAAAAGCTTGTAATAAACCATGACACTGACGTTGTGAAGAGCTTGCGTCAATGCTATAAGAAAACATCGAGCTGTCACAATATACGTGTCCAATATACCTACTCAGGGAACTGAGTGTATTCAGTGTGTCCTACGTGCAGACAGCCAGGTTGGAGTTATTTGAGCATTTTATTTTAGGAGATGACGTGTTATTAGTATGTATGCGTTTTTAGGGTTTCATACCTTAAAAGGAAAAGAGGAACTCTTATAGGATCACGTTGTTGTCCGTCTGTCTGTGCGTCCGTCTGTCACCACCGATTTACTCAGGAACGGGTGGATCTAGCAAGTATCTAACAAGATACTGAGCTCTATAGTCCCTATTAGGTGTATAAAAATCAAGGTCCTGAGTCAACACGATAAAAAGATATGGGCAGATTTTCGCGAAAACTTGTAGGTAAGTTCCAAAATATACCTTAAAACCTTAATTTTCAACTTTTTTATTTTTTACCAAAATTAACAATTCTATGTCAACCCGAAGAGGCCTAGAGGCAGGTTTTGGCTCGAAATCCCGGTGATCCTAGAATCATGCAATTTGGCAAGAAGCTAGGTCTTGAAGCACTTATAAAAGAATAAATCTGTAAACCGTAAATATGTAGTTTAATAACAAAAAAAGGTAAATTTACTATTAAAAACTTATTATTTGTAGTAAGTGCAATACATTTTCTATGGATCGAACTACAAAGCTAAGTTTGTCCGTTAACCTAGTCTGAGGAGTTGTTACGGAAGCCTCGGTGGGTGAGGCCAAGTCCAACTCGGCTTGGCCGGTTTTTTTTAAAATTCAAAGCGATAAATTATGCTTTTTGACCGAGCGAAGCAAAGCTCTCTGCTGCAGCTTGGACAAAAACGCTTTCGTATGTATCGTTCACTTTTTTTTTCCGATTTTTGTTAGCGTTAATTAATTTAACAGCAGCCAAGGTCTCCATCGCCTATTGAAGCTGTAGCATGATTCCGTCCGATTGTATTTGTGTCCTGTTTGAGGCTATAACAATCAATTACTAACAAAGATAAACAAAAATGTCATAATCCCTCCATTAGCAACCTGTAGGTAACGTGATCAACGTGATGTTTCTCTCCGCACTCGACTTCAACAAATAAATCATTATTTCGTTTCACAAAAAGCCAAAAATAGACTCGACATAATGACGCAAAAAGGGAATTATTGAAACCCAAGCCAGGTAGGGCTTACCCTAGCGTCCCTTATTTTTCATCCCGCTCGCTCTTTACAAAGATCCCAAGGCCGTCTCGCTCGCACGCGTGTATAAAGAGTCACGTAGGCAACTTCGGCACGATGTTATTTTCGTGATTTTGTTGGTCAGTTCTAGATGACTAGATGGCTTGGGTCATGTACGCCATTTCTTTTGATCTCTCCTGCTCCTGAGTTACGTGAAATGTTTTCGAGGTAGACATTCGTCATGTGATACTGATAAGATAAGCGATGATGTCAACCCATAACATGTACTGTGGCATACAAGCTATGGATTGGCAGAATTTTGCACGTCGCTGTACAGACCTACTTTAACAGTAGCCTGTAATTCAATTGTTACTTTGTCAATATTAGTTAAAACATAATTATATATACCTTATTCTATAGTTAAAATAGTTTTTCAGCATAATTTACTTTTAAGTTTTATATGTGTAATGTATTATTGTAAATATCTGAATAAATATGTAATAACATCTCACTGAAATAATTTTAATAAATTATACCAGTAAATAAATATTAAAATAGGATCTAATCAGTCACGTGTTATAAATACAACAGCTCCAACGTGAGTGACCTACATCGATAACAACATTTACAACACAATAATAAGCTTATTGGTACAATATTATGAACACCGCAGACACGGTAATAAATATACTTGAAAATTGAGTGGTAGTTATACTTTGAAAATTGAGTAGGTAGTTGCCTCCCGCGACTTCGTGTATATAAAAAAATATCCTCAACCCTAACTGTTATACATAATAAGAATAACCGGTAATACCGGTATACGATATAAAATATAGACTAACGGATTCATCGTACGTGAGATAGGTAAACTGTACGATGGATAAGTAATATTTTCACAAAAGTTCAACCAAATTGGTCTAGTAGATGTAGATGTAGTAGATAAGCCGTGATTACTATTGTTATTAGGCATTCCGATTATTCTTTATTAAACTAGAGTCTATGACCAGATCACGTTTACAGCGGCACTGATTTATCTATACTTTAGATAAAATAAAATGAGAGGTCTTATATACACCCCGTGCCCCAATGAACAAGGCTAATTATGTATATATTTCAGTGATGGGAAATAAAAATCCTATAAGCTTACTTACTTAATTTATTTAAATTATGGATGTCGCCATAACCTTACGGTATTCCAACGGCACACAGCCCTTGAGAGTGAGGGTATTCTAAGCCTAGCGTGTTCACCATCTTCGACGACATCAGCTTACCACCATGTCAGATAGTGGTGAAACGCTAGCCTATAACATACATACATACAATCACGCCTTTTCCCGTTGGGGTAGGCAGAGACTACTTCTTTCCACATGCTACGATCCTGACATACCTCTTTCGCTTCTTCCACATTCATGAGCGCCTTCATACACGCTCGCCGGTTATACTACTTAGTACTTTTGACTTGGCCTTTCTTTAAAACGATAGCCTATAAGGTATTAAAAAAATAAATAAAAAGCTTAGGCTGGCCTGAGACCCTTTCGGTTGGACATTGTTACTAATAATGCTTCTTGTACTATTCATTATTCTGTGATAATGCCAATATAACATTATCGTTAGGTTCACTTCACAAGATTGAGCTTTTAAATTTCCGAACCTGTACCATGACAATCAGATCAAGGCTACAGCATCCGACTCCAGTGAGTGAGTTATCACAATATTTTACATCATCATTATATCAGTCATCCCATCGGATCACAAACATAGCAATTCTTGTCTAATAGATTCTATATTATCTTCGTCAATATTAGATCATAATATAGAATCTATTAACAACTGAAAATTGTGGTCTTATGGGAAGAGCATTTGTACAATTATGTGATAAGATAGGTAGCTATATCACTTGATTGTGAAAATGTCCTACAAATGTTCTGCGATACAAAGTGATTTCTAAATACAGCATCAAGGAATAAAGTCTTTTGTGTCTTCACTAATACTATAGGTCGCGACAACATTGATAGACATCGCTGCACTGGTGATGAGGCTGACAATCTGCGGCTGCACCTCCAAAGCCTTCTCCTGAGGAAGGTTCCTCAGCATTCCAGCTATGTACTTCCCGAAACTATCGTAAACGTCCTCATTCCGCGATAGAAGAACTCGAAGACCCGCAGATAAGTCTTTGAGGACCTCCACCGTTTGATCTACTGAGTCATTATTGGACCTCGAACGCTTGCTACTAGAAGAATCAAAATCCAACCGTCTCTTTCTCTCTGGTTCTTCTTCCATGTAATCTTTGTCTGGTGTCTCGTTCTCGCTGTCATTCTCATTGTCGGTGCCGACGGACTCCTCTTTGATGACTACATCTGGTGGTGGGACTTGTACGTACGGGTCAGTGTCGATCTGGAACATCTGCAAATTGAAGTACGAAGTCAAGGTTGTGAAGTTCATGTTGTTTGAAGATCTATCGCCTAACAATTAATGTGTACTATCCTTGAGAGCTAGAGTAGCATAACGTGCTACCATCCTCGACCATCGTCGAGGATGACATCGTCACTTAAAATAGTTGAGAATCGCATTTGATGTCTCAAGACACCGCCACGTACCGCCGCCCGAGTACCTATGCCACCTATGCTAGTAGTCGTAAATGTGCTAGGGTTGTCAAAAAATAAAAATAAAATAATTTTGTATTATTATGTAATCATTTATTTATACATATGTGCCTAATAACATTTACATGTGTTGCACAGCCAGATATTTGCGTGACACTTTGAAAAATTTCTAGACTGTCATTGTTCAGTCTACGCGTCAGCAAGTAAAATTCATCACCTGACTCTTTCTTCAAATCATCATACATCTGAATAATAGCATTAATTGTGATAGCGAAGGCATTGATGAATTTAATTGTAGTTGTGACGTGACATCTTTGCCAGTACTTTTCTGCCTCACTTTAAAACTACTCAACAATTATAAGAAACTTCGCTGCAATTAGTTATCTCGGCATGGCTTGTTGTACGGCTTAGGGACTAAAAGATTGCTGGAATTTAACAAATCAAAATTTATCCATAGTGTCGATAAATTCAACAGTGCCATCACATGGGTTCAAATCACCTGCTTTGGCATTAGTTTCCATTGCTGCCTAGAGTTACTAAGAACTTGTGTTATAACATTTATTAATATCATTCCAACTAGCGGTTTTACCATAAAACTCATAATCATAATACATCAAATTATTCCTAACACATTTAATGAGATGAGGAACATCAAATATGTAATAATTTTTTTTACCATCTATTTCAAAATAAGGTTTTTCTTTCGATATCTATTCGATCGTTTTCTTTCCTCTTGTTTTGGAAAATTTTATAAAATCTGATCCTTGATCAGAAACGACAGCCCGTTTTTTAAAACCCAATGCAAACAATTGTTTAATTTTATTAATGATCTATTCCTCCAGCGATTCGTCGATTTTACTGGTTGTGATGAAAGCATAACATGACTGTTAAGGCATATCCAGCTGCATATGAACCTTGAATGTCACCAGTTTCGTGTAGTACTATTATTTTATCTCTATGTTTGTCACAAAAATGTGAAAATTTTAAGCTTATTTCACCCATACAAAATGTACATTCGTTTGATTACATGCGACAAAACTTCCCAGATATAATCACTAATTTTTGTTCCCACAGGTACCTATGGCCAAATTTGCCAAAGTACGTTTCAAGCGCAAACTTAACGTTTTTAATAAACACTTATACCTATACAAGTGGACAAGTTGAGTAATAAATATTCAAACAAAATAATTAAAATTCATTTGAATATCTGTTATTTCTTGAATGAGGTTTTATATTGACCTGAGTTATGCAAAATTTTACTTAAGAGCCCGCTTGAGATTTTTTTTCCCACGCTTGCTCCGCCTACACACGCCGCGGCACCCCCGGTAACGATACAGGCGCGGGGGAACGCGCCGTAATTTCGCGCATGCGCGCTCCACACTCGACTTGCGACCTCGTTTGCTAGCGGACACGCCGAGCCGAGCGGGACGGTAATGACCGCGCGGCCCGTGGCGCGGCAGCCGAAGTTACTTACCTACAGATCTATACTATACGTAGATAGAAACGTACTTTTAAGGTATATATATATTCCATGTATGTTCGATTTGAAAATTTCTTTTTAAACCGTACTACGTACTTTTAAACCTATATATATATATTCTGATTAAATATATTAAATATATTCTGATAAGTATCTCCAGAGATATGACGATAAATATCTCAAATTTGCTACTGAAATTGACTCGCGGGGCATGTATGTTGCCCGATTACTCGAAGACGCCATACTCATTTGAGAACTTCATTTTTAGAGTTCCGTAGCCGAATGGCAAAAAAACGGAACCCTTATAGATTCGTCATGTCTGTCTGTCCGTCCGTATGTCACAGCCATTTTATTCCGAAACTAAGACTATAGAATTGAAACTTGGTACGTAGATGTATTCTGTGAACCGCTTTCCGATTTTTGTACAAAAATATAAAAGTTTAAGGGGGGGGCATCCCATACATGTAAATGGAACAAAAAAAAATTTTTTTCATCAAACCTATACGTGCGTGGTGTCTATGGATAGGTCTTTAAAAATGACATTGAGGTTCTTAAAATCATTTTTTTCAAAGTCAATCATTTGAAAGATAGGCGCGTCTAAAGTGGTAAAATGTGTGTTCCCCCCCCCCCCCCCCCCCCCTCTAACTTCTAAAGTGAGGGAGTGAAAAATCTAGAAAAAATATATTACATAGATCTTAATAAGAACTTTCAACGAAAATTGGTATGAACGAGATACAATCAGCAGTTGTTGAGATATAGCGACCGCAAGTATAACTTTGTTTTTCATACAAACACTATGAAAAACAAAGTTATTTTTGTAGTTGCGAAAAATCGTAGTTATAGAATACTCTACTGTGTTACGGAACCCTACGAGTGCGAGTCCGACTTGCGCTTGGCCAGTTTTTTTCTGTTTGAAAGGCACAGACAAGACAGATAGATAGACGGAAAACAAAGTGATTCTATGAGGATTTCTTTTTTCTTTTAACCTACGGAACCCTAAAAAACATTTGAATCGGCTGAATATGACGAAGAAATCGCACAACACATAAATATAGAAACAAATTCTCAATTCGTCTGTATCTATTGTTCTCCCTTTTTAGGGTTCCGTAGTCCTGACAAGGACCCTTTTAGTTTGAAATTGAAATCGAAAAATAATTTTACTGTCATATTTAGAGTACATAAATACAAACAATAAAAGTAAATATGTTTTTTATACTTTCAGTTTCAAAACTTCAGAAAAAATGAATCGTGACCAAAATTCGGGAAAATTAGCACTATATTAGAACTTTGCCCAATATTATAATATATGTATTATAATAAATTTTATATTATAATAATATTTTCTCAGCTACTGCTAGATACACGGACTTTCTTTAATTGGTATACATTGAATTGAGAGTCAGTTCCCATTCTAGGCCTAGCATGCTTACCATCTTCGACCGCATCATCACTTTCCAACAGGTGAGATAGTTGTCAAACGCTAGCCTATAAGATATAAAAAAAATACCTTAGTTTGAAATATAAATAATCAAGATACTTATGGATATAATATAATATTAATAAATTTAATAAGGTTAATAAATTAAAAGAGGTATAAGGATAATTTAATAAATTAAGTAAGGTAACAGCACAAATAAAGGAATAAATCTGAAAATCGTATATATGTAGTTTAATAAAAACAAACAACTGGTAAACTGTAACCAAATTTAATTTTAGAACTGTTCAAAATCCAATCTTTTATTTACCGTGGGAGGTACAGGTACAGATACGTTTGTAGTGTCCGAGTTGATCTTGTCTTGGGTTTTCAGTTTTTTGGAAATTGTCACATATTCTGGATCGCGAATGATTCTTTTTTTTGGATGGCGGGGGTCGACTAACTCTGGTAGCAAACAATCTTTATAAAAAGACACAAGCTTAGGCTCCATCTCATTATGCCAAAATCTGTCGTCTTTGTTTAGTATTTCAACTTTTAATTTATTGTCTCCATACCATACGGCAAATAAGCACTTGGAGATATTGGCTTTGTGCATTTGTCCTTGTGCTTGATAATACCAGTCAGACTTTTTATTGACTTCAACCTATAAAAGAGAAAGAGAAAAAGAAGTGAATTATTAAAAATTAAACATTTAAAAAAAATTAAAAAAATTGGAAAACTACATTATCAGCGAGTAACATAGGTTCTATTTTATCCCCGAATTCTCACGGGAACGGATATTATCGGGTGAAACCACAAGGCGCTGCTAGTTTAAAATATGAATAAAAGAAGCTTGTTTACTCACTTGGCCATTTTTATTTTTTTTCCAAAAATGGACCTTTTTTTTCTCAATTGCTAAATCGATGTTGCCCATTTTAAAAGGAGCTATGGGGCATTTCACTTCTACTACCATTTTTTTATCATCAGTTATCCCATCAGGTTGATGCTCCCAGAAATGGGTGGGTTTCATCTATATATAAGCCACACTTATTTATTTTAATATTGTATAATTTTGATAACTGCTCTAGTGCCACTGCCTCATGCTGCTTGCCATGTTGTATTGAAGAAACGTGATCTATTGGAGTACTGTATAGCAAGTTTTTTACCATATTTCTGCAGCTGTGTGTTGTTCTTCTTTTTATAACTTTACCAAAGTTTGAAGCGGTCAAAAGATTGCGCCTTAACTCAAGCCACTCGCTACTTTCGCTTTGCAAAACTGTTTGTTTATTGATATGATTGCGTTCCTCTTCTGTTTTTTGCAAATTTTTAAGGAATGTTTTCTTTGCTCTTTCAAAAGTTTCGGGGTCCATATCTGGTTGATCTGCATTTTCACCGTAGTCATTATCTGTTATTTGAGTGTTAGTATAATGTCGTTTCTTTTTTCGGATGTATAGTCTAGATGTTTTTTTTTCCTGCAAACTGCATTTTCGTGTTACATCAATATTTTCTTTGGCGTTTCTTTTTGGATATTTCTGTGCACTGTAGATAGAAGTTTTCCATCATTATTAAATGATATAACAGCTCCCGCGCATCGTGTTTGATATCCACGACGCAGAGAATAGTTGATTCGTTTACCTCCAACTAGTTTTGCGACAACTCCATTGAATTGCTCCACGACATTGCTGTCAACATCTTCAATTAGACTTATGGCGTGAGAAGCAATACTTGCTGCAAGCATTTTTATTCTCTGCCATAAACTTGAAGCATCGAATTGCGAAACTACTTCTTGCAATTGAGAACATATGTCTTTGTTACACTTTGAGTGTTTTCCAAATGCATGACACACTGAGTTATTTATCTCATTATATAAACATTCACAATTTTTATTGTAATTGTGTAATTTTATAGCGTCACAGATGTATTTACGCGCCGATAAGATTTTGCTCCTTGAGATGTTTTTTCTATCTTTAATCGGGTACCGTGTATCTGTGATGAGCTTATGCATGTTATTGCAAAATCGTCGCAATATGTGGTTTCTACAGTTAATTTTTTCTACAGTTACGTTCGCGTACGGGCGTGACTCAACTATTTTTGCATAAGTACTGCTGTCACCATCGGCTATAAATCTTTCATATATTAAATTATTCATTTCGATAGACCTCTTAAAACCTTCTGCTATGATGGTAGCTTCCATGCTTGTAGATGGTCCTTCGTAGTTTTTGTAACATACATGTTTTTTTGCAGTTTCACCATTTTTTTGACATATGCAGCAGTACTTATTTTTCACTGCCATATAAAGAACTTTGCGACTGCGTCTACCTATTATTGCTGCGCATCCCGAATTTGCAGCATAATTTGTTTGGTAGGCTCTTCTGGACCAACACCCGTCTACAACTACATCAATCATGGCTATGCCATCTTTATTCACACGTCCTTCTTTTAACGCAAATTCTTTTTCTATTTCAGCAGCTTTAGCCATTTCGACTAACGCAGTGATTTCCCATTCATCTGCTATTTGATTTTGAATTTTAATATATTTGTTTTCTGATATATCAGGCAAATCAATCGCAGCTGTAAATTGTTTTAATTGAGCATAGCCACTGCCACTTGCAACGATACCAGCAACAGCTTCTTTATTAATATTTTGATTAGAAGTATCAATTTGGAATTTCTTGTGACACATCATGCACATTAAATTTAATCGAGAATGATGCCCATCTTTAATTTCAGAAATCAACTCAATTGTGCTAAATCCACAATTAAAGAGTGTGTCATGGTTAGAAATTATTTTCAGTTCTTCAAAGAATAATTGTATATCAATTATGCGTCTTCCACTTAGCAATGTGCTTTTCTGGAATGTTAAGGGACTAACTATGTTAACTATGCTAACTTTGATGAAAAACAATATAATATCATGAAAATATTTTTTGTTATTATATAATTATTTGATTCAGTGATATCTAAAATGTAGTAATTAGTATTTTTTTCAACCGACTTCCAAAAAGGAGGTTCTCAATTCGTGTGTATGTTTTTTTTGTGTGTATGTTACGCGATTACTCCGTCAATTTTGAACCGATTTCAATGATTCATTTTGGAATCGGTGGGGTACATTTCCGAAGTGGTCCCATTGTAATTTTATCGAAATTTGATAAGTATCTCCAGAGATATGACGATAAACGTCTCTAACTTGCTACTGACATTGACTCGCGGAGCATGGAAGTCGGTTGTTTTAGTTTTTAAACTATCTTAATTATGTACATTTATGCTCATGTTGCAATCTATATTTTACGATTACATCAAAGCATTTCACTTTATTCTATATTTTGCTAAAGGGGACCGATCAGATAATATTATACATAAGTAAAGCAATATAACCAGATTATATATATTCAGATACAATTTAATTACATCATACACATACCGAGATACCCAGTAATTCTGTAGGTATGTTGTCGTCAGCACAGTGTACAGTGATATGTGAATTATCTTTGTTGTTATCCTGATCTTCTGTGGAGGTTGACCTAAAAATATAACCAAGACCGAACTTACATTTCTGTCAATCCTAAAAATATTATAAACTTGAAAATAGGAATAAATAGATGGAAACTCTTTATTGTTACACAAAACCTCTCATGTATTTCCAAATAAATAAAATATGCTATTTTTCGTTCTCTCCAAAATTCCATAACATAGTCATATAACCATAAAAGGCACTTACGTTGCATCACTGTGCACGTCTGGAATTAAATTATGTAGTTTAGGGGTCGACTCTAATGTTCCTCCTTGTTCCGAATCACATTTCTCTCTGTTTTTTATCCTATAAAAGTGTAATATAGCTATAATTGAGATTACATATAAAGAAATATTGAGGGATTTCTGGCGTAATTGGGTAACGGTCCAGCTTAAAATTATTATTATTATATATAAATATATACATATATTCAAATTGATGTCAAACGCTAGCTTGTATATTATAAAACATACTTTATAATAAATAATACTTAATGAAAATTGCAACTATCTACCTATTACGGTTAAGGAGATACAGCCCTGTAAAGTGCGGACAGACAGACGGACGGACGGACGGACAGACGGACAGCGACGTCTCAGTAATAGAGTCCCTTAGGTACTATTTGGATACGGAACCCTAAAAATTAAAGAGGGTCATCATAAAAGAAAAGTATTTATAGGCGTTTTTAGCTCGGTCTTATTAACGGTACCAAATTCAAAGAGACTTGAATATATAGTATGTATTACTTTGGTTTGCTATAATATAAAATAATAAAAAATAAATACGTTAAAAATTAAAGGGATCCTGATACAAGAAACTTATTTTTCCGGAAAATGTTGTTAACTCTTACCACATTATACTTAATAGGATGGTAGCACGCTAGGCCTAGAATGGAAACTGCCGGCACCGGCGCCAATCTAGACGTCTGAGCTCTACATGCTCAGAAATCGATTTTAGAGCTGTTTGGCGTGGTATATGGGTTACTCACGGGGTGCTCACGCGCGGCTTTTATTGGTGTGCGTCAGCAGCACAAACTATCAAGTTTGCACCCCGCCCGCGTCATTCGTATCATCATTTCAAGTTCAAGTGGCACGGAACCCTACACGTATGTGAATCCGACTCGACCTTGGCCAGCTATTTACAAGTACTTTTAAACGCGGGCGAAACCGTAAGGCAATTTCTTATTTGAATTTAATACAACATAAAGATTGTTTTATAATTACAACCAACGACATTATTTAGGTTTTATTAATGTCGTTGATACTTTTGAATTATAATCCAGTTGTAGGATTATAATTATTCTCTCACAAACACTAAAGGTATTTAGACGTTTTTAATTTTATTAGTATTTCTTTATTGTAGTATTATCATAATTATTATATGGTAAATCCATACTAATTTTATAAAAATGAACTAGCTAAGTGCAAGTTGTACTCACACCAGTAGTACAACTTGCACTTAGCTAGTTCATAGTAGGGTTCCGTAACACAGTAGAGAATTTGATAACTAACAACTTCGTCAGCAAAAAAATAACTTTGTTTTTCATAGTAATTGTATGAAAAACAAAGTTATATTTGCTAGTAGTGGCAGAGTTGGCGAACCCCCATTTCATCCCCTAAAGGGGTGAATTTTGGAAAATCCTTTCTTAGTACACACCTTTATGTACTAAGAAGAACATACCCTCTAAATTTCAAGTCTCTACGACCAGCGGTTTAGGCTGTGCGTTGTCTGTCAGTCAGTCAGTCAGTATGTCAGGACAAAGATTCTTATAGTATTAGATATACCTATACCTGAGAGTAGGTATAATACAAAATACATATAGGTTATTTGAACTTGACCCTATAATTACCTATGCATTTAATTCAAAATATGTACTTACATCCTTGCTTCTGTCATAAATTTCGCCCTGTTTTTTAAAAATCTAGCAACTTTTTTTTTTGATATTTTTTTTCTGTTCGCCTTATTCCCCATTATAATAAAAAAACTTCAAAATATAGTTACTTGTGTGCGCTTATAGAACGTCTGGTTCTGTCGGCGTACGGCGCGTTACTGAGGAAATGCCACGACTTGAAATTATGATACAGATCGCGCGGCGAGAGTTTGGCTTTGACCGTTATTGCGCAGAAATCAGAAATTGGGTATTTCAACGGGCAATTAGCGGGGTGCGGGGCGGGTGTGTAGGCGCACGCGGTGCTCTGATTGGCGCTCCAATGGTTCCCATGCGCAGTAATCCCCTCCACCCGAAGGTCAAAGCCAAACTCTCGCCGCGCGATCTGTACGAATGACGCGGGCGGGGTCTTGATCTCTCAACTTGATAGTTTGTGCTGCTGACGCACACCAATAAAAGCCACGCGTGAGTAACCCATATACCACGCCAAACAGCTCTAAAATCGATTTCTGACTTCTGAGCATGTAGAGCTCAGACGTCTAGATTGGCGCCGGTGCCGGCAGTTTCCATTCTAGGCCTAGCGTGCTACCATCCTAGACCGTACCATCACTTACCAAGTACTACGGTAATATTGGTTACGGTAAACGCTAGCCTATATGATATAAAAGCGGCAATAGCCCAATGGGTAGGGTGTCGGACTGAGGTCGTGAGTTCGAACCCCACCCATTTCACTATTGACCATAGAATAATGAAAAGCGTGAACCCACGCCAGATACAAGCATATTTACCTTAGTTGGAGAGGTTACTAAGAATACCTACTAGTAATGTGCAATCTACATTGCTAGTAAGCTTTAAAAACAGATAGTTTAAAAACTAAAACAATCGAGACGTTTATCGTCATATCTCTGGATCATTATCAGATCTCGATGAAATTACATTGAGACCAACTTGAAAATGTACCCTACCGATTAAAAAAGGAATCATTCGAATCGGTTCACAATTGACGGAGTGATTACTCCGATTACGCGATTGCGTAACATAGGGTCAGTTCGCTAGTTTTGCGGCCTTTTAGTGGAGTTGCCTACTTCGTCAAAGGTTTTCATATAGATATAAAACTCTCAGCGCTCTGAATTTTTGCTTGGTTGTAGTATATATAATCTAGTTTGAATTAGATATAAAAGAATCATGACTTTATTATAAGAAATAATTTATAATTAATTACTAGACGTACCGTTGTGCGCCATCGATTTATAGTGGACGTTCCATTTACCCGCACAAAACGTTTTGCTTCAACCTTTATGACACGCTGGTCATGGCCCGGGGAGCACGTATGAGGAAGCTGCCCGTCTTGCAACATTGGCGGTGACATCTCACCATCAGCGACGCCTGAATCGGGGTCAGGTCCTCTATAAAATATTTCGGACTCGTCCTCGACAGCCGGTGGAAGTGCCACGAGCACTTTAAGCGCCTCTTCCTCCGACTGATTGGTGCGGCAGCCGCCTTAAAGCGGTTGTTGCCCAACTTCGGGGGCCTAAGACGAGTGCTCGCTGCCTCTATGTGGCAGTGGTATTGTCATGGCCCTCAATGGGCCCCAATTTAAAAACGATTGCCCTGCTGAGATCTCAGAGGGTGGTGGCTGTGGGGGTCATGCGTGGATATCGCACTGTCTCCTTTACTGTCACTTATTCACTCTCAAACTTTCGCATGTATAATATGAGTAGGATAGAGTTATGTACTAATAACATAAGATGAACCTATCCTAACGATTCTATTATTAATGAATATCTCACCATATAAATTAATAAAAAAATACATTTCAAATATCCCGTTACTTGTTGGGTGGACGCAAAATGACATATTGGCTGGCTGTGTTTAGATGGTGGCCACCATATTTCCATACATTTTTACACGGCCGTAATCTGACACGGAGGGTTTAGAATGCGGCCCCCTATGTAGTTTTTTGACGAATTTGGGAGATATTGGCGGCCGTAAACTAAAAAATAATAACATCAGATTGCCACCTACATGAAACAAAAGTTAATTATATAATTATATGTACGCAGAAAAAGAACGTAGGAAATTAAATTACTCGCGACGCGTCAGTAACCCGGCCGGCCGGCCGTAAACTAACACAATTATATTTTGTCTAATTCATTAGGCGACCACCCAATATTTTGCACAGTTGTTTAATTAATACACAATATACATAAAAAAAATCAATATAGAATTCATAAGCTCGTAGTTAAATCCACTTATCACCACAACAAATGATTGTATTACGATATTACATACCTTTGAACAAGTACGTGTTTATTCGCTATTTTTTCCGTAGTTTCGGCAACGTGCGGGCACGTGTCTCGTGTATCGTGTATCGAGACCGCTGAATTGAACGAGCTTTTGTTGCTCCCGCTTTATTATTATTCTAGCGATTTCAAAAAATTGGGTACCTAGTGTTATCCAACTTCATAATAAAGTTAAGTTATATTGAAAAAATGAGATGGCATTCCTATTCACAACCATTATCTGAACAGGCCGCCTTCAAAGGCCGCAAACGAAGGGCCGCGAACCAGCGAACTGACCCTACATACAAAAAAAAACATACAGACGAATTGAGAACCGCATTCGTTTTGGAAGTCGGTTGAAAAAGTATTTATACATTTGTGCACAAGATGGCATACCTACCACCATTACATTAAGTTTAGTACAAACCATTTTGATATTTCTAAGGATAAAACTCAGTAGTTCAATACCTCATTCATTGAAATCGGTCCAGCCGTTTGGTTCCTACAACCAAAACAATACCCACATATAATCGCGCGAAACACAATTCCCCTTTTTTTAGTGGTCGGATAACTGTCGAACAATAGAAATAGTATAATAGTCAGCTGTTTCACGCACGTACACCGATCGCTCATGTAATTATGTTCTAATCTGTGACCTCAGAGGTCGATGCTTTGCTTACTTCATAGTTACTATGGGTAAACATATTTAGGTAAATGACAGGTGCTTGTTTGGCTCCAAAAAAAATTAGTAGGTACATTTTCGAATCTTGAAGGTCTGTCTTGAATCTTATCCTTGTAAGGCCTTATTTACTATTATTAAAAGATCGCAGACACACGCGAAGTCGGCGCGCGCGTCCTCACCTCGGAGAGGCTCGCGGCCGACTGGCTCTAGGGAAGGTACGTATTTACGTTACCAAGTTTTAAAACCTGGTTTATGCTTGCAAGTACGCCAACCAGGGTCCGACCTTAAAGACTTGCAAGACTTAAAAGTATTTTATTCAACAACTCACTCGTTTACTTGGAAGTATTTTTTATGTAACGCTATATTGCGCCTTATTTATTATAAATAATATGAGTCAATTTTCTATGCAAGTATTTTCAATTCCTACGCTTGGAAGTATTTCATTTTTATACACACGATATTCGCCTCTATTATGTTCATGAATGTATTAAATTCCTATGCAAGTATTTTAGCCGGGCTCAATAAATACTTGAAAGTATTTTGAGCCCTGGTTTTCAACCCTGGTAGTTGATAGTTGTCGTACTAAGTAGCCCTGGTACTGGATTTATCAAGTACGACCCATCGCTAACTGGCTCCATATTCAATATGTTTCGAGTGCTGCTCACTTGCAAGTATATTTTTATACGTAACGCGCCGGGAATATGGTACAATATCGCAATCAACCTATTGACCGTATTCTTGCACAGAAGTAAAGGACGTAAGTCGCAAAACTAATTTAATTAATTATGAGAATATGAATAGGTTTTAAAGAAAATTGTACTAGGAGATTCTTATAAACCATGTTTTACATTTGATAGTATTTATTTTGTATATGTAACTAAATCTGTTTGAGAGACAAACAAGAAAAATGAAATAAAAGGCATAACTTTCAAAAAAATAAACTATCGAGCAAATTATTTTCAATTACGTTTCTGTTCTGTGAAACGAAAGAAAAAACATTGAAAAATCTAATATTTAAGTTTGACTTCATTAATATTATTGGTTGATTTACTGTCATTAGGCAAAGTATAGCATTCTGCAGGGAGCGTCCTCGTAATCGGGAGAACGGTTGGCTTTGATGCCGTGGTACCGAGTTCAAACCACCGTGCACCAATAGATTTTTCTATCAAAAAATTTATGTGCGCTTCTCACAGTGGCCCTCCGGTAAAAGAAAACATCGTTAAGAAACCAACAACCCCCGCATGGTGGTAGGACACTATCTAGTGTCCGCCTGGCCAGCTACCACCCTCAAGTTAGTAATTCTGTCACCAAACATCGAATGTGTTCCGGCAGCCATCCTTGAGAGCCAGTTCCTATTCTAGGCCTAGCGTGCTTACCCATCTTCGACCGCATCATCAGTTATCAACAGGTGAGATAGTGCTCAAACGCTAGCCTATAAAGTATTTAAAAAAAAAGTTTATGGTAGATTTAACTATTTTACTTATTAGCCTATCTAGGCTAGATAATGTTATTTTTATCATAACATTAAAACTCACATGCGGTAGTTTAACATCTTGAATGTTAGAGTTAGTGAAGGGTCTGAGGAAGCCATCGACAGTTTCAAACCAGGACACTTTAGGTCTGTACAAAGATTCTTCGTCAGTCATATTCTGCACGCTCTTGTGTATCCTCTTTAATTCCTGGTAATACGAGGACCTCAAGTTCTTTATCTTCCTCGGTATATCTTTAACGCTGAGCCCGGGAACGTTCATCTTCTCTAGAATGTCTTGGTACGCTTTTTCTCTAATTTCCTTGTTCTTGTACAGCGGATTCGTGCAATTCCACAAGCAGTCATATTCTTTGTAAATTGAAACGAGTTTTGACATTTGTGATTCGGTGAAACGGTCGCCCATTTTGCGCGCGCGCCGTCACAGATTAGTGAACAATGTGAGTCGGGTATAGATTAAGTCTTAGTGTGTGTGGAAGTAGATGCAGAACACACTCGACTGCGGTAAAGTGTGGCGCGGTACTGAAGCGTCAGTGTCGGTCGGGGAAGGCGGGTGCCCGCAAGTCGGGTAACTACGTAGTATTATATTAAAGTATTCTGTGCTTCGGGTACAACGTGCCGCGATCATGGGTCGGGTCACCGGATTATCGATCGCGGAAGGTCGTTAACTCGCCTGCGGGGCAACCGAATGCGGGGGGTTACCGCCCACTGATATATTTAACCGGATTTTCTGTGCCACTTGATGACGAATTAAATCATTCACCTGGCAAATTTGTATATTATGTCAACCGAGTAATATTCTATTTTTCTTGTGTTGTGAATTAGAAATCAGGGCAGGACACCTGGTGGTGTGCGATGACGTCTGTCTATAACAGAAACTGTGGCACGCACGACTCTGGATTAGTGTGTCTTTAATTAATTTTTTTGTAAACAATTATAAAAAAATTATACAATAATAGCCAAATGGAGTCTGACTCGCAAATCTAGAAGCAGAACATACAATACTTATGTCAATACAAAACATAGAAGTAAAAAACTTTAAAAAAATCATGTACATAATGTCAGAATAAAAGTATTAAATGCAACATGTCACAAATCAGGACACAAACAAACACAAACCTTAAACAAAACCTTAATATATCTAACAACACTATTCTATGCAACATTGTATCCAAAACGGCCATGCCGTAGAATAGAATAAACAAATTCAAATGAAATTAGCAAATAATTAAAATTAATTCACAACAAATAATATATAATTCATATATAATTTGTAATGGATATACAATTATGTAACATAGCTTAAAACTTACAATTTCACAAGTTAAAAGATTCTTTGTCTTACGACTTTATATATATTTCAATAGATACCTAGATATGACAAAAAAAAACAGATATTTTCTCACATCTATTAAATTTTTCATAGGAGTATATGCCTAGCTGAATTCCTATGTAGCTGCTTCCTATGTTTATTTAAATTCGTGGAAATAGCACATTGTGCCATTTAGTTGGGTTGAATTTAGTGTCCACATGGCACTTAGATTTATGGCTAACCCATGTAGGTTACAGACGAGTTTTAGTGCTACACTTATAATTTCTGAGAGTTTGATAGTTCAGTTTATTTTATTAATCGTGGGTTGTATTTAATGGTGTTCGCGAGAAATGTTATGCTATGTCTAGGAAGGGGCACAGAAAAACGTGTTATGGCCGGGGTCGCATTTTCAACAAACTTCACCTAGCGGTCTAGGAATCGTATTGCAAAGAAACAAGTTGAACAATTTTTACAACTGTACCGACGTAGGTATGTATGCTTTGTGTAGCTTACACATTAAACGATATTACAAAAATATTATAAACCACACAGTCTACTTTCTAGCTTTTTATTAGACTTCCGTACCCAAATTGTGCCAACGGGATCCTATTACTGAGACTCCGCTATCAATCCATACGTCCCTTCTGTCCGTCTGTCACAGGGATATATTAAACGAAGCGTAATAGGAACACTTGAAATGTTCACAAATGGGCACTTAAATTCTGTAATACCAAATTCACACTTTCCGTGAATAATGTGAATTGTAAACATTTTCAGTGAAGTTATGTGGAATCAGAGACATAACATTAGTTGCTCATCCAGTGCATCGTCACTCTTTACTAAGTGAGATGATGTTAAAATGCCGTCATAATTGATTAAAATAATAAAGAAATATTTACGTTGAATTCGTAGGTATCATCTCTAGAAGTACTACACGGAGGTTGATCCTGCGTCTCCAGACATTCTTCTTTCACCGTGTATTCTTCTATCACAGCATTATGACTCTTTCGATGAGCTCGTAAACTTCTAAGGAAAACAGTTAAAGAACATATTGTTAAATGAGAAGAATATACATAATAGGTACCTACGTTCATTTTGTTTCTGAATAATAAATAATGTATAATATATACTTACTTTCTTGCGTTTTCTGCATTACGTTTAAATACTTGACGCCCTTTCCGAGAGATTGTTCCCAGCGGACGATTCCGAGGCATCTAAAATAAACATTTTGAGATATACTAAATATCTTAATTTCAGACAAATTGATCACAGAACATATGATGCACTAATGTCAAGTCAGTCAAATCACTCCTTGAAAAAGATCTCATTATTATTAACAAAACGAGCCCAAACACGGCACATCTCACTCAAACCGTCTAGCAGTTCCAGTAACAGTCTCCGAATTCCACCATCAGGCCAGTCAAATCACTCATAGAGAAGGATCTCGTTATGACTAACAAAACAAGCCCAAACACGGCACATTTAACTCTAACCGTCTAGCAGTTCCAGTAGCAGTCTCCAAATTTCACCATTAGGTCTGTCAAATCACTCGTAGACAAAGATCTTGTCACAATTAAAAAAACGAGCCCAATTACGGCACATTTAACTCTAACCGTCTAGCAGTTCCAGTAGCATTCTCCGAATTCCACCATTAGGTCTGTGAAATCACTCGTAGAGAAAGATCTTGTCACAATTAACAAAACGAGCCCAAACACGGCACATTTAACTCTAACCGTCTAGTAGTTCCAGTAGTAGTCTCTGAATTCCACCATCAGGTCTGTCAAATAAATCGTAAAGAAAGATCTTGTCACGACTAACAAAACGAGCCTAAAAACAGCACATTTCACTCTAACCGTCTAGCAGTTCCAGTAGCGGTCTCCGAATTCCACCATCAGGTCTGTCTAATCACTCGTAGAGAAAGATTTTGTCACGACTAACAAAACGAGCCCAAACACGGCACATTTAACTCGAACCGTCTAGCAGTTCCAGTAGTAGTCTTCGAATTCCACCATCAGGTCTGCCAAATAACTCGTAGAGAAAGATCTTATCATGACTAACAAAACGAGCCCAAACACGTCACATCTAGCTCTTACCATCTAGCGGTTCCAGTAGCAGTCTCCAAATTCCACCATCAGGTCAGTCAAAACACTCGTAGAGAAAGATCTTGTCACGACTAACAAAACGAGCCCATACACGGCACACCTAACTCTTACCATCTAGTAGTTTCCGAATTCCGCCATCAGAGAAAAATATCATCACGATAACAAAAGAAGCTAAAACTCGGGGGTCAAATATTAGTCTGTCTGAAAAATGAATATCTGTATAAAAATTTTTCACTTACTTTTTACGCAAGTTAGAGGGAAGCTTGAAATTTCCTTGTCCGTACAGCGATTTCACGTGTTTTGAGCCGCTGGTAACAAGCGACATAGCGGCGTCCACTCTCGACGGCGGCTGACCGCTGACTGAAGTGACTGACTGACACTGAGAGCTAAGATTTCATTTCTAAACAAAGACATTAAAGCAATTCACTAAATATTTTAAAAAAATACCAAAGGAAAGTCAACCTTGTCTTTATGTATTTACGTTTTATCGGTTCAAGCAAAAATATAACATAACTCAACATAACAGATATAAAATATTTTTTTGAACATTATTTGAAACATTTTAAATGTCTTTTCGCATTTATTTGTAGTTTAGTATAATATACATTTACATAGATTTTCTATTCGTTAGAAATTTAGTGATTTTGACAAAAAATATTAATATATATTATAGAAACTCGACTCTATTACGATAGTTTCGTGGTAGAAGTCTACGGAAAATATATTTGATCAATTTTATAATTAAATAATCAGCTTAAATTTATTGCATATGACCTGTCAATTGATAAATAATAATACGAGTTGACTAAGTTTTGCGGATGCACAGCAAACTGTACCAAAAAACCGCATAATTTAATTTTTTATAGAAACGTTTTCCTCACACTACTCATAAAATTATTTTTTATAGATGTCCAGTGTTCAGTGTGTCCAGTGTCCACGTAGGTTACCTACCTACGCTGTAGGTAACCTACTTAGACACTGATCGCGCAATGTTAAGTTATGTATCTCCAGAGATATGACGATAAACGTCTCAAACTTGCCACTGAAACTGACTCGCGCAGCATGTGTGTCCGTTGTTTTATTTATTAAACTATCTTAATTATTTATCATCAGTTGCATATTTGCTGCCGCTAACGGCTGTAGCTCCAAATGCAACTAAGAGTAGTAGGAATAGAATCTAATACCACCTTAGCCTTTATAACAGTTCATTCTAGACCTTATTTATTACTTACATCTTTAACAGAGAGTAATAAAGGGCATTTGGTTACTGAAAGCTGCTTAAGGGATTCTTTTGTAACTGTCAAACGCCTCTTAACTGCATAAGAGAGTTAATTTTAGCCTATTCACTGCAGCTGTATAAGAGTTCAAATAACCACTATTCTTGCACTGAAAGTTCTGGTGATAGAGGTAATAAATACTCTCATGGAGGCTTAAGTTTTGCATGCAAATTAGAAATAGGTTCCTTTATGTGAATGTTGGGAGTAAGGGCAGAATATCAGATGGAGGCGTGTTTAAAAGCACAAAGCTATATGAGAAACTTGAAAAAAAGAGCTAAACATCCCATCGGCAAAAATTTTGCAAATTTCTTATAAAATGAAGT
Organism: Cabera pusaria; assembly: GCA_954871355.1. Taxonomy (NCBI): domain Eukaryota; kingdom Metazoa; phylum Arthropoda; class Insecta; order Lepidoptera; family Geometridae; genus Cabera; species Cabera pusaria. The sequence continues at coordinate 25,493,745 of OX940901.1, read as the reverse complement.
GCCCTATTTTATACTTGGTGATAAAGCTTTCCAATTAAATGAGTATACATTGAAACCGTATCAAGGTGATCCAGAAAGGGGTTCGAGTGAAGGAATATTCAATTACAGATTATCAAGAGCAGAGCACGTAGAGTTGTAGAAAACGCGTTTGGAGTACTAAGCTCATGTTACAGAGTTTTGCGTAAACCAATGCTGCTGGAGCCAGAAAAAGCAACTAAAGTCGTGCTAGCGACAGTTTACCTGTATAACTATTTACGAAGTACTTCTAATTTAAGATCACCGGTGTCTTTTGATACAATACAGGGGAATGGAGAAATAGTTCCTGGAAGCTGGCGAAAAAACAATCACTACTACCGATAGATGCCATACCACGAAGAGCATCACAAAATGCCAAAGACATTCGGTCCCACTTAGCAAGACACTTTATAACAAACGGAGCCATTGTTTGCCAAAATGAGTACCAATAAACTCATATAAATTGTACTGTGTTTATGTGTTTTATAAGTTAGCTGCATTAAGAGGAATATAATGTAGATCAGTTCATTATACTTTAACCAATTAACTATATATTTTATTTAAAACTATCCTCTCCCCAAGTTCTAGATTATAATAAGAAATAAATTTTATTACATAAATACAAATGTACTTTATTGACACCAAAAGAAAACATTACCTACACAGATAACACAAAATAATACAAACAAATTTAAGCCAATAATTATTATTATATTAGTACGTCTACTGCTATAACATCTACATAAGTGAGTGCTAGCACAAACCAAGTGTTTATTAGTACTCATCAAAATTGTTATAAAATATACTGTTATAAATATTTATAGAAAAATAAAGAAAAAAAAATCTACCTTTACTTTAAGAATTATAATATTCTAATAATTTTAGTATACTTACTGGTTACCTGTAAGATTTTTAATTAAAATAAAATTATAGGTTAAGTAAAAAATAACTCACCCGTTGGAGTGTATCCCTTGTTGTCCCGGGGTCATTCTTATCCGCCATGAAAGTAAACTCATCGTAAGCAAACCATTTTGATTTGTAAGTATGTTCAGCACCTGAAATAAACAATAAATTAATATAACTGGCAAATATCAATGTCCGTGAAGTCCCCTACCCAAAACTTTTAAACATTTAAGTATATCTTTTTATCACAAACTAAGTTAGGTACGTTACTACGTTGTGGAGTTTTAAACAATACATTTTATTATTATTACTAATACATTTAAATTAAAGCTTCACTAAGAGTGGCAGGTTATGTACTAAACTATAATTATAAAACAAAAGGAACTATAATTTCTTACCAGATCCGGTAATACGACTCTGTTTTTCTCTGAATCGTTCTCTTCTATAGCCACCCGACAAAGACTTCATTTTTTTCTTTAGTTCTGTCGTTGAAATATTGTTCATTTGCCGACTAATTTTCCGCCAGGCATCTTCTCTTACACCTCTATTTGTGTAATTGGTATCATTAGGATCCCATAAACATTTATTCTCCCTATATAGGGAAATTAAACGGATACATTGCGAATTATCCATAACGGCGGATCACGCGATTCTAAATCACAACCGTCCAGACCGCGCGCTCCAAGCGACTGAGGCCCCTTTGTGCGTGACCAAAAAACCGATAACAAATGGATCGCACGCGGCGAGGAGCGCGCGCTCTCTGCCGCGCACATAGATCGCGCGCGGCACGTCTACACTTCACGCTCCGTGGAGCGCGCTCCATGCCGCGCGCGATCGGAACGCTTTGGATCGTCCGGTGTGGGTCCGGTTAATCCTTTTTCGGTATACTTATAGCTATTAAATTTAAAAGAAAAGAAATGGACGCCAACCGATGGAAATTAATAGATTAAATTGAAGAAGTGGTGGTTATCGTTGGAAAGTTCAGCGGGCTTATGAAAATATCAAAAAAATAAAGTGGTCAGGTGCGAGTCGGACTCGCACACGAAGGGTTTCGTACCACATAACAATATTTGATAAGATTGAAGAAGAAATAATAAAGAATGCAGATAAATAGTATCGAAGTAAGAATAAAGAAAGAATTATCGAAATCAGACTACTCTGTAAAAAGTCAAATAAATATTCACTGTAATTTCCATTATACATTCCATTATTTACAAAATGTTTTTGAACTGCCTATCAAGTCATCATACTGAACATATTAAAGAGCAAAGATAATACAGATTTAAGAACAGAATTGTTGTGTTTTCCTTGCGTTGAGAAATGTAAATTCGTAGTTACAAACTACAAATAAGTCAAAATTCAAGTAAAATGTTTAAACATTTATTCAAAATATGGGCAAATTAAAAATCTGCACTTAATACGTCAAGAAACATTAAATAGAATATCAATAATAATTATTCGAAATATTACAAAAACATAACTTAGTTAACCTTAGGAACTAATCAATTTTATAAATTTGAACCTTGTAGATAATCAACGTCACATCAAAATAATCTAAATGACACTTTGTTCTGGAATGTTAATAATTACGTCATCATCATCATCATTATCAGCCGGTGTCAGTCCACTGCTGGACATAGGCCTCCCCCAAGACACGCCACTGAGCCCGGTCTTCGGCTCTTTGTTTCCAGTCACGTAATAATTACGACTATGACGGATTTAATTTCTTCAATCACACGTTGCGGATCTCCAAAACAAATGAAACATCAACCCAGCGTTAACCTGCAAAACATATCCACATTAGTACTTGTGTGTGCAAAAAGGAAACAAGAGGAGCGAAATTGTAGCTCTTTTAATGATTACAACTGCACTAAATATATAAAAATCACTTGGACCTGTAGAAGAGTTACAATTAGAGCTTTAACTCACATAGAGGAAGTTTGGGAGTGGGACCTGCGGGTTTAAGCTGCACTGCATTGACGCCATTATTTTTATAGAAAAAAATATCATTTTTCTTGCAACATTTAGAGATTACTCAATGTATTTTAGCAAAGTTATCTTAAATTGTATTCACTCATACCAACGACATATTTGAAGATAGATATAGAAGCACACTGTCAATACATTATAGAAAAAATTATAACCTATATAAAAAATATAATTTTTTTTTTTCGGCGGGTAGGCGTCAAAAAACTAACATCAACAAGTTTTATCTCCAATCTTTATTAATTATTAAAAATAGAATCAATCAGACTTTATATGATATAATAGTAAAATCAGACACTTCACCTGCCAAATTGTGTGTATTCCTATAATCTCTCACTTTTTCACAACATAATTAATTTAACTGTGTTCACAAACTGCACTGAGTTAACCTACAGTATTAATGATGGAAGATTCTATGAAAAAAACCATGGATTATCTAATGTCAATCTTCACTCAACGTATGGATAGCTTTGAGAACAAGCTATCAAATACACCAAGCACCTCGCCCAGCAGGGATCGGCTGGCTGAAGAATTTGCAGAGTTTAAAACTTTCATTATGACTTCTCTGCGGGCAATTCAGGCTCAGATCAAATGTCTTGCCAACACTGTGGACCAGTTAGAAATGCGGAGCCGGCGCAAGATGTTGTTGCTGCACGGTTTAGCTGAAGAGGCATCAGAGAACGCTGGGGAGGTTGTAGTTCGAGCTGTGGTTGAGCGGTTGAAGCAGGCTGACTTCTCAGTGGGTGAAATCAGTCAGCCAAAGGATGGGTCGCACAGGGAGCAGTGACAGGCCGCGACCTATCCTGTGTAAGTTCCGGGATGTTAGCATACGGGACAAAAGCTGGTCTGCCAAAGCCGGACTCAAGGGCTCGGGTATCACCGTATCCGAGTTCCTTACAAAAGCACGTCACGATTTGTTCATGGCGGCTTGCCAGCGCTTCGGTATCACGAAGTGCTGGACGAGGGAGGGCTCCGTCTTCGTCCTTGGAGTAGATGGCACCCGTCACCGTGTAAGCTGCCTTGAGGAGATCGACGCTGTCCTTCAGAAGAAAGCTCCTAAGCCCAAAGTTGTGGTGAAGGAGCCCGTTACATCAAAAACATCGCGTCGAGCTGCAACCGTAAAGAAAACATAGAATGTTTTCTTTCTGTAGGTACTTTTCTTTAAATATCTGTTATTTTTGTTGAGGGCCCACCCTGTCTAACTTTTCTAATACCGACGAACATTTTTTTTTTTTTTTTGTATTTTAGGTATGTAATTAGAATGATCTGGAAGAATACCTCTTTTTAGTTTATATTTTTGTTTCGTAATTTCTTATTTTTGTATTGTGAAATGTCAACTGACAACTTATTTATAGCAATGGCAATTGTCGCTGTGACGTTTAGTAGTTTTTTTTAATTTGCAAGCTTCGCACCATATGATACATTTAGCCTAATTTTATTTGATTTATTTAAAAATCGTCGATATTTATCACACTTATTATTTAGGATGTATATAATATAATTTCTTGCTTTACATTAATAAAATGTGTTTTAGGATTAATTGCTTTTTAAATTGGTGTAACAATAGGTAATAGGTAATTAATTTGTAGTGTTATCACAGCCCTCCCAAATAATATTGTTCTTAGATTGTTTATACTTATTAGTTAACTAAAATATGTAAATTTTATGTATAGTTTTGTTAGGGCAGTTAATTAGTCATATGGTTATAGTTAAATTAACTTTCCATTTAAAAATAACAATTGACTTTTTGTCAACACTGTTCCCTGTTTTGTTTTTTGTATATTTACTTAATAACTGTGATCTGTGTACTTGAGTCATGGAAGTTGTAGGTATGTTCCTAACAGCTTACTGCGTCTATGATGTGAGTATATTTCAAACACACACAATTTGGTGGGTGGTTATAATACAGCTAGTAGGGTTTAATCTTGATTTGCATTACGCTTTATAAAGTTAGTATTCTTATTTAAGTAGGTTATCTATCAAAGTTTATTATCTAGTATTATTGTTTAAGTGTATCTATTTAGGTATATGTATATATAAATATATTATAAATATGTCTATAGTTAGCAGTGAAGATGAATTTGTTTCCTGTTCGTCTAACGATTCTTTTGAAAGTGTCGACAGCTTTAGCAATATGCCAAGTCTCGCGAGTGCTCTCGAGGTACAGTTTGCAGATGTATCTAAAAATTTTAATGTCGTACACATTAACGCACAAAGTATCCCAGCACATTTTACAGAGATGCAGGTGTCCTTTGAGCATAAAAATATACACGCTATTTTGGTATCAGAGTCTTGGCTTAAGCCGTGCCTTTCTACCACTCTCTACTCACTTCCTGGCTTTCGCTTACTACGGAATGACCGCATAGGTAGTGGAGGTGGGGGCGTTGCTATCTATCTTCGTACACACATTCCTTTCACAATTCTGGATACGTCAGCGCAACCACCTCCCGCCAATGCTGGTGAACACCTTTTCGTAGAAGTCACTCTGTCTCATGCTAAACTTTTACTTGGTGTATACTACTGTCCATCTCTTCGTGTCAATTTATTTCATTCTTTTGAAACTCTTTTAGAAAATGTCTTACCTTCGTATGAACATACCATTATAATGGGTGATTTCAACACATGTCTCCTTAAAAATGATTCCCGTTCTCTTATATTTCAATCTATCGCTAAAGCCACCAACTTAAGTATTCTTCCTTCTAAAGCTACACATCACTTTCCAAATTCTATACCATCTTTTCTTGATATAATTCTAGTTTCTTCCACAAACCGTGCTGCTAAACATGGTCAATGTTCAGCGGACGGGTTTTCCTACCATGACCTTATCTTTGTGTCTTTTAAAATTAGACCGCCTAAACTCAAACCCACCATTCCATGCATCTTTTAAAACAGCAACCTTAAACAATCTTTCTACTATTCCAACTCCTGACTGTTCACCTTTTGTTTTTCGTGTTTCTACTGATAGTGATGTTAAGAAGAGTATTACCTCCATTGCATCAAATGCAGTTGGCAGCGATAGCATTAGTCGCAACATGATCATGCCAATCCTCGATGAAATTCTTCCTGTCCTTGTTTATATCCTGAATGAATCTATTAGTACTAGTAGTTTTCCAGCTATGTGGAAAGAAGCACAAATTATCCCTCTCCCTAAAAAATCCAATCCGACATCCTTTTCCGACTTTCGTCCTATTTCTATTTTACCCTTCCTTTCCAAAGTCCTCGAGCGCCTGGTTAGCCAGCAGCTCACTATATTCCTTAACACAAACTGCCTCCTTAATCCATATCAGTCTGGTTTTCGTGCCGGCCACAGTACTGTGTCTGCTCTAGTCAAAATTGCTGATGATATCAGACATGGTATGGATAATGGTCATGTTACTATGCTATCGCTGCTGGATTTCAGCAATGCTTTTAACAATGTCGATTTTGACATTCTTTTAGGTATTCTTCGCTCTCTTAACATATCTCCTTCAGTATTGACCTGGTTTCATAGTTACCTGTTTGGTCGTCGGCAGCGTATCCGTGTTGATGACTCTGTTTCTACATGGTGTACTACGTCTGCAGGCGTTCCTCAGGGCGGCGTTTTATCTCCACTTCTCTTTGCTATATTCAACAATTCCATTTCTAGCCAACTCTCTTCTTCCTACCACCTTTATGCGGATGATTTGCAAATTTATACGCAAGCGCCACTTTCTAAATTACCTGAAGCGATAGCTCTTACTAACTCTGACTTTCAAACTATTATAAAGTGGAGCAAATCCTACGGAATTAGTGTAAATCCATTAAAAACACAAATCATCATAATTGGGAGCTCTAGGATGGTGTCAAAAATAGACTGGTTCCGCCTTCCACAATTTATGTTTGATGGGATGCAAATTCCTGTTAGTGAGATAGTTAGGAACCTTGGGGTGCTTTTTGATAGGAAACTATCTTGGGTACCTCAAATGGCGGAAATCAGTCGTAAAATATTTGCCTCTGCGGGATCACTTCGTAGATTGCGTAACTTTCTCCCTATATCTACAAAAACTGCACTGGCAAACTCTATCTTACTTCCCATTCTCGACTATGCTGACACCTGCTATCTGGATGTAACTGAGGAACAACTCGACAAACTTGAGCGTCTACAAAATGTATGCATACGCTTTATTTACGGTCTACGAAAGTTTGACCATGTTACAGAATATCGCAAGAAACTTCAATGGCTTCCTATCCGTCTCCGCAGAAATGGTCATATACTTTCTCTCTTGTACTCTGTCTTATTTAACCCTTCTACTCCCTCCTACTTAAAAGAACGCTTTCAGTTCCTTCATCTCTCTAATCCACTTCCTCTCCGTTCCTCAGAAAACCTTCAGTTGCTAATCCCTTTGCATTCCTCAGGATTTTACGATAAATCATTTACAGTGCATGCCGCCAGATTATGGAATGAGCTGCCTGTTGATATTAGACGTGCTAAGTCAATCACACAATTTAAATCCATGGTTAAGTCTTATTATTTGTCTCTAACAAGCTAAGCTGTTAAAAATTGTCTCAACTGCCTGTACTATTTTGACGTATATATGTATGTATATAAGTATAAATATATGTGTAGGTATATTTATGTAATATAGTAATGGTATATAATATCACAATAATAATATATAATTATCATTGTATATGATATATATATGTGTGTGTGTATATGTGTATATATATATGTGTAGGTACATTTTTATATATAATTGCGTATATGTGTACTTATATGCTATTTTAGTATATGTAACTATTTAATATTTAATATTATATGCTGTATTATTGTAATAAAGATGTATACAACTCTTTTAGATGTTTATAAATGTAGTTATATCATATTAGGAATTGATTTGTTTGCTATGATTTTTCTTTTGCTAGTAATTTTACGTTATTCGCCAACACTCTGTGTATTATAACCAATCCGTAATTAGGTTGTCTGGAAGAAATCGCTTTATGCGATAAGACCGCCGATTGTAAAACCGATTTTTGTTTTATTGTTACTTTAACTTTAAGTTCTTTTGGTTTACAATAAAGAGTTAATCTATCTATCTATCTAACCTTAAAAAAAAATTTTTTTTAGATATCTTTTGGTGATATTTTAAAGGCGCTTTAAAATAACTCAAAAACATTATCTACATGCACAGTACACTTGGAAGCGTTTTTCGCCGCTGACATATACCACAACATGTATGTAATTAAAACTTTACAAATCATTATATTTTAGTAATGGCGCTGATGGCTGATTACTAAAATAAAAACGCTTCATTATTTTACAAACACTCAAAATTCTGAACTGATAGATTCTTATAAAGTACCTACATTAATTCATAAACTTGTTCACCAAAGTAGCGGCATAAGAGTGTTAGTGTGGCGTTAATCATTCGTTGCAGCTCTTGAGGCACCTTTGCGCCATTGTTGTGCAGTTGATATGGGACTATGAGCTGCATAAAATTGTGCCCAAAATAGCGCTAGAGTTGCTGCGTTAGGTCTGCAGAGCACGCTGCAGCGCTTGGGTCTTATCACCTTAGGGCGTAATCGGATTGCCTCTAAAGCTTTTATGCAATTTGTGATATGACATACATCATAGAGACAAAATAGAAGGTCTACAAGAAACTAATGACCTTCAAGGTTCATATGTAACTGGATTTGCCTTTACAATTATGTTAAGGGTTCCTAATGTAATGTTTGATGGTGTAGCTATTCCCTTTAGTAAAGAGGTCAGAAACTTAGGGGTCATTTTTGACGAGTGTATGACATGGAAACCACAAATTAACTCTATTAGTAGGAAAATTTTTGCATCTGCAGCATCACTGAGAAGATTACGTAACTTTTTACCTACCGCTACCAAAGTTGCTCTTGCTCAATCTCTCTTGCTTCCTATCCTAGACTATGCCGACGCTGTTATCTCCTCACGGAGGACCAGCTTAACAAACTTGAGCGCCTTCAAAACGTCTGTCTAAGGTTTTATATATTTGGGTTACGTAAATATGACTGCATGATCTGCAGTGAAACCACAGATTAGGTCATAGTTACTACGAAAATATTATTATAAGCTTAGCGATGCTGTAGATCCCAACCGATCACAATCAATTTGAAGTCAATATAGTATAATAATATATTTTTACTGTATAAAATTCTATTGTATAATATAGTTATGATCTATATATAAACCACCCCGACTGATCAATGTATAATCTTTTCAATAAAAGCATTCCAATGACTCTAAACACGACATTTAAAATCTGAGCTGTAAGTTGGTGTGGATTTGAGTATTTTGTTGAGTACAGGAGATGTCCCAGCATCAGGTCAATGCTTCCATGTCCTTACAATATCGTTGAAGAAGAAGATTTTCGAACTGATCAGACCTATGAAAGTTGATTTCATAGCGCAATTAACTAGAAAAAAGCTCATAGTTTTATAACGATTGAACGAATTTTCATGAATCAAAGCTAAGAACACTCTCGATGAAGACATCTATCAAACAAAAAAAATAATAAAATCAAAATCAGGGTTGGGTGCTAAGATGCTACAGACAGACACACGTTGAACGTATAATACCCCTTCTTTGATCCCATGATTTGATTGATTTTGATTCAATGATCCCACTACCTCTGTACGAAAACCCATGATTCATGAATGCACATATAACTTTCATTGGTAGGTATATAGCTAGGATTAGAACCAACGACCCTCGGGTCAGAATCAGGGTAACTATCCTTTACGCCAAAGGGCCGTCCAATATCACTACGTAAGTATTATAAAACAAAGTGCATCACTGCGTCTGTCTGTCTGTTCGCAATAATCTCAATAGCTACTGAATGGATTATCATGCGGTTTTCACCAATAGCCAGAGTGTTTATGAGGAAGGTTTAGGTCTTAGGTACATATTTCAGGTTTTGTGTAAATTGGTTGAAATTGGACGAGGATCGTTAAATATGTTAATATTTTATATTCGATGCACCAAACTGATGCAAATTTTGTAGGCATATATGTTCTACCCGTGCGAAGCCGGGGCGGGCTGCTAGTCTGTTATATTTTCTTGGTGTGCAAATAAAGAGTTATTGTATTGTATTGTATTGTATTGTATTGTATTGTATTGTATTGTATTGTATTGTATTGTATTGTATTGTATTGTATTGTGTTGTGTTGTGTTGTGTTGTGTTGTGTTGTGTTGTGTTGTGTTGTGTTGTGTTGTGTTGTGTTGTGTTGTGTTGTGTTGTGTTGTGTTGTGTTGTGTTGTGTTGTGTTGTGTTGTGTTGTGTTGTGTTGTGTTGTGTTGTGTTGTGTTGTGTTGTGTTGTGTTGTGTTGTGTTGTGTTGTGTTGTGTTGTGTTGTGTTGTGTTGTGTTGTGTTGTGTTGTGTTGTGTTGTGTTGTGTTGTGTTGTGTTGTGTTGTGTTGTGTTGTGTTGTGTTGTGTTGTGTTGTGTTGTGTTGTGTTGTGTTGTGTTGTGTTGTGTTGTGTTGTGTTGTGTTGTGTTGTGTTGTGTTGTGTTGTGTTGTGTTGTGTTGTGTTGTGTTGTGTTGTGTTGTGTTGTGTTGTGTTGTGTTGTGTTGTGTTGTGTTGTGTTGTGTTGTGTTGTGTTGTGTTGTGTTGTGTTGTGTTGTGTTGTGTTGTGTTGTGTTGTGTTGTGTTGTGTTGTGTTGTGTTGTGTTGTGTTGTGTTGTGTTGTGTTGTGTTGTGTTGTGTTGTGTTGTGTTGTGTTGTGTTGTGTTGTGTTGTGTTGTGTTGTGTTGTGTTGTGTTGTGTTGTGTTGTGTTGTGTTGTGTTGTGTTGTGTTGTGTTGTGTTGTGTTGTGTTGTGTTGTGTTGTATTGTATTGTATTGTATTGTATTGTATTGTATTGTATTGTATTGTATTGTATTGTATTGTATTGTATTGTATTGTATTGTATTGTATTGTATTGTATTGTATTGTATTGTATTGTATTGTATTGTATTGTATTGTATTGTATTGTATTGTATTGTATTGTATTGTATTGTATTGTATTGTATTGTATTGTATTGTATTGTATTGTATTGTATTGTATTGTATTGTATTGTATTGTATTGTATTGTATTGTATTGTATTGTATTGTATTGTATTGTATTGTATTGTATTGTATTGTATTGTATTGTATTGTATTGTATTGTATTGTATTGTATTGTATTGTATTGTATTGTATTGTATTGTATTGTATTGTATTGTATTGTATTGTATTGTATTGTATTGTATTGTATTGTATTGTATTGTATTGTATTGTATTGTATTGTATTGTATTGTATTGTATTGTATTGTATTGTATTGTATTGTATTGTATTGTATTGTATTGTATTGTATTGTATTGTATTGTATTGTATTGTATTGTATTGTATTGTATTGTATTGTATTGTATTGTATTGTATTGTATTGTATTGTATTGTATTGTATTGTATTGTATTGTATTGTATTGTATTGTATTGTATTGTATTGTATTGTATTGTATTGTATTGTATTGTATTGTATTGTATTGTATTGTATTGTATTGTATTGTATTGTATTGTATTGTATTGTATTGTATTGTATTGTATTGTATTGTATTGTATTGTATTGTATTGTATTGTATTGTATTGTATTGTATTGTATTGTATTGTATTGTATTGTATTGTATTGTATTGTATTGTATTGTATTGTATTGTATTGTATTGTATTGTATTGTATTGTATTGTATTGTATTGTATTGTATTAAGAGGTATATTAGGCAATTGGAAACAAGAAGTTGGTTATGCTTTTTTTATATTTACAGCTAATAAAATCGAGGAATCACTGGAGGAATGGATAGAAATAAAAATATTTGGTAACAATCAAAACGGAAACAAACTAAAACTTAGGTAGGTACATCCGTACTCGGCAGCAATCATACCTCTGTGAGAACTATTTATTATCTGCTCTGAAATAATGTCAATAAATGTACAATTAGCACTATCTATGACATTATGTCCCAGAACGTTATCGTTCCGTTATCAGACAAACAGAATCGTACGAGGGGCTTGATAACGGTATTAGAGTCACCATTCTTAAAATAAAAATAACTTATATCACACAAAATATATAACAATATTTGAAGCGATATTCCAGCTGACAAAAATGAGGCTATGAATGGACAGTTTGCCGTATAGAAGATATAGATTTGTAGAGAATTGTCGTAAAAACTTCATAATAATATCAGGCGAAATTCTGTTGCGGGGTAAATATTTCGTTTCATGGTAAGTATTTTGAGGGCCCAGTGGTATAAGTGGGAGAACGGTCAGTAGGGCTATTCTGTAAGCTAGTTAGCGCATCTCGCAAGCGGCATCCGCGGTGAGATTGAGATGATCGTAATACGATTGTAATATGAAATTCTAATCTCACCGCTTGCGAGATGCGTAAACTAGCTTACAGAATAGCCCTACAGCTTTGATGCAAGAGAAGAACTCGGTACGAGTTTAATCCCCGCTGTGCACCAAAGGATTTATCTATAGAAAAATGTATGTGCGCTTTTCACAGTGGCTCTCCTGTGAAGGAAAAACATCGTTAAGAAACCATCAACCCCCGCATGGTAGAAGGACATTATCTAGTGTCCGCCTGGCCAGCTACCACCCTCCAGCTAAAAAAACTGTCGCCAATATCGACTATGACGTTGATGGTCGCCAGACATCTAATGTGTTCCGTAATCTATCCTTGAGAGCCAGTTTCCATTCTAGGCCTAGCGTGCTACCATCTTCGACCGCGTCACCAACAGGTGAAATAGTGGTCAAACGCTAGCCTATCTTCTAATATATAAAATTCTCGTGTCACAGTTTTCGTTGCCATACTCCTCCGAAACGGCTTGACCGATTTTGATGAAATTTTTTGTGCTTATCCGGTATCTATGAGAATCGGCCAACATCTATTTTTCATCCCCCTAAATGTTAGGGGTAGTCCACCCCTAAATTTTATTTTTTATTTTTGAGACAAAATTTTTAACTTCTATTTTTTTATGATACAACATACAAAAATACATACAATCCTCAATTTTCACCCTTCTACGATCAACCCTTATTTTTTAATAGCCATTTATTTATATGGCAAAGCAACGTTTGCCGGGTCAGCTAGTATGATATAAAAAAAAGTCTCAGATAGGTTTTTAGATATTAAATTTAAACTATAATCGAGATGAGTCTCACATACCCTGTTATTTAAAACGGATAACATTACAAATTCACGGTTGAATCCCTGCCAAATTACTGTCCCGTGCGGACTAGCAGAAGTCCTAACTTACGTAACTAACACAGGTAATACTTATATATACTTATAGTAACAGCAAAACATTTAAGATTTTTTTAAATTTATTATATTCAGGCGTTTGACCACTATCTTACCTGATGTTAATTGACGATGTGGTCAACGATGTAGCACGCTTGCCTAGAAGATACACCTATTCACTCGCGACTTGAAGACCCCCAGATGGTACCTTTCCGGAAACACAGACTCAGGCAAGGAGTTCCAATTACGTATGATGAATGTGGAAGCAAATCGCTTCGTTCGGATTGATGGAATATCCACCATGTAGCGGTGGCGCGTATCAGTACGTCTGGTTGTCCGATTGAAAAAAGGTGATGGGGGAATAAGTTCGTGCAGTCGGGTGGCACACAATATACTAAGAAACTAGACTTAACTAGTCTGGACTAGTAGGACTAGGATAGTACATATATGTTACCAAAACTCTGGAGTTTTGGTAACATATATGTATAAAGTATGAGTCACAACAATAACACGTCAACGTAAAGCCAGAACACGAAATTTTATCGGTGCTATCGATTTACAAGAAATGAATTTACAATTACAATTAAAATAATGAAATTGTCAGCAATGTATTGTGTGATTCATGAGTATTTTACTTTACTGCGTGATTCATTTACGGTTTCAGCAACAAAGGTCATCTGTGTTATTCACCAGAAATTTAAAACTTGGGCTGCGAGGAGTTTGAATTGAATAGTCTATGTTAGTGCACGCACGCCCGCTTGCGCCCTTCCTGCGTCCTTCCCGCGTCCTTCCCGCGTCCTTCCCGCGTCTTTCCCGCGTCCATCTCGCACCCGTCTTGCACCCTACCAGCGTCCACGCCTTGCAGCCGTCAAAAGTTCTATCAGACAGATTTGCTTTGCGGGTTTAGTTGCAAACTGGCATATGAAGCAGATAAACTTATTTTTTAAAAAGGTCGTATACCACGATTTTTTTAGAACTAGTCATGAAATAATGTCTGATTTAAATGTCTAATCTAATCTAAATGTCATCGTCATCATCATCATCATCATCAGCCGATGTTAGTCCATTGCTGGACATGGCCTCTCCTACAGCACGACACTTAGCAAGACAACACAGACACAGGAACTCTCATCCAGCTTCGGCCAGCCATCTCGCGAAGATCATCGCTCCATCTAGTCTGAGGGCGTCCTACGCTATGCTTTTCGATACGCGTTCTCCACTCAAGAACTCATTTACCCCAAAGGTAAAAGGTAGGTTCTTCGGCAGATATGAGAAACGAGACGAGAAAGACCAATGCGTTAAAAAGAATCAGCTAGACCGTTCCAGACAGACAGACAGACAGACAGACAGACAGACAGACAGACAGACGCGGCGGTGGACTTTGTTCTATAATATATAGTGATCTAGTGATAATTTGGTAGATAATACAAATGACAATACCTGGAAACTATCATTCAGTTAATGTTATCTTTTATCAGTGAGAACTTGTGAATTGAAAAATGGTGTTGAATGAATTATGATGACATAAAGACATTTATAACTTCCGCTATTGATTTCACTGATACCTAAGACATTTTGTGCTAAGTATTTTTCATTGTTAAATTGTATGATACCTACTTCCGCTTAGATAAGGTTCATTCATTACCTAAAACCTGTACCTACTTATTGATTTTTTCAATTTCAATAATATTTGGCTAACCTGATTACAGTTTTTAGTTACCTATTATATTTTAATTTCCTTATATTGTAATTCCATATGCTAGACTTGGTCACTTGAAATAAACACATTTTATTTAATTTATTTATTATCGGTTTAGGGCCTCTATATAATATTCTTTACTAACAAATCTCAAAATCTGTAACCAAATCTCACCGAACGTGATGCCGGTAAAAGTATCCCTTGTCCCTATTGGAGGTACACTCAACTTTGGCTCCTATATTGAGTCCAAAGCCCAATCGGCCTCAAAAAAGCTTGGTGTTTTGGCCAAGGTGAGACAGTACTTCACCCGAGGACAACTGCTAAATTTGTATCAAGCACAAGTCTAGAAGGAATACCGTTCTCACCTCTGAGATGGGTCTGCCAAATACCAGCTGGAGGCGTTGGAGGTTATTAAGAGTAGAGCCAAGAAACTTAAAACGACAACAATCTCTTAGGCAAAAAAGGCCTCAGAGCCTTAAGCAGCGCCCCAAAGTCGCCAGTGTATCGGTATTTTATCGGATACATCTCGGAGAGTGTGCCTTTCAATTGCACGAATTAATTCAACCGTCCCCATTTTTCCATCGTACTATCAGGCGCACAGACATGCGCCATCCATATATGGTTGATATTCCATTATGTCGCACAAAGCGCTTTGCATCCACATTTGTCATACGCACAGCAAAAGAAATGGAATTCCCAGCCTGAGTCTGTGTTTCCTGTTAAGTCTACTCCGGAGGTCTGTAAATCGCGAGTGAACAGGTATCTTCTAGGCAAGCGTGCTACATCATCGATCACATCTTCACTTAACATCAGGTGAGATAGTGGTCAAAAGCTTGCTTATCACCTGGTGACACCTGGTACTGCACAATATTTCAGACAAGCAGTAACAAATAGTTATCGCATTGTTTTTACCATCTAGTTTCGACAATATGATGTTCGGTGCCACCCAGCATCGTCCACCTTAACCTACCATCTTTCAAGTTCAGACATAATTATCATCGACCGCATCTTAACATCACCATCGGCCGGTGTCAGTCCACAGCTGAAGTAGGCCTCTCCAAAGATGCGCCACTGAGCCCAATCTTGTTAACATCAGTCGAGATAGGAGTCAAGAGCTTGACTGTCAAACAAAAAAAATCATATTCAATGACATGATGTAAGGTAAAATATGTAAATAAAACTGGCCAAGTGCGAGTCAGCATCGCGTCTCTTATCGCACACTTAGGGAGGGTTCCGCACAATACGAAACATAACAGAGTTTTAACCTCATATATTTGATTAATTGATATTACCAAGAATATTTGGTTTGGTCGCGATCTAGAAAGACGGGGCTCGTTTACTAGCGCCATCTATGTCGTTTTGCCGAAACTAATTAGATAGATGGCGTTTAAAAAAACGTTGTACCCTTTTTAAACGTTTTTCCCGTTTTACCCTTTGGGTACGGAACCCTAAAAACTGTAAAAGAATTACTCGGTATTTAATATTAACATCATAGACTTACCTACATAAAGTTAATCAGTAACCACAGACCAATCTACAGTTAGGTAAAGATAACTGATATCTAGACACAGGCAGGCACTATGTCAGACATGTCGGAGCCCGTCGATGTTCGTCGTATGTGTGTCATGACGGATGTTGTGCAATCATATAAAAAGTGTGTATATTTCGTTCACTCATATTTTACCTCTGACAGTCAATAGAAGTTTTACAGTGATTACTGTGAAGTTTCTCTGCATAGTGCATCTGTAATTTTTAACATTCTTTACAGTTTTTTCATTATCTGTGACATTCAGTATTTAATTTTAGTAGTATACGGTCAGTACAAGTTATTTTCATAAATATACAATCGCCATGCGCGACCGCACGTTAGCAGCATAAAGCCGAGTTACTCACCTCTCGTGTTGGTATTTTATTTTAAGTTTTGGATTTTTTCGGGATATGACGTTTTCATATACGTGTTCGTTATCTTGGTTTTTACGTCGTATGATTTTTGTGAATTGGTTAGTTAAGTCATGTTTTTTCTCTATAGTGTGATTACTGATTACAACAGGTAAAGGTTGAACCACTATTTAAACCTTTAATTTTGTACTATTATAATTTATTCTGTAGTGTAATTAATTAAGCATTTTGTAATACTGTGTATATTACTGACTACTATGACATGAACTACTATTATGGAGTATGGAGACTCACATTATAGGTACTAATTTTCACATTGTTACTCTATTGTTCATTTTTATTTCAATGGTCATAGGTGGATTCAACGCTTCGGATGGCTGAACGGATTTTCATGTATCAAAGCTAAAAACACTCTCGATTAGGACACTTGTAAGAATAATTAAGATAGTTTAAAAACTAAAACAACCGACTTCAATGCCCCGCGAGTCAATTTTAGTAGCAAGTTTGAGACATTTATCGTCATATCTCTGGATATACTTATCAGACCTCGATGAAATTATAATGGAACCACTTCGGAAACGAACCCTACCGACTACAAAAAGAATCATTCGAATCGGTTCAGAATTGACAGAGTAATCGCGTAACATACACAGCAAAAAAAAAAGAAAAAAAAACATACACACGTATTGAGAACCTCTTTATTCTTGGAAGTCGGTTGAAAATTTTTAATTAAAATCGGTGCATCCGTTTGGGCTCTACGACGCCACACACAGACACACACATACACATATACACGTCAAACTTATAACACCACTTCTTTTTGCATTGGGGTTTAAAAATCAATATCAAAATATTTCAGATATTGTGTTTCCATTCAGCCATAGATTGTAGCCATAGAAGACACATAAACTCTGAAATCCAGTTTTTCTTTAAAGCAGACGTTACGTCATTGCTTCTTACCTGATTACCAAGTAGACTGGAAATCCTCCTCTTATCTGCCTAGTACCTAAAACCTCTTTGGCCGTCGTTTGTCACAAAGAAACAGTCATTTAGTATGCGGAACCCGCCGTTATTCAATCAGGCTATCTACAGATTCAATATAGGGCGATATGGTGCCGACTCCATTGGCAGTCGTTTCCGAATTTCGTCAATATCGGGCCAGGCTTGGGAGGTATTGCATCATCACGGAGGGTAGGTTGGGAGGATACAGACGGGCGGAGGTGGGCAGGTTTTGAACGCTCGGTCAATAAATGTATGTTGTATCTCTAGAAACCCGATAGATCTATCCTCGACCACATCATCGATTATAGCACCGGGCGATAGTGGACAAACACTTTGCCTATTAGATAAAAAAAAGATAGAAGTAGATATTGTTGTAATAAATTATTTCTTAGTATTTTTTTTAATACAACTAAATGGAAATATGCAACTTAAAACTGTTTCTTGCAATCATAACCCGATATAATAAAACCTAAAGTTATAAAAATTTTCATAGCAGGAAAATTGTACATTTAGTAAGTCGAAACCTTTATATAAATTGGATATATTAAATGGATAAACTCAATATAAAATCCAATCAAATGATGATAATGACTCATACCAGTAGCTCTGAAAAATTCCACTGATAATAAACACATTTTTCAATAACCTTTTTATACAGAAGTAAATAACATCAGCTATTGCGTCATACGTATAGCTGCGGTATAAATACCGACCGCTACCACTTGGTTTATTCAGTTTAAAATTGACTATCATACAATACAGAAGATTCTTGCTCCCAGTGGATTTTCAATAGTTAGTTTGCACAGTGAAATGAGTTCCTCAGAAATGTCTTTCTTCACAATTTCGCCATTTGGATCGGTACGTTTAAAAACAAAGCTTAGAATTTTTTTTAAAATTACACACTGATTTTTTCCAAATTTTCGATGGCTTTATTGTCGAAGCTGGTGCCAATGCCAAAAGAACTCGGGTTTGTACAGCGGGTCGGGCTTTACTATCAGAGAAGATTTTTTTTAAAATTTGTTAATATTATCCGAAAGAATCTTGTAACATTATTTGATCTTCCAGTCATTTTCATCAGCACATAATTTTTATCACTATGTTAACAAGTGTCCTTGTTACAGGAACCTTCCTGCATCGAAGTTTGTTTATCACTGCGTGCCTGTACTTCATCGACAAGTATACATTTGAATAGTTTTCACTGTCATCGGTAACGCAGGATCAGTGCTCATCAATCTTCAACAGACGTAACATTGTTCCATTCCAAAAGAAAACTGTTGATCTACGACAAAAATGGTTAATTACTACATTTACGCCCGAGATTGCTCGTTCTCAACCTTCAATAGCGAGCATTACCACAGCAACGGCTTGAAAACTCTTGAACAATTCAAAAGGGACGTAGAAAAAATCAAAGAGCAACAATTGGCCGCCGGAGAGACCCCAATAGAATCTAAAATTATTTACTTGCACTGGGGCGACGATTGCTGGAAAGTTGACGAAGACGAGACTAGAACGGCATACTTAAAACTGAACTGTGAACAGATGGGTACAGAGCCGGAATGGATTATTAAATACCTAAAAAACAAGTATATCGCTAATGAATATGATAAAATCAAGTTGCTGTATATTATCACGGACGGGCTCATCAGCAATGAGAGTGCAAAGAGATGTTTTAGGTTGAACGAGTTTATGGATTACGAAACAGTTGTTTTTCATGCAATCAATGAAGAACCGGGAAAAGTCGACCTTTCAGTGGCTGCATCTTTCTTCAAGAGCCGTTGCATGGTTTATCGTAACAACAAACTTTATGTCAGCACTGATCTTTCCAAAGAGTTTGACTACGACAGAATCAACGCTTACAACTTTGCATCCGAGAAAGATCAGTTAAAATCTTATATCACGTTGAAGTTCATCGACGAATTTAACCGAGAAATTAACACATTGGATGAAATTGACAAATTAAAGAAGCTGCGAGATCGACTTCTTGATGAGTTGTCATCAGAAACCGTGAACGTGAAGGGGATCGAAGTTAACCTGGAAACAAAGGACAGGAATGTGTTTCTGAGCAAATTCGTCGACACGGATTTGAACAACAATCTTGCTGTTGCGATAATTGTGATAAAAATCGACATAGAGAAATCAATATCAGCTTTAATCAATTACATCGTCAGCGACGAAAAATCTTACTCGTTTGACTCCTTGACTTTCGATGCTAAGTTTGGTGAGTCTGTTGAAGAGGAGCAAATTCATGAGATTAATTTTACAGCTGAACAAGAATTTGAGATCTTTGACTTAATTCTGGAAGATGACGTAGAAATACCTTACGGAAACAGGATATTAGTTGCTGCCACATGAGACAGTCTAGTTGTAGCACCGTGACAAAGTGACGCTTCAGCAAAATGAACATTTCTGTCGGCTCAACATTATTATCATGTTGTAGGAATATTTGACAATGTGACATTTATCCTAAAACTATATCCACGAAACCGTTTTTGTGATTATTAACAAGTTTTTCTAACCTAATGAGAGTAAATAAGAGTATGCAAATTTAATTGCTGAAATAAATACTATTAAAATTTTATCCAATTCTTGCTTTATCTTTTCTCCTAGACACAACAATATGAATATGGGTTGTTTATATGAGATTAATACATACACCCATGAAATTAAACTATGAATTATTAGAAAAATAATCTGTTTCTACTCGTCTCTAGAAAGGGCAAATATGTATATACTAAGTTCACTGCAGGAATGGAGGAATGCTCATTTCAATATTTAAAAAAATGTAAGTGACTAGGCATTATAATAACTAAGCTTTATAATATAAGATATATTAGTTTTAAAATAACAGCTCGTCTGCACGCCCCAGCATCCGGCAATCACCGAAATGATTCGTGAATTTATGTGCGTGGCGCAGGTGCGGGCAGGTTTATTGCGACAAACGCCCGTCTGCTGCCTCCCGCTCCCTGTACTTACCGAGCACCCTGTGTTTAAGGGAAATGTTCAAAACTATCATTCTGTAGGGTTGCTGCTCCATTTAAATATATGTAGATTTTACTCGAGTCTCGAAGAAGACATTTAAATACTTCGTTCCGTTCAAAGTAGGTACTAATAGGTTAGTATTTTGTAGAAAACTAACTGAATTACTGTTGTACTCACCTCTGGGATGGTTCAGCCGAATACCAGCTGGAGATACTGGAAAGTAATTGAAAGAAGAGCTAAGAAATTTACAAACGACGACAAATTTGTAGGCATAATAAGGCTCCAGAACTTTGAGCATCGGAGCAGGCTCCAGAATTCGTCGAGTGTCATCATCCAATTGCATGAATTACCCAACCCGTTTCTTCTATCAGACAACCAGATGTATGTGCGCCATCATTTTATGGTGGACGTTCCATCTCTCCGCACGAAACGTTTTGCCTCATCGTTCAACATACGTGCTTCCAAGGAATGGAATTCCTTGACGGAGTCTGTGTATCCCGATAACTACAATCCGGGGTCTTCAAATCGTAAGTTAACAGATATCTTCTAGGCAAGCGTGCTTCATTGTCGATCGCATCTTCACGTGATATAGTGACTTCGTTGGGCTTTCATCCAATTTATAGTTTACTAGCTGTGTCCCGCGGCTTTGGACTACCTCTGGAATCATTATATCTATTGCTGAAAACGGCATTAACATCCATTGCGTAGTTTAAAAGATCTTAGCGTACAGACAACGGGCGCGACATTATTTCACTATTACAGACATTAATTATATTGTAATACGGGACTTATCGCGCTAAAAACATAATTTTATTTACCTCGACGTTTCGATCAAGTCTTCTCGTGACCACGGTCAATGCAACTTGATCGAAACGTCGAGGTAAATAAAATTATGTTTTTAGCGCGATAAGTCCCGTATTACAATATAATTATGTGTGTAAATCGCGAAAGTTTAAAATTTACTATTACAGACATTGTTTTTTATTCTTCATGTGTGATGTCATGTCATGTATAGAGTGTATATATCTTTTTTATTATAGAGATACATATTATGTGTGTACCTTAGTGGATTTAGTTTTAAATTATATTCGAGCGAACACACGGCTACACAGCTAGCATGCTCATACACATGTGCTGTGCACCGTTAGCTCTGGTTAATTTCCACTTGTGTAAATTATTCAAATAATAAGTAGTTATCTAAGTTGAATCATACTTTCTTTATTCAGCTTGCGTCCCAGCGGTGGGCTCGTCATACGATGATGAAACTATTGGCAACCTTATACCTACCTATTACTTTGTAGTAGGTATCACTCTATACAAATTGTTAGTCACGAAACTATTTTACCAAAAAATCAGTTAACGAATGCATCTCGTTCTTATTCAAAAAATGGTAAATGTGTATAGGAATATTCCCACGATAAAAACAAATATCTGTTACTTTATAATATTATAATTAGTTATATGTATATGCAGTCTTGGTCACAAATTAATTTTACCAAAAATGTATTTTCTTAACACTTTGTCGCTTTTTATTTAAATAGGGGTATTTCTACAGGTAAAACCATACAATTACGCGTTGCTTTGTATTATGACTCTATGCTATGCCCACTGTTTTGTCTATAGTCTGCGCTCAGCCAGATCTGTATCTTCTTAACCGTTATAGGTACATACTTGAAATTTTCAAAATGTATATATCCGTCAGTGTATAACGGCCCAGACACGAAACTAATAGATGCATGTAATTTAATTAAAACTTTTTTTGCACTAAAAAGGGTAAAATAAGTTATTTTTCAAAAAAAATAAAACCGACTTCATAACCACAAACAGGCACTCAAAAGCGAGAAATAAATTACTTAAAATTATTATAAGCGCTACCCACTTATCTATTTGAAGTCGGTGCCAGCCAAGTCTAATAGGTAGTAGAAACACCCCGCGGGACGGTCGCGCACGAGATTGCCGGACTATAGTCTTTTTTTTTATTTTGATAGGGGAATTTCTACAGGAAAATCCCCACAGTCAAAAAAATAAAACTCAACGCAGCGCGCTGTTGTAGCTTTCAATTTCACGCAAATCATCTAAGGTCAATAATTATTAATCATGATTATTATTGTATGGTGGCATCGCCTTGACTCTCGCGCACACTTCCAATTTAACCAATTAATTTAATATTATAATGAATCGAAGTATATTATTATGAATCGAAGCACAATCTTCGCATATAGTATATAGAAATCGGTTATAGTGATAACCGATTTCGACAAAAGTTCTCGAAACTTGTTGTTGTATATGTACAATAAACTGGCCAAGTGCGAGTCGGATTCACACACGTAGGGTTCCGTACTACATTTAATATAATAAAACAAATTTGCCAAAGATCACGTTTATTGTTTAAAATGCCCACCACCTTTTAATTTAATTTTTAAGCTATTGCATAGCTTCTATCGCGGGCCTTGAGCGTGGAGACTGATTCCAGAATTCCGTAACGAAAATAAAACCTAACACCCCAACGAACCTCATTATTAAGCCTTAGCGTAGTAGAGATGGGGTTGAGGTCATCTTTAGTTTCACACATCATTCAATTTAATGGTAAAACTTGATAAAATGAAACACTTGCGTGTGTTAACGGTGTACAACGCCATCTATCGGATTTCATCCCCAATTCACATGTAGGGAAGCTACCCTAACCGCTTTTATACCCCTCGGACCGGCTAATTTTGATTTTGTCTTCTCGTTCCTTTTTCAAATATAAATTCTGAATTATTTTTTCAAACAATGTCAAGGGTGAAAAAATCCTCGAAACTTTACATAATTCCTCCTTGTTAAACACTCACTGCCTTCATACATGTAGCCGTGACACAGATAGGTGTATAGGTATTTATCATCTATGTAAAACAGTGAATAACTGTACTCTGTCTCTATCTGTAAATATAAATAAACAAAGTGCATTTATTAATGAAGAAAGTCACGAAAAAAATAGTGAAAGAAAATGAGTGAGTACTCTATATACATAAGTACATTTTATTATTATTAATTTGAAAATAAACAATGATCCACAAGAATCCACAACAAAATATGGGACCACCATTGACGCGGTATTTTCCAGATATTTAGAAGATATCAAGTCTCAAACTTATGTTTCTTATTTAAGTTACCATAGACCTATAGTTTCAATGATAAATATTCCTGAATAACCTACATGTATTGTAAGATAATGATAATAACCTACTGTCCTTCTGTCTGTCTGTCTGTCTGTCTGTCCGTCTGTCACCAGGCTATAGCTCATTAACCGTGATAGTTAGACAGTTGAAATTTTCACAGATGATGTATTATTTCTGTTGCCGCTAGAACAACAAATACTAAAAACAAAATAAAGTTAAAAATGAAAGGGGGTCCCCATACAATGCACGTGTTTTTAAACGCCATCTATCTAATTAGTTTCGACAAAATGACTTAGATGGCGCTAGTAAACGAGCCCCGTCTTTCTAGATCGCGACCAAACTAAATATTCTTGGTAATATCAATTAATCAAATATATGAAATTGAAACTCTGTTATGTTTCGTATTGTACGGAACCCTCCCTAAGTGTGTGATAAGAGACGCGATGCTGACTCGCACTTGGCCAGTTTTATTTATTATTTTTTGTTATACCAGCCATAGTAATACATACTATGAGCAAATTACAAGCCGGATTTCAGATAGGCTTATAGATGGGATAGACCGTAATAGATTATATAACGATCCATAAGATCAACCTGTAATTTTTATTTTTATTCTGTTTTTAGTATTTGTTATTTTTGCGGCCATAGTATTACATACTTTGTGAACATTTCAAGTTTCTACCTATTACAGTAATTACAGCCCTTTAATAGGCGTACGGACGGACGGACGGACGGACGGACAGCGAAGTCTCAGTAATTAGGTTCCGTTGCTACACAGGTGCCGATGGCTAGACACTGGTAAGGAACCAACTGCAAATAATAAGTATGTCATTTATATTAATGATTTGTAATCATAAGTAAATTCGCTTTTTTAGGGTTCCGTAGTCCTGACAAGGAACCCTTATAGTTTCGTCATGTCCGTCTGTCTGTCTGTCCGAGGTTTTGCTAAGAGACCGTTAATACTAGAAATCTGTAATTTTGTAGGGGTATGTATATAAATTACGCCAACAAAGAGGTGAAATAAAATTTTGAAAAATATTTTTTTTAGGGTAGCTCTCCTACATGAGAAGTGGGGATAATTTTTTTATTCGTCGTCTACCCCATCGTTTGGGGTATCAATAAATAGGTCTTTTTAAATGACTTAAGGGTTGCTCATATCATTTCTCGATTGAATGCTCCATTTACGAAATATTAAACTTTAAAGTGCAAATTTTTGTTCCAGTAGGGCGTCCCCCCCCCCTCTAAAAGCTAAACTGCTGGCTTAAAAAATCTGGAAAAAATGTGATAATAGTACATTTCATGAACTTTAAAAGAAAATTATAGCGGTTAAGATAACTTTATTAGTTTAGCAGTAATTGTCGTTGAACTTGGGTGTTGGATAATTTTGTACCAAATACAAAATCCTTAGAATAAATCATTTAAAGTGACAAAGATGAAGTACCTAGTTGCTTGTTTATAACGGGTGATGACTTGCATTGAATAACGGGCTACTACGGAACCCTACACTGCGCGTGGCCAGACACGCACTTGGTCGGTTATTTGTTATTAATTGTAAATGTAATTAACTACATATTTACAGTTTTTAGACATTGCCTTGAAGACCTTGCTTCATGCCAAATTTCAATTGATTAAAGTTTTAACTTGATACCTTCACGCGTTCCTGAGAAAAAGGGTTGTGACAGACACTGTCAGACGGACGGACAGACATACAGACGCACAAATAGTTATAAGAGTTCCTACCTTCCTTTTGAGTTACGAAATCTTAAAAATTGTTTGTGCTAATTGCAGCTTTTATGAAAAATGTGTAACTTTCATTATTAATTCCAAGAATTTATGTAGGTACTTCTGAGTTATTTTTTTAGTTATATCGTTAAGGTATATATAGTTTACATCTTAATTATTTTGTATTTTAATTAATAAACTAAATAAGGATTTGTCCCCCAATAACTACAAATAACGGAAATTATGTAAATTATAGTTGATATATTCATTTGAATATGGTTTTGGACCTGAACAGTGACCTTATTTTGACCTTTGTGAATGAACGTGTTTACGTTTCTGCAACAGAAAGTTGCAGAAACGTGTTTATCTAAATATATGAAGTATAACGACTCTGTTTGTTTTCAACGAAAGACATTACGGTATTCTCGTACAGTACAGGCAACCCGGCCCGGCTTCGCACGGGTAGAACGGTTCTGCTAACCCTATTGCTACCAAACTTCACAGGATCACCCGCTGGCCTAATTTGAAGAATGCATGAATATTTCATCAAAATCGCTCTAGCCGTTTTGAAGTCCGTAAGGAAACATACAACCTAGACACACATCGATGGTAATACATGCCTAAATCACATTGGTTTTAATTTGGTCAATTATATATCATGACAAGTACCTAACAATATTAAAATTTTGAAAATACACCTCCTTTTCACCATGGGTAAAAAAATAAATTCAAATCAGTCTACATCAGTCCACAGCTGGACATAATAATTATGCTTCTCCCTAGAAACTACTGTGAGTATTTTATCTTTTTCGTTGCCACCGCCATCATTACAGTTTTACGCATGTCGTCACTGTACTTGTAGGGTCTACCAAAAGGTTTAAAAAATCCTAGACTTAATAAGTTAGTCGTAAAGAACCATATGTCTAAGTTCTGTTATCCACGGTGCTCCGATTGCAAAATGGGGCATCAAATTCAACAGATACATAGTACACTCTCTCCTTCAATGAATTTTAGTAAACCTTGTAGACAATCTTGCTTTGCAAAAAAAATATGACAATTGCCTTAAGGAGGGAAATCTATACAAATTAAAACTGCGTATATTATATTGTGCAGGTTTTTTGTAAACTGAATAAAAATATTAAGTGTAAAGCTGTCCTGACTCCTCTGTGTTCACTAACTAAGTACCACGGCGCGTAGAAATCCAATCTAAACTTAGCTCAAATGAGTAACTTTCCATTTTGTAAGACTCGGTGTTGTACAGGCAAATTATGGGTAAAAAACTAGTCTAACAGGATCCGCTTGAACTTTCTCTTAGGTCTAGCTGTACTTAGGTCACTCGGAACACCGGTGTCGACGAACAAATATTAGGTGCCTACTACATTTTATAATTCTAAAAAAGAAAACTACATGTTGCTCTGTGACAGATGTTTTGTACGTTATCGGATGATAGGACCCCAAGAGTAGGGTAGTAGCCTATTCTCCATGATAGGACCATAGAATGTGTGGATAGACTGTGCGGTGGAAAATATGTTTGAAACATGGGCACATGCGGAAATTACAGAGAATAGAGATAAATGAAAGTGAATGCCATGTAAGGATAAAAAGGTGATGATTAGACTTTAGGAAGTTTGATAAATATTGTCTGATTATATCGAATACTGTTGCGATCATAGCTCTGTCTTGCCAGAATTTTGCGACATGGCAGAAAACGTGTCACCCACATATAAATTTTGACTCTCTTACAGACTTTCACTGGACTTTGGAGGTTTTATATACGACAGTGGTGCGAGGTACTGCATAATATTTTTTATCAAGAACTAATTCTCGAAGCTCAATAATTTCACCGAACATTTTGCTGCCATAAGTTACAAATCATTGTTTCGTGGACTTTACAAATCACCGCTGGAAAATATATATTGGCTATGCTGGAAGCTTTGCGTTGTGCCTATAAAATACCAGATTCTCAGCATGGAAAATCCTCCGCAAACTCATTGAACAATATTCTCATTCTGTTGATGGATTGTTGCAAAACATGTCCGTTCTCGGAACGACGAGTGTTTTGTAAACCGTCGTTTCCACGCTGCGCGTCGAGGGTTGTTACTAACTGTTGCACTGGCTGTGTCGTAGTTGTCGGATCTAGTTGCTAAGCCATCATTGTCGAACCACGGGCGTTAGTATTGTGTTTTTGTGGGGGAGTGAAGTATCTGTTACGTAGTAACTATTATATAATCTGTGCCACGGGCGGCCTCCCTCACTCGCCCATAGCTACTGCGATTTATACCTAAACATTCGTCAACTCCGGCGGTACTATCTGCCAGTCGGTTGTCACTGCTCACGCGTAACGTATATTATTATTCAATTGACGGGATAACTGCGCATTCTTATTCTATATTAGAAACGATTTAAGTTTTTCATAGTCATTTTGCGGGTTTGACAAAAAACAAGCATAATATGTTTCATTTTTTTATGCTAACGATACTAAAATGACAACGTTGTAAAATTCACTTTCTCGATTTCAAATTCGACTCTTAGTTAGGAATTTTGATGTTATTTTGTGAGGTAAATAAAAAGAATTCATAAATTTCATTGAGTCAACCCTTTACTGTATCAGGCGCGCGCCGGTACATCGCGCGCCGAACGAAGTAATAACAACGCTAGGTCGAGCACACATTTTTGCTTGTATTGTCTGAAATAAACGTTGGTATTGTGTTTTTATAGGTGAGTGAAGTATCTGTTACGTTGTAACTATTATATAATCTGTGCCACGGGTAGCTAGGTTGAAATTATAAGACCTATCTACACTTACCTCAAAGTGAATAACGCGTGCATATACAGGAAGATATTTACGATTACAAGTTTTGACCTTTTGTACCTACCAGGGAGTTATGACTGCTAAACATCAGATTGTTGTTTGATTGATCGTTGATTTAGTAGTGGTACATAGTTCGTAGAGACCATGAACGGAGGGGACGTTGTAGAATTTAATGTTTCTTCTTCAATCATAACAAACTGGATGGAATTTGACTGAAAATAGAGATGTAGTGATTAGCTTGAACACAATGTAAACGTATTGCTTACATTCATCTTAGGCATAACTTTTTGTCATAATTCAGGCAGTAAAAATAATATTTCTACCAGGATTAATACAAAGGTAAATTTGTAGTAGTCTAAAGATACTTCAGGAGTCCCGGTCAATGAAATTCCTTTTACTCGTAGTATGAAGCAAATGCAAGCAAACCACTTTAGCATAAATAATAACTTTTTAGGTTAGGTAGTATAACTGCATACTATGATTCGTAATACTAACGAACACATCATCGTAATCAGCCGGTGGCCGGCAGGCCTCTCCCAACTACTCCCAAGACACGCCCCTAAACCCCGACCTTCGGCTCTTCTTTTCCAGTCACGAGCACATAATCTGTGAAATAAAAAAGTATTTTCAGCGATAGGTTATGTATAAAACTCAGTTCACTCATAGATAAGATTATATGCACATTGAGTCATTTACAGTTGCCAACCGGCTATGTGCACATAATTCTCGCAAATGCGATTTCTTGGTTATAATCGGTCACGTGATTTTTACAGGAAAATAAAAATGTAATATTTATGTATATCAGACCTTTTAAAGGTTGTTACTAAGTTACTGTTTAAGGATATTCAGAATATTAATTTTAGAGTGGCATATTTGGTAGGTACGTATGACCACACTAATTATAAATAGGTAAAGTAAGTTTACAGCTTCGTAAGTATGCGAGACGTGACACTAGCGGAGCATATCCCTCACTTCAGCATAGTGATAAGAATGTGGTAGCCCACGACGCAAAAGAAGAGGTGTAAAGAGTTTTAAGTGTGTATCTTTGTATCTGTGCATGTGTGTGTCCGTCTGTGGCATTGTAGTGCCCAAACTGATGAATCGATTTATATTAATTTGTTTGACTTAATCGAGATTGTTCTTAGCAGTGACTCGTGAGGATCTGTTAAACAGTTATGAGACTATGAGCTCTTTTTAGGGTTCCGTAGTCCTGACAAGGAACCCTTATAGTTTCGTCAGGTCCGTCTGTCTGTCTGTCCGAGGTTTTGCTAAGAGACCGTTAATACTAGAAAGCTGTAATTTTGTTAGGGTATGTAAATAAATGACGCCGACAAAGTGCTTAAAATAAAATTTTGAAAAATATTTTTTTTTAGGGTCGCTCCCCTATATGAGAAGTGGAGATGAATTTTTTTTTTCATCGTCTACCCCATCGTGTGGGGTATTGTTGAATAGGTCTTTTAAAATGACTAAAGGGTTGCTAATACCATTTTTTGATTGAATGCTCCTTTTACGAAATATTAAACTTTAAAGTGCAAATTTTTGTTCCAGTAGGGCGTTCCACCCCCCTCTAAAAGCTAAACTGCTGGCTTGAAAAATCTGGAAAAAATCGTGATAATAGCGCATTTCATGAACTTCAAAGGAAATTATAGCGGTTGAGATAACTTTATTCGTTTAGCAGTAATAGTCGTTGAACTTGGGTGTTGGATAATTTTGTACCAAATACAAAATCCTTAGAATAAACCCTTTAAAGTGACAAAGACGGAGTACCTAGTTGCTTGTTGATAACGGGTAAAGACTTGCATTGAATAACAGGCTACTACGGAACCCTACACTGTGCGTGGCCCGACACGCACTTGGCCGGTTTTTTGCTTAATGACGCTATGATAGCAATTTTCAAAGGTCTGATCAATTCGAAATTCATTATCTTCTTACTTCGATAATATTGTAACAGCATGGTAGCATTAACCTAATGATGGCATGATGGCATTTCCTGGAATTTGCATAATACTTCACTCTTCAGCAACTTACAGCAGAGTTGCCCTGCATGGGTTCATTGGAATGGTCTTAATGAACTGCTTATACATATATCACTCGAGGGTGGTTAAATTTATTAACACCAATATTATAAATGCGAAAGTCAGTTTGTCTATTTGTTTGTTTGTTTTGGGACTTCTTCACAGTCAAACGGTTGGACTGATTTAGCTTCAATAGGCTATAGGATACTTCTTAACGCGGCCGAAGCCGCGGGCCACAGCTAGTAGACAATTATATATGGTAGTATTTAATACCTGACAGATTGTACTGATTATAAAAGTATTGATTATTATAATCCCTACTAAACTCCGTTCAGTCACAGATGTTGTCAACTCTTGTACTGAGTGCATCGGACATGCACGAAACCTAGGTCATGGCAATCAACAACAATTAGTAGTAAGTATAACAGTCGGTATCTTCTTCGTTAATCATGATTCAAACTTACTAAAACTTTAAATACACTACAGCACTATCTTACTTGATGTTAAGTGATGATCCAATCTAAGATGGAATCGACCTTACCTGGCTATGGAAGACGGCAATAAGATGAGACGCATGATACTGGACACTGGACAACTGACCCAACCTTACAAGATGAGACGCAGGATACTGGACACTGGACAACTGACCCAACCTTACAAGATGAGACGCAGGATACTGGACACTGGACAACTGACCCAACCTTACAAGATGAGACGCAGGATACTGGACACTGGACAACTGACCTAACCTTACAAGATGAGACGCAGGATACTGAACACTGGACAACTGACCCAACCTTACAAGATGAGACGCAGGATTCTGGACACTGGACAACTGACCCAACCTTACAAGATGAGACGCAAGATACTGGACACTGGACAACTGACCCAACCTTACAAGATGAGACGCAGGATACTGGACACTGGACAACTGACCCAACCTTACAAGATGAGACGCAGGATACTGGACACTGGACAACTGACCCAACCTTACAAGATGAGACGCAGGATACTGGACACTGGACAACTGACCCAACCTTACAAGATGAGACGCAGGATACTGGATACTGGACAACTGACCCAACCTTACAAGATGAGACGCAGGATACTGAACACTGGATAACTGACCCAACCTTACAAGATGAGACGCATGATACTGGACACTGGACAACTGACCCAACCTTACAAGATGAGACGCAGGATACTGGACACTGGACAACTGACCTAACCTTACAAGATGAGACGCAGGATACTGAACACTGGATAACTGACCCAACCTTACAAGATGAGACGCAGGATACTGAACACTGGATAACTGACCCAACCTTACAAGATGAGACGCAGGATACTGGACACTGGACAACTGACCCAACCTTACAAGATGAGACGCAGGATACTGGACACTGGACAACTGACCCAACCTTACAAAATGAGACGCAGGATACTGGACCCTTGACAACTGACCCAACCTTACAAGATGGCTACCACCTTACATCGTACCGGATTGAAACGAACCTTAAAATCCGGTATTATATAACATTTTATGAATCATACTTACCTACTAGGCAACGGTCAGTTCCTGTCGTCATGCTAATTTATCGATATTTTACCTTTTATTTGGTACTATAAATATAACAATTAATTACGTAACTAAATCTGAGTTTTTACTTAACATTCTGTGGTGTAAATACTAATACTAATAATACTTTAATAACTATTATTTCTTTCAGTGATTTAATTAGTATCTGATCTACTGAACAGAATTCTAGTTTTACTTATGTAGTCTTTTGAATATATATTCAGATTCTGATTTTCTTTATATTTTAGGTCGGTAGTATAGGTATAGGTATATATTTGATTTCTTGTTTATTATCGTATGAGACTATCTTATACTTATACAAATTATAACATTTACAATTCGATAATAAAGGTTTAACCCAGCCAAGGGAAATTCAGTAAAAATAAAACGGTTATAAATACGTTTTTATATAAATACATTAAATAAATATACTATAGGTATTGATACTCGTTGACTGAGGAGAAAGTGACCAATCACTGGGGTTAAAATAAAAAAAATATATTGAGAAAAAAAATGTTTATTTTTGAAAGCCAGTCCGCGACCGCGTCATAATTTAACAACAGGTGAGATTGGGGTCAAACGCTAGCCTATAAAATATATTTAAAAAAAGTTATCGAAAACTTGGGACGCACTTTATGGAAATTGGATTTTGAGGCACAAAAACCAACAGTGTTCATGAAATAAAAATATAAATGTAATACTTTAATCCTCACAGTTTTCGTGTTAAATAAAATATCGTTCATATATATCGTATAAAGTTCAACAAAAAAATTCAGGTCATCAGTCCAATAGTAAGCGTAAATAAATGAGAGTGACTGCAAAGACAAAAGAACAAAGGACAAGAAGTGACAAGTTTCGTCATCGCTTGGTAACAAAGGACGTGACGTCATTTTCAGGAAACTGAAATAAATTGTTACGTAATGATAATTACTAAAAATATTATGTATGTTGATAGTGTTATCTGTGCGCAAAATTATTGCCATCTTTATAGGAAGTATCGGACTGATGCTTCCGCGACTGATTACATTTTTGGATTGTATTAAAATAAAACAAAAAATATTCACTGCTGTAGAACAGATTTAAATTTAAGATCGTTTGTAAAACTAAAATAATGGCCAAGTACGTGTTGGACTCTCACACATTCATTGCATCAATTTTATTTAAAACAAAATTGTTTAATGCCATATATATATTACCAAATGGTGGATTATTTCTTTATTACGAGTATTATTTTAATGTTCCTCCTGACATTCTACCAAAAAATAGCTCCAAAATCGCACATCACCATATGAGATATCTATCAGATATAATACATCGCACATCACCATATGAGTTATCTATCAGATATAATACAACAAATATCATCACATCGCACATCACCATATGAGATATCTATCAGACTCTAGCCTATCAAATGTATACAAAAAATATCATCACATCTTTTAGGAATATCAGTATGGTTCAACTTATAATTGGTTGATTTTTTCCTTCAAGGTGTTACGTTTGTTGATAAAACTGCAAAAAATAATCTGTTAGCAACAGTATAACAGATTTCGTTGTAAATGGCAAGTTTCCTGTATTGCAGCAATGATAATTTCAATGTATGATTCATGACAGATCTAGGTTACCCACTATCATCGTGACGCAAGGATGTTTTACATACCGACTTAAAAAAATGGACTTATAATTTAAAATCTTTTACATAATGAAAAAAAAAAACGAATTTAAATGCCGCGCTAGTCACGTTGAGCGCAAGTTTGAGGTTATTATCTCCATATCTCTGAAGATACATATCAGATCTCAATGAAATTACTACGGTACCACTCTCGGGATATCCCTTTCTCAACAAAAAAATAATCATCAAAATCAGTTCATAAACGACGAAGTAATCCGCGAACAAACATTAAATATATATATATATTTTATGATGATACGGTCGAATTTAGTAACATCCTTTTTTGGAAGTCGGTTAAAAAAGCTATTTTCCAAATCAGTTAAGAAATGAAATTCTGAGGTAACAACATAAAATAAACTGGCCAAGTGCAAGTCGGATTCGCACTCGTAGGGGGAACCCTACGAGTGCGAATCCGACTGGTGGTACGGAAGTACCACACTACAGTATTTTATAAGATCGAGACAAAATACCACTATCATTTTTCGCCAGCAAAAAATAATAATTAATAATCATTTTATCAAAACTGAGCTGTGAGCCGCGTGCTTATTTCTTATAACGCCATCTAACGTCTATCGCTATCTGAGTGAAAGTTAACATGGAGCGTGTTAGGGATCGGCATTTCAATATAACGCCATCTATGGACGTTTACCAAAGCGTTCATAGATGGCGTTATATTGAAATTCCGAAAAAAAACACGTTTCTAGTATGGGGATCCCTATAATTTTAAACTTTATTCTGTTTTTAGTATTTGTTGTTATAGCGGCAACAGAAATACATCATCTGTGAAAATTTCAACTGTCTAACTATCACGGTTCATGAGATACAGCCTGGTGACAGACAGACAGACAGATAGACGGACATCGGAGTCTTAGTAATAGGGTCCCGTTTTACCCTTTGGGTACGAAACCCTAAAGATACGGGCTAATTGAGAACCTCCTCATTTTTGTGAAGTTGGTTAAAAAAGCTTTAAGCGCAAAGGCGATCTTTATGCAAATTGTCACAAAAATACTAAAACAAAAAAAAACTAAACCAGTTAGGTTTAGTTTTTGTTTCGTGAAATTTGATTGAATTGAATGAAAATAATTGTAGAATAATGAACTAAGAATAAAAGCTTTTGAATATATTTGCATTGTATTTATTGTTATATCTCCACGTGTATTCAAATCACCATTTTTACAGCAGTTCCTACGTAAGGTGTACCTTCCATATTGAGAGATAGACACGTTCCTATATATCAAGATGGACGTCCGTATTATTACATTAATTAGCTCCTTGTAGGGAATATGACGTTAAGTGCTTTGTACAAAGATAACACGTGTAACTCGACACTGTTTAAGGAATGAGTAAATTATATAATACAAAAAAAATATCTTTGTTAAAGAACAACACTTGGTCGTGATTTCATCTGATGAAAAGTGATGGTGTGGCCTATGTGTATAATATACCTAGTATGACATTTTGTTTAAATTGTAAGTGCTTATAAATAACAAAATATCATCAAAAGTTGCTCACACGTGTCACGCAAATCGGACACTTAGTCCACCTATACCTATTAATTAAGATGGTTTAAAAACTAAAACAACCGACTTCAATGCCCCGCGAGTCAATTTCAGTAGCAAGTTTGAGACGTTGCTCGTCTTTATCTCTGGAGATACTTATCTTGATGAAATTAAGATAGGACCACCTTGAAAACGTACCCAACCGATTACAAAAATAATAATTTTAATCGCTTCACAATTGACGGAGTAATCGCGTAACATACACAAAAAAAACATACAGATGAATTGAGAACCTCCTTCTTTTTGGAAGTCGGTTGTTTTAGTTTTTAAACCATCTTAATGTATAGGTATACTCGTAGGTGGACTAAGTATCCGATTTGCGTGACACGTGTGAGCAACAATTGATGATATTTTGTTATTTATTTGCACTTACAATTTAAACAAAATGTCAAGGAAGTCGGTTTGAAAACAACCGACTTCCATGCCGCGCGAGTCAGTTTCAGTAGCAAATTTGAGACGTTTATTGACATATCTCTGGAGATACTTAACAGATCTAGATGAAATTACAATACCACCCTTGAGATATATCCTTTACAACAAAAAAATAATCATCATAAAAAACACATTAAAAAAATCTATATAATATAGGGTCGAATTGAGAAACCTCCTCCGTTTGTTGAAGTCGGTTAAAAACTCGCTCGGCTCGCGCGTGTTGTTGCTACAGAAAAAATAAAAAGTGTTGCTGTCACAAAAAAGATAAAATAGTCCTGCAGTTCAAACCATTTTTTTTTCAGTTCTAACCTAACCTAACCTAACCTAACCAAGTGATTTGCATTACTTTCGAGACCGTGACTATCTAGCGTACACATAAAAATATTTTCGAGAGGGCGTACTGCTTGAATTTTTTTTTGCAACAGTGTGCGTCGCAACGACGGCATTCGAATCTACATAATTATCAGACCCGTCTTTAGTCTATGACAACATTAATTAAAAAGATACCCATTGGAAACTTCGTATTATCTAATTATACTAAAATTAATCGAGTTCATGTGGGTATTTGAACATAAGCTTGACTCTTATATCTAAACGCATGTTTACCTCAAGTAAAGGTACGGCCACACCGCGGCGTCCTGCGATCTCCGGGCGCGATCTCAGTACGTTTCAATTGTTTTCTGATCGCGTTTGGTGTCGTGCAAATACTACTGCGCTATCTGATCGCCGCCTAGATCGCGCACGCAGGACGCTGCGGTGTATCCGTACCGTAACAAAGACTGCCAGGAATATTAATTAATGGTAAATAATTCCACGAATTCATATTATTCAACAGAAAACATAGTTTACCTTGTATTTATGTATCACATAACAATTTTAAAGTCCAAATCAAACTGCATTTTTTTATGTGTAACCATGCAAATTTATCCTTATAATAATTTAATGTAATTACTACACAATGAAAGCTGCTTAATAAAAACACTGGCTGGACGCAAAATGATGATAATTTTGTAATCGCATGCAAACGAGTCGTTAAGCCGCTTCATTGTTAACGGCTACAATGCAAAACGCGCCATTATGTTTTAATTGTTAAAAGCAATTTGTTTCATAATCGTCCTTTTAAATACCAATCGCTTCATGTTGCTATTCAATTTTTTCTGAAAACTCATGTAAAACGGCATCGTAGCGTAAGAAAAAAAAACCTTTTTAAATTCCCAATAGACGAGCATGTGTCATATCTCACCTCAAACTATCATAAAAATGGCGAACAGATTCGTGCTAAACACCCGAGTGAACGCAAGTTCAGTAATAATAGGTCACTCGGGTGTTCGGCACGAATCCGTCTGCCTTTTTTATGATAGTCTGAGTATCTTACCTAATTTTAAAAGAGGATGTGGTCAAACATTGAGGGCCCAGTGGTGTAGTGGGAGAATGGTCGGCTTTGGCGCCAGAGGTACCTCGTATGTTTCTGGAAATTTTCAACAAAGGTACGGCAAAGAAGGGAAGCCGTGTCAATAAACTTGCTCGTCAGCTCGTTCTATACATTTACAACCGACTTACGAAAAAGTTCTCAATTCGTCTGTATGTTTTTTCGTATGTATGTTACGCGATTTCTCCGTCAATTGTGAACCGATTCGAATTATTCTGTTTTTTTATTGGTAGGGTACATTTTCAAGGTGGTCCCATTGTAATTTCATTGAGATCTGTTAAGTATCTCCAGAGATATGGAGATCATCATCGTCATCAGCCTGTGTCAGTTCACACTGCTGGACGTAGAAGGTAGGCCTCTCCCAAGATGCGCCACTGAGCCAGATCTTCGGCTCTTCTTTTCTAGTCATATATGTTATTTTAATATGTTATTTAGTCATATATATGTATCTTCAGCCAGATATGGAGATAAACATCTTAAACTTAGTACTAAAAATTACTCGCGAGGCATTTGAAGCCGGTTTTTTTCGTTTTGTTAACGATATTTAAAATTATTTAAAATATTTTCTTAGCTAGCGTTTGACCACTGTCTGACCACTGTCTGACCACTGTCTTTCTTGGTGGTAAGCGATCATGTGGTCGAAGATAGTGGACATAATACAAAACTTGATGTTGACTATGGCTCCAAAAAGATGGGAATAAAGAAAAAATAACTGGCCAAGTGCAAGTCGGACTCGCACTCGCATTCCGTAACACAGTTAAGTGTTCCATAACTATGATTTTTGGCAACTACAAAATTAACTTTGTTTTTCATAGTGTTTGTATGAAAAACAAAGTTATCTTTGCGGTCGCCATATCTCTTAAACTGCTGACTGTATCTCGTTCAAACCAATTTTCGTTGTTAGTTTTTATTGAGATCTACAGCATATATTTTTATAGATTTTTCTCTCCCATACTTTAAAAGTTAGAGGGGGGGGGGGGGGGACACACATTTTACCACTTTAGACGCGCCTATCTTTCAAATGCTTGACTTTGAGCCTCAATGTTATTTTTGAAGACCTATCCATAGACATCGCACACGTATAGGTCTGAAGAAATTTTTTTGTTTGTTTCATTTCTATGTATGGGATGCCCCCCCTTAAACTTTTTTTTTTTTTTTGTATAAAAATCGGAACGCGGTTTACAGAATACATCTACCTACCAAGTTTCAATTCTGCATACGGACGGACAGACAGACAGACAGACAGACAGACAGACAGACAGACAGACGGACAGACAGACATGACGAATCTATAAGGGTTCCGTTTTTTGCCATTCGGCTACGGAACCCTAAAAACCAGCTCCTAGTGGACATTTGTCTTCAATGGTTCACTGAATGCCGGTTTGATGTCAGCTAGAAGTCAGAACGGCAACCGGGTGTGACTTGTGATAGTTATCACATTGCCGTCTCCCTATATCAGACACTTGTCTGATGGAATCATAACATCAGACACTTGTCTGACGGAATCATACTAATGATTTAAACTCTATTCAACGTCACTAAATATTTTTTGGCCTACCATTAAAAATATAATTTTTTTTTCTAACGACGCCGGAGAGAAGACTGTTATTATAAGACCACCGCCATCTGAACTTATATTGAAGGCTATATGGAAAGTAAGTCTGAGGATACGTGATAAGTCAAATCTGCAAAACGACATCTGCCGGAACTGAACACAAGTAATTATAACAAATGACAGTCTTTATGCAAATTGTCACAAAATAAAAACTAAACCTAACTGAATAATTGTTGAATAAT
This sequence comes from Cabera pusaria, assembly GCA_954871355.1. NCBI lineage: Eukaryota > Metazoa > Arthropoda > Insecta > Lepidoptera > Geometridae > Cabera > Cabera pusaria. Next base: position 25,454,838 of record OX940901.1, on the reverse strand, counting down.
GATGTTAGTAGATAAGTAAACGATCAGACGATTAAATAACGTGGTTCATAATGGTTGTTAACTGCATGTGTACGTGACTGCACACTGGTACACTACACTAACTGTGCCTTTATCTGTGAAGATACGCCAGCCTTCCATTTATATCGAGAACAATAAAAGGTAATTAAATATGGAAATAAAGTTATTTATACAATGATTATCATGTACAGTGAAATAAGAATCTTTGACAATTATATACCAGACCAGTCTAATTACACTAAATACGAATTAATACTCTAGTATAAGACTGTACCACCAGTGGATACTACCTCATTGTCAGATATAAATAATGTCTAACATGTTAAAGACACAATGATAAGTGAAAATACTGAATGTGTCAGACTTAACATGTTATTGTCGTACATGTTGTGATTGTTCCTTTAGCTAATAAAAATTGTTATAAAGTACTTTATTATTCCTAATAAATAATATATAAACATTAAAAATTAACCTTGAGATTTATCACTCCATTTTATACAAAAAATTCTTTATGGTAAACCCTACTACAATATTGTTCTAAGGAGATTGAAATGCAATAATATTCCAATATAATCCAATATAAACATTATTTCGCAATCTCATATTCGTGTTGCAGGGAATTCCATTCGACGTGAATCAGTTTGAGAAATCGACGTACGTGCGACGCCGCGCGGACTCACTCGTCAATGTCAATGTCAATAATTATGGTGAAATACTGAGAAACTTATACTTGCTCCTATTTTAGGTTTCCTTTTAGGGTTCCGTAGCCGAATGGCAAAAAACGGAACCCTTATAGATTCGCCATGTCTGTCTGTCTGTCTGTCTGTCCGTCCGTATGTCACAGCCATTTTATTCCGAAACTGTTAGGACCACAGAATTGAAACTTCGTAGGTAGATGTATTCTGTAAACCGCTTTCCGATTTTTATACAAAAATAAAAAATATAAAAGTTTAAGGGGGGGCATCCCATACATGGAACTGGAACAAAAAAAAATTTTTTCTTCAAACCTACACGTGTGGGGTATCGATAGATAGGTCTTTTAAAATGACATTGAAGTTCCTAAAATCATTTTTTCTCAAAGTCAATCCTTCAAAAGATAGGCGCGTCTAAAGTGGTAAAATGTGTGTCCCCCCCCCCCCCCCCCTCTAAATTCTAAAGTAAGGGAGTGAAAAATCTAGAAAAAATATATTCTGTAGATCTCAATAAAAACTTTCAACAAAAATTGGTTTGAACGAGATACAATCAGCAGTTGTTGAGATATAGCGACCGCAAGTAGTTGTAGTTGTGAAAAATCATAGTTATAGAATACTCTACTGTGTTACGGAACCCTACGAGTGCGAGTCCGACTTGCACTTGGCCAGTTTATTTTATATTAAACATGTCAAAGAGTCTCAATCTCAAACTATACAATACAATACACATCAAATATTCTTTATTGCATACCAATTACTGTATATCTATACAACGATCTATAATTATATTTACGGTATTGCAATGGGCAGGCTTAGCGTTGTTAGCGATCTCTTCCAGATAACCTGTGGATGGACAGAAATACAGGAAGAGTGAGACGGTGGTGAACAGTAATAAGTGATGTTGTTTAAAAGGAAGCTGAAGCAGTGGGAGAAGTTTATTAAGGATCTAGCTGTACCCGCGACTTCGGCCGCGTGGAATAGTGTCTTTGGGTAGCATTAACTAATAAGACACATACGTATCCCTTATTCCCATTTGTTATTTTACACTCTTGAGGGTAAAACTTTTACAAACTTTGAATGTCATATTTATTTATATCAAATAAACAGCCTAAAAATAAGTCTCAAGCTTTTAGCTATAAAATGACGATACTTCCTTACAACTTTTCATCCCCCCTTTCAACCCTTTACAACCCTTTTTTCACATTAAAAAGTAGACTGTGTCCTTTCTCAGGCTTTAGACTATCTGTGAACTAAATTTCATTTAAATCGGTTCTGTGATTTTGGCGTGAAAGTGACACAGACAGACAGACAGAGTTACTTTCGCATTTATAATATTATTAGATAAGGATTATCGTTTTTTTTTATATACTTAAGTATGTGACATGTATTTTTACAATAACAAAGGCAAAGGACAATTGCTTACCACCTCTGCTTAATGTTCATGAAAAAAGAAAAAAAAACAGACAGACGAATTGAGAACCTCCTTCTTTTTGGAAGTCGGTTGAAAAAAAGCATACATATTCAACGACCGAATAAACAAAACGTAAAATGGTTTACCTTCATGCCGTCCTTCCATAATGTTGAAAAGGGTCCTAATCTAATACTATAAGAATCTTTGTCCTGACATACTGACTGACTGACAGACAACGCACAACCTAAACCGCTGGTCGTAGAGACTTGAAATTTGGAGGGTATATTTGTCTTAGTACGTAGGGGTGTACTAAGAAAGGATTTTTCAAATTTCACCCCTGAAGGGGATGAAACGGGGGTTCAAAGTTTCTATGGAGAAACATTATTAGATAGTCTTTTCTATTCGAAACTTCACACAAGTGCTTCAGGACATAAATAAGTAAATACGTGTTTTAGGTTTTTTCAAAATTAGAAATTTGGCATGCAGATAGTTATTACGACGATAGTTCCCTATTAGAAAGGATTTTCCGAAATTCAACCCTGAAGGGGATGAAACGGGGGTTCAAAGTTTGTATGGAAAAACAAGATTAGATAGTATTTTCTATTCGAAACTTTATACAAGTGCGGATTGCGCTGAAATTTGGCATGCAGATAGTTATTACGACGTTAGTTCCCTCTGAGAAAGGATTTTCCAAAATTCTTTTCTATTCAAAACTTCATACAAGTGCTTCAGTAAAAATATAAGTAAATACGTATTTCATGTTTTTTTGAAATTCCACCCCTAAGAGGGTGAAATGGAGTAACAAAGTGTGAAAATCTATATTGTTTCGGATTGCGCTGAAATTTGGCATGCAGATAGTTATTATGACGATAGTTCCTTCTGAGAAGGATTTTCCAAAATTCACCCCTAAAGGGGATGAAACGGGGGTTCAAAGTTTGTATGGAAAAACAAGATTAGATAGTATTTTCTATTCAAAACTTCATACAAGTGCTGCAGTAAAAAAATAAGTAAATACGTGTTTCAGGTTTTTTTGAAATTACCCCCCTAAGAGGGTGCAATGGGGTAACAAAGTGTGAAAATCAATATTGTTTCGGATTGCGCTGAAATTTGGCATGCAGATAGTTATTTTGACTTAGGTATCCGCTTAGAAAGAATTTTTCATAATACACTCTTTAAGTGGATGAAGCGGGGGTTCAAAGTTTGGATAGTCGTTTTATTCGACATTTAACACAAGTACTTCTGTTAATAAATAAGTAAATGCGAGTTTCAGACTTTTTCAAAATGCCACCCTAAGAGGATAAACTGGGGTAACAAAGTCTAAAAATCAATATTTTTTCGGATTGCGCTGAAATTCAGAATGCAGATAGTTATTATGACGTAGATACCCGCTCAGAAATGATTTTCTGAAAATTCCTCCCGGATACGGAACGGGGATTCAAAGTTTGTATGGCGAAACAAGATGGGATAAAGTACGTGTTGTAGGATTTTACTAAATGGGGTAGATAACAAAGTCTGTAAATTTAGATTTTTAGGGTTTTGTAAATATGAATCCCGGATTGCCTTAGTCACGCGATAACATGAAAACGGGTGAACCGATTTGGCTAATTCTTATTTGATGTGTTAATCGTTAAATGTATAAATAATAACTCAAAACCTGGTTTTTTAGTACGAGTACTTGTATATCCGCCCTATTAAGGGTTAAATTAATATTAATTAATGTATGTTCTGTGCAATATCCGATGAGGAAAAGCGTTCAAGTGTTACATATTACTTCAAGATTTATCTTTGTAATTGGACAGTAAATATTTGGAATTTAACTTTATTAAATGACTATACGCTGCAACGATAGATAGATAAGCAGTTTTATGCTTAAAATGTTTATCCCAAAGAATGATTTTTCAGTATTTTCAGTGTGCTTAGATTGTAGTGATTTTAGAGGACTTCTAGTGGTAGGACTTCTGCTATTCCGCCTGAGGCGGTACCACCACTTTGCCGATTAATTCAGCCGCGAAATAGAAATGTTTTTCTGTTTGAATGGCAAAGTGTCCAGTGACATTACATTACATTACATTACAGGGCATGTGAAACATGAAATCTTTATGTCTCGAGGTAACAGGCACAGTGCATTTGGCATGCCTCTGTATCTGCAATAGATAGACGTCAACGCTTACCATGAGAGCGCATTCTTGTTCTGTCACCTCATGTCATAAAAAAGTATATAGAACTCCTGCGGCAATCGTTCTAAAAATCGATCAGGCTGGTTTTGAGTTGAGATCTGCTATAATAATAGTAATAATGTTGTATGAAATCTACTGTTAATTTGGGAATTATTATAGAATTGTTTGTAGAGGCACAGATTATATAATAGTTACTGCGTAAGTAGAGGCCCATCCGTAGCCTTCGTAGACGTCGTCGTACATAGTTTCTAGGTCATTTACAAAAAATACAATATTTTCATTAATATGGCACTTGTTAGTGGTACTTGGTCGGTGAAATTAACCTATATTTGTAGAGTCGAGAGTAAGTAGAGTTTTATACATGCATTGTATTTTTACTTTCGTTGGTTGAATTTACATACTGTTAGAAACTTTAATCAAATTAATATAAAAAAAGAATGATCACAAACAACACTAAATGATTTATTAACAATTCTAAAATAATTATACAAAGTGACGTGGACCTAGAGGGACAACCGTACAGTACGAGCGCACACCAGCAAATAGGCTGAAATGCGGTGAGCGCGCTCCTTTTATAGTGACGCGCGGGGGGAGGCTGCTAAGGCGATGATTTTCTCCTAACACGGCCTCTCCTGACGAGGCGGCGTCCTCGCAGCCCTGCTCGGAGCCAGCGGCAGCGGGGGCGGCAGCGGCGCAGGCAGCCTCTCGCCTCCACAGGTCGCCGCGACACAGGCAGGACCGGGGACTGGCGGAGTTGCATCATCCAGATGTATAGTGGACACCATGGCGTCATCAGGACGCGAAGAACTCGCATCGGCACTATTCTGACCAAAGCATAAGCTCTCATCATTTTCACCACAGCCTAGAACAATTGACACATACATAAGTAAAAATAAAATATTTCATTAAACAATTAAAGCGTTTTTTGTATATGAGAGTTTCACATAGTCAAAGTTTGCATGCATGTACCATTGGACTTAGATATTTATTCAACTACAAACTTATGTTTGACAAGAGCCCGAAGGCTAACACAAACATTCATACTCGTGGTCTTCCCAGATAGATATACACCGACGCTCAATGTTCATACGATCACTGAGGCTTACACAGCACGTCTAGGTCACTTACGAGTATGAAATACGTAATTACAAATAGACATTGGATTTACACAGGTCTCTTCCCAGAAATAACATCGACGCTTCAAGAGCATAGCTCCGAGACTAATACGACACGTCTAGGGCAACCCAGATACCAATGTGAACAAACGTAAAGGGTTTACACAGGTCTTTTCCCAGAAAAAAACATCGATGCTTCAAGAGCATAGCTCCGAGACTAATACGACACGTCTAGGGCAACCCAGATACCAATACGTTTGAAAAGAAATAGGATTTACACAGGTCTCTTCCCAGAAAAACATCGATGCTTCAAGAGCAGAGCTCCGAGACTAATACGACACGTCTAGGGCAACCCAGATACCTGTGGGCTTCATTCACCCCGATGCTCGGTGGAAAACCAGAGGCTTACACAGGTATCTACTGAAGTACCCACCTACAGTACTAAGGTATATATCTAATGGTACAATGCAACACAAACAAAAAAAATCTCAGCTGTAAGAAAAATTAATTAGTACACAAGTTATTACAAATGACACTCACTATCAAAAAATGCTGCGCAAGTATCGGGTGTCCACTCGCCGCGCCACGGCACCATATATTCGGCGGCGGCTTGCGTGGTTTTGCCATAAGAGCCGGCCAGCAACCGTAACTCATACCGGCCGTTCGGTAATCGCTTGATTACGGTGTATGGGCCGCGCATTCCGCTGTCTAGTTTGCCTGCACTTTGAGTCTGTTTAATGACATAGACTTGATCATTAAGGGCAAACTTGCGAGGAGCAGTACGATTTTTATTAACGTACTCGTCCTGCTTCCTTCGATTATCGCTAAGCAACGTGTCGGCCCGCTGGCGGCGAAGCTCGCGCCACGACTCACGGTTACTACTAGAACCCTCAACTGCGATGTCTCTTATGAGAGAATTGATCACAGGCGTAGTGGAGTCGGTGCCGATAAGCAAATTGAGTGCAGAGCACTGAGTGGTCTTTTGTTTAGTGATATTAAGTACTAACTGTAACTTCCAAAGTACATTAGACCACATTTCGTTTTTATGGTTGACCTCCACCCTAATCATGTTCAGTACTGTACGGCAATATCGCTCTACTTGGCCGTTCGCCTGATGCATACCGGGTGTGATGAGGTGCAGTTCGACACCAAGCTCAGACATCGAAGATTGAAACTCTGAACTCTCGAACATGCGTCCTCTATCGCACACTAACAACTGAGGCGTTCCGAATAGGGACATCGCATTGGTGATAACACGCTTGAGTTCAGTACTATCTTGCCTGTACATTGGGTAAAGAAGGCAGTACTTAGTGAACGAATCCACAAGGATAAAAATGTATTTGTAGCCGTTTGATTCTGGCAACACCCCTAACACATCGACATGAACCGTTTTAAACGGATCGGATGGCTTTTGCCATGAAGTAATGGGTTGAAGGGGGGCTCTTGGTACTCGCTTATGCGCCAAACACACAACACAATGAGAAACGTATTTCTTAACAAAATGACGCATACCCGGAAACCAAAAGTGTTTAATAATCAAATCGAGCGTCTTTTCAACGCCGATGTGATCATGTTCGTCATGAAAAGCGCGCAATAAACTTAACCTATAAGCTTTAGGTACATAACAAAGTAACCGCGTGTCTTCACCGGTGACGTCATACTTGTAGTACAGTATGTCATTTTTTTTGACATAACGTGTACTATCAAGCTGACCATCATTTAACTTTTCCATCAGCGTGGTAGTCTCCTCGTCAGCCGCTTGTGCCACTTGTGCCCAATTTAAGGGTCTTTTCGCGGCACAAACGTTGACCGGGTTTCTACTGAGGTAGTCAGCGTGGGCCATAAGGGTACCTTTGCGGTACTCCAACGTAAAGTCAAAGTCTTGGAGGTACATCCACCAGCGTGCCACTCTCGGTAGGAGATCCTTTTTTCGCTGTGTCATTTTAAGTGCGTTGCAGTCAGTCACGACTTTAAAATGCTTGCCAATCAAATATTGGCGAAAGTGCTGCAACGATTTTACAACAGCAAGGGTCTCCAGTTCATAAGAGTGGTACCTTGGTTCCGCACCCACGGTGACCTTACTGTAGTAGGCAACCACATGCTTACGACCATCACTGTGAACCTGCATGAGTACCGCACCGTAGCCCATCGAACTTGCGTCCGTATGAACTTCGGTGGGTAATTTCGGGTCGAATATAGTGAGAACAGGCTCTGTGGTCAAAGCTGTGATAATACTCTGGCGCGATTGTTCCTGGTCCTCGCCCCAGTGGAAAGGAACACCCTTGCGAGTCAAGGCCGCAATGCTAGCCGTCTTAGCAGCGTAACTTGGAACGTATCGTCGAAAGTAACCGGCCAGTCCCAAAAATTGGCGAACTTGTTTTACGTTAACTGGTACTGGTGAATTTACTAAAGCCTCGACTTTGCGCGGACTCGGCCGCACCTGACCGTTACTTATTAACCTTCCAAGATACTCCACCTCGGTAGCTAAAAACACGCATTTGCGTAGGTTTATAGAAAAACCTGCCTCCGTCAAGGTTTTCAGCACTGAGTCGAGGAGGTCCAGGCCCTCCTGAATAGAGTTGCTGGGAAGCAGCACATCATCGATGTAAACAAGAGCGCGACCCGATTCGATGAACGGTTTGAGGGTATCAGATATGATTCGTTGGTAGACAACCGGTGCGTTCGCAAGACCATAAGGCATTTTCAGGTATTCGTAATGCCCCTCTGGTGTTACGAACGCAGTCTTGGCTATGGAGTCCTCACTTAGAGAAATCTGATGGAAGCCAGTAACCATATCAAGCGCACAATAATATTTACTTTTCCCCAGCCTATCTACGTGATCGTCAATCAACGGAAGTGGGTAACGGTCTTTGACGGTCACCTGGTTCAAAGCTCTGAAGTCTACAACCATTCTATCCGAGCCGTCCTTCTTTTTAACTAACAGGACAGGGCTAGCATAATCGGATTCGGATTCCCTAATTATCTCTTTACTTAACAAGTCGCGAACTATAGCGCGGACCCTCAACTTCTCGTCGTAAGACAATTTATACGGTCGGTAGCACACGGGAACATCGCTAGTAAGTCGAATCTGCATTTGTCCGGTTTTAACCGTTGTGGTAGCTGTACCGGTTAAAAAGCTGTCTGAATATTTATCAAGAACTTTAACAAGACGTTCTTTCTCGTCTCCCACTACTGGGGTATTTATTTGATCGACCTGCAGACTCGACTTCACTTGCGTAACGCTATTCACAAAACCGTCTTTTCTGACAATCCGTTGAGAGTCGGACGTTCGAATATACGCAATACCCTCTCTATTTAAGACGTCCGTACCTATGATCACAGGCGTACTGAGACAACCGCGGGGAACCACATAAAAGTCGACTTCTAACGATATTTCACTGAAGTCAATCGGCAATGTGACATAAGATGTCGCTTGTATCTCCGTACCGCCTAAACCACGTAACAATTGCATGCCGGGATTTGTTTTACAAGAAAAGTGCTTTAACACGTCGGCAGAGATCAACGAAATGTATGAGCCACTATCTATAAGTACATCTGTAGGTATTCCGCACAAAACAGCAGTGACTACATCGCGATTTTCGAAACTACCGTCAATTTCGCGACAAAAGTTTACGTTGCCTTTATTACGTGATTCGGAACGTTCTTTTGCAAAACACATACTTTCGTTATGGCCTTTCTTTTTACAAAATGTGCACTTTTCGACAGGGGGCTTCGGGTTAGTCGAAGATTTGTTATTATTGACCGGCCCCGGTGTTGGCGCTTTATCCTTTGCGGGGCAAGAATTAAAACTGTGGCCCCAACGTCCGCATGAATAACAACGTACCGACGACAACCTATCTTTAGCACGTCGCTTATGTGGGACACTATCCTTGTTCGAATCACTGACACTAACACTAGTCGAGGGCGCATACGGATAACTGCGTTTCCTACTCGTTTGGGCAATATTTGTTTTATTTGACACACTTATTTTAGGCTTGATATAGATTGACAGAAATTCCACTATGCTGGCAGGCAACAGTTTTGCATTAATTGCAGCCGCACGTATTTGAGGGTCTGTTATACCGCGAATAATTATGGCAGTCAGAAGTTCATCGCTGAGACCTCTAACTGCGCGCAATCGTAACAAGGACCTACGTGCATACTCTGCATAAGTGGAATATCCGTCGGAATCTGTACACATCACTTCGAAAAGAATATTCGCGACGTCGACGTGTCGTGGACACAAAGTTTTTAGTTCTTGTTTAAAGTTGGACCACGCGCGTTCACTATGTACCCACTGGCCAAGCCACGAGCGCGCCTCGCCCTTCAAACAATTTCCGATTCGCGAAAGACACTCGCTATCATCCCAACGGTTTTTAGCACGCGCACGATCCACTTCATCACACCACACATTGACGTCATGAACAGCAGGGTCGAAATCAGACACAAAATAATGGTTTGGTCTCACCGGGTTTAACGAGTTGATAGCGTTAACAAACTGCTCCATCACGTCGCTCGCTGAAGCTTGCGCGGTGACAGGCGGAAGAGCAGACATGGCGGTAGGCTCGACCGATGCTGAATCATGCCCGCTGAAGGGCGTAGCAGCGCCGGTCTCGCTGGCAGCGAGCGAAGCCGTCGATCCGCCTGGGCGGCCGCCCGGCGCGGCCAGCGCGACCGCGTCGCCAGCCACTGAGCTGGCACGCACAGCCTCCAGCGCGCCCAACCTGTCTAAAATAGCTCCAAGCTGCTGCCCGATATCGGGCGGCGATGGTGTGCACTCCCTGGGTCGTTTGGCCTTTCGTCCCGTGGATGGCATTATGTAAAACGGCAGAATAAGGATCAGATAATGTCACCAGCGGAGTGGCAAACGTCGTCTGATCCCACTTCTGATGTTAGAAACTTTAATCAAATTAATATAAAAAAAGAATGATCACAAACAACACTAAATGATTTATTAACAATTCTAAAATAATTATACAAAGTGACGTGGACCTAGAGGGACAACCGTACAGTACGAGCGCACACCAGCAAATAGGCTGAAATGCGGTGAGCGCGCTCCTTTTATAGTGACGCGCGGGGGGAGGCTGCTAAGGCGATGATTTTCTCCTAACAATACATTTATTAAAAATTCTAAGTCCAAACTGTTGAATTTACGCTTGTGTAAATAGTTGCGAAATATTATTTTACACACTTTACAAAAAAGGAGGAGGTCTCAACAATCTGTATTTTTTTAAATGTTTGTTACCAGTCAGACCTCCGTCAAATCTTGGCCGATTTGAAAAAATCTTTTTTGTGTGAGAGATTATGCCTCCTGTTTGATCTCAATCAAATTTTATCGAGATTTGACAATTATCTCCGGAGATATGGAGATAAACAATATAAACAAATTTAATACCTTGATGACATGATTATGATAGTGGATATTTTCACTATTGCGGCATGTGGATTCGTTTTTTTTTCGTTTTGTAAATGATCTTAAATTATAGGTAAGGCAATTTAAATACAAGAAAGTAAGTATTTCAACATACAACAAATAAGAATCATAAAAAAATTACAATCCAGTTAAATACAACCCGGGTGAACAGGTATCTTCTAGGTAAGCGTGCTACATCGTCGCATCACATCATCACTTAACATCAGGTGAGATAGTGGTCAAACGTACACCTATATAAGTAGTATAAAAAAATAGAAACCTAACAAATAAAACCTGATTCTCCTTACATAATGATTTAAAAGCGTTATTAATATCAGTCACAAATAACGATAGGTTTATTATGCTGTCAATAATACTCGTATCTGTAGGTAATATTCAGCAAAATAACATCAACTGTCATCGACATCAAACGAGCATGACCAAACATGTCTCCGCCAGTCACCACACACGAAGTAGGTACACATATATAGTATGACTAACCAGAGTTGTTTGTAGGTCTGTCGACGTCACAGTGAATGTGGTAGTCACTACACAGCGCTGTTGCCATGCGGCGACTGTTCACATCAACTGACGCAACTATATTGCAATCAGTATAAATTCTAACTACTTGAGTTATCTATGAAGATGTAGCTAAAGTGGAAATAATATTAGAATACTAAATATGCGTTTATTTAGTTAATTTGAATAAAGCATTTTCTTAATTTTTTTTATATGAGACTTGCTGATACAAGCGACTTGCTGATACAAGCAAATTGCTGATACAAGCGACTTGCTGATACAAGCGACTTGCTGATACAAGCGACTTGCTGATACAAGCGACTTGCTGATACAAGCGACTTGCTGATACAAGCGACTTGCTGATACAAGCGACTTGCTGATACAAGCGACTTGCTGATACAAGCGACTTGCTGATACAAGCGACTTGCTGATACAAGCGACTTGCTGATACAAGCGACTTGCTGATACAAGCGACTTGCTGATACAAGCGACTTGCTGATACAAGCGACTTGCTGATACAAGCGACTTGCTGATACAAGCGACTTGCTGATACAAGCGACTTGCTGATACAAGCGACTTGCTTCACGCAGACCAAGAATTTAGTAGCGTATGTTCATACTCATGCTATAAAGTGTCTTCTTGTTAAATTGCAGTAAGATCGGATCGTTCGTTTAGGTGGCATTCGAGGTAACTAACAAACAGACATAGTGACAGAGTTACACACATTTTTATCATATAAATAAGTCTCGATAAAAAATATATAAATAATATATAATATAAAGTCTGTCTAAGTAAGTACTTACAAGTGAGACACTCACGTAACGCTAAGTGAAAATATCTTTTACATAAGTTTAACTGTGGCGTAGAAAAATATAGTTAAGTAGAATTTTACGCGTTATGCTGGGTACACACCGAGAGAACGAATCTTTTATCTATACAGGTGTGTAGCTACATATCTCTTTATTCAAGCGTTTGATAGCGTTCGTTTGTCCCGGTGCGTACTCGTACCTAGTATAACTGGAAAAAAGTATTGAATTTTAGTTGTTCTATATTTCATTGACCATTTGTCAAAATCTCGAATAACTTCTGATCATAACCATAACTTAAGTGACCACATCATCACTAACATCAAAAGTTAGATCTAGATTGGTCAGTTTTTAACTTCTGTAGAAGTCACCAATACTTATCATAAAAGACCAAAATGACTACACATAGATTCGCCTAAAAAAATCATTTTAAAACTTGTCCTAAAAATAATACGATGACCTAAAAACGAACATTTCACCCTGTTATCTTGTAGGTATATTATGAGCAATATATAGATAAGATGATTCACTTAACACGTGTGAAGTGCGGGTTTGATTCCGTGCGAGACGTGCCGACGACGGTTAGTAACACAGCTCGCACGATTGCGTCAGAATCATCGTCTTTTGTCCAGCCGACGTCACGGTGACGGCAAATATAAGTTAGTTCTTTATTGTAACTTGCTTTGTTTGTTACAATCTAGTAATACCTATCGTCATTACGATAGATCTAGTACTCGTTCAGTTTTGTGACGCTAACTGGCTGAGTATATGACATATAATAATATAACAGAGAATAAACTAAATTCAGAATCATTACTTCATCATAATTAGCAGCCAGTATTCGTCCACTGCTGGACATAGGCCTCTTCTATGAAAATCAATCAATCAATTTTATTTGTCAGAATGTAGGTAGACTCAAAGATATGCAAGGATGTCATAGCCGATTTAAGATTCCCGTATACATTCTTATCCCTTAAGGCAAACAAATATTTAAATTATATTACAAAGGTTAAATTAATCATAAAGTTAGTACTTATTCAGAATTACAATTACGGCACGCCACTAAGCTCGATCTTCAGGTCTTTGTGTCCAACCGCTGCCTGCCAGCTTGCGTATATCATCGCTCCACCTAGCTGGAGGGCGCCGTATGCTTCGTTTACCGAGCCGTGGTCTCCAATCTAGAACTCTTCTACACCAACGGTTATCGTTACTACGATCATGATTAAATTATAACACTGAACTTGTGAAAGCTTTTTTATGTGTTTGTCAAAGATTAGCTACCTTTGATGACATACGGAGCCGAGACGTGGACACTCACAGTCCGACTGGTCCACCAGTTTAAAGTCGCTCAGCGAGCTATGGAGAGAGCTATGCTCGGTATTTCTCTGCGGGATCGAATCCGGAACGAAGTAATTCGCCAGAGAACTAAAGTTATCGACATAGCTCAACGGATTAGCAAGCTGAAGTGGCAGTGGGCTGGTTATATCTGCCGCAGGATTGATTACCGTTGGGGTAGACTTGTCCTAGAGTGGAGACCGCGAATCGGAAAACGTAGCGTAGGACGTCCTGTGACCAGGTGGAGCCACGCTGCCTTGCCTTTTTGCTACCCAACTAAGGTTGTCCGACGAGGTGAGGTATCTAGGCGTCACCCTTGACAGCAAACTTAACTGGGCAAAACACATCGACAACAAAATTAAAAAGGCTACCATATCCTTCTGGCAATGCAGAAGAATGTTAGGAAAAACATGGGGACTCAGCCCAAAGATAACCCTATGGCTCTACAACACTGTGATAAGACCTTCCGTCACTTACGGAGCCCTAGTATGGTGGCCCAGAACTAAATTAAGCACATTCAACAATAAACTACAAAAGTTTCAGCGATTGGCATGCGTAGCGGTAACGGGCTGCATGAAAACTACACCTACCGCAGCTCTCGAGGCCCTAATGGGCTTAAGCCCTCTACATCTACACATCCAACAAGAGGCAGCAACCTCCGCCTACAGGCTTAAGGCACTGAATCTTTTGGAAATAGATAACCATGCAGCCCATACACAAATTATCAAAGAATTTGCAACAACAAACATATTGATAAAATCGGTGTATGACAAGGTACCTAAACAGTTTAACTTTACAAAACACTACACAATACAACTACACGAAGAACCTAGTGACAATTCAAACATACACGAAGTAAGAATTTACACAGACGGTTCTAAGATGAACACAGGATCAGGTGCAGGGACGTTCTCGGACGACTTCAACATCCACACAGCAACACCCCTGGGCATGCACAACTCCATCTTCCAGGCGGAATGTGTCGGTAAAATCCAGGCGGCATCAGCGGTACTCCAACGGCAGGTATTTGACCAAACCATCAGAATACTCTCCGATAGTGCAGCTGTGCTACGAGCCCTTCAAAGGTATGACTACTCATCGGGGCTAACCATGCAGTGTCACCAACTACTAGAAGAGGTATGTAAACATAATCGCATAACCCTTCAGTGGATTAAAGGTCATAGTGGATCCAGAGGCAATGATGCGGCTGATGAACTGGCAAGGAGAGGATCTAACCTGCATCCCGCAGGAGTAGAACCGATAATACCCATACCATTCAGTCAAATCAAAGCTTGGATTCGTGAAAACATAAGGAAACAACATCAAGAATACTGGGCTGGCTTAAAGGAATGCAGACAGTCGAGAGAGGCGTTCCCGGAATTAAATTCCAGATACTCCCGAAAACTGCTGAACCTAAAACGTGAGAAACTCCGACAAATGGTCGGAATAATCACAGGACACTGCCCACTAAACAAACACCTATTTATCATAGGTGTCACCGACAGCCCTCTGTGCAGAGGATGTATGGAGGCTGAGGAGACGGCCGCGCATGTGCTACTGGAGTGCAGTAGCGTGGCGGCACAGCGGCGAACACTCCTCGGGTCCCCGACGATAATGCAAGAGGCCTGCACCGGCACCAGCGAGCTGCTGGCCTTCCTCGCAGACATCGGATGGCTGGACTGATGCGCCACCAACCACACGCAAAAAAGGCCGACATACGGCCTAGTTGTGGAAAGGAGCCCGCGCACCAAGAACCAAGTAAGTAAGTAGACCAGGTTGAGCGACGACATACGCAAAGCGGTGGGCAGTGACTGGAAGAGAAGAGCCGAAGATCGGGCTCAGTGGCGCATCTTGGGAGAGGCATACGTCCAGCAGTGGGCTAATACAGGCTGATGATAATGAGCTACCTTTGGTCACCATTTTACATATGTGAAAGTGATCATCTATTATGCATAGACTAAAAAAGTATTGTAGAGTGACTTAATCGATTCAGTGTTTTCAATAACTGTTACTATCTAACCTATAATAAAATTCTATAATTTCCCGTGGAAATGCGATCCTTAGACCAAACATTAGCAATATATCCATTATTTGTGTAAAAGAAAAAAGTCCATACATAGCAACAATATGTCAGTTCCCACAGAATAATAAACGCTAACGAGTGCATGTTTCATTAACGGGTTTTCTCGCTACTTGGCGGCTACAGTATAAACCCTCGCACAAACACACCCACGTGGATCAGTCTATATCTATACACATGCACATGTGCTGCCCGTGCCCCGCGGCTTTGTCCGTGTTAAAAAGTATCCCATAAATTGTAATTGTGCCAAATTTCATCCCAAGTAGTTCTGTCATTTTTAACCGAACCACAGAATAAATAACAGTACATAGAATGTGTAACAAAAACCTATTTATCTTAACATATAAACTTATACATAATATGAGTAGGATAGTGTTGGTGATCGCATAGTGTCGAACTTGGTCAGAAATCAGTTTACGAATTCAATTGGCTAAATAAGAAGACTGCAATACTTTATTTGACACTGACTTTGACATTAGAGACGTCAACAGACAGCCAACCTGAAGAAAGTAAAAACTGAGACATTGTCATCTCTATGGAGTCTGTCTGTCGGCATTGTGAAAAATACTGTCGAACTGACAAGATGTAATATGGAAATGAAATATAAAAGGAGAAATATTAAACAGCTATTAAATCACCAGCATCTGACTATCATTCCGTCGGCTACCCAAAGGCAAAGTATAATAATAGTAAGTAGGTTAAACGGAGCCTTTCGTCTTACATCTCAGTACTATGTTAGTACATGAGATGATTTATGCAGTATCTGGTGGTATTTAATCTCAGTCAAGTTACAGGTGGTAGGGGCACATTATACAAATGTCCCTTCTGACTTTCTACCAAACAGTGGTTTACAACCTTACGGTATTCTGGCAGCACAGCCCTTGAGAGCCAGGGTATTCTAGGCCTAACGTCCTACCATCCTCGACCGCTGAAAACGCCATGAAAAAATGCTACCAAATAAATGTAGTAAAGTAATAATAATGAATGGGCTACTAAAACCATAATAATATTTATGGCGTATAGAAAGCGTGGGCGTCTTATCGGAAAAGACAATCTCTTCACAATTTCTTCAAAAATTGGTGGACATGATTTATGACGACTGAAATTTGATTTTGAGATAGTGGTCAAACGCTAGGCAACATGATATAAAAAAATTTGCCACTCAAATAAACTAAAAAATTAGCACCATTTCCTTATATTTAAATAATTTTATTAAACCAACTTGGACAAGGTAGGAGTCTGTATTTTTTGTGCTTAACATGTTACCGGATTTCTCTAACAATTATTGTTAACTGATTCTAATGATATTGATTCTATTTAATTGTAAGAAAACTTTGTAGATAGAATTTACCAGAGGTAGTTGATACATTTTATAAACGTTTAAGATTTGGAGAAGAGAAGAGCCGAAGATCGGGCTCAGTGGCGCATCTTGGGAGAGGCCTACGTCCAGCAGTGGACTGACGCCGGCTGATGATGATGAAGATTTGGAGATAAACACTTAAGAACTAGCTACTGAAAATTACCCTTATAGAATCTGAAGTCGGTTCCACGATAGTATTCATCAAGTTTATATCCATAATAGTATCCAACTAAAAATACGTATATAGTTGACATGATAGCCAGTTTTTTTTAAGTTGTAGCGACTGACTATGTCTATCTATCTGCCTAGCAACTAGCAACATATTCAAAACAGCAAAGTAATCTCGATATTACAGGGAGAGTTCGTTCACATCCAGCTTAATTTGATCTCTAATTATATACATTATAAATACACCATAGATCCACCTTAAACTGGTCCTAGGTCTTAACCCACCAGAGCAACTAGAACTTTGGTAATCTAAACCAAACATTGTATCAAGGGTCCAGCTAATACTGGTCCTTTTCTAACCGTTACTTCAGGTCATTCCTCTACAAACTGTCACCTATTCTATGGCATCAATTATCAGAGACGGTTTGGCAAATATTTTTTTTGAGTAAGTATATCTTTGTGAATCCAATACAGTGGGCATTATGTCCACGCCCACGCTTGGTTATGTAGCTAATGTATTACCATGCGGTGCTGTGTGAAAATTGTGGGATTTATTTGCTTGCCACTGTTGGAAGACGTACAGTCAGAAACTTAGGTACTCGATACTAAGTGGCTTATCTCAAATATAGATAGATATATAAATTCTTTATTGTTAAACGAGGTGGTAGAAACATATTATATCGATGTTCCGCCTGACTTGGTACTAAAAAGTAGCTCACCACCATCAAGGATAAAATCTGCCGCCATAACCTTACGGTGTTCCAGCAGCACACAGCCCTTGAGTGTAAAAATATAGTTTGCAATACAGTGATACGCAACTAGACTACAGCAAACATGGACGATACAGGTTGATTCGTCCGTGACTGAAAATAACAGCCTACATGTTTCCCTGATCACATACTAACGAATCTATTGACACCTCATTTGTGAGATTAGTAGTTTACGTAAAATGCGCTGCGGCAGACTGAAACCTACGTCAAGACAAAAATACTTACATACACACATAGAAGAATAAAAACAACTTTTCCATTTGACTTTGCCGTTGTCTTTGTGTTTGTCGTTTCGTAGAGTCAGCCTATTAGATATTTAATGACACTTTGACATGGTATTTAAGTCTCAAGTACGTAGTAGTATTATTAAGTATTCTGTGTCTCAAGTCGCTTAAATATGACCGCTTCGAATAATTTCTCGTTAGATAAATATAGCTTAATACAGAGTGACTGTCCATTCCCAACAAAAGTCTGCCATTTTACGAGGCTCAGTAAATAGCGTCACCTTTCCACCCCACATCTATAAAAATGGTAAAAATAATAAAATGTCAATTGTCAGCTGCACTGGGGTGGCATGACCTTGGCTCACGTACTAACTGTGGAAATAATCTGTGCCGCGGTTAGCAACAGTCGACCGGTGTTGGCTTGCGTAACAATAATTATATTGTGACAAAAACGACGCCATATATATCAAATCTAGGTACTTCTTACTTCGATGCTGTTTAGTGTTCAGTCAAAGGTCGTCTGTAAGAGGTCACTTTATGCGATACGACAATGACTGTGACGCCACAGAATAATTAATAGTACTTACGACGTAGTGCCGCTTAAAACTGTATTAATATTTAGGTATGCAATATAGATAATTTCTATGCTATTCATTGTTAACGATAAAGATATAGTAGACTATGTAAAAAAATCTGTACTATGTAAAAAAAAAAACCGGCCAAGTCGACTTGAACTTCCAACCTGAACCAAGGCTTCCGTACCAACGTTGGTATGTACCAATTAAGCTAGACCTCTAAATTGTATCAGCGCTCATATAACTCAGAGGTCTACCTTAACTGGCGTTAACTATGTATGTATTGGAGGGGGTTCAACCTTTGATTTCCACCTTTTTATATTTTTTCATTAATTTGTGCTGTAAGACCTTGCTTCTAGCCAAATTTCATGATTCCGGAAGTACCCTATAGGTTTTTGGTCGAAAACCTATAGGTTACTTCCCGTAGACCTAGAATTTTCAATTTTGAGCGGTAGCAGCAAGGTCCTCACAGCACAAGTAAAGGAAAAATTCCAAAAAGATAAAAAAGTTACAAATTAAGGTACATTTTGATACTAAGAAGTTTTCGCGAAAATCTAAATTTGCCCATATCTTTTTATTGTGTTGACTCAAGACCTTGATTTTTATACACCCGATAGGGACAATAGACTTCAGTATCAGGTATAAACTCAACTTGCTAGATTCACGTGTTCCTAAGAAAATCAGTGGTGACAGACGGACAGACGGACAGACAGACGGACAGACAGACGGACAGACAGACGGACAGACAGACGGACAGACAGACGGACAGACAGACGGACAGACAGACGGACAGACCGACGAACAGACAGATGAACAGACAGACAGACAGACGGAAAAGAAAGTGATCTTATAAGGGATCCTTTTTATACCTTTTGAGGTACGGAACCCTAAAAAAAAGACGATGGTATGTGAGATAAATGTATCCAGTTGTAGGCTGGTATAGAAAGTTACCGTTTCCTTGCTCTACATTTGTTTACAACATAAGTAGGTACTTATACAATACCGGCAAATCTTCCTTCAAATAGATATCAAATCCTCCTCTTACCGACATCATACAAATAGATATCAAATCCTCCTCTTACCGACATCATACAAATAGATATCAAATCCTCCTCTTACCGACATCATACAAATAGATATCAAATCCTCCTCTTACCGACATCATACAAATAGATATCAAATCCTCCTCTTACCGACATCATACAAATAGATATCAAATCCTCCTCTTACCGACATCATACAAATAGATATCAAATCCTCCTCTTACCGACATCATATAAATAGATATCAAATCCTCCTCTTACCGACATCATACAAATAGATATCAAATCCTCCTCTTACCGACATCATACAAATATCAAGAATCTTCCAAAAACTTTTGACTCGTAGTTTAATATTAACACAAACACAGTTCCGAGATTTGACGGAATATTTTATTTGTTCATGTGTTCCCCGATTGCTCAAAGACGCCAGGACTGATTTAGAAAATTCTTCTTTTGTTCCAAAATATATACTTTCCAAGTGGTCCTGATTAAATTTCATCGATATCTGATGACTATCTCCAGAGGTATGGAGATAAACACCTCAAACTTGGTATTGAAATTGACTAGCGCGGCATTTGAAGTTGCTTCTTATAGTTTACTAGCTGACCCGGCAAACGTTGTTTTGCCATATAAATAATTACTAAAATGGCTATTAAAAAATAAGGGTTGATCGTAGAAGGGTGAAAATTGAGGATTGTATGTATTTTTGTATGTTGTATCATAAAAAAATAGAAATTAAAAATTTTGTCTAAAAAATAAAAAAAAAAATTTAGGGGTGGACTACCCCTAACATTTAGGGGGATGAAAAATAGATGTTGGCCGATTCTCATAGATACCGGATAAGCACAAAAAATTTCATCAAAATCGGTCAAGCCGTTTCGGAGGAGTATGGCAATGAAAACTGTGACACGAGAATTTTATATATTAGATTAGACAATCATTGCCAATTTTAGTAGAAGCTTGCACACATTATTGTAACAGCTGATTTATGTCCCAAAACAATCTTGTTTGACCTGTCAACTGTCGAGTTGTAAATGAAAACCTAAACTTCAGAACTCGAAGTCTATACATCTTACCATTTCCGTAGCACCATATCAAAGTGCGTAATTAACGAAGTTTTCCGAACTCAGGTGAAAATAGAGGCTGAAGTACGATATAAGTTTATAGTGAGTTTATCGAGAGTTCACATTTGGGCAGCCATTACCTCGCAAAGGTTACAGGAACGTAGCGCTCCGATCCCAAATTACTAATATTTGGGGCTATTCCGCTGATTTATGTTGTTATGGCTCCCATAGCGAGCTGTCATTATGCCGAGAACCCACCGGGTAAGGGTTTTATGGTTTGGAAAGGACATTATTTTTCCATTCTCAAAAGCATTTTCTCAAATCTTCTCGCGGGCGATCAATATTTGAATTGTGCTCCCTGCTGCATAGTATTTATTTCAGTACTTTCGGTACTATGACCACAATAATTCGACCACTTATTTTCAAAACTATAGTAGGCATAGGCAGATACTGACAAGCAGAGTACCCTGTAACTCAGATTATCTAAATATCTGTGATCCTAAACGATACACGCGATAGAATCATAAATATAGGATATACTCGGCGGCTTAAGGTACGGACACACTGCAGCGTCCTGCGTGCGCGATCTAGGCTAGGCTCAGATCAGATAGCGCAGTAGTATTGGTACTGACTGGTTCACACGTACTAAAGTACTGAGATCGCGCCCGCAGATCGCAGGACGCCGCGGTGTAGTCGTACCTTGACATAGGCAAAATCTCTCCGCACGAATACATTTGTCACGTACTAATTGATAACATTTCTCGTAAATGTTTAATTACTTACATAAGTATTAAACAAGAGAGGTATTACAGTATTTCACCAAGTTTCTAAATAAAGATAACAAAAACTCATAGTTAATAGCTACATGACAAAAATAGCTAGTAATAATACTATAATTGTTATAGTTCCTAAAAGTTATATTGTCTTAGATAAGTGTTACAAGTCACTCTGTAAATATTCCCACCCGATTATATTCTAAGAAGTCACCCAGTGTGAATGGGGCCTTAGTACACAAGGTCCTACGTCAAGTGGGTTTATACCCTTATGGGAAGGGCGGTAAGCGATTAATAATTACTTGGGTAGGTAATGACATTTTGGTAAAATCAGTTTCTGGGAGTATTTGGTGTAGGTTGTTTTCGATTTAGGAAATAAATATACGAAATGGCGCAGCGTTGGTTGTGATTATAATTGTAGCAACCTACATTTTATTTCTGGAATTTGATTTGCTTCATAAATAAAAATAATATTGTTACTTAGCTTATAAACGCGCCAATGACCAGAAAATTCTATGCATTACCTTCTTTACTCATGTATAGTCAAACTTATAAGAAAACATTCCACAGTAGAAAGTTCTAGATTGTACCTCTATCTACATAATCTATCTTCTCTATATCTCTGCATTGTCGCTTTTCATTAGATCAGATCATTATATGCTTACAAGAATATATAAGCTGATTTATTTATCAATGTATAATTAATATATTTTTTTAAAACCAATCTATCTACTACTTGAAGGCCTTTGTATGTATATCTCGTAGAGCTCGTAGCGTAGCTTGACCGGGTTTTCGTAGCAGATTGAATACTGAAGTTGTACGTGAAGTTGTATTCATTATTCTGTGACTGAAGTGAATCTTCAGACAGCCAGGTTAGTAATTGTATTGGTGACATTTATTTTAGTTGATCGTTACAGTGGTGTCAATATTAGGCCCCGGTTATTTGTTATAGTAACACCCATGACGACGACGACAACAGCCGCAGGCCAAGTCGGGGACAATATTTTTTTTAATTAACTTATTTGATCTGATGGGCAGAAATCTCCCCATGTTTTCCATCTATCCCTATCCAATGCCGTGTCTTTGTGAAATATTGTGGTCGCTGTGTATTGCTTTGTGGGCCTTCCTTTACGTCGACGGCCGTCTTCAGGCACCCACATAGCGTGACAATTTTGGCCCACCTGTTAGGATGCATCTGACCAGTCATTGACTTCAGCCTGGCAGTATTGTCACCCACGTCAGCTATGCCGGTTCTTGAGCGCAGATCGGTGTTGCTTACTCTGTCTATTCTTTCCACTCCCAGAATGCTGCGCTTCATTGCTCTTTGGATTACCTTGAGTTTGGACTTTTGAGACTCCGTAAGTGACCTTGTTTGGGCACCGTAGGTTAGACAAAATACAAGTGTCGATAAGTTGCGTTTGAGTGACACCGGAAGTTCATTAAGTAAATAAAAATACCTACTTAGATTAAAAATACTCTGGAGAACCACTGAGAACTTACATTTCACTTGCTTATCAACACCATTAACCAATATCAAAAATGCAAGAGTCAGTTTGTTTCCTCTTTGCGGTCAAATAGCTCAACCGATTTGACTGAAATTTCGCACTAGGACAGCCCTTGTGGTAGAATAGGACGTATCAATCCTTTAGTGGTAAGAGCATATTATATCGATGTTCCGCCTGACTTGCAACTATAAAGTATCTTACCACCGTCAAGGTCAAAAACTGCCGCCATAACCTTTTGGTGTTCCGGTAGCATACTGCCCTTCAGAGTCAGAGTATTCTAGGCCCTAGTATTCTAGCGTTTTCACTATCTTCGACCACATCATCGCTTACCACCATGGGAGAGAGTGGTCAAACGCTAGCCTACAAGACATAAAAAGAAACAGGAACCACACCTCGTGATGGCACTAGTATTAATCTATACGTTTAGTTACTATATCATTCTATAGAGTCACTTAGAATATATAAATACCGTTATATTCATATAACTTTATAATCAATGTTATCTGCAACAGAAGGTATCGATCCCCTACCACGGCACCATTAGTCACTCACCGACTCCAATCGCACGTTTGGTTCGATCGAGCTGCATAGCAACAGCTACTGGCTACTGGTTGCTGATGCCGGCTGCTGTTGCCACTCGCTTTTTGTGGGTTAACCGACGCGTGACCGGCCCGCTTTGTGTTCGACTGGATTTGTTTCGTTCGCTGTTTTTTTCGCCATTTTAGATGTGTTATGTTGGGCGTTTGGTAACAGACTCTATTTTTAGATTTTAGGCACAGTTACAAAATTAATATTGATGTGTTCTTTTGGATTTAAATGTAACGCTTGTTTGATGTACTTGCATGGGTTGTGTTTTTTATGAATGAATAAAATTAATTAAGTTTAGTAGGTATGTTTAGTTGTAGGTTACGTTACGTAAGCAGCAAAATATCACTGCTGTCTAGGTTTTGTGCCAAACTTAATTTACTTAGGTATAGATTATTGTTAAATTATTTCTAATATTATTAAGCAAAATAATATCCTAGTAGACGTCTAAGTTCAATATCTATTTAGGTAACTACATATCACATAACATACCTATAGTAATATGTTTTTGTAAAACATATACCAATTTAAATCCATAAAGCACATATTCCATATATTATGTCTATTTTATATTTTAATTAATGCAGAATCTTTAATATTCGTCACTTTACGACGTCTATAAAACCAAATTAAAATACTTCAAGTCATTTCAACCCATTTCATTTGCATGAGCGCCTAATTGCAATAAAAAACGCCCGTGTGGCGCTGTATTATTGTATTAAGGTCGAAACTCACTGCGCCACCGGGCACGGTCTTTTTTATTTATTTAAAAAAATTAAGTATTGTTATAAATATAATATACGGGACTTATCACGCTTAAAACAAGAATTTTATTTAACATGACGTTTCGAACAAGTTGCATTGATCGTGGTCACAAGACGACATTGGACGACGAGATGTTGTCGTCTCGTGACCACGTGACCACGTGACCACGATCAATGCAACTTGGTCGAAATGTCGAGTTATGTGTTCAAATCGCGAAAGTTTAAAGTTTTCACTATAAGTACTGTTTTCATAAAAAAATCAACTGTCTTCTTGCATCTCATAATAGAGACACTGTGTAATCTTGTAAAACGAACATCTTGTACATTACCTGTTTTATCAATAAACGAATTGATTGATTGATCGTCTACTAAGCATGATAGCGCAGAGTTGTCCAATGTCCATTGATCTACCTTTTATTTCTACTCCGAATCCATTCCCTTTAATTCTGCGTCAATAAATGATGGTACTTTATTCACTTTCAGTAGCTTTCACAAAGCATTACACCAATAAGTATCATAGTAGGTTAGAGACGTGGCGTCATCATGACACAACAAGATGACGAAGTGAGTTTCGAGCTTTATTCAAATAAGGGCAAATTTCCAATCCCGCGTGAAACGGCGCGTACAAAAATATAAACGAGTTGACATCTGTCCCCCACTCTCCCCTATGATTGGGGAGTGCCGGGTGAATTGACGCTCTTCGATAACTGAGCGGATTGAATGACATGTGATCGACAATGGAGAATCGATTACTGGATGCTGTGCCTGCATTATGGGTGTGGCATTTTTATGTGGATTATGGTTTTGGTAGGGTTTGTAACGCACATATATTAAACACTAGTTGTCTGTTTTGTATTTGCAAAAAAAAGTTTTATGTCTTGTAGCCCATACTACATTGAAATCCTTATTATAAAACATACCTCAAGGTGTCTATGATTTATGTTAATGTTGGTAAGTCAAAGTCAAAGTCAAAGCATTTATTCAGTATATGGGCAAATTGAAAATTTGCACTTACACACGTCAAATTACATTAAACAGATCATATTCAATAATAAGTTATTTTTCAAAAAAAATAAAACCGACTTCATAACCACAAAAAGGCACTCAAAAGCAAAAAATAATTTACTTAAAATTATTATAAGCGCTACCCACTTCTCTATTTGAAGTCGGTGCCAGCCAAGTCTAATAGGTAGTAGATAGATAATACCTACATGTACGAGTATCTACCTACTTACTAACCTACATGTACCTACTTACTACTACTACATACATAGTATCTATCTAATATCCATAGACTTGGCTGGCACCGACTTCAAATAGAGAAGTGGGTAGCGCTTATAATAATTTTAAGTAAATTATTTTTCGCTTTTGAGTGCCTTTTTGTGGTTATGAAGTCGGTTTTATTTTTTTTGAAAAATAACTTATTTTACCCTTTCTAGTGCAAAACAAGTTTTAATTAAATTACATGCATCTATTAAATTTCGTGTCTGGGCCGTTATACACTGACGGATATATACTTTTTGAAAATTTCATGTATGTACCTATAACGGTTAAGAAGATACAGATCTGTAAACTGCGCACATATAGATACACGGACGGACGGACGGACGGACGAACAGATAACAAAGTCTCAGAAAGTGTTCATTTGGTAGCCTTTGGGTTCGGAACCCTAAAAAAATTGACTTTAAATGCCGCGCTGAAGTGAAAATATTCACTAGTAATTATGATGTCATCAAGATATCAAAGGACAATGTCCAAAATGGCCCTGAGCAATAAAAGCATCTGACACACACGATAATTAATTGTCTATTTTATTACAATAATTCCAAATACTTTTATAACACGGACTAGTTGTATTCCAAAATGAATATTAAAAAGTATTATTTGCTTATAATAATTATATTAAGTAATTTATTTTTCGCTTTTGAGTGCCTGTTTGTGGTAATGAAGTCGGTTTTATTTTTTTTTTTAAAAGAATTTATTGTAGTAATAGGAACTAGGGAACTTAGGAGGCTAGGCAATTGGTGCATTAAGGCCTTAATGATACAAAAAAGAAACTGGCTAAGTACAAGTCGGACTCGCACTCAAAGGGTTCCGTACCACACTACGATACCTAAAAAACCCAAGCGTTCCGAGATTTGCGCGGTAATTTTTATCGTCGGTGCCGTCTGAGCATTAAGGCAGGTGGTAGGAGTTGGCACTTTGAACATTTATTGTGAAAACAGTAATAAATCAATATTTTTTTATGATTATTTCTGTTGTTTTATTTAGCATAATGTGAAAAAAATATTAAAAAGATTGATTTGAATTAATTGTGTGTCTTAAGTGTTTTTATCTGACTTTCAACATTATTCACCATATTAATTGGAAAAATGTGAGAAAAGTCATTTCAAAAGCATTAAATAAATTTCACTATTTCCGGCTGTATCAACTTCAAACGCCGTTTTCTCATAAAAGTTTCCCATCAGGTACCAATTTTTTTGTGTTATTTTAAGAGCTAAGGAGCCCGTACAGTTTTTTAAATTATCAAGAAGTTATTCAGTCAGGGTTAAATAATTTTTATTTCGAGTTGAATCAAGTAAATATTTCTCTTAATCAGAAATTTTAGCTTGATGCTTTAATTCTGAGCTACTAGTAGATATAATTTTGGTTTTTATTGTTTTTACAGACGAACACACACACACACATCTTAGCTATTATACTTATAAAGAAAATCTCAAAGAATCACTCAACAAAAAAAGTTATGTATAAAATTAACCGTCTAAAATTATAAAAAAAACTGAAAATAAAACAAAACAATTCTTAACTCGAAAACTACAAAAAATCGCGGAAAATACATGTGGTCCAATCCATAGGTACTGGTGTCTCCAGAGCACAGACCTTCGCTGGTACAGGTTGCATGGCACACCCTGTATATCGATCGATAAACTCTTTCCCGTTCTAGGCCTAGCGTGCTTACCATCTTCGACCGCATCATTACTTACCAACAGATGAGATAGTGGTCAAACGCTAGCCTATAAGATATAAAAATTAAAAAAATTAAAAGTTTCGAATAAAAAAGACTTTTTTCAAAAACCAAGTATAAAGTAGGTATGCATAGTTACTCCTTACTTATTAAGTCACCGGCACCACCAAAATATACTTAAATAAATTATCACTTATCCGCTAATACAACAGGAATTAACATCTACCGTATAATGAGTGTATGTTTGTCTATAGATAAGGTGAGCTTTCCAAGGATACCTCACTTCCGGTCTACGAGTCAAGGATACCGCCTCCTGTTTCCTGTCTGCGAAAGGCTGTGCTAATTATGATGACCTTTACAGAAAACTTACTGATTGTATTCACATCAAATTAAATTAGGAGGTAATAAAAATTGTCATATATTTTTTCAGATATCTCATCTTATCATCAGACATTATATCAGAGTTAAATTTATAAGGGCCAGTTTCACTGGTTCCTGATAGCTTTATTAGGAACTTATTTGACAGATTTTTGACAAATTTTATATGGCATTATCTATCAGATAACTATCAGCTGTCACTTTATCATGAACCGGTGAAAATGGCCCTAAGAGTTTTCAATATACCTATATTTATCGCCTCGTTTACTGCACTCTTCCATTTTCAGACATATTTGTTATTAATATATATATTAACTACCTAGAGTAATACATAATAACTACCTAGAGTATCTTCATTGAAGATTCTTCAATATTTTTTAAATAAGTAAAACGTGACGTTAGTTGAAAAGGCTTTTGGAGGTATTTAACGGCAAAATCAGGTGAAGTACTTACTTACTTATCTAAGTGCAATTATATTATCAAAAGATAAAATTAATACATTGAAATAATACAGTAGGCAGGGTTGTAGACGAAAGAAGACAATGAAGAGTTCTGGAGGAGGCCTATGCCAAGAGGAACACCGAATTGCGGACCAGCATTCTTGTAGTTCAGACAGGTATACGTGTAGATAAATAAAGTCCTTGAAAAAGCTTTCGAAACCTTAAAACTGTATAGAGACTGAAAATATAATCTGTATCTATAACAACCGATAAAATCGATGGCAACCAAGAACCCGCGAGCTCGCCATGCACTGTTTACACAAAAATAATGTCGGCTACCCTCAAATTGAATCGATAGCTATTTTGTATACCGAATGTGTTGATTTAACGCCGCTCAAACTATCAATAACTTTATTTCTCCCCTCGCCACCCTTCGTTGAATAGGTGCCCTTGTACTTGTACTGTACGTGTCGTAGAATACATAATAGTTGTAAAGTACCCTCGGCGCTGTTGCTATGCGCTTTGTGCGCAGCTGTTGGGTGGGTGGGCAAATCTAGGGTTCATTTGATTGGGGATTTTTAGGGGGTGTAACGTGAATAGTTTTTTTTTTAATGGTAAAAGGTAACCAGACAAGCATGACGCTCGCCTGATGGTAAGCGATGACGTCTACCTATTATAGACACAACGGCATGCAAAATTCTGGACCGCCAGAATTTTGACGTCACTGCACTGCGCCTGTTACCTTGAGACATAAAGATGTTGAGTCTCACATGCCCCGTAATTTCACTTGCTTGCCATTTCAACCGAAAAACATTCCTATTTCACGGCTGAAAATTAATTGGCAAAGTGGTGGTACCGACCCAGGCGGACTAGCAGAAATCCTACCACTACAAAAAGAAAGAAGCGAAAAGCTATAATTAAAATACTAAAAATAGGACATTTGTTACATTATTAAAAAGTGACGACCTCTTAGACCGTCAGTCTTTGTATTATCTACGTATTATGGTTAAATGTGAGTTTAAACGTTTGCCTATTCATAGTAGGTATACAAAACTGTATGGAAAGTTGGTCTGTTGATGCGATCAAGACGCAAGCATGCCACACGAAATAGACGTGACACGTACGACAAAGACGTGACACGTACGACAAAGACGCGTTTTCAGCCCGTTCTTTATATGTTTTTCATTGCTTACATTTAACTCGTTCGCTCAGAAGTATCGTGAGTCGATACAATAGACTACAAATGTATATATAGAGCGAGTTCAAATCCCTGACGTTCACCAATGGATTTTCCTGTCGAAAAAATTGTGTGCATCTAACATGAGCCTGCGGTACAGCAAGAAACTCTCAATCGCAACCCCTGGCATGGTGGTAGGATATATTAGTGTCCATCTAGCCAGCTACAACCCTCAAGTTGGAAAATCTGTTGCCAAACATCTGAGGTGTTCCAGCAGCTATCATTGAAAGCCAGTTCCCATTCTAGGCCTAGGTGCTATAATCCATGACCGCATCATCACTTACCAACAGGTGAGACAGTGGTCATATGCTAGACTGTATGATATAAGTATATATATACATATTTCAGTTGGACTACAGTGTCACCGTAGTTTTCTGCTCTCCTAGTTTTTCCAAGTGCTCTACCGACCAGTATCTTGACACAGACTTGTCCTTTGTTGAGAGGGTGGTGATGGTGACTGGTGCAGCGCGATCAGTGAAGCTTACCTATAGAAACTACTGCAGGTATATTTTTTATTATTTTTGACTAGCGACCAGCTCCGGCTTCGCACGGGTAGAGCATTATCTGCCTACATTTTTTGTAACAGCTTCTTGCGTCGAGTATGACTTAAATCTTCAATAATCATGGTTATATTTGAACGAATTTACACGAAACCTTAAAAATTATACATCTAAACCTTCCTCATGAATCACACTGCCTACTTTTTGGTGTAAATCCGTTCAGTAGTGTTTGAGTTTATCGCGAACAGACAGACAGTCAGTATTATATTCTATACACAACAGACTATTTAGTTAAGGTGGTTCAAGTTATACTGACAGTACTACTTCTAGTTCTATTGCGATACCTGAGAAAGTATCTATCTAGAAGATCTTTCTCCTGATAATTACGAACTTTACAAATGAACTGCATCATCTGCTATCATACTATAACCATTTCTAATAACCATATTATCCTGACAAAAGTAGAGGTAGAGCAATACATTTCGATCTCTTACTTTATATTAGCATCTTAGTCAAAATTAGATAAAATATTATATCAAAATTAGTAAGAAATAACGAAGTACCTATCTACCTAAGTTCCGGTGATGTAAAAAACGGCATTAAAACCTAAGTACCTCTTCACAGAAATTACGAACTAGTTTCACTACCTACCAGTTCCACAGATTATATACTAGTTACTACGTAACCAGTTCTTAGAAAAGCCTGGACACTCGGACACAGAATAAGTAATAGTCTCAGATCTCGGATTACGCTACGCTACACTATCTAGAACCCGCGTCCTGTCATCGCAAACATCTTATAGAAGATGCAGCTACGCTACGCTACACTATCTAGAACCCGCGTCTTGTCATCGCAAACGTCTTATAGAAGATGCAGCTACGCTACGCTACACTATCTAGAACCCGCGTCCTGTCATCGCAAACGTCTTATAGAAGATGCAGCTAGACAGTTGTTTATTTGCATCTCTTTTCTTATCGACGGTTATCGGTCGACATTCATCGCTATTCATGTAGACTAACCGGCCCATTAAGTTTACTTAGTAACTAGTCTTAACGTAACTTATCTGTGATACTTACCGAGATTATTCTGGATTCATAATAAAATTATGATGTACTGACGTCACTATTCTTATCTAAACTTGCAAATATACATAAGAGGTCACAGTGTGGCATAATGACCGCAGATAAATCCTATTGATACCCTACTTACTGGAAACAATACCATTTTTGATAATATTAATCTACTTTAAAAACATTGCCTAGGTACTAATATGTATAGTTGAAAGTTTGAGTGATCTTTGTTATTTCTTCACGCTAAAACTACTGAACCGATTGAGCTTAAATTGTGTGTAAATAACCTAGACCCTGAAAAAACACATAAAATACTTTTTATCCCAAAATTCTATAAAATCGCGGGTAAAACCGCAGGGCACAGCTAGAAGTATATACATATAACTCAATTATATAGTTAACATTTATTTTTTAAAGTTACGATAAAATCCTGCCTATTTTTCTTTGTTAAGAGTTACGGGTAGGTGGTGAACAATGAAACAAGAGGGTTTATGGTTGTCATCATTTTATTTTTTGTCATCATCGATAAGAATATTTTGTTTTACATTTTAGTTTTATATCTCTTTTAGAATTTTTTAATAAAGGTAAGATACATAAGTCTAAATTTACTACATTAAAATAAGTCTATTATCTAAGACCAAAAGTTGTTAAGTTATAATACTTACAGCTCAAACTGTTTATTGAATTCATAATTAAACTAATATTCTCGGCTTTGTCATAAAATATTCTGAATAAGTAACATTTTTGACAAAACTAGGATATGACTTTGTTCTAATTATAATATGTTGAATAATCAGTACAATGTAGTAATATTATCAAAATAATAAAATAATATTTACACAAAAAAAGGAAAATCGAATATATATTATAGAGTTTGAGATAAAGATATAGAGACACAACACAAACCAGTCATACTTTTGTATTTATTGCTTTCATATTCATAATAATAATAAATAATAATAAATAAATAATTTAATTGCACTTTAGCACATTAAAACAGAGTTTCGTAAATGCTTATATACTAAAACAAAGCTTATGAGCTTTGAATCTCACACTAGGAAACCCTGTGTTGTGAGATTCACTCTTCCTGCAGTGATCATTAAAGTAGAACCTTATCTTAATACTTAATGGCAGTAACTTATACATACATATGAACAGAAACGTTAACGCTGTAACTATTGTTGCGACAAAGTCCTGCAACATGTATATATTTTGGTCGTATAATTTTAGTCCAATATGTTCTACTACTAACATTAGAACACTTAACATAAACTGAGCATACTTATGTAAATAAATGTGCCAAGAGTGCCAACATAACATTCAGAAACAATACTCAAATTAATCCTTAAGCCGAAGAAGGAAGCGTCAAGTGAACCAGCTAGGTACCATGTAGTAACGCTCCATGAATACCGATGTGTAACTATATAAAACGAAATAACAATGGCACACGTGTACACTGACATAAACAAAGCTTTTAAATGCTAATTAGGAATTGCCTAAACTTGGCACAACGATACACGCAGCTCGCATAGTGAGCAGCCCAGCGCTGGCCATACAAATTAACTAGCATTAGGCAAATCACAAAACTATACAATATTACAGTAGATAGATAGATAGATAGGAAACTCTACATTGACGCTACTACAGTACTGGTACTTTCTCGATGAAGATAATTATGGAGATTAAGGCAATGATGATGCAATAATTAGTTTTGTAAACGGAGATGTTAAGTATACTTATATTCATTGGGCAGCAGTGGTTTTCTGTGATACAGTATTACATTTCAATTTATATAATTTTCACTAGTTTTTTACCTGTATTGCTAACTTAGTTTTAGAATCGCCAATTTGAACAGTTGAGCAGTATTTGTAAGTAATGAAATACAGTATCTAAAATTAAAAGTTCCATATTTTAAGATCATAAAAGCTAGGAATATATGTTATTAATTTAACAGAGATTCCTAGTACTACAGTCGTGGAGAATCTAGGCGAAAATGATTTATTGCTATATGTTAGTTTGTACAAACATACATTTACAATATACAATGAGAATAGGAAACCTACAATAAACTCTCAAATTACAGATAACATCTCTGAATTACCAACTTAAGAGTTTCATTTACTTTGAGTACCTACTGATTTCTTTAAAGACTTTGCCGACGAAGCTTATTCGGTTAACAATGTCACACAAAGACTTACAAATAAGAAGAATAGAAATAATAATCTGCGTTGCAAATTCAATGCGTTGAAAATCAATTTTGGAATAGGTAGAAATTTTATATTTCTAAATAGATTTTCATTCATGGTACGGATCAATGTAGTTGGTGTCTATAATCTAATACAAGATCTGAAGAGCATAATATTTCCTTCATCCTCTTAAAAAAATAGTTTATATTTTACAGTTAAACAAACACTGCAAACTATTTCGAATAGGCAAATAACAAAGTCAGAGCCTTGCAAAACAGGTATTATGGTACCTATTTAATTTAAATTTTATCGCCTACACTTGGAAAATTGTACAATACATTTCAACGATGTTTTCAACAATGCAATTTCACGCGGATCTTACTTTCAAAGCATATTAAATATAATATTTCCAACATATTTTTGAAAGTTAGGTAGAACTTTCTCAAAACATTTAAAACTTCAAATGTCTTATAAACTTCCACAATTTCGACTTGAAAAAATTACAGCAAAATAAATGTTTAAAAACAATAATAATAAATAAAAACATAAATGTTTACAAACGAATTAGACATCACAAGACATTGCACAAACATTCACAATGCTTAGGAGGAAATGGAACAAAGACAAGTTAGTTGAAAATGAAATTGCATAAGACGCCCCAAAGGAAAAGTTGAATCGAATTCGAACCAGTCGAGACATGTCGTCTCGCGTCGAAACTTCCACGCACCTCTGTTGCTAGGTGGAACCTTCCTTTGTGCCCGACATATTGAAAGAAGGGATCAGGTCCCTTTGTTAAGGGATTTCGGGACAGGTTGATACTTGCTAGCGGGATTTCTTTCAATCCGTAGCTTTTGACATTAAACCTTATTCATAATTTCTTCGATATTTTTTGTATGCTATATCCGGTAATAGGTTTTCTAGATCAAGGATCTGTGAAATCAGTGACGAGAATATGAAAAGATTGAAGTATTTAATGGGGGCACTTATAATGCGATAACGAGCCAGACATTCTTACGGCCACAATGGATCGTTACTGCCATATAATGTTTAATAAAAGAAGACGAATGTTTAAATAATTATATCGTAAAGTAAACAAGCGTGACACCAGGCTATTAAACGACTTTAAATACGACTTAATCTTTTTATTTACTGTGCTTGCACTCGATTTAATTGAGTGCGGAAACGTTAAGATAAGATGTGATTTTACGTTATTACAGTTATGGATATATTTAGAAATCAGCCTTCCGTAGCGATAATGTGACGATCCCAATTTTCAGAGTTGCGCCAGATTCTCGAATCAAAGGTGTGCCAAAATTGGTTGAATAGGTTTTAGAAGATAAATTGTGGATGCAAGTGAAACGAGTCTTACTTCGGTCGTTTCCGAGCTGACCCGTGAACTTTTTTTTACGAACGAGCATCGATAGTGTTATCGATATAATTGTCCAAGTCGAGGCGAGGAGTGCGCGGCGCGTCGTGTCGTTTGATTCGCTGCGCTATGAGCATGAGTCACGGCAGCCCAAGGCCAATCCGCCGGCCGGCGCAGCGTGGCAACCGGCTTCCCTCATTTCTCTTTTTGTTCAATTATTTTTGTGGCTTTACAGCCATTACTGCTTAGAAATTGGTTAGTGTTTGCAGATTGCCCGGGTTGCTACCCAGCAGGCTTAACTCGTTCGCACGTTGAATGGTTTTTACATCACTTTCTAGTTTCGAGAATATTCTCATTAGAATCGTGCGATTGTACGAACTGAAACTTGAGACTTGTTTGTGCAGTCATGTCATGCGATGATTACATTTGAATGCTGATATGCGATTGTTATTCAATGATATAACGCTGTTTTGTAAATAGTGACAAACGAAATTTCGCATAGTAGAATTATGGAACTTTGTACAATAAGTGCAGTTAAAACGTTGACTACTGAAACTAAATTAAATCGTATCGACGAAGGAAATCAGATCACTCCAAACGAAACAAAGACAAAGGGCCGAAATACGGCGAAACAATTACTTTGATGGATAAAGGGTATAAAAAGGGATCCTGGGCGATTACCTTTTTGTTCTGAAATAACAAAGAAAGTTTTGGGAGGGGAACTTCTAGTTGGCTGATGTAATATCGACCCTAAATTGTGGGGACGGTAATAGAATGGCTTTAAGCCTTATTGAAAGTTCTGGAGAGTAGGAGTAGTTTGAATTTCGATTTTTTCTAATGCTACAAATATTTTGTGAATGTCATAAATACAAAAAGTATATTATTCTCGTTAAATAAAAGTGTATAATTGTAATATTTTTCTCATTAAAAATTCGATGCGCCTTTGTCATTGACTTGACTTTACCTTCGTGTTTTGCAACTCAAATAAACTGTAAATAGGTTTGTCCCTTTGTCCTTCTATAAATTTTAGTTACGGCCGGTTGGCAATCGTCTGATGCAATATCACTTTGCTAATTGTGAGATCGTTTTGCGAAAACTCTACATCCGACATATTAGAGCTGTTATTCAATTTTGTGTCTTAAATGTTGTGACACTTTGAAGATAAAATTTATTGTCAGAGTCAGTAACGATGATTGATGTTCGAGGAACTTATCTCTGTACCCTTGCCAAGTTTTTTGTTGTGATTTGTGAAAAGTAAGTTGGTGTATTTTGTCACGGCTAAAATTATTCTAGTCGTATTAAAAGCCTCACATCAGACACTTGTTTAAATTCTTGTTCTGTATTTGTGGATGTTTATTTTACTTTGACGTTTTCAGTCGATCTAAGACTTGATATTTTTACATTGAAGTACTATTGGCTGCCAGCGAACATGTATTGACTTTAGTGCTTATTTTATTAAACGTGTATAAATTGGATTGTTAATGTTTAACTTTAAATATTGTCTTTGTTCAAGAAAATTGGCATCGTTGTTTATCTGATTTTATCGACATTGTTTTTTAGGATTTTTTCATAGGATACACGCTTACTTACCCTCACAAAGCACTTGGTGACGACCATTTTAAATTTTACAATGTTTAATTTTATCAACGTCTACAAGAAAACATAATATGAAATCTTATCTTTGTAGCCCTTATCAAACGTGCAGACACGAACGGTTCGACCAGCCAACTCGACGCCCGATAACGTCGGTAATCTACTCGATACATACGGTTTCAATGAAATCATAAAGAGCGGGTATGGGATTCTAGCAAATTATCGAAAACTACAAAAATGAAGGTAACGCTTTTGACGAGTTCTAAACGCAGCATAAGGAACACTCGTGTGACAATTAAAATGACAACACTTGGAATCGAAACACTGATCGTCCCACCGTAGTAGGATGGGAACACGAACAAAGAAAGCCGGCCGGCGCGCGTTCGATACCGGCGCGAAGCGGCGTGGAGACGACCTCCCAACACCGCGACTCGGCGCAACTGGCGCGCGGGGCCCCCGCAGCCACCCGCGGCCCCGCCGCCCGCCTCCCCGCCGCGCCGCAATATAAAACCAGCTCCGCTTCCCGGTGCCGGCAGTCCGTGACAGAGAGCGACAGGGTCGGGTGGGTCAATAAGCCGAGGGCGAGACACGAAGCCCTGTGGTTACGAGATCAGATCTGATGCGGTCGTGAGCTTCGGACGTTTTCTATTTCCCATCGATCTCTTCACGATAATTCCGGTCGGAAGCCGGCCGGTTTCGAGTGCTGCAGTACAAAAGAGACTTGTGATATTTTCAACTAGTTAAGTTCCGCGAGGGAACGCTTTAATTTTTCGGTATTAAAAGTGAACAATATAAGTAAACATTCAGAGAACATGGAAATCCTGTCAGTCACGAATCAGTTCAATGTCGGATTCAACAGTGATAAAGGTGAGTCCACTTTCTATTCCGCGGAGTGAGGGAAGCGGCTTTCTAACCGGCCTCGGTTGTTGCCATGCAGCGCGCGCAGCCCGCCAGGGGGCGCGCCGGCCTGCGCCACAGCTGACTCTCAGCTGTTCCGCTCAGATGCGCCTCCGTGCCCTTGACGATCATACTCGCTCGATACTTACGCCGTTCCCTTTCTTTGACTCAGTTTTTCAACGGACCGATATATAGATTCAGTTATGTGATCGGTAGAGCGGTAGAGCGATGCAATGGAATCGCCGATTGCGACGGTACAGCCACATTCAACATTCATAACACTTCAATTTTAAGACGACCGAGGCCGACAATTTTCCAATTAGAACTTTTTTTTCTTTAATCGAATCGAGTGCGATAACGTTTCTAATGTTCGTTTTGTATTGTCTTAGCGTGGAACGGTCCGACATGGCGGGAAGCGCCGATGCCGATGCCGACGGAGGCGGCGCTGGCTCAGAGGCTGGAGCGGGAGCTGCGCGCGGCCAAGGGAGCCAGCGAGCTGGCCGCCGCCGAGGTGCTGGTGCCAGCCGAGCTGCTGGCGCGAGCCGCGCGGCAGACGCTCGCGCTGGCCGAGGGCGAGCCGTGCGGCCCGCGCGGCGCCGCGCTCATCGTCGACGTGGCCGGCCGCCGGCTGGCCGCCTTCAAGATCGACCCCAGCACGCTCACCACGCACGAGATACACCTTCACCTAGAACACGACGCCACCAACTGGACGAGCATGTTGCCGCAATTCTTAAAGTGAGTATCTCCGCTATCGGAGCTCGACTCCTCTCCGTCTATTCGATATAAACTTGGCGCAGCTATGAGTATCTACTGAAGTTCGATACTAACGTCGTATCTCCTTTGTCCACAGAAACTTAACGCGAAGCGGCACCATCATCATCAGCCCCCAGTTCACGATAGAGAAGAAGAAGCTGTTCAGGAGCCAGGCGGAGTGAAGTGTGATAGCGCGTGGTGCGAGCGAGCCGACTGACTGCCCTCCTCGATATCTACGTATCGTTAATTTTAACAAATATCAATATTATTATTATATATTATTATATATTTTTAATAAGAGAAAAAAAAGCACAGCGTGATATGAATACATAGTCGTAGAGAGCGCGTCGATAGTGATGCGACCCTCGCGTTGTTGTCGACAACGCGCGGCGTCGCGTGGCGTCGGGCGACGGTGGTGGCGGTGGCGGTGGCGTGGCGTGGAGAGTGGCCACCGCCGCCGCGCGTGTGTGTCTGTGCGCGTGCGTGGCGCGGCGGCGAAGGTGCGCATGCAATGATCTCAGCGGCCGCCGCGAGTGTGATACTGATACCCTGATCGATTTAGTCTTAGGTATTATTTTTCGTTTCGAGTTCGATTCTATTCTGAAGTTGTGTAGAGTTTGTATTTTCACGTATGTAATTGTATTTATTAGAGGCGACCGACGAGGTCGGATATGTGTACGTTTTTCGTATTTGTACTAGTTCGTACGTTTGTTTGTGATACTACTTTTGTAATGTATAAAATTTAAAAGAAAAAATATACTTTTATGAATGAGAGTAAAACGAATGCAGATTCTAAAGAGTTGGAGAGAGGTGGTGAGTATCGGAGAGGAGGCGAGAGGAGAGGAGTGTCGAGGGCGCACGGAGGCAATAAGGGGCGGCGCGGTCGTAATGGCCGCGCTCAGATATATACTGCAAAGATCTCAGGTTATATTATTATAGTTATTAAAAGTATTAAGTTATTTAAGTTAATATAAAGATTGTAATTTTTTGTAAGATTGTTTTGTATCGCCGCGCGAAGCTGCGTCAATGTAAAGTCCAGTGGGAGATGTTCGTTAACCTCGCATGTCGAGATGTTATTATTGCAGTCTGATGCATTTTCTTTATCCAGTGTAAAATACTACATTAAATGTAAATCAATAGACTAACCGTTTTGAAGGAAATCTAAATGTTTGTAGGGTCCAGTGTTTCGAACGCACAATATCATAGCACTAGTTCACTTTCATCAATAAACATTTGAAAAATGCTACAAAAACATTTTACTTGTTGTAATGTTGACATTATACAACACTAACAATAATTGTAAATGTATCAATTCTTTATAATTGATATTTATTTGATAGACCGTGAAAAGAAAATGTAGAAATTATTGAAGAAAAAAATACATAGTTTCAAATAATGGAAGTCGTTGTTTTGATCCTTAAAATCCTATCCCTCCTGTCTGACAACACCCATAGATAGAGAAGTAATATACAAAGATACAGAGGTATATGCATAGAAATAGATAAGAAACCTTATTTTGCAATGTAACTATACATAATATGCATCATCATAATCATAATATCATCGCTTATACCTATAAGCGATGATATTTATATTCGATAAAAATGACACCACAGTAAAAAACAAAGAGAACACACAATATAATTTCCATATATTAACATAAAGTTAACCTAGCTAAAAACAAGCTGAGAGTCGAAGTTATAAATTGAAGTGAACCGGTCGTAGCCGGTTGTAACCGGTTCCAGTTCGCGACCGGTCGCGTTAGTTAGAGATTGGTGCAACCCCATCCTCCTTATGTTTTTTGTTCAATTATTAGCAAGTGCTTGACCGGTCTGTACGGTTTTCTACATTTAATGTTATACTACGTTTATATCGATGTTACCTCATTAAAAATCGATTTTATATCGACACTTGACTCTACCATTATAACGTCGAGTTAGAAACTTGGAACGAAGCCAATTTCTTATGCTACACAGTTAAAATCATCCTTTCGGAAGCGAAACAAGTTTGAATCGAAATAAAACCGAAGAGAAAAAGATTTTATTGCTTTGAAAGTGGGATACCGTCATCAAAAAAAGCGGAGTGGCTCGACAGAAACAATGTTAGGTATTTATAAATACAAAAATGAAGAGATAAAAAAAACAGCGGCCATTTTAAAATCTGTTAAAGTCACGCACGCAAAAATAGGCGCTATTATATTGATTTTACTTTGTATAAAAGCAATAATGGCTCGCACAGATTAGACAACTTGTAAATTGATGCCCGTTTTAAGACTTGACAAACACATTCAATAATATCTACAGTTACTTATAAAATTACTCAACCATTTTATGTCTTTGTTTTTCATGAATAGTTAATTACTTTATTATTATTCTACGGTATCTATGAAATTATTACTGCAAGCAATTTTATAACATTAACAAAGTATATATATTTTTGATATAAAAATACTTGATATGTAATAACTATCTATAATCTGCCTTGAGACAAAGAAACCAATGGCAAAAAATTAAGTACCCTACATTAGATTTCTCGTACAATCAAAGTATAGCCGAGGGCTCCTAATAACAATCGTATAATAATATACCTAATAACAATCCAACTTTATGCAATGTCTTATTGTAACAAAACAAGGGTTATTTCGCTTTCTAACCGCAGCTAACGACTTGATTGTACCTATACGGTCGTGACTCCATTACTGATTAGGTATAGACCCAGGCCGACCGCGGCCCGTGGCGCATAACAAATATTATAACAATCGATATCGATATTGACAGACATCACGGCCCATCACTACGGCTCCAATCTGACAGATACATAGGCACTTTATGAATTTAGATAGTATAAATACACGAATAAATTGTTTTGTAATTTAGATTTAATGTTATCATACCTACTTGCTTACGTCACAGATATAACAAGCACCTATGTTTAATATAAAATTTCCTAAATTACACTCTTTAGGTAAGAACCTAAGTAATCAAAAGTATACTTAGGTACCTACACAATGATAATTCGGTATCTATTCCGTAAGTGCAGCCATAACCATAAAGACAATTCAGTTCTATTACAAGAAAATAACCATTACGAAAGGTACTCAGCTAACATCCATTTCGAAACCATTGATTCGCTGTTGCCATGCCGCTGCGAAGGAGAAATCTAGCGACTCACTACTGCCAGCGCCATCTAGCGGCGCCCTCGCGAACCGTCGCTATCTACCGAAGCCTGAAGGCTCGCCTACTCAGTTTGTTATTTTAGGTGTATTTTTACGGATAACAGTGTGTTTCAACTGTCGCTATGTGAAATATCCTGCTTATAAACTGGAAAACAAGTTACTATCATCCTTTCAGTTCGAATCTCGACTTTATTCCTATGTAATAGAACCATCATGGAATCGTTACAATGCCAACATTTGCTAGGTATTTGTACAGCTATATCAATATTGAACCAATTGCGCGCAAAGGCCGTTCTATTTCGGTCGATTATCAACATATTATTTTGAATATCCCAAAATCACTAGGTATTGGTTTAAAATGCTGGATATATTTTGATGGTGTTATTAAAATTTATCGTGATCGGATTGGATATCCTGTTTTTACTATCCACTAAAATATCTCGGATAGTTTATGTTGCGAGCGCAGTTTCTAACATAATATTATTTTGTTATGTGATCACAGTGCTACTCGCTGTGAGGTGTAATGTACTACACTGCATTATGTTGAAATCGTTTTACCTTCTATACCTATACCTACTTTGTATGAATACTATTATTAAAGTAACAATGATCGAGTTATCATAGGAAAAAATATGACATTTATCCATCCAGGTACATTACATATATACATCGATGCATTTAACAATTTATGTTACGGAAATTACTTATTAAAATATTACATAAGTAATCTGAGTTTGTGAGTGCATGCCTACTGCGTTCATGTCTTGTTTGTAAGTGCATGCCTACTGCGTTCATGTCTTGTTTGTAAGTGCATGCCTACTGCGTTCATGTCTTGTTTGTGAGCGCATGCCTACTGCGTTCATGTCTTGTTTGTGAGCGCATGCCTACTGCGTTCATGTCTTGTTTGTGAGCGCATGCCTACTGCGTTCATGTCTTGTTTGTAAGTGCATGCCTACTGCGTTCATGTCTTGTTTGTGAGCGCATGCCTACTGCGTTCATGTCTTGTTTGTGAGCGCATGCCTACTGCGTTCATGTCTTGTTTGTAAGTGCATGCCTACTGCGTTCATGTCTTGTTTGTGAGCGCATGCCTACTGCGTTCATGTCTTGTTTGTGAGCGCATGCCTACTGCGTTCATGTCTTGTTTGTAAGTGCATGCCTACTGCGTTCATGTCTTGTTTGTGAGCGCATGCCTACTGCGTTCATGTCTTGTTTGTAAGTGCATGCCTACTGCGTTCATGTCTTGTTTGTGAGCGCATGCCTACTGCGTTCATGTCTTGTTTGTGAGCGCATGCCTACTGCGTTCATGTCTTGTTTGTGAGCGCATGCCTACTGCGTTCATGTCTTGTTTGTGAGCGCATGCCTACTGCGTTCATGTCTTGTTTGTAAGTGCATGCCTACTGCGTTCATGTCTTGTTTGTGAGCGCATGCCTACTGCGTTCATGTCTTGTTTGTAAGTGCATGCCTACTGCGTTCATGTCTTGTTTGTGAGCGCATGCCTACTGCGTTCATGTCTTGTTTGTAAGTGCATGCCTACTGCGTTCATGTCTTGTTTGTGAGCGCATGCCTACTGCGTTCATGTCTTGTTTGTAAGTGCATGCCTACTGCGTTCATGTCTTGTTTGTGAGCGCATGCCTACTGCGTTCATGTCTTGTTTGTGAGCGCATGCCTACTGCGTTCATGTCTTGTTTGTAAGTGCATGCCTACTGCGTTCATGTCTTGTTTGTGAGCGCATGCCTACTGCGTTCATGTCTTGTTTGTAAGTGCATGCCTACTGCGTTCATGTCTTGTTTGTGAGCGCATGCCTACTGCGTTCATGTCTTGTTTGTAAGTGCATGCCTACTGCGTTCATGTCTTGTTTGTGAGTGCATGCCTACTGCGTTCATGTCTTGTTTGTGAGCGCATGCCTACTGCGTTCATGTCTTGTTTGTAAGTGCATGCCTACTGCGTTCATGTCTTGTTTGTGAGCGCATGCCTACTGCGTTCATGTCTTGTTTGTGAGTGCATGCCTACTGCGTTCATGTCTTGTTTGTGAGCGCATGCCTACTGCGTTCATGTCTTGTTTGTAAGTGTATGCCTACTGCGTTCATGTCTTGTTTGTAAGTGCATGCCTACTGCGTTCATGTCTTGTTTGTAAGTGCATGCCTACTGCGTTCATGTCTTGTTTGTGAGCGCATGCCTACTGCGTTCATGTCTTGTTTGTGAGCGCATGCCTACTGCGTTCATGTCTTGTTTGTAAGTGCATGCCTACTGCGTTCATGTCTTGTTTGTAAGTGCATGCCTACTGCGTTCATGTCTTGTTTGTAAGTGCATGCCTACTGCGTTCATGTCTTGTTTGTGAGTGCATGCCTACTGCGTTCATGTCTTGTTTGTGAGTGCATGCCTACTGCGTTCATGTCTTGTTTGTAAGTGCATGCCTACTGCGTTCATGTCTTGTTTGTAAGTGCATGCCTACTGCGTTCATGTCTTGTTTGTGAGTGCATGCCTACTGCGTTCATGTCTTGTTTGTGAGTGCATGCCTACTGCGTTCATGTCTTGTTTGTAAGTGCATGCCTACTGCGTTCATGTCTTGTTTGTAAGTGCATGCCTACTGCGTTCATGTCTTGTTTGTAAGTGCATGCCTACTGCGTTCATGTCTTGTTTGTGAGCGCATGCCTACTGCGTTCATGTCTTGTTTGTGAGCGCATGCCTACTGCGTTCATGTCTTGTTTGTAAGTGCATGCCTACTGCGTTCATGTCTTGTTTGTAAGTGCATGCCTACTGCGTTCATGTCTTGTTTGTAAGTGCATGCCTACTGCGTTCATGTCTTGTTTGTGAGTGCATGCCTACTGCGTTCATGTC
Source organism: Cabera pusaria (assembly GCA_954871355.1). Lineage (NCBI taxonomy): Eukaryota > Metazoa > Arthropoda > Insecta > Lepidoptera > Geometridae > Cabera > Cabera pusaria. The sequence continues at coordinate 25,411,043 of OX940901.1, read as the reverse complement.
TTGTTTGTGAGTGCATGCCTACTGCGTTCATGTCTTGTTTGTAAGTGCATGCCTACTGCGTTCATGTCTTGTTTGTAAGTGCATGCCTACTGCGTTCATGTCTTGTTTGTGAGTGCATGCCTACTGCGTTCATGTCTTGTTTGTGAGTGCATGCCTACTGCGTTCATGTCTTGTTTGTAAGTGCATGCCTACTGCGTTCATGTCTTGTTTGTAAGTGCATGCCTACTGCGTTCATGTCTTGTTTGTAAGTGCATGCCTACTGCGTTCATGTCTTGTTTGTAAGTGCATGCCTACTGCGTTCATGTCTTGTTTGTGAGTGCATGCCTACTGCGTTCATGTCTTGTTTGTAAGTGCATGCCTACTGCGTTTATGTCTTGTTTTCAACTGACTTGGAAAAAGGAGGAGGTTTAAATACATCTGTATGGTTTTTTTATGTGTGTTATGCGATTACTCCGTCGATTGTAAACCGATTCGAATGACTCTTTTTTAATAGGTCGGGTACATTTCCAAGGTGGTCCCATCGTAATTATATCGATATCTAATAAATATCTCCAGAGCTACGACGATAAACGTCTCAAACTTGCTACTGACACTGAATCGCGGGGCATGGCAGTCGGTTGTTTTAGTTTTTAAACTATCTAATTTTTTATTAATCATTACTTACTTGTGTCGTCTTTCTAGAAGATATATTATAGAAAGAATGACATGGTACTGTAGTTAGTATTTCAGTACCTCATCTCCTTGACCTCTTCAACTCCTAGACTAAGACCAGCACGGTTCATCATCTATGTCAATTCTTTTTAACCGACTTCAAAAAAAGGAGGTTTCTCAGTTCGACCGTATATATATATTTTTTATTTTTTTTTATGTTTGTTCGGGGATAACTTCGTCATTTATGCACCGATTTTGATTATTATTTTTTTGTTCGAAAGGAGATATCTCAATTGTGGTACCATGGTAATTTTATCGAGGTCTGATAAGTATCTCCAGAGATATTGAGATAAACATCTCAAAATTGGTATTGAAAATGAACATTGAAGTCTTTTTTAGTTTTTAAACGATATTATCACCAGACAAGTAGGTACTCGTATATTAATACTTCTGTTTGTACTATTATTCTATTACTCTCCCTCTCTTTTTATCCCATACCAGTATTTTCTCTCCTGCACTTCGCTCTACTCTATCCTTGACTACAGATGTTTGCTATCCTACTCATAAAGATTTTTTTTAATTTAAAATTATACTGCTAATATCGATAGTGCTTGTTATAAAAATGGCAATCTAGTTTAACATAATTAAATACAAAATATAAATAAAAAAAATTAATAATGATGTAATGTTTACCTAAACTGTCAATTATAATTACTATGAATATGTTTATTGGCATTTTTCTCAGTGATCCTGACCAAACACTATTCATTGTGTCTTTAAAACAAAAAATGAAAGATTATGATAACATCGTTTAAAAACTAAAAAAGAACCGACTTCAATGCCGCGCTATTCATTTTCAGTACCAATTTTGAGATGTTTATCTCAATATCTCTAGAGATACTTATCAAACCTCAATATAATTACCATGGTACCACACTTGGGATATCTCCTTTCGAACAAAAAAATAATAATCAAAATCGGTTCATAAACGACGAAGTTATCCGCGAACAAACATTAAAATATATATATAGAAACGGTCGAATTGAGAAACCTCCTTTTTTTGAAGTCGGTTAAAAAGATACCTCGTACGACAGATTGGTGTAAATAGCTACGAGCTGTCATCAACCACACATAGTGAACAAAGCTTGGTAACCTCGGTTACCGCTCCCTTATCAGTTATCACTGCGATAATGATAACCGAGCAGTATGCTTGTGTACCTACCCAACCCAACCCACTACCCGACGCTCATTTACTGACCTGACTTATGTTATGACATTCTGAGGTATGGATAATTTACATCGCTTACGAAACAAAAAACCGACTTCAAATACGGCGTTCAGTTTGAGGTGTTTATCTCCATATCTCTGGAGTAACTGAGATCAGTATCTCAGAGCAGTAACTCAGATCTCGGTGAAATTAAAAAGGGGCCAAACAGGAAGTATAAAACTCTCTCAGACATGAAAAGAATTATTGATAGAGTATTGAAGAATAAAATGTAAACAGTCTAATTAAGAACCTCTTCCTTTTTTGAAATCGGTTGAAAATAACCCCCTCGTGCATATACGGCAATTGGTTATTTATATCGACTTCACAAAAGGTAGATAGAGAAGCTGAAGAACTATTCGAGTTTATTGCTTCTGTACAAAATAAAACACTTGTGCTCCGTACGATAATACTCCACAGTTATATCCTATGTGTTTTTCGAGTTTTACTCGAAAGAGAGTAAAAATCAACGTGCGATCCTTAAATTGGTACTTCGAAGGCTCATGTTTGCTTTTTGGTTCACAACATTACCTTTACTCGAGCAAAACTATCGAACGACATCAGTACCACACCGTGAATAAAATACTGTATGGGATGCGAGAACTATACGGCTATAGGTATACACTATATTTTTAAAGTTTCCAACCGATATTTTGATTAAGTTAATTAAAAACTTTCGTTACTTTATATGTAGGCACTAGGTACCTATTAATATTTGTGTTAACTTATTAAAAGCTCAGCAGGGATTCTCTAACTCGCAACGCAAGGCAATATCAATTGAGGCTAATGGATTACAATCGACTCAGCCTATTTCCAATAACTAGGACAGGAAACGTACTTATAACTTTTTTGTTGATTACTATAATTAATCTCGCCAAATGAAATGTGACAAAACATCTGGGGCCTTTGTTCGCACATGTAAAGGGACTTTAACGTCTCTAGGGTCCTAAAACCCTTGAGGTCTTTACAAAAGGCGATTTTTGTTGCGCGATTGATGCTTGTTTTTTCTAGGCATATATTAAAATACATTTCTTATTTATTAAAGTATATATAAGTGGTTCTACTTAAAGTAGTAAGGATCTTTGGATATTATGTTCTTGCCGAGAATCCAAAATAACAATATGTTACCTGCATTCAGTGTTAGTGCGTTATATAAGTTCATCTTTCTTTTTTTAGGTACTTAAACAATGAAATTAATCATCAACTATATGTTATGTGTAAATTACGTATTACAATCACATAAATGAACGATGAACACAATCCCATCTTAGGATAGTACAAATAACGAAATCTTTTATTTTTTTGAATATAATAATAGAAAACAAATTCAATCAACAATATGTAAAATAGCTGCTTTTATCGCACAACTGTCGCGCTACAGAAAGTTGCGTTGTGTGGCGGTTCCCACACCCTTACACTCAGCTGAGTGGCGATCAGCTGATCATGTGTAGCAGTCAGCTGACTGATCCCACCTTGGAGGCAGATGTTTGTCTAACCGACCAACCGTTGTAGTTTTTATGACCACGACGCGTGCATTTCTCAGAAATGGTAAGGTGCATGCCATAGTGGTAGCTGAAGCTGCAACATTACGATAGTTTAACCAAATGTTGTGCAATTATTGTTGTGTTACTTCAGTCTCTGCTGTAATGGTGGTTACCGGAAGCCAGTTAGAAATACAATTAATTATTTTAACAGAAAGCGATTAGCTGGATTACTTCGGCGAAACGTGTCTGATGCATCCGTAGCTTGATTATCGACTCTATATTTTGCCTTCTGTATACTTCTGTTCTGTAGTTTTGTTCTTTTGTGCCTTTCTTTATACGTAACTGTTTTCTTTCTAAGCCTGAAATTATTGATTGTTTTCTTAGGCTAGAATAACAATAATAACCGGCGAAGTGCGTGTCGGGCCACGCGCAGTGTAGGGTTCCGTAGTAGCCTGTTATTCAATGCAAGTCTTTACCCGTTATAAACAAGCAACTAGGTACTCCGTCTTTGTCACTTTAAAGGATTTATTTATGGATTTATTCTAAGGATTTTGTATTTGGTATAAAATTATCCAACACCCAAGTTCAACGACTGTTACTGCTAAACTAATAAAGTTATCTTAACCGCTATAATTTTCCTTTAAAGTTTATGAAATGCGCTATCACTGCGAATTTTTCCAGATTTTTCAAGCCAGCAGTTTAGCTTTTAGAGGGGGGGGGGGACCCCTTCTAGAACTAAAATTTGCACTTTAAAGTTTAATATTTCGTAAATGGAGCATTCAATCAAAATATGGTATTAGCAACCCTTTACTCATTTTAAAAGACCTATTCAACAATACACCACACGATGGGGTAGACGATGAAAAAAAATTCATCCCCACTTCTCATATAGAGGAGCTACCCTAAAGAAAAATATTTTTCACCATTTGATTTCAGCACTATGTCGGCGTAATGGCTATATTATATACATACCCCCACAAAATTACAGCTTTCTAGTATTAACGGTCTCCTAGCAAAACCTCGGACAGACAGACAGACAGACAGACAGACAGACGGACATGACGACACTATAAGGGTTCCTTGTCAGGCCTACGGAACCCTAAAAAAGTACAGAAGATTTTCAAGTCGATTCTTCTTTAAATTTCTCCACTCTATTGTAAGATGTTAAAGTTATATTTAATGCTGTTTCAGTGCCCGAAGGAGTAACTATAGCTTCCATAAACCATTATACATCCAGCTATTTGTGTGAAAACATGATCCACCCACAATTTGTGTGAAAACATGATCCACCCACAATTTAGTATACCTTCTTACGGTACTATACCTTCCATAACTATAAATAAATTCCACTTGAGTAGGTATTCCTTTATTCATATAATTAATATTCTTATGCGAAATACTACTTTCCTACCAAATATTATATATGTATGTTTATAACCTCTTCACGCTAAAACTACAGAACCGATTGAGCTGAAATTTGGTATGTAGATAGCTTAGAACCTGGAATTACACATAGGGTACTTCTTATTCCAATATTCCTACGGGAACTATGTCTACGCAGGTAAAACCGCAGAGCTCAGCCAGTTATATAATAAAAGTTGCTCCTCTTCTAATATATGTTCATCAGGAAGCATTCGTAAGTCATTGAAAATCCCCGAAACGTAAGTAATAATAATAATCTGAGCCATTAAGAAACTCCTGAAAGCTTCAGGAACTTGTAACGTAATTTTACGTTTGTAGCCGTTCTGCCACCGTCATTTACGTTAATTACTTAACTTTCTACGATTATATTCGTAATGATTGGGTTGGGGGGACTTTTACATCTTCAGGTATTGCGTACTTCAAGTTACTGACTTCTGTCATTTGCTAGAATTTCACTTCTTGGAAAATATTTACCTACTACATAACTACGTACATACAGGAAGAAAGTTATTTTAATTTTGTCTTAGTTAGAGGTTTCTTAGAAGTTTAGAGGGACCATTGGTGTAAGTGGAAGAACGGTCGGCTTTGATGCCAAAAGGTACCGAGTTCAATCCCCGCCGTATGCCAATGGATTTTGCTATCGAACAATTTATGTGCGCTTTTCACAGTGGCCCTCCGATGAAGAAAAAACGTCGTTAAGAAACCAACAACCCCCGCATGGTGGTAAGAAATCCTTGTAATTCCATCTAGATCTGATAAGGAGATATGACGATAAAACTGCATCTGAAACTGACTCGCGCGGCATAGAAGTCGGTTGTTTTAGTTTTTAAACCATCTTATTTTACATTTATTATGACCATATTATACATAAAAGTAATCAATCAATCTTCAACAAACAATATCTCCGTTCCTTACTGGCACTAAAGATTCCGTTGAGCTAGCGGTGATGTTGGATCAAGTAACCATGCCTAATCTAGGCCACTTGAAAAGAAGAGGTAGGTAGAGCACGCCAGTTATTGAAACTCCGCCATTACCACAATAACCCTTTAACCTGCTGCAAATGGTCAATTCAATGCATCTGTCAAACAAGCTCCTACACGTGTGCTGCTGGATGTAGAGCCAGTACCTTAGTTTCAGATGCTTAAAGTTTATAAGTCTACCATCGTAGTCTACCATCAGGTAATTGATAGGAATCGGCGGTCTCGAGATTGGCCAGATATGGCCGACGACATTTGGCGACGAATAAAGTTTAAAAATCAATAAACGTGAATGTTTTCCATACAGTTACATGTCAGTTTTTCAGCTGGAAGAACAAATACGATGAGAAATCTTCGAGCATTTACCAATGGAGATGTTAACGCAAGGCGTACCCCTCTGCTGGCCATATAGCCATTTTTGGCCATATGAGCATGCGTAACTACGCTGTATTTTTAATACTGTGTGCGTGTTTCAAGCTAGTGTGCGGGATCGCTAAAGTGAGTGATTTGTGTGTGTGCAATGCGTGTTTACCTCGTCCCCCGTAAGAATCGGCAGAAAAAAATGTTTGCGGATTACAACGTTAACATCTCCATTGGTAAATGCTCGAAGTGAGAAATATAAGTATGGAAGTGTTACTTTAATTCGTTAGAAAGGAAAACCTTTCATAGCCCATGACACATATTGAAATAGAGTATCTAACTCTATTTGGTATTGTTCAAATAGACAAACAGATTGTACAAATAGACACAATTAGACAAACAGCGCTTATCATCATCATCATACCATCAGGTTTATTTTACCCACTCTCACTTGTGGACGGATTTACGATAGTTTTTTTTTTTAATTTTGAAGGGTATATATTCCTGATGTTGTTCCATTGTAAATTCATCGAGATCAGACGATTATCTCCAGATATATACATGGAGATGAACACCTCAAACTTGCTACTGAAGTTGACCAGCGCCGCATTTGAATTTTCGGTTTTTTTCATTTTTTAAACGATCTGAAATTATTATTTTTCAACCGACTTCCAAAAAGAAGGAGGTTCTCAATTCGTCTCTATAGTTTTTTTTTCTTTTATTTTGTGTGTATGTTACGCGATTACTCCGTCAATTGTGAACCGATTCGAGATATTCTTTTTGTAATCGGTAGGGTACTTTTCTGAGGTAGTCCCATTGTAATTTCATCGAGATCTAAAAAGTGTCTCCAGAGATATGACGATAAACGACTCAAACTTGCTACTGAAATTGGCTCGTGGGGCATTGAAGTGTGTTGTTTTAGTTTTTTAACTATCTTAATTATTATTTATGAATGTGCACCATATATATACTCCATATCCTATCGTTTATGCCACTTGTAGTGTGTTAACCAAGTGTTTATTTACCGCATTAAAGTATGACCTGATGTTAAATATCATATCATCAACCTATCTTGTTAGGGTGCGTTCAAGTATTACGTAACGCAATTTTTGAAGATTTTTGACCCCCCCTCCCCCCACTGTAACGCTCCGTAACGTTTTTGTGTACCCCTCCCCCCCTCTCTAAACGTTACGTAACACTCAAGTGATCATTTTTACCCTGGTCGCAAAAAGTTATGTTATAGTTTTTATTCTTGGTATAGTTTTAATAGTTTTATACAATCGAGGGATTCCCCGTAAAACGTAAACGAAAAGGGTTGCCAATTTGGGAGTTTTAATTCCCTAATTTTTTATATAAAAATAGAAATAATGTTACGTAACGTGTTGTAAGAAAGACCCCCTCTCGCCCCTGTAACGCATCGTAACGTTTTACGAGACCCCCCCGCCCCCCAAATTGCGTTACGTAATACTTGAACGCTCCCTTACAGGACGACAAGCATTAACCTAGACATTTATATCATATAGGCCAGCCCATAGCGTTTGACTATTAACTTATTGGTAAGTGATGATGCGGTCAAGGATGGTAGCACACTAGGCCTAGAATGGGAACTGGATCTCAAGGATAGCTGCCGGAACACATTAGATGTTTGGCGACAGATTTTCTAACTTGAGGGTGGTAGCTGGCCAGGCGGACACTAGATATTGTCCTACCACCATGCAAATCTGTCGCTCCTCCACTCTGGCAAAGCTGTACATACTGTGTATGTCTGTAAGTGTGCTGTCATCACCTGGCCTTCACAAATGTACTGTGTAATATATATATATATAATCCTATATAATATGTTATAATAAGCATCATCATCGTTGGCAATTTAATCACCGAATCATCGCATCCTCATCACGTCTTATTAAATCTCACAAATTAGTACCTACTTGGAATATGAACCTTAATCACTGTAACCTAAGTACATGCACAAATCCAGTACACTTATATATACATATACTTACCACTGTACTTTACTATAAATAGCTAACTACAAAGGCCACTTATGGACCTAACCATTTCGTAACACACTTATCGAACTCCCCCTTTAACTCTATTTACAACGGAATAGAGTTCAATTCGACTGTAGCTAACGGCAAATTCAAATTTGTATTCATATACTTAGCAACTTTACGAATGCGATCTGAAAACTTGTCAACAAGTTTTATTTTCTATGTAATAAGGTTGAGAATTGAAATGTTTGATGTTCGTGTTATTTTTGTGATTATGAACAATTTTATTAGCGACTGGCTAATTTATTTGTTTGTTAGCCCGAGCCATGCCAGTTGTGACGCTGCCTAAATATATTTATGTTTGTATTATATGCTCTTCATAATATGTATTACGGATAAATTAAAAGATTAAGGACTATATTTTGTATTTGTATAGTATTTTCATCAGTTCATGATGAACTGACTGATAGTTATCTGACAGATGTCACCTTTGAAAATGTGTCAAAAATCTGTCAGATAAGTTTCTAATGGGGCTATAAGGAACTGGTTAATAAGCTCTATATATACATGATACAATCAGTAGCTTACCAATATCAAGGAAAAAATCTACCGCCATAAACCTTAAGGTGTTCCTGCAGCACACAGCTCTTAATAGTCAGAGTATTCTAGGCCTTGCATGTTCACCGTCTCCGACCACATCATCACTTACCACCAGGCGAGATAGTGATCAATCGCTAGCCTGTCAGATATATACAAAAATCAGAACACTGTACATATAGGTGGAACTACTCGTAAATACTCTGGTGATAGGACTTCAGCAAGTCCGCATGAGCCAGTACCACCTCTCCGTCTGTCATTCATTACTCTGTAAAATATAATTCTGGGAATATATAGTGTTGCATGCCACAGTTTCTGTTATAGGCAGACGTTGCTTACTATCAGATAAAAGATTTGCTTGACGAGTTACGTTTTATCGTAAGAAAACGCAGATAAAAACAATGAAAAATGCTTTTGTAAGTCCGGTTGTCTGTTCTCCTCTACCGTAATATTCTTAACCGATTTTAAAATTTTGTGAACTGGGGTGGAAGTCTCTACATTGATAGCGATGCGTCTTGTCATCGCAAACTTCTAGTAGAAGGAGATGACAGTTGTTATCTGCATCTCTTTTCTAATCGACTATTATCGGTCGATGTTTAAGACGCTGGACTGGAAAGATTGTGGCATCAACATTAACGTCATGTACATCTCTCACTTACGATTCGCAGATGACATCGTCTTTATGGCAGAGACGCTGCAGGACCTACAAAGGATGTTGAATGACCTAGCTGATTCTTCTCGTCGCATCGGTCTCCGGATGAATTTGGATAAAACCAAAGTCATGTACAACGAGCACGTTGTTCCGGAACCTGTTGCCGTAGATGGAATCCCACTCGAAGTTGTCACGCAGTATGTTTACCTAGGGCAAACGCTCCAACTAGGCAAACACAACATCGAGAAGGAAGAATTCAGCTGGGCTGGGCAGAATTTGGGAAACTCCGTCGAGTCTTCTCGTCCCCTATACCACAGTGTCTAAAGACAAAAGTCTTTAATCAGTGCGTCCTACCTGTAATGACATACGGAGCCGAGACGTGGACACTCACGGTTCGACTAGTCCACCAGTTCAAAGTCGCTCTGCGAGATGGAGAGAGCTATGCTCGGTGTTTCTCTGCGGGATCGAATCCGGAACGAAGTAATTCGCCAGAGAACTAAAGTGATCGACATAGCTCAGCAGATTAGCAAACTGAAGTGGCAGTGGGCTGGTCATATCTGCCGTAGGACTGATAACCGTTGGGGCAGACTGGCTCTAGAGTGGAGACCGCGAATCGGCAAACGTAGAGTAGGACGCCCTGTGACTAGGTGGAGCGACGACATTCGCAAAGCGGTAGGCGGTGACTGGAAACAAAGAGCCGAAGACCGGGCTCAGTGGCGTCTCTTGGGGGAGGCCTATGTCCAGCAGTGGACTGATACCGGCTGATAGTGATGATTATCGGTCGAAATTCATCGCTATTCATGTAGAGACTACCGGCCCTGGTTCGATAATTATATGGAATATTTTGATCGAATTCGTTTTTGTACAGTCGGAAGTGTGCAGAGGTTATTAATCCGTGGAAGTGCAAAGAATGTTGTTCTACAGCTCACAGACCCGATAGTAATATTAGTGACGATAATGATTACTTATAATAAGTGACGTAAATACTATCTACTGTAACAGTAGACTGTGACTGTCGAACGGCAGCCAGCTCACCGATAAGTAAATCACTATAATTAGACTTATCACACAGACAGAGCCGGGTTACTTACTGATAGGAGTTTACTTGAGGGATGTAACACAAGTTGCTACCTACTTATTATCACACACAGAGACCTAGAATGACTTTTCACTACGCTAATGTTATTTTTTCATGATATAAGGTAACAAAACAAGCTCGACGATAGCCTGATGGTAAACGATGACGTTTACCTATTTGCGGCATGCAAAATTCTGGCTGTGATGTGACTGACGGTGTCACTGCATTACGTCTGCCTGTTACCTCGAGACAAAAAGATATTAAGTCTCATATGCCCTGTAATTTCACTGGACTCTTTTTCATTCAAACTGAAAAGCTTCCCATTTCACAGCCGATATAATTGGCAAAGTGGTGGTAGCGCCCCAGGCGGACTAGCAGAAGAGTACCTCTACAAAACGGCTATGGATGTTATGTAAGTATATAAAAAGTATCTAAATCAGTTATTGGCCTATCACTGTGTATCTGTCTTATCACATCGGGCCTATCGCAATTTAATTTTCAAACTCATAATATCGTTTAAAAACTAAAAAATAAAAAAGAACCGACTTCAATGCCGCGCTATTCATTTTCAGTACCAATTTTGAGATGTTTATCTCCATATCTCTGGAGATACTTATCAGATCTCGATAAAATTACCATGGTACCACACTTGGGATATCTCCTTTCGAACAAAAAAAGAATAATCAAAATCGGTTCATAAACGACGATATTATCCGCGAACAAACATAAAAAAATATATATATATATACGGTCGAATTGAGAAACCTCCTCCTTTTTTTGAAGTCGGTTAAAATGTCTATATTTTTTAAATTCGTATTTAAATGGTTAATTAATATCTGAAGATGTTATCAATATTTAAATATTGAATATTTTATATTATATATATTTATTTTTTATATATTTATTACATAAAAATGTATATGCAACAATACTTACGTACAATAGTTAGGCTGTTATGGTTGAAGATTGCCTGACATACTTCTATGATATTCCATTTGCCATCAGCGTCTTTTTACATCAACCGCGTTTAGTAAACAGAAAAATCTATTTTATAATTTAGTACCAATATGAATAAAACATCAAAGAGATAATTTATTTTAGAAAAGTTAAAATTACGGGCGAATTAATGCATTCAGCTAATGCACAAACAAACGAAATGCATCGAACACATGAAAGTCGCACCAAAATAGCTTAGCATAAACATTCTCGAATGCAATTTGCTCGAACTGTCGATTATTTTGAAAAACAACTAGAATTAGAAAACTTCAATATGACTGACAATGGTTTCTATAATCTATCGATTCTATCGATTGCATTTTGACATACGTGTAAATTAGGTAAGTAAGTAAATCATGTCAGCACTTTCCTTTTTAAGGTTTCGTACCTCAAATGGAAAGAAAGGAACCCTTAAAGGATCACTTTGTTGTCCGTCTGTCTGTCCGTCTGTCAAGACCCTTGCCGTCTGCCAGGAACACGTAGATGTATCAAGTTAAAGCTTATATCAAACACTCGGGTTTACGGTATCTTTCGGCTATGAAAAAATTTATTACTAAACTTATAAACTAATACGGACGGACACACCGCGGTGTCCTGCGATCTGCGGGCACGACCTCAGTACTTTTCAATTGTTTTCTGATCGCGTTTGGTGTGAACAAGTCGGTACAAATACTACTGCGCTATCTGATCGCCGCCTAGATCGCGCACGCAGCACGCTGCGTTGTATCCGTACCTTAACGCGATCAAAAGATATGACCGTTTATGTCAAGTATTTTCACATACTTTGCGATTTCACAAGGGAACCAAAACCTATAGGGTACTTCCCATGGAGCTAGAATCATGAAATTTGGCAAGAAGCAAGGTTTTGAAACACTTAACCTGAGAACCGTAAATATGTAGTTAAGTAATAAAAAAAGCAAATGTACCTAAACTTATTTTTAGCGGTTGGTTCATGAACAGTGTCTAGACATCGTTCTAGGGAGCGAACTGAAAAGTTAAGTTTGTATGGAACAAGTAAGTTTTTCCATACAAGTTTGTATGGAAGCCTCAACTCGCACTTGGCTGCTTTTTTTTCTTTTGAGGTATGAAATCGTAAATGCGACTGCTGATCCGATTAGATAATTTTTCATATTACTCCGTTTTTAGGGTTCCGAACCCAAAGGGTACCAACGGAACCCTATTACTGAGACTCCGCTGTCCTTCTGTCTGTCTGTCTGTCTGTCTGTCTGTCTGTCACCAGGCTGTATCTCATGAACCGTGATAGTTAGACGGTTGAAATTTTCACAGATGATGTATTTCTGTTGCCGCTATAACAACAAATACTAAGAACAGAACAAAGTTAAAAATTAAAGAAAAGTTTAAAAAAAGTTTTTTACGATAGCGCAGCGCCACCTATCTAGCATCACAGATGGCGCGCTATCGTCTTTACCTTAATCTGAATATAGGAAGCGGCTCCAACGATTAAATAAAATTTAGTATACCTATAGGGGATTTCGGGGGCGATAAATCGATCTACCTAGGAGTCATTTTCAGAAAATGTTGTTTTATTCTTGTTTTCAATAATCAACTTTATTGATAATCAACTTAAAATATGACTCTTCCCGACATCTATTGGCAAGTAGAAGTACTGTTTCAGTAAAGCAGTTCATCATCATCATTATCAGCCAATTTCCGTCCACTGCTGGACATAGGCCTCTCCCATGGCATGCCACTGAGCTCGATCTTCAGCTATTCGTTTCCAACCGCTGCCAGCCAGCTTGCGTATATCATCGCTCCATCTAGTTGGAGGGCGTCCCACACTACGTTTGCCGAGCCGTGGTCTCCACTCTAGAACTCGTTTACCCCAACGGTTATCGGTTCTGCGACAGATGTGACCGGCCCACTGCCATTTCAGCTTGCTAATCCTCTGAGCTATATCGATTACTTTGGTTCTCTGACGGATGACTTCGTTTCGAATTCGATCCTTCAGAGAAACTCCGAGCATAGCCCTCTCCATAGCTCGCTGAGCGACTTTGAATTGGTGAACTAGTCGCACTGTCAGTGTCCACGTCTCGGCTCCGTAGGTAATAACAGGAAGGACGCACTCGTTAAAGACTTTCGTCTTCAGGCTTTGTGGTATGGGCGATGTAAAGACTCGACGAAGTTTTCCGAATGCTGCCCATCCAAGCTGTATCCTTCTGCGAGCTTCCTTCTCGAAATTGTTTCTGCCCAATTGCAAGATTTGCCCAAGGTAGACATATTCGTCAACAACTTCGAGAGGGACTCCATTTAAGGCAATCGGTTCCGGAATAACATGTTCGTTGAACATGATCTTGGTCTTATCCAAGTTCATCCGGAGACCGATGCGCGCAGAAGAATCAGCGAGGGTGGTCAGCATGTATTGCAGGTCCTGCACGGTTTCAGCCATGATGACGATGTCGTCCGCAAATCTCAAGTGTGAGAGGTAATTGCCATTGACATTTATGCCCCGTCCTTTCCAGTTCAGCGTTTTGAACATATCCTCTAGAGCGTTTGTGAATAATTTGGGGGAAATAACGTCTCCTTGTCTAACTCCTCGATGTAAGTGGATATGTTCAGTCTGCTGATTTTGTACTTGGACGGTCATAGTTGCGGTGTCATATAGACCTCTCAACACTTGGACGTATCGCCAATCGACTTGGCACCGTTGCAGAGACTCCAGAACAGACCAGGTTTCAATGGAGTCAAAGGCTTTCTCATAGTCCACAAACGCTAAGCACAGGGGCTGGTTATACTCTTCAGTCTTCTGTATAACCTGCCGCACTGTGTGGATGTGGTCTATGGTGCCGTATCCTCCTCGAAACCCAGCCTGCTCGGGGGGTTGAAATTCGTCGAGCCTACGCGCGAGACGATTTGTGATGACTCTAGAAAACAACTTATAGACATGGCTTAAGAGCGAGATAGGTCGATAGTTCTTCAAAAGGGTTTTGTCTCCCTTTTTGAAGAACATAACAACCACACTCTTACTCCATGTCTTCGGAGTTCTCCCCGAAAAGAGGACGGAATTGAAAATACGCTGAAGCTGTAGTAGCGTAGGAGTTCCACCGGCTTTTAAGAGCTCCGTTGTAATTCCATCCTCTCCGGGGGCTTTTACGTTTTTAAGCTGCCTGAGAGCCATCACAATTTCATCTAGGCTGATTTCTGGCAAATCTTCGGTGTAGTGGCGGGTCAGAGTGGCTCTAGGATCCTCGATGCCGGGTTGGGGAAGGGACGCTTGTGAGGTGTATAATTGGCTGTAGAAGTCTTTTACTTCCCTAAGAATCTCCGGCTTAGAAGCGACGACACTCCCGCTAGAAGTGGTCAACTTCGTCAGATGGCTTCGGCCCAGCTGTTGGACAAAGACTTTTGACCCCCGGTTTTGCTCGATCGCTTCTTTAATTGAGCGTGTGTTGGAGCTCCGGAGGTCACGTCGTACCAATTTAAAAAAAAAAGTAAAGCAGTTAGTTGCTCTCAATTAAAAAAAATAGTATTATTATTCGTCAATAGATGTCGGGAAGAGTCATATTTATCTGTTTAAGTGGCAAAAAATACCGAGCAAAGCTCGGTCAACCAGATATTTAATAATATTAATTACTACAATTACTATTTAAAAGTGTAATTGGTATGGCGCCAACAGTCTTCAATAAAATTCCTAAATCTTTAAAGGACATGGACAATTTTATGTTTAAATATAGGCTAAAACAATTTTTAATTCAGAAATGTATTGACGAATTTTTAAGTGACAAATTATAATCATTATTATTATTTTCATCACATTGTGCTGTATCCTTTTAATTTTATAATTCAATTTAGTTTATAAGAATGACCAGTGTAATATGTATTTAAATTTGGGTTATATGTAGTGAGTAAAGCAGCGCCATCTGCAAAGTATGCACGCCTGTTAAGGCAAAACATGACGATCGTTTGAATATTTTGTCACAACTTTTTGTTATACGCATGTTTTACGCAAATAAAATATCTTTATCTTTATCTTATCTTTATTACTACTATTACTATTACTACTATATCTATCTCTGTTCATCATTCTACCTTTGTGTTAACGTTTACTTAGTTGGTGTTAAAAGTTCGTTAGATGGCGTTCGGAACCCTCCGTGTGCGAGACAAAAGTCTGACTCGCACTTGGCCAGTTTTATTTCCATTTAATCGACGATAGCAGAGGAATGCAGATCTACAAATTAAATTAGTTATTTTTTTCTGTACGTACTATTTTATAATAAACAGATATATAGATTTCTAGTTGCGCCCGCGGCTTTGCCTGTGGTAAAAAGTATATACCTATGTGCAGGCTGTTCTACCATAGTGACTCTCTCTATGCCACAGTTAAACTATAGGTCTAGTCGTTTAACCAACACAAATAACAAACAAAAATAAAAACTGACTTTTACCCGTTGTTGATAGTATGTACTGTCTCATATATTATGTTTGAAGAGGGAACACGGGTGCATTTTTCCATACAAGATGTTAAGTGGCGATGCGGTCGACGATATAACACGTTTACCTAGTAGATACCAGGTTCACTCGCGAATTGAATCATGTTATATATAATAAGTTACAAAGAAAGCAAATATGCTCTTTTTTTTAACTTATTTTTTATTTTTTCTTTGTAACATTTTTTGTTAAGTTTTTCATTGTAACATTTTTTTTAGTTCAGGGTGGTCAGGCGTTTGACCACTATCTCACCTGATGTCAAATTTGTTTAAACCAACTTTTGAACTTAATTTAAACTGACTGATGTATATACTCACATTACTGTATATATTGTTAGGAGGCGCATGTAGTCTCCACAGACGGACAGTATCATCGCTGGAACACGTTAGGAAGGTAGCTGGAGGTAGTGAACCCTCCCCGGTGGACATATCTACTCCCCATATACACGCTGAGTGGTATAAGGCCGAGTGGGATTTGCCTACCTGAAAAAATACAAAACATTATTCTTTTTTTTTTGTAAACAAGTGTTACAACTTATATGCAGTATTTGCAACATATATACAAGTGTTACAACTTATATACAAGAGTTACAACTTATATAATAAATAGTAAAGTTATTTGCTACAAAATGTTGGTACAAAAGCTGTTAGGGGCCGTCCATTAAACACGTGAGGCTTGAAAGGGGTGGGGGGGGGGGGGGGGGGTATGACAAAATTCACGAAATATCACAATTGCGAGCTAGATATCACGTGCGAGTTAGATATCACGTGTATTTATTTTATCATTACTTCAAACGCGCGATTTTAAAATCGTAAAGCGGCGCGTACTGTGAGCTTGACTCGCCGAACGAAGTACCTTCTCACGCACCGCTTAAGATAATTTTCTAAAAAATTTAAGATTTTTGTAGATACTAAAAATACACGTGATGTTGGGTGGGGGGTGGAGGGGTAGCCTTAAACCTCACCATGTATCACCAAGGGGGAGGAGGGGTTAAAAATGCTTAAAAAAAGATCACGTGATTAATGGACGGCCCCTTAGATATCTGTTTAAAAGTTGCATGAACATTACCGCATCGCGGCATGCAATATAAATTACATTAGTATTAATGAGAATATTATTCGATTACATGATTTACCTACTTTATAATTATAATACTCATGTCATACAATTCGTCACAAATTCAAATATGCGCAATTATCTATTTATTTAATAATATAAAGGTAATTCGAAAAATATCAAGTTATAATATTTTATAAATTTAAGTTATTTTCTTTATTATTAAAACTATGTTCTACATTACTACTAGTGTGCTTACTGACTTTGTGTTGTATTCTATTTATTGCACATCATTTATCGAATTAGTTAATTTAAATTATAATGCATTATTCGCCTTTACAACTTGCACGTCGCTCATGGACACCTTACCACCTTGCGTGCGTTTTTATAATGTATGCATAGTCAAGTTTTTGTCAAATAAATAGTTAGTTTTATACTCGTAAGTACACTTATCTAAATCTGTTTCTACATTTACAAACTAAATTTAAAACAGGAAAACGTACCTTACTCTTTCAAACATAATTAGTTAAACTCGTGCGTTAGAGGCGTGGTAATTGTCTAAGAGATTAGGTCCCATCTAGGACGAGCTCGTAAATACAGCATTATGTACGATAAGACCGCCTATTTGAGACGGTGTACATATCTTTGCACAACCCATTGTCGGTGCCACATTGTTGTTAAACGAGGGTCAAATCTGATTATTAGAAATACATTTAGCTTGCACTTACCTAGTTTCTAACCGATTTCAAATAAATGGGATTTAAATTTCAAGCTTATTTATGGGTGATGTTAGTAGAGCGATAGAGTTTTCTCATTAAACTTATTTTTTTCTTATAATAATTTATCTACATGACGTAGAAATCTCACTATCACTACAATCTAGCCTTATAACAACTCGGCTAAGGAGTTTATGATAATGAGTGATAACTTTAATAAAGTAAAATAAATATATTTCGTTTGATTCAATAATGTAGTTGTAAGTTCGCATGGTGGTATTATAGGGCACTAGGGCACTAGTGTCCGCCCTGGCCAGCTGCCACCCTCAAGTTAGAAATTCTGTCGCCAAACATCTAATGTGTTCCTGCAGCTATCCTTGAGAACTAGTTGCCAGTCTAGGCCTAACGTGCGGCCATACTCGACAGCATCATCACTTACCAACAGGTGAGATAGTGATCAAACGCTAGCCTATATGATAAAAACAAAATATCGTACAAGTTGTTTATTGGGAAACTATTTTTTGTAAGATTAAAAAACTAACTGAGGCAGTACCTACCTAGCATATAGGATGTGTACCTTTATTATATTATATTATATTATATTATATTATATTATTTTATATTATATTATATTATATTATATTATATTATATTATATTATATTATATTATATTATATTATATTATATTATATTATATTATATTATATTATATTATATTATATTATATTATATTATATTATATTATATTATATTATATTATATTATATTATATTATATTATATTATATTATATTATATTATATTATATTATATTATATTATATTATATTATATTATATTATATTATATTATATTATATTATATTATATTATATTATATTAGATAGATTAACAGTTGCCATATAAATTATTCATATTCATTTTATTCCTAAATCGTCAAATTTACACGTCTTTTTTACAAGATAGAAAGTTTGACAGGTTGTACAATACAGCTAAAGCCGGCGCCAGACATAGCTCAAACATTTGGGCATTTATTTGAACACACATTTGAGCACATGTGAAGCACGGGTATTTGAGTATTTGTTCAAAGTTTGAACAAAGTTTGGCACTTTGCCATTTGGTGTCGATTTTTCGAGCGCACATCAAAGCGTTGTTTGCAAAAAGTGTTGTTTGCAAAGTATGTGTGGCAGGTACCGCAAATAAGTGCTCAAATATGTGACAAAGTATGTGACAAAGTCTTTGTCAAACATTTGTTTGTGTCTGGCGCCGGCTTTAGAATAAGTTGTAAGATATCAAACACACTCAATACTCAATTGTTTATTGCAATCATAATATATGTTACACTTACAATTATTATTTCTTAAAGATCTAAGAATTCCAAGAATGACAACATATGACCCCGGTAGGGTGTAAGCAAGTAGTGCAGAGCAGACAGACCGATTTAACAACAATCTACCTATAATATTAATAATTAAATAGATAATATACAATAAACAATACAATATACTTAACGATTTAGTACTTTCCAACGGGCTCTTCAACAGGCTTAAAATGCATATAATATTAAGTGCAGAGAAACAGTCATTAATTAAATGCAATTATCAATATGTAGTTAGTAAGCAAGTGGAGCATTTGATGCGCGCGAGTGCATTGTACCAGTCAACTGGCCAATAGTCACTGGTACGTAGTATTATTACTTATTCTGTGACACTGGTCACCTCTCGTTGATAACGCTGCTCGCCCTTCAACTAGAACGTGCACTACTACAATATTCTGGAGCATTCTAGTAGCAAATCGAGTTACAACTAGAATCATTGTATCGCTTACAGACCTATCGATTGTATGTCCTAAACATACTTAACATAGTAACAAAGCTAACATACTTAGTAACAATATAATACAATATCTGGGTTATTATCGGCTATAAGATAGGTAGGTAATTTTTTTTCAAGTATAAAATATTGACCACTATCTCAAGTGATGTCAAATGGCGATGCGGTCGAAGATAGAATCGTACTATCGTGTAATGGAAGTCAGCAGTGAAAAGCGGCACAGGACAACTGACTTAAGTCAGCAGACTAGCATGGCATTATCCCCGGGGGAAAGACAAAATTATTTCCGTTTTTCGCCACTGACAGGAGATCAAAACAACAATTTAAACGCTTGGTGAAGTTTAACCCTGAGTTTTGATTATTTGTATTAAAAAGTTTAAAAAAAGAATAGATTAAAAGTCAGCGGGCGTTTATAATTATCGAAAAACTTTACTTATAATTTGCCTTCTCCACCAAACAAAACACGGATAGGTGGAAAGACAAAATAGTCCCCTTGCCATGCTAGCCCTGCTGATCCACCAAGCTTAGCGCAACAATTTAAATTCCTCATTTGTCTTCCGACCATACATCATTATCTAGATGTTAAACAGACAGTCATCATCATCATCATAATCATCATCATCTCTGAGTATAAACCTCCAAAAGTTATGTGCTTTTCTTATCCAAGTATAACTCATAGGTCGGGTTCGGTTCAGAGACGGGGAAGACTCGGCTATTTAAAGGTTAAATGGGACACGGGATTCTTCAAGGTGAACTACTAAAGTGCAGTCTATATAGATAATCATATCAAAAACGGGTTTGGTTGGGACCAAGTTGGGTGGATACTTTTCTCAGTAGCACAATAATGACTAAAGTCGTTTATCAAAAGAAAACGAGTAAATATTCAAAACCTGGCTATGGTTCTGGTTTAGTTACTAGGGTCTGAAAATTGCGTCATTTCTTCAATCAGACGAGACCTTGACCAAGTAAAGGTTGGTCTTGTCCCAAATAAACATAAAACAAAAAAACCTTCAGTTTAAGTTATTAGACTGTATAAAAAAGCACTGCCTACGAATTATTTAACTTATATCAATTAATTAAAATCCCAAACCTCGATTGCAAACGTCATTGACCTTGCGTCAGTGTCGATTCACCAAATTAGAGCAAGACAGTAGCTCGGCAGCTCGACAGTCCGACAGCTCGGTAGCTCGACAGTCCGACAGCTCGGTAGCTCGACAGCTAGCAACAGATTTAGTGCTACTAGAGAACTACTAACACTCGTTAACTTATGTAACTAAACAAGTGGACAAGCACTTCCAATTGCTAGTACACGGTGACCATACGCGTTAAAAATGCAGGACTCACTTGTTTGATTACGTTTGAAAATAGAAAAGACTTGGAACGCCACTCCGCTTAATACTTATGTTTCTAAAGATTTCCATCAAGAGATTAATTGTTTATGATCGTGGAGATATTGGTAAACTGAACACACATAAAGAGAATACGTAGTAATACGAGTTACTTCTTATGTGCACTCTACTTTTTATAGACTGGAAAAACATACACTCTCTTGCAATATTTAAAAACATAAGCTAATTTGCTTGTTATATGGCGCAGCTTGAAATTAAAGCGATTTTTTAGATTTTTTTCACATAAAATGTAGCTCAGTCTCCAAGCTCGGCCCCTTGAGAATATTGTTATCGATTGCTTACGTTCCAACTTCTCAATTGACACGGGTTTGTTCAATGTGGATGTGGTAAATCAATAATATGAGATAAAAGAATAACAATGCTAATAAATGCTAACATTTACAGTTGTGTGGTATTTATTTCCATATCTCTGGAGATACTCATCAGATTTTGATTACATTTAAATGGAAACTGTGAAGTACCCTTTCCAACGAAAAAAACATTTCTAAATCGGTCCAGGCGTCTTTGAGTAATCGCGGAATATATATAAAACATAAAATATTCTGACGAATTAAGAACCTCCTCCTTTTTTCGTCGGTTCAAAATACAAGAATAAGCTAGATTTTACTTTAATTCTAATTGATGTAGGTACTTATAATCAATACGTACCACTTGATCTACAAGTATCTCTGTCCTAGAAATCGTTACACATGTAGCGATGGTCACCCTACCAGCGGTAGATCTCAATTGGCGTAGATTGGCTAATTGTAGTGAATATTTTTAGACCTTCAAGTGATTGTTGGCAAGTGGCTGCGATGGCCTATTTATGGCAATGGAGAGAAAGGACGTGGAATATCACATTCAATTACTTTGAAGATTTAGTTTGTTGAAACTCTTTGCCTAGATTTTCTAAATCTTAGTCTTTTAGATATAATATCGTTTAAAAACTAAAAAACAACCGACTTCAATGCCGCGCTATTCATTTTCAGTACCAATTTTGAGATGTTTATCTCAATATCTCTGGAGATACTTATCATACCTCGATAAAATTACCATGGTTACTACCACATGGTTATACCACACTTGGGATATCTCCTTTCGAACAAAAAAAGAATAATCGAATTCGGTTCATAAACGACGAAGTTATCCGCGAACAAACATTAAAAAAAATATATATATACGGTCGAATTGAGAAACCTCCTCCTTTTTTTGAAGTCGGTTAAAAAGAAGCGGAAAAAATACAATAAAAAAAAATATACGGTTGAATTGAGAAACCTCCTCCTTTTTTTGAAGTCGGTTAAAAAGACGACTAATATCACGGCTTGCATAAAGCGTGCCTACAATTTTTACTTCAGAGTTTTGTTTTTGAATGTAAGATAGCGATAATTAGGAAGAAGAATTGATAACCTAACCTTCTTTATGTTTCGGATAAGAATACAGTGATCTGTAGAAATGAGTTTCTAGTCTTTTCATGACTATCGGTA
Organism: Cabera pusaria; assembly: GCA_954871355.1. Taxonomy (NCBI): domain Eukaryota; kingdom Metazoa; phylum Arthropoda; class Insecta; order Lepidoptera; family Geometridae; genus Cabera; species Cabera pusaria. Next base: position 25,388,648 of record OX940901.1, on the reverse strand, counting down.
CCCCATAGTATGTAAAGACAGACAAACAAAAATTACTTTTTATAACTATTATAAGGGTTTCTAAAAAAGCACGACTGGATGTACATTAGGGGAGTGTTGGTTCCCACACACATGTATAATAGTGAATGCTGGGTATGGCAGAAAAAGCATGAAAGTACTATTAATACTGTAGAAATGAGAAGGTTGAGACTTCTCAACCCATCTGGGCATCCCTTTCTCTATCTTTGTCACTACTTCTTAACCGACTTCACAAAAAAGGAGGAGGTTCTCAATTCGTCTGTATGTTTTGTTTTTTTTTTTGTGTGTATGTTACGCGATTTCTCCGTCAATTGTGAACGGGTTCAAATGATTATTTTTTTAATAGGTAGGAAACGTTTCCGAGGTGGTTCCATTTTAATTTTATCGAGATCTGATAAGTATCTCCAGAGATATGGAGATAAATACCTCAAACATAGGATAATGTACTGGTTTTAGTAGAAAAGTCCCAAGAAGATTACACAATGGAGGTTGCTATAGGATATACTTTTGAAGACTAAAAAATATGACCTTGAATAATGTTTTTACATCTTTCTTCTCGTTGATTTTGGTTTTTGACAGATATTCTTACGGTAACTGTGAGCGAGATAGAAATAAAGGTGGGGATATATATTGGATAGTAGATAGATACTATGTATGTAGTAGTAGTAAGTAGGTACATGTAGGTTAGTAAGTAGGTAGATACATGTAGGTATTATCTATCTACTACCTATTAGACTTGGCTGGCACCGACTTCAAATAGATAAGTGGGTAGCGCTTTTATAATAATTTTAAGTAATTTATTTTTCGCTTTTGAGTGCCTGTTTGTGATTATGAAGTCGGTTTTATTTTTTTTGAAAAATAACTTATTCTACCACACCACAACATTCCGTTATCACGCTGTTCTCCACCTCATCCACCAGGGCCACTCCAATCATACCTGGTGGATAAGGTGGAGAACAGCGTGATAACGGAATGTTGTGGTGTGGTAGAAAAAGTAGTGACAAAGATAGAGAAAGGGATGCCCAGATGGGTTGGACATCTAGAGAGGATGGATGAAGAAAGATTGACGAAACTGATTTATAAGACAAGTGTGTGCGTGAAGATGGGCCAGCCGGTAGAGGCCGACCTAGGCGAACGTATCACAAGTAGATCAGAGACGTTTTAAAGAAAGGCCAAGTCAAAAGTACCTATAACCGGCGAGCATGTATGAAGACGCTCATGAAAGTGAAAGAAGCGAAAGAGGTATGTCAGGATCGTAGCATGTGGAAAGAAGTAGTTCTGCCTACCCTCACGGAAAAAAATATTGATTGTACGTATGTATGTATGTATAAGGGTTTCTTGTACTTAGTACTTTTAGACTGCTACGGAGGCTTAAAATGATAACATTTTACTTTATCTTAATGATGTTCATTTCCAAAGTTTTGAGACTCACGAGACTCAAGTAAAGAAACTACGAAAGTACATTCAATTAAAGGTAATTTGAATAAATACCCACTAGTAAAAAGTAAACTCTTCGTTGTGAAAACAATACACTAACATCATACATTTAAATGTGCATACCTAATTTAGCAAAAACACAATGGATCGTTTCACAGATTGTGCTAGCTTTTTATATTTAATTTTGGTTAGTATCTGATACTTGTTTCTTGCTGTGGTGGAGCCTCAGTTCTATTGGATTACATACATTTGCATAATAGAGCAGAATATAAATGATAATTTAGGATCGTTTAAAAAACAAAAAAAACTGACTGCAAATGCCGCGCCACTCATTTCCACTTTTCTAGCAATTAATTAATAAATTAAATTATTTAATTCTTTATTAGCAATTTTGAGGTATTTTTCTCTATATCTCTGGCGATAATCTTTAGATCTGGATGAACTTACAATAGGAATACCACAGTAGTATACTCTTGTTTTTAATAAATAATTAAGATAGTTTAAAAACTAAAACAACCGACTTCTATGCCCCGCGAGTCAATTTCAGTAGCAACTTTGAGACGTTTATCATCATATCTCTGGAGATACTATAACCATTAATAATAATATAACCATTCCGAAAAGTGCCCTACCGATTAAAAAAATAATCATTCAAATCGGTTCATAATTGACGGAGTAATCGCGTAACATACAACAAAAAAAAAAAAAACATACAGACGAATTGATAACCTCCTTCTTTTTGAAAGTCGGTGGAAAAATAATGTTAATTTTTACACGATTGGCAGAGAAATAGGTCAACATGGTTCCGACTGAACTCGTGCGGCACGCTACGAGTCACAGCTGTCCTAGCCGCTCCCGGAAGAAATCGGTCAACATGGTTCCGACTGAACTCGTGCGGTACGCCGCGAGTCACAGCTGTCCTAGCCGCTCCCGGAAGAAATCGATCAACATGGTTCCGACTGAACTCGTGCGGTACGCCGCGAGTCACAGCTGTCCTAGCCGCTCCCGGAAGAAATCGATCAACATGGTTCCGACTGAACTCGTGCGGTACGCCGCGAGTCACAGCTGTCCTAGCCGCTCCCGGAAGAAATCGGTCAACATGGTTTCGACTGAACTCGTGTGGCACGCCGCGAGTCACAGCTGTCCTAGCCGCTCCCGGAAGAAATCGATCAACATGGTTCCGACTGAACTCGTGCGGTACGCCGCGAGTCACAGCTGTCCTAGCCGCTCCCGGAAGAAATCGATCAACATGGTTCCGACTGAACTCGTGCGGTACGCCGCGAGTCACAGCTGTCCTAGCCGCTCCCGGAAGAAATCGGTCAACATGGTTTCGACTGAACTCGTGTGGCACGCCGCGAGTCACAGCTGTCCTAGCCGCTCCCGGAAGAAATCGATCAACATGGTTCCGACTGAACTCGTGCGGTACGCCGCGAGTCACAGCTGTCCTAGCCGCTCCCGGAAGAAATCGGTCAACATGGTTCCGACTGAACTCGTGTGGCACGCCGCGAGTCACAGCTGTCCTAGCCGCTCCCGGAAGAAATCGGTCAACATGGTTCCGACTGAACTCGTGCAGCACGCCGCGAGTCACAGCTGTCCTAGCCGCTCCCGGAAGAAGACTCAAATTAATTCGAAACCGGTCGGAGCATAATCCGAAAAATAAACGCGAGTGAAGGCCAGTTAGTATAAAATCTAAATATGAATCGTACTTATGATAATTTAAAAACTCAATTTCTGACCCTTGATTTAACTTTTATAACCAAGGGCCAAAATGATTTGTAACGAGTGTCCCTCGTCCGCTTTCCCTCATAATGCAGAGGTATTCCACCACGGTAGAGCTGTAGCGTGTAAATTTGACGACTTACGAATAAATTAATATGAATATGAATAGCCTTGACTCTGTGCCTTTGACCCTTAGCACAGATTATATAATAGTTACTACGTAACCCTTAGTCATAAAATAGAAAAAGTCTAGAGTCAGTTGTCCCGTACCTCGTCTTACTGCTGTCCCCCATTTTCAGATAATCATGATATCATCGTCACTTGAGGTGAGATAGTGCTCAAGTTTGTCAGTCCAGCTTAAAAAAAAAATACATTTAAAAATATTCAGAGATCTTGAGGCGAGATTTATTATCTCGCCTCAAAATCCCTTGCCTTAAATATAATGTGACTAGCCTAGTGACTAGACTAGCTCCTGAAATCCGTCTGCAAAGGCCTTGGCCCCAAAAAGTGCTTCTGATATTTGTTCTCAAATTCCTCTAACCCTTGGTTTAACAACACGTGTGACCCTTGCCGGTGAACCCTCCCGATGCAGAGATGTTCCTCGGATGGAGAGCTACAAATAGAATAGATGTTGGCAGGAGTGCAGCGAGCTCGGCTCGTGCGCATGCGCACTCGGGCCATGATCTCGTCCAAACCTGATTTATTGGGGCTTTTCGAGTTATACCAGCGCAGTTTTGTAACACTCTAAATGTTGCTTTTGTAGATTTATTGTTTACGTGAACTCGTTTATTTTGTATTCTGAAGTTTCAGTGGCATGATGAGTGCTACTCGTAGTTCGCTTGAAGCCTCTTTGTCAGTTATGCAGCTAACATATCATAGTGATATCTATACAGATATTGATTTTTGTGTTGATGTATGAGGTTTTGCAGATTCCTTAGATACCGTGAGTACTAAGAACAATTTAAAAAAGTCATCTTCTTATAACAGTCATGCATGTATTTGAATGAAGTGAAGTAAGGGAATAAATATGTTTCTGCAAGTTGGCTAAGAGATTTTTATAATAAAACCGATCCAGGTTTTTCGTCTACAGGCGATAACAGCATTATATCGATATTTCGTCTGATTTTCTACTAAAAACTAACTTACCATCAAGCAAAAAAATCTGTCGCTCCTTGACGATGGTAAGCTAGTTTTTGGTAACACCTTAAGAGGTTATAGATTTAAGACGAATTTAACGTGACTTACGCGATTTCGATATAGCGATCGACATATGTTTCGGCCTCATCCGAAGGTCTTCTTCACGTTAAATTCCCGTCTTAAATCTATAACCTTAAGAGGTGTTACAGCACACAGCTCTTCAGACCATTCTAAGCCTACCCTTTTCACTATCTTCCACCAGACAGGATAGTTGTCAAACGCTAGTCTATCAGATATAAAAAAAAATATCAGCCTACAATAACAAAGTAAAACGATTGCTTGAATAGCTGTATAAAGGTTCAATCACACAGGGCCTTGACATGAATCCGTCCAATGTTCAGCTAATAGTCTATTAAGTAATCTGTGGTTCAGCGAGCGTCAATCGCTGTGTGCTATGTAATGTAAATATGCCTGATATTATAAATAATGTAATACACACACGGGTTAGTCTGACACGTTTTGGCACTGGTTACCCATTATTGTGAAGCGCACGAGTTTTGGGAGGAATCTGCTCTTTTATTTTGTTTTAGAAATATTTATGGTTACTAATTGTATGCAATTGTTATGTTCATTGTTTATAATTATATAATAAACTAGCTGATATCCACCAAAATGTAGCTTATCTTTATCTTCATGCCATAAAGTATCTTTTTGTTTTAATAAGATCAGATCGTCCGTTTAGGCGTGATTACTTAGGTAATAAACAGACAGAGTGACAGAGTTACAACAGTTTTTATAATATTTGTAAGTTTGGTTACAGAGTGGATTTCAAAGATTACATTACGGGCGAGTACTTCTTAGACTGTAGAGTTTTGAGTGTTCTAAGAAGACTGTGCATCACTTTTGACCACATTTTGAGCTATACTTACAGCATTAAAGACAGCAAAATAATAATAATTTACACAACGCACACCTAATAACTTACATAGTCTCCAAGACTAGAAAGACGAATAAAATACTTATTACTTTATTTGTTTGAAGGTTTTTATAACGAATAAGGAAATCTAATACTATAAGAATCTTTGTCCTGACATAAAGACTGACTGACTGACAGACAACGCACAACCTAAACTGCTGGTAGTAAAGACTTGAAATTTGGAGGGTATATTTGTCTTAGTACGTAAAGGTGTACTAAGAAAGGATTTTCCAAAATTCACCTCTTAATGGGATGAAATGGGAAAAGCAAAGTTTTTATGGAGAAGCAAGATTAGATAGTCTTTTCTATTCGAAACCTCACACAAGTGCTTCAGTAAAAAATAAATAAATACGTGTTTCAGGCTTTTTCAAAACTCCACCCCTAAACGGGTAAAACGGGGTAACAAAGTCTGAAAATCAATATTGTTTCAGGTTGCGCTGAAATTTGGCATGCAAATAGTTATTACGACGTTAGTTCCCTCTGAGAAAGGATTTTTCAAAATTCACCCCTTAAGGGGACGAAACGGGGTTTCAAAGTTTGTATGGAGAAAAAAGATTTGATAGTATTTTCTATCCGAAACTTCATACAAGTGCTCCAGTAAAAAAATAAGTAAATACGTGTTTCAGGTTTTTTAAAATTCTACCTTTAAGAGGGTGAAATGGGGTAACAAAGTGTGAACATCAATATTGTTTCGGATTGCGCTGAAATTTGGCATGCAGATAGTCATTACCACGTTAGTTCCCTCTGAGAAAGGATTTTCCATAATTCACCCCTGAAGGGGATGAAACGGGGGTTCAACGTTTGTATGGAGAAAGAAGATTAGATAGTCTTTTGTATTCGAAACTTCACATAAGTACTTAAGTAAATAAATAATAAAATACATGTTTCAGGTTTTTTCGAAATCCCCCCCCAAAGAGAGTGAAGTGGGGTAACAAAGTATGATATCAATATTGTTTTGGATTGCGCTGAAATTTGGCATGCAGATACTTATTTTGGCGTAGGTATCCGCTAAGGAAGGATCTTTCAAAATTCACTTTTCAAAGAGATGAAGCGGGGGTCAAAGTTTGAATAGTCATTTTACTCGACATTTCACACAAGTACTATATAATTGTGTATATATTATTGTGTATTCTGTATATAAATAAGTAAATACGAGTTTCAGGCTTTTTCAAAATGCCGCCCTATGAGGGTGAACTGGGGTAACAAAGTCTTAAAATCAATATTGTTTCCGATTGCGCTGAAATGTTGAACGCAGATAGTAATTATGACGTAGGTATCCGCTTCGAGAGGATTATTTAAAAAATCCTCCCGGATACGGAACGGGAGTTCAGTTTGTATGGCGATACAAGATGAGATAGTCTGTTTTATTCGAAACTTACACATTACACATAAATACTTCTGTAAATAAATAAGTAAGTACGTGTTGTATGATTTTTCGAAATGGGATAGGTAACAAAGTATGAATATTTGGGTTTTTCGGGTTGTATAAATATGAATCCCGATTTGCCTTAGTCATAGTCACGCGATAACATGAAAACGGGTGAACCGATTAGGCTAATTCATATTTGATGTCTTAAATGATAGAATCGTTTTTACAAAAGAAAATTTTTATGTAAATAAAAAGACTTTTTAACGCGGGTGAAGCCGCGGGGCACTTCTAGTTATCTATAAATTTCATTGGTCCATATCTTAGACTATTTGTACTAAAAAAATCTTTACAAATCAGCAGTTGAATTTGATTGTCATCAAACTTACATAAAATTGAATATGAAATTAAACATTTTAAGATCGTTTAAAATATGGAACCGACTTCAAATGCCACGCTAGTCATTTTCAGTACCAAGTTTGAGGTGTTTATATCCATATTTCTGGAGATACTTATCAGATCTCGATGAAATTACAATGGGACCATCTTGGAAATACACTCTTTCAAACAAAGGAAGAATTTTCCAAATAAATTCACGCGTCTTTTGGTAATCGGGAAACATGCATAAAAAAAGGTTTTAAGGAATGGAAAGCCTCCTGCTATATTTTAAAGTCGGTTAAACAAGCCTAACTGTTAACAGTAAGTACCTACCCAACTTCAGTATATTGCATACAGCAATGAAGATAACAACAGCTTTATCTCGAGCAGTAATCGTTGTAATTCTACATCTCTAGAATAATCCGGACATTAAACGTGAGGTTCGACCGCATCATTGCTTTCCATCTCGGTGATGTTATCGGGACTTGTTCTTATAACATGTCGGCAGTTAACATTTTAAAAGAACCGACTTCAAATGTCTTACCACCGAATTTCTGTTGCTCGTAGAGGTTTTGCTGCATATCTCTTCCTGGACCATCATTTTAAACGCGAAATTCAGTTTGTATATTTGTTTGTTTGGGAGCTTTTGACGGTCAAACGGCATGACTTATTTGGCTGAAGTATTGTATGAGGATAGCCAGTATAGTGGGTTAGGATTGAGGATACTTTCTAACGCGGGCGAAACCGCGGGGCGCAGCTACTAAGGGCCGGCGCTCACTGCTGGCACAGCACGGCGTGTCATGGCAAAGGATTTTATTACTAATTATTTTTATTATAATTATTATTTATTTATTATTTATATTATAATTATTACTAGTTATTATGAATCTTATTTCAATGTGCTTAGAATTCATGTTACTTTATTTTGATACCACGATGCCGCGGAATAACGTGACGTGCCGCGGTATGCTGCGGCATGACGCGACGCGCCACGGGATGCTGCGGCATGGCGTGGTATGCCGTTTCATTGTACGGGTTGCATTTCCCAGAATCGCGAAAAAAAACCCCAATCTAACAACATTGGCTGGGCTTTCAGTAAGATGCCACGGCATGCCCCGGAATGCCACGGCATGCCACGGAACGCCGTGGGATGCCGCAGCACAACCTGCCGTGCACTGCCGCGCCATGCCGTCAGTGAGCGCCGGCCCAAACAATACAAGTTAAATGATAATATTCTATTATATTGAAAACCTCCACCTCTCTACCCGACTACGAGAATGCAAACGAAGTGTATGTATACCTACTGATTTAAATAATCTATGTTCTCGTACTATTACTTGAAGTATATAGTAGTTATTTTTGATATAAATGAACAAGTAATATTTTTAAAAACCTTTTTAAACACAAGCTTTTAAATACCTAGGACCAGAGTAAGTCAAGACAAATCAAACGAGCCCAAACACGAAGGGTATATCATGTGTAGTTAAGGAGTTCCTTTAGCCACTTTCCAGCTCCATCATCAGATCAGCACCATGTCATCATAATATTGCATTGTCACGCCATTTACACATGTATGCAAAATTTCAGCTCAATCGAACCCCTGGAAGTCGCTCTAATATCAATCGCGAGATTTGTGACGGACAAATAAATTCGCAGTGAAGTAGAGATAAACCTTGTAAAATGGCTGCTGGTAATAAAAATATATACTATAAAATAAACATTCGTACTTCTTTTGGGTTTGGGTATTTATAAACTTTAGACTGTTCTTTGACCTGGACGTGGGTAAAATAAAAACACATTATACCATTAAAAATACGAGGTCCCCCGGAAAAGATTACCCTCTTTCTGAGTTAATCAGGTAAAAGTCACCACGTGTTATATATTGTTTTGATAGACATTATGTACACTTTCTCCAGGACTACGCTAAGAGTTTTATACACCATTTCACGTCGTTTTCATGAAAGTATAATTTTGTGAAAATCAGTATTTGGAAATACTTTCGGGAACATGAAATCGGTCAAGATAATTTGTATAACAACCCCTTATAAAACAGGAAGGTACGCCTTCGACGTCTACTACTGACGACGTCTACTACTGACGACGTCTACTACTGACGACGTCTACTACTGACGACGTCTACTACTGACGACGTCTACTACTGACGACGTCTACTACTGACGACGTCTACTACTGACGACGTCTACTACTGACGACGTCTACTACTGACGACGTCTACTACTGACGACGTCTACTACTGACGACGTCTACTACTGACGACATCTACTACTGACGACGTTGTTTTTATTGAGATCTATTTCTTTGATAATATACATCTTTATTACCTTTTTAAAGAACCACCCTGTAAGTATTTAAGTAAACAAAAATAAGTAAGTCATGAAATCGGTTCACGTTTGCTAAAGATTCTCGAGCATTCGAGCATAATGCTCATAGCATCCTATCCTACTAATATTATAAAGATACTCGAGCATTCGAGCATAATGCTCATAGCATCCTATCCTACTAATATTATAAATATTCTCGAGCATTCGAGCATAATGCTCATAGCATCCTATTCTACTAATATTATAAAGATACTCGAGCATTCGAGCATAATGCTCATAGCATCCTATCCTACTAATATTATAAATATTCTCGAGCATTCGAGCATAATGCTCATAGCATCCTATCCTACTAATATTATAAATATTCTCGAGCATTCGAGCATAATGCTCATAGCATCCTATTCTACTAATATTATAAAGATACTCGAGCATTCGAGCATAATGCTCATAACATCCTATCCTACTAATATTATAAATATTCTCGAGCATTCGAGCATAATGCTCATAGCATCCTATCCTACTAATATTATAAAGATTCTCGAGCATTCGAGCATAATGCTCATAGCATCCTATCCTACTAATATTATAAATATTCTCGAGCATTCGAGCATAATGCTCATAGCATCCTATTCTACTAATATTATAAAGATACTCGAGCATTCGAGCATAATGCTCATAGCATCCTATCCTACTAATATTATAAATATTCTCGAGCATTCGAGCATAATGCTCATAGCATCCTATCCTACTAATATTATAAATATTCTCGAGCATTCGAGCATAATGCTCATAGCATCCTATCCTACTAATATTATAAATATTCTCGAGCATTCGAGCATAATGCTCATAGCATCCTATCCTACTAATATTATAAATATTCTCGAGCATTCGAGCATAATGCTCATAGCATCCTATCCTACTAATATTATAAATATTCTCGAGCATTCGAGCATAATGCTCATAGCATCCTATCCTACTAATATTATAAATATTCTCGAGCATTCGAGCATAATGTTCATAGCATCCTATCCTACTAATATTATAAAGATACTCGAGCATTCGAGCATAATGCTCATAGCATCCTATCCTACTAATATTATAAATATTCTCGAGCATTCGAGCATAATGTTCATAGCATCCTATCCTACTAATATTATAAATATTCTCGAGCATTCGAGCATAATGCTCATAGCATCCTATCCTACTAATATTATAAATATTCTCGAGCATTCGAGCATAATGTTCATAGCATCCTATCCTACTAATATTATAAATATTCTCGAGCATTCGAGCATAATGTTCATAGCATCCTATCCTACTAATATTATAAATATTCTCGAGCATTCGAGCATAATGTTCATAGCATCCTATCCTACTAATATTATAAATATTCTCGAGCATTCGAGCATAATGTTCATAGCATCCTATCCTACTAATATTATAAATATTCTCGAGCATTCGAGCATAATGCTCATAGCATCCTATCCTACTAATATTATAAAGATTCTCGAGCATTCGAGCATAATGTTCATAGCATCCTATCCTACTAATATTATAAATATTCTCGAGCATTCGAGCATAATGTTCATAGCATCCTATCCTACTAATATTATAAAGATTCTCGAGCATTCGAGCATAATGTTCATAGCATCCTATCCTACTAATATTATAAAGATTCTCGAGCATTCGAGCATAATGTTCATAGCATCCTATCCTACTAATATTATAAAGATTCTCGAGCATTCGAGCATAATGTTCATAGCATCCTATCCTACTAATATTATAAAGATTCTCGAGCATTCGAGCATAATGTTCATAGCATCCTATCCTACTAATATTATAAAGATTCTCGAGCATTCGAGCATAATGTTCATAGCATCCTATCCTACTAATATTATAAAGATTCTCGAGCATTCGAGCATAATGTTCATAGCATCCTATCCTACTAATATTATAAAGATTCTCGAGCATTCGAGCATAATGTTCATAGCATCCTATCCTACTAATATTATAAAGATTCTCGAGCATTCGAGCATAATGTTCATAGCATCCTATCCTACTAATATTATAAAGATTCTCGAGCATTCGAGCATAATGCTCATAGCATCCTATCCTACTAATATTATAAAGATTCTCGAGCATTCGAGCATAATGTTCATAGCATCCTATCCTACTAATATTATAAAGATTCTCGAGCATTCGAGCATAATGTTCATAGCATCCTATCCTACTAATATTATAAAGATTCTCGAGCATTCGAGCATAATGCTCATAGCATCCTATCCTACTAATATTATAAAGATTCTCGAGCATTCGAGCATAATGTTCATAGCATCCTATCCTACTAATATTATAAAGATTCTCGAGCATTCGAGCATAATGCTCATAGCATCCTATCCTACTAATATTATAAAGACTAAAGTTTGTGTGTATGTCTGTTACTTCTTCACGCTAAAACAACTCAACCGATTGAGCTGAAATTTGGTATGTATATAGCCTAGAATAGTAATACATTAAAAGTACTAAATATTTTATTTTTGAAGTTATACTTCTTTTGGCGCGATAGAGAAAAATGATGAGAGTGAATTTTTACGATGCGCGTGTTAGATTATTTTCATAGTACATACCGATATACGACATATTTCCAATGTTTGATGATGATTTAATTTATAAATTATTCACCCTCTATATATATCATTATATCACCCACCCGCCTTGTTATCTATGAGTAAGCTAACACGCGCACACACCGACACCTAAATTTAACATCGTGAAGTTAGTTCTAGGTGGCATGACTATGTTCAAGTTGTATATTCTAGTATTTTTATATTTAGAACACGTGTTTCGTAAGAACGTCATATTTGACGTCATATTTTTACGTTAGTAAAACCTTTTTTATTTAAATAAAATCTTTATGATTAATTTTAATATTTATCGTTAATCACTACCGCATTTTAGTTATTTTTTTTCTATACGCCACAGAAGTATAACTTCTAACGCGTGTACATAAGTACACACTCTTTTTTTATTTTTATTTGTTAAACTAGAAGTGCCCCGCGGCTTCGCCCGCGTTAAAAACTCCTTTTAATTACTTAAAACTGTTCTTTTGTAAAAACGATTATATCATTAAAGACATCAAATAAGAATTAGCCAACTCGGTTCACCCGTTTTCATGCTATCGCGTGACTAAGGTAAATCGAGATTCATGCTTATAAAACCCGAAAAACCCAAATTTTCAGACTTTGTTACCTACCCCATTTCGAAAAATCCTACAACACGTACTTTACTTACTTATTTACAGAAGTACTTATGTGTTAAGTTTCGAATAAAACAGACTATCTCATCTTGTTTTGCCATCATCATCATCATCATCAGCCTGTATCAGTCCACTGCTGGACATAGGCCTCTCCCAAGATGCGCCACTGAGCCCGATCTTCGGCTCTTCTCTTCCAGTCACTGCCCACCGCTTTGCGTATGTCGTCGCTCCACCTGGTCACAGGACGTCCTACGCTACGTTTGCCGATTCGCGGTCTCCACTCTAGGACAAGTCTGCCCCAACGGTTATCAGTCCTGCGGCAGATATGACCAGCCCACTGCCACTTCATCTTGCTAATCCGTTGAGCTATGTCGATAACTTTAGTTCTCTGGCGAATTACTTCGTTCCGGATTCGATCCCGCAGAGAAATACCGAGCATAGCTCTCTCCATAGCTCGCTGAGCGACTTTGAACTGGTGGACCAGTCGGACTGTGAGTGTCCACGTCTCGGCTCCGTATGTCATCACAGGTAGGACGCACTGGTTAAAGACTTTTGTCTTTAGACACTGTGGTATAGGTGACGAGAAGACTCGACGGAGTTTTCCGAATGCTGCCCAGCCCAGCTGAATTCTTTTCTGGATTTCCTTCTCGAAGTTATGGTTTCCTAGTTGGAGCGTTTGCCCTAGGTAAACATACTTAGTGACAACTTCGAGTGGCATTCCATCTACGGCAATCGGTTCCGGAACAACGTGCTCGTTGTACATGACTTTGGTTTTGTCCAAATTCATCCGGAGACCGATGCTACGAGAAGAATCAGCTAGGCCATTCAACATCCTTTGTAGGTCCTGCAGCGTCTCTGCCATAATGACGATGTCAGTAAGTGGTTATTGGGTGTTCTACTCCAGCCACATCTGTTGATTAAACGATATACCCAACTGCGTTCGCTCCGCTTGCTGCGCTCACTTGTTGCAGTTGGGTATATCGTTTAATCAACAGATGTGGCTGGAGTAGAACACCCAATAACTAAAAATTGATTATCTCTCGCCACTTGTGTTTTAGAACTCTCAAAGCTTCCGGTGTAATAATTTTGATCAACATGTTTTAGAACTCTCAAAGCCTCCGGTGAAAATTATAATGTTTATTAATGTGGTTACTAAACATTACTTATCATTCTGCGAAAAGCGCTCTTGCAATGAAGTTCGTTAAGCAGCCAATATCATTAAAATTCGAAAATATAAATATTAATTCTGAAAAACGCAGTTTTCGTCATGGAAAGCTTTTACCAAATACAATACGATGTATAATATGTGGCCCGTCGAACTGTGGAAAAACTAATTTGGCTATCGGACTCATCTTACATGAAAATGGTTTGCAATTTAAAAATGTTTATGTTTATTCAAAAACTCTTTATCAACCGAGATACATGTATTTGGAACAGGTATTACGAATGGTTCCTGGTGTTACTTTTTCTAAGTATCATGAAAATGAAGAAGTTCTTACTCCAGAGGCAGCAAAATGTAACTCAATAATTATATTCGATGACGTAGCGTGTGAGAATCAAAATAATATGCGCGACTATTTTGCAATGGGAAGACATAAATATATAGACTGTTTTTATCTAAATCAGACTTATAGCAAAATACCAAAACAGTTAGTGAGAGATAATGCAAATTTAATTGTTCTCTTTAAGCAAGATGATATAAATATGAGACATATTTATGATGAACACGTCAATACAGATATGACGTGGCAGGAATTTAGAGAAATGTGTGCAAATATATGGAAAGAACCCTACAGTTATGTAGTGATTAACAAGGATTGTGAAAAAAACAAAGGATGTTACCGAAAGAAATTCGATACGTTTGTTGTGTTTCATTAGTATGTATGTCGTAAATATGTCAATGCTTGTCGAGGTGTTGAAAAGTAAACAGCTAATAGCAGTAAACTTAATAATTAAATATAGAAATCATGTTTAATAATCCTGTGAACCGTATATACTCCACTGTATACAAACGTTTAAGAAGTTTCGATACCTGGCCTCGAGGATTAACACAAAAACCACAAGAAATGGCTGAAGCAGGATTTTTTTATGCAGGCTGTGACGACAGAGTTATTTGTTTTTACTGCGATGGAAGGCTTAAAGACTGGAACTCCGAAGATCAACCATGGGTAGAGCACGCGCGCTGGTTCCAGTCATGTCCGTATGTTTTAGTGATGAAAGGAAAAGACTACGTTAAGAGCATGAAAAATTATGTATACGAAGAAATTAAAAAAAATTGCCAACAGACTCCACTGGATGATCTACCTTTGATAGTAAATACATCATCTTCAATAATCTGTAAAATTTGTTTAGAAGAAGAGCTTAACACTTGTTTTTTACCTTGTGGTCATGCTGCGGCTTGTGCAAAGTGTGCTTTTTCCATTGGTAATAAGTGTCCAATTTGTAGGCGAGTATTCGCCAATATAACACGATTGTATTTCTGATTATACTCTATTGCTAGCCTACTATAAATAGCTGAAGTAAAAACATATGTTATCACTTTCGTGAGAACACTGACATTAGTTCAATCAATTGAAATTCAATTTAAAGATATGGAAAAAAATCTAAAGAGACAAATTGTAAAGGCTGCGGCAGCTGTTAAAAATAAGGTTAAAAAGATGCGAGATATTGAAATGGAAAACAATAGTATTTTGGAATCTGTTTTTAAACCAATTACAAGTCCTCTTAATGAAATGGTGGAAAAATCTAAAACGTGTTCCCAAACTAAAGGAGTACAATTTGAAACTTCAAGTCCATTAGACAAGGACAAAACTCTTAAGAGAGATTCTAACATCGAGTTCGACGTATTTAGTCCAAGAGACTCTAATGATTCAGATGAAAGCTATGAGAATTCAGAAAAATCTGATAATGAAGAAAATGAGGAATCATTTAAATCAGTGCAATCAGGTTCAAGTGATCAAGAAATTTCTTCGTGGTCCATGTCTTCCAAAACTTTACAAGATGTTCCGTTTGGCGTGAGAAATGAACGAGGTAAACACATGATGGGATCTTCGCGTGTAACTCTTTTTGATGATTATATTCAAGTTGGTGCAAACAAGTACAAATATACTTCTGGTATAAAGGAACTTCTGTTTAAAAAAGTACCTAATATATCTGCAATAACTGATGAAGATTTGAGACATTATAAAATAATGTTACTAGAAACAAATGTGCACCGAAGAGAATTCGATCCAAATAAACCAATCAGAAGTAACAGAGGTCGAAAATACTTGAATATAATAAAACCGCTATTTAAGTTGCGTAAAGTTTCAGCGAGCACTGACAGTAGTCAACCTGATTTACTTCATCAAGGAAAAGGACTACCTCTGTTGAAACAGTGGAAGAAAAATGTTGACTACGTTTACTGGGACAATCCTAATGAACTGGTTGAAAGATTAAAACTATTGATTGCTTCAAAAGATGCTGGTAACACTGGGTTAGATAATGAAATAATATCTATTATAGAAGAACTGCGCGAAAGCAACATTATACCTTAATAAATAGCATACATTTCTAAAAATAGTATCATTTGATCTTTGTCAACAACACCCATCAGTTCACAATAATGGATAAGTTTGGACATCATATTCATAAACGATTGCGTTTACCAGACTTTTTAGAAAATTTTGATAAAGTCTTGATGCGAACTGAAACCGGAGAGTTCGATTTACAAAATACAAGGTTGACTGGGATTACAATTCCATTGAAAAATACCGATGCTGTGAACAAGGAATACGTAGACAGCCAATCTCAATTGTTTGTAAAAAAGCAAGAAGTCGATATAATATTCAACGATTTAAAAGCAGATGTTAAAAAAGGCATTGAGAATTTAAAAGCAGATTATTATACAAAGGCTGAATTAGACCAAATCATTAAATCAAAGAAATGAGTAAGCTACAAATAGTAAATGAAATTCATAAAACAGCTCGTAAAAACTTTGTTCGACGATCTGTAATATTAAGAGGAATTGATGATTTATGGCAAGCTGATCTTATGGATTTTCAAAATATAAAAAGTTGTAATAATGGATATAGGTATATTTTTGTTGTAAGAGATTGTTTTTCTAAATTTTCCTGGGCTATCCCTGTTAAAACGAAGACTAAATCCGAAATAGCAAATGCATTTAGTTCGCTATTATTTAAAAATTATCGAAAGCCAGTTAACTTACAAACTGACATGGGCACAGAATTTTATAACGATGAATTTAAAAAAGTTATGCTAAAAAATAAAATTAATCATTACTCTACATATTCCATAAAAAAGGCTTCTATAGTAGAAAGACTAATCAAAACTCTCAAGAACAAGTTGTATAAAAATTTTAGTTTGAATGGTAGTTATAAATGGATTGGAAAGCTTTTAGAAAGTGTTATGGCAACATACAATAACACAATACATCGAACAATAAAATATAAACCAAACGATGTTAACCAATCAAACCAAAGTGAAGTATTGAGAAATATAATCAAATCACAGGAAATTAATTGTCTGTCAAAGACCAGAAAATTAGAAGTTGGTGACCATGTTCGTATAAGTAAATATAAAGGTAACTTTGAAAAAGGATACACCCCAAACTGGTCTACGGAATTGTTTTTGATTAAAAAAGTTCATGGTTCTAAACCTATCACTTATTCCATAGAAGATCTACACTATCAACCAATTTTAGGAAGTTTTTATGAACAAGAACTTCAAAAAACTAAGTGTCCTAATGTGTATCTAATTGAAAAGGTTATAAGAAAAAAAGGTAATAAATTATTCGTAAAGTGGTTAGGTCTACCTAGTACTGAAAACAGTTGGATTGAAAAACGAGCAATTGTATGATTATCTTTTCTATAGAGTTACATACCTAAGTATATAAAATTAAGTCTATTTAGATATTTTATCTCATTTATAACTCAGCTATGCATGGTGGTGGACTCGTTAACAGCATCATAAATAACTTACCATTTGAATTGCATTTACCTGGGTACAATTACTGTGGACCTGGTACCAGATTAAGAAAACGATTATTGAGAGGTGATCAAGGAGTTAATGAGCTTGATAATGCTTGCATGAGACACGATATAGCATACGATAATTCAAATAAATTGGAAGATCGACACAGAGCTGATTTAGAATTATTAAATATGGCAAAGCAACGGATGAAATCGAAAAATGCAGGAAGAGGAGAAAAACTGTCTTCGTGGCTTGTGAGCAAAGTGATGAAAACCAAAATGAAGCATGGTGCTGGCGTGAGAACATTTAAATCGATCGTCTCTACAATACATAAACGACTGAAAAAATTAAAACCAAAAAGCAATTCTAGAGCTATTAAAGCTGCATATTCAGCTGCGAAAAAACTGATAAAAAATAAGAAAGGAGTGTGTCTGCCTCGTGTAATACCGTTACCAAAAACAGGTGGTATTTTACCACTTATACCAATATTCGCAGGACTGTCTGCTCTAGGTGCATTGGTTGGAGGTGCAGCAGGTATTACTAAAGCTGTAAATGATCATAAAGCAGCTAAAAAGAATTTGGAAGAAGCCCAACGTCATAATAAAACGATGGAAAGTATCGCCTTAGGAAAAGGCTTATATATAAAACCATATAAAAAAGGCAATGGTCTTTTTGTAAATAGTTCAAAAAACTAATAGAAAGGTTACCCAAGCGTGCTCTCACTGATATAGACATATTAGAGTATGCTACTAAACACATACCTTACTTTAGAGGTGTTTTCATGAGAAATGAATTGCCGCCAAAGCCTAAGGACATTGAGTGTGCGATTGTTAATTTAGATAGCTCAGAGAATGAAGGAACCCATTGGGTAGCCTATGTAAAACATTTTAACTATTGTGAGTATTTTGATAGCTTTGGTGATTTAAAGCCACCAATTGAGTTAATAAGATATTTAAAATTTAATATAACATACAATTATTGTAGATATCAACGTTTTAATACATCTAATTGTGGTCATTTATGTTTAAAGTTCCTAAGTGAATTTTGGAAAAAATGTTATGCTAATACTATTTGTATAAAATGTTCTAATAAAGTATTGTGACTATATATTTATAAACGTGTTTTTATTACCATCATTTCTAAAATGTCTTTCACGCTGTCAATAACAGGCAACACCTCTATTTTATCCACTACCTATTATCCAGCTTTACAATTTGATGATGAATACGAGTGTGCTCTGTTATATTTCTCAACATTCAATTCAATACCTAACATTGATAACAGAAACAATAAATATTATTATGACAATAACGAAGTCGTAGACATACCAGAAGGCACTTACGAACTGCAAGATATTTCTGATTATCTAAAGTCAAACGTAAAAAAAGGAGTCGCTTTTAATTTATTTTGCAATAATAACACGTTGAAATCGTTTATCTTCTGCTCTAAAGATATCCATTTTGAAAAAGCTAATTCTCCAGGAACTTTACTAGGATTTGGTAATAAAACTCTTAAAGCCAATATAATACACGAGTCGCAACTCCCAGTTAACATTTTATCGACAACAGTGGTAAGAGTCGAATGTGATATAGTGAGCGGATCATATATAAATGGAAAACCAAGCCATATTCTTTATGAATTTGCTCCTAACGTGCCTCCAGGATACCGAATAATAGAAGTGCCAAAGAATATAATTTATTTTCCTGTCAATCAAATTGACGTCAGCACTATTAATATTAGATTATTAGATATTAATAATAATTTAATAAATCTACGCGGTGAAGAAGTTCAATTATATTTGCATATCAGGAAAAGATGATCGACTTCAATAAAAGTAGTAATTCAATAATGAAACACATCAGTACTCATCGAACAATCCGAAAAGGAACAACTAAGAAAAAAAATAAATTGACCAGGGAAAATAAAAAGTTCCTGAAATTAATTGGTCTATTAAAATGAACATTTTGGATATAACAAGTTCACCAGCATACGATAACACCATAGACGGTATCGAATATCATTCATATAAACCTTACGTAACAAGTTTTAACAGGAATGATGAAATCCGCATACCTATCAATCAGCAGGATTTATACATACTACCATCAGCAAGTACCCTTTATTTAGAAGGAACAGTAAACATCATAAAGAAGGATACAAAACTAAAAGTTACTGCTGTGGAATTCACAAACAATCCATTACTGTTTCTTTTTCAAGATATTCGTTATGAACTAAATGGAGTTGAAATAGATAGAATCAAAAATGCTGGAATGACTACAACAATGAAGAGTTTAGTATCTTTTAATGAAAATGAAGCTAAGATAGCAAAAGCTTGGGGTTGGGATATAAATGGAACAAAAACAACCCATGGAAATAGTTTTTCTGCCTCAATACCTCTTAGTAATATTTTGGGCTTTGCTGAAGATTATAAGAAAATAATTATGAATTGTAAACATGAACTGATATTATTACGCAGTAATACAAATTTGAATTCTTTGAAAGTTCCATCTGGTGAGGTTCTTGAAGATATAATAATAAATAAGTTAGTTTGGCGCGTTCCACACGTCAAGGTATCAGATAAAGAAAAAGTTAATTTACTAAAGTTATTGGAAAAGGATCGTTCTCTATATTTGGCTTTTAGAAATTGGGATTTATATGAGTATCCCTTATTACCTAAAACAACTAAGCATACTTGGTCAATTAAAACGTCCTCACAGATTGAAAAGCCAAGATATGTAATCATAGGCTTACAAACAAATAGAAAAAATTTAGCTGATCGCGATATATCAAAATTCGACCCTTGTAATTTAAGAGATGTCAAAGTATATCTTAACTCTAACTATTTTCCATATGAAAACTTGAATATTAGTCTTGATGATCATAAATATTCAATATTGTATGAGCAATATGTCAGGTTTCAGACATCTTATTATGGACGCAGAAGTGAACCACTGCTAAGTACTTCTGAATTCAAAGAAAAAGCACCGCTGTTTGTAATCGATTGCTCTAGACAAAGCGAAAACCTTAAGTCAGGTCCTGTAGTTAGCGTACGTGTGGAACTTGAATGTCATTCAGAAATACCTGATCAGACAGCTGCATATTGTCTTATTTTAAACGATTCCATCATCGAGTACAGACCGTTGAGTAATATAGTAAAAAAAATATCTTAAAATATGAATCCTTGCAGAATAAAATATATATTCGTGGATGTACAAGGATTCAAAGATACACAAAATAATTTTATTATAAAAGAATTGTCTATTTTAAACGAAGAAAATACCCAAACCTTTCTTGTCAAGCCCCCCTATCCATTTAAAAACTTATCGATCGAAGAAAAGAAACAAGTGCGGTGGATAGAAGCAAATCGAGGATATTTCTGGAGTGAAGGCCACATTGACTACAGGGAATTCAAAAGAATTATAATACCATATTTGAATAAGAAAAAAGTGTTAACAAAAGGAACTGAGAAAGTTATGTGGATCAAAGGCCTTTGTGAGAACTGTGAAATAATAGATGTGGGAGAAAAAGGATGTCCTAATTTTTTAAAATTATATCACGACTATGAAAAACCTAATATAAATTTAAATTGTGTACAACACACGAAAATATGTGCATTAAAAAATGTATTGTGCTTAAAAAAGTGGTATGATAATAATAATATACATTTATTCAATGTAAGCTAAGAATTTAATTTAATGTTTTAAATAAAATAAAATAATTATTGCCTAAACTGGTTGTTGTTTTATTCTACCAAATTATATTTTAACGAATTAAAGTGGTGAGTATTTAGGAATTAAAATACAGCAGATATTTGAATAGGTTTTTAATATAATATCGAAAATTAAAACATATCTTAAATTTAATGAATTAAATAGTACAATGCATTCAGGGAGATACTACTTACTGATTTGATTAAACATCTTAAGAATCACTTCTAATTTAATTTAACTGATCTATTTAAAAATAATTTTATTCAATTATGCGTCTCATCAGTCAGAATCACTTATTATATTTTCAGATATATTTTTAATCACTCTTTCGGTTTGATCTAATATTCTGTCCGTAAAATCTTTTACTATATATTGAGCCGATATTACAACATCACTTTCAGTGTCACTGTTATCACCACTAATGTCTATTATTTTGATCTGAATCAAACGTCTCCCTTTGTATGCTTCACGGTTTAAAACAAATGATGATCGCCGCATACTATTGCGAAGATTCTTAGTTTCACCAGGTGTCTTCTTTGTTTTCCGTTTTGGACGTTTTGGAGACGATTTCTTCTGATTAGTGATTGGAAAAATTTCGTCAAAGCCTTCTAATGGATTCTGCGCACAGTGGAAAAGAAGGTCTTGGGTATTAATTCCAAAAAGTCCATCTTGAGTCTCACTGTTATTATTTATTACAATGTCTGTCATAATCTGAAACAAAATAGAAAACTATTAGGGTCATTTTTATGGATAATATCGAGTAAATAGAAATAAACGAATAAAAGTTCAAAACTTACGTCTTAAGTCGACTTGAAAGTATGTGAATATGTGTGTTAACTGCGACGCTCGAACAGGGTATAATGAGCAGGGCATGATGAATTTTATTCAATGTTTGTCGAATGTGCAAAATCATGTAGTGACATGTCAGTGCACCTGCGTCGGTGTTAAAAGTTTATGCTGCGTTAGTGAATTTGAAGTATCTACGTAGATTACAGGAATAGCTTACACAAAATTTTTCACAAACATTAAATTGATTTTGCATTATTAACTTAAGCTAGATGTTAAGGCTCGTAAAATAAAATAAAAACAACAAGTATTCTAAATGAAATTCGTTTATTCACTATATTCTTACTTAAGGTTCACTTTACATTATTATTATAACATTATTATTCACACTATTTATTTTCTTTCTTAGTTTTAGGTTTTTTTACAATAAAGATATCCAAACAAAAATAGAAAAAAATCATTACAAATAAACAATACATTATTATACTCTTTATTCAATTCACATCACGGGCTGCAAATCGCCCGGTCCTTTGGAAGGCATTGACGGAGCCGAAGCCAACGTCAAGAGGCCCTTTACAATATTAAATAAAATAAAAATATGATTTGTGGATGGAGAGATGTAAAACTATAAAAAGATGGTACATTAATTTATTATGGCTATGAATATGTGCTGCTTGATGTCTGTTTTCTGGTCTATAGGATGAGGTACGGCACCCGCCAATTATGCCTCATTTCAAAATATTGAAGCGGGTGGTGACTCGCTATACACTGAATGGGCCCCCCATAAAGGCGGACTGTTATGTCGGCGCAGAGGGGCAACATTGGCGTGGATAGCTAAGGGTGTTGAGAGGTGTGCTGCACTTTCACTAAACGCTACTAGCGGCTTTATGCCTTTAACACTTCCACCCTGGAGCTTAGGTCTTAGCTCTTGCGATTCCCACCACCGGCCGGCCGGTAAAGGCAAGCAGGGGGTTAGAGGGTCTCATTTAGCCCTCACGGGATAGGGGTACGCGGTGTCGCCACTCACCGTCGGCTCGCCACAAAGCCGCCCCTGCGGGTACACATTATTATTATTATTATATTACATATTTATTTCATCTTACAGATAATCTTAAGCTACTTACATTAGATTAGACCCCAAGAATTGAAATATGACCCCAAGCTCTGCTTGATTTTTTATCTTGCGAAATAAATCGTTTATCGTCGCTACTAGAAAGCGCAATTTTGTTTACAGAACGTGTAAATATTTCATGTTTTATACTTTTAAACAATATGTTTTTCTTGCGTAGTGTATTTGATGTAAGCAATGTGTTTGTATAATCTAAGATACTAAGATCTCGAACAACACATGATTTTACTCCCTTAGCCTTTTTAATTTCAGTGTCAGTATTTTTTATACAATATAATTTAGAGCGTAATCCTACATATTCAGTGATTATTTTTCCACCCATTTCATCTTTGAAAAGTCCTGGTACTTTTTTGTTAATTATTGGTAATTTGTGATAATTATCAACAGAAAAGTTACTGGTATCAAAATACTCCAAAAACGTATTTTTCACATCTTGATAAAAATTTTTGGTTTGGATGTGATAAATAAAGCTGTCTATATCAGTATAACACATCGTCAAGCGGTCCCTGTAAAATGGTTTAAATATAGAATAGTGAAAATCATACATATGTGATTTTGATAATTCCAAAACTGTAAATCCGATATACAGTGGCTTATCCAATACTATACGATTAGGCTTTAATTGAATCGCAACCAAACTTTCCGTAAAAACTGAAGCACTGTGAAAGTTTGGACTCGCGATTAATTTTTCTGCGTTATTTCTTTTTTTAGTTCTATTGTTTTGATCATTCCATTGATTTATCAACTCAACATAGACCTTCTTGCGGTTGTTTTCTAACGTTTTACCAAAAACACTGTTATTGAGCAATTTGAAAAAGTCTTGCTCAAAAGTTGACGTTGCTTTTTGACGCAAATTTGTATTAAGATCGATGTATTGTTTTAAATATGCACTCTGTCAAAACGTTATAGCACGATGTACTTGTCTCAAGATCAAACCATGTCTTAAACAGGTTTTTAAATGTACATAATGTATAACATAATTAAATTTGTCATAAAGATTTGGAATTAACTTTTCATTTTTTCCACCCGGTGGAATATCTTTTTCGGGGCAAAACGGTAAATCATTATGTTCCCAATGTAATTTTTTTGGATAAATGAGATCGACTTCTAGAATGAAGCCGAACTCTGCATCATCAGATACATTATTCACATCCAGTTTATTAACTTCTGATTGATCAAGAAACCTAAAGTTTGACAAGGGCAATGTTTGACACATGCTGTATCCATAAAGATTATTGCAGTCTATATAGACTATGAATGATTCTGGCATCAACGGATCATGGTCGAAAATAAATTCGTTGTTTGCTTTGGCATACCTATGTGCTGCCATTACCACACCTCCTCGTATGCCTGTCTGTAACATATCTACTATAGCAAAGTCATCTATTAGTTCTAACTCAATGCCTGTTTTATAAAGCATAGCATCGAATGATAAACTCGGTGCTGTAACATAGAATGCAGGGTCCAAGTTGTAGTAATGTTTGCAAGTTTTTCTAAAGTTTTCAAATATATCTGTTAACAACAACACATCACTTTTTAAATACAAATCGGTATATTCGCCTAGGTTCCGAATTTCAAATTGGGTCCAAACTGACTGTGCGTGCTCATAATCTTTATTTGATATGTGCTCATTGTTGAGAGAGCTATAAAAACTTTCTTTGCTTGGCAGAAATGGCTCGTTGTAACGTTCCCATGCGTTCATGTACTCGTAAGGGTAAACGCCTTTACGAGTTAGAAGGGAAAACTCATTTTCATTTGGGTAAATATTCCTTAAATGAGTAAACTCATGAGTTTTCATGGTTTTAACCAATTTTTCTAGACTGGTTCCTAAAAATTTGAACGAATCTACAAATCTTAACTGAACGAACTCGTCTCTTGATATTGGAATGAATTTTGTGAAAGAGATATAATTTTCTTTCGTTTTAGGTATTATTTTTATTGGTCCAGGCGCTTCACCAAGTGTTTTTATAAACAAGTGACAATCATACCCTGCTAAATTGTGGAAAAAAATTGGCACAAACTTTGGAACTTTGTACTGTAAATTACATAAGCTATGAGCTGCACCCCGATACTGTCCAGTAAGGTGACAATGGTCTCTGACCTTATCTCCGAATAGAAAACTCTCACAAATATGACATCGAACTGCATTCCTAAAATCAACTGCATCGTTTGCATTAAAAATTATGGGAACGTTTTGTGATAACACTGCATGGATATCCCGAACATCTTTGTAAAGAGAGCTAACAAATTTTTCTACACAATGAGGACCTCTAAAGATTACGAATTTATTGTAAGAAGGGTCAACAGAATTAATCACATTGTAAGCAAATGCGATAGGTGTATGCTTTTGTGTAGTGCGCGTATAAGAACTTTGAGGATCTGATTCACTTTTGCTTACATCTTCTAGCATAGTTTCAAAGTCAGCATAAATTACAAAAGGAATGTCTTGTTTGCGTTCGAAATTCTTGAATTTAATTACTGACCCCTTTTCCGGTAGGACAGTGACAATTCCGTTACAGGTATGACTTTCTACATCCTCAACCGTTTTAAAAAACAACAAACAAGTGTCACAAAAATAGATCTGTCCTTTATGCTTCGTTATTTGACTTCTCACCAGTCTCGATAAATTCTTTATGAGACAATAGTGAGATGTTGTGTTGTTTTCTATCCAAAGAAGGTGAATCGTTTTTTTATTTTCATGGCTTTCTGATTTATAAAGCGGGCCTACAACAGTCTTGTTATTTTTTAAGCCAAAAATGATAAAACTTAGGTTTGGATTGTTTTCTTCGAATATTTTAACATCAGATAATGTCATGGGAAACGAAATGTTTTCAGTGTTTAGTACATTGCGAAAATGTACATATGACGAAACCCTTTCAGGATGGTTTTTAGCTGGATAGAGGGCTGCAAGTACGCTCCACAGAAAACAGTGTTTATCGTTGTTTTGAATATTTAAACATGCTTTCTTTTTCTTGATGAATATTGGTAGTTCAATATACGTGGAGCCGCGAAGTGGTTGATATTTATTAACATTAACCTCAATATGCATACAATTAAGAAAAGTCCAACCCGAATCTTGCTCTTCGAATTGGTCAATTTTTGTGCGTATTGTATTGATTACATTTAAATATAAATGCTCAAAATTATAATTTCCATAAACAGGGATATTTTTTGTCATAAACGATTTAGTTTCTTGTTCATTATTTTTGAAAAGTAAAAACTGAGAATATTTCGAAGTTGACTTTGACACAAATATGTTTTTTTATGCATTCATCTAAAATGAGTTTGACTTTGTTTCGTATTGAATCTAAAAATACATCAATAGAATGTTCATTTGCGTATTGCGCAGCAATCCTGTAAGATATTATTCGGTTCTGAAATGCTGTCGCTACAATATCTACGCCTTCCACATCGATATGCGGTACAGTTAAAACGTTTTGTTTATGTGTATTACTTCGCAAATGACCTGTCCAGCGCCTACCGCTTATAGATGTGTTACAAACTGAACAGAATGGCATTGTAGAAGCTACTTGCTTGTTTACCTACTAGATATAATTATTAATTTAAGTACCTACCTACATAGAAAGTTACCTATTTTTTAAAGTCAGTATTATAATATTATACGCTTTTAATTTTCTTTTTTATTTCAAATTAATTAAAAAATTTACTTTGAGAGTTTAATATAGTCTACCTACACTACATATATCAAAACATACTATAATAATTCTATCTACCTTTATGAACCTAACTTAATTTAATAAAATAAAAACCATAATAAACCTATGCACACGTTTTGTTTATTTAAAATTAATCTTATCACTAAATGTTGATGGTTTAGAATCTTTAAATAATTTAAACACCGTAATGAGAAACTCTTGTAAAATTTCCCACTCCTTAGTTTGTTCGTTAAGACGCAGCTTTACACTCGTCAACGCTTTTTTATAGCGTTCTTGAGGAGGCGTATTTTGAACGTCGACGACGTTGTAAAGCTTCACCTCAACGTAAAAGTCGCCTTCGGAGACTGTTGCGGTGCGTCGGCTCTGCCCTCCGGAAACCCTCGTCGTGAAGGAAGAAGTCGATACGTTGCCTCCGGCGCTTTGTGATGCGTTAGATGCAGCAACGCTTTCTTCCCCTTTTAGAATCGAAAAGATGTCTGACTTGCGTTTTTTAGACCTGTAAAACAAAGAAAATAAAATATGATGAAATACTGTTATGATAATATTTAGGAACTTTTATCATCATAATTAGATTCAGAGTTAAATAATCATTTAACGTTGCTCACTCCATACAATATACATTATTGTTAAATAATTATTATCATCATCGGTACAGGGATCCCAACCTGAAGCGAGGAAAGTACCAGGGCCGTGAAATTATCGTATTTTGACGTTTTTGGAGCAAAATTATCGTACACTCAGTATAATGGCTTAAAATACATTAAAAAATCATATAAAACGATAATTTTTATTACACTTTGTTTGTGTATACAGAACAGAATCAATGTATATTTAACTCCATACAGGCAGACGGGCTGAGAAGACAGACCACAGTACACAGATTTTATAAGCGTACCAACGTTTTGAAATTAAGAAATAAGCTGGCGCTGTTACCAATAAACAATAGTATATGCTCAATTTTTTATTGAATATGAGCGTAATTCTCAAACTTTGTGGTGTATGGAATTTATCGTGTATTTGCGTACATAATACGGAGGCCTAAATTATCGTATATACGTTAATTATAGTACGGTACGTTAATTATAGTACGGTTGGGGCCCTGCATCGGTACCTAGTAGTAGTTACCACCAAGCGATAAAAACGATAACCTATCAGATATAATATATATATATATATATATATATATATACGTACCACGAAAATTCCGGCTCTTGCAAATCGGGTGGTGTGAAGGATGGTGAATATGATGCATGACCGCGCTTAGCAAGGGCAGCAGCGTTAACGACGGGGGTGATCTTGCGCTTTGAGGCTTTTGGCTTCTTGGTAGGCTGCGACAACACCGACGGTGCTGTGGCCACGATTGCTTCAGATTCGTATTCAGAGTCCGACCTGAGAAAAAAAATAAAAAATGAGTATGGATGGAACAAAGATTTAAAAAAACACGTAATAAGACAATACTCACTCACATATTTCTGTAGATGTTTTCTCGAAGTGTCGTGGCTGCGCAATGTCAGGCGGCAGGCGGGCTGGCGGTGGCTGGCGGAGTCTGGCAGGCGGCGGCTGAGCAGGGTGGCAGGCGGCGGCTGAGCAGGGTGGCAGGCGGTGGCTGAGCAGGGTGGCGGGCGGTTGGCAGGGTCTGGCAGGCAGCAAGATTCTCGAGGATGATGAACCAGCGAAGAATATGTCAGTTTTCTAATTTTACGCGATTTTATAGCAAATACTTTTTATGTGTCAGCAAATAATATTCCAATTCAAAAGATATTAAGTACCCGTACTTTAACAAAACAAGCAAATTTGAAGCTAATGGTCGCACCACCTTTGTCGCACCACCTTTGAAATCGGATCAAAGAAAGATTCCGCCTACTCGGATGACAATATAAAAACTCACACCATTACCCGACTACGATAGATTAAAAGATAGAAAAATTAAAAGTCAGTGCATAAAATATTACAATCATATTTTATGTGTTTAGATAATAAGACGGTATCTAATTATTTGAACTGTACAATACACCACACGGGAAGTATTACTATTTACTTTCTTACATAATTTAAGTTCGTTCGCAAAACAAAAAAACCGACTTCACATGCAGCGCAAGTCATTTTCAGTACTAAGTTTGAGGTATCTATCTCCATATCTCTGGAGATTCTTATCGGATCTCGTTAAAATTAAAATGGAACTACACTGTAAACATATTCTATTAATAATAATATCGTTTAAAAACTAAAAACGAACCGACTTCAATGCCGCGCTATTCATTTTCAGTACCAATTTTGAGATGTTTATCTCAATATCTCTGGAGGTACTCATCAGACCTCGATAAAATTATCATGGTACTACTACACTTGGAATATCTCCTTTCGAACAAAACAAGAATAATCAAAATCGGTTCATAAACGACGAAGTTATCCGCGAACAAACATAAAAAATATCGGTAGAAATGAGAAACCTCCTCCTTTTTTTGAAGTCGGTAAAAAAATAAAAAAAAAACATTCTCCAAATCCACACACAGTTAATAAATGATGAGGTTCTGAAGTGACAAAAAAATTAAATTATACAGACGAATTGAGTACATCCTCCTTTTTGTGAAGTCAGTAAAAAAAAAAACAAATCAGTTCATAAATGATTGAGCTATGATATAATAAACAAAAAAGTAATTCGTACAAACGCTATCTGTTAAGTCCTCGTTTTGTTAAGTCGGTTAAAAAGTAATTTGTCCTAAGGCCGCTACACACCTTGAGTTTAAACTGCTCGTTTTCACTAAATAGTGTGACTATACATATGAATGATAGTTTAACTGAATGGTAATAATTATAATTTAAAATCGTTAATAAACCAAAAGAACCAACTTCAAATGTCGCGCTAGTCATGTGCCAAGTTTGATGTGTTTGTCTCCATATCTCTTGAGATAGTCATGAGATCTCGATGAAATTTAAATGAAATTACTTGGAAAGTATGTCCTTTCAAACAAATATAAAAAATATTCTAAATCGGTACAGCCATCTTTGAGTAATCGAGAAGCATACATAAAAAAAAGATTCCGACGAATTCAGAACCTACTCCTCGGTTAGGTGTCGGTTAAAATAGCATTTAATTAACTGTACAGTGCAAACTTAATGGTATAAAAATTTATCTGTACCTACAGAACAGTTCAATCGCAGAGTTAAAAACGAACGTGTATGCGAACCCTTAAAAGAAATGCTTACGATGTACATATTGTTATTCAATCCATTTTACCTTGATACGTTTGTACCTACTATCGAGCGTGTGAACAAAACCATTCATTATATAAGTGTACGGTGTCGGCTGTGGTGTCGGTGAGTGTATCGGTGAGTGTAGTTCTGTAACTATTTGGAAATAACAAGTAAGTACCTAGCTTTTATTGTATAATATTTTGCAACGTACTCTTTTTTGGTTGATTCGAAAATAAAATTAAAAACCAAGTTTCTGTCGTATTATATAATAAAGATTTTCTCAATAACTAGAAATCGAAAAAATAAAATAGGTCTTCATACGACAAAAAGCCCTATTAACCGACTTTAAAAAAAAGGAGGATGTTCTATGTTTCACTGTAAAATTTTTTTTATTTATTTTTCTCTGTCAATTGTGGTCCGATTTTTTTAATTATATATTTATTTCAAAGATTATACTTTTGTAGTGGTCTCATTGTAAATTTATCAAGTATCTCCAGAGATATGGCGATAATAACTGCAAACTTGCTACTCAAATTGAATACAGTAGCATTTGAAGTCGGTTTTTTAAACGATCCTAATTATTTTGAACATGTTATGTAAATGTTATGTAAAGAAAATAATATTAAAAAATTACATAAAAATGATTATTTTTCGATTGCTGTTTATATTAACTACACACTGATTTAATGTTTAGTTATTTCCAAGTTTAATTTGATTTATTCTGAGTAAAGATTTTTTTAAATTAAATTGTGTATTCTTAGTTTTAAACTAATGTGTACCAATTTATATTTTACAGGAACGACAAGCAGCAGGGACAATGAGATCTTCATGAATTTAATAAATTAAAATCCTTTAGATGAAAATGGTGAGTGACTACGCTTGAATTTTTATTAACGTATATACACACATTTCTTTAAAGCACAGAAAGTATAAAAGTTGGTGCTTTAGGGGTAGCAGATTTTAATTTTGTAATATTTTTTGGTTTATCTGACTATACGATATGCTCAAAACACAGGTAGGTTAGGGCGCGATAATTTATCGTAAGTATTCCAACAAAAAGTCATTACGGCTTTAGTAGAAGTAGTAGAACAGGTTTATCTGACTATACGATATGCTCAAAACACAGGTAGGTTAGGAATCGCAATCGGTGGAGATAATCCGACCTTGGGCTCCCAGAGTGAAACTTACCATGGATCACTTAACCGATTGTGTTTAGACATCGCAAACGGCGAGAGATAATCCTGCTTTGGACTCTCAGGATGATACTTACCATGTTTTATCCAACCGTATGTGCTGAGACATCGTATGCGGTGAGAGATAATCCTACCTTGGGCTCTCAGGATGATACTTACCATGGATCATCCAACCGTATGTGTTACGAACACAGTTGATCAAAACTATTACTCCGGGGTCATTGAGAGTTCTAAAACACGTCGATCAAAATTATTACACCGGAGGCTTTGAGTTCTAAAACACAAGTGGTGAGAGATAATCAATTTTTAGTTATTGGGTGTTCTACTCCAGCTACATCTGTTGATTAAACCATATACCCAACTGCAACAAGTGAGCGCAGCAAGCGGAGCGAACGCAGTTGGGTATATCGTTTAATCAACAGATGTGGCTGGAGTAGAACACCCAATAACCACCTACTGATGTCATCTGCGAATCGTAAGTGAGAGATGTACCTGCCGTTGATGTTAATGCCACGATCTTTCCAGTCCAGCGTCTTAAACATATCCTCCAAGGCGTTAGTGAACAGTTTCGGGGATATGACGTCCCCCTGTCTCACTCCTCGACGCAGGTGGACATGTTTAGTTCGCTGGTTCTGTACTTGTACAGTCATCGTTGCGGCATTATATAGACATCTCATCACTTCGATATATCGCCAGTCGACTTGGCAACGCTGCAAGGACTCGAGACTCGAGTTTTGCCATACAAACTTTGAATCCCCGGTCCGTATCCAGGTGGATTTTTTCTGCATGCCAAATTTCAGCGCAATCCGAAACATTATTGATTTTCACACTTTGTTACCCCATTTCACCCTCTAAGGGGTGGAATTTCAAAAAACCTGAAACACGTATTTACTTATTTCTTTACTGGAGCTCTTGTATGAAGTTTCGAATAGAAAATACTATCTAATCTTGTTTCTCCATACAAACTTTGAACCTCCGTTTCATCTCCTTCAGGGGTGAATTTAGGAAAATCCTTTTTCAGAGGTAACTAACGTCGTAATAACTATCTGCATGCCAAATTTCAGCGCAATCCAAAACAATATTGATTTTTGTAAATTGTTAAACACAATCCAAAATTTCATCGTACCGACGGGACTCGAACCCGCACCCCCCGGATTACACGTCCAGGTGCTCTGCCAATTAAGCCACGGTTCGATCCATCGATAAGACGAAATTAGTGGATTGCATGTGCTAACCCAATTATGCAATGGTGGCGCCATCTATGACTACTTATTACGTAAGTTAATCATTTGGAAGAAATCATTACAGTTTTCAAATCCGACGAGAGATGTTGCACTGCGTAAATCAAATATTATGTTTCTATGAAGTGTCACACACTTTATATTTTTGTAAATTGTTAAACACAATCCAAAATTTCGTCGTACCGACGGGACTCGAACCCGCACCCCCCGGATTACACGTCCAGGTGCTCTGCCAATTAAGCCACGGTTCGATCCATCGATAAGACGAAATTAGTGGATTGCATGTGCTAACCCAATTATGCATTGGTGGCGCCATCTATAGCTACTTATTACGTAAGTTAATCATTTGGAAGAAATCATTACAGTTTTCAAATCCGACGAGAGATGTTGCACTGCGTAAATCAAATATTATGTTTCTATGAAGTGTCACACACTTTATATTTTTGTAAATTGTTAAACACAATCCAAAATTTCATCGTACCGACGGGAAAAAAATTTGAAAACTGTAATGATTTCTTCCGAATGATTAACTTACGTAATAAGTAGTCATAGATGGCGCCACCAATGCATAATTGGGTTAACAAATGCAATCCACTAATTTTGTCGTATCGATGGATCGAACCGTGGCTTAATTGGCAGAGCACCTGGACGTGTAATCCGGGGGGTGCGGGTTCGAGTCCCGTCGGTACGATGAAATTTTGGATTGTGTTTAACAATTTACAAAAATATAAAGTGTGTGACACTTCATAGAAACATAATATTTGATTTACGCAGTGCAACATCTCTCGTCGGATTTGAAAACTGTAATGATTTCTTCCAAATGATTAACTTACGTAATAAGTAGCTATAGATGGCGCCACCAATGCATAATTGGGTTAGCACATGCAATCCACTAATTTCGTCTTATCGATGGATCGAACCGTGGCTTAATTGGCAGAGCACCTGGACGTGTAATCCGGGGGGTGCGGGTTCGAGTCCCGTCGGTACGATGAAATTTTGGATTGTGTTTAACAATTTACAAAAAAATAATATTGTTTTGGATTGCGCTGAAATTTGGCATGCAGATAGTTATTACGACGTTAGTTACCTCTGAAAAAGGATTTTCCTAAATTCACCCCTGAAGGAGATGAAACGGAGGTTCAAAGTTTGTATGGAGAAACAAGATTAGATAGTATTTTCTATTCGAAACTTCATACAAGAGCTCCAGTAAAGAAATAAGTAAATACGTGTTTCAGGTTTTTTGAAATTCCACCCCTTAGAGGGTGAAATGGGGTAACAAAGTGTGAAAATCAATAATGTTTCGGATTGCGCTGAAATTTGGCATGCAGAAAAAATCCACCTGGATACGGACCGGGGATTCAAAGTTTGTATGGCAAAACTCGAGTCTCGAGTCCTTGCAGCGTTGCCAAGTCGACTGGCGATATATCGAAGTGATGAGATGTCTATATAATGCCGCAACGATGACTGTACAAGTACAGAACCAGCGAACTAAACATGTCCACCTGCGTCGAGGAGTGAGACAGGGGGACGTCATATCCCCGAAACTGTTCACTAACGCCTTGGAGGATATGTTTAAGACGCTGGACTGGAAAGATCGTGGCATTAACATCAACGGCAGGTACATCTCTCACTTACGATTCGCAGATGACATCAGGAGGTGGTTATTGGGTGTTCTACTCCAGCCACATCTGTTGATTAAACGATATACCCAACTGCGTTCGCTCCGCTTGCTGCGCTCACTTGTTGCAGTTGGGTATATGGTTTAATCAACAGATGTAGCTGGAGTAGAACACCCAATAACTAAAAATTGATTATCTCTCACCACTTGTGTTTTAGAACTCAAAGCCTCCGGTGTAATAATTTTGATCGACGTGTTTTAGAACTCTCAATGACCCCGGAGTAATAGTTTTGATCAACTGTGTTCGTAACACATACGGTTGGATGATCCATGGTAAGTATCATCCTGAGAGCCCAAGGTAGGATTATCTCTCACCGCATACGATGTCTCAGCACATACGGTTGGATAAAACATGGTAAGTATCATCCTGAGAGTCCAAGGCAGGATTATCTCTCGCCGTTTGCGATGTCTAAACACAATCGGTTAAGTGATCCATGGTAAGTTTCACTCTGGGAGCCCAAGGTTGGATTATCTCCACCGATTGCGATTCCTAACCTACCTGTGTTTTGAGCATATCGTATAGTCAGATAAACCTGTTCTACTACTTCTACTAAAGCCGTAATGACTTTTTGTTGGAATACTTACGATAAATTATCGCGCCCTAACCTACCTGTGTTTTGAGCATATCGTATAGTCAGATAAACCAAAAAATATTACAAAATTAAAATCTGCTACCCCTAAAGCACCAACTTTTATATTTTCTGTGCTTTAAAGAAATGTGTGTATATACGTTAATAAAAATTCAAGCGTAGTCACTCACCATTTTCATCTAAAGGATTTTAATTTATTAAATTCATGAAGATCTCATTGTCCCTGCTGCTTGTCGTTCCTGTAAAATATAAATTGGTACACATTAGTTTAAAACTAAGAATACACAATTTAATTTAAAAAAATCTTTACTCAGAATAAATCAAATTAAACTTGGAAATAACTAAACATTAAATCAGTGTGTAGTTAATATAAACAGCAATCGAAAAATAATCATTTTTATGTAATTTTTTAATATTATTTTCTTTACATAACATTTACATAACATGTTCAAAATAATTAGGATCGTTTAAAAAACCGACTTCAAATGCTACTGTATTCAATTTGAGTAGCAAGTTTGCAGTTATTATCGCCATATCTCTGGAGATACTTGATAAATTTACAATGAGACCACTACAAAAGTATAATCTTTGAAATAAATATATAATTAAAAAAATCGGACCACAATTGACAGAGAAAAATAAATAAAAAAAATTTTACAGTGAAACATAGAACATCCTCCTTTTTTTTAAAGTCGGTTAATAGGGCTTTTTGTCGTATGAAGACCTATTTTATTTTTTCGATTTCTAGTTATTGAGAAAATCTTTATTATATAATACGACAGAAACTTGGTTTTTAATTTTATTTTCGAATCAACCAAAAAAGAGTACGTTGCAAAATATTATACAATAAAAGCTAGGTACTTACTTGTTATTTCCAAATAGTTACAGAACTACACTCACCGATACACTCACCGACACCACAGCCGACACCGTACACTTATATAATGAATGGTTTTGTTCACACGCTCGATAGTAGGTACAAACGTATCAAGGTAAAATGGATTGAATAACAATATGTACATCGTAAGCATTTCTTTTAAGGGTTCGCATACACGTTCCGTCCGAGAGATGTTGCACTGCGTAAATCAAATATTATGTTTCTATGAAGTGTCACACACTTTATATTTTTGTAAATTGTTAAACACAATCCAAAATTTCGTCGTACCGACGGGACTCGAACCCGCACCCCCCGGATTACACGTCCAGGTGCTCTGCCAATTAAGCCACGGTTCGATCCATCGATACGACGAAATTAGTAGATTGCATTTGTTAACCCAATTATGCATTGGTGGCGCCATCTATGGCTACTTATTACGTAAGTTAATCATTTGGAAGAAATCATTACAGTTTTCAAATCCGACGAGAGATGTTGCACTGCGTAAATCAAATATTATGTTTCTATGAAGTGTCACACACTTTATATTTTTGTAAATTGTTAAACACAATCCAAAATTTCATCGTACCGACGGGAAAAAAATTTGGATTGTGTTTAACAATTTACAAAAATATAAAGTGTAGGACACTTCATAGAAACATAATATTTGATTTACGCAGTGCAACATCTCTCGTCGGATTTGAAAACTGTAATGATTTCTTCCGAATGATTAACTTACGTAATAAGTAGTCATAGATGGCGCCACCAATGCATAATTGGGTTAACAAATGCAATCCACTAATTTTGTCGTATCGATGGATCGAACCGTGGCTTAATTGGCAGAGCACCTGGACGTGTAATCCGGGGGGTGCGGGTTCGAGTCCCGTCGGTACGATGAAATTTTGGATTGTGTTTAACAATTTACAAAAATATAAAGTGTGTGACACTTCATAGAAACATAATATTGATTTTCACACTTTGTTACCCCATTTCATCCCATTAGGGGTGGAATTTCAAAAAAAACGAAACACGTATTTACTTATGTTTTTACTGAAGCACTTGTGTGAAGTTTCGGGTAGAAAATACTATCAAATCTTGTTTCTCCTTACAAACTTTAAACCCCCATTTTAAGGGGTTAAGGGGTGAATTTTGAAAAATCCTTTCTTAGTACACCCTTACGTACTAATACAAATATACCCTCCAAATTTCAAGTCTCTAGGATCAGTGGTTTAGGCTGTGCGTTGTCTGTCAGTCAGTCAGTCAGTCAGTCAGTCAGACAGTCAGTCAGTCAGTCAGTATGTCAGCACAAAGATTTTTATAGTATTAGAAGAAGAATACAAATATATTTGTTTCTAAATTATCGAAACAAATATATTTGTATTTTCTATAGTTTAATTTGTAGTTTTTCAGTATTGTTTTCTTTAACAATTTATAATCATTTATTGTTTCATCTATTGTATAATATGTACGCGCATAATAATAATTGTACAGCGTAGTTCTGAGTAAGATTTCGTGACATCACTCAGGGTCCCAACGGAAGACCAGCGTAGGTCATGCCCAGCATGAGCAACATAATGCTGAGTTGGGTCCTGTTTTGCAATAATTTTATGTTACACTATGTTACATTATGTCTAAATAAGTGTAGAAGTTAAGAACTGTTCCTTGTTTTGTGTGCACTCAGCGAACCATTGTTTTGTTACGTATTATCTGTTCTGTGCGATTGCAGTGATATGTCTTTGTATCTGTGGCTGGTCCAGCTACGGACGAAACCTACCATCAGTGGGCACCCATTTAGTAACATCCAGGGATCATGTAGGGTAAACCATGGGTGTCTAAATAGTGTGGTAAGCTACGAGGAAGTTTGCAGACGCAGGAAGGAAACAGTGTGGTAGTGGCGTTTCTTGTCAAGCTTAAACAATTAAGGTAGTTTAAAAATTAAAACAACTGACTTCCATGCCCCGCGAGTCAGTTTCAGTGGCAAGTTTGAGACGTTTATCGTCATATCTCTGGAGATACTTATCAGATCTCGATGAAATTACAATGGGATCACCTCGGAAAGAATCATTCGAAACTGTTCGCAATTGACGGAGCAATCGCGTAACATATATACAAAAAAAAATTATGATCGTACAAAACTAAAAACCGACTTCACATGCCGCGATAGTCAACATACTAGCTAGTTATAATCATGTCATCCAAGTATACAAATTTGCTTTCTTTGTGTATCTCCATATCTCCGGAGATAATCGTCATACGACGATAAAATTTAAATGGGACCAAAGGGGAGGCAAAATCTCTCAAACAAAAAAATAATTTTCCATATCGGTCAAGATATGACGGAGTTCTGAGAATACAAACATAAAAAAAACAGTCGAATTGAGAATCTTCACCTATTTTGTGAAGTCGGTTAAAAAAGTAATAATATTTATTCTTTTGCTTCTTGTGACGTCTCAGTGACGTCTCAGTGACCCTCACAAAGATCTCATATTGAAGGAAGCGTACGCTCTGACACGTATCATCAAACATGTTTAAATGTTATTTAAGTTAAACAAGCGTTATCATTCCACAGCCCGCAGAACATAATGAACGCGCGCGTAACGCTGCCTTCAGACCTGCCTTCAGTTCTAAGGTTCCGTACACAATAAGATAAGCCAAGACACGCTAAGTGTTGCTACGTGTAAGTTGACACTTCGATAAAACCAAATGTTTTTGATTTTTCAACCGATTTCCCAATAAGAAGTTGGTTCTCAATTCGTCTGTATGTTTTTTTGTGTATGTTACGCGATTTCTCCGTCAATTGTGAACCGATTTGAATGATTTTTTTTAGTCGGTAGGATTTCGAAACGCTCCCATTGTAATTTCATCGAGATCTGATTAGTATCTCCAGAGATACGACGATAAACGTCTCAAACTTGCTACTGAAACTGACTCGCGGGTCATGGAAGTCGGTTGTTTTAGTTTTTAAACTATCTTCATTTTTTTTTAATTGAGTTTTTAGTAACACGCACCTAGAGTCTGTGCAAAAAGAGAACCGTCGTGGCTTTACGATGAACATACATTCAAAGCCTTACCTTTGAATGTATATTCATTAAGGAATCATCAAAATTCATCAAGGAAATTATATACCTACCTAGTACCACCCGATAATGATAAGAGTGGGTTCCTACCAAGGTATCAAACATTTTAGTCGTATTGGCAATGAAAGAGCAATGTTATCAACGCAAAATAACGGTAAATTAGATCCATCAACACGCGCGCCCTCGCCTCAACGATCTCAATTGACGATGAGGCGGTCTCAGAAAGGACTACCTCACCTGAAAGATTTAAACAAGAAGAGAAGTTTACTTTATTGTCAAATTATACGGGTTGAAGCGTATTGAATCTAAGACATAACCGCCATAAACAATATGGCAATCCATATAGGCGATATTACTAAATTATGGAATATCTATGTCTAGACAGAACTTCTGATAGTCCCCCTGGGGCGGTACCACAATTTTGCCAATTAATTCAGCCGCGAAATAGGAATGTTTATCGGTTTGAATGGCAATGTGTCCAGTGAAATTACAGGTCATGTGAGACTTAATATCTTTTTGTCTCAAGGTAACAGGCGCAGTGCAGTGACAGTCTGGCTTCCCAGAATGGCATGCCGCTGTATCTGTAATAAGTTGACGTCATCGCTTGCCATCAGGCAAGCGTCGTGTTTGCCCCGTTACCTAATATAATTAAAAAAAGACGATCAAGCGCTTGTCTGTCTCGATTGCAGGCTCAATTTGTTGTTTCTAAGGCCACATGTGAGAGTTCCTCTGTACGCGAGGATCTCCAAAACCGACAAAACAATCGCACCCATCCGTAGATAATGCCTTATCTCAAGGATGAATTAAAAAAATACGATTACGTAAGCATATACTGTAAACATGTTTTTCAATACAAAATGAAAATAGTTTTCAACCTTACAGTTCAAAACTCAAGGTACATTTTCATTTGCGTCGTCGTTTAATAAGTAAAATAGGTATGTTTTAAATCTAGGTGTTTACCAAATTTCTTAGTGTTGGCTATTTGGTCTAAAGATCAATGATCTACGAGAAAAACATGTTCATATATTCTGATTTTATTTTAGATATCCGTTGGAGAAGATTCTGTTGCTAAGCGGAGTGATGGGCTATATTTCATTATAATCAACACTACATATTATATAAAAAAGTCCCCTCGCCGCGTCTGTCTGTTTGTTCGTGATAAACTCTATAACTACTGAATGGATTTTTAATGGGGTTTAAGTATATAATTTGTTAAGGTTTAGGTTTAGTGCCAATTGGTTAAGATATGATGATAATTGTTGGAAGTCTCGGAAAAGTCAAGCCACCTGGGAGCTTTCATCCTTTGACCTTTGATATGTAGCAAAACAAAGCATTGGGGGATATTCTTCTTTTATATATCTAGGAACCCGCCCTGGCCTTGTACTATAATTCTGTGCCCTGGCCTTGTACTATAATTCTGTGCCCTGGCCTTGTACTATAACTCTGTGTCCTGGCCTTGTACTATAATTCTGTGCCCTGGCCTTGTGCTATAACTCTGTGCCCTGGCCTTGTACTATAACTCTGTGTCCTGGCCTTGTACTATAACTCTGTGCCCTGGCCTTGTACTATAACTCTGTGCCCTGGCCTTGTACTGTAATTCTGTGCCCTGGCCTTGTACTATAACTCTGTGTCCTGGCCTTGTACTATAACTCTGTGCCCTGGCCTTGTACTATAACTCTGTGCCCTGGCCTTGTACTGTAATTCTGTGCCCTGGCCTTGTACTATAACTCTGTGCCCTGGCCTTGTACTATAACTCTGTGCCCTGGCCTTGTACTATAACTCTGTGCCCTGGCTTTGCACGGATAGAGCATATATGACTGCATTTTCGCATCGGTTTGTTGCATCGAGTATGAATTAACGTCTTCAATAATCATCGTCATATTTCAACCAATGTAAGCAAAACTTGGCAAATTATAAAGGTTTTATGCAAGTTGGTTCAAAAATGATGATAATTGTTGGAAGTGTCAAAAAATGTCAAGCCACCTGGGAGCTTTCTTCGAAAACGCGGCCTAATCCCTTTCAGATATATCAAAACAACGCATAGTGGGATAGGTATTCCACTTTTATAGACTTGATGATAATTGTTAGAAGTGTCGAAAAAGTCATGCCACCTGAGAGCATTAACTTTCAACTTTCAGAAAGGGAAGTGCACGAAGCGCGTCATTGGAAGACACAAAATAGCTAAAATACCTAAAGAAATAGCAACTTATAATCCTGAATATTACACTGGACATTGCTTCCGTAGGTCTTTAACCACTCTTCTCGCTGATTTTGGAGCAAATTCGACGAATAGACGACTGAATAGACACGGAGACTGGAAGTCCGATAAAGTGGCTGAAGGCTACATTAAAGACTCAATTGAAAACAAAACTGATATCTTCTAATACTATAAGAATCTTTGTCCTGACATACTGACTGACTGACTGACAGACAACGCACAGCCTAAACCGCTGGTCGTGGAGACTTGAAATTTGGAAGGTATATTATAATACTATATACGGTATATTCTTATTATGTAAAGGTGTACTAAGAAAAGATTTTCTAAAATTCACCCCTTTAAGGGATGAAATGGGAGTTCAAAGTTTGTATGGAGAAACAAGATTAGATAGTATTTTCTATTCGAAACTTCACACAAGTGCTTCAGTAAAAAAATAAGTAAATACATGGTTCAGGATTTTTTGAAATTCCACCCCTAAGAGGGTGAAATGGGATACCAAAGTCTGAAAATAAATATTATTTCGGATTGCGCTGAAATTTGGCATGCAGATAGTTATTACGACGTTAATTCTCTCTGAAAAATGATTTTTAAAAATTCACCCCTTAAGGTGATGGAATGGGGGTTCAAAGTTTGTATGGAGAAACAAGATTAAATAGTTTTTTTCTATTCGAAACTTCACACAAGTGCTTTAAAAAAAAAACGTGTTTCAGTCTTTTTCGAAACCACCCCTTGATGAAGTGGGGTAACGCAGTCTGAAATTAATTTTGTTTCAGATTGCGCTGAAATTTGGCATGCAGATAGTTATTTTTACGTAGGTATCCGCTAAGAAAGGATTTTTTAAGATTCACTCTTGGAGGTGATGAAACGGGGGTTCAAAGTTTGTATGGAGAAACAAGATATGATAGCCTTTTCTATTCGAAACTTTGCACAAGTACTTCAGTAAATAAATAAGTAAATACGCGTTTCAGACTTTTCGAAATGCCACCCCTAAAAGTGTGAAGTGCGGAAATAAAGCCTGAAATCAATATTGTTTCGAATTGCGCTGAAATTTGACATGCAGATAGTTATTTTGACGTAGGTATCCGCTGAGAAAGAATTTTTCAAAATCCACTCCTTAAGGGGATGAAATGGGGGTTCAAAGTTTGAACCGATTTGACTTTTACTTCTTTGATGTCTTTTATGATAGAAAGGTTTGTACAAAATAAAAGTTTTAAGTAAATAAAAGAAGTCTTTAACGCGGGCGAAGCCGCGGGGCACTTCTAGTAAATAATAAAATACCACTTGCCAACATCTAGGTCTACAGCCTTCCACCTTAAAACAGCATATTGAGCCATCTAGCACTACATCCAATGCCCACCTTCAAACCCCATCAGAAGTTCAACAAACAAACATAAATGTACCAGGGAAATCAATAACATTTTCTTTTAGTAAGCAAATAGCAAGTTTGAGACGCTTATTTATCGTCATATCTCCGGAGATACTTATCAGTTCTTGATGAAATTACAATTGGACCACCTTGGAAATGTACCCTGCCGATTAAGAATCAT
Source organism: Cabera pusaria (assembly GCA_954871355.1). Lineage (NCBI taxonomy): Eukaryota > Metazoa > Arthropoda > Insecta > Lepidoptera > Geometridae > Cabera > Cabera pusaria. The sequence continues at coordinate 25,346,133 of OX940901.1, read as the reverse complement.
TGGAATCGGTTCACAATTAACGGAGTAATCGCGTAACATACTTACAAAAAAAAAACATACAGACGAATTGGAAACTTTTTGGAAGTCGGTGTGTTGTATGTTCCCTGCATTCTTTTGAGAAAGGTACAATAAATACCTCGGCGAAATGGCAATTGGCTGTCTAATTTTACTTAGTGAAGTGAAGTCTTCGCCTACGGCGGCTACGGCTTGGCCTTCAAGTCGAGCTCATTCTCGGCCTGCAATAAGCATTATAAGTATAGATGAGTAACTCACTCACGCTACAAAAAACTGCCTCATTTAATCTCCTCACTCCACAAAAATTCCTCAAAGCGCTTTGCGTTCACGACCACAGACTCGCGACCATCCTGACAGGAAATACTCGCTCTCATTCGCTCCCGCTCGTGCTTTACTTCCGGTTTACCTAAAATTGTCAGTTTTGGTTATAAGCAAGGTCTTAGAGCACAAGTAAAGGAAAAAATCCGAAAAATAAAAAAAGTTGAAAATTAAGGTACATTTTGGTACTAACAAGTTTTCGCGAAAATCTAAATTTGCCCATATCTTTTTATTGTGTTGACTCAAGACCTTAATTTTTATACACCCAATAGGGACTATAATCATAAAGTCAGTATTATTCCTCATTTGAGGTGGCCTCCCTCGTCCTCGTTTGAAATGAATGAGGGAGGAACCCACCCATCTCACTAATTATAAGCTATTTACCAATGTCAATATTTTAATTGATCTACCTAGTACCTATTTTAAACGCTTGGCACTTAAATTTGTGGATAGAAGCGCCTCAAAAATTCTTTATTTCGTAAAAATGCTATAATGCTATATCGTTAGTTATACCATTCTGACTGATTATCAAATAGTGAAAATGAAACGCTTGCGAGTTCTAATTTTTCCTATGGCTCCATCTAGCGAAAAATGAATACACTGCAAACGTGAGGTAAAGCGAATTTATTTGTTCAACTTCCTAGGTGTAGACCCGAATCTAATACTATAAGAATCTTCGTCCTGACATACTGACTGACTGACTGACAGACAACGCACAGCCTAAACCGCTGGTCGTAGAGACTTGAAATTTGGAATGTATATTTGTCTTAGTACGTAAGGGTGTACTAAGAAAGGCTTTTGTTTGCTAGCGTTTGACCACTATCTCACCTGAAGTGATGATGCGGTCGAAGATAGTAAGCACGCTAGGCCTAGAATGGGAACTGGCTCTCAAGGATAGCCGCCGGAACACAATTAGATGTTTGGCGACAGATTTTCTTACTTGAGGGTGGTAGCCGGCCAGGCGGACACTAGATAGTGTCCTACCATCATGCGGGGGTTGTTGGTTTCTTAACGATGTTTTCCTTCACCGGAGGGCCATTGTGAGAAGCGCACATAAATTTTTCTATTGAAAAATTCATTGGTGCACGGCGGTTTGAACTCGGTACCACGGTATCAAAGCCGACCGTTCTCCCGATTACGCCACCGGGCCCTCAACTTCACAAAACAGGAGGAGGTTCTCAATTCGTCGGATTTTTTAAATGTATGTTCACCTAAGATTGATTACTCGAAGATGCCTGAACCGATTTGGAAAATTCTTTTTTTGTTTCAAAGGGTACCTTTCCAGGTGGTCCCATTTAAATTTTAACAAAATCGGTCGAACAGTTTTCAACCGACTTCCGAAAAGAAGGAGGTTCTCAATTCGTCTGTATGTTTTTTTTTTCATTTTTTTAGGGTTCCGTTAAGAGATGATGAATATAACTGTCAACCATTAAAATAAACTAATAACCAAAATTAATGTTAACGAATAAAAATATTATATCAACTTAATGATAATGACCTCGCCTTGCAAATCACGAACTAACCTATTTTAATGCACTTAAATTTAAGCTTTAGACGGTAATAGATAAGGAACATATTCGTATATTAATATATTATACGATGACAGGAGTGAAGCTCGAACATGTTGTTTTCAAATAGACGAAAATATTCCATAAATTAACTGCATTCGACTGTATGCTCTATTGCCCTCAAAATAAAACACTTTGATGATTTATTCGTCAAGTTGATGTTTCTGATATTTTTATTATTCTAAACGAAGTGAGGTGATATTTTAAACAATTAACATTCACTGAAGTTAAAACTTCAGTGAATGGAATGAGTTAATGCGTTTAGTACTCTCTGTGGTTATGGTAAGTTATATTAGAAAATAAAGTTGTTTTTGTTGTAGGTATTATTATTTATTTTGTGTTGTTGTGTAGTGGAAACCTAAAGATTGTTTTTAAAAATGCCGAGACGGAATACGGCAATAATATGGAATTATTTCGATAGGCTTTTTTATCATATAGGCTAGCGTTTGACCACTATCTCACCTGTTGGTAAGTGATGATGCGGTCGAGGATGGTAGTACGCTAGGCCTAGAATACGAACTGGCTTTCAAGAATAGCTGCCGGAACACATTGTATATTTTTTTTATATATCAAATTGGCTAGCATTTGACTACTATCTCACCTGTTGGTAAGTGATGATGCGGTCGAGGATAGTAGCACGCTAGTCCTAGAATGGGAACTGGCTGTCAAGGATAGCTAGGAACAAATCAGATGTTTGGCAACAGATTTTCTAAATTGAGGGTGGTAGCTGGCCAGGCGGATACTATATAGTTTCCTGTCACCATGCGGGGGTTGGGGGTTTTTTATCGATGTTTTTCATTCACCGGAGGGCCACGTTGAAAATCGCACATAAATTTTGTAGGAGTCTAAAAAAGAAAAAAAAAAGAAATCTTGTACTCGAATAATATTAACTAATATTTTTAACCAATAAAATTATCGACTATGTTTTTTTACCAATTAACCGTTAACCAATAAAAATTTTCAACCAATATCGCCATCTTTTCCGTACCTCAAAAGGTAAAAAAAGTAACTCTTTTAAGATCACTTTCTTGTCCGTCTGTCTCTCCGTCTGTCTGTCTGTCTATCCGTGTGTCACCACCGATTTTCTCAGGAACGGGTGGACCTAGCAAGTTGAAATTTATACCAGATACTTAAGTCTATAGATCCTATTAGGTGTATAAAAATAACACCTGACACACCTGAGTCAACACGATAAAAAAATATAGGCAAATTTAGATTTTCGCGAAAACTTGTATGTACCAAAATTTAACTTAATTTTATTTTTTTTTATTTTTCGGAATTTTTCTTTTACTTGTACCGTAAAGGGCGCTCCACATTCTCGCGAGAATCTCGAGAGAACGCGAGAAACCCTTGAGAAGCATGAGTGTGGAGCTGATTCTCATATTATTCACGTGTTCTCGTCTTGTTCTCCGATTATTGTCGGTTTTTTTTGCGCGAGACAAAGGAGCGCGAGAACGTGAGAACAGGCGAGAACGTGTATTGACACCACACTCGCATGTTTCTATACATTCTGCATACTGTTTCATGTACTATAGTAGAACTATTTGAGAACTTTGTGAGTGTGTACCCAAAAGAAGTTCTCACTACAGTTGTCGAGAGAATCTCCTGAGATTCTCGCGTGAATATCTCGCGAGAATGTGGAGCGCCCATAAGACCTTGCTATTAACCAAAATTGAAAATTCTAGGTCAACCGGAAGTACCCTATAGGTTTTGGGTAGCAAACATATAGGGTACTTCCCGTTGACCTAGAATCATGAAATTTAGCAAGAAGCAAGGTCTTACAGCACAAATAAAGGAAAAATTCCAAAAAATTAAAGAAGTTGAAAAATAAAGGGTGTCCCCATACATACATACATAGTGTACACCAATGAAGATATGCCTCTAAGTTGTATGAGCGCTCATACAATTTAGACGTCTAGCTTAATAGGTACGAACCAACGTTGGTACGGAAGCCTTGGTGGGCGAGTCCAACTCGACTTGGCCGGTTTTTTTTATTCGGTAGGGTACATTTCCGAGAGGGACCACCCATTGCAATTTCATCGAGATATACTTATTAGAATTATCTCCAGAGATATGTCGATAATTGTCTCAAAATTGCTACTGAAACTTACTCGCGGGGCATGGAAGTCGGTTGTTTTAGTTTTAATACTATCTTAATTAAAAATAATATACCAACATTTGTATTCCGATGCATTTATATACATCGATGACATGCTACTGACTTCTGGCTACTTTGACTAGCGCGACGTTTGAAGTCGGTTCTTTTAATTATTAAACGATCTTAAATTATTTGTTATTGTCAGGAATAACAAAGTTTTAGAAAGAATAGTTTAATGATGAATATATGAACAATGAATTGAAGTAGATTTTAACGCGGGCAAAGCCGCGGGGCACTGCTAGTAATTTATGTGAAGGTAAGAGGTTTTGTTGCCGAGTCGGCTGAGGTAGAAACTGTTGAAGAGGCTATCTAGCGAACGTTGCGCGTAACATCATCAGCCTGTGTCAGTCCACTGCTGGACGTAGGCCTCTCCCAAGATGCGCCACTGAGCCCGATCTTTGGCTCTTCTCTTCCAGTCACTGCCCACCGCTTTGCGTATGTCGTCACTCCACCTGGTCACAGGACGTCCTACGCTACGTTTGCCGATTCGCGGTCTCCATTCTAGGACAAGTGTACCCTAACGGTTATCAGTCCTTTTTTCTTTTTTTTACCCAGGAAAATCCTTTATGGATACCACTCACCCGGGGGAGCGAGATGGTTCTGTGGGAGTCACTGCCTGAAGGGCAGTATACCCACTAAAAACCTGGGGTGAGCAGTCCTCCACCGAGATGGGGCAAGATAGGGTCGCGCTAGCAATCTGTGGGTAGGGGGGGGGGGGGGGGGGGAAGGAGGAGGCGGTTTGCCCGCCTCCTTCCCCCTCACTCATAGTGGGGTCACTGGCCGAAGGTCGGGGGACTTTCGGCCGGCTTGCACGACACCACACGTCTGAGGGGTGGCCTTGGTGAGTGAGGTCACCCTTCCTTGTGCAGGGGCCTGGATGTTTTATCTGGGCCTACCAACGGTTATCAGTCCTTTTTTTTTTTTTTTTTTTTTGACCCAGGAAAATCCTGGATGGATACCAACTCGCCCGGGGGGAGCGAGATGATTATGTGGGACTCGCTGCCTAAAAGGCAGGATACCGCACTAAAAACCTGGGGTGAGCCGTCATCCACCGTAGTGGGGCAAGATGGGATCGCGCTGGCATTCACCACCTTGCCCCGGTGGCAGACCCAAATGGGCCTCTGCCGCTGTGGAGGGATAACCTTGCTCACCAAGGTCACCCCTCAACCGTCACGTGGGGTAGTGCAAGCCGTTGAAGAGTCCCCCGACTCTCCAACAGTTACCCCGCAATGACAGAGGAGTGTGGCTCCTCTTCTCGTCAAACTTACCACACCCTCTGTCCCTCTGATGACTGGTGTACGAAGAGCAAATACCCCTACTCGCACACCGTCCGCTGTTCGAATCGCATGCCATTGCCAGTGGCATGCGAGACTCCACTCAACGACCGTCACCGGCCCCACCACTTGGCCCATTGGGCCCACGACCCAGGTATGAATAACAGAGGAATGCGGCACGCGCTCTCCTCAGCAACGCCCCACATCCTGCGTCCCTCTAATGACAGGTGTGCGAAGGGCAGATACCCCTACTCGCACACCGTCCACCGTCCGGCTCGCATGACGAAAGCATGCGAGCAGCCCTCTTGCAGCCGTTACCGGCCCCGCCACTAAGTCCGAGCATTATGCTCAGACCCACCACCGGGCGGCTCCCACCACTGAGCCCAGTTGACTGGGAAAAGTTGTCGGCCGATACCCAGGGTACACCACGAGGAGGTGTTCCGACCCGCACCCCTCAACGGTTATCAGTCCTGCGGCAGATATGACCAGCCCACTGCAAATTCAGCTTGCTAATCTGTTGAGCTATGTCGATCACTTTAGTTCTCTGGCGAAATACTTCGTTCCGGATTCTATCCCGCAGAGAAATACCGAGCATAGCTCTCTACATACCTCGCTGAGCGACTTGAAACTGGTGGACCAGTCGAACTGTGAGTGTCCACGTCTCGGCTCCGTATGTCATTACAGGTAGGACGCACTGGTTAAAGACTTTTGTCTTTAGACACTGCGGTATAGGCGACGAGAAGACTCGACGTAGTTTTCCGAATGCTGCCCAGCCGAGCTGAATTCTTCTCTGGAATTTCCTTCTCAAAGTTGTGTTTGCCTAGTTGGGGCGTCGGCCCTAGGTAAACATACTTAGTGACCACTTCTAGTGGGATTCCATCTACGGCAATCGGTTCCGGAACAACGTGCTTGTTGTACATGACTTTGGTTTTATCCAAATTCATCCGGAAATCGATGCGACGAGAAAAATCAGCTAGGCCATTCAACATCCTTTGTAGGTCCTGCAGCGTCTCTGCCATAATGACGATGTCATCTGCAAATCGTAAGTGAGAGATGTACTTGCCGTTGATGTTAATGCCACAATCTTTCCAGTCCAGCGTCTTAAACATATCCTTCAAGGCGTAAGTGAACAGTTTCGGGGATATTACGTCGCCATGTCTCACTCCTCGACGCAGGTGGACATGTTTAGTTCACTGGTTCTATACCTGTACAGTCATCGTTGCGGTATTATACAGACATCTCATTACTTCGATATATCGCCAGTCGACTTGGCAACGCCGCAAGGACTCGAGAACAGACCAGGTTTCGAATGAGTCAGAGGCCTTCTCATAGTCCACAAATGCTAAGCACGGGGGCTGATTGTACTCTTCGGTCTTCTGTACAATCTGCCGCACCGTGTGGATGTGGTCTATGGTGCCGTAACCGCTTTAAAACCCGGCCTGTTCCGGAGCTTGAAAAACGTCGAGTCTTCGCGCAAGACGGTTAGTAATGACCCTTGAAAACAGCTTGTAGACATGGCTCAGAAGTGAAATCGGGCGGTAGTTTTTCAATAGGATTTTATCTCCTTTTTTGAAAAACAGAACCACCATGTTTCTGTTCCACGCCTGTGGAGTTCTCCCAGTAAAAATAACGGAATTAAAGAGCTGCTGAAGCTGTTGAACTGCTGGAGCTCCTCCGGCTCTTAAAAGCTCTGTTGTGATTCTGGCTTCTCCTGGGGCTTTTCCATTTTTGAGTTGTTTAAGGGCCAGCACGATTTCGTCTCGGGTAATTTCAGGCAGATCTTCTGTGAAGTGGCGGGTTAAGGTGGCTCTAGAATCATCAGTATCGGGTTCGGGCCTTGAAGCATGCGATGCGTAGAGCTTGCCGTAGAAGTCTTCAACTTCCGACAGAATCTCCGGCTTGGATGCGACGACGTTCCCCGTTGACGTTGTCAGCTTTGTGAGGTGGCTTCTACCCAGAGGCTGGACGAACACTTTCGACCCCGATTTTGCTCAATTGATTCTTTAATCAAGAGCGTGTTAGAGGATCGGAGATCGCGTCGTACCAGCTACTTAATAGATTTGTTGCGCACCAGGTTAGTTGACAAAGCTGACAAAGGGTCTGTTCGTCTCTCTTCCATTAGCCGAAGTGTTTCTGCCGATGGTTTGGACTTTTTGCCCGTACGCTTGCTCTCGCAAAACTTCTTCCCTTCATCCCTGAGGATTTCCACCACTTCTTCGAGTTTCTGGTCTACGTCATCTGTGGGTTCCAAGGCAGCGAATCGATTTTCCAATTTTGATTGGAATGTTTCGGACCCAACAACGATTTGGAGTAGGTTTGGACGGAGCGTAGACTTCATCAATCGGAATCTCTCGGCCTTAAAGTCGATATCCAGAGAGTCTCGTACAAGTCGGTGATCACTTCCAGTATTAAACCTAGTTATCACTGAGACGTCTCTGAATATGCGCCGTTTGTCCGTAATGATGAAGTCAATCTCGTTTTTAGTCACAGTGTCGGGGCTTTGCCACGTCCATTTCCTTTGGGGCTGTTTCTTGAAGAACGAGTTCATCAAGATCAAAGCCCCTCTTTCTCGAGGAAATGGACTAGCATTTGCCCCCTGTGATTTCTACTCCCAAATCCGTGTGGTCCTATAGACGATTTGCCGCAAGTTTGTACTCCCACTTTGGCGTTAGTCTCCCATGAAAACGTTGTAGTGAGCCTTGGAGGTGGTGTGTAAAGCTTTGGTGATATCTTAATACATGCTATCCACCTCATCATCCAAGTGTGTCGAGATCGGTGCGTAAACCTGGATAACCTTGAGGCTGTACCTCTTGGTTAACTTAATTATGAGGTACGCTACCCTGGTCGATACACTGGAGATTTCTACAACGTTGTCACTGAGAGCCTTGTTGACCAGAAAACCGACGCTGCCTAGGGATGGCTGATCTCCTTCTCTGTAGTACATAAGATGACCCGATTCTAAGGTTATGGTGTCCTCTCCCTGTCTTCGGACTTCACATAACCCCAGTATGTGCCATCTTATGTGTTCCAGCTCCTCCTCCAGCTGCGCCAGATGATTGTGCAGCTGAATCGTGCGTCCATTACACGTAGCCAGGGTCAGTTTGTTTTGGTGGCCTACCGTAGCCTGGGCATTCTTAGCACCCCCTGCCCTGCCGTTACCGTGACCGCCGCCGTGAGGAATAGCAGGGCGGCCGGGAACTGGGAGCCTTTGCTTTATGTGACCTTCCATCATTCGTTCATCCCTTGGGAGGAATATGCACTAATCGCCACGCTGGGCAGACGGGTTAGTGATCGCAGGACGTAGCTTCTCGCACCGGTGACGCTGCTGCCCGTCACCGGCCTGTAGAATTTAGTTACGCCATAGATATAAAATGGTTATACCGTCATTTGTCGGTCGCCAGAGCCCCGTCAGTTGGTCAGCAGGATGCACCACGGCCAGGTGAGGTTGGCTGGGAGCACTGAGGTCGTATTTGTGATCCCTTACATCCTATGGGATGTATGTATGCACAACAGCGGCCCGACAGGTTATATCGCTTGTGTGCGCCGCCACGCACACAACGATAAGTTTCCTCGAAGCCAACTGTTGTTGTGTGAGAAAAGCAAGTAACATAGATTTTTTTTTAATTTTGAGTCGTTTTATTGAGTGTCTTAAAAAAATTAAGGTGTATTAGAGGATTGTTTCATTAATGCGTAAGTATACAAGTCTCGAAAACTATGAATCTCGGTATTAGGAAATACTTTGTACTGGATAGATGTGTGGACAGTTATGTTAGGTAAATACTTTGTACTGGATAGATGTGTGGACAGTTATGTTAGGTAAATACTTTGTACTGGATAGATGTGTGGACAGTTATGTTAGGTAAATACTTTGTACTGGATAGATGTGTGGACAGTTATGTTAGGTAAATCGTTTAGACATGCCTAGTGCGGATGCTGGGAAAGGTTTAAACTATTGGAGCAACTTTGATAGTAATAAGGGTAATAAACTAGAAAAGTTGCTTTTTAAATACTTTTTAGGGTTCAATAGCCGAATGGCAAAAAACCGGACTCTTATAGATTCGTCATGTCTGTCTGTCTGTCTGACTGTATCTTACAGCAACTTTATTCCGAAACCAATGGAACTACACAGTTGAAACTTGGTAGGTAGGTGTAATTTGTGAATCGTTTTTCGATTTTTATACAAAAAAAAAGATTAAGGGGAGGCTTCTCATACATGGCACTGAAACTAAAAAAAAATGCTGTAGATCTTTCCCTGTCTAAGGTCCTTCATTAATGCAAATGGTAGCAGGTCGTAATTCATACAGAAGATATATAAGTAATACATCCTTTGTGTTTATACTTGATGTCAGAATGCTGGTTTTTTTAGGGTTCCTTAGTCCTGACAAGGAACCCTTATAGTTTCGTCATGTCCGTCTGTCTGTCTGTCTGTCTGAGTTTTTGCTAAGAGACCGTTAATACTAGAAAGCTGTAATTTTGTAGGGGTATGTATATAAATTACGCCGTCAAAGTGGTGAAATAAAATTTTGAGAAATATTTTTTTAGGGTAGCTCCCCTACATGAGAAGTGGGGATGAATTTTTTTTTCGTCGTCTACCCTATCGTTTGGGGTATCGTTGAATAGGTCTTTTGAAATGCTTATACCATTTTTCGATTGAATGCTCCATTTACGATTTATTAAACTTTAAAATGCATTTTTTTGTTCCAGTAGGGCATCCCCACCCCCCTTCTAAAAGCTAAACTGCTGGCTTGAAAAATCTAGAAAAAATCGTGGAAATAGTGCATTTCATGAACTTTAAAGGAAAACTATAGCGGTTAAGATAACTTTATTACTTAAGCAGTAATAGTCGTTGAACTTGAGTGTTGGATAATCTTGTACCAAATACAAAATCCTTAGAATAAATCCTTTAAAGTGACAAAGACGAAGTACCTAGTTGCTTGTTTATAACGGGTAAAGACTTGCATTGAATAACGGGCTACTACGGAACCCTACACTGCGCGTGGCCCGTCACGCACTTGGCCGGTTATTAAAGACTATCTATAAACACCCCGCACGTGTAGGTTTGATGTTTTTTTGTTTGTTTCAGTTCCATGTATTATCCCCTTAATCTCTTTTTTTTTTTTTGTGTTGCATAAACGATGACGATGACGCAAGTTCCATGATTTTTGTTCACCCAAAAAGTGCTCAGTTTTTCACTTCAAAAATTTGTTTTGGTTTGGTAAAAAGGTTTTGGTAATACGGAATACACATTCGCATCTATAGCGGGTATGACGCTGTATCCTTATACGAAAATAAACTTAACAAAGTAATATTCAACTTAAACAAGTAATATTCTAAAAAACCTTTTTAAACACAAGCTTTTAGATAACCTAGGGCCAGAGTAAGTCAAGACAAATCCAACGAGCCCAAACGCGACGTGTATAACATGTGTAGTTTAGAAGTTCCTTCGGCCAATTTCAGCTCCATCATCAGATTAGCACGATGTCATTATAATATTGCATTGTCACGCGATTTACACATGTATGCAAAATTTCGGCTCAATTGGTTACTGAGAAGTGGATCAAATTTTGATGACAAACATCGGGACAAGTGAAACTTACGGTACGGACACACCGCAGCGTCCTGCGTGCGCGATCCCAGCGGCGATCAGATAGCGCAGTAGTATTTGTACCGACTTGTTCACACCAAACGCGATCAGGAAACAATTGAAAAGTACTGAGATCGCGCCCGCAGATCGCAGGACGCCACGGTGTGGCCGTACCTACAATAAAAGCTTATAAAATATGGAAATAATTAATAACAGCCATTAAGTCTCCCTTCGCTTTACATTACAAAACGTTATAAAGTACCTAAATAAAGGTATTTGTCATACAGTTGCGTCGAGTGAGTCAGTTAGTTAGCATACAATAGTGTCAGGGTTCGAGACCGGGACGCGACCTGTATCGGAATATGAAGGCTGAATGACAAGTGGGGGTGTGGAATATTGTTTACTCGAACCGTACGTTACATCTACACTGCTACCAATAACACCTGCGAAGTCTACACGAGCTTAGTTGCTAATGTTATGATATTATGATACTCTTTGCTCTTTCAGGCCTAGACAAAATATATTTCTATAAGCATTCATGCCAAACGCAACATACAAATTTACTAGCTGGTTCCCGCCACTTCGTTCACGTACACCAAGAATTTAGTAACCTATGTTCCCTCGTCCTATGAAGTATCTCCTTGTTTAATTTCAGTAAGATCGGATCGTCCGTTTAGGCGTGATTAGGTAACAAACAGACAGAGTGACAGAGTGACAAACGTTTTTATAATATTACTAGAAGTGTCCCGCGGCTTCGCCCGCGTTAAAACCTTCTTTTATTTACTTAAAACTTTTATTTTGTAAAAACGATTCTATCATTAAACACATCAAATAAAAAATAGCCAAATCGGTTCACTCGTTTTCATGTTATCGCGTGACTAAGGCAAATCGGGATTCATATTTATAAAACCCTAAAATCCTAAATTTACAGACTTTGTTACCTACCCCATTTCGAAAAATCCTACAACACGTACTTTATCCCATCTTTTTTCGCCATACGAACTTTAAAACCCCGTTCCATATCCGGGAGGAATTTTCAGAAAATAATTTCTGAGCGGATACCTATACCTACGTCATAATAACTATCTGCATTCTGAATTTCAGCGCAATCCGAAACAATATTGATTTTTAGACTTTGTTACCCCAGTTTATCCTCTTAGGGTGGCATTTTGAAAAAGTCTGAAACTCGTATTTACTTATTTTTTTACTGGAGCACTTGTATGAAGTTTCGAATAGAAAATACTATCTAATATTGTTTTTCCATACAAACTTTGAACACCCGTTTCATCCCCTTCAGGGGTGAATTTCGGAAAATCCTTTCTCAGAGGGAAATATCGTTGTAATAACTATCTGCATGCCAAATTTCAGCGCAATCCGAAACAATATTGATTTTCACACTTTGTTACCCCATTATAAAAACTAGCAGTTGCACTAAACGATTAGTTCTAATTTAAAGTACGTACTAAGCTCGTGTAGACCAAGAGTTATACTTATCTATGTGGCTGATTCACTGACACGTGTAACTTTTGAAGGTGTTTTTGGTGAAGCGCAAGTTCTTGAAAATAATGTTACTTGATGGAAAGAATGATTCATCATCATCATCAGCCGGTGTCAGTCCACTGCTGGACATAGGCCTCTCCCAAGATACGCGGGACACGCCACTGAGCCCGATCTTCGGCTCTTATAATAAGAACGATATATTTAGTGTTATTATATTTTTCTGTATCTTGTATGCTAGTGTTCACTATCTCGCTAGTTCCTAAGGTACGATGTGGTTGAAGATGGTGAACACGCTAGGTCTACAATACTCTGACTCTCAAGAGATGTGTGCTACCGGAACACCGTAAGGTTATGGTGGCAGATTTTCTCCTTGATAGTGATAAGCTACTTTTTGGTAGGAAGTCAGGTGAAACATCGATATAATATGCTCCTACCACCGTTTGACGAACACCCGTGCTAGGATTTGAACCGGCACCCTCTTCCTTAGAAGTCAAGACATTTACGCCATTGGGGCTCTCATCACTTACCAACAGGTGAGATAGTAAATTGTCAAACACAATCCAAAATTTCATCGTACCGACGGGACTTGACTAATTTCGTCGTAACGATACATCGAACTGTGGCTTAATTGGCAAAGCACCTGAACATGTTATTCAGGAGGTTGAGGGTTCAAGTCCCGTCGGTACGATGAAATTTTGGATTGTGTTTAACAATTTACAAGAATATTAAGTACGTAACACTTCAAAGAAACATAATAGGTGAGATAGTGGTCAAACGCTAGCCTATAAGATAAATAAGTAGTATAATAAAAAGAAAAAAACAAGTAAGTCTAGTTGTTTAGACTTCTGTTTAGGGATATTAAAAAACTATACCATTTAAATTCTTTCTCGGTCGATACGCTCATAAAATAAATTATATATTGTTATATGAAATGTAGAGACTTTAACAGTCGGGACACATTAATGGCTTAACGAATGGGGATTAATGTGTCCCGACTGTTAAAGTCTCTATATTCCATATAACAATGTATAATTTATTTTATGAGTGTATTGACCGAGAAAGAATTTAAATGGTATAGTTTTTTAATATCCCTAAACAGAAGTCTAAACAACTAGACTTACTTGTTTTTTTCTTTTCAGTTCGTTTTTTAACACTTCAATTTTTGCGCAGTCGGTTTTTTGATTTTTTAATTTAATGTTTTATTTTACACTTTTTAGTTAAGTAAAGGACGGCAAATTCCGTAATCTTCTCATTTCATTTAGAGAGTTGATGTCATGTGGATTATTGAGTAGTTTCCGGGGATCTAAACTACTCATTACTAGTCCATCTAAAGATCTAACCCGGCTCAATGCTACATAGGCTTGACCTTTCGCAAAAATGCGTGAACTTAAGTCGACCACAGCTTTGTCCAAGGTAGTACCTTGTAATTTATGGACAGTTACACCCCAACATAATATAAACGGTAACATTTTCCGCTTTATTTTACCCTGTCCACGAAGTGCGTCGAATTCTGTACATGATGGTTCGATTCAGACTCCTACTCCAGAGACGTTGTTTTTGATACCTTTGTCGTCAAATTCAACATAAACCTGTGGCAGTTCTCCAAAGAACAAAACACCGAAATGCGTGAAATAGATAGGGTATTGCTTTTTAAGCTTACTTACTTTACAGTTGTACTATTAAACGACTATACCAAAAAGAAGAGGTTGTTTGTTACCTCAGAACTCCATCAATTCTTAATCGATTCAAATTCGATTTGGAAAATTCTTTTTTTGTTTGAGTTAATATGATTTTCGTTTGGTCTCATTGTAATTTTATTGAGATCTGATAAGTAACTTCAGAGATAAGCACCGCAAACTTGTTACTGAAAGTGGTAGTCACTTTCAGTAACAAGTTTGCGGTATGTAAAATCGTTTTTTTTTCGATTTGTACGATCATAAATTATTTGTTATAAATATATTTTGAATCTCCATTTTAAGACCTTTTATTCGATACCCCACTCGATAGGTTTTGGAAAAAAAAATTTTTTTTAACCCCAAATTTTGGCGTCTCAAATCCTCCATTTTGAATTTTTCAATTTTTTATGTTTTCGTTGACACTTGCGCTAGCATTGCGAATCTATTGACGTGCCAATTATTAAAATCGGCCCACGCGTTTGGTCTCTAGTGTGCCACAAAGGAACAAACATACATACAATACATACATACATATATAGACTGATAAACACATTACCTCTCCTTTGCGTCGCGCAGTCGGGTAAAAACCTAGTTACACGCTTTGTGCTTGCTAGGAAGTCACCATCATGCATCATCAGGACTATTGATACCCACCCGTGACCTAGCACTTAGGCCTTCAACCAAATTTCTTAAAGGTCTAAGCCGTAGCACTAAATCTTGATCCTGCACGGTTCCTAGGATAGTAAATGACCACTGACCACTGGTGGTAGACTCCGGCTGTGGCTCTCACCACCAACCCAAGAAATCATCAACATCTGCCTACCCGTATCCCAATTAAGTGGGGTTGGTGAAATATTTGACTCTTCCATTTGGGTCTGTCTGTTGTCATTTCCGTATCTACTCAAGAAAACATGTATTTTTTGAAGAGACGTAAAGAGTGAAGCTAAGTGCTAGGTTATCAAATTCGCAGAGGATAGAGGCTATATGTAGACTTACTATTTAAGTACTTTTATTCAGGTATATCAATCCCTAAAGATCTACGATATCATTGCCCGCCCCTACAAATTACTCTTTTAATGTGTGTAGTCACATCCTTACGAAAGAGTTTGTATGTATGAGTTTGCTAGCTTGGCTAGGTGTTTGATGGCAGTACTCACAGAAATAGAAATAATACTTATTATCATGTTATCGTAGAAAATCGTCTAAGTCTACGTCTAGTAAGTAGGTACTATTGTTTATTCTGTGGTATTAGTTAAACATAAGAATAATATCAAGCCTCATCCCATAGACCAGGAATCAGACATCAAGCAGCACCAATTCATCGTGATAAAATGTACCATCTTATTATAGATTTTCATCTCCATCTACAAATCCTCTAAACTAATATTATAAGAAGAATCAAGAATCAAGAATCAAAGCATTTATTCAGTATGTAGGCAGTATAAATATACGCACATATACACGTCAAAATCATAAATCATAAAATAAATCATAACCAATTATCAAGTAAACATAGCAAAAGCAGAATTTAACGCTTTGAATTAGAAAAAAAAAGTAATGAACCATTCAGCTGTCATCCAATCGTTTACGTCAGAATATTAAAAAAAATTAAAGTAGGTTAAAACCAACCATACATGTAACTGTGTGTTTCAGTACTTCAGACAATTTTTATATAAAAAAAATAAAAAAGTGAAATAGTGAAACACAACATAGAGAAACGCATACACATATAAAGAGGATAGATTTAATTGTTTGTTTGTTTCTTACGCATTAACTAAAAAACTTCTTTACCGATTTCAAAAATTCTTTCACTAATGGAAAGCTACCTTATTAGCAAGTAACATAGACTATATTTTATCTCCGTATTGTCACGGGAACGGGAACTACGTGGGTGAAACTGCAAGTCGCTGCTAGTAGTATATAATGTTAATATTGTAAAGGGCCTCTTGACGTTGGCTTTTGTAAGTGACTGGAAAAGAAGAGCCGAAGATCGAGCTCAGTGGCGCATCTTGGGAGAGGCCTACGTCCAGCAGTGGACTGACACCGGCTGATGATGATGATGATAATGATGATGATGACGTTGGCTTCGGCTCCGTCAATGCCTTCCCAAGGACCGGGCGATTTACGACCAGTGATACTTAAAACCTTTACTGTTTTTTTGAGGTCGGTAAAAAGCACTTCCTCATAGCCACACTATCTATAAAGTCACGTCGACGATAAGTCTGTCTGTATTTATTCATCCTTATCTTCAAATATAAACTGTTTGTCTGTCTGTGTAACCGGTTATGTAAGTACGTGCTTATGCTGTAATCTTTTACTTTATTGTTTATGTGCTTTACTACATGTTCACATCATTGAGATATGACAAAACGCTTGCGTATTTCATATAATACTTTATCATAAACACATAAACACGCCATAAAAAAAAACAAAAAGGTTGTTTAACCGACTTCACAAAAAAGAGAAGGATCTCAATTCGTCAGAATCTTTTTTTAAATGTATTATCACCGAATACTCGAAGATGCCTTAACCGATTTGGAAAATTCTAGTTTTGTTTCAAATGGTACCTTCCCCAGGTGGTCCCATTTAAATTTGAACGGTATCTGTAGAGCCGTTTTTAATATATCAACATTTGTATTACGATGCATTTATATACCTCGATGACATGCTACTGACTATAGTAGCTCGTACTTTGACTAGCGCGACGCTTGAAGTCGGTTCATTTCTTATCTAAAATTATCCTAATTACAAAATATGTCGTGTCTGACGTCAAACTGTACTATAAATAAATGATAAGTTCACATTATTATACAATTCTTTGGTCTTCTTATCTATACTACAGTACATATTTTCTTTAGTGTTCCAATTAAAATGCAATAGAGTCGTAGAGTTTTATTACATAGACCTAGGATAATAAAATGTAGCCTGTAATGACTTGTATATCAGAATTGTTATTTAATACCTGCCATCTCTGGATGATCCATGGGTATAATATTATTATATAATGAATTAATAATATGTATAAATATTATACAAGAAGATTTTTATTGCTAAAAAAATTTAAAAAATTAAACTTTTAATTGTAGAAGTAGAGTAGAGTTTAAAATAATCCATAGAACTATTTTTGATGTTCCTAAATCACTTACATTTTATTGAATAATCATAATCATACTAATCATTATCATTTATTCATAAAACAAAATACACATCATTTACAAAAATAATAAAAAAATACGAAATAAAATAATAATAATTATAAATGGTTAGGTAAGGTCGAGACAGTCAGACAGACAACAATTATTAGTGAGAATAATTGTCGGTAATTTACAATCATGGTTCAAACTCACGATAACTATAAATCTAAAATAATAATATTAATAAATTGATATAAATTCATAAAAAATAAAAATAATTCTATTAAAAAATTAATTCTTTTAGAAATTATAAATTCATCGTATGAATAAAAGGCCTGGTCGATAAGCCAGTTCTTCAACCTGACTTTAAATGAAGAAAGGCTCGGAGCTTCCGTCACATTGTCAGGTAGTCGGTTGTACACTGACGGTCCCATGACATGGGTCAGCTTCCCACTTTTGGCCAGTTTGTGCGGGATACATGCCAGCTTCCCCGCCCGGCGCGTGTTGTACGGGTGATGGTCACTGTTCTTGGGGAACGAGTCGACGTTGAGTGACTTACAAACACTGCCACGTATATATATATATATCATGGATGGCAGTGTCAGTACGCGCAACTTCTTAAAAAAGGGTCTGGCAGAATCGGAGCGTGTGATCCCAGCAATAGCTCGTATGGCACGCTTCTGCATTCGAAAGGCACGCAGCCATTCCGCGGCATGACCCCACAGCTCTGTGCCGTATTGGAGCACCGAGTGTACTGTCGCGAAGTAATAATGTTAAAACATTTGAGTAAGCAAATGATTTTTCTTTTTCTTTAGGTACATTCATCGTTTATTACCGCAAAGTTTAGTAACCTCCAAGGGCTTAATATATAACTTTAAAGGTTAGTGTTCCGTATATGGCACTGCAGAATTAATACATCAAAATATGTAGTAAGGGCCAGTTTGACCGGTTGACAAACTTCCAGATCGTCGACGGAATTAATGCGAATAATATAGCAAAGAGATATAACCCGACTAAAATGATGAACACGTCATACATATGCCAGCTATAAGATAAAATGAACAACGTAATTAAGTCGGGTCATACGTGACAGCGGGTGAAAGCCAATGGGTGCACTATAATAGAACTGGGAGCCAGAGCTGGCTCCAAACAATAAAATCACATATGCAGAGAATGATATAAAATGGTTGTCCATCTCGCTCTCTCATACTAGTGATGGTATAGTTTTATCTTTCTCATATTATTATTGTTATTTTAATGCCAGGTCTATTTTAATATACTGTCTACGTTCCAGATACTAAGTTATCTCAATGTTCAATATAATCAATAATGTGAAAATTAGCAGCGCTCGACCACTATCTCACCTGACACATAATACCATATAAAAGATTTCGAGAATCTGTTTGATAAATTCCTAATAGGGCTATCAGGATCCGGTGAAACTGGGTCTCACAGTCATTAATTCTTATTTATCTGAGTCGCCCCGTACCTACGAGAAGATAATATATATTATTATACTATTTGAGGTTGACAATGACGTCTTCAGATTGTTGTTTTCTTCATTCTTATTGCCTTAAACTACCAATGTATCCTAAATAAGTACGTAGTAGGTACCTACTTATAGAAAATAGCGCTAAATAAATGCGTGTGTAATGAACCCGGGCGGTCTGTCTGTACACCACATATATAACACCTCAGAGATAACATAACAAACTAAAATAACATCAAATTAAACATTATTCATAAAACAATAAACAGACTCGAGATATCAGCTGAGACGACCTCCATTACGATTCTTTATCAAAACTAAATATTATATTATTTGAATAAATTAATCTTCAAAGTAAAACGATCTCAACGACAACCTATGATGCATGCCAAACGAATCCCTATTATTATGTGTCTAGAGACTGAAATACCGTGGAAAATCTTAAAAAAGCATAGGCGATTTGCAAAAAGGAAGATAATAAAGTGGGTTGTTTAAACTGGATTGAACCGGTCTCTGTGCACTCATTACATGTACTGAGCTGATTGTCGTCTACGAATATTATTGATATTGTAATATTAATATTGTAATAATATCCAGAATAATTAGTTTTTGTTTTTTATTGAGACAAAAGAGCCAGTTTTAGACCCGGATATATTGTTGAAATCTTTTTAAATATATTGATAACGTCTCTAGGTGCTTCCATTCTCCAAGTTGTTTTAACTGAGTGCAACTTCTTGCCAGATGTAACTCAGTATCTATTTACTAGACAATTTAACTAAATATTATAGATTACCACAAATAATCATTAAGATCATTTAAAAGTAAGAAAACGACTTCACATCACGCGCAAGTTAATTTTCCGATTTGAGATGGTTAGCTCCATATCTCCGGGGACACTTATTAGATAAAATAAATATACATTACATAATATACAATATAAAAATATACGTTATCTACATTAATATTACAATGGGATAATACTGTTTGTATTGTCCCATTGGATAAAATTACAATGGGACAAAACGAGAAACACCTCACTAAAAAAATGCCAAATCGGTTAGTAAACGACGGAGTTCTGAAGTAAGAAACATGAAAATAAAACCGGCCAAGTCGAGTCGGACTCGCCCACCGAGGCTTTCGTACCAACGTTGGATAGGACCAATAATTAAGCTAGACCTCTAAATTGTAAGAGCGCTCATATAACTCAGAGGCCAATCTTAATTGGCTAAATTATGTATATATGGGGACGTCATTGAATTTTCAACTTTTTTTAATATATTGATTTTTCCTTTATTTGTGCTGTAAGCTTGCTTGCTTGCCTTGCTTTTTGCCAAATTTCATGATTCTAGGTCAACGGGAAGTAACCTATAGGTTTTTGACCCAAAACCTATAGGGAACTTCCAGTTTACATAGAACTGTCAATTTTCGTTAAAAGAAAGGTCTTACAGCACAAGTAAAGGAAAAAAAACCGAAAAATAAAAATAAGTTTAAAATTAAGGTAAATTTTGGTACTTACAAATTTTTGCGAAAATCTAAATTTGCCCATATTTTTTTATTGTGTTGCCCCAGGACCTTGATTTTTATACACTTAATAGGGACTATAGACTTCTGTATCTGGTATACATTTCAACTTGCTAGGTCCACCCATTTCTGAGAAAGTCGGTGGTGACACACGGACAGACGGACAGACAGACAGACGGACAAGAAAGTTATCTTATAAGGGTTCCTTTTTTACCTATTGAGGTACGGAACCCTAAAAACATAGGCTAATTGAGAACCTCCTCCAGTTGTGAAGTCGTTAAAAAATATTATATTGGAAAATTGTACTTTTACATAAAGGGGTGAAGCAGCGGCGCATCACTAGTTAATATAAATTGTTTGATCACGCGCTTTCCCCGTCGTTTATATTTAGTGAAGTGGAAAACAAGAACACCTCTTAATTGATGATTTATATAATTCAGGTGGAGTGGAGTGTAGAAGACAACACGTATTGTTTTACAAACCAATGAAAGGAAGGACTAATTGGTTCCCTTTCTGCTTCCTTATTTTATTGGTAACGGATGAGTCAAGAGAGACAAAGAACGGTGGGTGACCATTTTGCTGGATAATGTAGAATATTTATTTTTCAAGAACTACATTTTCAGGATTTATTTTGAGACCCATGCTGGCTATTATGCTAGTAATTATAGCAAATTTCTACTCAAAACCTTCA
This sequence comes from Cabera pusaria, assembly GCA_954871355.1. Taxonomy (NCBI): domain Eukaryota; kingdom Metazoa; phylum Arthropoda; class Insecta; order Lepidoptera; family Geometridae; genus Cabera; species Cabera pusaria. Next base: position 25,325,205 of record OX940901.1, on the reverse strand, counting down.
GTTAAGTCCAAATCTTCAATGAGGGCATGACCTTGACTAGAATATGACTTGAATATATCTGAGACTCGACTTTGTGATGTGAATCTACGAAAGCTTGAAATATTCTTATACTTTTACACTAGCCTGATAATAATCGTGTGGCGCCATACCACAGAAAATGTAATAATTTTATCGATCATAATAATGTAAGTTAGTAAAAAAAAGTGGTGGACTGCGGATTATGATGGTCACCTTACTAAGCTGTAAATCGCACATCGCTGACAAAGACATATGAACAACTCCACAACCGATATGTTTATGTATGTTTATGTACAATATATGTATTTATATGTGTCAGTTTATTATCGTACAATGTTTACGCCACATTCAGTTATTTTTGTTCGAATGCAAGACAAGCTTGGATTGCTCTTTTTAACCGACTTCAAAAAAAGGAGGAGGTTTCTCAATTCGACCGTATATATATATATATATACATTTTTTATGTTTGTTCGCAGATAACTTCGTCGGTTATGAACCGATTTTGATTATTATTTTTTTGTTCGAAAGGAGATATCCCAAGTGTGGTACCATGGTAATTTTATCGAGGTCTGATAAGTATCTCCAGAGATATTGAGATAAACATCTCAAAATTGGTACTGAAAATGAATAGCGCGGCATTGAAGTCGGTTCTTTTTTAGTTTTTAAACGATATTATATTTATTCTTCTTCTGCATTATTTCATTTTTTGTTATTATATTTAACTTGGAATTATAACAAGCTAATTCGAAAGTGTGCTGAACGTTATCATTTAGTTGTGAATCAATTTCTGCAGCATTTTTTCTTATTACTTTATATGTTTCTAGGTAACCTACTACAATACTAAGGGATTTTTTCACCGTTTCTTGATAAAGTGTCAGATAATTATCTGACTGATGACGCCATATAAAAGCTGTCAAAATTCTGTCAGATAAGTTATCAGTGGGCTATCAGGAACCGGTGAAATTGGCTCTAAATGTGACAAGAGAGTTAGAATCCAAGAAGTATCTTGTTTCCAATCAACGTTTTTAATTCACCTCCCATTATGATAATTTCTGTGGTAATTGGTTTTATACATCTGCAAAAATTTTAAAATAATTCACAAAAGAAATAAGGTTAGATCTATAAAAGAACAAACAAAACTATAACAAACTATATAAGTATGTCAAAGTATTAGCACAATGTCTATCGGCCATCGCGATACGTAATACGTCCGCGATACGGCAAATAGGTCAACCTGATTTAAACGCGTATAAGAAATTGATTTCAATTGTCTCTGCCTAGTGTCTTATCTAGCCCGTATAATCCGCAGGTCTTGTCTAGGCTATATACATCAGTGTCTGAAATAACGTCTGTTCATTTCACTTTTTTATATTATGTTATAAGTACTTACTTTATTATGTACCTACTTAACGTCTTTAAATATTTTGCCTTCTGAGTTTAACTCCTGGAAGGATTCAAATTAAGCAGGAATTCACTTTGACAATAAAATTGAATTGCAGTTTGAAACTGTTTGCTTCTTATCAAGCCATTTTTATTAGGGTTCTGTACCCAAAGGGAAAAACGGGACCCTATCACTAAGACTCCGCTATCCGTCCGTCTGTCTGTCCATCTGTCACCAGGCTGTATCTCATTGAAACTATGGTTTATGTGTTGCGATGGTAGCTAGCTACTATGACAGCACTTGACTTGACACATTAGCATGTATACAAACATGGCTGCAGAAGCGTACGCCAATCACAGCTAGACCTAAATGTCATGCATTCTTCAGATCCACTAATCCCCACAGGCGACATGCATGTCACGACATGCGATAGATGGATGAAAAAAATTGTGGCGATGTCACAGAACAGATAATAATACTACATGTAATAAAAGTTTCATTTTAAAATAACGATTAACTATGAAAATATTAGTGACTTTTTTATAGTGACCACACACAAAGCCGTATGACAAATATATCACAGTAGATAGTTGTTATCGCCCGCATAATCCTGTGATTTAGAGTTTCACGACATGACGGATGGGCTTAGACCTGGACTGAAGTATCAGGGTTAGAGCCACGTGGTTACACCTTGACTCGACTGAATCATGCATGCTAACTAGTTTATTTTATGTGACTGTAAGTGTAGCGAAGGATGCTTTAAAGAGATATTACACCACACTGAAACAGGGTTCCTAATTGAGGGTAGCTATGGCCCCTAATTATGCGCCCTAAGGGTCGGTTCACACCGCAAAGCGACGCGGCGCGCACAGTTTATTAAGAGAGCGATACAAAAAAGAACTTTATGTACCATACAAAAAGATACACATTTCATTTAGTTTGAGTTAGTTCGGCGGCTTAAGGCTGCGCCGCGCGGCTTCTGGCTTTGCCAAAAAGCATCGTCACGTCGCGTCGCGTCGCGTCGCGTTGCGGTGTGAACTGACCCTAACTCTATAAGTGTTATACCCCTTACTGCTTTACTATAATTACAGCTCCCTGAATATGGAGTTAGGGACCTTGATTGTGTGTGTGGATAACCCCTTTTACAGCTAGGTAGAGCGACGATATTCGCAAAGTAGCAGTTGAAAAAGAACTAGCTAAGAAAAATATGTATATTGAGTTCAGTGGTTTATAAAAGGAGATTCTCAATTCTTCTGTTCTTTTTGTTTTTCATGTTTGTTACCTCAGAACTCCGTCATTATTAATCAATGTGAGCGCAGTGGTCGTCGCGATCTCGCTGCGTGAACTCCCGAGGATGTGCGTCACATGCGTGAAACCTAGCTCGAGACAGACGACAACAATTGTTAGTGAGAATAATTGTCGGTAATTTATCATCATTACTAATCAATATGCAAAATTAATGTTTCTTTTTAGGGGTATACTAACTACCCGTATGGTCCCATTGTAATATCATCGAGATCTGATGTATCTCCCTCTGGGGATATATCTCCCTCTGGGGATATATCTCCATACGGAGATAAACATCTTTAAAGATACTACGAATACTACTTTGTACTATTTGAAATAGTACAAAGTCTTTTACAGAGACATAATAGTACAGAGTCTTGTAAACGATTACATGCAAAGTTTTGTTAACGATCCTAAATTATTATTTGTGTATTCTTAAGAAGCACTGAGCGGACCTTACCAGTTAATTTTAAAGTGGACAGAGAGTCCACTTTAAATTCAAATTATCATATTAGAAACACGTAAATACAACTACGAGTATAATAGTGATGATATCAACTCATTATTTTTTGCCCCCGAAATAGATAATTGGTGCCGTCCTGCGGGCACGGACTAAGGCTCGGGGGGTCGGTAGCAATAAAAAGTATAAGCGAATGATTTGAACGTCCACAGCCATTTGTTGATCACACTCACTACAAAGATATAAAAATACAAAGCTGTTGCGTGGATTTAGTCTGAGGTCTATGGACAATGAAGTTGACAAAGCAAAGGCATGGGTCTACTAGTCTATTCTCCGTGGGCATGGGGTTATCAAAATTGTTAGTCAAGCCATCGTCTGTGGCATTTAACTCATTTTCAAACGACTTTAAAAAGGAAGAGGTTTTTAATTCGACTGTATATTTTAAAATGTTTGTTACCTTAGAACTCCGTCTATTATCACTCGATTAGAATTTTTTTCTTTCTTTCTTTCAGAAAACAATTTACAAATTTCATCATTAATACGATAATATATCAAAAATATATTATGATCAGGGAAGATATTTAAATTGATTTATACAAAATTGCAAGGTAGTTTTATTATACAAATGTATATTATATAAAAAATCTACCTTAGACTCCTTTCGTAAACAACCCTCTTTGTAGTACTCGTAGACGTCGCAGCAAATCTAGTAATATTTGGTAGAGGTAATATCAATAACGGGTTTTATTGAAGTGCTTATGTCAATTTGTTTACTGTTTTTTCGAGTTCCACAAATGTTGTTTATGATTGCCCCCACCCTTGGCCCGTGCCCGTCGTCCCACGCTTTGCATACAGCGGAATTAGAATAATTCACCGATGTTTATCTAAATTGTTAATCTCATTCGGACGGCCTCGCCGTTTGGCCTGTTTTTTTAATTCGACATTGTGTTATACGTGCCTACATCGTTAGATTAATTTGCTTTTCGACTTTATTGTGTTCAGGGCAATTAAAGCGTTTGAAAAAATGTTATTTTGTTAGATTTGAGGTAACGAAGCGTGCAGCTCCATGGGCCATTTGTGTGTCGTTCTGTTGTTACTATAATAGGATACACTTAGCGTTTATTGAGAGGTTTCATTTACTTAATTGGTGTCGAAGTTAAATGTTCTACGAACTACGAACCAAGTATTTGTTAGGGCTTGTATTCGCAGCTCTTCGTAAATAATTATGAAGAGCTGCGAATGCTGAAAAGAATCATAGAAGATACTATCAAAGTAGGTAAGTACCTTATAGTAGTATCAAGTTTAAAAAAAATAAAATATAGGCTAGCGTTTGACCACTATCTCAACTGTTGGCAAGTGATGATGCGGTCGAGGATGGTAGCACACTAGGATGGGAACTGGCTCTCAAGGATAGTTCCCGAAACACATTAGATATTTAGCGACAGATTTTCTAACTTGAAAGTGGTAGCTGGTAGCTGGCCAGGCAGACGCTATAATAGTGGCCTGCCACTATGCAGATCATAGGTACGGACGCACCGCAGCGTCCTGAGTGCGCGATCTAGGCGGCGATTAGATAGCGCAGAAGTATTTGTACCGACTGGTTCACACCAAAAGCGATCAGAAAACAATTGAAAAGTATTGAGATCGCGCCTGCAGATCGCAGGACGCCACGGTGTGGCCGTACCTTTAATAATTATAGTTCATACCTACTTTGATAGTTTCAAGTTATAATAATTTGACTGAAAGACCAAAGACTAAATAGCTGCGGCTTTATATTCTAGGAGTTATTATTGCTTTGCACTACCTTCGTCATAACATCTCACAAAACAAGAGAAAGAAACTAGATTTTTTACACAGGTTCATAACACCAATAATAACAAGTAATATTTTATAAAAACCTTTTTAAACACAAGCTTTTACATAACCTAGGACCAGAGTAAGTTAAAACAAATCCAACGAGCAAAAACATGTGTAGTTTAGGAGTTCCTTTGGCCACCTTCCAGCTCCATCATCAGATTAGCACCATGTCATCATATTATTGCATTGTCATGCGATTTACACATGTTTGCAAAGTTTCAGCTCAATCGAACCCCTGGAAGTTGCTTTAAAATCAATCGCAAGATTTGTGACGGACGGTTGTTTATATGATTATTGTTTGTTAGTTTGATACCTCTTCACTGTCAAACGGATTGACCGATTAGGCTGAAATTTTGCCCATAGCCAGTATAGCGGTAAAGATAAATTTTATTGAAACCAGTTTGCAGAACGTAGCTATATATTTTTTAAATGTTAGGTATAAGGTAACCGGACAAGCACGACGCTCGCCTGATGGTAAGCGATGACGTCTACTTATTACAGATACACGGTATGCAACATTCTGGACTGCCAGAATGTTTCATGTCACTGCACTGCGCCTGTTACCCTGAGACATAAAGATGTTGAGTCTCACATGCCCTGTAATAGTGGTAGGACTTCTGCTAGTAGAGGTAGGACTTCTGCTAGTCCGCCTGGGGCGGTACCACCACTTTGCCAATTAATTTTCAGCCGTGAAATAGGTATGTTTTTCGGTTGAAATGGCAAGGTGTCCAGTCGCTGTAGGTATCTGTTATAGGTAGACGTCATCGCTTACCATCAGGTGAGCGTCGTGCTTGTCCTGTTACCTTCTACCATAAAAAAAACAAAAAAATAATAATACAATCTTCACTTCAAAAATCTCAAAAAAACTCTGACATTTTCTGAAGTCCGATTTTTGAGAAACTTCAAAAGTGAACTTATTTTAAATATATTCTGTAAACTTCCAATAATTACTAGTTAATATAACATGTTCAATATGAAGACACTTTGCATGCATATTAGACAGCTGCCACAGCAGTAGTGACCATTGATTCAGCTCCAAGGCCAATCGCCGAAGAAAATGACAAAAGATATTATAACAATAAGAATACTGCCTTTGTTAAGTTTATTTACCGAATAAATGTCCCAACACTGAGTCATCACACTTCGTACCGCCTTGTAATCATTTCATCTTCACTGCTGAACAATATTGTAACCTTCCGTTTTCAACCGACTTAGAAAGAGGAGGAGGTTCTCAATTCGTCTGTATGCTTTTTTTAGGGTTCCGTACCCAAAGGGTAAAACGGAACCCTATTACTAAGACTCCGCTGTCCTTCTGTCTGTCTGTCTGTCTGTCTGTCTGTCTGCCTGTCTGTCCGTCTGTCACTAGGCTGTATCTCATGAACCGTGATAGTTAGACAGTTCAAATTTTCACAGATGGTGTATTTCTGTTGCCGCTAGAACAACAAATACTAAAAACAAAATAAAGTTATAAGTGAAAGGGGGTCCCCATACAAAAAACGTGTTTTTTCGGCATTTTACTATAACGCCATCTATGAACGTTTAACCGTATTAATTACCTGTGTGTTAACTTTCGTTTAGTTGGCGTTAGATGTTTGTAAGGTGGCGTTGAACTAAATAATCACGCGGCTCCTGTTTTAATAAATGTTTGGAATTGACACGTTAATATAATCTAATATAATAATATGTGGATGACAGAGCTTCGCTCGCAATTTTTTGTTTTTTTTTTGTAAATCGTGTTTTATGTAAAGTTTTGGCTCCCAATAATTCTCTCACACAAGAACAAACTTGGAAAAATTAATCATCTCGTCTGGACTTGAACCGGGTCCTTCTGATCGCCATCCGATCGATCTTCCACTGAGCTATTAAAACAATGTAACGATGGCAAAATTTACCTTCATGTTCTAATTATATTGTAGAAGTTTTTCACAGGGATAAAACAACATTTTCTGAAAATGAAAACCTAGCTAGATCGATTTATCAATTTATTACGTTATTTCTTTCAGCATTTTTTGCTCGATTTTATAAAATATTGTAGTGTGGTACGGAATCGGAACCCTACGAGTGCAAGTCCGACTTGCACTTGGCCAGTTTACCTCAGAACTCCGTCAAATTTTAACCGATTTAACAATTATTTTTAACGTTTGGTTTCAGTAAAATTTTATCAAGATCTGATAATGATCTCCGGAGATATGGAGATAAACAATTTTTTTATACCTTGATGATATGATACTGGCTACTTTGACTATCGCGGCATGTGAAGTCGGTTTTTAGAGTTCCGTACCTCAAAAGGTAAAAAAAAGGAACCCTTATAAGATCACTTTCTTGTCCGTCTGTCTGTCTGTCTGTCTGTCTGTCCGTCTGTCCGTGTGTCACCACCGATTTTCTCAGAAATGGATGGACCTAGCAAGTTGAAATTTATACCAGATACAGAAGTCTATAGTCCCTATTAAGTGTATAAAAATCAAGGTCCTGAGGCAACACAATAAAAGATATGGGCAAATTTAGATTTTCGCAAAAACTTGTAAATACCAAAATTTACCTTAATTTTCAACTTTTTTATCGTTCGGAATGTTTTTTTTGATCAAAATTGACAATTCTAAGACAACCGGAAGTACCCTATTTTGGTTCGAAAACCTATAAGGTACTTCCCGTTTAACTAGAATCATGAAATCATGAAATTTGGCAAGAACCAAGGTCTTATAGCACAAATAAAGGAAAAATTCCAAAAATAAAATAAATTGAAAATTAAAGGGTATCCCCATACATACATAGTTGATGCCAATTAAGGTAGGCCTCTGAGTTATATGGGCGCTCATACAATTTAGAGGTCTAGCCTAATTAGTACCAACCAACGTCGGAACGGAAGCCTCGGTGGGCGAGTCCAACTCGACTTAGCCGGTTTTTATTTCGATTTGTACGATCATACATTATTTACGTATGAAATATTTTCGCTTAATGCAAAGGATAACACCAAAACCATGTAATTAAACCTGAAAAACTGGTCTGGATTTGATACATTTTCGACGATGCTCAACCCTTCACGAGAGTATAGATTTCATTTTCTTCCCGGACGTGGTGAATTTGTAAGCATCATACCCATCATTGTTTTTAAATAGCGTAAACCAGTTCTGTTTCCTCTAGTGGTAACCCTATTGTATCTACCATTGAGGAATTCATTTTGTACAGCCAAGTATTCGTATTCCTTAAATAAATCTGTCACTCTTTCTTACCGTAGAGCCTAATCCTTTACCATTATTTTGCAACATTATTTATTTTGCAATCATTTTTACTTTGGGAGAGGCCATCTGCAGGCGCGTAGATACAGCAGACCTTGATTTTATGTAGAAACAAATTATCTCTAGAATATTTTTTTATGAAGGAAACAGGGGAATACATTTGTATGGAAAAGTGCACCCTACGTTCCCTCTCGATGCTGCGGATCACTCCTACAGTAATTAAAACATTTTAATCCTAACTAATATTATAAATGCTAAAGTAACTCTGTCTGTCTGTCTGTGTCACTTTCACGCCAAAACCACTGAACCGATTTAAATGAAATTTGGTACACAGATAGTCTAGAGCCTGAAAAAGGACATAGGCTACTTTTTAATGCGAAAATAGGGTTGTAAGGGGTTGAAAGGGGGGATGGCAAAAGTTGTATGGAAGTATCGTCATTTTTAGAGCTAGAACCTTGAAACTTATTTTTTAGGCTGTTGATTAGATATCAATAAATATGATATTCAAAGTATGTAAAAGTTTTACCCTCAAGGGTGGAAAATAACAATAGGGATAAGGGGATGAAAGTTTGTACGGAAATATGTAAGGTTTATGTGAATGTTCTTCTGAACGGATTTAAATGAAATTTGGCACTTTGAGAGGGGGGAAAGAGGGGGAAGTTGGGGACAGGGGAGGGGGAGAGGGAAGTGAGGGGAAGAGGGGGAGGGGAGTGAGGGCAGGAGAGGGGGGAGGATAGGGGAGGGGAGGGGTGAGGGATAGGGAAAGGGGGGAGGCGGGATTACCGTGGCGTGGTAGGGTGCGGTGTAGATGGGATACGCATGTGTCTTGTTTGTAAAATAAGTCGCCTAAATAATTTAAAATGCTACCCAAAGACACTATTCCAAGCGGAAGAAGTCGCGGGTACAGCTAGTATGTTCTATATATTCTAGAAATCTAGACTAATTACTCAAGGACTAAATATCCCAACAAGCAAAGTAATCCTATAAAAAAAAATATAAGTCTGTCACTACTTATAACGATCTTATAAAGGCATTGCGGTAGACTCTATAACTTATAAGAGCATTTGTCAAGCTTTAACATACTCAAGTACATTAGTTTTCATATGTCGATCTAATAGTTCGCTACAAGACTAATCTACAAAACATTTATAGGACACTTTTACTAGTAATAGCATTTCACAAGCGTAGATATACTCAAGATCATTTGCGTTTATATACCAGTCTTATAGTTAGCTACAAGATTGTCTGTTAGGATAAATTTAGGAATAATTGTCCTATAATTGTTTTTAATAAGACCAAATATTTCTGAATAATATTTTGATCTTATAGTAGCATTTTTTAAGAGAACAAGATATTATAACATACTTAGCCGAGATCACTATAAGTTTGCGTTATTATGGTCTTGCTTGAAACTTTTATAAATTGAATAGTATTCCATATGAGCGCTAAAAGACTATCAAAGCTTATAAACTACTAGATCAATCACTTTATTAGTAAAAGTCGGCCATTTTGTTGAGATTAAGTTGTTCCCCTACGTCTTGAGAAAATCGGTTGAACATGAATTTAAGTGATTGAATACAATTAAAAAGGAGTGGTTACAGGAGAAAAATGACAAATAGGAATAAACAATTAATGAAGCCCTTAGCCCAGTTCTTCGGAAATTAAATCAACAGGGTCAGGTAAAGCAAGCGCGTTAAGTACAAACACAGGAGAAGAAGATGAGGGTTCCGCGACCAAAAATATTTTTTCACCCGTAGCGTACTACTCAGAAAGTGAAGAAGTTAAAAATTAGGAAGAAGAATACAATTTAGACATCAAAGAAACCACTGACTGAAAAAAAACATGAAATGCTTAAAGAAATGCGAATCTGGGCTATAATTTAATACGTTGTAATTTTAAGTATAAAGACCATTAAATAAAATAATACTTCATTACAATTATGTTTTATCAATCAGATATTATTTAAATCAGTCTCAGTAATGAGTTATCTCAGTCACATGATGTTTTATAATTAAAGCTTTACTACTTAGTAAGTTAACGAAATATTTCAGCGTAGCAGTAGCTACATCATAAAAATAATCAGAAGCATAGAAATGCTCAAATTTTTCAACAATTAATATCAACATACTTATATTTAGTGTCACTGTTTTATTAATTACAGTGAAGCAACTGTTTTCAACTATAATAAAAAGTGTTAATAAAACATCGTGAAAAAAGTATTAAGAAATGCAACCGCATTGTAATTATTTTTAAAATCAACTAAAACTAACAGTTTCGTTGATTTGTAACCGACTTCAAAAACAAGGAGGAGGTTCTCAATTCGACCGGATACATATAATATTCAAGGGAACCCTAATTTGTTTTAAAATGGAGGCGAGTTATCTTGACTGAAACTACTACAAGTATTAATTTACTTATAATGTTTCTATAAAGTACTTATTGAAGGGCAATTTCAAAACATGGCGAATATTAATAAGAATTGATAAAATTATTTTTTACAACCATATAATAATGTGCTATTTTTCGAAGGGCATTGTGAAATTAATTAATTTGCGGTACACATATACAATAAAAGTGACTTCCCCACGAGTTCACTCACTATATTAACCTTATATTTCTAGTAATTTTCTTCTATAAATATTATACAATATAATAGTAATAGAAATAGTACTTGCGTATTTATTAAGTATTTACCAAAAAACAACCGGAATTACTAGCCAAAACAACAACAAAGATAACCAGTATATTATATTATTTTTTGATAAATAAACTTATAACTAAGTAAATTACTAGTGCATTATAAACAAGATTGCTTTAGTAAGATACTTATGTCAGATACTAACAAGAGCGTTTAAGTTTGTAAATATGTAGTTTCATATCATTATAGAAGTTATTGCGCTTCGCCAAGTATATTATAGGGGTTAGTAACATTTTATAAGTTTATTATACGATAGTTATAGAATTAAACGCTCCTATAACTGCGCCCAAATCCAGCTTTGTAGTATGATACAAGTTTCTTATAAGTGAAAATAAAAGTAGTCTTGAGATCGTTTTAAGTACTGATTTTGCTAGTTGGGATAGTCTGCATCATATCGTGTGCAGTCATTGTTCTACAATCTACATAATCACAATTAATTACATTCAAGTATTGCTCCACCACATACCACAACTATTAATGTATTGATTCAATATTTGCCTACATTTGTTCGGTTTCCAATATGTATTTTAATTAATGTCTATTCATATGTAGTGACTGGTACGTAATCTGTGGTTTCAAGTAGCACTTGAATCAACTTATGAGTAAGTTTTTTTCTGAGTTGATTGTTTAAAGTTGGCGGTGAGTAATAAAGAAACTCCTGGTTTTTTTCTAGTCAATAGTTATAATGTGCTATTGTATAAATTATAAATACGGTATTTCAAAGATATATAATAATAATAATACTACGGCGATGGAATTTAGTAGTATTTTTTATCGATTTCTTGTCAACTTTGAATCTCGTAGAATTGTCCTTTTAGGTTTTAGGGTTTCTACGCATCGATGTATATGTACTACGTACCAGATGTGGCGTCGCGAACTAGCTCTACGTTCAAATAAAAGCAGTGCTGAATCTACATCTCGCTTAGTTTAGCGTAAGTACGCTGATCGCGCGCCGCTCGGCACGTAAGTCAGTTTATGATGGGCGCCTCTGGTTTACATGTACCTCGATGGTTCTACGTCAGTAAACTGTAGAATACTATGGCGTCGCTAAAGCTAACCTTTTTGTGTTTCCATTTTGTTCGAGAAAACATTGCATTTTCTACCAGAGTCAAAGCAGAGGTCGTTTCCGAATCCTAATTTGATTTCGGATGATTGTGAATATCCCTGTACATCCTGAAAAAGGCTTGCTTGTGTATGAATCCGAAACGTTTGTCAACCACTATATCGACATAGCAAGTGTACATTAAATCTTATCAAGACACAATGACATCAATGTAAATGTAGAGCTTTTAAGATAAGCCTTGCTACAATCCTTATAACGATTAAAAATAGATCCAATTAGCTCCCACAGAATGGTAAACATATTATCTTCGAGATATGGTATCAAACCGGTCCATAGAGTAGGCACAACATTACGCCAAAGAACTAACAAGTACAGAAGTAAAACTTTTAAATATGGATTTTATAACCATTTGTAAAACTGTGCAAAATCGTGCTTAGTTATAAAACGTGAATGATTTCTTGAATATTTATCCATAAATAGGTACATTCTATTTCTACCCGTCTTTTTAATTTGAAAATTAGTTTGTGTGGGTGTACAAACTAATTTTCGAATACAATTAATAATAATTCATTTTGATCACAATCAATAACTAGATTTCCTATAAAAAATTGCAAATCCATAGTTATATTTTATTAGGAAAAAAATCAATAACATAATAATATTCAAATTCAATATAAAATAATTAATATTTAATATTTAGTTTAAGTACCTACTTACATCAGCTTTACTTCTGTTTTCTTTATTTTTCTGTGATTGCACCCAGTTGTAACCGGTTCTGCCTGATAAGGACCGCATCCTGCAGAATGGAAGTCTACAATCTAGAGAAATATATTGTTCCGTAGCTGGTTATTGCTGTTTAATGTGGGTAGTACAGGAGCTAATGTGGAAAGTATGATGGTATGATGTACAAATTATTTAATTGTTTACATTATATAATAATTAAGATCAGTATAATAACCAAAACAACCGACTTCCATGCCCCGCGAGTCAGTTTCAGTAGCAAGTTTGAGACGGTTATCGTCATATCTCTGGAGATACTTATCAGATCTCGATGAAATCACAATGGGACCACTTCGTAAATGTTCCCTACCGATTAAAAAAATAATCATTGAATCGGTTTACAATTGACGGAGTAATCGTGTAACATACATACAAAAAAAACATACAAACGAATTGAGAACCTCCTCCTTTATAGAAGTCGGTTGTAAAATACGTACTACAATCTAATGCAGTTTTTATTATTTTGTTCTGGTTAGATTTGAACTCTATCTCACTTGAGATTAACAGCGCTATCTCACTAAGAACCAGTCGCGCTACCAACAAAATGTACACATCTCTATGGAGCTTATATCACCTGGTCGTTAGTAGCGCAATCAGTTTGGTGGTGGCTACCGAATCACCCACCAATGGGGCAACCGTGGTGTCCTAGTGGCATTGGGCCCTGTGGTAGAATCGTGCTTCTCAGAATGTAGAAGTTGGAAGGTGGCAGTAACACTACGGCTGGACAACCAACGTTCATCCAATCCATATAGCGCAACTGTCCTAACTCTCATTCCGAGCTCGTGAACTGTAAGACTGAGAGCAAATTTTACACCTTCTAAAAACTCTACGACCCTCAACATTGATCAACTTGCTGAGGACTTCTGTTTATAAGGTTCCTCATCTAGGTACATCACAATCTTCAAAGTGTGTCCGTAATGGATAAGACTTGAAAATAATTCGGAAGGCCCTGTGGTGTAAGTGGGAAAATGGTCGGCTTTGATGCCTGAGGTAAGTTCAATCCCCGCCTAATTTTTTATCTAAAAATGTATGTGCGCTTTTCACAGCTGTGACCCTCAGGTGAAGGAAAAACGTCGTTAAGAAATCAAAAATATAAAATAAAATAAATAATACGATCAAGCAACGTAGTACTGAACACTGCCGTTGCTACCTAGATTCCCATATTAAAACTAAAAGACAGCTGTTGAATTGTCACCAGTTTGCTACCAATATTCTACTAAATCTCACAAATAAATTCAAAACATCGATACAAAATGAGAAAGCCAATATATCCCCATGTTCCAGTGTATGCATATCGAACAGTTGCGCAGACGCAGCGCGCATTCATCATGCGTTATCTGTGCGCAAGTGCGCTCCACACAGAATAATGATGAGTTAGTGCGACGCGCAGGTCGTACGCCACAGTTAGTGCGACGCGCAGGTCGTACGCCACAGTTAGTGCGACGCGCAGGTCGTACGCCACAGTTAGTGCGACGCGCAGGTCGTACACCACATTTAGTGCGACGCGCAGGTCGTACACCACAGTTAGTGCGACGCGCAGGTCGTACACCACAGTTAGTGCGACGCGCAGGTCGTACACCACAGTTAGTGCGACGCGCAGGTCGTACACCACAGTTAGTGCGACGCGCAGGTCGTACACCACAGATACTGAAGGACTGGAGTTACATATGATAATATCCCTGTTTACTTGATAATTATAATTCGAGTAAATTACTAAATTGTGGCGTCGATAGTATTTTTGTGGTAGATTAAATTAACAGTTCAAAATATATTCCCAATCAATTTTAAATTATGATGCAATGTTGTATGCAAGGATATCATAATCAGCCGGTGTCAGTCTACAGCTGGACGTACGCCTGTAGCAAGATACGCCACTTAGCCCGATCTTGAGCTCTTCATTTCCAGTCTCTGCCCACCGCTTTATATTGTCACTCCACCTAGTCACAGGACGTCCTACGCTACGTTTGTCCTAAGTATAAGAAGTATCCTATCTGTTATTCCAGAGTCTAGGCTATCCACATACCAAATTTCAGCTCAATCGGTTCTGCGGTTTTAGCGTGAAGAAGTAAGTAACAAACATACATACACACAAACATTCGTCTTTATCATATTAGGACTACTAAGTTTCGAAACACCAATCTATAAGTTAACCTCCGAAATATGATAATATTACCCAGAAAAGGCTTAGAAGTCATCGACCGGCTATAAAATAACACGACTACTTGAAAACAAGTACTACTCTACTGTGGGTTATTGGCGGCCCTCACCTAGTTTGAGGTCGTCGGGCTGTAGATACTGCTGCCTTATCTGTGACTACACTCACATCTATTCTATGGTGCTGTTAATAATAATAACTCACCCCATAGACCACAAACCAGACATCAATCAGCTCAGACAATAATCATGATATTATAGTACCATCTTTTAATAGTTTTCCATATCTTTCCATATCCATTCCATATCCACTATCCATAGTAAAGTGTAGTATTATTCTCTTTTCTATGGTAAAGCAATAGTTGTAAAGAGCCTCTTGATGAACGACCCGTGAAATGTAACGAATAAAAGAAATAATCATAAAGCCATTTACTCCATAACCCTTGATTTTTACAGTTCAAAAGTTGTTAGTAATAGTTAGTAATTTTTCATAGATTTGCTTTTTTATATATCTTCTAGGCTAGCGTTTAACCACTATCTCACCTGTTGGAAAGTGATGATGCGGTCGAAAATGGTAAGAATGTTAGGCCTAGAATGGGAACTGGCTCTCAAGGATAGCTGCCGGAACATATTAGATGTGTGGCGTCAGATATTCTAACTTGAGGGTGGTAGGCCAGGCGAACACATGATAGTGTCCTACCACTATGCGGGGGTTGTTGGTTTCTTAACGATGTTTTTCCTTCACCGGATCTTATTATCTAGTGTTAGTTTAAATAAAGATATAGACCCCATTTTGGATAAACGCTTCCCCCAACCTTTTCCACCTTTCTCTATCCTTGCTCTGGTCGATCCAATCTCTCCCCACCACGTGCACAATGTGGTCTGCTCATGGTGCGGTTACTATAACATATTAATCTATAGATAGGAGCATATTATATCCATGTTCCGCCTGACTCTTCCTACCAAAAAGCTGCTGCTGGACGTAGGCCTCTCCCAAGATGCGCCAATGAGCCCGATCTTCGGCTCGTCTCTTCCAGTCACTGCTCACCGCTTGCTTTGCGTATATCGTCGCTCCACTTGGTCACAGGGGGCCCTAGGCTACGATTGCCCATTCACGGCCTCCAAGAGTGAAGCCGTCTAGAGAGAAACATTCTAATTTCTACCCCCACGGTTATCGGTCCTACGGCAGATATGACCAGCCCACTGCTGCTTTAGTTCGCTAATACGTTGAGCTATGTCGATCACTATAGTTCTCTGGCGAATTACTTGCTGCCATAACCTGACGGTATTCCGATAGAACATCGCTTAAGGGTCAGACCATTCTAAGCCTAGTGTAACCATCTAGTTCTAACCATCCTCCTGAGCTAGCCGCTCAATCTACACTTATGCACAGAATAAGTAATTGTACAAGTAGTAAATAAGTAACTATTTTGCAGTTGGTAGCAACTTATTAAAGGTTCCGTCCAAAAACCTCAAAAAGAAAAAAAGGAGCCCTTAAAGTATCAAAGTTGTCTGTCTATCTATCAAGACCCTTTTGCTCACGGAACGCGTATAGAGGTATCAAGTTAAAATGTTTATCAAATGACTCGGGTCTACGGTCTTTTTCAGTGGTGACAAAATAGGGTACCCATTGACCTAAAATGAAATTGGGCAAGAAGCAATTGTCTTACAACACTTAAAGGAAAGAAGCGTTTTGTTTTGTCCTGTATCATACCGCCATCGTTCCGCCAAGGAATGGAATTCCTTGCCGATGTCTGTGTTTACTAGGTAAGCGTGCTACATCGTCGAACGCATCATCACTTAACATCATGGTGAGATAGAGGTCAGACGCTTGACTATCTAGCATTAAAAAAAAGGATAAATCTGAAAACCATAAATATACAGATTAATTACAAAAACATACATACATACATACTAACACATAATCTAATATATAAAATTCTCGTGTCACAGTTTTCGTTGCCATACTCCTCCGAAACGGCTTGACCGATTTTGATGAAATTTTTTGTGCTTATCCGGTATCTATGAGAATCGGCCAACATCTATTTTTCATCCCCCTAAATGTTAGGGGTAGTCCACCCCTAAATTTATTTTTTTATTTTATAGACAAAATTTTTAATTTCTATTTTTTTATGATACAACATACAAAAATACATACAATCCTCAATTTTCACCCTTCTACGATCAACCCTTATTTTTTAATAGCCATTTTAGTAATTTAATAATTTTTCCTCCATACATACTTACAATAAGTAAGCTATTTTTGTCTACACTAGAAATTACTACGAAATTATTTATATGGCAAAACAACGTTTGCCGGGTCAGCTAGTAATACTTTATAATTGTATGCCCCGCTGTCAATAAGTCAAGGTGCCTCAATATGACTTACTCGAGTTCGAATAAATATGTTAATTATAATATTCATAAACCTGAATGTGAACAATCAATGTATATAGCATCAATACTGAACAAATATTTAGAACTTTATTTATTACGACTGCAAACAATAGGACACGTTTTTTAATTTTAATTTTGTATAACATATAGCCTAGCGTTTGACCACTATTTCACCTGTTGGTAAGTGATGATGCGGTCGAGGATAGTAGCACACTGGGCCTAGAATGGGAACTGGCTCTCAAGGATAGCTGCCGGAACACATTAGATGTTAGGCAATAGATTTTCTAACTTGAGGGTGGTAGCTGACCAGGCTGATAGTAGACAGTGTCCTACTACCATGCGGAGGTTTGGAGTTTTTTAACTTTTTTTTCTTTTCTTAACGATGTTTTCTTTCACCGGAGGATAAGTAACTCAAGTATCTTATAAGGAAAGTGTTTAAAAAGTAAAAGTCCTAGATACACAGTGTCTAGTACTTATCTGTGGCCCTAGGTCTTGTTTAATGACTAAAGGCTACCTGGGTCGTGATAATGACTCAGTGATTGCATCATCTGGTATAATAAATTAAACTTTATTGCCCTACATATAAATGTCAAATCAATTATTGTGTGATGAAAATAAGTTTCATTTTCCTTTTGTAAATTGATTGTTATTGATCATGCAAATAAAATCGCCAAGTGCGAGTCAAACTGCGTAGGGTTCCGTATCATCGTACAATATGTTGTAACTTATAAGACAGAGCTAAACATGCCGACAAAAGCTACCCCTTTATTTTGTATTTATTGTTGTTTTGGCGGCCATAGATACATCATCATCATCATCAGCCTGTACTAGTCCCCTGCTGGACATAGGCCTCTCCAACGTCACGCCACTGAGCACGATCCTCGGCTACTCTCATTCATCTCTTGCCAGCCACCTTGAGAACATCATCGCTCCACCTAGTCTGAGGGCTTTAAAAAACCCAGTATAATAAGTATTCTGCCAAGATTTCTAGTGTCCAGAAACCATTTGAAATTGTCCGTTCGTCCGTCTGTCACAGGACTATATCTCCTCAGATATAGTCCTGTGATAGACAGACGGACGGACAGCGAAATCTCAGTAAAGAGGTTCTGTTGGTACCTTTTGAGAACGGAGCCCACAGGCAATGAGATACAAAATACGTTCCATAAAATAAAAGCTGCGTAAAGAAAATTATATAATTACCCATAACATTCATAAGCCTCAGAATTTGAAATATCGTGATAAATCAGTCATGTAAATTTTAGGTATTGTGATTTTTTTTAATTTTAATTTTATTTATTTCAGTAATCATACAGCGATTTTAAAAACTTAATACTAAGAATATAACATATGGAATATAGCCAAAATTGATTACAATTAGATAAATTACACAAAGATAAAAATGAACGATATTTTTTAAGTGATATTTTTTTTATATTATAATCTACTTCGGTTTTACAAATATAGACATTATTTACAGTGACACCAGTAGCAGTGACGATGATCTCTTACAAACATGTAAGGTCAGACAATAGGTAGATATATAAATAACTAGCTGTGCCACGCGGCTTCGCTCGCGTTAAAAAGTATCCTATTCCTTAATCCATAGTACTGGCTATCCCTGAGTAAAATCAGTCCAGCCGTTTGACCGTGAAGAAGTCCCAAACAAACAAACTGACTTTCGTATTTATAATATTGGTGTTGATTGGTTATAAGAATTTTTGAGGGCCCAGTGGTGTAGTGGAAGATTGGTCGGCTTTGACGCCAGAGGTACCGAGTACCGAGCCTTTGACCACCATCACGCCTGGTGGTAAGCGATGATGTGGTCGAAGATGGTGAACACGCTAGGCCTAGAATACTCAAGGACTATGTGTTGCCAAAACATAGGTAGGTTATGGCGGTAGATTTTTGCCTTGGTGGTGGTAAGCTACTTTTTGGTAGTAAGACAGGCGGAACATCGATATAATATGCTGCTACCAGCTGTGATCGAACACCTGTGCTAGGATTGTTCCGACGACTTCTCGCTTAGAAGTCAAACTCAGTTAGTTTAGATTTCTATGGTCAAACCAACTATCCCTAATATCTTATACGCCTACGGAGCTCAAATTCAATAATTAAAATGAGTAAGTATTACTCTTTGACTAGAGTATGTAGCAATTGAAATTATTTGATATGTCGAGGTCACTTATATAAGAACAGAAAACTCTCAAAACCAATAAAAAATCTCATTCAATCTATCACAGCAATCATACAAACAGAAGTTACGACCATTGTCAACAAACGTTTTTATTTTATTTTAATTTTCTTCGCCATGCCACATCCAATCGAAGTTGCAAAACTCAATCAAAACTAAACCTTGTATTAAAGCTTTTAGAGATGGGTTTCCATCAAGTAAACGTAATCTAGGTATCCTTGGGCAGGGTGTTGACCTAAGTGCACTAAGCACTGGTACGTAGTAACTATTATATAATCTGTGGCACTGGGTCCTAAGTGATGTACATGTATGGTTTAGTTAGGAACTGTTGGCCCTCTGGGTTGAAAATTTGATCATCAACACGCAATGTATCGGTTTTTTATCAAATTGTGCGTCTGACTAAGTAAAACTACCAAAGTAAAATTCAATGCGTATAAATACATTTTGTAATGGGTATTGTGTTTGTTGTTTACTATGTTGTGGCATCGGAAACAGTTGAGCTTCAGAAATTATGATAATTGTGCCGTATTGTACCTACCTATTGTATACGAGTATGTATAAGACTAGCAGTGATTTGCGATTTCACCCACGTTCACCCACGTTAATTCCCGTAACTGTGAGAATACGGCAATAATATATAACTTGTGTTACTCGCTGATAACGTAGCTTTCCATTAGAGAAAGAATTTTTGAAATACTTATCATTTGTCATACTTTTGTCCCGCACACGGAGAGTCCCGAACGCCATCTAACGAATGTCTAACGAACTTCTAACACCAACTAAGTGAACGTTAACACAAAGGTGTAAGTAATTGATATTATTGAATATCTGGTTGACCGTTGTCGGTATTTTTTACCACTATTATTGCCACATAAACAGAAAAATATGACTCTTCCCGACATCTATTGGCGAATAATAATACTATTTTTTTTAATTGACTAACTGCTTTAACGACACAATAACACTAAAGCTACTTCTATTCGCCAATAGATGTCGGGAAGAGTCATATTTTAAGTTGATTATCGATAAAGTTGATTATTGAAAACACGAATATAACAACATTTTCTGAAAATGAATTCTAGCTAGATCGATTTATCGCCACCGAAATCCCCTGTATACTAAATTTTACGAAAATTGTTAGAGCCGTTTCCGAGATTCAGATTTAGATTCCGAAATTAAGGTAAACACGATAGCGACATCTATGAACGATTTATAGATGGCGCTATCGTAAAAACACGTTTTTTGTTTTAAGCCCTTTAATTATTAACTTTGTTCTGTTCTTAGTATTTGTTGTTATAGCGGCAACGGAAATACATCATCTGTGAAAATTTCAAACGTCTATCACGGTTCATGGGATACAGCCTGGTGACAGACGGACAGTCGGACAGACAGACAGACAGACAGACGGACAGCGGAGTCTCAGTAATAGGGTTCCATTGGTACCCTTTGGGTTCGGAACCCTAAAAAATCTAATCTTCCCTCTTTAAAATATTAGTTTAGATCAGATGTCAATTTTTTTTTTTATTTATATAAAATATATTTTTTATTTATTTATTAAATTAAAT
The DNA here is from genome assembly GCA_954871355.1 of Cabera pusaria. Taxonomy (NCBI): domain Eukaryota; kingdom Metazoa; phylum Arthropoda; class Insecta; order Lepidoptera; family Geometridae; genus Cabera; species Cabera pusaria. The sequence goes on along the minus strand of OX940901.1, from coordinate 25,304,118 downwards.
CAATTGCTAACTATGTATTACTTTTTAAACGACCTTGACCAAGTGTTCTCCTATGTACCTATGGTATGAAATAAATTAATCTGAATCCAACCTCACAAAAAAGGAGGAGGTTCTCAATTCACTGTTTTTTTTTCTGTTTGTTGCAAGACCAGCCATTTATGAACCGATTTGAAAAATTGTTCCTTTGTTTGAGAAACGTTTTTAAACGATCTAAAATTATGTTTTTGTGTTTCAAAAACAAATAAAAATTCCAGAGATGTATCAATATTAAGACATGGTATAACTGACACTTTCCCCATGCCCCTGGCCTAGCAAAGCCATTTCAGAGTTTGGACTTCTGCCAAAAAATGGGGGCGTTTTTTTTAAATTTATTTATCAATAAAATCCACACCCCTTAATTAACATAGTTTGATAATGATATTGTGATGCTTAAGGCCAATAAAAGATTTATTTTTTATTAATGTAGTACCTATCATATTTTTTCTGAAGACACATTATTTCTACTATTAACTTTAATTAGAGTAGTATAATATATAAGTAAGGGTATAAGTTGTAGCAATGATTACTATATATTTAATAATAGTTTTTTTTATTTTACTAATTATTACTGGGCGGTATATGTATTACATATTACATGTATGCTGCTGTTAACTGCCGGAACACCAAAAACTTATATATTTTATGTTAAAGGCGTTTAACCACTATCTCGCCTGGTGGTAAGAGATGATGCGGTCGAAGATGGTGAACATGCTAGTCCTAGAATACTCTGACTATCAAGGGCTGTGCTGCCGGAACACCGTGGTTATGGAGGCAGATTTCCCCTTGATGGTGGTAAACTACTTTTTGGTAGCAACTAGCAAGTCAGGCGGAACATCGATGTAAAATGACTCTTCTTCACACCCATATTGTTTGCGTCGAGGGTTATAATAGAAGTAAAGTATTTCTATCTTATGATCTAGGTATATGTCCTACATCATGATAATAGTAGTCCCAGATATCGATGTTGTGACGTCATCGAACCACCTCAACGCACACCTGTCTCGTTTGACAGCTCCACGATACTTGGATTTCAGCCAAACGCATATTTTGTCGCCCCCACTAGCGTTAGTGATGTGTTCGTAACTGGTTGATTGATATCGACGATGCTATAAAATAAAATTAAGATAGTTTAAAAACTAAAACAACCAACTTCCATGCCGCGCGAGTCAGTAGCAAGTTTGAGACGTTTATCGTCATATCTCTGGAGATACTTATCAGATCTCGATTAAATTACATTTTTTTTTTTTTTTTTTTATCAATCAATCAATCATTTATTGAGTAATAGTATGCATCTATATACACTAACAGACTTACAACTATGCAATAAATTAGTGCAGAATGCAGATAATTAGAGGGTGTGTCTGTGCCTGGACAAGAAAATCTGATTACCAGACACGACTCCTTCTCGCGGTTACATTTTAAATAACAAATTTAACAAATAGTTAGGTACAATAAATTAAAAATAATAATAACAATAACAAACAATATTAATCCTATATAATGTGTACATCATGTTCATCAGCATCATCAGCCCACTAGGAAAACTCAAATCATATATAATAATAATAATATGTCCACTATAGTTTATATTTAAAAATGCTATTACAATAGAACATGATTGTAAAATAAAATAAACATTTAAAGTATTTCTGTAACAGTATTTCTGTGGTAGTTTTAACTTTTTCATAGTTTTATTGATGAATATGTTTACGTATCTTAATAATCTAATTTGATTAGTTGTTCTGTATCATTATAGTTTTTATGTAATAGCCAGTATTTCAGAGTGTTTTTACATTGACGCTTATTGAGAGTGTGAAGATTTAACAATTTATTTATTTTGTTGTATATAAATGGTGCTAGATAACATTGTTGGGTGTGAATAAATTTTGTGTTATGTCTTTCGATTTTAAACGTTTTTATTCTTCTGTGTTTCCTATGTGAGCGGGCAATGTCAAATGGAGTCAATGTGTGTTGATACATAATAATTTGTAAAATATATAATTGTCGTACAGAGAGGACCTTGGCAATTTTGTAAAGATCAGTAGTTGGAAAACGAAAAGGTTTGAACAGTATAACCTTTAGCACAGATCTTTGGGATCTTTCTAGGGGCAACATGTGGGTCTTTAGTGCCCCACCCCAAGCGGTAATGCAATAGGTAATAATGGATTGACATAATGCAGAATATATAGACATTAGAAGTTTGTTGTTGGCGATGTGCCTTAGTTTTTTAAAAGTCCAGATTAATTTTCTGACACGTGAGGTAATCATATTTATATGAGGTACCCAAGACATGCGGCTGTCTAATATGACACCCAGGTATTTTATATGTGTGACAGATTCAAGATAGGGGCAGCTACAATCTGAGAAGTTGGTGTGGGAATCACTGTGTAGTTGGAGCTTGTAATGCAAAGGTGGATCGCTAGGTTTACGTAGGGCAAATGATAGATATTTTGTTTTGGTCACATTTAGAGTCAAAAGGTTAGTTTTAAGCCATTGTGATACCTGTTTCATGCCATTCTCAGCTGCAGCATAAACACTAGACCAAGTCTCTCCTCTAAATACAAGTGCTGTGTCATCAGCGTAGCAAAAGATTTTCGCATCATTAATCTTCATGTTACACAGATCATTTATATAAATCAAGAAGAGACTTGGTCCAAGAATGCTTCCCTGAGGAACGCCATATGTAATGCTAACTTCTTTGCTGGTAACCCCACCTATTTTTACAATTTGAGATCTATTTATTAAGAAATCCTTAAATATGTTTAAGCAGTTGCCACGAATCCCAATTCTCTCTAGTTTGTTTATAAGGATAGGGACCGAAACCGTGTCGAAGGCTTTCGCCAAATCTAATAATATAGCTATGGTTTTATTTTTGACATCTAGATCCGCTGAAACTGAATTACAAAGATTTAATACTGCCATTTCTGTCGATTTTCCTGTTCTGAAACCATATTGGTTTTCTGATAAAATGTTGTATTTGTTAAGATATTTTATTAATCTGTTATTTAAAAGCTTTTCAAAAATTTTTGAGAGTGCTGGTAGAACCGAGATTGGACGAAAGTTACCCACGACGAATCGGTCCCCACCCTTATGAACTGGAGTAACAAGTGCTTTCTTAAAAACATTTGGAAAGATTCCCCTTTCCAAACATAAATTAAACAGCTCTGTTATAATGGGCGTAAGTACATTTCGAGCCAATTTTATAAATTTAGGTGAAACATTATCCCATCCTGCAGCCGAGTCTTCTTTCATGCTTAATATAATACTATGGACTTCGTAATTGTCTGTAGGAAGCATAACACATGATTGCACTGGTGAGTTAATGTGATCAAGAGACAGTGACAAATTTACTTTTGATGCAGCAATGTCTTCGGCTAAATTACGCCCTATGTTGGAAAAATATGAATTTATCTCTTCTATTGATTCCTTTAAAGTGGGTTTTATTGATAGTAGTTCTGTAGGTATTGATTTAGTTGTATTTATGTGTGCAATATTTTTAATTGTCCTCCATGTCATTTTAGTATTTTTAATATTTTTTTCTAATAACGATTGGTCATATACAATTCTTGCATTTTTGGTTAATTCTTGACAATATGTCTTATATCTATTATAAATAATTTTAGCATATTCACTATTTTTGTTGTTATTGTAATTGCTGTGAAGTTTATCTTTGTGACGAATACACCTAAGTAATCCTTTTGTAATCCAGGGTTTACAGGTCCTTTGATTTTTAGGAATATTTAAATTACTTGTATTATTAGTGATAATTTTTGATATAGATTCAACTAAATTTTTAGCAATATGATTTGGATTGTTTGATTGCAATATAGTATTAAAATCCTTGTTTTCAAGTTCAGTAACAGCGTTTTGCCAATTTACTTTTTTAATGTGCTTTATAGGTTTATTTTTACTAGTAATTTTATTAATGCATAAAAGGGTCGGGAGATGGTCGGTGATTTGAGTTTGTATTATATTTATGTATGAACTAAGAGAAGTTTTTAATAAAATATGATCCAGGCAGTTATTTTGTCTAGTAGGCATCGTGTGTGCTGGGAGAAATCCTTTTTCGATAACAAAATTAAGGTACTTAGATGTATTTGTTTCATTTGTGTTATTTTTAATGTCAATGTTAATATCGCCTGCAATGATAACATGTGAGTATTGCTTAATAGAATTTAGAACATCATCTAAAGAACCTATAAAACTATCTACATTTCGAATTGATGGTGATCTGTAAAGGCAAACTATGGCGATATTCGTTTTGAGTTCCACTAGCAGGCAATTTGCTCCTGTGAAAACTGGTTCTTTGACATAGTATTCGATATGCGTGCTTATATAGACAACGATACCATCATTTTGGTTTAGATAGTTTTCAGTAGCATGTATAAAATATCCATTTAATGTAGGTGGATTTTTGTCCTTATTTAGCCAACATTCGGTTAGGATAATAATATCACATTTGAGTTTTATTCTATCCAGTAGAATTTCTAGCTGTAAAAAGTTTTTGTACACACTTCTAATATTAAGACATAGAATTTTAAGGTTATTTTTACTATTTCCAATATTGTGTACACATTCTTCGGGTAAGCATGAAGTGGCAGTAGCAATATTTAGAGAATCCAAATCATGTAAAACTTCATTTATGTCCATCATTTTGACCACTTGAGACCACTTTGGAAATGTACTCTACCAATTAAAAAAAGAACCATTTGAATCGGTTCACAATTGAATGAGTAATCGCGTAACATACATACAAATAAAAAAAACAAAGACGAATTGAGAACCTCCAACCTTTTGTAAGTCGGTTGAAAATACAGGTAACTTGTAGCCAGGGCCGGTATTCTCTACATTGATATCGATGCGTAAAGCCAGAGAGTGAACTTCCCGTTTAGTCCTATTGTAATTTCATCGACATTTGATGAGATAATAGAGAAAAGCACCTCAAACTTGGTACTTGAAAATGACTATCGCAGCATTTAAAGTCAGTATTTCCGTTTTGTAAATGATCATAAATAATACATGATATTATCGATATAATCCATGCCATGATCCCATCCCTACAGTTGCATATTGAGCGTGTCGTTGAACTATAATTGTAGAATAGTCACGGCAGTAACTATAATGTTACTGCTAATGATCGTGACAACACTTATTTGTTACCATTTCAAAATGTCTAATGCTAGTTGTATAGGTCAACGCTTCACAAAAATGTAGCGAAATTAAAGAAATGTTTCTCAGAAGTGGTGACGTCAATTTGTTTGTGCTATTTTCTTCTAGCTTATCCCTCTTGACTTGCTCGCGTAGATGACTCCAATAATAAAAGATAGTTTGAAAATCGAAAAAAAAACTGATTTTAATTCAAAATTACCATATTTACGTCAGATACGGTAACAATAAAAACATGTTTAAGTATAATTGTATGGGTTCATTATATTATCATATTATATTTGTATTTGTATCTTATTTAATATTATACTGTGGCCAATGTATGCAATACATTTATTTATTGCCTATCTGTATGCTATTCTGATGTATATGTGTAAAGTTTCATCAAAATCCGTCCAGTAGTTTTTGAGTGAAGAAGTAACAAACATCTAATCTATCTATCAACTTTCGCATTTATAAAAATACTAGCTTTGCCCCGTGGCTGCGCCCGCGTTAAGAAGTATCCTATAGCCTAAATCCATAGTACTGGCTATGCCTATTCAACATTTCAGCTAAATCGGTCCAGCCGTTTGACCGTGAAGAAGTCCCAAACAAATAAGCAAACTTACTTTCGCATTTATAATATAAAATAGGATTTAATAGATATTTAAATCCTTCCAATATTCTTCCTTCTAATATAATCTTACTTAAAATATGGTCAGAAGAGCATGCGCGTCGCCAAAAGCGCATTTTGCGTATCAATGCGTACGTGCACAAAAGCATGCGATGCGGTTGCGGTCAACACTCTCCAATTAGCCCAGTAAGTAAGAATCACAACAATTCACAATAATTTCGGAACTGTTTAACCTTAATTGGCTTCGGTCATGGTTAATAATAATACATGGTTTCCTTATTCCTTATAGCAGTTTATTGGAATGAAAGATGGATTTAAATTTAATAATGTTGGTTTATATGTAAAAATTATACTTAATATCAATGTTTTCTTTTTATTATCTACACAAAGTCTTGTATAAAATATAAAACTATAAATATTGAGCGTATAATGTGATTTAACAAATTGATATTATTGGCTCGTATGCCTTCTAAAAAAAATAAGTATTAAGTTATACGAACCTATGGAAAAAAATTAACTGAAACAAGCTTTAAAATATCGACTTTAAATAAACAGAAAAAAATACGACGTTAGGTAAATACTAGAAAATAGACAAAAACAACATAAAAAATAAAATAAGTCCTTCAACCGAGAACGTAAACAAGATAATAATGATGTCAAAATAACTCGCAAATATCGTTAATGTTGGAGTGACTCGCATTGTTTACATGACCTAGTTACCCACAGGAAGCCATGGCTAACATACATTAATTCAATTAATTATACCTTACACATATCACTTAATTAGTCTACTCATAAACAATCTTATGCGCCATTAGAACTATGCAACCCTGTCAAAGTAAGAATCCAGAACTTCCTTGTACACTTTTATTAGTTCAGTTTTTAATTAATTACTGCGACATGGTATGAAAATGATAAATACTTTGTGAAATAGGTAGTTCTTACACGTGGTCATTATTATGAACATTTTTTAATTATTATTTAGGTCATAATATAACTTAATTGTCATAAAGGATTATTAAAATTTTGCTGTTTTCCGCTAGATTGTATTAAGGATTATGTTTAATCATATTGCTGCCATGTTTTGGTTGTTTTAAAGAACGGTTTTCATTAACAGCGTTCCAACTCCTCACAGGTTATTCGACTCATACCTATGTCGTGAGAACGACTGCAACCATACGCGTATTTAAAACCTTTAACAAAATTAAATATATTATCTTAAATACATTTGTTTATTTTTATTGAGCTTAACAATGAGTATAATTTAAGATCATTTACAAAACGAAAAAAAAACCGACTTCACATGCCGCGATAATCAAAATAGCCAGTAGTATCATGTTGTCAACGTATACAAATGCATATGTCGTCAAGGTATGTAATGTGTTTGAGATGTTTATCTCTATATCTCCGGAGATAATGTCATACATCGATAAAAATTGAATGGGACCAATTGGTAGGCATAATTTCTCAAATAAAAACATAATTTTTGAAATGGTCAAGATTTGATGGAGTTCTGAGTGAACAAACATAAAAATAATATCGTTTAAAAACTAAAAAAGAACCGACTTCAATGTTCATTTTCAGTACCAATTTTGAGAATCGGTGCATAAATGACGAAGTTATCCCCGAACAAACATAAAAAAAAAAAAAAAAAAAAAAAAATATATACGGTCGAATTGAGAAACCTCCTCCTTTTTTTGAAGTCGGTTAAAAAACATACATTCGAATTGAGAACCTCCTCCTTTTTTGTGAAGTCGGATAAAAAGTACAATCCAACGGATACATGAATTAAAAATAAACTGCCCTTACAAATATAATGATAGATAATTATGCATCAGCTTCTGGGTTTATACACAATATTCAAATAAATAAATGTATTTGCAGATAAAGAAAAAATGTAAAAACTTACTTTAGTTGACGAAAATACCTATGCTAAAGCTATTTTAACAGGTTTTATAAACGTGTTTGGGTTATTCAATAACAATTTTATTTTAATATTAATATGTTAAATCAAACTGTTCTTCTTTAAGTTGTTCTAACGATACAGTGAGTCATTTTCCACTAGCCAAACGTGTGGGAAAATTTAGAAACAACTTGGTTTTAATGAGACATAATATATTAACACACTATATTTTTGGAGGCCCATGCCCAGCAGTGGACTGATACCGCCCTGGAAGTACAGGAGGCACCTACAGGTGGTAAGAGCATTATATTAATATTCAGTCTGACCTTCTACTAAATAATTAAGATAGTTTAAAAACTAAAACAACCGACTTCCATGCCCCGCGAGCCAATTTCAGTAGCAAGCTGGAGACGTTTATCATCATATCTCTGGAGATACTCATCAGATCTCGATAAAATTACTATGAGACCACCTCGAAAACGTACCATACCGATTAAAAAAAGAATAATTTGAATCGGTTCACAATTGACGGAATAATCGCGTAACATACATACAAATAAAAAAAAACATACAGACGAATTGAACCTCCACCTTTTTGGAAGTTGGTTGAAAATAGAAACCACTTTACCACCTTACCACCATCAAGAAGTCAATCTCCCACCACCGCCTGTGTATGTCTAACATGTACTGTGTTACGGGCTACGGCAGCACTAAGCCTTTGAGAGTCACGAGTATTCTAGCGTGTTCACCATCTGCGATCGCATAATGGCTTACCACCAGGCGAGATAGTGGTCAAACACTAGCCTATCAAATATAAAGAAATACCGGCTGCAAATTATGATGATTATAAAATGACATTCTACATTCGAGAAGATATTACCTCCAATACACCACAATTTAATAAATACGAGCGTTGATGAAATAACCAGATATGGGACCCCACTCCTCGATGTGGACCGCATGGATTAGGTTCGCGAACATAATTCGACCTTAGTCACCATCGAATTGTAGTTAGTGTAGCACGTGCACAGCTTTGTTCCAGATCTCAATTTATAATGAGCAACAATACCTTCCTGCGCATTTAACAGGTGCACAAATAACTCTAAAACCAAAAACAAGTTCCATGGCATAAGCTTTCACTCGTAAGTATATCAAAATTAATAATTTTCTTTAAAATTCTTCCGGTTTTAATTTCGCCATTTGTAGAAAGAAATAGAAATATACATTCGGATGAGTGCGAAGAGATAAGCATCGGAGCATGCGGCCTAAGAGTAAAACACATTGGTCGTGCAGATACGCCACTGCCTCTAATGACGTTTTAAAGTGGATCATTTTACATTAAGCAAACAGTAAACTTATTATTACTCTACCCCATTCAAAAATCTCATGCAACGGATTTAGATTAAACTAAAAAAAAAAGATATGTAGCATAATATTTCATTTTCGGTTATATAGGTACATATTAAATCACCTGGTAATGATAATGACTACATTACATAATTTTCAAGACACCTTCGCAAGACACTTTTAGTTTTTCTAACGTCAGAAACTATATATAAACCACCTAAATAGTTTGTATTAAATAGTTCTTTATTCGTAAGTATTAGTATTTGTCACTATTTATTGTTAGTACTTTTTTACTTTAAAAAATGTATTGTAATTTACAATAATTAAAACTAGGAAGGCGACTTGGTTCAACTGTAATGCTCCACTAGTTATTTAAGTAATAAATAAATAATATATGTCAGTTGGGCACAACGGTATCACGTAAGCTAAGCCACACATCATAACAACAGAGTGTGGGTTTAAAAAATAATGAAACGTTTTCATAAACGTTAACATAATAGATGTTATTGGTTTTGTTTATTGAATCAAACAAATCACATAATAATTATAATAATTTACATAAACATTAGGTATATTCAATTTTGCAATGTTACTACATCTGCACATTTAATCTATGACCGTTGTAATATTCGGCTTACGGAGATAGCCGACGGCCGATCGCCAAGAACTGGTACGTAACAGTCAAAATTATTGCTATCTCGTTCGCGCTACAGTCCGTGAATGTACTCTCTATCTGTTGTGCTTCATGCACGTCAAGCTCGACAATAGAAATATACATACTTATAGATAGAGTGTGTTTCATGTAGGTAGTTGTTTTAGGCCCATTTTGTTTTCGTGGCGTTAGACAGTACCCCTAGTACGAGTTTTCAACGTAAACGCTTTTGACAGATCTCACATAGTTTTCGACGTATTCTAGCTCCCTGATTGGTCTAAATTTAGTGAAGTGTAGTAACCACTAGAGGCGCTGTAGTGTTTTTCATACAACATTTACTCGATATACGATATCGAATTTGGTATGAAAACTCGTACTAAGGGTACAGGTCCCATATCTGGTGATTTAATCAATGAATACGAGAGTCTGTTTTTCGTCATCGTCAAACGGATCGTTCGATTTGGCTAAAAGTTAGCATAGGAATAGCCAATAAAGTGAAATAAGTAATTATTGTAATATAATGTAAACGGCCAAGCCAATATAATTCTGTGTTAAGTAGATAATTTCAAGGAAAACTGTACTAAACTCTGACACACCGGTCGGCTGCTAAATATTGATGTATTGTTGGAAACATAAGCGATTTAAATAAATTGTCAGAAATCACGCCGCTTCGTTTTTGAAAACGCCTCGTTTTTGAAGCTCCTTTGTAATAGTGGCGGCATTTTGTTTTCAGTAGGTATTTGGTAGAAACTGCAAATATTTTTAATAACGTAGGTACATCTAAACTAATATTATAAAGAGGATATATTTGATTTTTTGTTTGTTTCGATTTAACTCAAAAACTACTGGAGCGATTTCAAAAATTCTTTCACTAATGGAAAGCTACATTATCAGCGAGTAACATAAGCGTTATCTTATCTCCGTATTCGCACGGGAACGGAAACTACGTGGGTGAAACCGCGAGGCGCTGCTAGTCCTAATATACATATATTAATATGATGATATTTTAAATACGAGTTTGTGAGGATGGATGGATTTGTATTACTCTCTCACGCAATGATGGCTGAACGGATTTATATGAAATTTGGCACACAGATAGCTTATGACTTGGATTAACATATTGGATTGTTTTAATAAGTGACGCGAGTGAAGCCGCGGGGTATGACTTATACTGATCTAAAGTGAAAATTTGAGATATTTACTAGTTTTTGGTAAATTGCTTTTTTTGTTTACCTATTTTCTGATAGGTTTGACCATTACCTCGCCTGGTGGTAAGCGATGATGTGGTCGAAATTGGTGAATACGCTTGGCCTAGAACGGTCTGACTCTCAAGGACTGTGCTGCCAGAACTCCGTAAAGTTTCCGGCAAATTTTCTCCATGACGGTGATTCAAGCTACTTTTCGGTGGCTAGCAAGTCAGGCGGAACATTGATATAATGCTTCTACCACCTGTGGGAAAGTATAAGTTAACTAGTGATACCCGTGACTTCGTTTACGTACACCCAGAAAAATCATGATTATATTTTGACAAAAAGTACCTAGTCTATGTTTATCCTCAGGCTATAAAGTAAGTACGAGTAAGTAAAGTTGTTAAATTTCAGTAAGATCAGATCGTCCGTTTAAGCGTGATTAGGTAACAAACAGACAGTTAGGTACAGTAACAAATGTTTTTATAATATTAGTCTGGATATAATTTCAGTAAGATCGGAGCGCCCGTTTAAGGTACGGACACACCGCAGCGTCCTGCCTGCGCGATCTAGGCGGCGATCTAATAGCGCGGTAGTAATTGTACCGACTGGTTCACACCAAACGCGATCAGAAAACAATTGAAAAGTACTGAGATCGCGCTCGCAGATCGCAGGACGCCGCGGTGTAGCCTTACCTTTAGGCGTGATTAGGGAACTAAACCGACAGAGTGACAGAGTTACAAATGTTTTTATAATAGTAGTATGGATATACAAGTATGTAGGTAGGTACACATAGACACACAAAGGGCCTGTTGTCTCTCAGTGACGTATGAGGGGGTCTCCAGTTACCGCGACATGGCACTTTGCTGGGAAAATTCATACCTTTTGTAGCGCGAACGGTATCGTAACGTGTCAATCAAGGTGGTCTGAAATCAGATAAACTACAGGTCTACTGTTGTGTCAACATTTCGGCATGATATTCGGTGAAGCGCATTTTAGACTACGCTATACTATTCTGCTATATAGTAGAGAATTACAAACAAGCCGGCTCCTATATAGCATAGTTAAGTGTACACGTGTTTTAAATAATTTAAATCGTTAAGAAAACTAAAAGAACCGACTTCAAATGCCACGCTAGTCATTTTCAGTACCAAGTTTGAGGTATTATCTCCATATCTCTGGAGATACTGAACAAATATCAATGAAATTTAAAGGGCTCCACTTGTGATGTTAAAAAAAACCCTTAAAAAAGATTATTCTAAATCGGTTCACGAGTTTGAGTAATCGGTGAATATAGGTACATTAAAAAATAACCGACGAATTGAGAACCTTCTCCTTTTTTGTGAAGTCTTTTTTTTTAATATCTTATAGTCTAGCGTTTGACCACTATCTCACCTGTTGGTAAGTGATGATGCGGTCGAAGATGGTGAGCACGCTAGGCCTAGAATGGGAACTGGCTCTCAAGGATAGCTGCCGGAACACACTAGATGTTTTGGCGACAGATTTTCTACCACCACAACTGCCCACAACTTCAGTGTTCTCGTGACCACGGTCAATGCAACTTGATCGAAACGTCGAGGTAAATAAAATTATGTTTTTAGCGCGATAAGTCCCGTATTACAATATAATTATCACAGATTTTCTAACTTGAGGGTGGTAGCTGGCCAGGCGGACAAGATAGACTGGACTGGACACTAGATAGTATCCTACCACCATGCGGGGGTTGTTGGTTTCTTAACGATGTTTTCCTTCACCGGAGGGCCACTGTAAGAAGCGCACATAAATTTTTCGATAGAAAAATCCATTGGTGCACGGCGGGGTTTGAACTCGGTACCACGGCATCAAAGCCGACCGTTCCCCGATTACGCCACCGGGCCCTCAAAAGGTAAGTCGGTTAATAAAATGTATGGTGAGCGATATTGTTCTGCTATAAACTATACTATAAGCTACATATTATATTATAGCGTAGTCTTCGTCCGATATCGACCGTAGAATTTTGTATAACTAACCAGATAGTCTTCTTTATGGATTGCACTAAAGTCAGTAGTTCAGTTCTTGTCACTGCCGCCTAACGTCGTCTATTCAAAGTTAAGTGTGATTTCAGTGCACCGCTTCATCACTTAACATCAGTTGAGATAGTGGTCAGGTGCTGGACTGATTGCTAATTAAACTAACTAATACCCGCGACTTCATTCACGTACATCGAAAAATTAGAAGCCTATGTTCACGCTATAAAGTATGAACTTATTAAATTTCAGTAAGATCGGGTGATGAGGTAACAAACAGATGAATTGCTGTACTTTAATCTCTCTAAAACTACTTGTACTATTCATTATTCTGTGCTAACTATTCATTATTCTGTGCTAACTATTCATTATTCTGTGCTAACTATTCATTATTCTGTGCTAACTATTCATTATTCTGTGCTAACTATTCATTATTCTGTGCTAACTATTCATTATTCTGTGCTAACTATTCATTATTCTGTGCTAACTATTCATTATTCTGTGCTAACTATTCATTATTCTGTGCTAACTATTCATTATTCTGTGCTAACTATTCATTATTCTGTGCTAACTATTCATTATTCTGTGCTAACTATTCATTATTCTGTGCTAAATATTCATTATTCTGTGCTAACTATTCATTATTCTGTGCTAACTATTCATTATTCTGTGCTAACTATTCATTATTCTGTGCTAACTATTCATTATTCTGTGCTAACTATTCATTATTCTGTGCTAAATATTCATTATTCTGTGCTAACTATTCATTATTCTGTGCTAACTATTCATTATTCTGTGCTAACTATTCATTATTCTGTGCTAACTATTCATTATTCTGTGCTAACTATTCATTATTCTGTGCTAACTATTCATTATTCTGTGCTAACTATTCATTATTCTGTGCTAAATATTCATTATTCTGTGCTAACTATTCATTATTCTGTGCTAACAATTCATTATTCTGTGCTAACTATTCATTATTCTGTGCTAAAACTCGAGAACAGCTGGACCGATTCGGCTAATTTTTGTTTTGAGATATTTTGGAAATCCAGGTGAGATAAGTTATTTTTCAAAAAAAAAAAACCGACTTCATCACCACAAAAAGGCACTCAAAAGCGAAAAATAATTTACTTAAAATTATTATAAGCGTTACCCACTTCTCTATTTGAAGTCGGTGCCAGCCAAGTCTAATAGGTAGTAGATAGATAGATAATACCTACATGTATCTACCTACTTACTAACCTACATGTACCTACTTACTACTACTACATACATAGTATCTATCTAATATCCAATAGACATGGCTGGCACCGACTTCAAATAGAGAAGTGGGTAATGCTTATAATAATTTTGAGTAAATTATATTTCGCTTTTGAGTGCCTTTTTGTGGTTATGAAGTCGTTTTATTTTTTTTGAAAAATAACTTATTTTACCCTTTTTAGTGCAAAAAAAGTTTTAATGAAATTACATGCATCTATTAAATTTCGTGTCTGGGCCGTTATACACTGACGGATATATACTTTTTGAAAATTTAAAGTATGTACCTATAACGGTTAAGAAGCTACAGATCCGTAAAGTGCGCACATATAGACACACTGACGGACGGACGGACGGACAGACGAACGGACAACAAAGTCACAGATAGTGTTCATTTGTGGTACCATTTGGGTTCGGAACCCTAAAAAAAATTGACTTTAAATGCCGCGCTAAAGTGAAAATATTCACTAGTAATAATGATGTCATCAAGGTATCAAAGGACAATGTCCAAAATGGCCCTGTACAATTAAAGCATCTGACACACACGATAATTAATTGTCTATTTTATTACAATAATTCCAAATATTTTTATAACACGGACTAGTTGTATTCCAAAATGAATATTAAAAAGTATTATTTGCGATTATTAACATTAATTGCCGCCATATGGCCAACAGAGTACTGAATCACTCTACTACGTTATAAGAGGCACTTCCCTATATTGTGGATACCCGAATTATGAAAGCACTGTGTAGCCAACCTAACAACGGAAAGTATTATTTACGTAGTAACTATTATATAATATGTGGTTTTATGCTTATAATTTTTTTTTGCTGTGTTGATTGGTACAAAGTACGTTCATAATTCTGAGTTATTTAATAATGTATGCAGTGTCGCGGGACTGAAATGGCCGCCATCTTCGCCAAATGTCATGTCATGTCAAAAAATATTAGGTATGTTTAAAAAAGTTTGCACCCTAACAAGACTTTGCCCGGTAGAACATTCCTGTGAAGACGAATTATTTATATTTATATATAATTATTTATTATAATTATTGATAAATAATTATTTATTGAGGGCCCGGTGGCGTAATTGGGAGAACGGTCGGCTTTGATGCCGTGGTACCGAGTTCAAACCGCCGTGCACCAATGAATTTTTCTATCGAAAAATATATGTGCGCTTCTCACAGTGGCCCACCGGTGAACGAAAACATCGTTAAGAAACCAATAACCCCCGCATGGTGGTAGAACATATCTAGTGTCCGTCTGGTCAGCTACCACCCTCAAGTCAGAAAATCTGTCGCCAAACATCTAATGTGTTCCGGCAGCTATCCTTGAGAGCCAGTTCCCATTCTAGTCCACTTCTCTATCTTCGACCGCATCATCACTTAGCAACAGGTGAGTCAAAGGCTTGCCTATAAGATATAAAAAAAAATTATCCCCACCTTTATTTCTATCTCGCTCACAGTTACCGTAAGAATATCTTATATGCAATAGCAACCTCCATTGTGTATAATCTTCTTGGGACTCTTCTACTAAAACTAGTACATTCTCCTATGTTTGAGGTATTTATCTCCATATCTCTGGTGATACTAATGAGATCTCGATAAAATTAAAATGGGACCACCGCGGAAACGTATCCTACCTATTAAAAACAGAATCATTTGAATTCGTTCACAATTGATGGAGAAATCTTGTAACATACAAAAAAAAAAAAAACATACAGACGAATTGAGAACCTCCACCTTTTTTGTGAAGTCGGTTAAAAATATGGAAAAATTGCGAAAATATATGTAGGTGATACGAGGGATTACAGGATACAGGAATACAGGACTTGTGACAGTCTTATGGGTAAGGACGGCACTGATGGGCTAAATTCTGACAATCCAATGTTTTGAGTGCAATGATATATGTTATAGGCAGGTGCTATCGCTTACCATCAGGCATACGTCATGCTTGTCCCAGTACCTTATCACCACCATCATAATCCACCGGCATCAAACCACTGCTGGACATAGGCCTCTCCCACGAAACGCCACTGAGCTTGATCTTCGGCTCTTCTTTTCCAGTCAGCCCACCGCTTTGCGTATATCGTGGCTCGACCTGGTCACATGACATCCTACCCTATGTTTGTCAATTCGCTGTCTCCCTTCTAGAACCAGTCATACCCGGTAAGGTATCTAATTATTATCATAATTTTTAAAATAAAGGCATAATATTTATTAGTCGCCAACGAGTAACACATTATTTCGTGCGCGGTTGAAAAGTAAGTAAATAAGAAGTAGGTACTTTATAACATTTTGTAGTACATTTATTAAAATAATAACTTTTTATTCACATTATTAATGTTTATTATTCTGCAACCATTCCAAGCCTCGTTGGGCACTTTCCCTTATACAGTGAGACTTAGATAAGATTGAATCGAATTATCACACCCATTTAATTATTTAATCGCCAGTATTTAGTACTTACCTAACCTACTTTTATTGCATAAACAATTACTCAATGCTCATGGAAAAATAGCACGTTGTATTTTAAATATCATTCTACTTGTTAGCTATAGTTTTGTTATTGCATAAGTGCTGAAACTGCTCATATAACTTGTAATTGAAAAAAAAGTAAAGAAAGAAAAAAAAAATGAACATACGTCATAAATGCGATAAGGCTTAGTACATTTTCACCTTTACAAGTGACATGTATAAAATTTCAACCTTAGTTTGTCCAAACCTGTCTTAACTCTTTATTTGACTCCATCCAATAGTAGGTATCTAAGATGGTGGTCAAAAGCTAGTGTATAGTAAAAATACCAAATATTCATACAGTTAAGCTAATGTTTTACTGTAATATTATATTTATATTTATATAACGCTCATAAATGTACGATGTAAATAAATAAATATGAATATGACATTACATTATGACAAACAGCAAAAATAACAATTCCTCCTTTTGAGTTACCAATTAGTTTGGTTTAGCTGTATTTTACAATTCAAATAACACCATAATTGCATAACTGTGTAATGCTTTTAGTCCCTTCTTCTGTCCCTTTCTCTCTGCTTGTATTACTTTAATATATCTTTCTCTGTCTAAGGTCCTTCATTAATGCAAATGGTAGCAGGTCGTAATTCATACAGAAGATATATAAGTAATACTATACATCCTTTGTGTTTATACTTGATGTCAGAATGCTGATATTTTTTTTATATGTGATTGGAAACAGAGTAGTTTGACAGGTCGGCAACTGACATGAGTGACACCCCTAGTGTTTCAAGCGTTTATAGGTGATCAGTTACCATCAGGTGGGCCGTTTGCTATAAAAACTATATTATAACAAAGAAAAAAGTATGACCACTAACTCACCAGATATGATTGAGGATATAGCACGCTTGCCTAGAAGATACCTATTTACTGTTAATATTGTAAATTAAGTGAGATAGTTGTCAAGTACACACTACAACATCTACGAGTATGTTCAAAGTCAGTCCGGAAAAAATACTTTAGACTGCCCGTAATATTGATTGATATAAGTGTTTACTTGTTTTATATTTGTTCAATTTGTAATATTCTACATACCTATAAAAAGTTTTAGTATTGTATTGTAATCTAATATATAAAATTCTCGTGTCACAGTTTTCGTTGCCATACTCCTCCGAAACGGCTTGACCGATTTTGATGAAATTTTTTGTGCTTATCTGGTATCTATGAGAATCGGCCAACATCTATTTTTCACCCCCCTAAATGTTAGGGGTAGTGCACCCCTAAATTTTTTATTTTATTTTTTAGACAAAATTTTTAATTTCTATTTTTTTATGATACAACATACAAAAATACATACAATCCTCAATTTTCACCCTTCTACGATCAACCCTTATTTTTTAATAGCCATTTATTTATATGGCAAAACAACGTTTGCCGGGTCAGCTAGTAATCATATATGATCTCGATATGTTTTAATTCAGCACGAAATAATTATCTAAAACTCTAAATCAGTCTCATCAACTACGATTTTTTTTATATCATTTAGGCTAGCGGTTGAGTACTATCTCACTTGTTGGTAAGTGAAGATGCGGTTGAGGATGGTAGCAGGCTAGGCCTAGAATGGGAACTGGCTCTCAAGAACAGCTGCCGTAACACATTAGAATAAAATAGATTCTAGACTTGTTAGGACGTGTAAAAAAAGTAAAGTAGTTGTAAGGATTGCAATCAATTATTCAAAACTACTCTAGTACCAAGTAATACAAAGTATTTTATTAAAATATATTTTCCAGATCAGTGAGTAATGCGCCCAAAGACAAACTTTAGGAGAGAGGAAGCGATCCATTGAAGCGTGACCTATAAATTATCGAGAAAGGTTACCTTGTGCGCCGGTGATCTATGGCGATCTTTACACCTTTTATTGCTTTCAAGAGAATTGCATAAAGTATGCATTGATATTTCTGTGAAGTATTTACTTGGTACCTTTGTGTTCCGGACAGCGTCGTACTCCGATAGCATATATAGATATAGATAGATGTATATAATAAAGATAAGTTTTAGCTTAGTACTCTAGGATAGGTAGGGTACTTTGCCATGTATAGAGTTCGCATTTCGATATAGCTTCGTATAGATAGACATATAATTTGTATTGTATAAACGTTCATATTCGTACAGATAGATAGACATATAGTTTGTAATTGTATCGCATTCGTAAACAGCCTTATTATAGATAGATTTTGTTAGATTCTTATTAGAACATAGGAATATAACTCGTATAAGGTTTGTAATAGTAAAATAGGTCTTATAGGACTAAAGACAGGTCATTCGTACAACCTAAGTAGATAGGTAACAGATAAAAAGCATGTTCGGCTTTAATAGATGTAACAGATAGTCAACCTAGACCAGGTTAGGTTTAGGAATAGGGTTGGTACTTGCAAATAGCATAGGTCTGGGAGAGCTCCGCACTCTCTGATGGTTAGCGCTCGACTAAATAGCATCTCGGGAGAGTATATCTCCGAAAAGTCGGCATCTCGTGCGTGCGCCCACACAAGGACACGCCCCGCGAGACAGAGTGCGGGCGCTCCCAGACTATCGACCTCTCGCTCTTTTGCAAGTACCAACAACAATATAAATAGAGCGTCGCTACCGTGCCAAATTGTTCAGTTCACCAACGGCGGCTCTAGAAGAAAGAAGAAAGGAAAACTAGGAAGAATAGTAAATAGTGATAGTGCCTAGTGAATAGCTCAGTAGCTATACGAAGACTGAAGAAAGAATAAATTAACGTTTGAAGGCTTGAAGACGTGTTTAAATCCCAGCTCCAAAGCTTCACAGTATAAGTGTGGGAATCCGAAGGCCTTTACCGAAGAAATACAGTCCACTGCTCCACCGCTGTGCTTAGGGTTCCCCACACTTTGTGGTTTTAGAATACAGCAAAAACCAGAGACCGTTAACAACCCTACTATAACAACTACTATAACAAGCGACGCCCTGTGTCCATAATTAAGTAGCAAGTTTGAGATGTTTATCGTCATATCTCTGGAGATACTTATCAGATCTCGATGAAATTACAATGGGACCACCTCAAAAACTTTCCCTACCGATTACAAAAGGAATCATTCGAATCGATTCAGGATTGACGGAGTAATCGCGTAACATACACACAAAAAAAACATACAGACGAATTGAAAACCTCCTCCTTTTTTTTGAAGTCGGTTAAAAACTTATTGCATAAATACGCGCGCGCGCTTCCTTTTTAACCCGTGTAAAGTTGCTAGCTAGCATTTAATGGGTAAGATGGCTAAATATAATCAAATAAGACGTTTAAACAACACTGGAGGGTTAAAAAAAGGAATGGGACTTACTGCGCCGGTCTTTCGTGTCGTTTCCCTCCAGCGATCGTATGGAATCCTTGATGAAGAAGAACACGGAGGACGGGAGGCGGCCCGTCCGACAGCGCTGTCGATCGCGTCTCCTCAGCGAGGGAGAAGATAAGAGCGTGCGGCGACGGCTGCTGTGCTCTGCGCGGTGGTTTTGAGACGAGTGTGTGCTGCGTGCGAGCGCGAAGGGAAGAGTAGAGGGAGCGGATTGTCTATGTGTGAGAGTGCGTATGTGTGCGTGTGTAAGTGTTTTGGGTGCGTTCATAAAAAATATAAAGTTGAGTGTGAGTTTTGAATTATTGGCGCAGACAACTCCGCCGGCCTAGAGGTTTCCTCTAAATAGAATGAAGTAAATAATAAAATAGCGTAAATAGTAACAAATTTATTAAATTAGATTGATAAATTGAATAAATTCATTGCGAAATTGAGTAACAAATAATTAAATACTAAACTATTGGCTAGGTAGCGGAGCGAGCCGATTAACTGGTCTAACGTAACTTCCGGATGCCGTGCGAACCTTGCAAGTTCGAATGATCGAATCCTTGCCAGGGTATACCTCTTCCACTATCCCAAGAGGCCAGGAAAGCGGGTGAGCATTTTGATCTTTGATCACGACTACGGAGCCCAACTTAATCGGCTTAGTAGGAGTATTCCATTTCTCACGCTGTTGAAGAGAAGAAAGATATTCTTGACTCCAACGGCGCCAAAAAATATGCGTTAATTTGCTTACAATCTGGAAGCGCGATAATCGATTGTCTGGTAATTCAGTTAGGTCCTCAGCAGGTAAAAATTTAAGTGGAGTTACATTCAAGAAATGATTTGGAGTGAGCGCGGCAATCTCTGAAGTATCAGAAGACGACGGGCGAGTGCAAAGAGGACGACTGTTCAACAGTCCTTCAATTTGCGTAAGGACCGTAGAAAATTCCTCATACGTCAAAACACGGGTTCCTATGGCCTTTGCTAAATGCGTTTTGACACAGCGAATATTTATTTCACATAGGCCATTGAAATGTGGACCGTATGGAGGACTACGTTTGAATTGTATGCGATGATTCAATAACTCTTTATTCAAATAATTATTGTAAGAAGTGGACTGTATAAATTGATAAATTTCATTTAATTGCGTGCGTGCGCCGGAGAAACACGTCGCACCGTCAGAATAAAGAAGCGCGACGGGGCCTCTGCGACTTATAAAGCGTTTGAATGCAGCTAAAAATAGTTCAGCGCTCAAATCTGATACTAGTTCTAGGTGCAACGCCTTTGTAGTGAGGCAGACGAACAGACATATATAAGCTTTGTGGCTTTTTACACCTCTATGCCTTATGTGCGTAACATAATAAGGCCCTCCGTAGTCTACCGAAGTTTTTACGAACGGCTTCGCCTCCGAGACCCGGAACGCGGGCAGATCTCCCATTTGCGGAGCAGAGTACTTTGGGTTCAGCCGAAAACAGACGTTACAGGCATGAACTCGCTGACGGACCAAATTGCGAGCCGAAAGAATCCAATACCTTTGACGAAGTAGTGGGAGCAGTAACGCGGGTCCAGTGTGAAGATTGGTAACGTGAAAATGATCGACAATGAGCTGAGTGATGCGTTCTTTAGCAGGAAGTAGTATTGGATGCTTCTGCCCGAAACTTAAGTCTGAGTGTTTGAGCCTACCACCGGCTCTCAAAATCTGATCGTTTTCGTCAATAAAGGGACTGAGTTTAATGATGCGTTTACTACATAATTTATTACCTTTTATAGCGACAATATCTGCGGCAAAATGCTTCTTTTGAACATAGCGTAAAATATAGCTTTCCGCGAATTCTAAATCAATGACGGTAATAACGTCATTCTTTGGAAGTAGTTTCATGAATCGAAGGACAAAGACAACAACACGTAGCATTTTTGTCCAACTCGAAACGCGTTCTGAAATGCCCTGCACTAAGTCCGTTTCGTTTAGAGGCGAGTCCGATGCATTTGAGACTAGAGCGACCGGTTTCGATTCTAGTAATTCGTTTACGTTAGAATTAATTTGAAACGGTTTAACAGGCCATTCTGCGACAGGGTCACGGAGCCAACAAGGACCGTGGAACCACATATCACGGTCTAAGAGTGCGCTAGGAGTGACTGGCCTAGAAATGATGTCAGCCGCGTTATCATGAGTTCTGACATGATACCAGTGAATAGCAGGTAGTTTTGAGTTTATTTCCGTGATGCGATTCGCAACAAACGTGTGAAATTTGTACGACGGCGAATGAATCCACGTGAGTGTGACAGTTGAGTCACAAAAAGCGTAAATGTCATCTATATGACAGCGTTGGTTTAACGTTTCACGTACAACGCTGATGAGATTTGCTAGCAGCAGGGCGGCACATAGCTCTAAACGCGCGAGTGTCATTTTTTGAAGAGAGGCTACCTTAGATTTTGCGGTTAATAAATTGACTGAACCAGCCGTGTTCCGGTCAGAGCTAACACGGACGTACACATTAGCTCCATAACATAATTCACTTGCGTCCGAGAAACCGATTATAGTTATGTGCGAGTTTAAGTAAATACCTATATGCCTAGGTATTTTTATCATTTCTAATGAGGGTAGTTCATCACGAAACTTTATCCATTTGTTGTGGACTGAAATGGGTGCGGGATCGTCCCAACCGAGATCACATTTCCAACAATCTTGAACGAGAAGCTTCATGAAAGCGGTGACAGGACAGAGCAAACCTAGCGGGTCGAACAAGCGTGCGGTAACTGAGAGAATTGTGCGTTTCGAACACTCGGGAACGTCAGAGTTGATTTTAAACTGAAAATAATCATCTACGGGTTGCCACTGCATACCGACTATTTTCGTGTTCGCGGCAGAAGGATTGTCTGAATCAAAATCAATTATTTGCGGGTTTTTCTGAGATGACGGTATTTTGTTCAAAAGGTCAAGGTCATTGGAAATCCATTTTGTGAGGTTGAAACCGCCGGCCTTGAACATCTCCACCATTTCGTCGTAGATTTGTTCTGCCTTTTCATGTCCGTCTACGGAGTTAAAATAGTCGTCCATATAAAAATGGTTATTTGTTTCGTACGCAGCGAGAGGAAAGCTTGTACTACAGTCGGTAGCAAGCTGGCGTACCGACCGCATCGCTAAGTATGGCGAGCTGGTAACTCCGAAAGAAACCCTATTGAATTGAAAAATACGTATTTTAGAATCGGGGCGAAACCTATAGAGAATGCGTTGTAAAGAGTGATGTTCCGGTTTTAATAAAATTTGAAAATACATTTTTTCAATGTCAGCGGTGAGAGCGGTCGAAAACATACGTAAATTAATTAAAAGTTCAAAAATATTATTTTGAAGATTCGGGCCTTTATAGAGTAAATCATTCAACGACTTTCCACTTGTCGTCGGACAACTAGCGTCCACAATTATCCGAGTTTTCGAGCTAGATTTTTCAGGACGATAAACTGCTCTATGCGGCATGTAGTAACATTCATGACTTTGTTTAAAATCATCGACTTCAGTTAAATAACCTTTTTCAATATAGTCCCGAATCGTATCATTATAATTCACGCGCAAATCCGGGCAAGCGTCGAGTTTCTTTTCTAAAGTGAGTAATCGGCGTTTGGCAATCGAGTACGAACTTGAACTCATGTGAACTTTATTAGGAACACTTTCCAGTTCCCAAAACCGTTCCGTAAGACGCGAGAGCGATGGCGAGTCATCAACCGAACAGAAGAAGTTCTTATCAGTGTCCGACTCGCACGAGTTATCCTGCAAAGAACTGTCCGCGGACTTACAAGCCGCCCGACCCATTACGATGTAACCTAAAGTAGTTTTAATCGCGACAATAGGCGAGAGGGGCGATGAAACCTTGTCACCACAAAATATTTCAGGTAGTAATTCACTGCCGAGTAAACAGTCAATTTCACCGGGAACATCGTAACAGTCATCGGCTAACGGTAAATCGTCAAAGTATTTGAGTTGCGCCGTGTCGATATATGCGTTTGGTAATTTGTCCGTAATTGTATTAATTACTCGTGCGGTAATATTATAGCTAATATTATTATCGAAACGTGAGTGAATTTTAAACGAGGCAAAACCTAGCGAGGCGCTCTCGGTTTGTCCTATGCCTAGTATCGGCGAGATATTAGGTTTAATTGCGAGGTGTAGTCGATCACAACATTCCTTAGTTATGAAATGACTCATCGAACCGGTGTCGATCAAAGCTCGAAGATTCGAGCGCGTATTATTTTTACCGATTACTTGTACCAAAGCGGTAGGTAAAAGCACGGAAGAGGATTGCGTATTTTGCGTATTAGCGTGCAGAACTAACCCGCTCGAATGCGACCGAACCGCTGCTGCCGAGCTAGCTGGCTGAGCGGGCGGTGCGCGCGCGGCGGAGGCCGGTCGTGATTCACGGCCAGACGGATGCGCGGTATTTTTTAAAGCATCTATGTGAAGTAAACTGTGGTGTTTTTGTTGACAAACAAAGCATCTATTTTTAGACTTACATTCGTTAATATCGTGAAAACCTAGACAATTTTTACAATAGCGATTCCTACTTACAACATCATTTCTTCGAGGCACATTTAACTGTATAAAAACAGAGCATTTAAATAGCGGGTGGACAGGATTGTTACAAAGAACACACAAAGTCTTTGGTTGGTTATTACCCTCATCATTTTCACTATTAATGACAAATGCACGGGTTGACCGTGACCTAATTTCCTTATCTTTAAAGGCGTTATTAGTCGGTCGCGGAGCCGAACGTAGCATATGTATCTTGCTTTGTTCGGAAAGAAATTGCGATACATGTTTAAATGTAGGTATTTCTAAGTGCCGATGCGTTTGTTCGAATAAGTCGACCAATTGTTTATCGAGCTTAGATAAAGCGATGTGAGTAATAATATAATCTGAGAGATCATCAATTTTTAATTGTTTTAGGGCACTTTCAGACGTACAGAAATGTTCAATAAATGTGTCGATATTTTGATTGGATTTAAAATTTAACATTTTATCCAAATAAAGCGAAGCTTGAACTCGAGTATCTTGGTATTTAGAGATAAGCGCTTGCCAAATGATTTCATAATTAGCAGAAATAGGGGGTATACCAGAGCAAACGGTTAACGCCCTTCCACTGAGTTGACCGATTAAATATTGCACCTTTTCAGTGTTAGATAATTGTAAGTTATCGTGAATAATGCTTTTGAAATTTTCATAAAAGATAGGCCATTTACAGGGAGTCCCATCAAATGAAACTAAAGCGAGTGCGGGGAGTTTAGGTTTATGTAAAGCAGAGTTATTTTTGTTTTCACTTATAATAGCGTTTTCTGTACTTTTAATATAACAGTACAGTTCATCGAAAGCGGTCAGACAACCGTAATTAGGTTTCACAGTAGGGTCGTCTTGTAGATAAGCGAGCATTAAGTTATCTACTGTCTCAATGAAATCTGTACGTGTTCGTTCTAATAATTGAACTCGAGCTATAAATTGAGATTTATAAACAGGTTGCGAAATCTTTAAGCTTAGATTATACAAATCTTGCGTGGTTTCAAATAACCGTTCCTTTTTCGCTTCCATTAATTTAACCTTGATGTTAATAGGATCATCATCAACTACAGGTTTTTGCTTAGACATGTTGTAATAATTAAATGAAACGAGTAATTACCACAAAATATAATAAATTAACGGAAGGAAGAAAATTAACTTCTATGAGGAACGATCTAGACGCGGTGAGAGGTGGGTATGCCAATGTGAAAAATATGAAAATATATATAAATATTATATTTATTTAAAAAATAATATACAATATGCGTAGTATATATAATATATATTAAAAGGAGTGTATTTGCGTTGAAAAATATACAGAGATTAATGAGATATTAGCGTTTTAATGCGTGTACGTAGGGTAGATGAATAAAGATAGCGTAAGTTGTGAGATAATAAATTTAAATAAATATGAGTTTAAATGCGTATATTATTGTTGAGTACTGAGTAATGCGAAGCGTGCGAAGGATATCCGGGATCGTAAGGACCAGGACTTGGAGGGTTAAAAAAAGGAATGGGACTTACTGCGCCGGTCTTTTGTGTCGTTTCCCTCCAGCGATCGTATGGAATCCTTGATGAAGAAGAACACGGAGGACGGGAGGCAGCCCGTCCGACAGCGCTGTCGATCGCGTCTCCTCAGCGAGGGAGAAGATAAGAGCGTGCGGCGACGGCTGCTGTGCTCTGCGCGGTGGTTTTGAGACGAGTGTGTGCGTGCGAGCGCGAAGGGAAGAGTAGAGGGAGCGGATTGTCTATGTGTGAGAGTGCGTATGTGTGCGTGTGTAAGTGTTTTGGGTGCGTTCATAAAAAATATAAAGTTGAGTGTGAGTTTTGAATTATTGGCGCAGACAAACACGTTATCTAAGCAAAGTCGTTCTCGGAGCTACTTTTCGAATCGCCGGCGCTACAAACCACACTATTTAAGAGTGGTTTTAGTGGCTTTACCTTTAGGTGAACGTGTTTTAGTTTATTTTGTATTCTAAGTTAGTTAGTTTAGTAGATAATGCAAATGTCCTGCTTTTGTTGTTACCACACAGTTTAACTAAAGTATATTTTTTGCCCTTCAAGCCCTTTGAAGGCCCAGTGGTGTAGTGAAAGAATGGTCGGCTTTGACGCCAGAGGTACTGATTCAATCCCCCACCGTGCACCACTGGATTTTTCTATCTAAAAATGTATGTGCGCTTTTCACAGTAGCCCACCGGTGAAGAAAAACATCGTTGAGAAACCCCCAACCCCCGTGGTAGGACACTACTTAGTGTCCGCCTGGCCAGCTACCACCCTCATGTTAGAAAATCTGTCGCCAAACATCAAATGTATTCCGGCAGCTAACCTTGAGAACCAGTTCCCATTCTAGGTCTAGCGTACCGATCATCCTCGATCGGATCATCACTTAACAACAGGTGAGATAGTGGTCAAACGCTAGCCTGTATGATATAAAAAACAAAAAACAAATTAAATTAAAAACATTTTCTCTGGTGTTTCATGAGGAATAACGACTTTAGCATATAATTTGCACGTGGACGTTCCATCAGCCCGCATGAAACGTTTTGCTTCATCTTTTATCATACGTTCTGCCAAGGTATAGAACTTTTTGCCGGCGTCTGTGGTGTTCCAATCGCGAGTGAACAGGTATCTTCTAGGTAAGCGTGCTACATCGTCCACCGCATCGTCACTTAACATCAGATGAGATAGTGGTCAAACGCTGGCCTATATGCAAAAAAAAAATTCTTCCGAAGTGATTGTTCTATACAAACCTAAACAAATTGAATATTGTTTTAATCACGCCCTGCGCCTATGCGCATTAAATACGGTTTTTAGGTACATTTAAATATTCTTAATTAAGAGGGTTTTATGAAGGTACTTGCAGGGGCGGATATAAACCATTTTACGGTTAAGTATAAATTGTAAAATGATGCCCCGGGGAGAAGATAAAATGGTAGATGCCTTTGTCGTGTTCACGTATACTTAATTATATCGTTAAATTATTTTAAGTCACCAGTTATTGAATATCTGACTGTGCCTGTATTGTTTGTATTTGTTATCGGGAAGAAAATAATAATTTGTTGTAATTTTGCTATTATCATCATCATCTTCATTATCAGCCCACATCAGTTCACTGCTGGACATAGGCCTCTCCCAATGCACGCCACTGAGCTCTGTCTTCAGCTCTTCTCCTTCAGTCACTGCCAGCTACCCTGCGTATATCGTCGCTCCATCCTGTCACAGGGCGTCCAACACTACGCTTGCAATTTGTGGTCTCCACTCCAGAACGCGTCTACTCCAGCAGTTATTGGTTCTGCGACGAATATGACCAGCCCACTGCCACTTCAGCTTGCTAATGCGTTGAGCTATGACGGTTACTTTTGTCCTCTGGCCAATTACTTCGTTGCGGATACGATCCCTAAAAGAAACACCGGGCATAGCTCTCTCCATAGCCCGCTGAGCGACTTTAAATTGGTGAACCAGTCGTACTGTTAGTATCTACGTCTCGGCACCGTATGTCATAATTTTGTTCATAATTTTGTTATTGTAACTGTAATACATCTACCACATAATAATACGCCTTCTTAACAGGTGTAATCTCGTTAACAGGGCATTAGCACCGCCTGTTATTATCACCCAAGTCTGAATTCAAAACTACAAGTTATTGCACATGGTTTTTGTAATTTTTAAGCAAACAAAATCATATTTAGAGTTTCTGCATATATTCCAGTTGGTACTTAACTACTACTACTACTACTAGTACTACTTTGGAAATACAAAAATCATGACAGTCATAGATCAGCCTGCGGATTATACATTACGTAGACCATTTTATACCAAAGGTTTAAGAGAATGAAGCATGCAATTTTACACAGCTGTTTTAAGAATCTATTTATGTTTAGTACATGTAACTTATATTGTATGACTGTTGGGCAAAAGTCACCTCCATTTCCTTCCATCTGTCTGTCTCTGTTTTTTTCCTAAAAAAAAACTACTCGACCGATTTAAAAAATTCTTTTACTAATATATAGAATGGACTTTCAAAATGATAATATGCTATATATGATCCCGTTTAAATCAAAGGTACATTCGTGGCGATCTAATTTGCAACCTAAGTCGATAAAAAAAGGTCAAAAAACACGTTTCTTACGAACGCTGCTCAATTGAAAACAGATGGAAGAATATTTTCTATCGAAGAGTTGTACAACTTAATAAGACCTACAAAAAACACCGCAACAGCATATGTCTATCTCTTAAGGTTGAGTCACAGTAACCATTTTAATCTTTAATTTTTTGTAAAAAATATTACATAACGTCC
Source organism: Cabera pusaria (assembly GCA_954871355.1). Taxonomy (NCBI): domain Eukaryota; kingdom Metazoa; phylum Arthropoda; class Insecta; order Lepidoptera; family Geometridae; genus Cabera; species Cabera pusaria. The sequence continues at coordinate 25,275,281 of OX940901.1, read as the reverse complement.
GGGCTATTTTCACGTATATAGTATTAATCCTTATCCAAATAATAACGTTAATTAGCTTGGCCATATATTATAGAATAAATTGTCCTTTACAGTATATAGTTCTAATGAAAACTCTAGAAGATATCACGGATTTCACATACACGGATCGCAAAATTAATAAAATATTTGCAATCAAACCACAGAATAGGTCATAGTTACTGCGAAAATATTATTACAGGCTTAGGTTTTCTGTAGATCCCCACCGATCACAATCAATTTGAAGTCAATATAGTATAATAATATGATCTATTGTATAAAATAATAATGATCTATTAGATATATAAGTATAATATAATATTTTAAACCACCCCGACTGATCTATGTATAATCTTTTCATTAAAAGCATTCCAATGACTCTAAACACGACATTTAAAATCTGAGCTGTAAGTTGGTGAGGGTTTGAGTATTCTGTAGAGTCCAGGAGTTGTCCCAGCATCAGGTCAATGCTTCCATGTTCTTACAATATCGTTGAAGAAGAAGATTTTCGAATTGATCAGACCTATGAAAGTTGATTAAAGCTCATAGTTTTATAACGATTGAACGAATTTTCATGAATCAAAGCTAAGAACACACTCGATGAAGACATCTATAAAAAAAAAACTATCAATAATAAAATCAAAATCGGTTCATCCGGTTGGGTGCTAAAATGCTACAGACAGACACTCAGATAGACACGTTAAACGTATAATACCCCTCTTTTATATATATCTTTCATATCTCTGAAGATACTTATCTTCAGAGATATGACGATAAACGTCTCAAACTTGCTACTGAAATTGACTCGCGGGGCATTGAAGTCAGTTGTTTTAGTTTTTAAAGTATCTTAATTATTGGTAGATTTAATGATCCCACGAAAACCCATGATTCATGAATGCACATAAAACTTTCTTTGGTAGGTAATAGCTAGGATTAGAACCAACGACCCTCGGGTCAGAATCAGGGTAACTGTCCTTTACGCCAAAAGACCGTCCAATATCACTACGTAAGTATTATAAAACAATGTCCATCACTGCGTCTGTCTGTCTGTTCGCAATAATCTCAATAGCTTCAGAACGGATTATCATGCGGTTTTCACCAATAGCCCAGAGTGTTTATGAGGAAGGTTTAGGTGCATAATTTATTAAGGTTTTGTGTAAATTGGTTGACATATGACGATGATTGTTAAATATGTTAATATTTTATATTCGATGCAACAAACTGATGCAAATTTTGTAGGCAAATATGTTCTACCCGTGCGAAGCCGGGGCGGGCTGCTAGTATATATATATGTAATGTTTGTTCGCGGATATCTTCGGCGTTTATGAACCGATGTTGATTATTCTTTTTTTGTTGGAAAGGAGATATCCCAAGTGTAGTACCATGGTAATTTTATCGAAGTCTGATAAGTATCTCCAGAGATATTGAGATAAACACCTCAAAATTGGTACTGAAAATGAGTAATTTTGCGGCATTGAAGTCGGTCCTTTTTTCGAAGGAGGTTCGAAGGAGTCGAAGTCAACCAGCCATCGCTTCCTTGGACTAAAAAAGAAGAACTACTGATTGAGTTCAATACGGGATTGAATTGCCAAATGCCAATACAATCACAATTGGTCCACAGTCGAATCGTTGTGTACAAGTCTAGTAGATTTAGATAAAGACCACATATAAGTTTTTAGGTTTTCATGGTCACTGACAATATTATTAGAACTACTCACGGGATATTTACCATGTTTTTTATTAATTATGAGTTTCCGATATTTCGGCTCTGTTGCAAGCGCCATGATCACGGATGAACTGTAGATTGCGGGTCGAAGTAATGTTTACGAGCAAACGAAACGGACTACCTTCTTTCGTTCTCATTTTGAACGCTCGGCACCACTACCACTTGTTTTCACTGGATCTCGATCGCGACACACAACACTCACAGTATCTTCCTGTTTTTTATCACTCCGCGGGCTTTTTCGGGATTTACATAAACCTACCACTGGATGCCAAATACTCGACAGTTTGAACCCGTCCTCACGATTGAAGTTTTGAAATTTATTAATTTCAATCGCTTCCCTAACCAATCTTGGTATATAGTGGCGTTCAGTCGACAGTATCTGAGGGTTATGTAACTCAATCCAGTGGTTTGTTCCAGACTCCAACAGGTGCTTAGCGATAGCAGATTTCTGTGAATCGTTATTTTTGACTGCTTTGATATGTTCCTTAACGCGACACGCTACTGTGCGTTTTGTTTGACCAATATAAGAGCTTCCACAGCTACAGTCAATTTTGTACACTCCAGGGTTTTCCAATGGGAATCTGTCCTTTGGCGTACGTAAAAATTGTGAAACCTTCTTTAAGGGAGTGAAAACAGTTTTGACTGAATATTTATTCAGTATGTTGGCCACTTTGTCTGTTACTCCTTTCACGTACGGCAAGTAAGCTGATTGACGTTCAACCTGGTAGTGTAGGTCACGTTTTTGTGTGCGTCTGGGTGGTGGTATTCGACCCTTGTATCCATTCCTCTGTAGTACTCCACTCACATACTTTAATTCGTCTTCCAAATGTGCCTCGTCGCATAGACTATATGCGCGGTCAGTGAGGGCGGTCACCACAGAGTGCAAGTGACGAGGGTGGTGATGTGAGTTTCCATGCAGGTAGCGGTCAGTGTGAGTTGACTTCCTGTAGACTGAGTGACTGAGGGAACCGTCTTCTCGAACTCCAATCCCTACGTCCAGAAAAGCTATACTCCTCTCTTTTTCCATTTCATAGGTAAAATTCATTTTTTCATGGATGCTGTTCAGATGATTCACATAGGTTTGTACAACAGTTTCATCGCCCCTAAGTATAGCAAATATGTCGTCCGCGTACCTTTTCCACAGTAACATGGAACATGGTGCGGTCGTAATGGCTTCTTGTTCAAAATACTCCATCCATATATTGGCAACAACCGGAGCCACTGGGCTGCCCATCGCCACACCGTCTAATTGGAGGTAGTATTCGCCTTTGTATACAAAGAAGTTTGTACATAAACAATGTTCGACCAGGTTGGCATACTCCAAAGGAATGTCATTGTCTTGAATTTTTCTCCTGATGACTTCCAAACAATCAAGGATCGGGACGTTAGTGAAGAGTGATTCGACATCAAAACTGACCATCACGTCTTTCTCAGATACCTTAATGCCTTTCAGAATATCTATAAAATGGCGAGAGTCTTTTACAAAAGATGAAGTGTTCCCTGCTATGTGCTGTAAAACGCCGGCTACATGTTTAGCTAGATCGTAAGTTGGGGAGTCTATTTGACTGACGATCGGTCGTAACGGAACATTAGTCTAATGGACTTTAGGGAGGCCGTACAGTTTGGGTGGCTGAATATTTCGAGGGCGCAATAAATATTTCCCTACATCTTCACCAATTGCATGCATGCTTTCCTTAACAAGTTTTTGAGTAGCCCGATTTATTCTCGCTGTTGGATTATAAGACACTTTTTTGTAGATATTGGTATTACTCAGCAAATCTTGTATTTTGCTGTGGTAATCTGCTGTATTGATTACAACCGTCGCATTACCTTTGTCTGCTTTTAATATCAATATGCTGTCGTCATTACGAAGACTTTTAAGTGCGGACAATTCAGCAACAGTGATATTAGATTGAGGAGTTTTTGCGTGGCGTAAAGTGACAGCGACGTCTTGTCTCAAAATCTCAGCATCTGCCGAAGGTATTCTGTTACGATAGATAACTTCCTCAATGGTACCTATAACATTTTCATAGGGTATGCTACTTGGTGTAGGAGCGAAATTTAACCCTTTCTCTAGGACATTGAGTGCAGAAACATTTAACTCTTTGTCTGATATATTGACAATTGTTCTCGAATCATGCAAGTTATCGTGGTAGGTGACATCATGTTTTTGGTGTTTTACCAACGATTCGAACTTACGTTGTAATTTCAAGGCACATAGATCACGTGTACGTTGTGCTTGTAGATACGTAATGCGGTCACAATTGTCAAAATCTTGAGCTGTTATCTTAGAACTGCACTCCAGATGTATGTTGTACAACTCACACTGAATTTTGTCGAGGCGATATCGTGTATTACTAATTGTTTTACGAAGTAGCTTAATAAAGCTTTAAATATCGCATGAGTTAATAAATGAAAAAAAGCTAATAAAGGTATTCCTATACTTAAAATAGCTATTATTAATCCTAATTGACTTAAAGTAGATAAAGCAAGAATTTTTTTTAAATCAAATTCATAATTAGCAGAAATTCCAGCTATAAATATTGTTAAACTAGAGAATAATAATAATAATTTAAAAAATATTGTATCAACTAATAATAAATTAAATCGAATTTATAAATATACTCCGTTTCGTTTGCTCGTAAACATTACTTCGACCCGCAATCGACAGTTCATCCGTGATCATGGCGCTTGCAACAGAGCCGAAATATCGGAAACTCATAATTAATAAAAAACATGGTAAATATCCCGTGAGTAGTTCTAATAATAAAGACCACATAGTTGTTCTAATTACGCAACGTAAAGTAGGTCCTTAAGTTAATTATAAAAATAAATTGTAACTAACTAAAGCCACTGTAAAGTAATAATACTAATTATTCAATGTTGTTTACGATGACTTCATACTTATGTTCTCTATCTATTATTATATTATATCGCTTTGTATGGTAATTATGATGTTAATTCTCTATGACTTTTATATACAATGCTGAAACCATAGGTCCCAAGGCAAAGTATGAATAAGACTATAAAACATGGCAAGTTGAATAAAATAAGTCACGCACACAATATTGAATTATTCTTTAAAGCGTTTGAATACTATTTTTATATCGTATAGGCTAGCGTTCGACTACTATCCCACTTGTAGGTAAGTGATGATGCGGTTGAGGATGGTAACACGCTGGGCCCTATAATGGGAACTGGTTCTCAAGGACAGCTGCCGGAACTCACAACGTGTTTTGTGATAGATTTTTTAACTTGAGGATGGTAGCCGGCCAGGCGGACACTAGATAGTACCACTAAGCTGGAGGTTTTTTAACGATTTTGTTACTGGAGGGCCAAGACGACACTGGAGGGCTGAGGTTGTGGAAGATTTTTTTGTGGTAAGACTTCTGTTAATAACAAATAGTGTCTTCGCCTTAATAGAGACGTTAAGAAAAGTGCCATTGGACACATTCATAATTTAACAATAATTAGCAGTTGAAGTCAAATTTAAATGAGACTTAATATTACTAGCTGTGCCCCGCGGCTTCGCCTGCGTTAAAAGCAACTTTTATTTATTTATTTATTTTTTTCATAAGAACCATCACCTGACGATAAAAAACACAAAAAAAAGCTTCGCCTGCATTAAAAACTAGTTTCATTTATTTAATTTTTTTTTTATAAGAACCATCTCCTGACGATAAAAACACGACAAAAAAGAATTAGCCAAAATTAACCAAAATTAGCCAAATCGGTCCAGCCGTTCACGCTTGATGCCGTGACCAAGGGCAATTGGGATTAATTTTTATATATAAAAGAAGATATGCTATTATTATAATGAACTTACTTTTGTTGTACTTTAGTCCCCATAGTCCCTAGGCTTAGCGTGCTACCGTCCCCGACCACATCGTCATTGGTGGTCAAACGCTGTTTGCAATAGAAGTATCTACATTATGAAAGTACGAGTATATTTCACCATTTCAGATTTATTAAGGTGAGTATCGACCCAAGTGGTCAGTCATTTATGCCAACACATATTACAAGAACAGGATACACTGAGCTGTTGTGTAATGATGACGTAATACAAACAATACCTACCTTAGTAGAGGGTAGGTACTATAATACGTGCCACCAAAGATAAGTCTTGACAAACCACGTGGTATATATTGATTTATAGGTATCTTTAGCGGTGTGAGGTCTGAGGCAGAAAGTGACCAGTACCCTTATTACGAGCTTAATACCAAACTCGTATGTATTGTATAATAATCATAATCATAATCATTTATTTATTCCACAAATAGTAGGTTATGTAAATACAAAATAATTAGGCATACAAATTCAATTAAAATTACAGTACTTACTCTCTAATTAAAGTAAATTGCTTAAGAATATGTCTCTATGGTTGTCTTAATTGCTTTAAAAGACATTGTTTATCTTGGCTTACATAGCATAATCAGATGACGTGCAGATCCTACACTAAGAATATATCTTGTGTCGTAGAGATCTGCATAAACCTTCCAGGTGTACATTAAAGCCATACGGAGTGCAGAAAGAAAATATATATATATATATATATATTTAGAGGTAAGTAACTCATTAAGATATTTATTATATTATATTAATTATTATTGAATGAAATTTATATTTATTACTAAATCTTAATAGAGTGTGCGTGTGTGTGTGTGTGTGTGTGTGTGTGTGTGTGTGTGTGTGTGTGTGTGTGTGTGTGTGTGTGTGCACGTGTATGTGTTGTGTTAGGTTATTTACGAAATTGGCTATTTCATAATGTGTAGTATATTCTCAGTATCTTCATAGTTTAGGCTTTTAAGCCATTTATCAACTTTGTATTTGATTTCTTTACCTGATAGCAAGATTAAATTTTTTACAACTTTACACGTCTTATTAAAAACAAAAGGAGCAAGAAATGACTCCTGTCGTTGAGCAGATCTTGTGTTGGTATTTGACTGGGCAAAAACTCTGTCCTTTCTTCTTTTCGTTAAAATCTTTGATTTTTCATTGTGGGTCACGTTTTTGCGTTGTACTAAAATGAGACATAGAATATATATTTGCCGTACTGTGAGAACTCCGCAATCTTTGTATAGTTCTGTAGTGGGAAATCGCATAGGCCTACAAGTTGCTACTTTTAGAAGAGCACGTTGAGCACGTTCAAGTTGTAACATATGTGTACCGTATGCTCCGCCCCAAGACGTGATACAATAGGTGAGAAGGGATCTACAAAGGCTTTCATATACACTAATTACCAATGGCCGATCAGCAACATCCCGTAAACTTTTGAATAAATATATTAATTTACGAACCTTACTGCAGAGCGCTTCAATGTGAGGTTTCCAGGTTAATCTAGAATCTAGAATTACCCCCAAATACCTCACACTTGATTCGCGCTGCAGGCTTGGACAGCTACAGTTGCTTGTGTCGGCACAATCACCGTGTATCTTGAGATTCATGGAGGAAATTCTAATATAAGAGTTTGTAAATGTGACAAATTTGGTTTTCTCAACGTTAAGAGAAAGCAAATTATCACTTAACCAGTTAGTTACAATGCCGAGTCCCCGTTCAGCATAGGTTTTCACCTCTTCCCAGTTTTTACCTACAAAAATTAGCGCTGTATCATCCGCATAGGCGAATATTCTACCATTTTGGAGATTCAGGTTGCACAGGTCGTTAATATAAACCAAGAATAGGCTAGGGCCCAAAACACTGCCTTGGGGAACTCCATAGCTAATCGATTCATCTTCACTAACCATCTCACCTATTTTAGTCCTCTGAGTTCGGTTTTGTAGGTAGTTCGCTAAGAGACACAATGTTTGACCGCGTATACCATTTAATTCTAACTTCTTAATCAGTAGTGGAACAGAGACAGTGTCGAAGGCTTTTGCTAGGTCCAGAAATACTCCTATGACTTTGTTTTTGTTATCGATTTCATTAACTATATATTTTGTAAGTTCCGAGACAGCATTTTGAGTAGATTTTCCAGTTCTGAAGCCAAATTGAGCGGATGAAAGGATATTGTATTTTTCTAAATATGAAGTTAAGCGTCTATTAATAATCTTTTCAAGAATTTTGGAAATACAAGGTAAGATTGATATAGGTCTATAGTTTCCGACACTATCTCTGTTACCACTTTTATGAATAGGTGTAATTATTGATGTTTTAAACAAATGTGGGAACAATTGTATGACAATATGCATGTATTATATTGCTATGTATGTGTTATATGTATATATTGCTATGTATGTATTAAATTACATAAATTATATGTACCTTTTTAATTATGTACATACCTATTATTTTATTTTATTGTTATTTATTTATTTTTTATTATTTTTTTTTTTTTTCTACACCTATACCGCCATGTATGCTAATCTATTCCTTTCCACCTTAAGGTTGTCTGGAAGAGATCGCTTTAAGCGATAAGACCGCCTGTTGCCACATTGTTTTATTTACCATTTTTTTACTTTTAATTTGTATGGTGTAATAAAGTGTTTATCTATCTATCTCGATATCGTATATCGAACAAATTTTGTATAAAAAACAGTACAGCGCCTCTGGTGGTTTTAACACTTAACTAAATTTAGAACAATCAGGGAGCCAGAATATGTCTAAAACCATGTGAGATCTGTCAAAAGCGTATATTTCCAAGCACTGCCAGCCAGCTTGTGGTACCATCAAAGGTACCTATTGATCAACAATAGGTACATATAGCTTATTGAAATTGTATCTGTGTATAAATCTTATTACAATTTTTTTTTCTACATTTTCAGCACAAGAGCTGAAAACTAAACTTGACGGCACGGCAAGATTTATAATTTTTGTATCAATCGTGAACAATTTATGATCGTAAAAAACGAAAATAAACTGGCCAAGTGCAAGTCGGACTCGCACTCGTAGGGTTCCGTACCACACGACAGTATTTTATAAGATCGAGCAAAAAATACCACTATCATTTTTCGCCAGCAAAAAATAATAATTAATAAACATTTTATTTCTTACTAGCAGCCCGCCCCGGCTTCGCACGGGTAGAACATATGCCTACAAAATTTGCATCAGTTTGTTGCATCGAATATAAAATATGATCATATTTAACAATCATCGTCATATTTCAACCAATTTACACAAAACCTTAACGAATTATGCACCTAAACCTTCCTCATAAACACTCTGGCTATTGGTGAAAACCGCAGGATAATCCGTTCAGTAGCTATTGAGATTATTGCGAACAGACAGACAGTTTATAATACTTACGTAGTGATATTGGACGGCCCTTTGGCGTAAAGGATAGTTACCCTGATTCGGACCCGACGGTCGTTGGTTCTAATCCTAGATATACACCTACTAATGAAAGTTTTATGTGCATTCATGAATCTTGAGTTTTCATACAGTGGTAGTGGGATCATTAAATCTACCAAAAAGTAGCTTACCACCAAGGAGAACATCTGCCGCCTAAACCGTACGGCGTTCCCCGACGCAAAAAATAGAGGTAATATACGCTTAACGTGTGTATCTGTGTGTCTGTCTGTAGCATCTTAGCACCTAAACGGATGAACCGATTTTTTTTTATTATTGATAGTTTTTTTTGTTTGATAGATGTCTTCATCAAATCCTCACCAACTTACAGCTCAGAGTTTAAATGTCGCGTTTAGAGTCATTGGAATGCGTTTAATGAAAAGATTTTACATAGATCAGTTGGGGTGGTTTAAAATATTATATTATTATATATATAGACTAGCAGCCCGCCCCGGCTTCGCACGGGTAGAACATATATGCCTACAAAATTTGCATCAGTTTGTTGCATCGAATATAAAATATGAACATATTTAACAACCATCGTCATATTTCATCCAATTTACACAAAACCTTAACGAATTATGCACCTAAATCTTCCTCATAAACACTCTGGCTATTGGTGAAAACCGCATGATAATCCGTTCAGTAGCTATTGAGATTATTGCGAACAGACAGACACACGCAGTGATGAACTTTGTTTTATAATACTTACGTATTGATATTGGACGGCCCTTTGGCGTAAAGGATAGTTACCCTGATTCTGACCCGACGGTCGTTGGTTCTAATCCTAGCTATATACCTACCAATGAAAGTTTTATGTGCATTCATGAATCATGAGTTTTCGTACAGTGGTAGTGGAATCATTAAATTTACCAAAAAGTAGCTTACCACCAAGGAGTGCATCTGCCGCCTTAACCTTACGGCGTTCCCCGACGCAGAATGTAGGGGTAATATACGTTTAACGTGTGTATCTGTGTGTCTGTCTGTAGCATCTTAGCACCTAACCGGATGAACCGATTTTGTTTTTATTATTGATAGTTGTTTTTGTTTGATAGATGTCTTCATCGAGAGTGTTCTTAGCTTTGATTCATGAAAATTCGTTCAATCGTTATAAAATTATGAGCTTTTTTCTAGTTAATTGCGCTATGAAATCAACTTTCATAGGTCTGATCAATTCGAAAATCTTCTTCTTCAACGATATTGTAAGAACATGGAAGCCTCCTGGACTCTACAGAATACTCAAACCCTCACCAACTTACAGCTCAGATTTTAAATGTCGTGTTTAGAGTCATTGGAAAAAGCTATTATACATAGATCAGTCGGGGTGGTTTAAAACATTATATTATATTATTATATATATAGATGAATATTATTTTATACAATAGATCATATTATTATACTATATTGACTTCAAATTGATTGTGATCGGTGGGGATCTACAGCATAGCTATAATAATATTTTCCCAGTAACTATAACCTAATCTGTGGTTTCACTGCAAATATTTTATTAATTTTGCGATGCGTGTTTGTGAAATTCGTGATATCTTCTAGAGTTTTCATTTGAATTATATACTGTAAAGGAAAATTTTAGTCTATAATATGTGGCCAAGCTAATTAACGTAATTATTTGGATAAGGATTAATACTATATACTTGAAAATAGCCTTGGAAGTTATGTAATATTTTTTAACAAACATTTTAAGATTAAAATGGTTACTGTGAGTCAACCTTAAGAGATAGACATATGCTGTTGCGGTGTTTTTTGTAGGTCACATTAAGTTGTACAACTCTTGCATAGAAAATATTCCTCTATCTATTTTCAATTAAGCAGCGTTCGTAAGAAACGTGTTTTTTCGACCGTTTTTTTGCCGACTTAGGTTGCAAATTAGGTCTCCACGAATGTACCTTTAATTTAAACGGGATAATATATAGCCTATTTTCATTTCGTAAGTCCATTCTATGTATTAGTGAAAGAATTTTTTAAATCGGTTCAGTAGTTTTTGAGCTTACTCATTACAAACATACAAAAATACAAAAATACAAATGTTCTCTCTTTATAATATTAGTATAGATGAATATTATTTTATACAATAGATCATATTATTATACTATATTGACTTCAAATTGATTGTGATCGAAGGGGATCTACAGCATAGCTAAGCCTATAATAATATTTTCGATGTAACTATTACCTAATCTGTGGTTTCACTACAAATATTTAAATAATTTTGCGATGCGTGTATGTGAAATTCGTGATATCTTCTAGAGTTTTCATTTAAATTATATATTGTAAAGGACAATTTTAATCTATAATATGTGGCCAAGGTAATTAACGTTATTATTTGGATAAGGATTAATACTCTATACTCGTACTTGAAAATAGCCTTGGAAGTTATGTAATATTTTTTAACAAAAATTTTAAGATTAAGTTGGTTACTGTGAGTCAACCTTAAGATATAGACATATTCTGTCGCGGACTTTTTTGTAGGTCTTATTAAATTGTAAAACTCTTCCATAGAAAATATACTTCTATCTATTTTCAATTGAGCAGCGTTCGTAAGAAACGTGTTTTTTCGACCGTTTATTTGCCGACTTAGGTTGCAAATTAGGTCTCCACGAATGTACATTTGATTTAAACGGGATAATATATAGCCTTTTTTCATTCCGAAAGTCCATTCTATGTATTAGTGAAAGAATTTTTTAAATCGGTTCATTAGTTTTTGAGCCAAATCATTACAAACATACAAAAATACAAATATTCTCTCCTTATAATATTAGTATAGAGTATAGATAACGCCATCTAACGCCTAACAAAGGTGTTAGGGATCGACATATCAATATAACGCCATCTATGGGACGTTTACCTAACTAAGCGTTCATAGATGTCGTGAAATGCCGAAAATAACACGTTTCTTGTCCATACAAAATAATAGAGGGGTCCCCATGGACCCCTCTATTATTTTTAATTTTATTCTGTTTTTAGTATTTGTTGTTATAGCGGCAACAGAAATACGTCATCTGTGAAAATTTCAACTGTCTAACTATCACGGTTCATGAGATACAGCCTGGTGACAGACGGACAGACAGACAGACAGACAGACAGACGGACAGCGGAGTCTTAGTAATAGGGTCCCGTTTTACCCTTTGGGTACGGAACCCTAAAAACGACTTCACATGCCGCGATAGTCAAAGAACTGGCTAGTTACGAGTATAATCATGTCATCTAAGTATATAAATTTGCTTATATTGTTTATCTTCATATCTCCGGAGATAATAGTCATATCTCGATAAAATTGAATGTCTCTCGATGAGTGGGACCAAACGGCAGGCATAATCTCTCAAACAAAAATATATTTTTGATTTGACGGAGATCTGAGGTAACAAACCAAAATAAAAAAAATACAGTCGAATTGAGAACCTCCTCCTTTTATGTGAAGTTGGTTAAAAACGAGCAAAGATCGTAACGTATAACTCAAACATTGTAATTCGATCCATGTGACAGTATCACGCCACTAAAATAAAAATATAGGTGAGTAGGTACTAGCTAAGACAAATATCTATTAGCTAAACACTGCATGTTTTTATTTCACTAAGTTTTATTAAGGTGCGCTCTCATTGTATTTCATTTTAATAAATAAATTATTAATGAAATAATTATCACCATCATCATAATCAGCCGGTATCAGTCCACTGCTGGACGTTGGCCTCCCCCAAGACACGCCACTGAGCCCGATCTTCGGCTCTTTGTTTCCAGTCACTGACCACCGCTTTGCGAGTGTCGTCGCTCCACCTAGTCACAGGGCGTCCTACGCTACGTTAAAATAATTATAATATATTATAATTATGTTCAGGACTGATAACCGTTGGGGTAGACTTGTCCTAGAGTGGAGACCGCGAATGGGCAAACGTAGCGTAGGACATCCTGTGACTAGGTGGAGCGAAAAGAAGACCGGGCTCAGTGGCGCATCTTGGGAGAGGCCTACGTCCAGCAGTGGACTGACACCGGCTGATTATGATGATAATTATGTTTAAAAATAATGTTGTACTAGTGATACAAAAACCTCAGTAGTTTCAGACAATGAAGCATTATTTCGATGTTTCGCCTGAATTGCTACCAAATAAAATAAAACTAAAAAACCCACTTCACATGCCTCGTGCGTCAGTTTCAGTAGCAAGTTTGAGATGTGTATCTTCATATTTATCAAATATTGATAAAATTTAAATGGGACTACCTAAAAATAACAACATACAATCTAATCGAGAACCTCCTCCTCATTGGATGTCGGTTGAAAATAGCTTACCTACGACCAAAGACATTACAGCAATTTTTGCATTGCTGTAATATCTTTGCCTACGACCATCAAAGAGAAAATGCTGCCATAACCTTACGGTGTTTCGGCAGTATATAGCCTTTAGGAGTCAGATCATTCTAGGCCTATAGCGTGTTCACCATCTTTGCTCACATCATCGCTTACCACCTGGCGAGATAGTTGTCAAAAGCTAGCCTATCAGATATTTAAAAAAAAGTTGAAAGAATGTCCAACAGTCCTAATCAGTTTTTAGTCTACCTAGATCTACTAGTACCTACGTGGAACTATTATTTATTTATCAATCGGAATTTATTTATTATGTGCTGCTAGATGTCTTGCTCTTTAAATAAAACTTCTCTAAATGACCGTCAAATAATTGACAAAGTGGTGGCAGCTTCCCACGCGGTCTAACAGAAGTCCTTTCTTAGGAAAAGACTTAAAAAAGAAGAGAGAAAGAAACTTCAGAAGTATATGATTTCTAGTTCTTAAAATAATGTAAGTGTATATTACATTATTTTAAGAACTAGAAATAAGCAATAAGTAATATTTTAAGTAGATAGATAGATAGATATACACTTTATTGAAACACCACTTACGAAACAGAAAAATACTTAGGAACTAGATAAATAAAACTAATAGGCTCAATGGGCGGTCTTATCGCTTAAAGCGATCTCTTCCAGACAACCATGTACGGAAAGGATAACAATTATATGGAAGGCGGTGGCTTATAAAAATGTGACAATGCAAAAAGAATAACAAATTAATGGACTTATTAATTACCTTATTAACTTATTAACTTATTAATACTAATAACTATATGAAATAATATAAAATATATATGAAATGATAATCATGATTTACTTATATAATTTCCTATATATAAATAATATTAAAATATACATATACCTACTTACACATATATACATACAATTCCAATACATGTTATATAAATGAATAAATACAATAATAGCAGAGCAAAAATAGACAGTGAAAAGTAGCTAAGATGAAAGATAATGGGCTTTGACACGGCGTTTGAATATATCTAATGTTTGGGACCGTCTGATTTCAACGGGCAAGGAATTCCATAATATTACAGCTTCAACGTTGAAGGAGCGCTGATAGAAAATAGTGCTGTGTGAAGGGATCTTTAGTCTCAAGTTCTCTGATGACCTAAGTGAAGGGCGTAGTGGATGGGATAGGTAGAGATATTGGAAACGTTCTAAAAGGTATCGGGGAGATGAAGGATTAAAGAGTGTTGAGTAAAGGAGTGACAGTATATGTGCATCCCGACGACGACGAATGGGTAGCCACTCGAGCCTAGCACGAAACTCAGAAATGTGGTCATATTTACGCAGACCGAAAATAAACCTGATGCAAAAATTTTGCAGGCGTTCGAGTTTATCCAGCTGCTCTTGAGTAAGATCGAGATAGCAGACGTCAGCGTAATCTAAAATAGGGAGAAGGAGAGACTGGGCAAGCGCAATCTTAGTGGTAATAGGTAAGAAATTGCGCAATTTGCGCAAGGATCCTGCAGATGCGAACATCTTGCGACTGGTTTCCATCAATTGAGGACTCCATGATAGAGAGCGATCTATAGTTATTCCCAGATTTCTTACAGTCTCGCTAAATGGTATGTTGACACCTTCGAATACAACACTAGGAAGACTCTTCCAGTCGATTCGGCTGATATAACGGGAGCTACCCACGATTATGACCTGAGTTTTCAGGGCATTTATTTTTAAGCCATAGGACTTGCTCCAATCAGATATGCGGCTCAGGTCATTGTTTGTGGCTGCTATCGCGTCAGACAGCTCATCCATCGATGCTTGGGAGTATAGCTGAAGGTCATCCGCGTAGAGATGGTAGGAAGAAGTGAGATTATTTGAGATAGAGTTTATAAAAATTGCAAAGAGAAGAGGAGATAAGACGCCACCTTGCGGTACACCAGCAGACGTATCGCACCACGTAGACAACCGATCTTCGAGACGGATTTGTTGCCGGCGACCGTAGAGATAGCTATGAAACCAGTCAGTTACTGCAGCGGACATGTTATAAGAGCGAAGAATAGCAAGAAGGATGTCGAAATCAACAGTGTTAAAGGCATTGCTGAAATCTAGGAGTGACAGTACGGTTAACTGACCGTTATCCATCCCAAGACGAATGTCATCGGTGATTTTAACTAGTGCAGTAACCGTACTGTGCCCTGGGCGGAAGCCAGACTGAAAAGGATTAAGAAGGTTATATCGGTTGAGAAAAGAGCTGATCTGATTATGAACCAGTCGCTCAAGGACTTTGGATAGATAGGGAAGGATAGATATGGGACGGTATTCGGAATATGACTTAGGATTGCACTTTTTTGGTAAAGGGATGATCTGCGCTTCCTTCCATGTGGAAGGAAAGACACCGTTGGAGATGGAGTAGTTAAAAATGTGACAAAGGACGGGAAGGATGAGGTCAAGTAAAGGGATCAGCATATTACGACTAATGCTATCGACGCCGACAGCTTTAGAAGTAATAGCGAGCATGCTCTTTCTAACTTCGCAAACAGTAAACTGACGAAAGATGAACGAAGGGTGAACGAGATAAGAAGAAGACGTATTAGAGAGTAAGTTTAAGGTAGATGCTTTAGTAGAGATGTCCATTGTAGAAGATGTAGAGAAGTGCAGGTTCAGGGAGTCAATATCTAAATTTTTCGGAATAGTTTCCTGGCGCGATTTACCCACTCCCAATGACCTGAGAAACCTCCACACCTTAGCTGAGTCCTCATCCTGAACTGAGGCGTAGATATGGCGTCGCTGGGCATCCCTGCAGGCTAGGTTGCAGCGATTGCGAAGTTTAATGTAACGAGCCTTATTTGTGTCATTTGGTTTGATTTTGTATTTTGTTTTGGCTACGGATTTTTTGTGTTTAAGGGTCTTGATGTCATCAGTGAGCCATGGAGCAGGAGTGTGTTTAATTTTTATAGCCCTAATAGGAGCATGTACGTCGTATAGTTGCGTGATGAGGGTATTAAATACCGCGATTTGGTCATCAATGTTCTCAGAATTCACCACGGGTGACCAATCGACGGCTTCAGCATCTCGTAGGAAGGCTTCATGATTCATACCACTAAAATTGCGTTGCATGATGACAGTGGGTTTCGATTTTGGTGGACGGATCTTATAAGATAGGAAAATTAAATCATGGTAAGAAAATTCATCAGCAGAACACTGGCCATGCCTAGCAACATGCTGTAAGGAGGATACAAGTATGAGATCGAGAAGTGAAGGAGAAGAGTTTGGAAAATGGTGAGTAGCGTTTAGAGGAAGAATATGCATGTTGGTAGACGTAGCCAGAGTCTCTAATGAATGAGAACGATGATCACGCTTTAAAAGACATGTGTTGAAATCACCCATGATTATAGTATGAGTATACAAGGGTCGAAGACTTACCAGAAGACTCTCTAAGGAGGAGAAGTAATTATTTCGTGAAGAGAAGCTATAATAGACTCCGAGAAAAATTTTAGAGTGAGAAAGAAGAACCTCAATAAAAAGATGCTCACCTGCATTTCCTGGTGGTGGCTGAGCGGATGTGCTTATAACGGAGAAAGGAATGTGTGAGCGCAAGTAGATAGCCACACCCCCACCGCCACCACCAGTCCGGTCATTACGAATCAGGTGAAAGCCAGGCAGATTATAGGAGATAGATGGAAGAGAAGGTTTAAGCCAAGATTCAGAGACTAGTATAGCTTGAATGTTTTTGTTATCAAGAGACGTCTGCATATCCGAAAAATGTGCCGGGATGCTTTGCGCGTTGATGTGAATGACATTGAAATTTTTAGGTACATCAGAGAAATTGCTATCTAAAGTATCAGCGAGAGAAGGCAAACTTAGGAAACTATCATTGCTACTACTATCGGAAGAAGAACAGGCTGAAAAATAATTATCGCTACTATCATTAAATACATTCAACATATCTAAACAAATACCTTACTAATATGAGATACAATATATAAGTATGTGTATTCTATATATATATATAAATATAAATAAATATTAATAAGTACCTACAATATTCTAACTACAGAATTGACCTAATAAAAGTTTACTTTTTATTTTCATACACCTGCCGGATTATTAACAAAGTTCTATCACAAACAATAAGTAATTACTCAATAGTTGACCACAAACTGCAATATTCAATAACATACATTAATAATAATTTAAGTAAAATTATTACGGAAAACAGTGTAACACGCATGTTTTTATTACCTAAAACTAAGAATTAAATGAGCTGAAGAAACGTAACGTAATATTATTCTAGTTTGGTACTTGTTTACACTACACGATTACAAATATTTTTCAAATAGTCGTAGCATGCAAAAGAAAAGGGTCGTGTGTGTGTGGATTAATCAAAATGTCATTTGTCAGTTGTCACTATTCAGAAACATCAAACTTTGACGTCAAAAATTAAGCAAATTTAAATTAATGTGAAGTGTGATTATTTTCATTTCTATTTTGTAACAAAATTACTTTAACAAACTACACCCTATTTTTAATTACGATAAAACAACATCACACATAGTAATCTGTGGATAAATCTAAGCAAACTAAAGGGTAGTTTTATACTGGAATTAAAATAAACTGTGAGGTAGAAAAATACTAAGGCGACATCAAAATCATAAAAACAAAACTCAAATGGGTGAAATGATACCTCTTTACGATGACTATTGACTACTTTTTATTTGCACCTGCACCTGCTGCGGCTCGCCGTCTAGTGGCTTGTTTCTTGGCGAGTTTCTCCGGTGCAGTGGCCGCCTCTGCGACCGGTGCCGGCTCGGTAATCGCATCCAACTCTGCCATCGAGACTAGACGCATTCGCGTGCCATCAGCCTTTACCACGTATATGGAGCCATCGCGAGTCCAACATTTTGTGACTCCAAAACGCTGCCGCGCCGCAATAAAAGTATCGTGCCGGGACTTCGTTAGGAATTCAGACAAGGTTATGCCTGAACCCTTGAGACTTGTCTTCAAGCCCCATATCTTTCCACGAAGTGCCATATCACATAACTTGAAAAGAATGAGACGTGGCCGGTCCAGAGTTGATGATCTACCCATTCTATGACACCGGCTGATATTTGCAGCGACAAAATCAGACAGTTTTAGTTTTTCATTGATGGTTCTTGCGATGACAGCGGCTGTATCCTCGTCCTTACTTTCTGGTATACCATGAATCAACAAGATCTTGCGCCTTGTGTGCATCTCCAAGTCATCATTGCTTCGAGCTATCAACTCAACTTGAGTTTGCAGAGTCCGCAGGGCTTGAATGGTGAATACCTTGAACAATGAAAACTCTTCTGCAAGGCGTGAATCATCTGTTGGTGTTGAAGAACTGACTTTGCGCTGTCTCTCTTCGAATTCCGCAAATTTTTGGTGAAAAACAGTGCTTAGCTCGACCATTGACTCTTTGATGGCATCCATGTTTGAGGTTAAGTTTGTGCAAAGATATGAAGTTTATTGTGTTATTGATTTGTTTATGCAAATGAAAGGAAAACAATACCCGGCAGGTACTGTGCTTTATATTTTAATTATACATATAATTTAGGCTCTTTACACTGGTTTTAATAATTAAAAATGAATATTAATTATATGAGATCTTTAAGTATGTGTTATTCTTGCAACTACCCTCGCCGAAAAAAAAAATATATATAGATATAAAAAATAAAAAATATATATAAAATATATATATATATATAAAAAAAAGTATATATTTTTGTAATTATTTTGAGTTTTTAATTAACCTTAATAACTAAGATCTTAAAGTAATTAAAGTATACCTAAGTAATTTTGAGTGGGCGCCAAACAAGCAAATTATTTAATTACGTAAAGCGTGATACATAAAAAAAATATACGAGTCCACTTGAGAACCTCCTCCGTTTTTCGTCAGTTATCTATGAATAAGATAATGAAAATGTGTCTTTACCACGTACCTAGTTGTTTGTCAGTGCAGTACTTACTGAGCGGGTGTAATGTGACACTGGCTTCGCTCGCCGTCAGCATGCCGTCAGGCTGTCTGCACATACAACATGTGGTTACACTTACACTACCACTTACATACACTACACTACACTGTACACACGCATTGACTTACCTTAGCCTTCAAAGTGAACACCTTGCTGTGAGATAACCGCAGTATATCCCAGTTGTTGTTGTAGTAGTAGTAATGGTTGGCAACCCTACATTAATCAGGGGAATTAAACATGTGTTTTAAGTGTGACGTTCGACGTCTAGATGAAAGCTGAATGGCTCTTTTTGTAAATTCAAAGCAATAAGTTATGTTTCTGTTATATCTATAATATTTTTTATTGAATATGATCTGTTTAATGTTATTTGGAGGAGGTTACATTAGAGGGATGTAAGGGAGCACAAATACGACCTCGGTGCTCCCAGCCAACCTCACCTGCCCGTGGTGCATCCTGCTGACCAACAGACGGGGCTCTGGCGACCGACAAATGGCGGTATAACCATTTCATATCTATGGCGTAGCCAAATTCTACAGGCCGGTGACGGGCAGCAGCGTCACCGGTGCGAGAAGCTACGTCCTGCGATCGCCAACACGCCTGCCCAGCATGGCGATTAGGGCATATCCCTCCCAAGGGATGCATGCATGATATGGAAAGTCATAATAAGCCGCGGCCCCCAGTTCCCGGCCGCCCTGCTATTCCTGACCACGGCGGCGGTCACGGTAACGGCAGGGCAGGGGGTGCTAAGAATCCCCGGGTTACGGTAGGCCGCCAGAACAAACTGACCCTCGCAACGTACAATGGACGCACGATTCGGCTGGACGATCATCTGGCGCAGCTAGAGGAGGAGCTGAAACACATAAGATGGCACATTCTGGGGTTATGTGAAGTCCGAAGACAGGGAGAGGACACCATAACCTTAGAATCGGGCCATCTTATGTACTACAGAGAAGGAGATCAGCCATCCCAAGGCGGCGTCGGGTTTCTGGTCAACAAGGTTCTCAGTGACAACGTTGTAGAAATCTCCAGTGTGTCGACCAGGGTAGCGTACCTCATAATTAAGTTAACCAAGAGGTACAGCCTCAAGGTTATCCAGGTCTACGCACCGACCTCGACACACTTGGATGACGAGGTGGAGAGCATGTATGAAGATATCTCCAGAGCTTTACACACCACCTCCAAGGCTCACTACAACGTTGTCATGGGAGACTTTAACGCCAAAGTGGGAGTACAAACTTGCGGCGAATCGTCTATAGGACCCCACGGATTTGGGAGTAGGAATCACAGGGGACAAATGCTCGTCAATTTCCTCGAGAGAGAGGGGCTTTTCTTGATGAACTCGTTCTTCAAGAAACAGCCCCAAAGGAAATGGACGTGGCAAAGCCCCGACTTTGTGACTAAAAACGAGATTGACTTCATCATTACGGACAAACGGCGCATATTCAGAGACGTCTCAGTGATCACTAGGTTTAATACTGGAAGTGATCACCGACTGGTACGAGGCACTCTGGATATCGACTTTAAAGCCGAGAGATTCCGATTGATGAAGTCTACGCTCCGTCCGAACCTACTCCAAACCGTTGTTGGGTCCGAAACATTCCAATTAAAATTGGAAAATCGATTCGCTACCTTGGAAACCACAGATGACGTAGACCAGAAACTCGAAGAAGTGGTGGAAATCCTCAGGGATGAAGGGACGAAGTTTTGCGAGAGCAAGCGTACGGGCAAAAAGTCCAAACTCTCGGCAGAAACACTTCGGCTAATGGAAGAGAGACGAACAGACCCTTTGTCAGCTTTGTCAACTAACCTGGCGCGCAACAAATCCATAAAGAAGCTGGTACGACGCGACCTCCGATCCTCTAACACGCTCTTGATTAAAGAATCAATTGAGCAAAATCGGGGGTCGAAAGTGTTCGTCCAGCCTCTGGGTAGAAGCCACCTCACAAAGCTGACAACGTCAACCGGGAACGTCGTCGCATCCAAGCCGGAGATTCTGTCGGAAGTTGAAGACTTCTACGGCAAGCTCTACGCATCGCATGCTTCAAGGCCCGAACCCGATACTGAGGATTCTAGAGCCACCTTAACCCGCCACTTCACAGAAGATCTGCCCGAAATTAGCCGAGACGAAATCGTGATGGCCCTTAAACAACTCAAAAATGGAAAAGCCCCAGGAGAAGACGGAATCACAACGGAGCTTTTAAAAGCCGGAGGAGCTCCAGCAGTTCAACAGCTTCAGCAGCTATTTAATTCCGTTCTTTTTACTGGGAGAACTCCACAGGCATGGAACAGAAGCATGGTGGTTTTGTTTTTCAAAAAAGGAGACAAAACCCTATTGAAAAACTATCGCCCGATTTCGCTTCTGAGCCATGTCTACAAGCTGTTTTCAAGGGTCATCACGAACCGTCTTGCGCGAAGACTCGACGAGTTTCAACCTCCGGAACAGGCCGGGTTTCGAAGCAGTTACGGCACCATAGACCACATACACACGGTGCGGCAGATTGTACAGAAGACCGAAGAGTATAATCGGCCCCTGTGCTTAGCATTTGTGGACTATGAGAAGGCCTTTGACTCAATCGAAACCTGGTCTGTTCTCGAGTCCTTGCAGCGTTGCCAAGTCGACTGGCGATATATCGAAGTGATGAGATGTCTATATAATGCCGCAACGATGACTGTACAAGTACAGAACCAGCGAACTAAACATGTCCACCTGCGTCGAGGAGTGAGACAGGGGGACGTCATATCCCCGAAACTGTTCACTAACGCCTTGGAGGATATGTTTAAGACGCTGGACTGGAAAGATCGTGGCATTAACATCAACGGCAGGTACATCTCTCACTTACGATTCGCAGATGACATCGTCATTATGGCAGAGACGCTGCAGGACCTACAAAGGATGTTGAATGGCCTAGCTGATTCTTCTCGTAGCATCGGTCTCCGGATGAATTTGGACAAAACCAAAGTCATGTACAACGAGCACGTTGTTCCGGAACCGATTGCCGTAGATGGAATCCCACTCGAAGTTGTCACTAAGTATGTTTACCTAGGGCAAACGCTCCAACTAGGCAAACATAACTTCGAGAAGGAAATCCAGAGAAGAATTCAGCTGGGCTGGGCAGCATTCGGAAAACTCCGTCGAGTCTTCTCGTCGCCTATACCACAGTGTCTAAAGACAAAAGTCTTTAACCAGTGCGTCCTACCTGTGATGACATACGGAGCCGAGACGTGGACACTCACAGTCCGACTGGTCCACCAGTTTAAAGTCGCTCAGCGAGCTATGGAGAGAGCTATGCTCGGTATTTCTCTGCGGGATCGAATCCGGAACGAAGTAATTCGCCAGAGAACTAAAGTTATCGACATAGCTCAACGGATTAGCAAGCTGAAGTGGCAGTGGGCTGGTCATATCTGCCGCAGGACTGATAACCGTTGGGGCAGACTTGTCCTAGAGTGGAGACCGCGAATCGGCAAACGTAGCGTAGGACGTCCTGTGACCAGGTGGAGCGACGACATACGCAAAGCGGTGGGCAGTGACTGGAAGAGAAGAGCCGAAGATCGGGCTCAGTGGCGCATCTTGGGAGAGGCCTATGTCCAGCAGTGGACTGATACAGGCTGATGATGAATGTTATTTGACGTGTGTAAGTGCAAATTTTTAATTTGCCCATATACTGAATAAATGCTTTGACTTTGACTTTGTTGTATTATGAACTAGCAGCACCTCGCGGTTTCACCCACGTAGTTGCAGTCCCCGTGAGGATATAGGGATAATATATAGCCTATGTTACTCGCTGATAATTGAGCTTTCCACTAGAGAAAGAATGTTTGAAATCATTCCAGTAGTTTTTGAGTTAAATCGGAACAAATAAACAAAAAAAAATGTTTCCTCTTTATGATAGGTATTAGATAAGTTTCACGTTAAACATTGACAATTTGGGATTGTTCTGAAGAACTATTAAATCCCGGCGTCCTGATTTTACCATCGCACCTCTCCCTATAGTCAACACGCTCATCCTCATACGATCGAGACTTGGACTTCGCACACATCTCAATTCAAGCGGTGATATCCTACCTTAAAAAGAAACGCGGTATGCGAGGAATTTGAAAAATAGGTATATTAAAGAAACTATTGCCGTCGCTCAGTGTCCGACCGAACAACCAAAAATAGTGCAATAGGGGCAACTGCATACTACACACAGACCCATTTTACCTAGAAAATTTTGACTGAATAAAATAAGGTTTCGTGTTCCCCTGTTTTTATGAAAGAATTTTGCTCTAGAAGCATTTTCCAGAAAGGAAACAGGGGAATAGATTTGTATGGACAATGCCTCTCGCGTTCCCTTTACCTTTACTTTACTTTACTTTTTTTAAGGTACTGCCAAGTCGCTGCGATCTGCGGGTGGAGTTAAATACTACTGTTCTATATCCAAGTGCAAATCACTCTGCGTTTCAGCTTCTTTCATAGTTGAGTCATATTTCGCAGCCGAAATTATCACCAAAAACGTGTTTAACTTCGTCGTCTAGCCGTCAAAGACATACAAACATCGAAGGTAATGACCGTAATTTGTAAATCTTACCTTCATATGAGTGACACTCTAAACACATATCAACCTAGAAACGTCCTAATACTAGGCTTTACGATAAAAGCAATTTCCCTAAATCTGCAAACACAAACTCGTACATCAAAGAAAACGTTTATATTGTAAACAGAGTGAGGAATACCTACAATCAGTCGCTGCCTTCATTATTCCGCTCTTGTACGATTTCCAAGCAATTAGGTCGACAGTGACGCCATCTTGTACGGGGGTTTGGAGACTTTGGAATTTGTATAATGTTGTGAATTTAAGTTAATGCTGGAAGAATAGAAATAAAAATAGAAATATATTTATTGTAGAAACTGTTATGAGATTGTCCGTTTTGTATGTTTGCCTCAAAATAGCGCTTAAAACGCTTATGAAATAACGCTAAGTGTATGCAAATAAAAAAGTTTATTAAAATAATGTTTGACATGTACTAAATACTTTATTCGGTTTTCAGCTGCGCCGATAGAGTAGCAGCACTAAGCTAAAGTACTGATCGGGCAGGTCCAAGGTTCATAACCCAGAAGCAGAGTTCTAATTCATGTTTACATCTCAAAATATTTTAAAATAATATTGTAAAAAGGTTGTAACTGAGCCTATTTTAAATGTGTATAATATTAAACTCTCTCACTCTCTTCTTTTCTCCCGCTCCCTCTCACTAATTCTCCATTGTAAGTCAGTTTGGTACCATATCAACAATCCATTAACTTTTAAGTTTTATATATTCATCAAAAAGCAGGCGGTGTAGTCACCCTACCCGCTTTCCAATAACCAAGGCAATCTGAAGATATTTTTTTAGATACCGATTTATAAACAGGAGAATTTTAGAAAGGGGGAGAGGGGAGGAAGCGAAAAGACCCGGCCGACTCTGAGGGAGGAATTTAAAAATAGCACTGAACGGAAATTTGATGAAGCGATACCCATATTTGATAAAAAAATTGATATTTATTTACATTTTAGAAATAGAATTTATTTTTATAGAAAATAAATCGCTATTACATACACCACGGGTGGAAGTCTCTACATAGATAGCGATGCGTCTTGTCATCGCAATAATGGAGGGAGGTGAAGCTAGACATGTATGTTATGTACAGGGTGGACCAAAAGTCCGTTTATATTTGAATCGGTTGCCGCATCGAGCAGCGGCGGGCGGGGTGGGGCGGAGGGTTACGCATTGAAAGAGCGGCCAATGGGGATTTAGTACCATGGCGTCGTTCAACGGTAGCCAACGTGCTCTCTGCGTACGCGAGTACTATCGAAACAACGATTCTGCGACCTTAGCGCAACGAAAATTGTGCGCTCATTACAACATACGGCATAAAATTGAAGCACCATCAATTCAGTTGATTAAAAAATGGGTACTCAAGTTTTAATTAACTTTTTTTAATTTAAAACCCATTTTTTAATCAACTGAATTGATGGAGCTTCAATTTTATGCCGTATGTTGTAATGAGCGCAAAATTTTCATTGCGCTAAGGTCACAGAATCGTTGTTTCGATAGTACTCGCGTACGCAGAGAGCACGTTGGCAACCGTTGAACGACGCCATTATTCATTATTCTGTGGCCATGGTACTAAATCCCCATTGGCCGCTCTTTCAATGCGTAACCCTCCGCCCCACCCCGCCCGCCACTGCTCGATGCGGCAACCGATTCAAATATAAACGGACTTTTGGTCCACCCTGTATATTTGCATCTCTTTTCTTAACGACGATCGTCGGTCGAAATACATCGCTATTCATGTAAAGACTGCCGGCCCTGGTATGACTAACGAATTATGATCTATCACAGAACTAATGCAATCTCGATCCTATTCTAGGCCTATTGTGCTGCCATCCTCGGCCGCATCATCACTTACCAACATGTGAGATAGTGGTCGAATGCTAGCCTATACGGAAAAAACAAAACATCTTGAACACATACCACTTTAAAATTTTGTGCACATCAATATAAAAAGGTAGATGCGGTACTCAATATTATGCCACGTAAACATAATGGAACTAGAAACAACTACATGATAACGCGAATTTCTAATGTCTAGCTTGATGTGCATGAAGAACAGAGGAAGGCATTGTTGCTAATTATTTAAATGGATCTGCGATAATTGCACATGTAATTCTGCGTGCTACACAAACGCCAGTTCGATTGTGGCTAAGGTATTTATACAAAAATATTTATTTGCGGACTCATATCAAAAATCTACACTCTATTTATCCCAAGTGTCTAATTGATTTCAAGAATTATGTCAAAATTGTTAGCGACAAAATGTAATGTTCAATATAATAAACAGAAACGTCAAGCAACACCCGACCTCCGACCCTCAGCGGAGGTCGCCCACGTCTCAATAATTTCACAAATTTATTAACCGCTTGCAACGTTAAAATCACAGATAATTCATTAAGCATGTTATTATATAATTGTATACGTATTTATTGCGACAGATGTTGCATCTCTTGATCATTTTGACAAGGAAATACTTTTTTTTTGTATTCGCTCGTAATTTTATTATGATTTTATGTATATAAATTTCGTTGCATTATTGTAAAATATGATATAATATGATATTATTATGAGCTTATTTAGGTAAATTCTGTAGATGGAGTTGGAACAAATGCGATAAATGGATAGGACAAATGTAATTGCCCATCGTCTTATTTCACTGCCATTTTCCATTGCCTACTCGTGTAAAGACCGAGCCTATGATTGTGTAAGGGTAAAAATTACCCGTCTCTATGGTTACCAAAATCCTATATCTTCTTATATATAAAAATGAATCCCAATTTCCCTTGGTCACGGTATCAGGCGTGAACGGCTAGCCGATTTCGCTAATTCTTTTATTGTCGTGTTTTTTATCGACAGGAGATGGTTCTTATGAAAAAAAAATTAAATAAATGAAAATGTTTTAACGCAGGCGAAGCCGCGGGACACAGCTAGTATTTTATAATACTTAACCTTAATACAGGCTGCGTACAAGTTTTATAAATCCAAAGTGCCTTTCAACATACATTACACCGCTAGGCATGTAACAACATATAATGAGCGAACTTTATACCTGTAACCAGCAATTAGAGGCAGTTAGAGTTCAACTCGGCAACTCACAGATGGCAGCCAAATCGGTTTACTAACTGTTAACTGACGGTTCTACCCTATTAACCCCCTTTAATTGGTTAGAAATAGTTGGAAAGGGTTAAAAGTTCCCTTAGGTGGGCAAACTTAATAACTGGTTTACCTATCGATGTCTCTGGGCTTGACAAACTTCAAATTGTATTTAACTTGGTAATTGCTTGTAGTTAGGTTGTTATTACAATTTCTACAAATACCTAGTTAAGCCCTCGGCTTCGCCTGTATTTCACTGAATCATCACATGTCTATAATATTATCGTTTGATAGTAGTAGTCATCGTAGTAGTAGGCTCCAGTCAGTTGGCATTTATAGAAACATGCGTGTTAGGCCTACCAAGAAAATAATATCGATT
The DNA here is from genome assembly GCA_954871355.1 of Cabera pusaria. Lineage (NCBI taxonomy): Eukaryota > Metazoa > Arthropoda > Insecta > Lepidoptera > Geometridae > Cabera > Cabera pusaria. Next base: position 25,247,902 of record OX940901.1, on the reverse strand, counting down.
ATTGGCACTTGACTATTCAAGTACATTTTTCAACATGATGCCCTAGTACTAGCGAAAAAAATTTTTTAGAACGATCGAAATCTACAGTAAACATTAGATTTTGAAAAAATAATTACTATTTTTTTTAATTTAGAGTTTTATAAATCTAAGGCTCTGATTGGTTTAGGGGTACGAAAGACCCACTATTGATCTTATTTTTAAATAAACTGGCCAAGTGCAAGTCGGACTCGCACTCGTAGGGTTCCGTAACACAGTAGAGTATTCTATAACTTTGATTTTTCGCAACTACAAAATTAACTTTGTTTTTCATAGTGTTTGTATGAAAAACAAAGTTATCTTTGCGGTCGCCATATCTCTAAAACTGCTGACTGTATCTCGTTCAAACCAATTTTCGTTGATAGTTTTTATTGAGATCTATAGCATATATTTTTTTTAGATTTTTCACTCTCATACTTTAAAAGTTAGAGGGGGGGGACACACATTTTACCACTTTAGGCGCGCCTATCTTTCAAATGAATGACTTTGAGAAAAAATGATTTTAGAAACCTCAATATCATTTGTGAATTATTAATCATTACCTATCCATAGACACGTATAGGTTTGAAGAAAAAAAAATATTTTTGTTTCAGTTCTATTTATGGAATGCCCCCCCTTAAACTTTTATACTTTTTATTTTTGTATAAAAATCGGAAAGCGGTTCACAGAATACATCTCTCACCTACCAAGTTTCAATTCTGTAGTCCTCACAGTTTCGGAATAAAATGGCTGTGACATACGGACGGACAGACAGACAGACAGACAGACAGAAAGACAGACATGACGAATCTATAAGGGTTCCGTTTTTTGCCATTCGGCTACGGAACCCTAAAAAAGGCAGAGTCGCAGACCTGATAGTTTGGCTGCAATTGCAAAGTTCAGGCTGAAATCTGATTATGACTAAAATTTTACCAAAATCCAAATAACTTTTGAACCACTTAATATCGTAGAACATACAGGGGGGTTACATCGATAGGTACTAAGGTCCCCCACCCCCCAGCCACCGATGATCCACCCCTCTTGTTACACCGTGTATAGTAAAACTTTGATACCCATAGAGTATATTTTAAAACATAACCTCCGATAGCCTATCGTAGTCGGATAAAAGAGCGAACCCTTCAAAAGTGATAGTGAACTGTTATTACAATAACGGAGAACAAAATGGAAACCTTTGAGTTAATGTGGGGCGCGCCATTTGCTAAGGTCGCGCTGAACTTTGTTGCGCAAACCGCTGCCACAGGCGCGCGGCTACAGCGGGGAAACTCACCTACTTTTGTATTACTATTAGAATATATGTACTTTATACCGGTGTAATATTGGAGAAAGCCTGTTTTCGTGACTTCTACCTTTGTCTCGTACCTCATTGACCGAGCTCATTGCTTTCGTATGTCTGTTCTTCTCTACATGTCGCATTTCTTAACTGATTATCGTGAAGTTTTATGAGCAGGTTCAAAAATGACATGTAATTTATTTTCCTGATTCAGGTTTTAGAAATTGACGTAGATACGGGGGTTGAAAACATCATCTCATATGTTCAGCCATTTCGATAAATTTTCTGAAATAACGAACAAAAGAACACACTTGCCGCAAACATTTGACTTTACTTTGTACAAGCTGTCACTTTGCCAATAAAAAGTTGTCACCAACACCCCCAAGATATCTGCAACACTGGAACCGCCGTTCTGTTGATACCCAATACCTTTGAGGTATTTTTGAAGACCCTTATAAAATTACTCGATTTATTCTGTAGCTTTATATAGCCAAAAACAAACCGTCTGGAACGTCCATGCATTCAAGATTTGTAAACAAATTCTTCATAAATTGTTAAACACAATCCAAAATTTCATTGTACCGACGGGACTCGAACCCGCACCCCCCGGATTACACGTCCAGGTGCTCTGCCAATTAAGCCACGGTTCGATACATCGATACGACGAAATTAGTGGATTGCATTTTGTTATCCCAATTATGCATTGGTGGCGCCATCTATGACATGATATTTTGGATTGTGTTTAACAATTTACAAAAATATAAAGTGTGAGACACTTCAAAGAAACATGATATTTAATTTACGCAGTGCAACATCTCTCGTCGGATTTGAAAACTGTAATGATTTCTTCCGAATGATTAACTTACGTAATAAGTAGTCATAGATGGCGCCACCAATGCATAATTGGGATAACAAAATGCAATCCACTAATTTCGTCGTAACGATGTATCGAACCGTGGCTTAATTGGCAGAGCACCTGGACGTGTAATCCGGGGGGTGCGGGTTCGAGTCCCGTCGGTACGATGAAATTTTGGATTGTGTTTAACAATTTACAAAAATATAAAGTGTGAGACACTTCAAAGAAACATGATATTTAAATTCTTCATAGTTTCCTTAAGCTTACATTGACCCTCAAGATTTACCCTACGGCACCTCCACTGTGCCCCATCCAATACGGCCCTGCGATAAATCTGTCAAGCAGTGGTTTCCACTACATTGGGCAAGTTGGGCAAACGGAGATGGGTATTGGGCTCCTACCCATTTGCGTGCGCGTAAACTTCCCCAACTAGCGTTTAACCGTTTCGGCCGCCGCGTCTGGAACAGGCCTAATAGACCGGAAGGTAGGCGGTAATGTTACCTCTCTCTTGGTCATTGGTAATGCGATTTATGAATATGTAAACGGGATTTTTACTTTGCGATATTATGGGATATTTTATGGTTGGAACACGGGCCGGAAACTCATTGCAGTTTCTTATGTCAAAAGTTAACTCTTCTTATACAGATTATACCATGTGCTCACTGTTCACCATTTAAATAAGAAGATTTAAAGGAGATATTGCTTTCATGCTAAACATTTATCAAAGATCTACAAATGCAGTAGATGACGAGCTTTTATTTGGAAACTTTGTTGAGGCAAAAGTACAGAGGAGAGAACATCTTAGTGCTACCTAGTGATATAGTGGATAAATGAAATCAGCAGTATCCTAGTGACCGTAGTACTATATGCAGAGAGCTCAACCAGTACATAATCGAAGATTTTCTTGAGCAGCATTCTAGATTTTGACCACTATTATACCACGTATATACCACGACTGACCACTATCTCGCATGTCTCGATGTGGTCAAAGATGGTGAACACGCTAGGCCTAGAATACTCTGACTCTCAAGAGCTGTGTGCAGCGGGAACACCGTAAGGTTACGGGGCAGCTTTTCTCCTTTTTTTCAATGTAACTTCGTGCTTCTCTGTAAATGAAAGATGGTAAGAAGTTTCTTAATATAACGTTAAATGTTTGTGTCGTAATCTGTTTGTTTAAGGCCACATTTATTTAAACACACTTGACATTTATAATTACTTATTAAGCAAGCATAACACGGAAAATTCCCATTAACGTGAAAGTTCGTGTACAATGTCATGTAATAGTTTACATTGAAGGCAGTTCCTGCGGATATATCACTCACGAAGTGTAGGTATCTTTTTTTCATATCTTGTAAAAGCTTATATAAGATATCTGGTGAAAGTAATGGTGATAGGACACTATCTAGTGTCCGCCTGGCCAGCTACCATCATCAAGTTAGAAAATCTGTCGCCAAACATCTAATGTGTTCCGGCAGCTATCCTTGAGAGCCAGTTCCCATTCTAGCCCTAGCGTGCTACCATTATCGACTGTATCATGTAAGATAGTAGTCAAACGCTAGCCCATATGATATAATAAAGCGATGATGTGGTCGAAAATAAACACGCTAAGCCTAGAATACTCTGACTCTCGAGCGCTGTATGCTCCATAGAATACTCTGACTCTCGAGCGCTGTATGCTCCATAGAATACTCTGACTCTCGAGCGCTGTATGCTCCATAGAATACTCTGACTCTCGAGCGCTGTATGCTCCATAGAATACTCTGACTCTCGAGCGCTGTATGCTCCATAGAATACTCTGACTCTCGAGCGCTGTATGCTCCATAGAATACTCTGACTCTCGAGCGCTGTATGCTCCATAGAATACTCTGACTCTCGAGCGCTGTATGCTCCATAGAATACTCTGACTCTCGAGCGCTGTATGCTCCATAGAATACTCTGACTCTCGAGCGCTGTATGCTCCATAGAATACTCTGACTCTCGAGCGCTGTATGCTCCATAGAATACTCTGACTCTCGAGCGCTGTATGCTCCATAGAATACTCTGACTCTCGAGCGCTGTATGCTCCATAGAATACTCTGACTCTCGAGCGCTGTATGCTCCATAGAAAAGAAATTGCCATGTTATTTAGTATACTTATAGATTTAAAAACGGGAATTTAACGTGACTTACGCGATGTCGATATAGCGATCGACATATGTTTCGGCCTCATCCGGAGGCCTTCTTCAGGATCTTGAGTGCGGGGCGCTCGTCGACGCGTCGCACCTCGCACTGCGGGCCGCTGCTCGTGCAGCGCGGGCGGACGGAGCGGGCGGCGGCGGCGGCGGTGGTGGTGTTGGTGGGGGGTAATGATGCGGTGTACATAGTGGAGGCGCGGGATTAGGTTGGAGGGCTTCGTCTTCATCACTGCTGTTTACCTCAGACGAGACCTCATCCAACCGGCAGACGGAACTCACGGTGTCCTCCTCACTGTTGCCACTGGTGACGTGCTTTCCATGAAGAACGGTTTTCCACGTATTTGACAGGTACCACCCTCTGTCTCTGTTGAAGTTACGACGACGACTGATCTCAATGGCTTCTCGGATTTTGCGGGGTACAAAGTACTTTTCACGCGCCAAAATCCGTGCCTTATTTAGTATAGCAGCACAGGCTAAGTAATACTGAAATAGTGAAAGTGAATGTGAAAAACTTTATTAATGACACTTAGGTATTATAAATAGGTACAAAATAAAAGTACAAAAACTTAAGATTTATGGTCTTTGACAAAAGTGTCACTTATCGACCCCACATCAGCATAACTGTTGGTCTAATGACCAACGCTGGTCTTCCGGTGATGCCGGTCGGTGACGTCACGTTACAGGCTAACAGGTAACAGTAATAACATACATACAGGCTACAGGTACAGGTACATAAAACAGTAAAAAAAAATATTTAATAGAAGTTTTAGTGGATGCACGTCGTAATGTCAAGTCAAAGTCAAATTGAAGTAATAGTCCGTTCCAAGTCACACAGTCAGACACCCTCAGTAAATATGTAGACTTTACTGAAAGCTATTCCTTTTTTTTTTGTAAACGCAAATGTTTTGCGCATTGAGCTATTTCCCTACTCTCGTGCACGTTCCTCGGCACCTAATAGATTAAAATATACATTATTACACATCAACTTGCTCGCAAAAGAATACAAATTACAAGTTTTAGGATAAATGCATGAGTGCACACCATTTCACGTCCCCGTCAAAGCCTTCCAGTAGTCTGTGAATCATAGATGGAAAATTAAAAAGATCTGACATTAAAATAACAATAATAATATGAGAAGGATAAAAGGTGGACGCCATTTGACAATTTTTCTGGATTCTAATTAGTATAATTTTAGAATGTAAACCACTTACTCCAAGCACCACCGTAATACACATAACTGAAAACTCAAAGCTATCTTCATGCTCTCTCAAACAAAATACAAAATAGCAAAAAAAAAAAAAATATGGCCACATTCGCGCACAAAGCGGACCCGCACATACAGTATATTACAAAAACAATACAACACACTACATTACACAAACGTACAAAGAACGCTGTGAACAGTTTTTATTATCAGCCAGCGGAAGTTTGCCCAAAAAACGTAAGCGCTTTTCCCTCACCAGCCTTTTATGCAGTGCCGAGTAAAATATAGCACACTGAAAGAAAAATACAAAGCTTTTCAGTAGTTCATATAAGACAAGCTGCGGACTGTAACTTTAGCTGCATTAATAAGTTTAAAAACCAAGACAACCGTTATCCATGCCACGCGAGTCAGTTTAAGTAGCAAGTGTAAGACGTTTATCGACATTGTCTGGAGATACTTATCAGATCTCGATGAAATTACAACAGTACTGTCCTTGGGACATTTCAGCTCTACACGACATACTCTTCGGCGTAAGTAGGTATATACTCGTATATATATATATAGTAAAAGTATCCTTCGGAAGTCTTTCAAGGTTACAATGAATACTTACAGATTATTGTTTTGTATGCTATAGTGGGCAAACAAGCAGACAGCCTGATGCCTGATGGTTAAGCGGCTACCGTCACCTATGAACAACTGTAAAACCATCAGTGCTGTTGATGCGTTGCCGACCTTTGAGGAGTTTGTGGTACCCTTTTTAAAAGATCCCATCCTATAGCTAGGTTGGAGGATCGCGGCGGGCAAATCATACATCTTACAAGTTCGCGGTAACGGATACTATATAGATAGATTTAAATTACCAAATATATTGTGTAGTATTTATGAATCATGTTTATAATAATTATACTAAACTAGCTGTGCCCGCGACTTCGTCCGCGTGAAATAGTGTCTTTGGGTAGCATTAACTAATAAGACGTCACGTCACATACGTATCCCAACTACACCGCACCGTGCCACGCCTCCCCCTTACCCTCACTTCCACCTCCCCTCCCCCTCCCCTTCTCCTAACTTACCCTGCCACCCCCTCCCCTCCAGCTTACTCTTACTTCCACATCCCCTCCACCTCCCCCCTCCGTTCCCCTCCCCATCCCCCACCCCTCCCTCACCATTCGGTTCAGTGGTTTTGGCGTGAAAACGAAACAGACAGACAGGCAGAGTTATTTATGCATTTATAATATTAGTAAGGATTATAACAACAACAACATGGTTCCAGCTATGAATTAAATAAAGCTTTTATATAAATCCAGATAAACAAGCGGCAATAATAGATGACCCTGAATACAAATAACACTATATCGAGTGTTAGCATACTTCCGGCGGATACCTCGCGCACGGTAAACAATCTCCTGTTATCGACGCTATTATTATAATTATTATAGTTTTTAACCGACTTCCAAGAAGGAGGAGGTTCTATGTTCGTCTGTGTGTATTTTTTCAACCGACTTTAAAAAAGAAGGAGTTATTTTTTTGTGTGTATGTTACGCGATTACTCAGTTAATTGTGAACCGATTCGAATGATTCTTTTTGTAATTGGTAGGGTACGTTTTCAAGATGATTCCTTTGTAATTTCATTGAGAACTGATAAGTTTCTTCAGAGATATGACGATAAACGTGTCAAACTTGCTACTGAAACTGACTCGCGGGGCGTGGAACTTTTAAATTTTTTAGAGACTGAACTAATTAAAATTGACATATTATTTATCATATACACGTGTATATGATGTATTGAAATATATACACATACGGTGATATGTACGTGTATTCGTCCTTTAGTAGTAGGAGCATATTATCGATGTTCCGCTTGACATGCTACCATAGCTCACCACCATCAAGGATAAGATCTGCCGCCATAACCCTACTGTGTTACGGCAGCACACAGCTCTCGAAAGGCAGGTAATTCTAGGCCTAGCGTGTTCACCGTCTTCGACCGCGTCATCGCTAGCCACCAGGCGAGGTAGTGGTCAAACACTAGCCTTTTAGATAAATAAAATGTATTATTATAATATTTACTCGTTTAATTGTAAATCGTAGATCTATATTTATGATTTTATAACTTGGTCGGCTTCGCCCGCATTAAAAACTATTTTCATTCATTTAAAACTTTTCTTCCATAGAAAACTTGTCCTTTACCTAAAAAAATAAATGTCCAAATTGGTCCATCCGCTTTCAAGTTATAGCGTGACCAAGGAAAATAGGCTTTTATACAATAAATAAGATAAAAATGCCATGCCTCCGCCGCGCATTACGCTTTACGTAATTAATTAATTTGCTTGTTTGGCGCCGACTCAAAATTACTTAGGTATACATACTTACATTAGTTTAAGAACTTAGTTATTATGTTTAGTTAAAAACTCAAACCAATTACAAAAATATATACAATGATATACTAACAGTAGTTTAAGAACTTCGTTATTAAGGTTAAATAAAAAGTTTACTTATTTTTGCTTTTCAATTTTTTCGGCGGTTTAATTTTTTGTTAAAAAGTTTTGTTTTATAATTTTTTGAGGCCATTATCTACTATGTTAAAAGCAGGCGTCATTGCGTACCCCTGGCCTAGACAAACGTTATATAGAACATTTATGCTCTATAATAATAATAAAAATATTTTAAGATCACTTAAAAATCTAAAAAAACTGACATCCAACGTCACGCTAGTCAATTTTAATACTAAGTTTGAGGTGTTTATCTTCATATCTCTGGAGATACTGAACATATTTCGATGAAATTTAAATGGTACCACCTATAAAATATCATCATCATCAAAAAGTTATGCGTGGTCATACATAAAATATATATATATATTAAAGGAAAACTCCGGCGATGTGACAGCCACGTGGCGGCGGACAATATAAAAGTCGCCTGCGCCTACAACCCGGTCTCTTTCCTACGCCAGCCTCCGTCGAGGCATCATCTCTCTGTATCTGACATTTTCCATGTTACTTTGTTGGTTAACTTTTAACTTTTGTTAGTTTTGAGTATTTAGAATTTGTTAAAATAAAAATCATTTTAGCTTGTTGTTAACTTTGTTTTTATTTTTAGGCAATTTTACTTCAGATCCACTAGATCAGAAGTGGGATACAGTCCGTTTTATAGCGTGATTGTATCCCGCCCACTCTGTTTGGCTTACTTGACTAGATTTTCATGACTTTGATGAGAAATGTCGGATCACGAATGTCGTGGTAAGCGACGGGATAGTACAGCGAGACGGTACAGCAAATACCGAGACCACAGGCCGAGGTTGAATTTCAGCGCGTGATGGAGTTGCGCACTCACCGCGGCGTACCTGTGCGCGCTCCAGCGACGAGCCTGTCTGCGCGCACTCACCACGGCGTGCCTGTGCGCGCTCCAGCGACGAGCCTGTCTGCGCGCACTCACCACGGCGTGCCTGTGCGCGCTCCAGCGACGAGCCTGTCTGCGCGCACTCACCGCGGCGTGCCTGTGCGCGCTCCAGCGACGAGCCTGTCTGCGCGCACTCACCGCGGCGTGCCTGTGCGCGCTCCAGCGACGAGCCTGTCTGCGCGCACTCACCGCGGCGTGCCTGTGCGCGCTCCAGCGACGAGCCTGTCTGCGCGCACTCACCGCGGCGTGCCTGTGCGCGCTCCAGCGACGAGCCTGTCTGCGCGCACTCACCGCGGCGTGCCTGTGCGCGCTCCAGCGACGAGCCTGTCTGCGCGCATTCACCGCAGCGTGCCTGTGCGCGCTCCAGCGACGAGTCTGTCTGCGCGCACTCACCGCGGCGTGCCTGTGCGCGCTCCAGCGACGAGTCTGTCTGCGCGCACTCACCGCGGCGTGCCTGTGCGCGCTCCAGCGACGAGTCTGTCTGCGCGCACTCACCGCGGCGTGCCTGTGCGCGCTCCAGCGACGAGTCTGTCTGCGCGCACTCACCGCGGCGTGCCTGTGCGCGCTCCAGCGACGAGTCTGTCTGCGCGCACTCACCGCGGCGTGCCTGTGCGCGCTCCAGCGACGAGTCTGTCTGCGCGCACTCACCGCGGCGTGCCTGTGCGCGCTCCAGCGACGAGTCTGTCTGCGCGCACTCACCGCGGCCTGCCTGTGCGCGCTCCGGCGACGAGTCTGTCTGCGCGCACTCACCGCGGCGTGCCTGTGCGCGCTCCAGCGACGAGCCTGTCTGCGCGCATTCACCGCAGCGTGTCTGTGCGCGCTCCAGCGACGAGTCTGTCTGCGCGCACTCACCGCGGCGTGCCTGTGCGCGCTCCAGCGACGAGTCTGTCTGCGCGCACTCACCGCGGCGTGCCTGTGCGCGCTCCAGCGACGAGTCTGTCTGCGCGCACTCACCGCGGCGTGCCTGTGCGCGCTCCAGCGACGAGTCTGTCTGCGCGCACTCACCGCGGCGTGCCTGTGCGCGCTCCAGCGACGAGTCTGTCTGCGCGCACTCACCGCGGCCTGCCTGTGCGCGCTCCAGCGACGAGTCTGTCTGCGCGCACTCACCGCGGCGTGCCTGTGCGCGCTCCAGCGACGAGCCTGTCTGCGCGCATTCACCGCAGCGTGCCTGTGCGCGCTCCAGCGACGAGTCTGTCTGCGCGCACTCACCGCGGCGTGCCTGTGCGCGCTCCAGCGACGAGCCTGTCTGCGCGCACTCACCGCGGCGTGCCTGTGCGCGCTCCAGCGACGAGCCTGTCTGCGCGCATTCACCACGGCGTGCCTGTGCGCGCTCCATCGACGAGCCTGTCTGCGCGCATTCACCACAGCGTGTCTGTGCGCGCTCCAGCGACGAGCCTGTCTGCGCGCACTCACCGCGGCGTGCCTGTGCGCGCTCCAGCGACGGACCTGTCTGCGCGCACTCACCGCGGCGTGCCTGTGCGCGCTCCAGCGACGGACCTGTCTGCGCGCACTCACCGCGGCGTGCCTGTGCGCGCTCCAGCAGCGTGCCGGTCTGCGCGCGCTCACCGCAGCATCACGCTCAGCTCTTCAGCCAGTATCGTGTCGGTGCCGGGTGCAGCCCAGACCGTCGAGCCTCATCCAGATCACGCCGCCATCGACAGTGTGTTGGCAACGTAGATGGTAACAGATCGCATTGGAAATGCGATCCGATGCATCTATACAGCGGTAAGACCCACCCATAATTTCTTTATTTCGTGTTTTGAACCGAGTTTACACGACATAGTTAATTGGTGCGCGGAAGTAGATATAGGGCTAAGTCTTTAAATGTTTGGAGTGACTATGAGTGCCTTTCGCGTATAGGTAGTTACCTAAGGGACGTCCGAGTATGGTTAAGTGAATGAGGTTACTAGTGATCGGACATGGAGTCATTTTAAGTGAATTTAAACCCGTGTCCGAGAACGCCCGTTGCAGCGAATAGTTTGTTCGATGTCATTACGAAAAATTAAAACGGCTATGCGTCCTGTGCGGATTACCCGCCGCTCTCTGCTTCGACTACGCAGAGTACAGGGAGTTAGTGACGAACTTATTTCTGCTATTATAATACGCGGTATCACAAATTCATCAATTCAGAGTATCAGCTATCAATGCAAAACTTTTGCCATTCGATTTGGTTTAGTTATTTTCTATTCACGTAAAACCGAATGTTTTTATATAAGACTAGTGTCCGTCATGTGTCTCAAGGTATAAAACCTAAACAAAAATCCGTCGCAACGATATAACACGTAATTTCGAAAACGGTAACTGTTTTTCTTGTGGCCTTCCGCAACATAAACAAGCTGTATGTAAAAAAATAAATTAAAACTTCTTCGAAGGTAGAATCAGTTGTTGCAATAACCAATTCGAAATCTTCATTTGTGCCCAATAAACCCGAATCATGTACGTTCTGCAAATAAAGTCACAATGTATAATGTGTTTTGCAAAACAAAAGTCACGCAACCAAAATTACGTTAATTTTTGTCGGAAAAATTTAACCACCCGCAATAGTGATATAGTTGCATCTGTTATTCAGGGCATCCCTGTTGACATTTTGATCTATAGTAAGTCGACTAAATCACTCGTGTCTTTTCTATGTTAAACATTTTCGTTGTGCACACAAACCGACATTTCGCATATTGAAAGTTTTTTGTTTAAGGCAAGAGATTGAGAGTACTTCTTATGTTACGTTACCGGTAGAATTTGATGGAGTGACACTCTGGGTACTGAGTTCATGAATACAGCGATTATAGTTAGGACAGATGTTTTAAAATAGAGAGGGGATACGGTATGTTCGTACACGTAATTCACAACTTCTTGTTCACATGGACACTTTGGGACTTTGTTCCTGAGGTCGATGTTTACTGTCATATCCTAAAAGTAATGTACGCTTTTTGGAAATTTTCACGTCGTCACATTTGATAGAGGACTAATGTTAGAAAGTTCAGAATTTCTCGAATAGGTTAAGGGTATGTGTTGCGACATTCATCTTATAATGCCAGAAATGCATGAGGTCAAGCTGAGAGATATTGTCGTACAGTACTCAATATGGTGCGAATAGGTTGCAATTACCGACAATGAGAATGGCCGAACGTCATATGGAGGGTTCAGCTGGTTTTGGACATCACTAAGCTGCTGCACATCAGCTGAAGCAAACGCCTATGTCAATAAATTCAGGTATCCTCCTCGGGCTTTTGATCTAAAATATTTGTTGTTTTGCTCCCAGTCAATTGGAAACCTGGACTCCTGCATGCGAGGGCTATACCGTGTGACGAAACTCCTGTTGGTCATCGACGGTACGAGCTGCAACTCCTGTCAGGCTCCCGTGGGAAGTCTACGCAAGTGGCTGCGGAATCCATCACCCCGTGGCGTGGAGAGTAGACAGCCGAGGTTTGCGTTGCTTTCTTCGATGGTGAGCTTTTTCTTTTGTTCTTGGGGTGGGTGGTTTTTGTCTCGCCTCACGTCGTGCTTCTTGACTAGAGCCATCCCGTTTGAACTGTTCCTCATATTGTGGGGTTAGTTTGACTTCCGTCGTTGCTGTGCTAAAACTATTGCCTCACGTCGTGCCTCCAGTTTTGCACAGCATAGGATATTCAATGTCTTGTTACCGCCTCACGTCGTGCCTCTTGCTTTACATTGAATGTGAACGGAATAAAACTCAGTCACGCCTCACGTCGTGCTTCTAGACTTGAGTTATCACGGTTGAGTTTGAAATGTTTTAGGGTTCACTTGACTTCCGTCAATGCAATGCTAAAGTTCTGCCTCACGTCGTGCCTCTTACTTTGCATAGCATGGGACGTTCAATTCATTGATACTGCCTCACGTCGTGCCTCTTACTTTGTATTGAACGTGTACGGACTGTTACGTGTACAGTTCAAGCTTCACGTCGTGCTTCGGAACTGTTCTTGTTAATTGTTTTGACTTTTTATATTTTGTGTTTTGCTTAACATGGCTATTTTGTATGCTTTTGCATAGACTTAGCCTATTTTTATGAGATACAGAAACTGAAAATAAGAAGTCTACTGAAGCTGCTGCTCAGCTGTCTGCAACAGTCAGCGAGCAGTCACCTACAGCCACGCAGCCGTCAGCGAGCGACGATCAGCCACCCTGCACGTCCCGAGTGCAGTCCGCTGTCGCACAGTCATCGGGTGCAGACGCGACCACTGCTGTAAAACCGTGTTGTGATCGAGCGTCACACCTCAAGAAGACGACGACTTAGAATCAGGAGCCAGTCCAAGCAGTCGGGGACAACACGTTCCTAAGTCCAGGGAAGACTTGTCCATGCCGGTGCTGAACACTGATGAATGGAGTTTGGGGAGTTCGAGGACGGACTCCAGTCAGGAGAGGCCGTAAAGGACAACTCCAGCGATGTGACAGCCACGTGGCGGCGGACAATATAAAAGTCGACTGCGCCTACAACTCGGTCTCTTTCCTACGCCAGCCTCCGTCGAGGCATCATCTCTCTGTATCTGACATTTTCCATGTTACTTTGTTGGTTAACTTTTAACTTTTGTTAGTTTTGAGTATTTAGAATTTGTTAAAATAAAAATCATTTTAGCTTGTTGTTAACTTTGTTTTTATTTTTAGGCAATTTTACTTCAGATCCACTAGAATATATATATACGCGTCGACTTGATAACCTGCTCCGTTTTTTTTTCGTCGGTTAAAAATGACGATACTTCCATACAACATTTCATCCCCCCTTTCAACCACTTCCAACCCTTGTTTCGCATTTAAAAGTAGCTTATGTCCTTTTTCAGACTCAAGACTATCTGTGTACCAAATTTCATTGAAATCGGTTCAGTAGTTTAGCCGTGAAAGCGAGACAGACAGACTGACAGAGTTACTTTCGCATTTATAATATTAATAATATATAAATATAAAATATATGAATATACTCGTAATATATAGTAAGGATAAGTGCTTCAAGACTTTGCTTCTTGCCAAATTTCATGATTCTAGGTCAATGGGAAGTACCCTAGGTTTTCTATCCTAGGTTCCTAGGTTTTCGACCCAAAACCTATAGGGTACTTCCGGCTGACTTAATTGTCTAACTGTTTAATTTACAAACACAAGAAAAGGGACTATAGACATCAGTATCTAGGTTTAAATTTCAACTTGCGAGGTCCACCCCACAGAAATGTGAATAATAAGGTATTATATTTCTGTGGTCCACCCGTTGCTGAGAAGATCGGTGGTGACACAAGGACAGACGGACAAGAAAGTGATCTTATAAGGAATCTTTTTTTACCTTTTAAGGTACGGAACCCTACAAACATTTGCAATCATCAACGTGGTTTTGATTAAAATGTAACCCTCTTTCAGTTGAAAATTTTAAAATCCGTTCTAAATACGTACTAAGACAAATGTACCCTCCAAATTTTTATGACTCTAAGTACGACAAGCGGTTTAGGCTGTGCGTTGTCTCTAAGTCAGTATGTCAGTGAGTATGTTAGGACCATAAGAGTCCCCGCAGACTACAAACTTTCTATCGGCTGATAGTTTGGTCGGCTTCTAATCAGCATGAAGATGCATGCAGATGCGCACACTACAGTGATTCAGTATCGGCCGATAAAAAGTTTGATGGGCTTCACGACTGCCTTCAAACTAACCCAAACTAACCAACCCAACTGTTTTGTTGGCATAGTGTGCGCACGAACAGGCCAACTCGATTAAACTATCGGCCGATAGTAAGTCTGTAGTCTGCGGGAACTCTAAAGGTCAGGACAAAGATTCTTATAGTATTAGAATTATAGATAAAAAATATAATTTTCTAATATATTTTTCGTGCACTACACCCAGGTCCATTTCCAAAACAGTGTTGCCAGAGACAATCCCGTAATTCCTGACCTCCCGCCGGCAATGTTGCCCGCTGTAGTTAATTCCCCACTAATGTACAAACACACGTTCTTTCCTAGTTTGTTATTACCATTTACATAATTATAGAGCATTTTCAGGCAGTTTTATGGGGAAATGTCTGAAATAATTGCATTAATGTTTTGTCAGTTTTAATCAACTAAATATGGAATGATATAAAATTCATGCGTAGGAAAGTACCTGTTTATACTTGAATATTTTTGATGGTAGAAACTAAAGTTGTAAATTGTTTAACACAATCCAAAATGTCATCGTACCGATGGGATTTTTTTTTAATAGAATTAATTTTTGAAATTTAGAACATAATTTGAGAAACATAATATTGAAATATAATAATAAGTTCAATAATCTTGTGAAAGTGTTAGTGACTATGAAAACTTAAAAACTTATATAATATTGAAAGTTGTAAATATTAGGATTCAAGAATGATATAACATTTTAAGGCTAATAATAAATAAGTAGGTGACCTACAGTCCTAAAGTAACCTCTGATTCGCAAAATTTCTTTTTGTTTTGTTACCGTTTCGAAATAGTGTTATAAAAAGAAATAGTAAATGTTGTTAATGCACATTATAGTAAGAACCTATGGTAATAATATCGTTTAAAAACTAAAAAAGAACCGACTTCAATGCCGCGCTATTCATTTTCAGTACCAATTTTGAGGTGTTTATCTCAATATCTCTGGAGATACTTATCAGGACCTCGATAAAATTACCATGGTACCACACTTGGGATATCTCCTTTCGAACAAAAAAAGAATAATCGAAATCGGTTCATAAACGACGAAGTTATCCGCGAACAAACAATAAAAAATATATATATATATATGGTCGAATTGAGAAACCTCCTCCTTTTTTTGAAGTCGGTTAAAAACAAACATAAACTGACCATATTTTTAAAGACAGACAGAGATTTAGTTTGTCGTATATCTAAGGGATGTGCATTCCATAATCGTGCAATTTTGGTGGCAAAGGACTTATGTTATACTATGTGATACCCGCCGCGACTTCGTTCACGTACCTACACCAAGAATTTAGTAGCCTATTTTAGTCCTCATAAAAAAAAAAAAAGTACTAAAGTGAAGCTTGAAGTAAAATATAAATCGCTATCTAACTAATACATTGGTAACTTTTTGTAGTGAAAACTACTTTCTTACTTTAATTGATGGAACTCGCGTCATCGTCACCGCACGCTTCCCATGAGCTATATGTATACTGTATCTCGACGATACAATTCACAGGATACTTAGTTTTCCCTTCTATCGGCAGTCCCCAAACACTGTCCCGCATGTTTTTAGGGTTCCGTAGCCGAATGGCAAAAAACGGAACCCTTATAGATTCGCCATGTCTGTCTGTCTGTCGGTCTGTCTGTCCGTCCGTATGTCACAGCCATTTTATTCCGAAACTATTAGGACTACAGAATTGAAACTGAGTAGGTGGATGTATTCTGTGAACCGCTTTTCGATTATTATACAAAATAAAAAAAATATAAAAGTTTAAGGGAGGGCATCCCATACATGGAACTGAAACAATTTTTTTTTTTTTTTAAACCTATACGTTTGGGGTGCCTGTGGATAAGTCTTTAAAAATGACATTGAGGTTCCTAAAATCATTTTTTCTCAAAGTCAATAATTTAAGAGCTAGGCGCGTCTAAAGTGCTAAAATGTGTGTCCCCCCCCCCCTCTAACTTTTAAAGTAAGGGAGTGAAAAATCTAGAAAAAATATATTCTGTAGATCTCAATAAATAATTTAAACGAAAATTGGTTTGAATGAGATACAGTCAGCAGTTTTTGAGATATACCGACCTCAAATATAACTTTGTTTTTCATACAAACACTACGAAAAAAAAAATTTTTTTGTCCTTGCGAAAAATCATTATAGAATACTCTACTGTGTTACGGAACCCCACGAGTGCGAGTCCGACTTGCACTTGGCCAGTTTATTTGTTTAAAGCTTACTAGCAATGTGGGTAAAACACAGCACTATTAATAATAATTATTATACAACTAGTAGTCTTGTTAAGCACCCATACTTAGCTAAATACGAGTATGCTCGCGTCTGAAGTAGTTTCACGACAATAGTGTAATGGGTGAGGAACACAGAAATATTAATAATAAGATTCAAATTTCTGTGGTGAGGATCGAACTCACGACCTCTCAATCGCCAGGCCGACACCTTAGCCATTGGGCTAGTATAGTGTACTCATATATATATAAACACATAGGTAATTAATTATAGCGCTACTGAAGATTCAGTTAAAACAAAAAAATACGAGCACTAGTAAGTTCAAACATAATTCCAGACTAAAAAATGAGAATCAATTAAATATTTAGTAAACAGTTAATTAGTAATAAAAACAAGGATAATAGATATCGTGCTAAACGCTTGTTTACTGGCGGGCATTTGAATAAGTGAGCCCAACGTGTTGCGTTGCTTCACACTGCATTTGCAAGTGTAATGGTAGGATGGCCATACTTGACAAATTGCGGGATAACTGATTCTGCCTTATACAGAGTGTCCAAAAACATATTTTTTTGGAAGGTCTTCTGTGCTTACATTGACATGTTCTTTGCCTCTCTCTATGTTTGGGTGGAAATATCTAGCTAGGTATTCAAAATATTGCATAAATATAGTTGTGCTGTGACCTGTGTTGCCGGCGATTTTTGAAGTACCTAAGTAATTCGTAGTATTTATATTCAACCGGAAAAGTGGCAGAATAGAATATCTGTGTTTGAGAACCAAAATGTATTAAGTGATGTTAATTAGACACCAAGTTCTCTCGAAATTGAATTTGAATTTTAGACGTGATAACGTCAAATCTATGTTACATTACACAACCTGCCAAAAAATGTCTGACCACGATGACTAATTTTGAGTTTGACAGCGCCAATGATTCAATTTTGCCGCCAGGCTATAACTTCCTAGACAATTCTGCGCAGTGATGTCACTTGTCAGCTCTCGAAAACATGTTTCAAATGTATAGAAACTGCCAATGAAAATGGTTGCACAAAAAAGGAAGCACGATTGTTTAAAAGCTTATTATTGTGGTTATTTCTTTACACTCTCTATATGAAAAGGGTCGCCAATTATACGCTATTGCTGTAGAATTAAATATTCAGCCTTTATGTTGCATATAACTTGTTCAGAAATATCCTCAAAGTTCACCCTCCTGAATGATTATAACGTTTTTCACCTATTTTTTTCCCGCTTGTGGAGTAATTATTTATTTTACTCTACTTTCGAGTATTATTCTAAAACTTTGAGTCTATGGCATGCTGGGAAGATTACCATTTAATTCAGTATGAATTATTGTCGTAAAATTCTACCCGGCATAATTTTTAAGAAAAATGTTTGGGACATTTTTGATAAGGCAAATGCGTCAAAATTTTGGCCATTACCCATATACAGTCTCCGTTCCGTCGTGGGTAAAAAAGAATGAAAATTTGAGAAACAGTTAACAGCTAACTTCAGTGCTGTCGCTTTTTGGCTGTCAAAAAAGCATAATAAGTAAAATATACTAAATGTTTTTGAAATTTGAAGTTATGCTTCTATTGTTAGCATGGCTACTCTAGTCCAGCACGCTGTTGATCAATTCGTTTGTTAACCGTAAGCATGTAATAAATCGCAATTAGCGCGCTGTAAACGTATCTAGGATATCGTTGTTTGTTTACAAACACACAAACACACCTCCACGAGGATCGTTACAATGCTAGCTTTTTACCTATTTCATTACTTACACAAGTACCTACTTCATTTTAGTACTGCCTGGGTTTTAGTACTGTCTGACGCATGTTTTTAGTACTAGCCGACTATATAATTATTACTAGCAACCCGCTCCGGCTCCACATGGATAAAATTTATTTTGTATTATACTAGCGACCCGCATGCATGTATGCCTACATTTTTGGCATCAGTTTGCTGCGTCAAGTATAAAATCTTCAACAATCATCGTCATATTTCAAACAATTTACATAAAATCTTGACGAATTATACATCTAAAGCTTGTCACTGTAATCACTCTGTCTATTGGTGAAAATTGCATGAAAATCCGTTCAGTAGTTTTTGAGTTTATCGCGAACAGACAGGCAGACAGACAGACGCGGCGGGGGACTTTGTTTAATAATATGGAGTGATTTTGGACGGCCCGTTGTATCAGAACTGTGACTTATGACCTAGAGGTGGCTAGTACAAATCCTAGCAAATTTTTTTTTTCTAATATGGGTGTTTGGCCACAGGTCGTAGAAGAATTATACCGATGTTCTGCCTGACTTATTACCAAAAAGTAACTAACCAAGATCAAGGCGAAAATCTGCTACATGTAACTAACCTCTCTGTGTTCCGGCAGCATAGCTCTTGACAGACAGACCAATTCTAGGCCTAGCGTGTTCACTGCTCACCATCTTTGACCCCATCATCGCTTACCACCGTGCGAGATGGTGGTCAAACGCTAGTCTATCTGATATTAATTATAAA
Source organism: Cabera pusaria (assembly GCA_954871355.1). NCBI lineage: Eukaryota > Metazoa > Arthropoda > Insecta > Lepidoptera > Geometridae > Cabera > Cabera pusaria. The sequence goes on along the minus strand of OX940901.1, from coordinate 25,228,582 downwards.
ACTTAGATTTACATGAATTAAGTGCCCGCTTTTCCTACATCAATAAACATTACATTGGGTACCTAAGTATTTACTTGTCATCAATTATGATTTTCTTTTCACCAAACATATCTTGATGGAAGACAAAGTGGAATCGATAAGTGAAATAACATGCTGGATGGATAGTAACATGCTGGAACGACAGTAACATGCTGGAACGACAGTGACACGCTGGAACTACAGTGACATGCTGGAACGACAGTGACATGATGGAACGACAGCGACATGCGGGAATGATAGTGACATGCTGGAACTACAGTAAACGCAGCAGTGTTCGGAGTGTTTGGACACGTGTCCTGACACTATTGCGTTTAATAATATTTTTTTTAATGCATTTAAATTTTTTAATATTATTTAAATATTATTTAATTATGTAAATTTATATTTCACTTCGTGGCCTATGTCCAGCAATAGACGGAAATAGGCTGATAATGATGATAATGTTATTTGACTTCTACACGCAGCATCCTCAGGAGATGATGACTCGCAGAGCGCTGCTACCATAGACTATTGACTTACTTCTATGGACCATCATTGGCTGGTTTACCTTTTTAATACGCTTTTATTAGCTTCAGACGTATGTATGTTTGTATGTTAGTATGTAACGGAATCTTTGAACATGATTTTAACCCCCTTCAGAACGTCGGATTAACTCGAAATTTGGCATACTTATTAAGGACCGATGACAATTCAATATTTTAAACATTTTGACCCGTTATCCTTACTAGGATAATCAGGATTACGCTTTTAAAAAAATTCGACTAAAAAATAAAAAATAAAATTTATTTTTTATTTTTATAGTCGAATTATTTATTATTTAATAATAGTTAAAAAAATCTAAAAAATACGCTTTTATAGAAAATCCAACTAAAAAATAGAAAATAAATTTTAATAAATTTGAATTAAAAATAGTGTTAGAAAAATGATTTTATTGTAAAAAAAGCGTGGGGTGCATGGTATCAATAGTTCCAAATATTTTATGAACAGATATGACTAGAAAGGTTATTTTGATAATATCCTGAAAAGTATATCTGTGTACATATTAAATATGTGAGACTGTCAGTAGCATCATAGCGCCCAAACCGATAATGACCCTCACGGCATCTTATCAAATTATTAAAGCTATTCTAAAGTACCTATAGCCTTCCTACAGCGAATAGGTAATCTATACCTCTATACTAATATTATAAAGAGGAAACATTTTGTAACGAGTTCAAATTTTAAGATGTTTGATGACGAAGCATCAGTGCATCAGGTTCGCATTCAACATCGCGGAAAATATCGTTTGCGCGATTCAGGATTTCATACATTTAAGCAATATTTACAAGGAGAGCTTAGTATAGCTAGGAATACTAGCTATACTAAAAATTCTTTAACTAATGGAAAGCTGCACTATCAGCGAGTAACATAGGCTAATACTTTATCCCTGTATTCTCACGGGTACGGGAATTACGCGGGTGAAACCGCGAGGATCTACTAGTACAGTATACAGCAGTAAACGAGTCGGAGTGTTTATGAGAGCCATTGCCGAAGCCGCGGGAGCTTCACGCTTGACGTATTGTCGACCGACACGCGACCCATCACCATCACTGTTACCTACACCTTGTTTTGGTATCCTGATGGTTGAAGTATGATGAATGGCTTTTATGCTAAGGCCTGATCGTGCTTACTAGGCTGGGATATTAGGTATGGAAAGAAGCTGATTTGCACCAACTTATAGCTATAGCAGTTGACCACTATCTCGCCTGATGTTAAGTGACGATGCGATCGATGATGGAGCGTGCTTAGCTTACCCAGAAGATATCAGTCACTCGCGATTTGAAGACCCCCATATTCCGGAAATACAGACCCAGGCAGGGTATTCCATTACTTTGCGGTTCGTATGATGAACGAAGAAGCAAATCGCTTCTTTCGGGTAAATAGTATATCCACCTTACGGTGTTCCGGCAGCACAGCTCCACACCCCGGACACTCGCTAAATCTCCATACAAACTAGCGTTTTAACGACCGACACTGTGACACCGACACAGACACTACACACGGGTCGTTTTTCTATACGTGCATTTGTGTGCGTGATGTCTAAGGTTGTCGCCCGTAATCACCGTATCACAGATTATATAATAGTTACTTCGTACATACGTACTACGTACTAACCGTATTAATATTTTTTGTACACTTACCCAAAAAGCTTTTAACACTAAAAATATTAGTCGCTATTTCGTAAACCATCATCTCCAGGTCCAGTCGACTTGCATAGAACAAACTGCACCACAGTAACTATTTTTTATTCTGTGTTGGGCGGCCAGCCAGAGCTGTACGAAACAATGTCGTGAGTCTTGCTCGCACGTTAGAGCGACATCCTAAGAAGAACCTACGTAAATTTGAACCTCCAGTGTCTACTGTCGACAATAAAATAAATTACTTGGTTCATAATTTAAACCATCAATGTTTTTTAATGGAGTTCTTTGTTCAATACGGACATTGGACAAATAAACATCAATATGTTAGCCGAAATATGTTTTTACGACCCTTACGTTTACATGAGTTTAAAAAACCCAGGGCCGTATATCACCCGGGGCGGGGCGTATTCCCCCCCTGCATAGCAACTATCTTATTACGCGCCGAGACTGGAACAATGAACAAACTTGGACCTCGTAAATCGTCCTTGTCTTTGTTTCCAAAACAATGGCGGTGGAGTTGGAGACAGAACTTTAGCTTGCGCTGTATGGGTAATTAAAATTTCCTACTAATTACATATTATAAATGCGAAAATTGCTAGGATGAATGGATGTTTGTTTCTCAGTCACGTAAAACGGCTGAACGTATTTGGATGACATTTGACACACAAATAGTTTTAACCTGGATTAACACCATGCGGTATTACACTAAACGTAAAGGAAACGGAATGTCACCGTAGCGGATCAGCAGCGTCGGCAAATCGCCGCGTCTACGGCTAGGTGACGCCGCGTTTACGGCAAGGCGTCGCCGCGCTTACGGCACGGCGTTACCTGGGGAAATTGCAGCGTATATTCAACCTGAACAACCTAATATCAATGTTGTATGCATTATTTTTATTAATAGCCTGCAAAGTAAGTTTGTACAGCTCTCTACTGTTTTAATGTAGCCTCTTGGCTTAGCGTGGCTTGGGAGAGACGTAAGCGCGTGAACGACGGGTTGTAAGCGCGGCTGCAGAGTGTTGACCGATCTTACAAAGCGATGTATGTGCGGCAACCATGGATACTTTTTTACGTGGATAAATCTGCAGAGCACATCTCTCTTTTATACCAATCTTGGAAGAAACTGAAATGACTTTGTTCATTCCGACGGCCAGCCTACATCTGTGAAGTAGGGAAAATATAAACCATGCTCTGGATTACATAACTTCACTCATCATCAGCTTCCCACGGCTGGGTATAGGCATCTCTCAAATGGCATTACACGTCTTGTTTTTTAGCCTTTCTTGTGCAGGTAATATATTTTGGCAAATTTTGATATAAGTATATTATGTATGTTATGCTAATTACTTCGCTAAAAAAAAACAATATTGTGAATTCCGGCAAGCCAATATTATTAGGACGTCACTATCCAAGATCATATCTCTGGTCAACTGCGTGTCTGATATTATTAACAAGAAATATCCTGGACCGCATAATTACGCTTGTATAGATTTTTTTGCGGTTGGAACTAAATTAATATTTATATAACTGAAGACTTTTTTCATACATTTCTTCACGTTCCCGCCAAAACTCCAACTGAAGACTTAAATAAAAAGAAAGCAGAACTTACGTACTGTTTCATTCAGCGACAAAGCCCATTCCCTCTTTCTCTTTCCTTTCCACAATAACTACTACATCCATCTCACTCCTTCCAAGTTGAAACAGCGATTACAAACTTCCTGTTTGTAGATTCAATGTTGTCAGCCGAAAGTATTAAATTAATTTCGATAAAATCTTTTTGTATTAACATGTTTGTGGGTGACAGGTGGCAAACACTGGCAACACTGACAACTTTATGGTCACGGCGTATGGCCAGTGCTGCCCTTTATTTAGCCAGATTATATCTCTTTGTGAAGTGGTCAGTGGATTGGGTCAATTTGTTGCGTTGAGCCAGTATTATTTAAATTAACTGTCACGTAACAAAAATTGATAATGGTTTCGTGTGTTCCGCTTCTTTAATTAACTCACTAATGGATGCATATAATATGGTGCTAAATTTGATGTAAACTCTTTGTAAAGATCAATTCTTTAGGAAAAAAAAGATGGTACGTAGAAAGCTACGCGTTAAGTCAATAGATATACCAACCGCCGAAAGAAATATGAGCGTTTTTAAGATTTTTGAAGGGCCATTATTTCTAATTGCAAGTGGTTGGTAAAAAAAAGCAAATGAGGTATGCTAGGGCATAGCTACAGCAGACCTTGATCTTTTGTAGAAACAAATTTTGCTCTAGAAGCATTTTCCAGGGAGGAAACGGGGGAATACGTTTGTATGGAAAAGTGCACCCCGCGTACGCTCTTAATAAAGTATTTATAGCAAAGAAAAAGTGCATACGTGCGATCTGTGGTGTTTTGTCCGTTTGAATCATGTAAACTTCTGTTCAATAAGTTAAATATCATAACCACTTCCGTGTATGTACATTTTTGAGCTTGATAATTTTGATAAAACAAATCCTGAACATTTTGCTTATAATTTTTTAGGGTTCCGTAGCCGAATGGCAAAAAACGGAACCCTTATAGATACGTCATATATGTCTGTCTGTCTGTCCGTCCGTATGTCACAGCCATTTTATTCCGAAACTGTTAGGACTACAGAATTGAAACTTAGTAGGTAGATGTATTCTGTTAACCGCTTTCAGATGTTTATGGATAGGTCTTCAAAAATGACATTGAGGTTCCTAAAATATTTTTTTCTCAAAGTCAATCATTTGAAAGATATGCGCGTCTAAAGTGGTAAAATGTCTGTCCCCCCCCCCCCCCCCCTCCCCACCTCTAACTTTTAAAGTATGGGCGTGGAAAATCTAAAAAAAATATATGCTGTAGATCTCAATGAAAACTAACAACCGAAAATTGGTTTGAACGAGATACAGTCAGCAGTTTTAGAGATATGGCGACCGCAAAAATAACTTTGTTTTTCATACAAACACTATGAAAAACAAAGTTAATTTTGTGGTTGTGAAAAATCATAGTTATGGAATACTTAACTGTGTTACGGAACCCTACGAGTGCGAGTCCGACTTGCACTTGGCCAGTTTTATTTAAAAGATTACTCGCAATGTGGTTGCACATTACTAATATTCTTGTTGTAAAATGTTGTTAATTTACTTTTTCATTGAACATAATTAACTTAGATTAATAGAATGGGAGAAGCCACTGGCTCCTGAAACACAGCTGGACTAGTTCGGGAGCCTATGGATTCAAAACACATGTACTGTAGTACCAGAAATTATGTCAATAAAGATTATTTGTATTTGTATTTGTTAACCCCTCCAACTAAGCTTAATATGCTTGTGTCTGGAGTGGGTTCACGTCCATAGTGCAATGGGTGTGGTGGGGATCGAACTCACGACCTCTCGATCGCCAGTCCGACAACCTATCCATTGGGCAATTGCCGCCTTATTATATGATTTTTATTCAATTCACATCACGGGCTGCAAATCGCCCGGTCCTTTGGAAGGCATTGACGGAGCGGAAGCCAACGTCAAGAGGCCCTTTACAATATTAAATTAAATAAAAATATGATTTGTGGATGGAGACATGAAAAACTATAAAAAGATGGTACTATAATTTATTATGGCTATTAATGTGTGCTGCTTGATGACTGTTTTCTGGTCTATGGGATGAGGTACGGCACCCGCCAATTATGCCTCATTTCAAAATATTAAGGCGAGTGGTGACTAGCTATACACTGAATGGACCCCCCATAAAGGCGGACCGTTATGTCGGCGCCGAGGGGCAACATTGGCGTGGATAGCTAAGGGTGTTGAGAGGTGTGCTGAACTTTCACTAAACGCTACTAGCAGCTTTATGCCTTTAACACTTCCACCCTGGAGCTTTGGTCTTAGCTCTTGCGATTCCCACCAACGGCCGGCCGGTAAAGGCAAGCCGGGGGTCAGAGGGTCTCATTTAGCCCTCACGGGATAGGGGTCCGCGGTGTCGCCACTCACCGTCGGCTCGCCACAAAGCCGCCCCTGCGGGATGATTATTAATATTGATTAATATAGTAATTAATTATTAATGTAATACAATAAATACCTTTTAGAGATAAAATGACAGCCTCTGTCAATATGTACCTATGTTTGCACCTTTATTTATATGTTATACAAAATGTGTTGAGTTATATGTATGCTCAGTCTTGTCCAGTACAGCTACACAAACATGCTCATCGACGTATCTGTAGCATAAAAAACTAGAGATGTAAGGGACAAAGGGTTGTCGTGTACTATGAACCTTTAATAGGACACCAATCGGGAACAGATATCAAAAATCAAAGTAATACAACTCCAATCTTATGAACACACTTCAAAATATCTAAATCATTTTAACCCCATAACCTTAATAAAGAACATCGCAAAAACCCTATAAAACCCTTGTAAAATTCCCGCAGTTAACCCGACACGGGCATACATCGCCACCTGATCGACCCCCTGGTTGGGGTATCGCTGACCCAGAAAGTTAAAAAGCTAGTTATCGCCAGCAGGCTGATTTATCTGAGCTCATTTGTTACGATAGCGATCGGAGAGTGCGTGTGTACCATGCTATACGGCTTTTATGAAAAAAGTCATAGGGAATAGTGAGTTTCTTGATGGCTTAATTTGTGGCTCTGTATTCAGCTCTCTACTCAACGTGTATATTTTACTAATAGCTGATTGTGATGAACGCAGTGATGACAAAAATCATATATTTACGAAGTGGATACGATAAGACTTGTATCTGTTTCACTTCTGGAAGCTAATAAGTAGCAGGGAGGTAGAGGGAGGTAAAGGCAGGCGGAAACTGGCAGATTTCTAGCTGCTAGTGACAACGTCAGCCAGTACCACGTTTTAGAAGTAAAATAAGATCACTTCATACAAACACAATTTGATTTATTAGTGTAAAATAATATGATATGATTATGTTAGACTTTTGAGCCTTTACCTCAGATAAAAGTAAAGTGTATACCAGTCTCCAATAAAGCGAAATGTATCATGCCCGAATATCGTGCCGTGCCGTGTCAGTCCACGAGCCCCGCCGTTTCGGAGACACACTCGGCTGACCACTTTCCACCTTCCTGTTGGTTCCCTTTGTGCATGACAACTGGAATGGCAAATTCAATTTAACATACGTTCCTTTCACTTACTACTGGAAATAGATTATTTTTGTTGCTAAGCACCGCCGGAAACCACTTTTCACCATTAGCATTGTTTAGGAAGCAGCAGAGCTTTGTAAGTGATATTGCTATTTAATGCTCTATCTATAGTGCTTCAAATTTGATTTAATGTCGAGTTTAAGTTTAACTTAGTGACTCTTTAGTCTCAGTGTTGAAAGATAGTGCTTTTGACAAGCTGTTATTTAGTACCACCTATCCTACCTCTGGGTTACAAGTATTACAAGTTACATTTGACGCACTTAATGCCTGTTTTTCATTGAGCTGAAATGTTGCACATGATGTAGGTACCTAAATCGGACGATATTGAGTCACTGAGCTGGTCTGATGATGGAGAAGGAAGCTGGCGATAGGAACTCTTAAACGACAGATGACTGACCCGCTGTTTTTGGCATAGAAGTTTTTAATTTTTTTAAGGTTTATCTTTGTTTCATTTTGTTGGTTATGACGATGTTGTGTTGACCGAGATGCAGCTATACAGCTATCTACTTCTAATCGCCCTATATCAACGTTTGCGTTGACAGAAAGCTTCGACAACCACGTAGAGACTGACAACTCCATTGACTTTTAACACAGAACTTGCCGCTCTAACTCGAATTCGCTTCAAAATAAGAGTCCATATTGAAATATCATGTGACGCGCACCATTAATTAAATCGAAACATTCCGTTCCACTTCCCCGGATTACTTCCCTTAATGACCACCTAACCTCACCACCTGTAACAAAGTCACGTATTTACCTCGCACACATATCCGCGTGTTCCATGAGGACCATCCCTTTATAGCCGTTTAGCCGTCCTTGGAGAAACATAAAATAAATAAAACCGACCAAAACATAAATTAATAGCGACCCTTTAAAATGAACATAAAACTAAAACAATGTAAATTAAATTTTAACGAAAACCAACCCTGTTTTGAGCGCGATAAAGTTTGATTTAAAATTGGGGTTCCGGAATTAAAACGAGTGCTTGTCACGGAAGGTATATCCGTATCGTGAAAGAATATTCCAAGCATGATTAATTAAACTATGATTTAGGGATGGTCAACTTTTGATTATGTTTTACGGAATGGATTAAAGAGGGTTACAAAATTTAATATGATCGTTTCTAAGCTAGATTAGTTTATGTTTATGTAATTTTCATTATGAGCTATTTAGACGTATTTATTTATATATTAATTATTCTGCTATTAATGAAATGTAAGGGCCCAGTAGTGTCGTGGGAGTATGGTCGGCTTTGACGCCAGTGGTACCGAGGTCAATCCCCGCCGTGCACCAATGGATTTTACGATCGAAATGTGCGCTTTTCACAGTGGTTCTCCTCGTGGTTGAAGAAAACTGGACAAAAACATCGTTGAGAAACCTCCAACCCCCGCATGGTGGTTGGTAGTACACTATCTAGTGTCCGCCTGGCCAGCTACTAACCACCCTCAAGTAAAAAAAATCTGTCGCCAAACATCTAATGTGTTCCGGCAGCTATCCTTGAGAGCCAGTTTCCGTTCTACGCCTAGCGTGCTACCATCTTCGACCGCATCATGACTTACCAACAGGTGAGATAGTGGTCAAACGCTAGCCTATCTGGGATAATTTGTTATTGCTACTTAGTTCTAATATTAATTAAAATGAATTGTTCTGTGTTATTGCGCTGAAAACGTTTTGTGTTGTGTGTGTGTGTGTGTAGCTACAGTAGAGAATCAAGTTCATTTTTAACCGACTTCAAAAAAGGAGGAGGTTCCTCAATTCGACCGTATATTTTTTATTTTTTTTGTTTTTTTTTTTTTTTTTATGTTTGTTCGCGGATAACTTCGTCGTTTATGAACCGATTTTGATTATTCTTTTTTTGTTCGAAAGGAGATATCCCAAGTGTGGTACCATGGTAATTTTATCGAGGTCTGATAAGTATCTCCAGAGATATTGAGATAAACATTACAAAATTGGTACTGAAAATGAATAGCGCGGCATTGAAGTCGGTTCTTTTTTAGTTTTTAAACGATATTATGTTTACTAAAATTCTGGATTCTTATATGTATTACCTAATTGTAGTGCGTAAGATCAATGCTCTGACGTGGTCTAAATACAAACAATAGGAATTGATATTAAATATTGCCTTGTCACCTTTTATTAAAAAACGTGTTATCCTTGTTTGACGAATGAGAAACCGGCATGATCTAAAATATTGCCAATTTAAAAGGATGGTTCCTATTTTAAAGCCCTTGAGTATGTAATTATGTAACCTTCTGTTTACAGGCAATTTAGTTATCATCTGAGCTATGCTAGCCTCAGCCGTGTCATTTCACAAGTGCCTTATAATAATAATGTGGTACCTACCTACTAGTGATAACAAAATTCAACATTAGTTCCATTAATTTCAGATTATTTTAAAATGGAACTAGTGATTAAAAACATCAGTCGTTCCATCATGGAACTCACTCTTAGAGCAACGGCTAACCCGCCGGCGGGTTAGAATACCTGAAAATCGCCAAAGTGATGTAAATTGTAATGTTATGTAATGAAGTGTCAAAAATGAAGGTAATGGCGTGAAACATTCGCGAATGACATGTGCTGTCAAGACCTGAGGGGTGGTACCTACTAGTGGCAAGTAACGAACCTCTCGGACCACTCAAAACGTAATCTTCAGTCTGTTACTGCCTGCTATCCTGCCCACAGCTGAGCATAGACAGGCCTCTTTGGTGGAGAAGATCCACAATCTTATCCAGAAGATTGGTTCAGGGTGCCGCTGAACAAAGACAAATACAAAAGGATGACTGCCAACCTTCAGTTGATACTGAAACTTTTTTTTATACTAGATAGGTAAGCGTTTGACCAATGTCTCACCTGATGTTAAGTGGCGATGCGGTGGACGATGTAGCACGCTTACCTAGGAGACACCTGTTCACTCGCGATTTGAAGACCCCCGGGTTATAAGTAGTTACTGGGAAACACAGACACCGGCAAGGAATTCCATTCCTTGACAAACTGACCGGTACTGTACTGAGATTCGAGAGTCACATCAAGAAGAGGAATAAGACAATCTTATCATGATCTATTCTCATAAAAATCATTTAATAAAACACATACCCAATCTTTGTAATTAAGTAATTGTAAATCCTGTCCATCCAAAGGTTGTCTGGTAGAGATCGCTATAAGCGATAAGACCGCTCATTGTTTTAACGATATCTTATGTACTATTTTTCTGTTACTTTTTTTTTTTCTTGGTTTGCAATAAAGTATAATTCATTTATTCAATCTTTCTGTGTATTGTCTAAGGGACGAAGAATCTAATTTTACGGCGTGGTCAACAAGTCTGTGAGTTAGAGCAACACGCTACAGTTTCCCGCAGTGTTATGATTTAGACCAGTACTCCAGATAAACTGATTATTATTCTAGCGTACTTAGAACATGTGGTCGGTGTTTGTGACGTCACGGGCTACAAAATACTGATTTAACTGTCGGAACATCATACGTGCCGCCAAGGTTTGGAAGACTTTGTATGAATCTATAATAACCAAAATATGTTCCCAAGAAATTTGGCTATTTCTATGATTTTGATCATAACTGTTATCAATCAAACAGAACTTGTTTTTACTTGGCTGCACTCCACCACAGAATACTTAATAGTACTACACTCACTGCTTTTCCCGCGGTTAAAAGTACCTACTCAACTCCATCATACTGGCTATGCCTGTGCAAATTTTCAGCCGAATCGGTCCAGCCGCTTAACTGTGACGAGGTTACAAATATATATGTTTCTTTTAAATCTTATAGGCTACCGTTTGACCACAATCTTATATTTTGTAAATGATGATGCGGTCGAGGATTGTTATAGCACGCTAGGCCTAGAATGGGAACTGGCTCTCAAGGAGAGCTGCCGGAACATATTAGATGTTTGGCGACAGATTTTCTAACTAAAGGGTGGTAGCTGGCCAGGCGGACACTAGATGGTGTCCTAAGCGCACATAAATTTTATATTTTTTTATATTTAATAATTTATGATCGAACAAAACGAAAAAACCGACTTAACGTGCCGCGATAGTCAAAATAGCCAGTTTCCATAATCATGTCATCAAGGTATACAAAGTTGTTCATATTGTTTACCTCCATATCTCCAGAGATGATTATCAGATCTCAATAAAATTTGAACGGGGCCAAACGGGAGGCATAATCTCCCAAACACAAAATTTTCAAAGAATTTTTCAAATCGGATTTGACGGAGTTCTGAATTAACAAACAATAAAAAAAAACAGTGGAATTGAGAACCTCCTCCTTTATTGTGAAGTCGGTTAAAAATATACATTTATCGTAGTACTTACTATCAAGATGTCTCAAGATAACAGTCGCAGTACAGTGACGTTCTACATATTGAGGCAATCCATAATAAAGTAGACATCATCGGTTGCCATCGAACGAGCGCTTATTTCCGTACCAGTATTATGATTATCATTTTAGTAGGTAAAATTTAGCCATCTCTTTATACCACTAATGCATACATGTAGCACTATTTAAAATGTTCCCCACCGCTGATGGATGACTGGTAGAAAATGCTTTTAGCATTAAGTCCTCCTTTTGTACATTATTTTTGTGCAATTATCCGGGGTGTTTGAATGCGAGTGAACGGGTATTTTCTAGGCAAGCGTCGATCACATCTTCACTTCTGGTGAGATAATGGTCAAAACGCATGATTATCTAAACAAAAATGCTTATAAAAGCAAAAATATAAAATAAAGTACTTACAAACAAATAAACTTATCATAGTAAAAATAAATCCACAGTTAAAATTAAAGCAGCAAAACGATCCTTTCACCATTTGTCAGCATCTATTCACCTTGCAATATTTGTACGATAGCAACAGTATAAACTAATTCTCGTCACAATGGTCACCAGCGTTACGTTACCAACCTTGGAGGTGTGATGCAAGCGCCGCCATCATGGACTTTGTCAGCACGCTACATGCAGAATTTTAAACAAGAAATAAACTTAACATTTTAATAATAATTAAATTCAAAATTTAAAACCACCCCCGACAGATCTATTCATAATCTGTTCATGGAGACCATTCCGATGAGCCCAAACTCGAAATCTCTGCTGTAAGAAGGTGAGGTTTGAGTATTCTGCAGATTCCAGGAGATGTCCCAGCATCAGGTCAACGCTACCAAGTTCTTACAATATCGTTGAAGTAAGAGTATACTGAATTTCGAATTGATGAGAACTACAAAAGCTGATTTCATAGCGTCATCATCTAGAAAAATGCTTATAGTCTTAAAATAACTGAACGGATTTTCATGAATCAAAGCTAAGAACACTCACAATGAAGACACCTATCAAAAAAAAAAAAAACTGGCCAAGTGCAAGTCGGACTCGCACTCGTAGGGTTCCGTAACACAGTCAAGTATACCATAACTATGATTTTTCGCAACTACAAAATTACTTATATGATAACTTTGTTTTTCATACAAACACTATGAAAAACAAAGTTATCTTTGCAGTCGCCATATCTCTAAAACTGCTGATTGTATCTCGTTCAAACCAATTTTCGTTGTTAGTTTTTATTGAGATCTACAGCATATATTTTTTTTAGATTTTTCACTCCCATACTTTAAAAGTTAGAGGGGGGGGGGGCACACATTTTACCACTTTAGACGCGCCTATCTTCCAAATGATTGACTTTGAGAAAAAATGATTTTAGAAACCTCAATGTCATTTTTGAAGACCTATCCACAGACACCCCACACGTATAGGTTTGAAGAAATTTTTTTTTGTTTCAGTTCCATGTATGGGATGCCCCCCCTTAAACTTTAATATTTTCTATTTTTGTATAAAAATCGGAAAGCGGTTCACAGAATACATCTACCTACCAAGTTTCAATTCTGTAGTACTAACAGTTTCGGAATAAAATGGCTGTGACATACGGACGGACAGACAGACAGACAGACAGACATGACGAATCTATAAGGGTTCCGTTTTTTGCCATTCGGCTACGGAACCCTAAAAATTGAAAATCTGTTCATCCGTTAAGGCGCTACGATGCCACAGATTCATCAGACACACACATACACTTAAACACACGTCAAACTTATAACACCCCTTCTTTTTGAGTCGGGGTTTAAAAACAACCACAACAGCGTCCTTTTGGAATGTCAACGTCGTAACCCCTATCTAACAACCACACAAACCGTATGAACAAAACTACATCTAAATCGGTTAAGCAGTTTTAAAAGCATATTGGTTTTATTTACGCACAAGCACGCACTCAAACAAAAAACATATTTTCTAAATCAGTTAACAAATGACGAAGTTCTGAGGTAACAGACATAAAAAAACAGGCGAATTGAGAACCTCCTTTTTTATGAAGTCGGTTAATAAAACACCATCTTGTCTACCCTGTCATTATAACAATTGATTTATAACTAGAGGCCAGACTACCTGTGCCATTAAACTATAATTTGAGGCAATTATTCAATGTGTATTGATCAATACTGAAATTATATTTAACTATTTAATAGGCCGGGGTGATTTACCTACAACAATAGCTTTACGTTAATTATGCCAATTACTTTTAATTCCTCCATTATGGTTGGCTTCTAACTCGTAATTATTAATTAATTAATTTGTAAACACAAAATGAACGTAATAATAGATTTTTTTACTGACTGCTTTTAATAAAAACAACTGTAGGCTATCGAAAATCACATCAATCTCATATGATAGGTCTTATCTGTCTTAATCTTAACACGAAAATAAGTAAAATAATTTAAGATCGTTTAAAAAACTAAAAAAACCGACTTCAAACGTCGCGCTAGTCAAAGTAGCCAGTAGTTAGTAGCATGACATCGAGGTATACAAATGCATCGTAATACAAACATTAATATATTAAAACGGCTCTACCGATTTCGTTAAAATTTAAATGGACCAGTAGGGCTATTCTGTAAGCTATCTCGGAAGCGGAATCCACGGTGAGATTCGAATTTCATACTACGAAATTCAATCGTAACACGATCGTTATACGGTTTATTTTCGTATTACGAAAATCAAATCTCACCGCGCGAGATAGCTTACAGAATAGCCCAGCCCTACTGAGAAGGGTACACTTTGAAATAAAAAAAATAATTTTCCAAATCGGTTCAAGCATCTTCGAGTAATCGGTGAACGTACATAAAAAAAAATCCTACGAATTGAAAACCTCCTCTTTTTTTGTGAAGTCGGTTAAAAACCTCCAAAAGACACTGCAAAATTAAATATTTGCAATCCTTAGGTCGCATTTTACAACCGCCTTCAAAAAAGGAGTAGGTTCTAAATTCGACTATTTTTATTTTGTATATTTTTCTTGCCTATTCGATTATTGATCATTTAAATAAATTTAAAGATTTTGTAATTATTATTTTTGTAACAGACATGCAAGATGTACTCTGAACATAGATGAATTCTATGCTTTGTATTACATTAAAACATCTAGATATTGTGTCTCACAGACCTACAAAAAATAAACAGTTTACTATACATAATTACATCTATTTGCCAGCCTATTTCCACGGCAAATAAGTTATACAACTAAAACTACATTTACGGCCACCCTCCTCCCCCGAAGAAAATGGCGGAAAAGCCTTCTTCCACGTGTTACAAATGTTACAATGGAGCCCCCGGGGACGCACTGTCCTTCTGAAGATAACTACCTACCTTATGTGGATGGACAATACATACTTGGATAGTTTGTATTCTATAGAATAGAATGATACTTTATCGTACTTACACGAAATAAAACATAATGTGCCATCAGAAAAGTTGATGATAAAAGCTCAGGTCTACAATGGTAAAATAACAATACAATGGTAAAATAGGAATTCTGTAACGCAGCGCTGGGGGAGGCACCTAAAATACATAATTTATAAAAAAAAGCTTACTAGCAATGTGTGTTACACATTTACTAGTAAACATGCTAACCCCTCCAACCAAGCTAAATATGCTTGTGTCTGGAGTAGATTCACGTCTATAATGCAATGAGTGGGGATCGGGGACTCACGACCTCTCGATCGCTAGCCCAACGCCTTAGCCATTGGACTAATTTGTATCACGCTTGTCCAGAAGATTGGGTATGTTGGTACTTCTTTGGAACGTCGGTACTAGCTTTCGTGTGTACAACATTTACAATCTCGAATTCAATTCGCTCCTGAAATAAACAAATATGATGTTATCCCTTACATTGTGCAATAAAAATCTAGGTTGAGGCCAATTCTACCGGTTCCTGATATTCCTATTAGGAACTTATCTGACAGAATTTTGACAACTTTTGTATGAAATCTCTCAGATATCAGATAACTATCTGTCACTTTATCATGATCCGGTGAAACTGAGCCTCAATTTAATAATTTAATCTAAAATCTTAAACCTCAAACGTCTGTCAAACTCCAAACAAAAACAACGGTTATGGTTATAGTTTTGATTAAAGGGTTAAAGTAAGATGGTGCAACTCAGCCTTATAGTTATAATTTTAGATGAAAACTTGTAAATAGCCTTAAGTAACGATATATGTACTTTTCATATTTTTTACATAGCTTTCCTTTAATAATAAATTAAAATAAAATCACTATAACTCGAGTGATAGAACTGAATAAGTCAATCTCTATATTTTGTAAATTATTAAACACAATCCAAAACTTCATCGTACCGACGGGACTTGAACCCGCAACCTCCGGAATGACATGTTCCGGTGCTTTTGGGTTCAAGTCCCGTCGGTACGATGAAGTTTTGGATTGTGTTTAACAATTTACAAAATATAAAGTGTGAAACACTTCAAAGAAACATAATATTTGATTTACGCAGTGCAACATCTCTCGTCGGATTAGAAAACTGTAATGATTTCTTCCGAATGATTAACTTACGTAATAAGTAGTTTGGCGCCACCAAAGCATAATTGGGTTAACAAAATGCAAGTCAATCTCTATTGAATAGAGTATACTTACTTCTCAAAAAACTATAATAATTTGAAGTCCTAATCCCAGTCAAAACTGTGTTTGTAAATCTTTTATTGTATTCTATAGCATAAAATAGTAATATAAATGGATGCCAAGCCACATAGTTTATTGGCAAACTTAGTTTTATTTCTACCAATAATTTATTAGGTTATTTTGGTAATATCTTATAGGTGGAGCGGAGTTATCGCGGCGGGGAACAAAAACAAAGGTGTTTTTTTTTCTTTTTCCTGTTATAAATCTTTAGTTTTTTAGTTATATTTCTTCGTTGTGTAAGTTTGTGAGTTTGATTTGTAAGTTGAATAAAGTTATTTTTTAAATCGAGTGGAACTAACACTAGATTGAGAGTTCTATTATAAAAGGCAAGAGGTAACATCATAGCATCCAATAGATCAGATACACTTATAAATATTTATTATAAGACCAAATTTTAATTGCAGATTTTGTATATGAAAGCTTTAAGAGCGAACGCGGGCTGCACTTTTCCATACAAATGTATTATTCCCCTGTTTCCTCCCTGGAAAATGCTTCAAGAGCAAAATTTGTTTCTACAAAAAATCAAGGTCAGGTCTGCTGTAGCTGTATCATTTGTTTTTTTTTTGACCAACCAATAGGGAATATGCATGATTTTTTTTGTAATATTTTTATTTCACTGATTACATCACACACAGTAAAAAAATAAAATAATATTGAAAGTGTTCAAATTAAGCTACAAAAAATAAGAAAGAAATAAAAAATAAGTTCAAAAACTAAAACCCGTCTACTGAAATTTCACGCTCTAAAGGTATGAAACAAGAAAATATTCTCATCTGAGATCGCTATGTACAAACTATACAATATGTATCGTTGATTACATAAAAAACAGCTTACTTTTAATAAATATTTTATCGTATTTCATACATATATTCTAGTGGTGCTCAGTGGATACCCGTTGTCGTATGCTACTTTTCAGAATGTATTGTTTTGTTACGGTAGGTGACGTACGACCACGGCTATCCTCTGAGCACCACTAGAATATGTATGAAATACGACAGTAAGTGTATATTAAATTTAAAATAGATAATTAAAGATCGTTAAAAAAACTTAAAGAACCGAATTCAAATGCCGCGCTAATAACTCTCAGTATATCAAGTTTGAGGTGTTTATGTCCATATCTGGAGATACTGAACAATTCTCGATGAAATTTAAATCACCTGTGAAGAGAGAACCCTTTCCTTGAGAAAAGAATTTTCCGAATCGGTTCAAGCGTCTTCCAGTAATCAGTGATCATAAAAAAAAATTACGATGAATTGAGAACCTCCTCCTTTTTTTGTGAAGTCGGTTAAAAATGTACAAGCCACGCTTACTTCCTATTTCCGAGTACCGCTACATGGCAGCGTAATAAACAGCATATAAAACCGAGATCGTTTGTCAGTTTCTTGATAAACAAAACACTTAACTTTACCGAGATAAGTGTTTTTCTATGCCACCCATCAATCAAACTTGTTTTTCTATTCGATCCGCATTCAAATAGGACAAGCATGGGCTAAATAAACACGCGCCGTTGTACTTAAATACAATGAAAACAAACTTGCGTAAATTTTCAGCTATTTTGTACAGGAACTGAGCCCTAGCTCTATTAGCCAGTGAGCTCGAATAAAGCAACCCACTAGCATATCGCTCGCACAAATTGATAGCGTTCGTGGACAATGATATCACCTCTTCTAGGCCTACTATCCTCGACCGCATGCTTTATAATATCGTTTAAAAACTAAAAAAGAACCGACTTCAATGCCGCGCTATTCATTTTCAGTACCAATTTTGAAAGGTTTATCTCAATATCTCTGGAGGTACTTATCAGACCTCGATAAAATTACCATGGTACCACACTTGGGATATCTCCTTTCGAACAAAAAGAGAATAATCAAAATCGGTTCATAAACGACGAAGTTATCCGCGAACAAACATTAAAAAAAAAAATAAAAAAAAAATATACGGTCGAATTGAGACACCTCCTCCTTTTTTTGAAGTCGGTTAAAAATATAAATAATTAATATAGTTTTGAAACTAAAAAATCGACTTTCCATATCGCACGAGTCAACTTTTTAGTGACAAGTTTGATATATTTATCGCCGTATCTCTGGAGATGAGTATCTCCATGAAATGTCAATGAATTGTATATTGAGGAGATGTATCCTACCCATGAGAGATGAATATTTGAAAATTTTTTTTTTTTATTTTTTTTTATTATTTAATTCATAATTGGCAGAGTATAAGCATAACAAACATAAAAAAACCTACAGACAAAATTGTCCTCCTTTTTGTAATACAGTTAAAAAAAACCTGGCATCGCGTTGGTCCAACTTTTTGGTTGCTAGCTAAGAAAACCCAGGACTGGGACTGGGACCCAGGAGGAAGACAAGCACCTAACCACAATCTTTTATTCCTTTCCTCAATTGGAGGTGAAAATTATAGCCTAAAGTTTCGAACATAACACATAGCAGCAGCGGAACAACATTTCAAACACTTGTAGCACGAAACCTATCCTAGCTAAAAATCATTGACTGAAGTACTTATTATAGTAATTACGTTACGTGCATGACACGTGTCGTCGGTCTGTCTGTCGGTCGTTTGTGGACGTCCGCCAACTGTGCATTAGTACTGCACACGTAACCACCGCCGTTATGTACTACCACCTACTATGGCTACACTTATTTGTGGTCACGTAACAGACCATTGGACACGTTCCATGCATTTACTTTTACTGATCTTCTTGGACAGTACAACTGTATATATAGATCGGGGGTTACCATAAGGTCTGCAGTCGTAAGCAATTTTATTTTAGTATTAGAGATTATGGGCTATGTCCAGCTGTGGACAGATATAGGCTGATGATGATGATGATTAGAGATCATCCAGTGATCACAAAATGAGGGGTCCAGTAAAATGTCTTTAAATCTGGGAGGAGAAGTCCTATAAAATCTCATGCCAAATTTTTTATTCAAAAATTTTATATGTATTTCATCATGCATCTCATTTTGTTAAAAAGGTTAGCTACCTAGGTATATTATTTAATGTATTGGGTAGAAGTTTTACTGAATTCGGTAATCCAGCACACTACCTTTCGACCGCCATCTAATTCAGACAACTGAACTATCTTCTACGACTATCCTAGAAAGCGTGTTTACTTTACATTCGCAGATTTTCGCCCACGCTGTGCTCTTATGTTTGCCAAGCAATAAAGCAATAAAAAAATATCTCCTGAGTCTAATTAATCTTCAATCAGAAACAAGTCTCACAAAAAATATTTCAAACAGACAAACAGTCTGCCGTACATACTGCCAACAAACAGAAAAAGTAACACGTGTAAGCCTTAAGGTGCGTACAGACTCTGTAACATAACATGTTATAACATTGTTATTTAATATGTTTCAGATAATGTAGACACGGAATGTTATTATATATTGTATAATTATAAAACATGATATAATATCATGTTTTATAACATTCCGTGTCGACATTATCTTAAAGATGAAAAATAACAATGTTATAACATGTTATGTTACAGAGTCTGTACGCACCTTAAGATTTTTGCGAGCTCTTTGTTAATTACGTATTTTGGCTTCGTTTTAAAAAAACATGTTTTGGAATAGGTTCTTACCTAGATAATAAGTTCAGTAGGACCCAAATAGAGGCGGACACTAAGGTGTCTCTTTATGACAAAATCTTGAGAAAAACACTATATTTTTAACCGACTTCAGAAAAAGGAGGAAGGTTTTCAATTTAACCGTATTTTTTTTTATGTGTGTTCGCTAATAAATTCGTCGTTTATGAACCGATTTTGATGATTATTTCTTTGAAGGGTGGTACCATAGCAATCTCATCGAGATCTGATAGATATTTCCAGGGATATGTCCAGATATATGATAAACGTCTCAAACTTGCAACTAAAACTGACTCGCACGGCATGGTAGTCTGTTTAGTTTTAGTTTTTAACCTATATTATTAAAACTTCTTTTGGGAGACTTCGGCGTTACGACTATCGAAATTATTCTGAGCAGTTTGAAATATGAAGTCTATCTTTCTTTTTCAGGTCACGCCTACTGCACTTTCCTTCTGATCTTGTGGTAGACGAGACTCCCTGTGAATATAATTAGCTTTAAAGTTTAAATATGCCCGAAACTGCCTAGGATGTGCTTGAAACCTCAAGTTACACCTGTCCTCTCCTGTGTCCTGTCCTCTCGTACGTACAAGCCTTCCATATTATTTTCATTATCATTATCTCATATTATCTGCAACATGATAAGCCGGCCCAGCCGGCCGATAGCATCGCTAAACTCCTATTCCAAATCTTGTTTTGTTTCTGTCATCAACAAAAGAAATTTTATAAACCACTATAGCTATGCTTCAGTTATTTAAACAAACATTATATTGAGAAAAGATTTTATTTTTTGTTTGTTTGTTTGTTACGATTTAACTCAAAAACTACTGGACCAATTAAAAAAAATCTTTCACTAATGGAAAGCTACATTATCAGCGAATAACATTAGGCTATTTTTTATCCCAGTATTCTTAAGGGTACGGAATCTACATTGTTAAAGCCGCGAGGTGCTGCTTGTTGCATACAGATGGACACGCCGTTTTTTTTTAACGACATAGTAGACAAATTTAATTGATAACACCAGATGTGCATCAGTGTAGGTCAATAAGAACATAGGTTCAGAAATAGACAGTGTCACATAAATGATCCTGTTTTGAGTTATACTCAGAGCGAGTAGAATGGTCGTAAAATTTCCAGTTATTAGGGTTGCCAAGTATTTTATTTAGGAAAAGAAGGAAGCTGCATCTCCTATTCTACGGCTACTCGTTGTTCGTTTAACCGGTGGGAACGCAGCTTAAAATTAAAGGCGGAAAGATGTGACCACGGCTCGGAAAACGTAGTATACGACGCCTTCTAGCTAGGTGGAACGATGATATACGCAAGCTAGCTGGCTGGCTGGCAGCGGTTGGAAACTAATAGCTGAAGATTGAGCTCAGTGGCGTGCCATGGGTGGGAGGCTATGACCAGCAATAGAAGGAAACTGGCTGATAATGATGAGTTATGATAAGACCATCTCTTTCCTTAATGTCCAAACTTATCGAGGTCGGGACTACATATTGTTATTATCCACACTAACTGACTGGTGAGACACAGGTACAGTCGGACACCATTATATAATTTCAGTGGCAACCATAATAGCATTTGGCTGCGCCTCAGCTGTAAACTTTGTTCTTGTTTACCAATAACGAGTATTTAAATGAAGAGCTCGTAAAATGTAAATGCAGCTAGGACCAGTGAAGGTGGCAGCTGCTATATAGATAGTATACCTAACCTACTTAGGCTAGCTGTGCACCGCGGTTTTGGTCCGTCCTAGTCATTAGTGTACTTTCTACTCCGACGTCCTGGATATCACTGTGCGACATTTTAATAGGAAAATAGAAGTGATAAAAAAAATAGGATAGAAGCAGGCAGGCTGTAAATGATTTGCCAAATCTCTTTACACCAGGCAGGCTGTAAATTTGTTGCCAAATATCTTTGCATCGCGATATGTGGCTCCGATCCCAGGGATGCCAGAATTAGAGAAAGGAAAATAAAGATAGAAAAAAGAAATGCAACTATGACCTAAGAAGCAGACCTGTATTCTCGAAGCAGGTTAGAAGAAATCCAGGGACAAATTATACTTATTTTTAAGGTAAAAGGTAACAGGACAAGCACGACGCTCGCCTGATGGTAAGCGATGACGTCTGACTATAACGGATACAGCGGCTAAACAAAAGTAGCGGCAAAATTCTGGACTGCCAGATTTTTTTATGTCACTGCAGTGCGCCTGTTACCTTGAGACATAAAGATGTTGAGTCTCACATGCCCTGTAATTTCACTGGACACCTTGCCATTTCAACCGAAAAACATTCCTATTTATACTAGGTAAACATTAAGGGCACGCTGACTCTAGTCCTACTATGAATTTCGCACCTCAATTATCGCCCTACCCGCTTGTGGCAATCTCTGGCTACCCGCCAAAACTCTGTTTTCCGTCACTCCACGCGCTTCATCTAAAATTAACGAAATCTTCCGAAAACTGACGGAGATTTACGACTGCCCAGTGACTAATTAATACGCGGTTAACACGTGTTTTTTGAATTAACTTGTTGTTTTAAACCTTTTAGCTGAAAGCAGTTCTATTATTTTTTGTTGGGTTTTTTAGAGGTTTACTTTGAAGTAGGTAATTTGTCGAGAGTTTGCAATCTTCAAAACGTTTCTGTGTAATAGAACGATGGTAATATGCTACAAAAATTACGCCTGCCTGCTTAAAATATGCTAAATATGAATCAAACATGTTAAAAAGAAGCTGTTTGTAGAAATATGACGTCAGTATCTACGTATCATAAACTCGTTCGAACGTATCATGAATTAAAAAATATAATCATCAAAACCAATTCTTATTAGAAATGCGAAATTCAGTTTGTTTATTCGTTTGTTTAACTTCTTCACAGTCAAACGGCTAGACCGATTTAGCTTCAATTTTGTACGGGGATAGCCAGTACTATAGGATACTTTTTAACACGGGCGATATCGTGGGGCACAGCTAGTTTGTCACAAATGTGTTTTAATACTATGTAAATAAATACCTAGCGAGTATCTTATCTTTTAATGACAGAAATGAACAAAAAACTGTAAAGTTACAGTTTGTTTCATGCAATAACACTTAGCCATCCACTTGTAATAAATATGAAACATTTATCATTGAATATGCAACCGACAACCATTACTGTTACTGTAAAAACAATAATTAATAAACACGTGTATCGACTACAGTAGTAGGTAATTATCTCAGACTACCATAAAAAAGGCAGACGGAGCCGTGCCTAACACCCGAGTGAACGCAAGTTCAGTAATACTGAATGCTTGAGTAATAAGTTTCCGGGCTCAGTCCGGCATAGTCAATACGGCATTACTACGTAAGCAACGCTGCGAAGTAATACCGCACGGACGCGTCCGTCCCTGCTGCCACTTGGTAGCAAACTGAGCGCGGATGCGTATTACTCAAGCATTTAGTATTACTGAACTTCCGTTCACTCGGGTGTTAGGCACGGCTCCGTCTGCCTTTTTTATGGTAGTTTGAGGTAATTATAAACTCATGAATTAGTCTGTGCGTGCAAACACCGCCATCTTGGCAAGAGTAAAATTTATTTTGACATAAGAGTGACGTAAAACATTTTTTGGCATTGCATGGGAAGTGCTGCCAGCGTCACAAATTCACTATGCTAATTCCTGAGTTCAATTGACGTAATTTTGAAAGTTAATCATCTATTTTCGATACTCGTGTCTCCAATTTGTTTTTAGAAACATGTGTATTGTTACTATTGTTGCGCTAAATATATCGACACGTGAAAATGCAGTGCTGTAATTAAAGTTTATTTTGGAAGCGCGTGTTTTGCATCACGTATAATTTAACGTAACGTTACAATTTTTAACAAATTACAAAAACTAGATATTTATTTGACGTAATAATACACAACTGCTAAATCACTCCGTTGAACTTATTAACCATTAGCCACATTCTAAACATGGCTCTGGATATTATGATCTCTTTGATCGTTCGTGTAATCCAAAAATTGCAATTTACCTCGTTAAATACCCATTTTAAATCTTCTAACCAAGTTCCATCTTAGACCGCAACATCATTTTTCATCTATTGATATCATAGTTATATACTGTCCTGACAATAAAAACAATACATATTAAACAGCGTACCGTATAATAGGTACAGTGGAATAACATTTGAAAACTTACTTATAGGTATTATTATGTGCTTATAGCAAACAATAAATAAAAGAGGAAGCCGAGAGAAGCTTCACGTTTTATTTGGAATTTATTCATTGGAAACAGATAATAAAATAGTACACACCTGCGAAACAAAATATGCCATCTATGTAAGAACAATAGACTTTGTAAACAAACTGTTCAGAGATGTGTTCCGAATTATAATTTTAAATACAAATGCAGGTTTGGCTGACCTTGGATGGCGGTAAAAAAATTACACGTGGAGAGTAGGCATCTACTTTGGTTGGAAATGGTGGGTAAACAAGTTTTATAGCTGGCTTGACTATGAAGTATTATTTTAATAGAGGGATTTTAATGTGTGTTACGATGGAAATAGATTATCGTACGATTCCATAGAGCGAGCTAGGCAAACAACGAGTTAAGGAATCTGCTTAGCTAGGTATCTCGGGATCCCGGGATCTTGCAACTATCAGTTTTTATGAACATCTACAATTTTGCTTTCTATAATCTCTACAAGGATCTCAGGTGCGGCACAATACTAAGGAAACGTCACAAAATTTCACCCGCAATAGATAACTTGATAGTAAACATAGTTATAGAGTTACAAAATAAGTCGTAAATAAAAAGTCCTTCGGAAAAATGTTGTATTGTGTCTTAACACTCATACTTTTTTTTTGTTTCTTTATGGCTCCACACGATTACAGTGTCAAGTATTGACATTTTTCAAGTTTTTATGAATTCTAGTCGTAGAGATGGGTCGAAGTCACATTTCAGGTCAGTTGTCAAGTAAAAGTCTAGTCTAAGTCATACCTTCAGTAAAGATGTGGTGTTTACTGAAGATTTTCAGTGGAATTTTGGTGAGAACGCAAATAGCATGTTTTTCAACATTGTGCTGTTTCCCTACACTCGCACACATTCACCGGCACTTAATGGTTAATAATCCACATTTATTACATATTAACACGCGGAAGAACACAAGTTTTAGGAAAGAATACAATGAGATCACACACACTTTTCCACGTTCCCGCCAAAACTCCACTCATACTTTAAATTGATACAAATCTATCAAATCTAAAAGAAGTAGTAGATATACTTTTTTAAAGCATGGGTCTTGCCTGCAATGCCTGCCCTAAAATCTGACACACATTGTTGAGGTGGCAAAATAAAATACCAACAACATCGTACATAGCAACTGGCAACACCAATCCGACAAACAACTCACTCCAGCAAAACACGAATAACTAAATCGATATGTAATCGTATCGATGAATTATGCACGCGATTCAATATTGAACGGCATCAGGTATGCTATACATTGAATACGATGCGGCAATCTGCAAATATAATGTGAGCCAAGGAACTGGACACGTGAGATGGGGCTAGGGAGGGAGGGACACTTGTTATCATTCGTAGTACAAGTGGAACTAGAGAGGGGACACGTGACTCTTACCAGAACTAGGTATCTCTTTGTTATGTCGCACATTAGTGCCAGTACCTATGTTTCAACTTTATATCCTTTATAGCCTTTTTCTAGGCCTAACGTGTTACTATCCTCGACCACATCGTCACATACCAAGAGGTGAGTTAGTGGTCAATTGCTAGCCTATTTTCTATAAGTAAAACCGGCCAATTCGAGTTGGACTCTCTAACACTATAGGTCGTCGTCGCTTTTATAAATATGATGTTTGATTCCTTAAAATGATGAGATATATACTCGTATATATGATATGATATATATATCTTACCAAGTAAGTACAATAGAAATATTAAAAAAAAAACAAGTAATACATAAGTACAATGCCATGACATTCATTAACATACGATGTTCAATATATACTATTCATAAACCTATCTACCACTTACCATTTATTATTGTTAGGTTTATTTATTATTAGTTTTATTTATTAGGTAATCAACCAATATTCTTAATGAAGTCAAACTGAAGTATATGTTTTTCAAAGTTTTTTTCCTTATGTTATAAACCATAGATAAACAATTAATTAAATACAAACTACCTGCAAGTTTGCCATAATCAATACTAGCACAAGACAGTCAAGACAGTTTTAGATTCTATGATAGTTACTTAATATATCCAAAAGTTGTCTTGAAAAGATAGCTATTAGCACTGACTTTGGTTTGCTAGTCTGCTAGTCGGCTATTAGCGATAAGACCGCCATTGAAACACTAATTTAAGCTATTCTATATAGATATACTAGTTTATTTGTGGTGTGACAATTAAGTGTTTAACTGTCTATCTATCTAAAATTTATCAGACTGTTGTCATTGTTGTGCGACTTAGCACGGCTGCTTTTGTTCAAGTAAGATGTAACCTACATATTTTAATTAATAATTAAATTCTAAGATAAGCAAATAACTCTTTAGTTCAAACATGTTATTTGTGTTTTGATAAAATAATTTACTATTACCTACATATTTTGCATAGGGCAACTTTAAAATTTGAATTTTACGAACGCAGATTCGAGGCATTCCTCTTGGACGGTGGCAGGCGGGCGCGGGCGGAAGGGAAGCGCGGGGGAACATCAGTTGAGCAGTAACTTTAGAGGGGAGTGCACGCATTTTGTCCACAAAATCTATCCACACAAAATGCCTCTATCAAAAGTCGCACTAATGTGCCTTGAAACTAGCATGTACATCAAAGCTGATATAATGCTCTCGGGGAAGGAAATACAGGCTGTGAAGAAGCTGATACCTCGACAGTTACCAACATTAAGTAGTAATTTTTACAAGACATATCCGCGGCTCAGAAACAATCCAAATGAGTTTTTCGAAGAAATGATGTTGACTGTGGAAGTCTTCGATTATGTCTTAGTAAATGTGATTGACGAATTGGAAGCCATTGAGTCAGTATCGTGGAGTTCGACACCGGAACAGAAACTGTACATCACTCTTAGGTAAGAAAAAACATTTTTACTTTTTTATTTGTTTATTTTTATTTTGCAGCGAAGTTATGATTACCTAGGTTATTATATCTTCTTCTATACTAATAAGAGAGAAAACTTTATAATATAACGAGTTTAAACCTCGAGATGAAGAAGCAAGTGCATCAGGTTCTAACATCGCGGAAAATATCGCTTGAAGTGCGATGCAGGATCCCATACGTTTAGTCAATATTTACAAGGAGAGCTATTCAACCTACTCTAGCGCCATCTAGATGCTTTTATCTAAACTAATATTATAAAGAGGAATGATTTCTTTTTTGTTCGTTTCGATTTATCTCAAAAACTACTGGACCAATTTTAAACATTATTTCATTAAAGAAAGCTACATTATCAGCGAGTAACATAGGCTATATTTTATCCCCGTATTCCCACGGGAACGGGAACTATGCGGGTGAAACTGCGAGGCGCTGCTAGTTTAGGTATATTATGGTTCAATCGCATACTATCTAAGAACGCTTGTATAGAAATAATGTCTGACACTAGTAACCCGCCCTGGATTCGCACGGGTGAAACTTATATCTTAGTTGATCGGGCGGCGGCGACCTTTAAATCCTAGCTGTTCACCAATGGTTTTTCTATGTGCATGCATGGGTGTTCGTCTCCAGGTGGTAGGAGCATTTAAATATCGATGTTCCGCTTGACTTGCTACCAATAAGTAGCTATAACCTTAGTATGTTCTGGTACAGATCCTGATAGTCGGACCATTCTAGGCTATGATTCTAGGCCTAGTGTGTTCACCATTCTCGACCATACCATCGCTTACCACCGGCACAGAATAATGAATAGTATAAGTACACCAGGCAACACTGACTTAGTCAATGCCAGGCAAGATAGTTATGAAACGCTCCCTTATCAGATTTAAATAAAATACAATAGATTAAAGTAACCTATATTTGCATCAAATTGATTTAAATAAAACTAGCTGTGCCCCGTGGCTTTTTCCGCGTTTAATCCTTGTTATAGACCTTCCTTTTGAATCAGTCTGTTTATTGATGAAAACTGCATTAAAATCCGTCGCGTACATCGAGGTACAGTAGGTATCTAGTACGTATGTACATCGATGGTTGCGTAGTTATAAACATCTAAGTGTACAGACAGCGGGAGCGACTTTCTTTTAAACTATGTAAAGATGTTAACACATAGGTAGGTATCTACGCAGTTAGTGACTAAGCCGTCGTTTCGCTGCAAATATTTCATTGGTTGCGATGCGCGTATGTACATTTTACAAAAAAAATTGAAATCCGTCCATATATGTATAACGATACAGCAAATTTCCCCCCTTTTCCCTTTCCACTCTCTTTGAATTTTTTTCTCAACTTCTTGTGTAGAATGAAGTACTTAGTGTGACTCTCAAATTTGATTAAAATCCAGCGATAAATAAAGCTACATTAAACTTCCCCCCTTTTCACCAAATCTAAAATACAGTCGAATTGAGAACCTCCTCGCTTTTGTGCAGTCGGTAAAAAATCACAGTCGACAAAAAAAATCAAGGAATTTATTTACGATTTTTTGTCAAACTCGGTTGAAAAATGCGACCTGTAGGCGAGAACAGACGACGGACAAAAGCATATTTGGCCAATCTTGAAACTGATACGCTTTGCTTGCTCGGTCAACTAAATTGTGTGCAAAATTCGAATGATGGGTATATCAATGTTTGTCTGTAAAAAGGGAAACAGTAAATAAATTAATACAAGATTTTTATTCCCGTGAAGTAATTGTGCATACTTACAGTTATTTATGTATCGATATTAGAATTACTACTTAAATTACAACACAATTAGATAAAATAATAGGTAAGGGTTCGATCATTAATCACTTTATGTTTTCAGCATCTTTTTAACCCGACCGGCATAAGCCGGTCGGCATTTTTCCCGAACATTTATCTACCTGCATACGTTCGATTTTGCCGCCCGGCTGTGCCGATGTGTGTAGCACGCCTTACTGAAGTCAATCGTACATATTGATCGCTTCCGTTTTTATAGTTTCTGTGTCTACCTCGGTTTCTTGAAAATGTATGTGTTGTATAGGTTGCACTTCACCAAAGGTGGACTGCTCGTCATACAAAGCCGCTTGCACCTCATCTAGCACGGCCTGACTTATCTTCGTTCTCAGCCGCATCTTCTGCATCGGCGGCAACTTGTCCATCTCCGGAAGTAAGCTCATCAAAAAATGATAGTTGTCGGATTTGGTGTACATGTTGCTTCTAGCTATTTCTTCTTCCAGTAACCTCATCTTTTTCTTTTCGATTTTCAAAAACTCAGATTTGATCTCCGAGGTTCGCTTTAAGTTATTCGAAGCATTGGTATCTTCGTTGTCCGATAACGACGACACAGGAGACACTGGTGACTGACTCGAAACTTCCGTATGTTTGTCCGAATCTGGAATGGACACGTCTTTTGGTTCTTTAGTTGTATAAACAAGTTCGTCTCTTATAAAAGATAACGCATCAAAGTATCTCCAGTTTGACTTCAGGTGGTCCGCTGGAATGCCAGGTCTCAGCTGCGGAAGTCTTTTTAACTCCTTGCGATACGTATCCTTTAAGTTTTTCCATCTCTTCTTCAATTCGTCAACTGTAAACAAAAAATATAATATTATCTTGATAATTTTGTTTCAGGTACCTTTCAGGAATGAGGTTACAAAAACTGGCGAGCTTCCTGAACATAAGCCGCTCTCAGGTAAAATGGACAATCATATACACAATGGAAGCTATAGTAAAAAAACTCTCTGCGAAGCACCTTCGAAACCCGACTCACGAAGAAATGAAAATCCTGGCCGAGGAGTACTACAAGAAATGGAGATTCCCAAATTGTATAGGATCTATCGGAGGCAAATATATTCGGGTTATGAGAAAGTCGAACGCGCCCTCGGGGAAGCCCAAGAAAGTGATCCTGAACGCCATAGTCGACGCTAACTTCCGCTTTTTGAACGTTAACGTCGTGAGAAGGAGGGACTCGGAGTTTGCTTTCGTGCAAAATATGTTTGCAGTGTCGAGCATGCAGTTTCTGCCTGGCACCGGGATATTGCTGCCGCTCGTGTTGATAGGAAACGAAGCCTTCCCTTTAAAGAACAATCTGATGAAGCCGTACCCGTCTAAGTCCGGCGTGCTCCCCGAACACAAAGTATTGTTCAACGAGAACCTGAAGCAGGCCAGGGTAACCGTCGACTGCGCTTTCGAGATCCTCACCGAGAGATGGAAGATCTTCACGAAACCGATGGAGCTGAATACTTCGGAGATCAGAATGTTGGTCAACGCATCATGCTTGCTTCACAATATCATCAAGGATGTAGACGGACAAAGAGATCCGCATATCAGTAAATTTGGAAAAGTGGACAATGGCGTCATATACTTAAACTTGTTGCATTACAGGTCTAGAAGGAACAACCGAGCGCCTGCCGTGGCTGTAAACATCAGAGATCAGATCAGTGAGTACATGTGGAATATGAAAAAAAACTCGGCGGTAAGTATACCTCCAGAACCGGCTCCGGGGACCCTCGATATGGAACAACTGATACCGCATGATATAATTAATTAATAATCTACTTGAGGGTGGTAGCTGGCTAGGCGGCACCTAGACAGTGTCCTACCACCATGCCGTGGGTTAAGTGTTTCTTATACTTAGGCGATAAGTTAGTATTTGGAGGATACGTTCCAGAGATGGGAGCTGTTATCAAGTGAGGCCGGTCTTATCTTCTGATGTGAAGTCCGATTTTTTAAAATTGATAGGAGCTGTGGACACAACGATTGCGGTATTGCGTAGTACTATTAAGTATTCTATGGATTGCACAAGATTGCTAGACTTTTCAAGCGCGACATCGCTCTGCGCCCGTACCGTTACTACTTACCAAACATACTATGAGGCGGAGAGTAATTATATCATCGTCAACTTCTGAATATAACAATGGTAAAAGTGATTGATTATTATTATGTAAATAAAAGTAATAAAAAATAAAAGTTATATAAGGTGTTTATATTAAACCATTTGAGTAAATCACCCCATCCTCGCCCGTTGCACATTTTTACATGAAAACCAAGCAATTGAGGAAGCTTAATTAATCTAGGTTTTCGGATGAAATAAGCAGAAATAAATTGTCAAAAGCACACAAAAACCATTTCCAAAAAATTTATAACTGAAATAAAATCCGACTTCATAGGAAAGTAGACAGTAGACGGTACTCACATAGATATAAAAAATCATTGTTTCAAAATTCCGGTTACCAAATTGTCTGTCTGTTTGTTTCGGCTAATCTCTGTAACGGCTGAACCGATATTAACGGTGCTTTCACTGGCAGATAGCTGATGATATAAGGAGAAACTTAGGCAACTTTTATTTAGGAAAATATTATAGAGTTCCGCGAAAACAAAATTGAAACCAACAGATAAATAAAATTGAAGTGTTAAAGACGGGCAAAGCCGCGGGGTACAGCTAGTTATTATGTAAGATTCAATGAGTATGATTCTTATGCAATATTATACATAGTAGTGTATAGGTATCCAAGCGATAATTGCTCGACAGTCTTTGTTAACATAACCCAGTTACAACTCAATTTGTGTACCTACTTACGATAATTTTTAGGGTTCCGTAGCCGAATGGCAAAAACGGAACCCTTATAGATTCTTCATGTGTGTCTCCCCCCTCTAACTTTTAAAGTATGGGAGTGAAAAATCTAAAAAAATATATGCTGTAGATCTCAATAAAAACTAACAACGAAAATTGGTTTGAACGAGATGCAGTCAGCAGTTTTAGAGATATAGCGTCCGCAAAGATAACTTTGTTTTTCATACAAACACTATGAAAAACAAAGTTAATTTGGTAGTTGCGAAAAATCATAGTTATGGAATACTTAACTGTGTGACGGAACCCTACGAGTGCGAGTCCGCCTTGCACTTGGCCAGTTTATTGATTATTATAAGATTTCAGGTTTTCCTATGTGAAACCTAAAAGAACACCATATTTATATTATATTACGTCTGTCTATAACAGATGTTGTAACACGCAAAACTCAGAATTATCAGTATTTTGTAGTAAACACCGCACTATTATCTTCACTACAGTAACTACATTGTACATATATACATATATATATATATATATATATATCTGTGGTCCTCTCCATCCACAGGTTGCCTAGCAGAAATCGCTTTTAGCGATAAAGCCGCCCATTGTAACACTAATAAAATGAATACCTTGTATGTTATTTTTAAGTTATGAGGTGTGACAATAAAGAATGTTCTATCTATCTATCTACATGAATGTATATTTAATATAGGTACTGTGCCTTTACCCTGAAAAGCAGTCGTAGCACACCAGGCGGAATACAAAACGTACCATATTAAAATAATTCAAAACAAGTTATTAATTTTATTAAGTGACAATAAACCCTGTTTATTACGTTATCATGAATTAGTTCTAGCGCACACAGCGGTTGCGTAACGTACGTTAAACTCCAACGCAGAGAGTTTGCAACGTAGAGCTTACCTGTCTACCATCATTGCAGTGAAATATTTTGGTATACAGTTGCGGTACAATAAACGCACCGCAACCGCTTTCCGCGCCAGGCCTTAATCTTAAAGAAAGAATGAAAGAAAGTGTCTAAGCTCACTATGCCGAAGGTACGCGATCGAAGTTCCACTGCTGATTTTACGTTCCAACGTATTCGGGTGATAAGACACACCATAAGTGCCGAACTTACGCCGCAGAAACTCAGTTGCGCAAGTTGGGGGTATTTTCGCAATTCTGGGGAAAAAACTGTTCATTTGGGAAAATGAAATCCTTGGAGAAATTTTCGGGGCAAGAAAATTAAGTATGAGTAATTTCGGAGTAATTTTTTTTTCTTAAAAGGTTACTCGCAATGTGGGTTGCACATTACTAGTATTCTTGTTAACTTACGCCCGACCGAAGTTAGGCTGTACGCTATAACACAACGTAATATCGGCATAATGTGTCGTCAGTAATTCAAATAGCATTGCAGCCGTAATCATGCCGAACTTCGGTCGCTTACCTTCGGCATACTGTGTTTAGACACTAAGAAAGAAAGAAAAAAAGAAATAAAGTAAGAAAATACATTTATTTATAGCCATAATAAATGTTAGTAGTAACAATGTCGGTAAGTTAATCAAAATAAGAAAGTAATATAAGTAGTTTACTATGTAAAGATATTAACGCGTACGCAGTAACTATTATCTAATCTGTGCTTTCGCTGCAAATATTTTATTGGTTGCGATGCGCGTACTTACATGTAAATTTTCCGAAAATATTTCAAAAATTGAAATCCGTCTATAAATAACGCTATATATAACTTCCCCTTTAACCCTTTTGGATTTTTTGTACAAAATCTTGTGTAGAATGAAGTCCATATTGTACCTCTCATTTTAATTGAAATCCGTCGATAAATAACGCTACAGGAAACTCCTCCCTTTCTCATCGGTACAAAAAATGCGACCTGTAGGCGAGAACAGACAGACGGACAAAAGCATTTTTGGCCAAACTGAGACGATTCGCTTGCTTCGCTCGCTCGGTCAACTAAATCATTTGCAATATTTTTATTCCGGCGAAGTAATTGTGCATACAGTTATTTATAACAATCTTTGAAACACAGATTACAACTACAATAACATAATTAGATATGTTATGTAATTGATTGAAATCAATAAGCTGTTTTCATAAACATGTAGGCAAATATATAAGAATAGGTAATTTTGTACACGTTATTACGTAGTAACTTTTACATAATCTTTATTTTTTATATAATTTTTATATTAAATATATCTCGTACTCAATAATAACTGATAAGTAATGACGTACAAAATCTTAACCTATAATTTTATTTGACGGATTACGGTCTTTGGTACCCTATGAATACTAGTAACTATTATCTAACAAATTGTAAGGGGTACACATACATCCAGGGCGGCATCTTCGGCTCGGCCGCAAGCAATTAGGAGCTACGCATGTTTGACTTTATTCGGCTAGTTCATTCGGGCTAGATATTCGGGTTGGCACATTTGTTTCCGTAGTATTTGTTGAACGACAATGCCGACCCGAAGCAATCTACACGTGTTTTGTTTTATGTGACCAGATATGTCACAATTAAAGAGCCCACGTCGCACCCATAATCGTCGGGGTCTTCGTAATGAAGATAAGCCGGCAATTATCACAAAGGCTGAAAACATTAACAAAACGTTTTTGTCTTCTGTTCTTCACTAGCACTGGTATACTAATATTGATCCCCAAAATCCGACCGGCATAAGCCGGACGGCCTTTTTTCCGAACATTTATCTACCTACATACGTCGATTTTGCCGCCCGGCTGTGCCGATGTGTGTAGCATGCCTAACTGAAGTCAATCGTACATATTGATCACTTTTGTCTTTATCGTTTCTGTGTCTACCTCGGTTTCTTGAAAATGTATGTGTTGTAAAATCCGACCGGCATAAGCCGGACGGCCTTTTTTCCGAACATTTATCTATCTACATACGTCGGTTTTGCCGCCAGGCTGTGCCGATGTGTGTAGCACGCTTTACTGAAGTCAATCGTACATATTGATCGCTTCCGTTTTTATAGTTTCTGTGTCTATCTCGGTTTCTTGAAAATGTATGTGTTGTATAGGTTGCACTTCACCAAAGGTGGTCTGCTCATCATACAAAGCCGCTTGCACCTCATCTAGCACGGCCTGACTTATCTTCGTTCTCAGCCGCATCTTCTGCATCGGCGGCAACTTGTCCATCTCCGGAAGTAAGCTCATCAAAAAATGATAGTTGTCGGATTTGGTGTACATGTTGCTTCTAGCTATTTCTTCTTCCAGTAACCTCATCTTTTTCTTTTCGATTTTCAAAAACTCAGATTTGATCTCCGAGGTTCGCTTTAAGTTATTCGAAGCATTGGTATCTTCGTTGTCCGATAGCGACGACACAGGAGACACTGGTGACTGACTCGACACTTCCGTATGTTTGTCCGAATCTGGAATGGACACGTCTTCTGTTTCTTTAGTGGAATAAAGAAGTTCTTCTTTTAAAAAAGATAATGCATCAAAGTATCTCCAATTTGACTTCAGATTGTCCGCTGGAACCCAAGGTCTCAGCTGCGGGAGTCTTTTTGACTCCTTGCGATACGTATCCTTTAAGTTTTTCCATCTCTTCTTCAATTCGTCAACTGCAACCAAAAAAAAGTAGATTGTATAACAAGGGCGCAAAAGTACAGTACGTTTCTGCGAGGCCGCTACTTGAATCTATCACATCCAGGGAAGGATTTTAGTAGATTCCCAAGTGTAGCGAAGGATTCTTAAGTAGAATCCGGAGCAAAGCGAGGGATTGAAAGTACTTCGGCCAAGAGAAAATAATTTTGCGACCGAGTTATACACTCTGCTTTTCATCCCCCTCTATGAAAAAAGATAATATCTAGATGAAAGGCTTGTCATGGTTGTCATGTCTCATCATGTCTCGTTATGTCTCGCCACATGAGTAAAGAAGGAACTCGCCATGTCTCGTCGAGCCTCGTCAAGTCTCGTCGAATCTCGTCGAGTCTCGTCCAATCTCGTCGAGTCTCGTCGAGTCTTGTCAAGTTTCGCCATGAATGAGAATGATAAAAATGTTTATGAAAATTTAGTTTTTTTATGACAATGAACTATAAAGTTAAAAATAAATTCTAGTAAGTACCTAAGTACCTATTCTGCGGGTAGATTTAAGACTAAACTATATTCCTAAAAGCTTGAGGAGACAAGTATAGTAAGTACCTAACCTGTAAAACAGGTAATGCCTCAAGCTTTTAAGAATATAGGTAAGTGCCTACCCGCCAAATACGTACCTACTTAGAATTTTTAGTTCATTGAATGAATGAATGAATGATAACTCTTTATTGTACACCAAAATTAAATAATAAACATCTTCATACAACATATCATTGCCCAATATAAAAGCTTGTTTTTAAAAATATTTTTAACTCTTAATTTATTTTTAACTTTGTAGTATATAGGTACCTAAGTATTTTAGAGTAGTCGTGATGTTTTTGATGATTATGATTTGAATACCGATAAGGGTAAAGTGCTTTTCAAGGCAAATCAGTCAAGCTTAAATTCGGTGAGGTTATGCTGTTTTATTACAAAAATGCCCATGGCCACCTTCGAGCATCATCATCGGATCCTGGATATCGTTTAACTGTAAAGTGCTCCTCAAGACGAATCAATTTAACCCAATTTCGGTGGGGTTACGTTAATTTATCACAGAGATGCCGTGGCAACCTTCCAGCTTCATCATCAGACACAGGATATCATCTAGGTGTAAAGTTCTCGTCAAGACGGATCAATCGAGCCCTAACTCGATGGGGTTATGTTGTTTTATTATAGAGAAGCCGTGGCCACCTTCCAGCTTCATCGTCAGACCCTGGATATTGTCTAAGCGTAATGTGCTCCTCAAGTCAAATCAATCGAGCCCAAACTCGACGGGTTTATCTTGTTTAGTTCAGAAGTTCCATGGTACCATATCTTTGTATTGTCACCGAAGATTTTACCGAGAATTTAGCTTCCAAGATTCTACCCGACATAAATACATACTGCGTCCAATGTTAGTGTATGTGTTTATCGCATGTTTTGAACAAATAAAGTATCTTTAACTTTATAGTTACACTAGAAGTGCCCCGCGGCTTCGCTCGCGTTAAAAACTCCTTTTATTTACTTAAAACTTTTCTTGTGTAAAAACGATTCTATCATTAAAGACATCAAATAAGAATTAGCCAAATCGGTTCACCCGTTTTCATGTTATCGCGTGACTAGGCAAATCGGGATTCATATTTATAAAACCCAAAAAACCCAAATTTTCAGAATTTGATACCTACCCCATTTCAAAAATGTCTACAACACGTACTTACTTATTTCTTTACAGAAGTATTTATGTGTAAAGTTTCGAATAAAACAGACTATCTCATCTTGTTTCGCCATAAAAACTTTGAATCCTCGTTCCGTATACGGGAGGAATTTTTTGGCACGATATGAAATGTACATATTGATAAGAAAGTTATTGAAATAAATAAAAATTTAAAAAAAAGACAGTGTTCTACCACCATGTCGGGGGTTGAGGGTTTCTTATGCGGAGGTGAGAAGTTGAAGCTCTGGGTTTTTGGATGATCTTTTCCAGAGATGGGAGTGAAACGTCTTATCTTCTGACGTGAAGTCAGACTCTTTGACATTGTGAGGAGCCGGACATAACGAATGCGGTTTTGCACAAGATTGCTAGACTTTTAAAGTGCAACATTGCTCTGTGATAATTTTGTACATGTAATTCAGGTCAAAGCACCTAGGCAAGTTTTGAGTCCCGTCGGTACGATGAAATTTTGGACTGTGTGTATAAATGTACAAAAATAGAAAGTGTGTAACTTTGAGAAACATAATAAGTATAAGTCTAAATTGTTAAACACAATCCAAAATTTCATCGTACCGACGGGACTTGAACCCGCAACCTCCGGAATAACATGTTCCGATGCTTTTGCCAATTAAGCTTAATTTTGGATTGTGTTTAACAATTTACAAAAATATTAAGTGTGTAACACTTCAAAGAAACATAATAAGTATAATTCTATATCTATATTTATAAGATATATATATATACGAGTATATATCTATTATACAGTGGCAATAAACCGTGTTGCATTATCTTATAATAAACTGGTCAAGTGCAAGTCGGGATCACACTCGTTCCGTAACAAAGTAGAGTATTTTATAACTATAATTTTATTCCACCAAAAAATTAACTTTGTTTTTTATAGTCTTTGTATGAAAAACAAAGTTTGTTTGCTGACTATATCTCGTTCAAACCAATTTTCCTTGAAAGTGTTTATCAACAGCATTTATTTTTTTAGATTTTTCACGGTCTTTCTTTTAAAGTTAGAAGGAGAGAGAGAGGGGGGAGGACACACATTTTACCACTTTAGAAGTGTCTATCTTTCAAATTAATGACTTTGAGAAAAAATGGTTTTAGGAACCTCACCTGAATTCAATGTCAATTTTAAGACCCAATCTATAGACGTATAGTTAAGATCCATGTATGAGAATGAAAAAAATTAAAGACTAAGGAGGGGTAATCTTTTTTTGTTTTTTGTAATAAAATCATACAGCGGTTCACAGAATACACCTACCTACCAAATTTCAATTGTGAAGTCTTAATAGTTTCGGAATAAACTGGCTGAAACATTCGGACAGACAGACATGACGAATCTATAAGGGTTCCGTTTTTTGCTTCGGCTTTTCATTCAGCTACGGAACCCTAAACACGTTTGTCTGTTTGTTAGATACCTAATCACGCCTAAACGTACAATCCGATCTTACTGAAATTAAACAAGGAGATACTTCATAGTTCATAGGACGAGGGAACATAGGTAACTAAATTCTTGGTGTACGTGAACGAAGTCGCGGGAACCAGCTAGTATTCCGTATTATCATGAATTTAACTTATAATCAACTGAACTATAGACGGCAATCAGTTGTTTACCTACCTACATTATGATATGACATTGTACCTATTTAATATGATAAAAAAAAACTATGTCAAATACTTTTGTAATTATACAAAACATTTCACAGCCGTGGGCCGCATGAAAACCACATACGCACATGTCGCATGACGCATGTTTTAATAATCAGATAATAGTTTTGAAAATAATAGTTTGGGTAATAGAATTCTTTGTCAAAACATAACTTAGGTACTCAATCAATATTTAGTACTCATCAGATCATCAGCCATCATCAGATCCTGTTTTCCTTATCATGGTACCATGATATCTCCTTTACGACAAAAACATATTCATCAAAGTCGGTTCATAAACGACAAAGTTATCCGCGAACACACATAAAAAATAGGTATATACATCTATGCGTTCGAATTGAGAAACCCCTTTTTTAAGTCGGTTAAAACGGCTGAATACCGTCTTAAGCACGGTAATATAATAAATATTATAGTATTACCGTGTCTTGAGTCTTTCAGTTTGCCATTTTGCCGACTGCAGTGCGTGTATTCAGCCGTCTACTATTTCCGTTATTTTAGTGTCATACAACTAGTTAGGTAAGGTAAGGTAGTCTTATAATTAATATTATTAATAAGGTACCTACCTCTAACGCCGTAACTTAAAGTAAGTCAAAACATACCACAGAACAGATAATAATACTTAAATCCACAGCAATAAGGTCGAGCGCGCACAGCAGTGCGGTGCGTTTATTCTACCGCACGCATATCTGTGAAGTATGGAGTAATTAAGGAATTAACTTAAAATTATAATTAGGTAGCATTACCATTTGTCCTCCAGTGTGTCATAGAAGTGCGCGTATTTTTTTATGTATAGGTACCTACAGTTTATTATACCGTGCGGTAGTAAACGCACCGCAACGCTGTGTGAGATCGACCTTAAATGCTAAAGCACAGAATAATTAATAGTAGGTACTACGCTAAAGTCAGTTTGTAGACCGTATTCGTTTGATAGACGACCAAACAAACGGCGCGAACGATTTAGCTGAAATTGCACAAAAGATTACAATAGGAAAAGAATTAATAAGTAATTAAATTATTTCACCTGTAAATTGCGGATAATTCTTCTGAATCATGTCCCATTGTTGAGCGACACAATACTTGTTTTTTCTTTTGGGGTGTTGAAGCCACCAGAGTTCGGGTCGCGATTTAATGTCTTGTATGAACGCGTCGCAGTCGATGGATAACGTCATGTCTTCAGCCGACCACGCCCTTTCCCCGGTCAATATAGCTTGAGCGAAACGTCCAGGGAAATGAACTCAAGGTGTAGGTTTGTATTCCTTAGTAAACTTAACTGTGGTGTGGTTAGATGTCGAAAGTTAAAAGTTTACAACTCAAGAAAAAGGGATGTAATGTTTAGACGCGCGTAGTCGCGGCGAGTGAGCGCGGCGGAGTGAAGTAAGGTATGAGCGCGCCGCGCCGCCCGCCGCGCCGCGTCGCCCGCTTCTATCGATCGCAAACTCCGTCCTTGTCGTTTGCGCTTGTTAGCACCGCTTGGTGTCTCCCTCGCACACCCGCGTACCGTTCATGTTTTTGCCGCTCGA
This sequence comes from Cabera pusaria, assembly GCA_954871355.1. NCBI lineage: Eukaryota > Metazoa > Arthropoda > Insecta > Lepidoptera > Geometridae > Cabera > Cabera pusaria. The sequence goes on along the minus strand of OX940901.1, from coordinate 25,188,411 downwards.
TAACAGCTGCTACACAGTGTTTGTTCCATTGCAGGTATATTTATGTCTAAGGGGGTACTATTAATGATTCTGTGTCTAAGGTACATTCGGTTAGTGGAGTGGAGATCGACATATATAGATATATCTAGGCTTTTTAGGTTAGACCAAACCTCACTTGTTGGCAGTAAGTGATGATACAGTCTATGATGGTAGCACGCTAGGCCTAGAATGGGAACTGGCTCTCAAGGACAGCTGCCGGAACACAATTAAATGTTTGGCGACAGATTTTCCAACTTGAGGGTGGTAGCTGGCCAGGCGGACACTAGACAGTGTCCTACCACCAAGCTGAGATAGTGTTCGATTATCCGAAGTCCACTGTGAAATGTGCACATACCTACATTTTTCGATGAAAAAATCCATTGGCATACGGCGGGGATTTGAACCCACTACCTTTAGCGTCGAAACCGACCATTCATTTACTGTGCCACTAAGCCCTCTCTCATTCCATAATTTAATTAATAATTAAGATAGTTTAAAAACTGAAATAACAAACTTCCATGCCCTGCGAGTCAGTTTCATTAGCATGTTTGAGACGTTTATCGTCATATCTCTGGAGACACTGATCAAACCTCGATGATATTACAACGGGACCACCTCAGAAGTTTACCCTACCAATTAAAAAAATAATCATTCGAATCGGTTCACAACGGACAGAGCAAAATCGCGTACCTAATATACATACAAAAGAAAAGCAACATACAACATACAGACGAATTGATAACCTCCTCCTTTTTAGAAGTCGGTTAGTAAATGTATGATTAAAATCATTGCAAATGAATGTCAACATTAAACTGTAGGTACCTACTTTGATTCGATATTCGATTTCTTGCTTGTGCATGGTCATGGATCAAACTCACGTTTCAATTTTCATACATTAACTTTATAATTAACTTTGCAATTTATTCCGATAGTATTAAAGTGCATAATGGCTTGAACGGCTGCAGCAAGTAAACAAAACAATAAAACGCCGTCAAGCCGATAAGATTTAATTTGCAATGATATAGTTATGGTCGGCGTGACGGTGCAGTAGTTTATTTTATATACATACTAGCGACTCCGGCTTCGCAAGGGTAGAGCATATATGCCCACATTTTTTACCCGACTGCGATGGAAGGTTAATGTTTTTCGAATGTATGTATGTATGCATGTATATATGTATGTATATTTCTTTGGCACGCCCTAGAGCCTACAGTGCCACAAGTATAACTTGGCGGTGGTGGATTTTAGAACTAATTCTTTTAATTGAAACTGTGAGTTTGAGGTTTGAGAGATTACCGCGACATTATTGTTGATAAATCTGCTACATTAAAATAGTTCAATAATGCCAAAAGTAATTAAAAGTGGTTTAAGAGAAACTGTTATCAAAGTACAAAGTAAAAGCACAGTGGCGCACAGCCGCGCCAAGTTATACTTGCCGGACTGTAAACGACTTGTCGTATTTTTATATGAGTGGTGTCAAATGATTCGTCTTAGTCGTGAGAGTGACACTGGGTACATCAAAATTGAAAAAATAAACAAAATTAAGGATTTTTAGCGCCAAAAAGTAATCTCAAAATAACGAGATGAGCAGTACGGTTCGAATATTCGGAAGGAAAACAAGTCACGCGTTGAAATCTTTTGTATCGCAAACTTGCAAATTGGGGTTAGCAAAACAATATGTTTTATTGGAGTTTGGAATAGTTTAATCACTTAATTTTAATCACGCAGTCGGGTTTTTGTTCCTAAAATAATTCACTTGCTGCATAAGCTTGTTTTGTCCATCTTTAACAATCTTCGTCATATCTTAACCAATGTACACAAAACTTTGACGAATTATACACCTAAACCTTCCGCATGAATCACTTTGTATATAAGAGAATACTACACAAATAATATCGTTTAAAAACTAAAAAAGAACCGACTTCAATGTTCATTTTCAGTACCAATTTTGAGATGTTTATCTCAATATCTCTGGAGATACTTATCAGACCTCAATAAAATTACCATGGTACCACACTTGGGATATCTCCTTTCGAACAAAAAAAGAATAATCAAAATCGGTGCATAAATGACGAAGTTATCCCCGAACAAACATAAAAAAAAATAAAAAAAATATATATATATATATATACGGTCGAATTGAGAAACCTCCTCCTTTTTTTGAAGTCGGTTAAAAACGTGTCATAGCAACTTAGATTAGATAGGTAGATAAGTACACATTGGTAGCTTTGGTATAACAAAACAAATGCTTACTTGCTAAGAGTATTATGTTTTTTTCTTAAACATTGGCTATTAAGACTAGTACTAATACTATGTAATTGAGCAAATAGCAAAATCTTGTACTGACTTATTACACCGGGTCTGGTGACCGGGCCTTGTACTATTCATTATTCTGTGACCGGGCCCAGTAAGAATGGCCGGGCCCGGTGGGTGCCTAAAATGGCACCGGGCCCGGGCGTTGCAATCTCTAGAACTTAGTGCCTCTTTCCTGCCGATCATAAACGCAATCCAATGCAGCGACAAAAAGAGTTCAAATTTAACCCACCCATACGTTAATGTAAATGAAATAGAAACTGATAAAATCAATCACTCCACATTTTTTAACGCGAGTCTCAAGTGCATTTCTAGACCATTTTAGAAAACCTAGCCCGTCCTAGATGGCGAATGCATCCGTCATTTAAAATATAAGCCCATGCACGAACTTGTTTTTACCTAGCACACAGCTATACAACCTAGAACATAAATGTAGTCCTATTAAATGGCACTAATATAACCTTTCGGAACTACCCTTGTGTCACAACGACATCTATTGCTCTATTACTTCTGTCTATCACTACGTCTTTCCGAACTAACGCAGCAATGTAGTTTGCTCGTGATGTAAGCCGTCGCTTGTAAGTGAGAGAGTGGTAGGTGAGGAGTGTAGTAGATCTTTCTGCCTTCACTTTGGTTGCTAGCCGAGCGCCTTGCATGTGTGCGTGGGTGCAGTGCCCCATGACTAGTGCTGCCTATCGAGGTTATCGACTTTGTTTTATCGATGTTCTTACAAAGTTTGATCAAGGCTGTAGCTTGAGATATGAAACTAACATACATTTTCAGGGTTTTTAAAATACCTAAAACCTTTTAGAAGCAGTCTTATCTAAACTAAGGTTCAGATACCTGATAGTGTTTCTTTTCGTGAACAGACCTACCAATTTCTGTTAGCATCTTCACGCAACTGTGACGCAACTTAAAAATGTTTAACATGAGGATGTAATTCCACATGCATGAAATTGCGTTTGTAATTAATGCTTACAAAAATTAGTTTTTTTCTAGGACTGCAACAAAATTCCAGCCAGTTAGCCATGCCGGGTGAAAGTTAAAACGTGATTACTTTCACGATATGTTTTTAAAATCTCGTCCTTCCTTTTACTACACATCTACATATACACTACATCTTTTTAGGGTTCCGTACCCAAAGGGTAAAACGGGACCCTATTACTAAGACTCCGCTGTCCGGCTGTTTGTCTGTCTGTCTGTCTGTCTGTCTGTCCGTCTGTCACCAGGCTGTATCTCATGAACCGTGATAGTTAGATAGTTGAAATTTTCACAGATGACGTATTTCTGTTGCCGCTACAACAACAAATACTAAAAACAGAATAAAGTTAAAAATAATAGAGGGTCCCCATACAAGAAACGTGTTTTTTTCGGTATTTCACGCCATCTATGAACGCTTAGTTAGGTAAACGTCCCATAGATGGCGTTATATTGAAATGTCGATCCCTAACACCTTCGTTAGACGTCAGATGGCGTTATAAGAAATAAAATGTTTATTAATTATTATTATTTGCTGGCGAAAAATGATAGTGGTATTTGTATGTGGTATGTGTATAGGTGTGTGTAAGTGGTATGTGGTACGGAACCCTACGAGTGCGAGTCTGACTTGCACTTGGCCAGTTTATTTATATTAATAATAGACTAGCGTTTGACCACTATCTCGGCTGCTGGTAAGTGATAATATATATGGTCTGACTCTCAAGAGCTGTGTACTGCCGGAACATCGTAATTCTATAGCGGCAGATTTATTCCTTAGTCTTCTTTGGTACCAAGTCGGGTGGAACATAAATATAATCCTCCTTTCACCTGTGGACGAACACCTGTGTAAGGATTTGAGCCGGTGTCCTCTCGTGCCGTCGAATCAAAATACAATATCAAAATACCACGATAATACCATAACTATAAACAATTCTGTATTCACTGAAACTACCGAGTTACCTGTAGATAATATCCAGGCCATGCCTTCCCATCTCTATCACAAAAACGATACAACACAATTAAACTTTCGGTAAATAACAGTAGGCTATCAACATTAATTTCAGAAGTTAACAAAACATGTTCAAGTATAATAACAGTCGAATCGATTGGTCACCATGAATCAAACGTAACAAAACAACGGCTTGATGAGCAGTTGTCGATAGAAACTTCCACTTCAGAATATCGTAAATTGCCCAATTAGATAGATTCCGTAATCACCGCCGTCGGAACACGCAATGTAACAAATTATAAAACAACCGATCGAGTGATACGATGTCTTATTAGGCGATTCGACAAAAACATGCGCTATCAAATCGCATCACTATTATAATCTTTCGAGCGGCACCCACACTAGCGCAAATTGCATTCGATTTTAGAAAAGACAAAGTTACATTTGCGGCCGCGAAAATGTCGTTCTAATGATTTTAGATCTTATACCTATGCGGCGTTCGTTATGAGGTTACATCGGCAGTGCAACTGGTAGTTGTTAGTGTACAAAACGGTGCCTTCTTTGTGTGAGTGGCAGAATATTGTAGTGAGGTAGAGTCATCGACCTGTATCTAGAATGAACCTACCCCAATGTGAAAAATATAAGTATTTCCGAGTGGTAGCGATTAGTTTTGTAATGCTTCGCCATTTTGTTTTTATATTGGTTTCGTTATAATTTGCGCAATGGCCATGATTCTCAGAAGTAGCCTGAATCGTCGAGGTGACATAATAAATAACACACGCGTTACATATTTACGGTCATAACATAAAACACAATTTATTCGGCTCCATTTAGGAGTGTTTCACCGAACGCTACGAAAGGGCTTTCTAACGTTCTGTCGACATTAACGTAGGTAAAAATATCGAAGTAAAATGGTAACAGATGTTGTAACGTGCTAAACTTGGGCAAGGACTATAGACTGTAGCTTACTGTAGTTCATCGTTTATTTTAATAAAGCGGGAGTCTCTTGCTATTTAAATAATATTGGTTAAATGTGATCCTGTCCTTTTAAAATAAATTGTAGGCAAACAGATTTACTATAGGTACTTTTTACTATACATTTTTTTACGTCTATCTATCGCATGTCGCATTACAGCCGGTGCTGATTGTTGGAGATATGTATGACATTTAGATCTAGCTGTGATTGGCGGACGCTTCCGCAGCCATATTTGTATACATGCTAATGTGTCATCATCTGTCATGTCAACTGCTGTCATAGTAGCTAGCTACCATAGCTATAAATAAAAAGATTCACGTGCATCGTAGTTTCATAACAAAACTTTTTTGTTTCAGTTGCTGATAGACAAGCAGATGTCGTCTATCTCACCTGGTGAGAAGTGATGGAGTGGTTTGTAATGGTATCGTGCTAACCTGAAAGTGTAACACAGTAGTTAGTGACCCGTCCAATCTGCGTAGGTCAACTGTTTCAGTCTGTGTATTCCGATCCGCTTGGCATCGAATCGAACAGTACGCCGGTACGAACAGTACGGCGAACTGATTGGCGACATGTCTTCGTCCAGTGGATGTTTTATGGCACGATTAGAGCCGCAATGGTTACTCTTTTAGCACCACGCATAATCGCGTAGGGATACAAACCTACAGATGTGTATCTTCTACATTCACTGTCCATTGACGTTTGATCGGCTGATCTAAACTTAGCAAATAATTTATCCATTATCGATATCGTAATAAAGTAGCCGAAATAGGAATTTATTGCCAAGAGCCATGATGTCTATTAGATACTCTTTCGAGTTTACAGGGCGTGTAAGACTTACATAGCCGAACATCTAGATGTAACGGCCGCAGTGCAATGACGGTGGTACCTATTTTTTTGTTTATTTTATAGGCTAGCGTTTGACCACTATCTCACCTGGTGGTAAGCGATGATGTGGTTGAAGATGGTGAACAATTTGGCACAATATGATGGCAGATTTTTTCCTTGATGGTGGCATAGAATAAATTCCTTCATCTATGATGGTGGTAGCTTCTTTTTGGTAGCAAGTCAGGCGGAACATAGATATAACATGATAGGGTTCCGCTTGTCCTGTTTCTTTACCTATTATAATATAAAAAATAACTTCGCCAAACATATCGAAGAACGACGGTAAGTCAACTAAGTCTACAAAATGTAATATTTCATCGATACGGGAGGCGCAAGGTCGGATCTCAACAGAGGGGTCGATAAATGCCAACATTGTAGTTATTATACATTGAACTAACGAACGAACCCTGCCCTCTGAGCTTATCGTGAGATGTATAACTTCGTTAGATTGCCTTCCTATCGTGCCGTGCCGTGCCGCACTACCGTGCTGTGCCGTGCCACACTGCCGTGCCGTGCCGTGCCATGCCGTGCCGTGCCGTGCCGCACTACCGTGCCGTGCCGTGCCGCACTACGGGGTACACCAGTAACTCATCATGACCTCGGTTATTGAAGATGACGCAGCTTTATCTAATTACCCGACGACGGGCTTAAACTCAACCACAACTCTCGAATTAGGTGCCAATCGAACAAAAATATACAGTGGTAGGAGCATACTATATCGATGTTCCGCCTGATTTGCTACCAAAAAGAAGCTTACCACAATTTAAGGAGATAATCTGCCGCCATAATCTTACGGTGTTCCGGCAGCACACAGCCCTTGAGAGTCAGAGTGTTCTAGGCTTAGCGTGTTTACCATCTTTGACCACATCATCGCTTACCGCCAGGCGAGATAGTAGTCAATCGCTAGCCTATAAGTTATAAATAAAAAAACCTTTAAGATATTTTAAGAAATAGTCACCGGGGGGATGGACGGTCGACTTTTGTCATTTAATCCTTTCCACTAGCTGCCACCAAACACCATCGTGCCGACAATCAACACTTTCGTTTGTTTGTTTGGAACTTCTTTACGGTCAAATGGCAGGACCGATGCCAAGCTGAAATTTAGCACAGGGATAGCCAATGTAATGGATTAAGCCATAGGATACTTTTAAACGCAGGTGAAGCCGCGGGACAGCTTGTTAGGATATATTTTTGTTTGGTGAGTTTTTCGATGGATGGTTGAAGCCAGCTATGGTCACACTAGATCTAGTACGTCGAGTTTCACGATCAATGACATCATATTCACTATATATTTCGGAATACGAGTTAAGATTATTGAGAAAGTTAATTGTATAAGACGTAAGCAACTAATTCCGTGTCTCCACTTACAGCATCTTCTACTGTCCTACTACTACTGGATCATATGATCAGTTGGATTTTTGGGCTTTCCCATACACTTCGAACTTGCGTTTGGCGTGAAAGCTATCAGAAATTGGATTTCATCTAGAAGGGACTGATAAATAAGGGGACCGTGGAGGGAGGGTTGACAGAATTTGCTAATTATTTTTTGTTTCATGCGAGGTAAATATACCTTCAGGGTGGATGTACATAAAAGCACAGTTTTACAATATGATTGTAAAACTGTGATAAAGGTATCAAAATCTAATGGGCATACACAGATACAAGAAGCTTGACACTGACATCAGTTCCAAAAAATCGCGTAGCACGTTATATATATATAGCTATTTTTATACTACAACTTAGTTACCTCACAAATGTCTGAAACAGCCTGCTTACTGTTGCCTAACGGTATCAAGCAATTACAAGTGAATATAACTTGTATAGAAGTTAATTTACGAGCCGGTGATTTCTCTGCATCCTGCGCTGATGAAGGAAACGCTAAATTATCATTTTATGACGACCACTGATATAGGACCTTTCGCTTTACTTTAGTGAACATTAACGTAACTGTGATTAGAGATTATATACCTGGTACCATTATATCCATGGTGGTAGGACACTATCTAGTGTCCGCCTGGCCAGCTACCACCCTCAAGTTAGAAAATCTATCACCAAACATCTAATGTGTTCCGGCAGCTATCCTTGAGAGCCAGTTCCCATTCTAGGCCTAGCGTGCTTACCATCTTCGACCGCATCATCACTTACCAACAGGTGAGATAGTGGTCAAACGCTAGCCTATAAAGTATATTAAAAAAAATTATATACCTATTATTAATGTTATATACACCGCCTGTAATTCACGTAGGTACCTTAAGCAGTATAGATATATGATGTCTTGCAGATATTCTGTGCGGGAGGCACTTTTCAACAGACTTGCAAAAAGGAGGAGGTTCTCAATTCGTCTGTAAGTTATTTTTTTGTATGCATGTTACGCGATTACTCAGTAATTTCTAAGTTAGTCCCATTGTAATTTCATCGAGAACTTAAAAATATCTCCAGAGATATGACGATAAACGTCTCAAGCTTGCTACTGAAACTGATACGCGCGGCTTGGAAGTCGGTTGTTTTAGTTTTTAAACTATCTTAATTATATTTATAACTTTCAGAAGCCTCAGCTGCCAGCCAGTTTAAGAACAAAGAGGTTGCTATATTACGCCACACTGCGTGTATATACCGGTATCTATGTAGGTAGGTGCTCATTCGGAGGTCCGGACCGGTATGGTTGCTAGGCACACCTACCCACCACTTGTCCTACTCGTTGTACTATCGTGGGGAAAACGTGCTGGTACACTCTGAAACCTATTTTTGGTCGATTATGGCAATTTTGAAAGTAAGGATTATTTTTTCGCAGCCCATGTATCAATGTTTTGTATCCCACTGTATAGCTCAAAACGCTTTAACTGGTAGCTGGAGTTTAATCTTTTTCGTAGAGACTTAACTACGCATTCGATTAGTGTCAATAGATTTATTTTCACGTCACAGAGGTACAGCTTAGTAACTATTAACACAGGATAATATAATATCGTTTAAAAACTAAAAAACAACCGACTTCAATGCCGCGCTATTCATTTTCAGTACCAATTTTGAGATGTTTATCTCAATATCTCTGGAGATACTTATCATACCTCGATAAAATTACCATGGTACCACACTTGGGATATCTCCTTTCGAACAAAAAAAGAATAATCGAAATCGGTTCATAAACGACGAAGTTATCCGCGAACAAACATAAAAAAATAAAAAAAAAAAATGTATATACGGTCGAATTGAGAAACCTCCTCCTTTTTTTGAAGTCGGTTAAAAAGTACGTGAACAATAGATCTTTAAACTTATACTACTTTGTGAGAGCTGGCGCCTGATGTAGGTTTTTGTAAAAAAAACCTGTGTTACAGGTCGCCAGGCCCCCTCATCGTATGTACATATTTTTAGATTATTGCGTAGGTGAGAAGGTACTCTGTGGAAATAATGAACAATAAAAATAGTTCATATATTGAAATAGTAACAGTTATTGGTCTTGAATTTTATAAAAATAATATCGTTTAAAAACTAAAAAACAACCGACTTCAATGCCGCGCTATTCATTTTCAGTACCAATTTTGAGATGTTTATCTCAATATCTCTGGAGATACTCATCATACCTCAATAAAATTACCATGGTACCACACTTGAGATATCTCCTTTCGAACAAAAAAAGAATAATCGAAATCGGTTCATAAACGACGAAGTTATCCGCGAACAAACATAAAAAAAAAAAAAAAAAAATATACGGTCGAATTGAGAAACCTCCTCCTTTTTTTGAAGTCGGTTAAAAATAAAATAAAAATAGATATGAAAGTTGCATAGGTAACATTACCAACAACTAGCAGTACCGCCCTAGTCCAGGATATAATCAAAAAAATACATTCAAAAGGGGGTACTTTTGAATGTAATTTTTGCTAGTGTGTATAAGTGTGTGAATATAGTGTATGTGTGCTGTGATCGGGTTACAGTGTCAGTTTGTTGTATAGTGTGTGAATGTATTATTGTCGTTGTACGAGTGTTAAGTATGAGTGTAGTGTGTGGTTACGCCAGAAGCAATTAGTGTGAGTAAAGCTTGCATGTGTTATTTCTAGTATTGTTGAATGTATTATGTTTGTGTGTAAGTTTTATTAGTACTACGGAAACATAATGTAATGACGAATGCTTGAGAAAGGTACCCACTTGCTGACTACAAAAATATATTCGTATAGAATTTTTGGAGTGTCCGAGATGTATGTTGGCTTATATAATATTTTAGATCGATGAATTATGAGAAATAGTATGCTTTTATATATTTGTCATTATAATCCTGGTAATAATGGCTCCATTCTTCGAAGTCTGGTTTTATATATTTTATAGTAATGTGGAATGTTGTAACTGCAATTATATAAATGTACCATTCGCCATATTCACACATTGCTAAAGATTTTGAATAGGTAGGTAAGTAAGTACCAGTACTACTGATGCTTTTTATGTCTAACTAGAAGTCCCCCGCGGCTACGCCCGGGTTAAAAACTCCTTTTATTTACTTAAAACTTTTCTTTTGTAAAAACGATTCTATCATTAAAGACATCAAATAAAAATTAGCCAAATTGGTTCACCTGTTTTCATGTTATCGCGTGACTAAGACAAATCAGGATTCATATTTTTAAAACCCGAAAACCCAATAAAGCGCAATCCGAAACTATATTGATTTTCAGACTTTTTTACCCCAGTTCACTCTTTTAGGGTGGCATTTTGAAAAAGTCTGAAACTCGTATTTACTTATTTATTTACAGAAGTACTTGTGTGAAATGTCGAATAAAATGACTATCCAAAATTTGAGCCCCCGCTTCATCCCTTGAAGAGTGAATTTTGAAAAATCCTTTCTCAGCGGATACCTACGTCAAAATTTCTATCTGGATGCAAAATATTAGCGCAATCCGAAACAATATTGATTTCAGACATTGTTACTCCACTTCACCCTTTTAGGAATAGAATTTCAAAAAGCCTGAAACACGTATTTACTCATTTATTTACTAAACTACTTGTGTGAAGTTTCGAATATAAGAGACAATCAATTCTTGTTTCTCCATACAAACTTTGAACCCTCGCTTCATCCTCTTCAGGGATGAATTGTGGAAAACCTTTCTCAGAGGGAACTAACGTCGTAATTAATAACTATCTGCATGCCAAATTTCAGCGCAATCCGAAACAATATTAATTTTTACACTTTATTACCCCATTTCACCCTCTTAGGGGTGGAATTACAAAAAAACCTGAAACACGTCTTTACTTATTTTTTTACTGAAGCACTTATGTGAAGTTTCGGATAGAAAAGACGATCTGATCTTGTTTCTCCATACAAACTTTCAACCCCCGTTTCATCCCCTTCGAGGGTTAATTTTGGGAAATCCTTTCAAAGAGGGATCTAACGTCGTAATAACTATCTGCATGCCAAATTTCAGCGCAATCTGAAACAATATTGATTTTACACTTTATTACCCCATTTCACCATCTTAGGGGTGGAATTACAAAAAAACCTGAAACACGTGTTTACTTATTTTTTTACTGAAGCACTTGTGTGAAGTTTCGGATAGAAAAGACTATCTAATCTTGTTTCTCCATATAAACTTTGAACCCCCGTTTCATCCCCTTAGAGGGTTAATTTTGGGAAATCCTTTCAAAGAGGGATCTAACGTCGTAATAACTATCTGCATGCCAAATTTCAGCGTAATCCGAAACAATATTGATTTTACACTTTATTACCCCATTTCACCCTCTTAAGGGTGGAATTTCAAAAAAACCTGAAACACGTGTTTACTTATTTTTTTACTGAAGCACTTGTGTGAAGTTTCGGATAGAAAAGACTATCTAATCTTGTTTCTCCATATAAACTTTGAACCCCCGTTTCATCCCCTTAGAGGGTTAATTTTGGAAAATCCTTTCTTAGAGGGAATTAACGTCGTAATAACTATCTGCATGCCAAATTTCAGCGTAATCCGAAACAATATTGATTTTACACTTTATTACCCCATTTCACCCTCTTAAGGGTGGAATTTCCAAAAAACCTGAAACACGTGTTTACTTATTTTTGTACTGAAGCACTTGTGTGGAGTTTCTTATAGAAAAGACTATCTAATCTTGTTTCTCCATACAAACTTTGAACCCCCGTTTCATCCCCTGCGAGGGTTAATTTGGAAAATCCTTTCTCAGAGGGAACTAACGTCTTAATAACTATCTGCGTGCCAAATTTCAGCGCAATCCGAAATAATATAGATTTTCACACTTTATTACCCCTTTTAACCCTCTCAGGTGTGGAATTTCAAAAAAACCTGAAACACGTGTTTACCTAATTTTTTACTGAAGCACTTGTGTGAAGTTTCAGATAGAGAAGACTATCTAATCTTGTTTCTCCATACAAACTTTGAACCCCCGTTTCATCCCCTTCGAGGGTTAATTTTGGAAAATCCTTTCTCAGAGGGAACTAACGTCGTAATAACTATCTGCATGCCAAATTTCAGCGCAATCCGAAACAATATTGATTTTCACACTTTATTACCCAATTTCACCCTCTTAGGGGTGGAATTAAAAAAAAAACCTGAAACACGTGTTTACTTATTTTTTTACGGAAGCACTTGTATGGAGTTTCAGATAGAAAAGACTATCTAATCTTGTTTCTCCATACAAACTTTGAAACCCCGTTTCATCCCCTTCGAGGGTTAATTTTGGAAAATCCTTTCTCAGTGGGAACTAACGTCGTAATAACTATTTGCATGCCAAATTTCAGCGCAATCCGAAACAATAGTGATTTTACACTTTATTACCCCATTTCACCCTCTTAGGGGTGGAATTCCAAAAAAACCTGAAACACGTCTTTACTTATTTTTTTACTGAAGCACTTATGTGAAGTTTCGGATAGAAAAGACGATCTAATCTTGTTTCTCCATACAAACTTTGAACCCCCATTTCATCCCCTTAAGGGGTGAATTTTGGAAAATCCTTTCTTAGTACACCCTTGCGTACTAAGACAAATATACCCTCCAAATTTCAAGTCTCTACGACCAGCGGTTTAGGCTGTGCGTTGTCTGTCAGTGAGTCAGTGAGTCAGTCAGTATGTCAGGACAAAGATTCTTATAGTATTAGATTAGCTAGCGTTTGACCACTATTGATTATGTGCTCGAGGACGGTGAACATCAAGAGCTGTGCTGCTGGAACATCGTAATTTTGTGGTGTAAAGTTGGCTATATCTTAGATAACATTCTCTCATTCTGTCAGCTTTAATATCTAACATTAAAACAGCAAAATCATTAAATAAACTATTCTCTTGATCTAATATCATCGCAAAACTCCCACCTCGGCCCCGATTCCCTGATAATCCCAATAGATTAATAGGTGTTATGTCTCAAACTGCGCGTGAGTCAACCTTGTGCCATTTCCCCCAAATTCTAAGTGACCGAAATAGGTGGTCCGTGGTACCACTTCACCACCGGACTGTACAAAAGCGTTATTAGAAAGCGCCGGCGCCGGCGCCACGCGCTCGCGTCGGTAATTATACCGGACAACAATATGAAAGCTGCACCGATCAACTGAATTTTCCTAACGACTTTGACATTTCGGTTCTGATAAAGTAATGAACGTGCTAGTAAAGAAAGTTTATGCTATATTGCCAAAGCCTTAAGCATCGCCGCAAAGTTCCTTGTATATCGGTTTTTTATCGGATACATTTTAGAGAGTATGCTTGCTACCGAACTACACGAAGGAATACGATCTAGATTGAAAACTGCTCATAAAAATCGAAATACACATTTCTCCTCGGTTGATGAACATGGGCCAGCCGGTAGAGGCCGACCTAGGCCGGTAGACGAACGTATCACGACCAGATTGGAGACGTTTTAAAGAGAGGCCAAGTCAAAAGTACCTATAACCGGCGAGCATGTATGAAGGCGCAAGAGGTATGATCGTAGCATGTGGAAAGTAGTAGTCTCTGCCTACCCCAACGGGCGTGATTGTATGTAGGTATGTATGTATGACTATTAACAAGATGGTGGTGCCGTCCAAGGAAACCTAGCGGCAGTCCCACCACAACAATTTTTTGTGCAGGAGTCATGGGTACAAGACACCACGTAAATCTGAAGACCCGAAACGACCCGAATACGACCGAGAGCGAGTGCCTAGAACTTTTTTCATCATAGCGTTTGCCTTGATTGGGATTTGAACCTTGGTCTGTGAGGCTAGAGGCCGAGCGAGGTATATTAGTCACATATTCTTTCTATCCCGACCCCGATTCAATACTTACATAGAAGACGGTATATTTTTCAGTGTCTATGCTCAGAACTTCATTCCAGAATCCCACAAATCGATGAGAATATAATATCCCGAGTGGTACATATTCTTTACCTATACTAGGACTAGTAGGCACTAGAGGTGGGTCGTAATCGGTTTTTCGCGTAACTAGTAGTTATACGTAGTTTCATGATTGCGTGAGCAGTTTTAAAAACGCTTATTTTAGTAACCGGTTATTTCTACACAGCACACACATAGAGCTACTTCGGAAAACAGTTTTGCACGCGTACTAAAATTGATTCAGATGCTGTTAAATATCACATTACAAAGATAAGAAAGCATCGCATTATTTTGGTAATACATACATTATTTTGAATTTTTTCCTTTTTTTTCGTGAATAATGTGATTAGCTTGAACACAGTTAGTCACAGCACATCGCCGCACAAAACTGCGTACGCGTAATCTAAACCATTTTGCATAACATTTTTGAGAAAAGGAACGTTTCTTATCACAAAACTGCTTACGAAAAATAACTGCTTATTTTTGATCCGCGAAACTACGTATACGGTTATAAGCCTCGTAAGCAGTTTCTAGAACCGCTAACGTTAAATAAAGCCCCCCACTAGCAGGCACAAACACAATAAGCCACACAAGTTAGTACCTAATTATATCCAACATCAAACAAAGTAATTAATACCCGTGCATCCGAAAATAGGTGTTCTTCGGTGCAGGTGAGTACAAAGTCAGTCCTGTGTTTAGACGTGCGCGGGCGCAGCACAAACCCGCTTGTCCGTCTATCTGTCTGTCACGGAGATATGAACTGACATTTCGCCTCACTCATGTCGTGCCAGACAACTTTGTAGGTAGTGGTGGCAAAAAAATTAAACACTTCTATTAATTTGTTGTTCTAATACAGGAGATATACAAAATTCCGACTACGAACCAGTCTAGTGAAGAGGTTATATTCTGAATGTGATGGTCAATGGTGAAGATGGTATCGAACTCTTGTGAAAGCGAAAGACTTGGTTTGAGCGGGGACTTAAGTCCCCACTCTAGGGCCAATATTGGCCCTAGAGACTTTGAGGTTGCATTGACCTAACAGACGCAGATGTCATGGGTGAAATTTGCCGATATTTTTTATTTAATTTTTTTTATAAATAATTATTTATTGACTTTATTATTATTATATTGGGGAGGATTGACTTCCTCCTAGCCATCAGCTAGTGGAAGAGTGGCCAGGCTTGCTCTGCTAGTGGAAGACTTCATGGCCGTAAATAATATA
This sequence comes from Cabera pusaria, assembly GCA_954871355.1. NCBI lineage: Eukaryota > Metazoa > Arthropoda > Insecta > Lepidoptera > Geometridae > Cabera > Cabera pusaria. The sequence continues at coordinate 25,172,787 of OX940901.1, read as the reverse complement.
TGGCGTGGGACTTCAATTCAATCCAATAACTTACAAGTATGTGTTGTAAAGCTATGGTACCTACTACTCTATCAACTTCGTAACTGTACACGTTCCTGAGGAAAAGGGTCTGGACAGACGGACAGACGGAAAACAAAGTGATCCTGTAAAGGTTCCTATTTCCTTTTGAGGTACGGAACCCTAAAAAACTGTGCGAATTCCAATTAATTGAACTGAAGTAGGTTATTCAGCGCTTCTTCTCAAATCAGACGACTGATATACCCCCCAGAATAGCCTAATTCCTTAGACCGCATCGCCACTTCACATCAGGTCAGTTTGAGGTCTAGTATGTAAAATCTCAAATGTATTACGAAAAAAAATCTAAATTATTGTTTAAAATTAAACCAACTTTCTTTGCCAACGGTCCAGAGTTGTTTGCTCAAATGAAAGTTGGTCCTATCCTGACATTTAGTAAAATAATTATTTGCCTTGGTTCCGACCGGGCCTGGTAAATAATACACATTATGAATAGCGGGGCATTGACCTTTTGACATTACATTATTATAACTTTTAGTTAAAAGTAAGGGATGTTTAAGATCTTTGGGCATAATAGGGAATATGCATGTGGTATAAATTTACTTGAAATCATTTATTTTCGAATCATTACTGTTCTGGTGTTGTATGTTAAAAAAAAAATTATAAATAAAATACTCACATGTGTTAAAATATTATATGAAAAATGCAAAAAAAGCGTGGGAAATTTAAATTTGCTAAACACATCACCACTTGTCAATTAGAAAGTGACGTCACAGTGCACAACACGGTCTCCACATATTATATCTTTTTCATATAAATAGTATGCACTGTAGTACGAATACGTAGTATTTCTTTTAAAAATATTTAATCTGTGGAGACCGTGTCGTGCACTGTGACGTCACAAACGCGCGCGAGAATTTGGCAGCGTTTTAGATACCTCATTGAATATTTTTTTTTCTGTGTTAAATGGATGTATTCAGTGAAATAAACATATTTAAAAAAATCATGCATATTCCCTATTGTGATTAGTATCTTTAACCCCCGACGCAAAAATGTATGCCTGAAATCTACAGATTACTCAACTCTCCTCACCAACTTACAGCAAAGATGTCGAGTTTGGGCTCATTACAATGGTCTCAATGAACAGATTATACCATAATTAAGATAGTTTAAAAACTAAAACAAACAAGTACATTAAAACGAAAGGTCCAATGTAAGCTTATATAATTTAATTGACCACAAAAGATTCACTAACGTAGTGAACTGTGAAGTGAACTGACTTGTTATACCTAGCATTGTCACTAAACATAAATTAGTTCGAGACGTACACCATTTCTGAAAATGAAACGTTTGCGCGATGCAGAACCTGCATTTACATAGCTAGCGCCATCTGCGATCACTCTTATGAACTAACCTTATACAAGTATAATATATATCATCTTAGGTAGGTTATGGTAATGGGCGACCACTGAGGCCGGGGAGAGGAGATTCCTCTCCTCATCTCCATCCGTGTCAACAACTAACGTCATTGGTTATTTCATTTCACACCAACAGTGTGATGGAATCTTATTGTTGAGACACATCTTCACTTAGCTCAGCATTGATGGAGTCCAGGCCTGGTGGTTGAATTCTGCCGAGACTCGTCGTCATCATCGTCAGCAGCCTGTCTGTATTAGTCTATTGCTGAACATAGGCCTCTTTACTACTTAACAATTACAAACATGTTTTTTTTTTAAAAAGCTTACCAGCAATTTGTGTTGCACATTACCCCTCCAACTAAGCTAAATATCCTTGTGTCTGGAGTGGGTTCACGTTCAATAGTGCAATGGGTGGGGATCGAACTTACGATCTCCCGATCGCCAGTCCGGCATCTTATCCATTGGGCTATTGCCGCTATAAATTTTGATTTGTTTCAACTATTTAAAATAGCTAATATGATCCAGCAACAAAATGTTACCATCCAGCTTCAGCTACTGGTTGCAATATAACAATCATTGTAATAATAGTAAACGAATACAACTGTCATCAGTGGCAGCACCATCAACAAGTATTTACGATCTGCTACCGTCTACTGCCATCTACTGACTGACACGCAACTACCGGCCCACATGTCGCGGGTAGTTAACGTTTATAGGACATTTTGGATAGCACCCAGTTTATAATAATTTCAAAGAGAAGTCGGTTTCAAATGAACCAGGTCCAGTTGAGAACCAATTGGTGGAGCGGGAGAACGGTCGGCTTTGATGCCAGAGGTGCCGAGTACAATTACCGCCGTACACAAATGGATCTTTCTATCGAAATATTTAGTGCGCTTTTCACAGTGGGCCTCCGGTGAAGGAACAAAAAAGTTAAGAAACTCCTCAACCCCCGCATGATGGTAGGACACTATCTAATGTCCGCCTAGCCTGCAACCACCCTCAAGTTAGAAAATCTTTCGCCAAGCATCTAATGTGTTCCGGCAGCTATCCTTGAGAGCCAGTTCCCATTCTAGGACATGCTTCAAATAAACTTCAACCCTCTGTTATCTCTTTCTAAATATCCATATCATCGTTTATCTCCATATGTATAAGTAAAAGTAACGAAGACCGTATTTCGGCTACGACATCGTCATAAAGGCTAGCGTAGCAACAAGCCGCGTGAGCGCAGATCTGGGTCAGATCGATGACCCGTACCGACCGACGCCGAGCGAGGCCGATCTCGCACGAACCACAGTATTCTCCGCAGAAGGTTTATAGCACAGTCAGCACCGCTAAATACTACAGAAGTTTTTTATTATGATTTATCTACATGTCTTGATTAGATATATCTATACCATTAAAATCTAGCCTTATAACAACTGGGCTAAGGAGTAATTTGATTTTGACTAAAATTACAACTTAGTATATTACTTAGATTGTGTCCATTAAAACTTTTCTTAATATATCTATTAAGGGGAAGACACTTTGTTCTTGTGTTATTTTAAATAGCGTTCACTATCACTACATTTTGTTCACTACCGCAGAAGGTGATGGCAGAGTATTGCACTGTTAAATACTACAAAAGTAAGTATAATATAAGTAAGTAAGTATAAGTAAAGTATGTCAGTGTAAGTACTCGCATCTTTTGTCTATTGAGACTGAGGTCCAGTTTAATCGGTTCTTGATAAAGTTCCAGATAGTTATCTGACATATGATGTAATACAAAAATATGTCAGATAACATAAGTACCTACTAGCAAGGGCTATCAGGAATCGGTGAAACGGGCTCTGAATCTTTGTGAAGATAAATTCTTAGCCTAAACGCTGTGTTACATTTTAGCTTTAAGATGCTTTACCGTTAGAAAATCGGTTTTTAATAATAACAATAATACCTACTATGTGCAGTATTATTTGGCTATTAATTATATATTAAAGTTGTATCTACTCGAATTATTCGTTGATAATTTTAATTTAAAATAAATTTTACTAATACTTACTGCAATCGTTGTTGCCTTCCAATAAGCTAGGAATTATTTAAAAATTATTTACTGATGTTAAGAGCTACAACGGAAAACCAAATCTACTTTATTTTGTATTGATCTTCTGCACAAAGTTAAACTGTGACTAGACCTACGCGAATGCATTTTTTACAAAAAAAACTTATCTAATTTATTACCTTATGGTGGCCATTTCGTTTTTTAAATGAGGCAGATGTAGGTAAAGCTATTTTTAAATGTAATTTAGTGCGTATTGAAAGAAACGTTTGTCTCTGCCAATAAAATATATAATAAGGTTATTAATAAATAAAAATAATTGGCTATTGAATTAATAGGATTTAAGGATCGTACGACATCAATTTGGATTTTATTGCATGTTGGTGAAAATATATTTTATTGTTTAAATTAGGCGTATAGCATAAAGCGCGCTACATCGTCGATTACATTGTCACTTATAAAGTGCCCGAACGGATGAACCGGTTTTTATTTAGTTTTTTTTTTTTGTATAATAAGCGTTTTCATCGACAGTGTTCTTAGCTTTGATTCATGAAAATCCGTACAGTTCTTATTATAAGCATATGAGTTTTTTTTTACGACGCTATGAAATCAACTTTCATAGTAGGTCTAGGTCTGATCAATTTGAAATTCGGTATCCTGTTACTTCAATGGTATTGCAAGAATATGGTAACATTGACCTGATGCTGGGAGATCAAAAAGTCAAGTCAAAAGTCAAAGCATTTATTCAGTATATGGGCAAATTAAAAATTTGCACTTACACACGTCAAATTACATTAAACAGATCATATTCAATAAAAAATATTATAGATATAACAGAAACATAACTTATTGCTTTGAATTTACAAAAACAAAACAAAGGTATTGAGCCCTTCAGCTTTCATCTAGACGTCGAACGTCACACTTAAAACATATGTTTAATTCTCCTGATTAATGTAGGGTTGCCAACCATACTATTACGTGCACCCGCAACCCAGTGCATGTTTCAGTACTTCAGACAATTTTTATCCAAAAAATTCTGAAATAATGAAACATAATAAATAAATAAAACGCAGACTAATTGCAGTACAAATCATATTCCTCTCCTGGAATCTTCAGAATACTCAACTCCTCACCAACTTACAGCAGATATGTCGAGTTTGCGCTCAGTGAATTGGTCTCAATTAACAGATTAAATAAATCGAAAAATTTATGTGCGCTTTTCACAGTGGCCCTCCGGTGAAGGAAAACATCGTTAAGAAAACCAAAAAATCCCGCATGGTGGTAGGACACTATCTAGTGTCCGCCTGGCCAGCTACCACCTTCAAGTTAGAAAATCTATCACCAAAACCTCTAATGTGTTCCAGCCATCCTTGAGAGCCAGTTCCCATTCTAGGGCTAGCGTGCTTACCATCTTCGACCGCATCATCACCTACCAACAGGTGAGATTGTGGTCAAACGCTAGCCTATAAAGTACAAAAAAAAAACAGTCGGGGGTGGTTTTAAAATTTTGTCTTTAGTATATATGTTCTCAATTTTTTGTATGGCTACTTATGCCTTTATTATGATCGATGTATTTTAACATGATTGACAGGTTTTCCGAAGAGATAAGCTCTTTAACGGTTTAAATAATACAAATATTTTTTTCTGGCAGAAAGAATATACCATGTAACGGGCCTGCCATAAGGTCCAAAATCTAGGAGAGCCTTGCTAAGGACGTTTTATAAAAAGCCATGCAAACGTCATCTCTTACCTTACCAAAGTGTTGATGCAAAAAGCCATGCAAACGTCATGTCTTACCTTACCAAAGTGTTGATGCAAAAAGCCATGCAAACGTCATCTCTTACCTTACCAAAAGTGTTGATGACGTCACATTACCCCTGCGACGTCACTCGTTCGCAGGTGGCAGTGTCACCCTCGAGTGCGACATAAAAGGTCCATTACTGTGTTACACTGTGTCATTAGGGGTGGCCACGCTAACACACGCACTTAGGACACTGTACCAGGCCTCCCTCACTCGCCCATAGCTACTGCGATTTATACCTAAACTTTCGTCACCTGCGCCGGTACTATCTGCCAGTCGGTTGTCACTGCTCACGCGCTCGCATCGTATATTATTATTCAAATGACGGGATAACTGCGCATTCGTATTCTATATTAGAAACGATTTAAGTTTTTCATAGTCATTTTGCGGGTTTGACAAAAAACAAGCACAATATGTTTCGTTTTTTTATGCTACCGATACTAAAATGACAAAACGGCGTAATATTCACTTTCTAGATTTCAAATTCGACTCCTGGTTAGGAATTTTGATGTTATTTTGTGAGGTAAATAAAAAGAATTCGTAATTTTTTTTTTTTCATTGAGTCAACCCTTTACTGTATAAGGCGCGCGATGTACCGGCGCGCGCTGAACGAAGTAATAACAACGCTAGGTCAAGCGCCTTAGACACATTTTTGTTTGTATTGTCTGAAATAAACGTTGGTATTGTGTTTATATAGGGGAGTGAAGTATCTGTTACGTAGTAATTATTATATAATCTGTGACTGTACATACATTATGTTATGGTTATTACTCTTATTATGAGTTTTATCTGATAAAAACATTAGCAAAATAAAAAAAATTGAAAGTACTTTTAAGTATCCTAAAATGTGTTGTTATAACTAAATATTGAATGATGATGATAATTATGACTCAATTAAAATAGAAAATAATTATATAACGCATATAATTGTAAGCAGTAACTAGGTACTTGTATTGAGTAACGAAGCCTTGTAAATTTTCCTTGGCTATTACAACAATACTGCACTTTTTGCACTCCTACCACTCATAATTAGTATCTATTGTGTCTCTTATCAACCCACGGTTGCCTGGAAGAGATCGCTGCTTAGTGATAAGGCCGCCGATTGTTCTCTAGTTAAGTGTTCCTTTTATCATTAATTACTTTATTTAATAAGTGCAATAAAGCGTATTCTATTCTATTCTAATATATACAATAAACCAAAGCCGTTATTAATAATAACCTATTCATTTGATAAGTTCTATGAGGCACTTTTTGTTCAATAAACTATCTGTATGCAAAATAAACTGGCCAAGTGCAAGTCGGACTCGCACTCCTAGGGTCCGTACCACACCGCAGTATTTTATAAGATCGAGCAAAAAATACCACTATCATTTTTCGCCAGCAAAAAATAATAATTAATAAACATTTTATTTCTTATAACGCCACCTAACGTCTAACAAAGGTATTAGGGATCGACATTTCAATATAACGCCATCTATGGGACGTTTACCTATCTAAGCGTTCATAGATGGCGTTACATTGAAATGCCGAAAAAAACACGTCTCTTGTATGGGGACCCTCTATTATTTTTATCTTTATTCTGTTTTTAGTATTTTTTGTTAAAGCGGCAATAGAAATACATCATCTGTGAAAATTTCAACCGTCTAACTATCACGGTTCATGAGATACAGCCTGGTGATAGACGGACAGACAGACAGACAGACAGACAGACAGACAGACGGACAGCGGAGTCTTAGTAATAGGGTCCCGTTTTACCCTTTGGGTACGGAACCCTAAAAATCACCACGATCCATTTCCCCAACGCTACAACAAAGACCAACTATCAAACATCTCTTCCCTCGCTTATATATTTAGGGTAACTTTTACAAGCTCTTCAAAGCCTATTATGAACTTATCTGCCAGATAAATTGCAACGTTTGTATGGCGTTATCTATTAGAAAATTATCTGAAACTTTAACAGGAACCTGTAAACTGTAAACTGGCCCTTAGAGTAGCCGTAAGGTATAACCGCCCCTTTTTCTTCGAGTCAATGCTCCTGAAAAATAAATGCCATAACACCTGGGTGTCATTAGCCGTCCGATTTCAATTCATTAATTATTATACGGCACACCTCGTCCAGTGTGTGATTGATGGTGTCCCTAATAACTCCCAAATCATGGCCGCCCTAGCTGGTCCATAATTGTTATTGCATTAGGTGGAAATGGTGGAATTAATGTTCGTGGTTTTGCTCGCTTCTCTTTTGTTTTTGTTGACAGCAAAGGTTTTGTTATTTATATTTTGGTCAGTTATGAAAGGTACGTGGAAATTTGAGTTTTTGTGGATTTTAGGGCTTGCTATCTTGAAGCTTGTGGATTCTTTAAAGTTTTAGCGTAGCTTAAAGCAGATGCTACGTATAATATGTATATGAAATGTATGTGAAAATCAATGGTAGATCTTTGTGTCTGGCAGCTACAACGACACATGAAGGTTGTGTAGGTATTTCTCAAATTTTTTGCAGCCCTTATTGTCTAAACCAGAAACAGAGAGGTTAAACTTCATGCTGTCTAACTTTAACTTCGATTCTACTAGATACAAGCCTTCTAGGTATATGGAACTATGATGATTTTATTGGGACCTGGTCTTCATCAGCCTATACTAGTCCATTGCTGGACAAAGGCCTCTCCAACTGCACACCACTGAGCTCGATCCTCGGGTATTCTCATCCAGCGTTTGCCAGCTATATAGTGAACACCATCGCTCCACCATAGAAAAGATAATAATATGGCTCCACCTAATCTGAGCCGCCCTACGCCCATCACTAGCCGATCCTCGGTTTTCACTCTTTGTCGACACCTTCCCACCTTCTGAAACAGTTATTATATAATTAATGTAATTATAAAATAAAACAATCAACTTCCATGCCGCGTGAGTCAGTTTCAGTAGCAAGTTTGAGACGTTTATCGTCATATCTCTGGAGATTCTTTATAGATCTCGATGATATTTCATTGAGAATACCTTGAAAATGTACCCTATCAATTAAAAACATAATCATTCAAATCGGCTAACAATTGACGGAGCAATCGCGTAACATACATACAAAAAAAACATACAGACGAATTGAGAACCTCCTCCTTTTCGGAAGTCGGTTGAAGCTAACAAACCGCTACAATAAATGTAACAATCTATTTCGGCCACTAAATGTATCATGTCCTGACCTCGCAGTAGATAATATACTTACATTTCCACATTTTTCTTTGATCCGAGTTACTTGTCATCAGTTTTGTAGGAGACATATTTATGTTCACAGTCCGGCTTGTTGATTGCTTTATGTTTATCTACTATTATTTATTACGTTTCTAATGACACATTTTCATTAGACGATTCATTACTGTAGTATGGAGTATATTATGTTTACGTTGCTTCGACGATACATCGTTATTACAGATTTTACTGTTAATAAAAATATTTGCGATTTTCACAGTTGCCTTCTCAATACACAATACTCAATCGTTTAATGCGTTCATAATATTACATTTAATTGTTTAAGGTGGTCTTAGATATAAAATGACAACATTACAGCCCTGGTAGGGTATCGCAACATTTTTAATAGTCAGCGGACCGGTTTATTACAAAAATTCCATCATTACTATTTATTCATTTTTCATGAATATAAATTAAAATTAAATCATATTATATGTATTATCATTATAATAATATATTGTATTTATGTATTCATATATTTATTTATTTTTATTTCGTTTCACTTTATTTAAGTGTTTATTTTTAATGTTTTGTCATCTAGGTATTCATTGAGCGTATAATAAGCTTTATTAATAAGCAAGTCCTTGAGATTTTTATTGAAAACACTATCCTTTTCTATACTTTTGAGACAGTCGGGAAGCTTATTTAATATCTGTACCGCCATCACATATGTGCCAGAACTGTGAATTTTCATTTTAGAGCCGGGATGAATGAGGTTATATTTAAACCTTGTTTTGTCTCCTCTAGGACCGTCTTTTTTTCTAGAAAAAAAGTTTTTATATTTACGTAGGTACTAATTCTGGTGAAGGAAAACATCGTTAAGAAACCCGCAACCCCCGCATGGTGGGTGGTAGGACACTATCTAGTGTCTGCCTGGCCAGCTACCATCCTCAAGTTAGAAAATCTGTCGCCAAACATCTAATGTGTTCCGGCAGCTATTCTTGAGAGCCAGTTCCCATTCTAGACCTAGCGTGCTTACCATCTTCGACCGCATCATCACTAACCTACAGGTAAGATAGTGGTCAAACGCTAGTCTATATGATATTTTAAAAAAAATTTAAAGCGATGTACCGCTGCTTTGCCCGCATTAACAAATTTTTTGGAAAACTTTGTGATAATTTAAGATCGTTTACAAAACTAAATAAACTGGCCAAGTGCAAGTCGGACTTGCACTCGTAGGGTTCCGTACCACACTACAGTATTTTATAAGATCGAGCAAAACATACCACTATCATTTTTCGCCAGCAAAAAATAATAATTAATTAATATTTTATTTCTTATAACGCCATCTAACGTCTAACAAAGGTATTAGGGATCGACATTTCAATATAACGCCATCTATGCGACGTTTACCTAACTAAGCGATCATAGATGGCGTTACATTGAAATGCCTAATAAAAAAATACGTTGTGTGTATGGGGACCCTCTATTATTACCTAACTAAGCGTTCATAGATGGCGTCAAAAGCCGAAAAAATCACGTTTCTTGTATGGGTACCCTCCTATTATTTTTAACTTTATTCTGTTCTTAGGATTTGTTGTTATAGCGGCAACAGAAATACATCATCTGTGAAAATTTCAACTGTCTAACTATCACGGTTCATGAGATACAGCCTGATGACAGATGGACAGACAGACATATAGAAAGACAGACAGACGGACAGCGGAGCCTTAGTAATAGGGTCCCGTTTTACCCTTTGTAAGTTTGAGGTGTTAATCTCCATATCTCTGGAGAGAGTCAGATCTCGATGAAATTACAATGGGACCGACCACCTTGAAAATGTCCCCAACCAATTAAAAAAAAATTATTCGAATCGGTTCACAATTACGGATGGAGTAATCACGTCACAAACATACATACAAAAAAAACATACACACGAATTAAAAACATACATACGAATGGAGGACCTCCCGCTTTTTGGAAGGCGGTTGAAATGTATCATAGCTACCACAAAAGTAATATTCGCGATATTTGTTCGACACCACGATGAACTGTCCTTGTTGATGTACGAGGGTAATTGGTAACAATTGTGGTAGGTTAGGTTGTTATTGTGGTAGTAAACTGGTTAAAGTTAAGTTATTAAGTATTTTTAAACATATTTAATGTTTTCATGAGTTCGGAAAGTGAAATTCCTCCAACTGGTTATCCAATCATTCCACCCATTTTCTAAAAAAAAAATACCTAAACCGCAGTGAATAAAAAAAGTTACGTGACAAAATCCACCGTCTTCCTATTTCAGTACCATACCAAATTAGACAATAAAGGGTCGATAAAACAGAGAAATCCATTTTATCACCGTTCAATCACCGGCGACGGAACCCCGAACACATCACGAAACGATCATAAACAACAGACTAAAAAACTCGACTCACGTACCCGAACTACCATAAACTGTTACTTTGTATTTTATAGTCATTTGCATAGGAAATTAAGCTTTAAAATAATGATTTTAGAGCTGAGAATGGGTGGGTAGAGTTTAAATTCAATATGGCTGTGAGCCCATCTATGTATAGAAGATATAATCGGCTGTTAGTCGATGCAATCCGGTTACAATGACAGTCAGACCAGTGCAGGCACACCGGTTGGCTCCGAGACTAGCCTAGACTGCCAAGTACCAGAACTAACTACTTATTCTACGTAGGTTATATGTATCGTGCTGTTGTTTCTAGGAGAAATTAAATAGAGTCTGCTGAAGACCATTCTTAAATGTATCTGTACTATTAATGATGTAAGAATGCAAGGTCCTACGGAATAATTTAAAAAATCTGAAGGCTTCGGTCGAGACTCGACAGGTGTCTAAATAAGTGAATTTACCATGTATGTGTGTTGATTGATTTGGTTTAGTGTTATAGTGATATGTATTCAACCTCAGCCAACAGCAATAAGTCAAAAATTAAAGCGCTTCAAACTGAGGTAAAACCTCATTGCCATTATGCCATAGTAAACGAGCCGTGCCCCGCGGTTTTACCCGTGTAGACATCGTCCCTGTGGGAATATCGGGATAAAATCGTGTATTCTATGTGTTATTCCACGGTCATATGCTATCTACACACCAAATGTCAGCACAATCGGTTCAGTAGTTTTAGCGTGAAGAAACTATAAGTAACAAACATACAAACAAACTATAAGTAACAAACATACAAACAAACTATAAGTAACAAACATACAAACAAACTTTCGCCTTTATAATATTAGTAGAAGTAGGATTATTATTAAAATATTTTCATAAAAAAGATCTCTATTACTGAATAGAGATCTTTTTATAATAGAGATAATAGAGATCTTGTTAACTAAATATAATAAATAGGTATTGACTGCAATACCTATTTATTATATTTAGTTAACAAGTTAATAAATAAATCATTTAATGAAGTTCAAAGAGGATTAATTAATTAACAAGTTGACTGTCGGAGACTATGAGAACTTGAATTCAAATTCAATTAATTGATTCAGGAACTTGCAGCCCCTTTGGCGGAGCGCCTGGAGCTGTTCAAAGTTTTAAAAGGGTTAATTTAGGGCTAGCAACGCCCTTGGTTTTACCGGAAAGAAACTGGCCTTCTCCAATCCTATGATCCTATTAACTTTGCTGCGTACATTTTTGTCAGTTAAATGGTATTGCCTTTGTAACTTTTCTGCAGTATCGAATGGAGTCTAAAGTCATGTTTTTAGTAATGACGTAGATCATTTCCTCAAGGCTTGCGCTGAAATTTAGAGATAGTCTACAAATTGGCATTTCAACTTACAACTACTGTACACTCGTAATAGTCATAATAGTATAAATAAATCATAATCTAGATTTGTTTAGTACGCATGAGTGTATAACATTATTTTTTGGGGGTCATTTTCACCCACGGGAGGGTCATTATTGCTTTTCTGCGTCCATGGTTAGATCGTTAGTAACCCTACACATACTCCCTGGTTGGTGCTTAATGGGTCTAAAATTTAAGAAAAAATGTATAATATCTGTATTATATTATTATTATTAGTAAGGCAGAACACAAATAAGCATACACATTTTGAAGTGGGTGGTCACATTCGAAAATATTCTGCCTTTTTTAGTTTTGGACAACAATCTTTCACCGGGACGAGTTTCTAAATTACACAATTAGAAATCTGAGCTTGAAATAACTTCAAAAATGATCAAACAAAGTGATTTAGATTATTAATATACCATCAAAACGCGTGGTCCGAGCAGCTGTTATATTTGTGATGAGTGGTCAAAGCAGAATTATTCAGAAGTGTCCATATTTGACAACAACCACAAATAGGGACAAAACCTGTCGGTGACGTTTGAATCGAGGCAGATATTATGTATGTCAGAAGTATTACGCTCTCAGATGAGTAGAGTTATTAGTAGAGTACTATGTGAATATACCTATATTTGATCAGAGTACTATGCGCCATCATACAATTTAGAGCCTCCGCAGACCACAGACTTTCTGTCGGCAGATAGTTTGGTCAGTATGAAGATAATACAAATAATAATATGGAAGTGCGCATATTATAAAATCGATTAAAAATCCTAAAGATCTTTATACTAATCAAAAACCGACCAAACAATCGGCTGGTAGTAATCTATGGTTCCCAGGCAAACCATAGAATTGCAAAACATAGAATAATATAATACAACAGAGACACATTAATGGACAGCAATTGACCTACTAAATTCTTTAGATAACTTCCTATATATATCTATCTACCTCTATGTAAAGTTTACAACTACCTCTATGTATATCTGAGTTTTAATTAAGTTTTGTATAGGGCCAAATTCTGAATAACAGCATAAATAGAAGAAAGAACCTATTAATCTATTAATTTGATAATATTTTATGGTTGTACGTGAAGTTTAGGCGTTGCTGGCCTCTTCTTATTAATAAAATGTTGTGCAGTTAAACAACGATGACTTTCGTATTAATGAATAATTTATGATCGTACTAAACAAAAAAAACCGGCCAAGTGCGTGTCGGGCCACGCGCAGTGTAGGGTTCCGTAGTAAGTAGCATGTTTTTCAATGCAAGTCTTTACCCGTTATAAACAAGCAACTAGGTACTCCGTCTTTGTCACTTTAAAGGATTTATTCTAAGGATTTTGTATTTGGTACAAAATTATCCAACACCCAAGTTCAACGACTATTACTGCTAAACTAATACATTTTTCATATAATACATTACTTTAAAGTTAAATATTTCGTAAATGGAGCATTCAATCGAAAATTGGTATTAGCAACCCTTAAGTCATTTTAAAAGACCTATTCAACGATACCCCACACGATGGGGTAGACGATGAAAAAAAAAATCATCCCCACTTCTCATATAGGGGAGCTACCCAAAAAAAAAATTTTTCAAAATTTTATATATTTATATATTTATTTCAGCACTTTGTCGGCGTCATTTATTTACATACCCCTACAAAATTACAGCTTTCTAGTATTAACGGTCTCTTAGCAAAACCTCGGACAGACAGACAGACGGACATGACGAAACTATCAAGGTTCCTTGTCAGGACTACGGAACCCTAAAAACCGACTTCACATGCCGCGGTAGTCAAAGTACCTACTGGCTAATTATAATCACATCATCAAAGTATACAAATTTACTTATATCGCTTATCTCCGGAGATAATTGTCGGATCTTGATAAATTTTGAATGGGACCAAACTGGAGGCAAAATCTCTCAAACAAAAAAAGTCTTGCATTTGTTAACCCAATTATGCATTGGTCGGTACTTACGATGAAATTTTGGATTGTGTTTAACAATTTACAAAAATATAAAGTGTGTAACACTTCAAAGAAACATAATATTTTATTTACGCAGTGCAACATCTCTCGTCGGATTTGAAAACTGTAATGATTTCTTCCGAATGATTAACTTAAACAAACTTAACAAATGCAATCCACTAATTTCGTCGTAACGATACTTCGCAAAGTGGCTTAATCGGCAAAGCACCGGAACATGTTATTCCGGAGGTTGCGGGTTCAAGTCCCGTAGGTACAATGAAATTTTGGATTGTGTTTAACAATTTACAAAAATATAAAGTGTGTAACAAACTTCAAAGAAACATGATATTTAAAAAAAGTATTTTTCAAATCGGTTAAGATTTGACGGAGTTCTTTGGTAACAAACATTAAAAAAAAACAGTCGAATTGAGAACCTCCTCCTTTTTTTGTGAAGTCGGTTAAAAATACACCTACTTACCTAACAAAAAATCTAAACATCGTTTCTGTCTTGTAACCCCATGTAATTAAACTCTCGTTTCGTAACAAATGATCCGTTAAATCGATTTGAACCAGCCCCCTGATTCTCAATCATTCGAAAACCTGTTCGAATTTGGAAGCTTCATTTTAAATTTTGAATATTGAAAAAATCGGTGAGCGTATTTTGTCGCGGAAACCTTTCCAATTAGAATCACTGACTTTTTCTAATTGAAATATCAAAAGTAACCGATCGGAGCATTGTTAATTGCAAAGATCCAAGTCGAAGTAAAGACAGTTTCCGAATCAGAATTTGCTTTCGAATGATTGAGAATAACCCTGCTGGTCTCCAGAATCAAAGGATAAAAAAGGTTTATTTAAGGATTCATCATTTATTCATAATGGACATATTTATTTTTGGTTTAACTCCATCCTTGTTTTTGTATTTGAATATTTTAGCACCACTTTCAAATTTAATATAGACTGTATTTGCATATTGTCTTGGTTGAAACTTGTATTTTTAGAAATGTTTTTGTTCATTTGGTGATAGCTTTGAATAGAAATGTTTTTTTTCTGTTCATTGGAAAAGTGTCAAATAAAATTAATTAAAATAATATGAAATTCAACACCAAGAGTAACTGGCGTGGTGCAGTATCATTTGCGTGTCTAATTTAAAAGTTGACACAGAGTGCATAGAGCGAGTTTATTTTGATTTACTAATCAATCAATCAAGTTGAAGTCTACGCAAAGTTGTATGGATTTATATATGTTACCATTGTTACCTATTTAGCATACTAGATGGCGCTTATTATTTACCATACAAATCTGCGTTTACTCCAACATAAGCGAGTAATGAGATTATTTATACCATCAAACTACCATAAAAAAGGCAGACGGAGCCGTGCCTAACACCCGAGTGAACGCAAGTTCAGTAATACTAAATGCTTGAGTAATACGCATCCGCGCTCAGTTTGCTACCAAGCGGCAGCAGGGAAGGACGCGTCCGTGCGGTATTACTTTGCAGCGTTGCTTACGTAGTAATCATGCCGTATTGACTATGCCGGACTGACCGCGGAAACTTATTACTCAAGCATTAAGTATTACTGAACTTGCGTTCACTCGTGTGTTCGGCACGAATCCGTCTGCCTTTTTTATGGTAGTCTGAGATTTATACCATACTTATACCTATACTTTTATAAGTACGCAACAATGTAATAGCTGTTAATGAACCATACGTAATAAATAAATATCGTGATGAGTAAGAAACCAA
The DNA here is from genome assembly GCA_954871355.1 of Cabera pusaria. Taxonomy (NCBI): domain Eukaryota; kingdom Metazoa; phylum Arthropoda; class Insecta; order Lepidoptera; family Geometridae; genus Cabera; species Cabera pusaria. The sequence continues at coordinate 25,156,821 of OX940901.1, read as the reverse complement.
TCTAAAGAAAGTCGCACTAGGCACTCTGGTAGCTGTCGCTATTTACAATCAGTCGAGCATTTTGCTTGTCGTAGTATTGATTAATAATAAAAAAACAGTAAGTATACCTTATAGGCTCGTATAGGAAGGTACCACTAAATTTCTACAGGTGCTAGGAGAATAATATCGATGTGCAAAGAAAGTAGGCGAATAATATCCAATCTGCTGACATAACCTTAGGATGTTGCGACAGCACAGCCTTTGAGAGTCAGACCATTCTAGAGCTAGCGTGTTCATTATCTTCGACCACATCATCGCTTACTACTACCCGGTAAGATAGTGGTCAAACGCGGACTATGTGATATAAAAAAATATATAAAATACTTACATTTTCCTAATAGTTTCTTTGATAATATATCCATAATAATATGTATATGTACCTATAAATGTGTGTTAGTAGGATATCCTACTTATATTATAAAGGCGAAAGTGTGTAATTATTTTTGTTACTTCTTCACGCTAATTGAGTGAAATTTGGTATGTGGATAGCCTAGACCCTAAAATAATACACAGGATGGTTTTATCCCAATATTCCTACGGTTACGATGTCTATGCGGGTAAAATCACGAGACACAGCTAGTTCCGAGTGTTCAGACATAAGCCCGTTCCACTGACCCACCCCGTGCAACACATAACGCCACACAAGTCCGGGTAATCCAAACCCTATAATAATTACTAACCCCGGTTCATCTCACGAGCTCAATTTAAATGCATTATTAAAACTGCCGAGATGGAATATTAGAGCGCGCTGAAAAAACACGTTAATTAACATCCCACCGTAAACTCGGGTTAAATTTAACCAGAGGGTACGGTGGGATGTCCGCCTTCGAGAACAGTACCTGGGCGTTTATTTTTTTAATTCTATTTCTTTGAAAGTTTAGTATAATTATTGTTGTTGTTATGTTGTTTTCAGCTATTAAATGTTGTTGTGATTTACTTCCTGTGAGAAACAATGAAGTTTGAAGACTGTAAACGGCAAACTTTCGCGATCTGAACACATAATTATAAATATTGAAATAGGACTTATCGCCTAGGACTATCAAAACGTCGAGTTGAATAAAATTAATGTTTTAGCGCGATAAGTCCAGTATTTTAATATTTATTATAATAATGGTAACGTTCTTGACTGTTCACACTTCAAAAATCAAAAAAGAGTATTACCTAAACAATTATACATTAGATTAGAAGTCGAAAAGTGATGTGTGTAAGAACTTGAGCGTTCAGCGGTTCCTAATCTTTGCAATCTTGTACCCCTAAGAACGGTAACATTTTAGATAATATCATCGACAGGTTATAATTTTTTAATATAAATCTAAATTTAATAGGGTATAATTGGATATATAGTATATTACTGACAAACTTGACTTACAACCCTCTCCGGCTTTTAAAATGTCATAAATAAATACAGTAAGTCATGTTACTCATGCAACAGGCACTGCAACAGGCTGTGCCATACTAATAATAATAATAACCCATACCTTACTCTAGTTCACACAAGGAAAGGTTCGAGTATGAATGAGCCTAAAATTCTCGACTAGCCAAAACATCATTATTCTTATTGAAATATAGAGAGCTCTCACAAGCGATAATCGCATACGATACGAGTTTATAGCCTGGCTTTGTTCGAGACCTGCCCCCTAATCACGAAATTTGACAGTTGATTATTGAATGAACAAAATGAACTAAATGACGGGGACGCAGCTATACAAGTTGTATCGCTCCATCTCTGTCATGTTCGATCATTTCAATCCCTATCAAACTTCGTGATAGGCCTGCTGGACGCAACAAGGTTAGGTGTATATGAAGTAAAATTATTCGCCAGAAAATGGGCAAATTGTGCAGTTCCTCCAAGTTGAATAAAATAATTTCTCGCCCTCTCCGGTAGATACCTACTTATCTATTTGTATGTCAATGTGCGCAGACTCGGTGTATCGCCCACGTTATCTGCTGACGTCACAGGGTTTATTGACCCCTTCAATATAAGAGTTTTATGTAGGTTACCTATCCATTAAGGATGGCTTGAAGCGAGACTGGGAGCATACTTACTCCCTGGATACCTAGAGTTTTATTCCACACAACTGTAACTAAAGCATAAGAAAATCCTTTGTTTAAAAATAAAAAACAATGAATTTACTGGTAGTTTGTAACCTTTGTCTGAATACAAAATGATGTTTCGTTACCAACTAAATGTTCAATCTCCGCCGTGCACCAATGGATTTTTCTATCAAAAAATATATGTGCACATCTCACAGGGGCCCTCCGATGAGGGAAAACATCGTTAAGAAACCTCCGACCCTGCATAGTGGTAGGATACAGTCTAGTGTCCTCCTGGCCAGCTACCATCCTCAAGTTAGTAAATCTGTCGCCTAACGTCTAATGTGTTTCCGGCAGCAGTTCTTGAGAGCCAGTTCCTATTCTAGACCTAGCGTGCTACCATCCTAGACCGCATTATCACTTACCAACCAAGGTGAGATAGTGGTCAAACGCTAGCCTATTCAATATAATAAAAACTACACAAGCCATTCCGTCTACCGCTACCAATACTTATGCCTAGTACCTAGCAGAATATTATTATTGACTATGTCCTGATACAATGTTAAATGTTATGTATTTACTTTCTTCGATTTCTTCGAAAACTCGACAAACCCCGTATTCGCGAGTAGCAAAAGCTTCATAATAAATCATACGGTTTCACATTCTCGTGTGAATTTTCGTTGCGTAGACACGAATGTTAGGCGCGATTTTTTTAATTTTTTTTTATTATATAAGGCAACAGGAAAAAACATGACACTCACCTGATGGTAAACGATGACGTCTACCTATTACAGATACAGTGGCATGTAAAATTCTTAATAGCCAAAATTGTGCTTGTTACCTTGAGACAAAAGGATGTTAAGTCTCACATACCCTGTTATTTCAATGGACTCCATTGAACGTTTTTCAGTTTGAATGGCAAAGTCTCCATTGAATGGAGACTTTGCCATTCAAACTGTTAAAATTCAAAACATTCCTATTTATAATCGAGGAATTGGGGTAAATAATACTCAGTTTACAGAGTGTAATTAAATGTGAAGGCTAGCTGCGAATCTCATCTAGTGGAGCTCTGATGGTATCGTCCATGCCCGGAATTGGAAGACAGCAGTGAGACGAGGCGCACAACAACCGACATATTTCGCCCAATCTATACGGCGCTTCTATCTCAAACCGTCTTGTGAATTCCATCGGATGGCAAACGTTTCATCATGTTCTAAACATGATTGGGTTATGTCGCTAATTTATCTAAAAATCAATAAAAAATGGCACAAAAGAAAAAAATATCAATTTTTTATTTGTAATTAGAAATGTGGATTACACTTATATCAAATAAACACTTTACGAGACCTTTATCATTCCCCCAATGCTATTATGTGTGACCACAATGTAGCTCGTCTCCATTTTATGCCATGTTACAACTTAAACCTAACCTAAGCTAATCTTGCAAAATTCTTTTGGATAGAAACATTATCATTACGGTCTGCATTGGCCCTCTGGATATAACACAATGTACTTATATTGATTAGGATTTTTTGATGCAATAAAATTTTGATGATCAATGATTTTTGTATCCCCAATTATGAGACAGCAATTGACTTACTCACTCGCAAGCTGTTCATATTTTTAGAGATCCGCGGCGATCTAACTGACATTTTTAAAAGGTTATCGAAAAAGATAGGAAAAGGTAGGATGTAGGAGTCTTGTGTTGACCTCATCCAAATTACCTCTTAGGTTCTTCTACATAAGCTCCGACCATGCATCTCATTCATCCTCGTCTGCAATCAGTACTTTCGACGCTTTCTTCCGTGGTCGTTTCCCCTGCATGGTAGTTTGGAACACAATGTTATCGACTTTGTTCATAACTACCGTCCTGTCGTATTCACTCAGTTTCATCAGCTTATGTGCTAAGAGTTGGCCATAAAGTTGACATTCAAGTTGACTGTCGTTTGAACTGCTTTCTCTTTTAAATTCTTTCTTTAGGAGTTTTAAAGACTCTTCTTCAAATACATCTACTTCTGCGATTCCTCTGCATTTACTGGTATCTTTGGGCATAGGTTCTGGCGAATGTTTGGTTTCAGCCTCGTCGCTGTCGTACTCTTGGACTATCAGGTAGTTCCTCTCAGGACTGGCTTCCTAGAAATATTTTTAATATTACTGTCTTATTCATACTATGCTGCATTATGGTAAGGTTAATAGCGAGTATTTTCAACAGACTTCCAAAAAGGAGGAGGTTCTCAATTCCTCTGTACGTTTATTTGTATGTATGTTACGCGATTACTCCGCCAATTGTGAACCGATTTGAATGATTATTTTTGTTACGGGTACGGTTTATCTCCAAGGTAGTCCCATTAAAATTTTATCGAGATCTGATTAGTACCTTTAGAGATATGATGATAAATGTCTCAAACATGCAACTGAAACTGGCTCGCGCGGCATGGAAGTCGGTTGTTTTAGTTTTTAAACTATCTTTATTATTACCACCATCGCATACTGTGAAGATGTGTGATTTGACTCAACATTTGTGGTGAGGCTTCTGCTAGTCCACTTTTTAGTGTTGTTACGAACGCACAACCACCTTCCCACTATCTCGCCTATTGTGTCACTATAATGTTAAAGTCTTTACTTTAGCATCATCACATAAAGCATCTTTATCCTTTTAGATGGTATGGAGCTTATGTGAGAGGTGAAGATGACAGTGAAATGAGACGCAAATTAACAGACATTATTGCCTCCTCATAGCGTGAGTGTCTCAACCCGTCCTCCGAACTGGCTACCACTGAACATCACGCCGAAACATGTTAAACCAATTGGCGAAATGTGTTTGTTTGATGAGTTTTTCAATAAACTAAAGTTTATAGATTTAAAGTCGGGAATTTAACGTGATTTACTAGTCAATATAGCGATCGACACATGATGAGGCCGAAACATACGTCGATCGCTATATCGACATCGCGATATTATAAGTCACGTGATATTTAAAATAAACGTGAGTTTTTAATAATAAAACTAAAGTTTACAGAGCTAATAAATGGCTTTGTCTCAAAATAACGCAGCGACGTTATGCCATGTAAAACTGTGGTTACCTTATGCTTGTCACATAATATGAGCAGATGTCATTGCTTAGGTTAACTTTTTTCTTGTACCGTTACGTTACCAAATATTATAAAAATAAAGCATTGAAATTTGAAATACAACGTACAGTACACTTTTTACAACAGTTTTAGATTGGTAATATTGTAATACAGAAGTTACTCTAAGTCATAATGGTGTGAGACAACTTGCAATCCGTACAGTACAAATTATAAAATAATAATCTAGCGACCCGCCCTGGCTCCGCACGGGTAGAACAAAATAATGTTTATAGCACAGTGTGACTTAAACCCGCACTTTACGCACGCTTTTCCGTGACTTAAATAGTCGATTATTGCACGGCGCTTAACTTCATTAACTTCACGCCGTGCAATCATCGACTACTTAACTCACACGTATTGTAATATACCTACTATTTTTTGCATCAGCTTGTTGCGTCGAGATGAATCTTCAACAATCATCGTCATATTTCAACCAATTTACACAAAACCTTAACGAATTATACCTACTCCTAAACCTTCCTTATAAATCACTCTGTATATTGATGAAAACAGCATAAAAATCCGTTCAGTAGTTTTTGAGTTTATCGCGAACAGACAGACGCAGTTGGGGACTTTGTTTTGTAATATGTAGTGATACAATTCTTTAACCAACCTTTGCTTCCTCTTCTGTCGTATTATTACCCTCATAAACATCTGCTAAAAATCTATGCATGGTATCAAACGCAAACCAAGTCGGCTTCATTTCCTCTCCGTTCTTCGCAGCTTTCTTCATCCTATGTATATGAGTTCTGTAATACGCCATCAGGCTGTCTCTTTTTCTCTTCATCTCTTCGATAGAAATGTCCCAGCTAATAGCGTCTTGTATTCGGTTCCACGCTGCGATGCTATTACTTGTATGCTTGCGGTCCTCGTGCTTCGGATTCCATACGACGGGCTCTGATTCAAACAGGTGTAGGAATTCTAGCACCTGTTCGTTGGTCCAATTCATGGTCAACATTGTAATATAATAGCAGCGACTAAAACAAGAAACGCGTGTTATTCAAGTGCGAGCTATGCGGGAATAATATTAAATTGATAAATTCATCTGTTGGGCAATAAACGAGCGACTCACAGTGACAGCCGGACACAAAATGGCGGCCGCGATGCGACGGATTTATCGTAAATTACGCGCGAACCTTCGTGGTGGTTCGTCAATATCACAGGCCTTGCGTCGGGCGGTCGGGCGACAACTGACGCAAAGAGCGCAGACGCGGTGAACTATTCGCGTCGCACTTCGTCCGATAACACTTTATTCCCCGCGTTTTTCTCGAACGTTCGCAAAGATTAGTTCGACGTTGTTCCCGCGCCTTCGTAAAGTTTAAAGGCAAGTTAGAAAGAGACGCGGCTATATAGCGTTTAGTTATTTTTCTGAGATAGGTATAGCGCTTGTGTATTATTTTTTACTTCAAAGTATTGCTGATACGAACGACGACCAATATATGTTTATTAGCTTAGTTCATTCATTGTAATATTGAAAGCAGCAATAAGCAATAATTATTAGGTAGGTACCTAATGATTTGTATTGTATGTAGGTAGGGATTCTAGGCGAAAAATTTTCATTCTTAAATTTTATAGTTATATATCGAGCAAAAAATAGCACTATCATTTTTCGCCAGCAAAAAAATAATCATTAATACACATTTTATTTCTTATAACGTCTAACAAAGGAGTTAGGGATGGACATTTCAATATAACGCCATCTATGGGACGTTTACCTAACTATGATGATAACGTGAAATGCCGAAAAAAACACGTTTTATGTATGGGGACCCTCTATTATGTTTCACTTTATTCTGTTTTTAGTATTTGTTGTTATAGCGGCAACAGAAATACATCATCTGTGAAAATTTCAACTGTCTAACTATCACGGTTCATGAGATACAGCCTGGTGACAGACGGACAGACAGACAGACAGACAGACTGACAGACAGACTGACAGAAAGACAGACAGACGGACAGCGGAGTCTTAGTAATAGGGTCCCGTTTTACCCTTTGGGTACGGAACCCTAAAAAAGACGGCAGTGCAGGTACTAACAATAAATTATAATAGCGCAGGTACTTATCTTAGAGTACAATCCACATAATTCGACTGTGGGAACACGTTTCCGAATTAACTGGCAGTAAAAATCCGCTTTGCGGCTGGCACCTAACATCATGCTGGAAAACCGATTGGCGATTTGTATTTGTTAGGTGGGTGGTTCGAGCCATGACTGAAAACTACCAATGGTCACCTATTCAGCACTGAGGGATCACAAGCAGGACAATGTACAAAATTTGAAAAAAAACTGTGAAAGAGAGCAAGTCGGACTCGCACGCGTAGGGTTCCGTAACACAGAGATTATTTTATAACTATAATTTTGAGCCACCAAACACTTAACTTTGTTTTTCATAGTGTTTTTATCAAAAACAAAGTTATATTTGCAGTCGCTATATCTCAAAAACCACTGACTGTATCTCGTTCTTAACCAATTTTCGTTGAAGTTTCGCTTTCAGCGATAAGGCCGCCCATTGTAACACTTATTAAATGAATGCCTTGTATGTTATTTTTTAAGTCATGAGGTGTGACAATCAAAAAAATTCCATCTATCTATCTATAGGCGTATAGCTCCATCTCCCTCTATTCAACGTTCAATGTCTTTCTTTCGTCCAGTGTGGAGTTTGCATAATGCAAATAGTCTAATTTTGACATAATTTTGAGGTATTTATCTCCATATCTCTGGAGATACTTATCAAACCTCGATAAAATTACCATGGTACCACACTTGGGATATCTCCTTTCCAACAAAAAAAGAATAATCAAAATCGGTTCATAAACGACGAAGTTATCCGCGAACAAACATAAAAAAAACATATATACGGTCAAATTGAGAAACCTCCTCCTTTTTTAAAGTCGGACAACACATAAATAACATTACTTTTATTCTCGGACCCACTTAATATAGGGTGATTCGTAAAACAATGGCTTCGCTTAAGTGCTTTCTAAAATCCACAAACATTAAAAAACTAAGATCATTATTCCCGCCATTTTTCCATAAAAATTGAATAAGTGAGATCATAAAAAAGCGGCGCAGTTTTAATGAATGTAATAAATAACTTTTTAAGCGTAAACAGGAAGTTGAGAAATTTAGTTTGATTATAAAAAGTTCACATCCGGCCGCGGAATACAAGTCTTTAATTATTTTATATGATTTACTGTATTTTGTGCCGTTATTATACATTTCTTTGACAGTACACCTCTCTCATCGCCATCAGTATCTAGTAAAAAACTAAAACGTAGAAAATATTATCTAATAAGTACGTTCCTAAAATTTTATTTCTATTTTTTTTATTCTTTATAGGCATGCGTTTAACCACTATCTCACTTGATGTTAAGCGACGATGTGGTCGACGATGTAGCACGCTTGCCTTAAAGATACCTATTCGTGGCTTGAAGACCCCCAGATGGTACCTTTCCGGAAACACAGACCCAGGCAAGGAGTTCCAATCCCTGGTTTTACACCGTTGCTCTATTAAGTGCTAGTGAATTAATACATTTCTCAAAAAAAGTCTTGACAACTTCATTCAATCAATCGAGTCCTACACTCTCCCTTGTAGGGGAGTGTGATCAACACACTCGAGGTGTAACCTCCTTTGTGGGGTAGGGCGCCGGGGGTAGTACAAGCGCAAGTGGATCAACGCCCGCAACCGCAGTCACGCCCAGTATCGCCTTCTCTTGACACTTATATTTATAAAAAGCTCCCTTATCCTCCTCCCATACTAATTTGCTCGTCCGGAAGGTTAACATGGGCAGAAGCCCATGTTAACCTTCCAGACAAACTGTAAGGTCTGCCTGAAGTGCGTGACGACCGAAATAATTATGATTCTTGTTCCAATGTGCAATGAAGCGGCTATATCCCACTGGCTAAGGCATCGGCACTGTCGGCATAGACATCGAGAGGTCGTGAGTTCGATCCTCACCCATTGCACTATTGACGTGAACCCACTCCAGTTTGCATCCCACCCACGTTGCATTTGCTAGTAAGTGTATATGCATGCAGTATTCATGAACAACTTGATGCCCATTTGAGCTTTTCTCTTTTAGCTGGAACCTGGGATGCCTGTTTCGGAGCAGACCTTTCTGTTTCCAACATGAGTCAGATGCACTTTAGTGATAAAGGATGGTTGTCTTTTTTCAGCGTCTTCATGTACCAGTAGCTCGCTTGCAGTAGACGGACTTCTTTGTCTAAACGATTTTAGATGTACTTAGGCTAACTGGCCCGAGTATATCCGTATCTATATACGTCGAAATACTGTAATTACTGCACTTCTTCCCCGACCCTGAGTTCCTACCTTAATAAATAAGCTTTTAAAATAATCATTCAAGGGATATTTCCGTAATGATACGGAAATATCCCTTTAAATAAATTAATAAAAATGTTACGTACCAACAAAAAAATTGGCACTGATCTATAAGCGCCATGCGCCATTATTATTCAAACTTCAACAAAATGTATCGCATTATTTTTTCACAAGATTGTAATATAAAGTAGCTGGCAACAACGTCCTCTTTCCGAAGATCGTAAGTAATGGGGAATTCTCTTCCTTACCTTGGCATTAAATGGGATTCCTTACAGAAATAAACTGACCTCCAATTATATGTAGAATAATATTCTAGAAGCATTTGAGATGTATTTATGGCGAAGGTCTATTTACATTATACAAAAATGAAGTGAATAAAAACGTGATAATAACAATCTTGTTTGTCTTCGATTGTACATTACGATCCATAACAACTAGTGGATATGTGTCGATTATATTACACACTTGGAAAAAGATTAATTTGAACTTTTTTACATCTGATAGGCCAGAGTTTGACCACTATCTGGCCTCATGGTAAGCGATGACGTGGTCAAAGATGGTGTACACGCTTGACCTAGAAAGGTCTGACTCCCAAAGACTGTGGTGCCGGAACACCGTAAGGTTATAGCGACAGATTTTCTCCTTGATGATTGTAAGCTACTTCTTAGTAAGTCAGGCGAAACATTGATATAATGCTTCTACCACCTGTGGAGTAGCATCCATGAATGCACATAGAAAATACATTGGGAGGATTTGATCCGACGACCAGGAACGATAGATAGCTTGCTTTCGATCCAGGAGGGATCGAAAGCAAGCTATCTATCGTTCACGCCATCAGGGCGTCGTCTTTATAACCTGTTTTCCTTCAAAAAAATATGGACGGCCCGTTTGTGTAAAGGATAGATGTTTTTTTACTTTCTTACTGGGAGGTCGTCACCCTAGCCCTGCACCAATGGATCTAGAAAGATAGAAATGTAGGAGCATATTATATCGATGACTTGCTACCAAGAAGTGGCTCACCGCTATCGATTCGAATATCTGCTGCCATAATATTACGGTGTTCCGGCAGCACACAGCCCTTGAGAGTCAGACCTAATTCTAAGTCAAACGTGTTCTCCAACTTCAACCACATCATCGCTTACCACCAGGTGACATAGTGCCAGCCTATCCTACTTCCTACTAATATTATAAAGACTAAAGTTTGTGTGTGTGTTTGTTACCTCTTCACGCTAAAACTACTCAACCGATTGAACTAAAACTTGGTGTGTAGATAGCCTAGACCCTGGAATAACACATAGGGTACTTTTTATCCCGATATTCCGACGGGAACAATGTCTAACCCGCGTAAAACCGCGGGACACAGCTAGTCGGGTATAAAAAGAACCTCGATTTGTGTAGTAGGTCATAAAAGCGTCTTTCACTGTAACATAGCACGGTGACGACACAGATGTATTCATCGCGGCAGTTTATAGCGCACTGACAGCTTAGTTTCAGTTTTTATTTTCATTCTTCCGGGTTAATTGTCTCGTCAATTCTGTTTATTTCGTTTATTCTCGTCCACTTTTTCTGGGTTTCTTAATATTGCTAGAGTTTATTTTATTAGATCTGTACATACTTGTTTAGAGGTTTATATTGGGATCGGATGTCGCCCTCAAATGTCCAGATTTGACCCGAACATACATACAATCAAACATTGCAAGTTAAATAAAAGCTTGTTGATCTCATTATTACTTTTTGAGTTGAGTGAGTGCTTAAAAGTTAACAATTAGTGAAGAGTTTGAACAACGCAAGAATATTCATTTTTATAAAGTATTCTTACTGTTAGGGATATATTTATTTCTTTTAAATTAGGAAGCTTACCCTACTCCATACTTCACAGAATATGCGTGCGGTAGAATAAACGCACCGCACTGCTGTGCGCACTCGCACATATTTTAACCTATTTTTTAATAACAAAACTGTAACAATAAAAATATCATCTAATGGTCGGTTTATGATGTCGGTTTATTGAAAGTTTATCTTCTCAGTTGTACTGTTATTGAATATATAAACCCTCAATAAATGTACTCAGAAAACGGCCATTAGACTATTCATTATTCTGTGCCATTAGTCAATCGTCAATCTATCGTTTATGTTAAAATAAATGTGTAATATAATTACGTCACATTTTTAATTTTTTCCAGAGCACCTCTAATATTCAAGTAAAAAGTAAACAAGGAAGCCAAATATCTAACATTACATGGTCATGTTTTCAGGAACATTCGCTAACGAAAATAACGAAAGTAACGACGCGCGTAAATAACGAGCTCACGGCCAATTCCTGAATGTTTGATGTCAACGTCACGACACGACATTCTCGAGTCAGTGCGTCATTTGCGGGGAAAACAATTATTATTGTTACCACAATGTGACTTTTCTATGAGTATACAATTTAATAAAACTTTACGCTTAAATAATAATAAATTCAAAATTTTAGACCTCCCCGAATGATCTATGTATAATCTGTTCATTGAGACTATTCCAATGAGCCCAAACGCAACATCTCTGCTGTAAGTTGGTGAGGAGTTGATTCTGCAGATTCCAGGCGACCTCACAGCATCAGGTCAATGCTACCATGTTCTTACAATATCGTTGACGTAAGAGATTACTGAATTTCGAATTGATCTAGAAAATTGCTCATAGTCTCAAACCGGCTGAACGGATTTTCATGAATCAAAGCTAAGATCACTCTCGATGAAGACACCAGTCAAACAACAAAAACTAAATCAAAATCGGTTCAGCTGTTTGGGCACTACAATGCCATAGACTGACACACAGATACTCGGATATACACGTCAATCGTATAAAACCCCTTATTTTTGCGTAGGGGGTTAAGGAACCGATGTCACAGATTATATAATAGTTACTACGTAACCGATGTCTCGCCGCAAGAGTCATTTTCAGCCGACTTCCAAAAAGAAGGAGGTTCTCAATTCGTCTGTTTGTTTTTTTCCTTTGTGTGTTTGTTACGCGATTACTTCGACAATTGTAAGCCGATCCGTCCTATTTATTGTTTATCAAGATGTGATAAGTATCACCAGAGATATGGCGATAAACATCTCAAACTTGCCACTGAAACTGACTCGCACTGCATTTGAAGTCAGTTTTTTAGTTTTTAAACTTTATTTATAGTAGCAAGATGTTCACAATAAAAATATAATACAACTACATGACTCGGGATAACATGCGCAATGTAGTGAAATGCTACATATTGGCAATGCAGATATTAACGTGTTTTATATCCGCCTGTTAATCACCGTCACTAACCATCACGCATCCATCTTACTTGCCCTAGTGTTGAAATACTTACATTTTACTAATAAGCTACGGTAGATCACACTTCTAAAGAAAATACTTAGGTGACCACCACATCTATATAAAACAATTATACTTTGCGGGAAAACAGATTTTTCTACTATCCAACAACTGATAGTAAAATCTACTGTTAGTTGTCGACTGTCCCGACCTAGGTTTCGACTGTTAGTTGTCGACTGTCCCGACCTAGGTTTCGTGCGTGTCTGATGTACTTCCTCGGGAGTTTACGCAGCAATATCACGTCAACTACTGACGACGATGGCGACGATCTTACCACAGATCTTACTTCGTAAAATCTCAAGGAAATGAACGAAACCTAGGTCGTGACAGCCGACAATGTTTCGTCCAACAGTTTTTCTTTTCTACTATACTATGATACTATGACACGGTACCAAACCATTCTAACCGTGCAGCGATTTTAATTAATCTTTATCTATTCTATGTGAAAAATATCTATTTAGCTCGGTGTGAGTGGTGCGTGCGATAATTTGCGCGATAATTCGGGCAACGTGGGCGGAACGCGATCGCTGACCTATATTCTACGTGTGGTCTGGACTAAATCACCGCATAGAGGAGCGTGTAGAAGGGACATGTTGGTTAGGTTAGGTAAGGGCAGTAGTAATAAATAATGTCAACTGTCTAACTATCACCGTTCATGAGATACAGCCTGGTGACACACGGACAGACAGACAGACAGACAGACGGACAGCGGAGTCTTAGCAATAGGGTCCCATTTTACCCTTTGGGTACGGAACCCTAAAAAAATCTTTAATATTAGGTATTAGGTTGAGGGCCTGGTGGCATAATCGGGAGAATTGTCGGCTTTGATGCCAGAGGTACGGAGTTCGATCAATCATTCATTCGAAAAATCCATTGGTGCACGCCGGGGGGTGCACCAATGGATTTTTCTATCGAATAATTTATGTGCACTTTTCAGAGTGGCCCTCCGGTGAAGGGAAAACATCGCTAAGAAACCAACAACCCCCGCATAATGGTAGGACACTTATCTAATGTCCGCCTGGCCAGCTACTACCCTCAAGTTAGAAAATCTGTCGCCAAACATCTAATGTGTTCCGGCAGCTATTCTTGGGAGCCACTTCCCATTCTAGGCCTAGCGTGCTTACCTTCGACCGCATCATCACTTACCAAAAGGTGAGATAGTGGTCAAACGCTAGCCTATAAGATATAAAAAACAAAAAAACAAATAATATATACTAGAAAATAAGGGTAAGCTTGTTATTTTACAGCACTCTTACCGCGGTTCAAATATTAAAACTTTGAGTTAATTTTTAATTCTAGATTACTATATAATATTAAAATTATATATAATATTAAAATTATATATTAAAATTATATTATATTTATTATTATTTTTTATCGTAATATACTTAATATGAAATTAATTCTACGTATATTGTAATGCTTGAAAATCTAAAGATAGCGAAAATTATTAACAGTAGTTAAGATTTTTAACTCGGGTGCTAGTAGCGTGAGATATTATATGTGTGACTCAACATCTATATGTATCGGGTAACAGGCACAGACCTAATAAAAGTCAGACGTCATCGATTATTTACCATCAAGGGAACGTCTTATTCGAAATCATTGTTTTCATCGCAAATTATCAAGGTTTTGGAGTTTACTTCTTGATGCATGTGAGAATTTTATAAGGAGTGAAATTAATACATATGTTATCTCAAAAGCGATAAGTTTAATGTCAATGTCAATCTTCTGACGTCATATTCAAACACAATAAAATATATATTAGGTAGGTATATTAACAGTAAAAATATAATGTGATATCTTCGAGCATTTTAATTGAGCTCGAAGAGTGATATGGACCAAACTGGATTACAATGGAGATTAAAATTGAGAGTGAGAGAGAAAGAGAGACTTAGTTAATTTAACTTCACTTGTTGAGCACAAAAATACTCTGACATATTTTAGAAGTCCTTATGCTCTAAAACCGGGGTGTAAGGGAGCACAAATAACAAATCAGTGCTCCCAGCCAACCTCACCTGCCCGTGGTGCATCTTGTTAGCCAACAAACGAGGCTCTGGCGACCGAAAAATAGCGGCATAACCATTTCATAATTATGACGTAGTTAAATCTTACTGGCCGGTGACGGGCAGCAGCGTTACCGGTGTGAGAAGATACGTCCTGCGATCGACAACCCGCCTGCCCAACGTTGGCTCAAAATGACATGGAAAGTCACAAAGAGCCAAAGATTAGGCTCAGTGGCGTGTCTTGGGGGAGGCCTACGTCCAGCAGTGGACTGATACCGGCTGTTGATGATGATGTTCTATGTAGAACGGGGTATCCTTGGGACGTGTCCTGAGCTGTAGCGTAGTATATACCACTTAAGTATTTTATGCCCGGGACTCAATTTAACGTTCAGAAAACAATTAACATTTCATATAAGCTTATGATTCCATTGGTTGGTTGACATAGAAAACTAATCCTTATCTCTAAAGTGTAAGACTAATTTCAACTTTATTTATTAATTATTTAATCAAATGTATAACTATATATACAATATAAACTACTCCTAAAACTATAATACAGACTATATAAAATAACTATATAAGCTTATTAGTTTTCTAAATACTTAAAACAAATGTTTAAATGGTTTCACAAACCGAAAATAACCACAAAAAATCAAATAACATGATGTTTATTTAAATGCAATGTTAATTGATGTTATTTTATGTAAATAACTGTGGTTTATTAATTTTAGAACTGGTTTCGTTATTTCTAAATTAATCCCCGTGTCGTCATAATCATAGGAAATCATATTTTATGACTGCGTTGACATTTTAATTAAAAATGAAAAATCTTGTAGCTGTTGCATACATCCAATTTAAAACTGGTACATTAAGGTCTAATGGTCACCAATGTATTGATAGCTATAAAAAAATTGAGATTAGTATAGCTATTCGTACAATTTTGTTTATATAGGGCCATTATCACCGGTCCCCGATAAAACTTCAGTTACCTGACATACTTATAATGCCAAACTAAGTTTAAAAAAAAAATTATATATAGTTAAGCGCTTGTTGACCACTGTCTTAACTAATATTAAGTGCCGATGCCATCGACGATGTAGCACGCTTACCTAGAAGATACCTACCTGTTCACTTGCTATTGGAAGACCCCGAAGATAAAACATACGTACGTATTAAATAAATATAAGTATTACATTACAAACATAGATCCTAGATTGTGTAGTATATTTTAGTGTTTGTTCTATACATGGATATAATTATAAGAGTTGTAGTGTTCTTAAATTGTTTTAAGATTTACTAGTACATTTATGGTGTTATTCTTGAAATACAGTGTCCCACAATTCGCTCAACGCAGGTTTTAAACCTAGTGTGAAACTCAGAGCTCGATTAACAAGTAATAAATTCTCATCAGGAACCGGTGAAACAGGCCCGTAGTTGTGTGTTATTTTTCGAGTTTAATTTATTTTAATGTGTTCTTTGGATATTAAATGAATGTATAACCTGACCTAATTGACTGTTGTAAGTAAGTGCTGGGTATGACTGTACCATCAACGTACTAGGCACTACAATATTCTACTGGAAGACAGTTAACAAATACATAATAGATTATAGCTTTAACATGCCTAATTTATTAAAACAGTTTTACACTCACGGGCTAATGTGTTAACCTTACTTTTTAATATCACATATAGGCTAGCGTTTAACCACTATCACACCTGTTGGTAAGAAATGATGCGGTCGAAGATGGTAGGTAGCACGCTTGCCCTAGAATGGGAACTGGCATATAGGCTAGGCTCTCAAGGATAGCTGCCGGAACACATTAGATATTTGGCGACAGATTTTCTAGCTTGAGGGTGGTAGATAGCTGGCCAAGTGGCCACTAGATAATTCCGATAATAGTAATACCGGCGAAGTTATAAAAATATACTTACAACCCATGATTTTAGGAAAAGTATACATAGGTACTTACTTATCAATATATCACAAATAATCAGCAAAGTTCATAATTGCCACGATAATTTGAAGTATAAGAACAAGTTTCAGAAAAAAAAAAAAAGTGTGTGTACTGATGTACACGCGTTAGAAGTTATACTTCTATGGCGTATGGAAAAAAATTACTATAATATCGTTTAAAAACTAAAAAACAACCGACTTCAATGCCGCGCTATTCATTTTCAGTACGAATTTTGATATGTTTATCTCAATATCTCTGGAGATATAAGTATCTCCGAGTATCTCCTATCGAGGTATGATAAGTCATACCTCGATAAAATTACCATGGTACCACACTTGGGATATCTCCTTTCGAACAAAAAAATAATTGAAATCGGTTCATAAACGACGAAGTTATCCGCGAACAAACATTAAAAAAAAAAAAAAAAATATATATATATATACGGTCGAATTGAGAAACCTCCTCCTTTTTTTGAAGTCGGTTAAAAAGGTTTTATTAACGTAAAAATATGACGTATACAACTTGAACATAGCATGCCACCTAGAACTAACTTCACGGTGTAGAATTTAAGTGTCGGTGTGCGCGCGCATCGTACCTAGAACTAATTTCACGGTGTTAAATTTAGGTGTCGGTGTGCGCGCGCATCGTAAAAATTCACTCATTCATCATTTTTCTCTATCGCGCCAAAAGAAGTATAACTTCAAAATTAAGTAGGTACCTATTTGTCTCCTCTGCACTATTCGTCCGTCGACGTACTACGTTGTAACAATAAATACTAACAATTCGGAAGCGGTCGGAGTTGCCCTACAATTTTTATATTTCGCAAGTGATACATTTACGTCATGCGGAATATATAATACGATGCGCTGATTATTTTAATGTTCTCGTCTTGGTTCAAGTATACTTTGATATTATTATGGTAAATCATACATTTGTGTGTTGGAATGTGAGGAATTTTTTGAAGTGAAACCTCTTTTGGCGTAATGGGGTAAAATTTTACGGTGTTTACGTATCGTCACGGCCCGAAGGCAGCAGAAGTGACGTGAGCGTCATGTTACATTTAATAATTACAAACTTATTATAGACCGGCGTAACTACGAAGACGTACCTAATTCGCAAAAGTATAATAGATGGAGTTGTTAAAAAATTAATGTGTTGAGATATAAATTGAATAAACTTGGAAGATTAATTTCTATCGCGTAGCTTTCTAAGCACTCTCTTTTTCAACCAACTTCCAAAAAGGAGGAGGTTCTCAATTCTCAGTATTTTCTAGGGTACCGTACCCAAAGGGTAAAACGGGACCCTATTACTAAAACTCCGCTGTCTGTCTGTCTGTCTGTCTGTCTGTCTCTGTCTGTCTGTCTGTCTGTCCGTCTGTCACCAGGCTGTATCTCAGAAACCGTGATAGTTAGATAGTTGAAATTTTCACTGATTAAGTATTTCTATTGCCGCTATAACAACAAATACTAAAAACAGAATAAAGTTAATAATGTAAATTGTTAAACACAATCCAAAATTTCATCGTACCGACGGGACTTGAACCCGCAACCTCCAGAATGACATGTTCCGGTGCTTTGCCAATTAAGCCACGGTGCGAAGTATCGTTAAGACGAAATTAGTGGATTGCATTTTGTTAACCCAATTATGCATTGGTGGCGCCATCTATGACTACTTATTACGTAAGTTAATCATTCGGAAGAAATCATTACAGTTTTCAAATCTGACGAGAGATGTTGCACTGCGTAAATCAAATATTATGTTTCTTTGAAGTGTTTCACACTTTATATTTTTTTGTAAATTGTTAAACACAATCCAAAATTTCATCGTACCGACGGGACTTGAACCCGCAACCTCCGGAATGACATGTTCCGGTGCTTTGCCAATTAAGCCACGGTGCGAAGTATCGTTACGACGAAATTAGTGGATTGCATTTTGTTAACCCAATTATGCATTGGTGGCGCCATCTATGACTACTTATTACGTAAGTTAATCATTCGGAAGAAATCATTACAGTTTTCAAATCCGACGAGAGATGTTGCACTGCGTAAATCAAATATTATGTTTCTTTGAAGTGTTTCACACTTTATATTTTTTTGGCATTTTAAGCACCGGAACATGTCATTCCGGAGGTTGCGGGTTCAAGTCCCGTCGGTACGATGAAATTTTGGATTGTGTTTAACAATTTACAAAAAAATATAAAGTGTGAAACACTTCAAAGAAACATAATATTTAAAGTTAATAATAATAGAGGGTCCCCATACAAGCAACGTGTTTTTTTCGGCATTTCAATGTATGGTATGTGTATGGTATAACTGTGATCGCTTAGTTTGGTAAACGTCCCATAGATGGCGTTATATTAAAATGTCGATCCTTAACACCTTTGTTAGACGTTAGATGGCGTTATAACAAATAAAATGTTTATTAATTATTATTTTTTGCTGGCGAAAAATGATAGTGGTATTTTTTGCTCGATCTTATAAAATACTGTAGTGTGGTACGGAACCCCACGAGTGCGACCAGTTTTTTTTGTATGTTACGCGATTACTCTGTCAATTGTGAACGGATTCGAATAATTATTTTTCCCCTATCGATTAAGGGGTACGTTTTCGAGATAGTCCCATTGTAATTTCATCGATATCTGATAAGTGTCTCCAGAGATATGACGATAAACGTCTGAAACTTGCTACTGAAACTGACTCGCGGAGCATTGAAACCGGTCGTTTAAGTTTATAAATTATCTTAATTATTTTCGGTTAAATAGTATAGTGAAGTCATAGGAAGGATAAAGTTTCCAGATAATTATGAATAGCGGGAGTCTGAAATAGCAAGGGTCTGGGCTGGTCGTTTTGATTAAAATGAATATGCGACTAATGAACGAGATGCAATTATACAGCTGTGTGGCTGCATCTCTCTCTATTAGATATTTGCGATGTCAGAATTACTAATTAATCACGCTTCATAATTAATCATACGTAGTGCCAAGGAATGGAATTCCTTGCCGATGTCTGTGTTTCCCAGTAACTATAACCCCGGGGTCTTCAAATTGCGAGTGAACAGGTATCTCCTAGGTAAGCGTGCTACATCGTCCACCGCATCGTCACTTAACATCAGGTGAGATAGTGGTCAAACGTATATAAACGTATACATATATAATAAACTATCTAGTGTAAAAAATATATCAATGTAAAAACTACTAGCTCAGCAATTTTGCTGCAACTATTCGCCTGAAATTAGTCAAAAAATCTTCCTAGTTATCGTTGGTTAATAATATCTTTGTACATTTCCCTCACAAGAATCTCTATCGAGAAACAAAGTTGCACAAAATAAAATCCTCTCACAATTTGTATGGACAACGGCTCCGAACGTAAACCCAAATCATCACCTGATTTGATTTGCAAAGCGTTTCGAGACACCCTGCTTGTCCAGGCGGATTACAAGCGAAGCCGGGGGCGGAGGCCTACTTAGCAAGCCCGGGACCCTGCTTACCATATTTTACTAATTAAACCTACTGAATACTTTCCTTCGAGCTTTGAGTGTTGGATAGGCTTGTTGGATCGAGAAGCTGTGCTATGTTATCTAGAAAATTGTACATCGAAATGGTATTTTTCTAGTAATGATACTAAGGGCCAGTTTCACAGGTTCCTATTAGGAACAAATCTGACAGATTTTTGACAACTTTTACATTGCTTCATCTCTGAATCGATCAGAACCTTTATCAGCCTATATTATATTAAATGTATATGCAATGGTATGATTTATGGATGGCAAACAAGCAAGCAGCTCGACTGATGGTAAACGTTCACCGTCGTCAATAACACCTGCAATATCTGGGGGATCGCAGGTGCATTATCTATAATTCTTTACTAACTCGTTTCCAATTAAAATCACAATTGTGAGTGCAGTGGTAACCATTTACCATCCATCAGGTCGGCCGCATGCTTGTTTGCTGGTTTCCGAGGTGGTCCCATTGTAATTTTATCGAGATATGATAAGTATCTCCCGAGATATTGACTCGCGGGGCATTGAAGTCGGTTGTTTTGGTTTTTAAACTATCTTAATTATTACTTAACTAAACTAAACTAATTAAAATAATAAAGCTCAATATAAAAAAACGCATACTGATCATATCAATTTGGCTGATTATATCTTCACTTAGCTGATCAACGAGTGGTCGCCATCCTAACAGAACTTGAGTGTTGACATTTTAATGCTGTTTAAGTCTTATTTGCATAACAGCTTGCGACGGACATTTCTAAACTCCGTTTATGAGCCGGAACGCAATAAAGGATGCTTTTAGAGTACTTTCCACTTTCAGCAGTTTTGGGTACCTACTACCTACCTATCACAAAAATGTTGATTACGTTGAATACCCTATTTAAATGCGATGAGAAGAACATTTATTTACAGTAGATTTTGGACTATATGAAAATTTGTTAATTGTAAATATTACTTGCCAGTTATAGTAAGTTAAATAGATCTTACAATCTTAAATAGTTTGCGGTTGACGGCATAAATTATGATCATCATCATCAACAGCCTATACTAGTCCAATGCTGGACATAGGCCTCTCCAACTGCACACCACTGAGCACGATCCTCGGCTACTCTCATCCAGCTCTTGCCAGCCACCTTGAGAACATCATCGCTTCACCTAGTCTGAGGACGTCCTACGCTACGTTTGTCAATTCGGGGTCTCCACTCAAGAACTCATTTACCCCAGCGGTTGTTGGTTCTTTGAGCCACTTCAGCATACTAATTCGATGAGCTAATAAATACGCCCAAGAAATTCTTTGCGATTCTTTTGTTTTCAAAATAGTGACCTTATTGTGAATCCATTTGATGGTATTGTAGGTAATATACAATATACATATATTATATTATATACGAATATAATACATCAGTGGCTAACCCATATAGCTGCATTTATTAAGTATTTTCGTTCTTTCTTATGAATTCGTCAATAAGGCACCAGCTATGGGGCTCTGAACTAATACGTATATATACTACATTTGGAGCATTTACGGTAAAGGTTCGCAAAGCGTGGTGGTAGTGGCAGGTAGGTGTTTTGTCACTATTCCAGGCATTCCAGGGCGGAACGCTGCATACTTGATTTAGTATCTTAAAATTTGATGAAAACTCTCGAGCAGCTCTCAAAATGACTCTTAAAGCTTATAATATTCTTACACCAATAATATTAAACAGCTATATTTCCCAAAAACCGTCAAAAACAATCTAATTACGGGGAACCTTCTGACAACCTCATCACAAAAGGGAAACGAAGCCAGAACAAACGACAGAAGAAAAATTCAATTTATTTATTCCAATATTGATAGTACCCTCGTTCCCTATTTAAATTGGTGAGGGCCTGTCAAGACAAACAGAGCCGGAAGCAAGATCTGCTATTTGTCTATCTTATAGCTGTCGGTCCTTTGTGCTGGTAATGCAGTAGCTCAATTTGAATTTAAACCACAGACCTAAGATTTACTACGTTATGTCAGTCGTTGATCTGTGGTCAAAATTGTGTCACAGATTATAGAGATCAATGAAGTGACGATTTAGTCTAAGCTGAAATCGAGATTGTTTGGAAGGGAAATATTTTATTATTCTAGATTGGTAAGCGTATGACCACCATCTCACCCGATAATATTGACGATGCGATCGACGATGCAACACGCTTACCTAGAAGATGCCTGTTCAATCGCGATTTGAAGACCCATGGTTTGTAGGTAGTTACTGTTAAACACAGATACCGGTAAAGAATTCTATTCCATGGCAGTCGTCCACCATAAAGCGATGGCTCAACAAGGTACGTCATGTTGTCTGATAGAAGAAAGGTGATAGTAAAGGAAGTAGGTAATGCACTGTAATAATCGAGATGTAGTATTATCTTCAAAGCTCAATTCTGGCTCTGACGACTAGTAAAGACATAACTCTCGGGCTGAAAGCATAATATAATACATGTATCTTACACAAACACAAGTAAGTTCTGCACAACCACAGTACACAACGATCACCTTATTATCTTGTTACTGGACAATCTATTATGCTGCCCAACTCGGGCCGTATTATGTGGATCCGTGCTTAGCACAGACCCGCTCTTAGCATGAATTGTTGTCAATCAAACGGAGAGCGGGTAAGTACTCGAGTAACGTTCTAAAACGTTCTAGTAACGTTCTAGAAGAACCGGCCTTAGTTCTTTTTAACCTAATTCGACTGTATTTTTTGTTATTATGTTTGTTACCTTAGAACTCCGTTAAATCTTAACCGATTAGAAAAATTCTTTTTTTGTGTGAGAGATTATGCCTCCCGTGTGGTCCCATTCAAAATATATCGAGATCTGATAATAATCTCCGGAGATATGGAGATAAACAAATTTGTGTACCTTGATGACATGATTATGGCAACTGGCTATTTTGACTATCGTGGCATGTGAAGTCGGTTTTTTCATTTTGTAAGTACAATCATAAATCATATCTTCTACAAAATATACTAACGAAATTTTCGTTTGTTCTAATTGCCCTACTGTTTTTGTATGTACTGTCCCTTGGCCCTTGGCGCTATATAAATATAATTGAAGGTCCGAACAAACAAGCTGCGACCTCGTTTGAATAGTAATATCGAAATGAATGCATTACCTTGGAGCTGGCTGTTGACTTCAGCTGGTATCTGGAGATATTGTACTTGTTATAATAAGATAATCATTTTGTACCTAGCTGGTACCTATAATCGAGGATATGTCTATAATTAAGATAGTTTACAAACTTCAACAACCGACTTCCATGCCCCGCGAGTCAAATCTCGATGAAATTACAATGGGACCACCTCGGAAACCAGCAAACAAGCATGAGGCCGACCTGATGGATGGTAAATGGTTACCACTGCTTCAGTACTGCACAGTTTCAGTAACAAGTTTGAGACGTTTATCGTCATATTTCTTGAGATACTTATCAAATCCCGATGAAATTACAATGGGACCACCTCGGAAACGTACCCTACCCTTGTACTATTCATTAATCGCGTAACATACATACAAAAAAAACATACAGACGAATTGAGAACCTCCTTTTAGAAGTCTGTTGAAAATGCTAGAGATCGATGGCGGGAAACGAAGTTTGTACATTTTAACTGAAGATCGAAATGACAACAGTTTTTGGAGAAGCCAGTTGGCGTAAAGAAGCATGACTTCTAAGTCAGAGGTTGCCGGTTCAGATCCTAGCACGGGTGTTCGTAAGGTGGTAGGAGCATGCAATGTCCCGCCTGACTTACTACCGAAAAGTAGCTAACCGTCATCAAGGAGAAGCTCTGCCGCCATAAACTTGCAGTATTCGAGGAACTAAAAGCCCTTGAAACTCAGAGTATTCTAGGCCTAGCGTGTTCACCATCTTCAACCACATTGTCACTTACCACTAATAACACTTATTTAGAGATGAAGAGAAGAATATGTAGCGTGAAGCTTTCTTAATCTTCGGTTGCTTTGTGGGAAAGCGCACCTTTGTAACAAAATCTAATCTCTATTAGTAAACCATTTATAATGTCGATTCGGCAGAAACAGCTTCTACAGAAGCTCTAAGTAGGTAAAGTAAAAACACAAACAACTTTAAAGTTCACGCTTCTACTTAAAATTTTCCTATTACCTACTTTGCTGCCATAAAAATATTCCGTCACCCATCAAATAAATGCAGTAGCTGTCACACTACGCTATAAAAACATGAAGTTATGGACAAATTATACTTGCCATGCGCCTTTACTGCCTTTACGCCGGATTAGTTTAAGCAATACAGATTGGAAGATATAGAAGGCTTACGATATGATTTACTTGTTTTGTTAACTGACTTCACAAAAAGGGTACTCTCAATTTATGTATTTTTTAAATTATATTCAGAACTCTGGCATCCGTTGACTAAATGGAAAACGTTCGATGTTTTTATACCAACCACCCAGCGGCTTAATATCTTAGACTTTGAGTATGCTCGTAAAAAGTGAGTATCTACCTCCTCTTTCTCTGAAGTCGGTCAAAAAGAGAAAGCTACCACATACTTTCTGTATATACCCTCAATCATTATATTATGTATAGGGTAGGAGCAAATACCATATGAAATAGTTTCCATGCCCCTGGGAATAAGTAGGCTAAACAAGAACACGTGGCAAGCCCAGCATAACGACAACTACCCGGTGCATGGTACCTATTGAACTTTACAAACTCCACATAAAGGCCATGTCACACTGCCGTAAAGCTCCGAACACGTGCCTCGGCATAAAGGGGTATGCACACAGCCGCGTCGCCCGGCGCTTACACAATGATGCATGGCTTTATTTGCTCGAACGAGGTCATTGCTTCAAAGAATATATAATTTAATTTATGTAGAGCAGACGAAATAACAAATATGCTATATTATTTGCCTATTAGGGACCATCCATAAAGTACGTAACGCGATAAGGGGGAGGGAGGGGGTCGACGAAGTATGAAATTATGTGACAAGGCGTGGAAGAGGTCCTAAGTTTCATGACGTCACATTTCAAAATCTAATACTTACATTTTTTTAGTGTTAACGAAAAACTTAAATAATTTCCAACTATTGTATAGTTTAAATTGTTTTGTTGGATAATTTTGGAATTGCTGTTATAATTTAATAATTTTTTGTCAAGACAAGTCAAGTCAATGCATTTATTCAGTATATGGGCAAATTAAAAATTTGCACTATCACACGTCAAATAACATTGAATAGATCATATTCAATAATAATTATTATAGATATAACAGAAACATAACTTATTGCTTTGAATTTACAAAAAAAAACAAAGGTATTGAGCCATTCAACTTTCATCTAGACGTCGAACGTCACACATAAAACACATGTTTAATTCCCCTGATTAATGTAGGGTTGCCAACCGTACTATTACGTGCACCTGCAACTCAGTGCATGTTTCAGTACTTCAGACAATTTTTTATCCAAAAAATTGATGAAATGAAATAATGAAACACAATAAATAAATAAAACGCAGACTAATTGCAGTACAAATCATATTCCGGAACTGATTGTCCGTCTATCAGCTGCATACTACCGTCGTAACAGGCAACCCTAGATCTGCAAACAAAAGATGAAAACTGATTTACTGTTGAATCTACTGGTGTTTCGGAAGTAGTTCGGAAGAATCAGAGAAGAAACACCAAGAAACTCTATGGGGCTTGTCACTTATTTTAATTCATTTTTTTTTCTAGATGTAACATTGTAAAATACGCTTTGCTCACAGAAGTCATCAACTGTGACAAGGACGGGGAAGGGGTATAAAAATCACAAAATTAAAATTAGTGTGACTTACTTTATGGGTGACCCCTTGTGAAATACATTATTAACGATACATATTCATCCATTGTTTTGATATTTACTTATTTTTATTTAACTTTTTTATTTTTAGTTACAGCCAAAGGTGGTCAATAACGGTTATAATTTTAGTAATCGGACTACTATTCTGAGCACCAACCAATTACCAAAAATGCATATAACAACTAACTTAACAAACAAATTGTGAAAATGTTGCAAAATGACTATAAAAAGTTTAACAATAGGAAAAACTTCTACACATTTTTGACTCTTTAACTTTCAATTATCATCAGGAGCTTGCGTCTTACATATATAAAATACAAAATAATCTATTTAACAAATACACATTGACAGATCATACACATGTCTTGTGACTGTCTTGCACTAGGAGCAGCCTGTACCGCAGCTGCAGGTAATCAGTTCAGAGATGATTCAAATGAATAGATGCATTACAAGTCAGTTCATTCAATACTATATATATATCACAGAATACATAATCCAATGTACACAATACATAATAGATAGACCTGTCCAATTTAACTCAACCAAACACGATTCTCGAATGCAATGCATCATTTAATAGAGCCTTCTTTTTCAATAATAGGCACTTAGTATTTCTTTATAAACAAGTCGCTTCTGTTGGATTATTGATCTTTGCCAGTTCCAAACTGAAATCCTTTGTACAACATTAAGTAAAGCCGGAGTAGCGTGGGTGTATTTGTACGTGACCTTGTAATTATTTCGTTGATATATTGGCAGTTGGCACCAATGCTTGGGACGAAGCGCAAATATTTAGCCCCAAATGTGCAATATGTATTGAACCTTATCGCAGGTCATTGCGATTTTTTAAAATGGAAAGTTTAACCTATGCATTATACAATAGTTACAAAGTTTAGCGTATAACGGCTGGATCGTTTACAATGCGATTTGGTATTTAAGTTAGTATGAAAGCTCAAAGATCCAAATCCATAATTTTTTTTTCCTTTAAAAGGCAGGCAAGCGTTTGAGCATTATCTCACCTGATGGTAAGTGATGATGCGGTCTTGGACAGTAGCACGCTAGTCCTAGAAGGGGAACTGACTCTCAAGGACAGCTGCTAGAACACAGTATATTTGACGACATCTTGAGGGTGGTAGCTAGACAGGCGGACAGTTGACAGTGCATGGTGGTAAGACCCACCATGCAAGAATCGTTATACATTAATACAAGTTTGACCACAATCTATATCCTGCTATTTTACTAAGACGGGAGTTTTTGACGATATTTTCCTTAACCGGAAGGCCAATGTAAAATTCGTATTGGGATTTGAACCCGCTACCTCTGGCGTTAAAAGTTGATCGGTATGCGTTTCTCTAAGTTGTGTTTCACTATTTCACTTTTTTTATACAAAAATTGTCTGAAGTACTGAAACACACAGTTACATGTATAGTTGGTTTTAACCTACTTTAATTTTTTTTAAATATTTTGACGTAAAAGATTGGATGACAGCTGAATGGTTCATTACTTTTTTTTTCTAATTCAAAGCGTTAAATTCTGCTTTTGCTATGTTTACATGATAATTGGTTATGATTTATGATTTTGACGTGTAATGTGCGTTTATTAATACTGCCTACATACTGAATAAATGCTTTGATTCTTGATTGTTTGAAAGCCGACCATTCCAATGCACCACCGATCTCAAACTCGGTCTAAACCTTAGAAAAGTTTATAAAACTCCGTGAATTATGTAACAAAAATATGCCTACACTAAAAAAGCTTGGAAGGCAAGCGATCAATAACAACTTACACTAAGTACAGCATCATATGTTTCTAAGACTATTGTATTATGTACCCTAGTTAAGTTGTTGTTGTTTGTTCAAAATAAAGCATTCATTCATTCACATTTAACAAAAGGCTTCCAAAATTCTTATTCCAAACCTAATACGGCGATAGAGAGCGGAGTATATAATATACATAATCTAGGGTAATCATAATGGCTGTCAAAATATACAGAACTGGCACTTCCACCATTAGGTGGATTCTGGCAGAAAAGAGTAAATTGTAATTTAACACACAATTTCTGTTAGTACAGTCACAGAATATATAATAGTTATAGTACAGTCAAGTTACTGCGCACATCTAGATGGCTCAGGTTGGATGCAGTGAAGTAATCCAAAGTATTGCATGCTAGAG
Source organism: Cabera pusaria (assembly GCA_954871355.1). Lineage (NCBI taxonomy): Eukaryota > Metazoa > Arthropoda > Insecta > Lepidoptera > Geometridae > Cabera > Cabera pusaria. Next base: position 25,128,471 of record OX940901.1, on the reverse strand, counting down.
TATCGGTTATGGGCAGACGTCTTCGCTTACCACCAGGCGAATTTGTTCCTTGTCCTTTTAAAATAAAACAAAATAAGCCTTTGTTGCTGTTTACAAAGTTAAAAATTATTGAGAGAGAATTAATTAAAATGCTACCGATTTGCCATTTTCTTTTGACGGTCGGTGCTCTTCAAGACTAACAGCTTGTCCTTCGACAAGGGCCTACTCTTAAGATTTACATTTCTTCCTAAGTCTCGCTAACCTGACCCATTATAAACCAGCATCTCTTTGAATGCCATCTTCCCATCGTTTTGTTTGTCGCCACGACAAAATATGTAAAGGGCGACAAACAGATAATGCTTTATTACTATTAAGACTTACGTGTTTGTCACCCTTTACTTCTTTTGTTTTTTACCTTGTCTTTTTAGCTAATATCAAACAAAATTGCCAGAGTGGCATGTGTTTTACCGTATTTGTCATAGATAAAGTCTAAAATTAACTCGTATCAAAATATATCTCACACCAAAAAACAGTGTGATTCCAAAATAAAACGTTTATTAATTCGATGTTTAGAATATAAATTAGTAATTGTAGTTAGTTTTTATAAATTGTTTTGGAGCGGCCGCGGCGCCGTGTTAGAATATTTAAATTTATAAATTTATTTATATATGCACTGCCTACGCTGTTATTTAAGTTGATACGATCTTGACGTGCAAAGCTTTGGACTTTTTAGTTGTTTTTTTGGATATCTGTTAGGCTAGCCTTTGACTACTATCTCGCCTGGTGGCAAGCGATGATAAGATCGAGGATAGTGAACACGCTAGGCCTGGGGCCTTATTCAGTATGACCATTTTAAAGTCTTACCGTGCCGTGTTACGTTATCTCCGCGTTATGGTATTCTCTATGCCAATTAAAACGCGGTAGGGTAAGGTTATGAGCGCGTTTTGAGCTGTCAAAATATCGTGACATATGAGGACGTGTAACGCGCGTGTTTTGTATAATTTACCTATCGTGTGGCATTCAGAATACAATTTTTCAATAACGTAACGTGGCGCGTTAAGGAACGCGTTATCTCATTGTTCATACTGAATAAGGCCCCTGGAATGGACTTAGGCAAGCGTTTGACCACTATCTCACCTGATGTTAAGTGACAATGCGGTCGTCACAAAGATAGGTTGCTGCTATTCATGTATATAAAATTAGCTAATAATGTAAGTAACTAATATTTAAGAACATTTTATGAAAGATAATAAACGATTTATTTAATATGATGCTTCTACCACCTGTCGGAATGATGTATTTAAAGTTGCAACTTTAGTGTTGTATCGTGGTAGGAGATGTAGTCCACTGCTGGACATAGCTGCTACTCCTGAGGCGCATGTTCTGAGCTTCATCTTTGACTACTTATTTATTAAACAACTAAATATTTATTAAGCGGCAATAGCCCAATGGCGTCAGTCTGGCGATCGAGAGGTCGTGAGTTCGATCCCCACCCACCAATTGCACTGTTCATGTGAACCCACTCCAGACACAAACATATTTAGCTCAGTTGGAGGGGTTAACAAGATAACTAATCATGTGCAAACCACATTGTTAGTAAGCTTTAAAAAATATATGGGAGTAAATGAGGGACAGTAGTGGTCAGTAGAGATGTATACCTGGAAAGTCTGTCTGTGCATAGCTTAAAACTGAATAACAAACCCCCCGATCTCTTAAAGTTTATCAGATGAAGAAGTTGTTCAGACAAAGAAGCTGGGGCACAAAAAAATGTTGTGACTTTTTGAAAATTCTTCGAAATGCTGAAATATGATTATTTTACGTCTTCAATCGCTCCTGAAGGACTACTACTAAATAAAAAGACTCTAGAATCTTGAAGTACTCTTCTCTATCCACGGATGCCTAATGAATGTCAGACCAGCCTATCTATTATCCGTGTTTAGGTTTGTCATTGTCAATATTACCCCCTACCTCTTAATCTACTACCTCTTAATCTACTACCTCTTAATCTACTACCTCTTAATCTACTACCTCTTAATCTACTACCTCTTACTCTTCATTAGAGTTACAACGGAACGACAATATCGGTTGTTATCCTACATCGGAGTTAGCACCATTGTTGTACAAAACTAATTGTTTTAGAAAACTAATTGTAATTTAATATTATGTTTCTTGAAGTGCAGAGCACCTGAACGTGTAATACGGGGGGTGCGGTATCGAGTCTCGTCGGTACGACGAAATTTTGGATTGTGTTTAACAATTTAATTGTAATTTGTTTTTTTAGCCTACGGTGATATAAACTTTTCTAGTTATAATGTGTTCTCATGTAAGTGACTTTGTCTTAATGAGAATAAAGATCCATAAACATAATATTAGCCGCAAAGGTACCCACAGTGGCTGAGGGCTCTTTCAATTTAGGCGTTTTGTGCCGGTTATTATGATGATCAATTACTCAATTGTTTTTACTGTGGCTTTAAGATACTTAGATACTTAGTTACTATTTGTATTATCAGCTTGTCTGTCTGTTTGTGCAAACTATGACATCATGTGGCGCCATCTACACTTGAGTTTGTACTTCTCACTCTTCTGATATGTTTAACCAATTAGTTCGAGGATTATTGAACTAGTTATACAAACAGTATAAGTATTGTTATTTAACCAATAATAATGAAGGTCTTTATTAATTATTTGTGTAATGATTTGTTCTAAGGCTTGTAGTCTCTTTTGTAAATAGGTAGGTACTCAAGGATTATATCACGGCAAATGTATAAGGAAGGTACCACACCAATCAATCGATCAAGAGTTGTCACAACAGAGCATCGTATATAATGTTGGTATGTGAGCGGGCGGGCGTACCTCAGTAGTAACGGGGGAATACAGCCAGCATTTTGGGAACTTTACCTACTGGTAGTAGTTTGGTAGACTAAATTTTAGTTTAATTTTATTGATTTTGATTAAGGTTTATTTGTTTGTTTATAATTAGGTAGTTTTAAAAATATTTTAATGTATATACTATTATGTAAATAACTTCTGTAAATAAAGTGCCAATTTCTAGCTACGTAGTTTTGCTTGTTACAGTTTCTTATCATCGTTTACCATCAAGCAAACAGGGTGCCTTTTAGCTTATTTCATAATGAAAAACAAAACGAATCTTAAGAAAAAACACCTTTCTTACAAATTTATTTGTATAACACGTGCTATCTCTTATCGCAAACCTAATTTCCTTGTCTCGTCTCCTACCTGACATTTTCAACTTTACCACCCTGAAAATACGGAATAGTAACTATTTTTTTATTGCTAGTCTACGTCTTCGTAACTTTTATTTTGAACTTTAACTGCATTTAAATAAAGGTGTGTGAGGCACCGTAGAAGTGACCTAAACTTTTGGATTCAACTGTTTTATTCTTGTAATGAAAATCGCCTTGTGTTGATTTGTGTTGCTTCCGTGTAGGGTGGATATATAACTGGCGTAATAGGAAATAACCTTAATATCCATCATCAAATGTAAAAGGATTGTTGTACGTGAATCAATTAAAGTTGTACCTGTCTGAAAAATCTCATCATCATCATCATCATCAGCGTTTGCAAGTCTATTGTACTATCTATTAGTTTAGGAATATTTCGTGTAATGTTGACCCGCTTCTACATAATCCTACGCTCGACAAACATCTGAGTTCGAGCAACGGATTGCACTAAAAACCAGCCCTGCGGAGATTCGTATCTCCGCAGAATAGTGCTGAGTGTACTCAGATTGTCAAAACTATATCTTGTGATTGGAAATGAAATATGTTATCTGTTTGTTCTGACAGTAAAACAATTTTTATATTTCTTATCTTTATTATTGTTAGACATATATGCCACTACGATTACCAGATATTATTTCTTAGATAATCATTTGAAAGATTTCATTGATAGTTTATCTAGAATAAATAAAATTTTAAATAGAAGTTAATGCGTATTATAATCTAAAAAAGTTGTAAAAATAAAATATTAAAACATTGCAAGTTCTAGTGGTTAAACAAATCGAATGCCAGAATTATTTTCAAACCCATCGACCGCAATTGGTTTTCTTTGTCAGCACAAATGTAGGCCAACAATCAACTCTGTACCATAGACTCAGTAATGCGAAAATATTCATTAATGTAACTTTGTACTTGGCGTTTTATTTTTAAACATTACATGCATATTACAAAGCAATTATGTTTGACACGTTGCCACACTGCAGTGAGGTAATTTGTGTTTCTATAGATTTAATTAAGTCATTGTACGATGCATTATTTAATATGTAACACGCACGCAGTTGCTTATAGGTACAACCTCAATATTGTTTTGGTTGTGCACTTTGTTGTCTAATGTACTTTATATTATATCTATGGCAAGTCTTGCATTGTCATGTTTTTCAGAACAACTCTTATTTGTTACATGTTCTGACGACCTGTTACTTGCATATTTTGGATAATGTTTTAATATATCACAAGATTCTCAGTGGCTAAGTCTGCGATGGAAGATTTAAAAGGTAAATTTAATTATTTGAATTTCGTGAATGCCATCAACTTTCCATAAATGACAACCAGCTTTTTAGGCTTCTAGGGTGTGTGTAACGTGATGAAATGTTAGATAACTTATAGAAATATATGTATTGGGAATGTTGCAAGGCACGGTAGCACTTCTGCTATACCATTTGTAGCGGCACCACTATTATGATTATTATTCGTCCATGAAAAAGAAATATTTTACGGTTCAACGGATAAAGAGTTCACTGAAATCACAGGGTAATTCGCAAGATTCTTGCAATTTCAGAATGTTGTGTGCCACAGTGTGTTAGACGCTATCGCTTACCACCAGGCAAGCGTTTTGCTTGTTATATCTTATCACTAAAACCATTTTGACTTCACATGCCGCGATAGTGGAAATATCCACTAGTCATAATTATGTCATATGTGAATTATATATACATTATATTATAATAAATTATTATATTATATTATATTATACATTATATTATAATATAATATAATAAAATATTAATTATATTATATGTACATTGTTTATCTCCGGAGATGATTATCTCATCTCGATAATTTTTTAATGGAACCAAACATAATCCCTGAAACATAAAATGAATTTTTCAAATCGGTTAAGATTTGACAGAGTTCTGAGGTAACAAACAAAAAAAAATGCAGTCGAATTGAGAACCTCCCCTTCTCTGGGAAAGCATCGGGAGAAAGGTCATTCCACATCTCGCATCTACGCGGAAAGAACAAACGCTTAATACGCGTTTTGTGGAAGGACCACATGTATAATATGGAAGCCCTCTGACTAATACGTAGACAGACTAACAGTATATCAATGTAGGTCATATCCCAAAAGCGGCACACACCATGGCCCCCCTACTGCCGTGTTCCGACAGAACCCCGTAAACACGAAAATGAAACACGAAACTAAATTAAAACGTTCACGGGCTGATTTGTGACTTGTTATTTGTATACAAAATAAAAGCTTTTATTTTAATTTTACTGTATTACTTACCTCTTGCAGAATTATTTATAGCTTACTAGCTGTGACCTGTGGCTTTTCCCGCGATAATAAGTGCCCTTTGTCCTATTTTTGCCGTATTTGCTATCCCTGTGTAAAATTTCAGCCAAATTTGTGGAGCTGTTTACAAGGAAATAAACTTTACGTATTTATTATTAGTTTAGTATTTATAATATTGATTGATTAAACCTTTAAATTTTGTAAAAGTTCTTGTAAGTACAATCGTGTTCATGCTCTGTAGGTACTGTAATAATTTGCGTTTGCAAATATTTTTAGACATTGGTATTATGCGGGCTAATGGTGTCAATAGTATAATTACATCTTATGTGCAGGCTAGGCCACATACAGACACGAGGCAAGAACAGGGCTCGAACATGGCATCTTGTAAATTGATTTTCATACAAAGTGTAGGAAAGTTACAAGTTATCATCATCATCATCATCATCAGCCTATCTCTGTCCACTGCTGGACATACTCACCTATCGCACGTAACTAAGCTCGGTCTTCAGCTCTTTGTATCCAACCGCTGCCAGCCAGCTTGCGTACATCATCGCTCCACCTAGCTGGACTTCATCTTACACTTCGTTTACCGCGCCGTAGTCTCCACTCTAGAACTCGTCTACCGCAACGGTTATTGGTTCTACGACAGATGTGCCCAGCCTACTGCCACTTCAGCTTGCTAATCCTTTGAGCGTGCTTAGCGTGCTACCATGTCGATAGCTTTGGTTCTCTGACGGGTGACCTCGATTCAAATTCGATCCCTCAGATATACTCCGAGCATAGCCCTTTCCATTTATAATAACAGGTGAGATAGTGATATAGTGTATACAGATAGATAGATAGTAGTCAAAAGCTAGCCTATCATCATCATCAGCCTATACTAGTCCACAGCTGGACATATGCCTCTCCAACTGCACACTACTGAGCACGAACCTCGGCTAATCTCATCCAGCTAGCTAGCTAGCTAGCCTATACGACATTAAAATAATTTCGACAACAGCCGACTTCAATGCCGCGCGTGTTTTTTTCAGTAGCTAGTTTGAGACGTTTGTTGTCATGATATCTCCGGAGAAACTTATCAGATCTCGATGAAATTACAATGGACCATATTGGAAATGGAGCCTACCAATAAAAAAAAATTCGAATCGGTTCACAATTGAAGGAGTAATCACGAACATACAGACGAATTTAAGGAGGAAGTTTCCTCCTTTTATGAAGTCGGTTGAAAATGTTTCGTAATGCAACACACACAGAGAGGACGGAGCAGAGACGCATCTTTTTCCTATTTCTTACGTCTTTTCTGTCTAGGTTGCACAAGTCCTGCAATTTAACATAAAATAATTATGACGCCAGTCATAACTAAAGTCTAAGAAATTATCGGCGATGATAATAAAAGCAGTATCTTGGTTCAAAGACCAGGCTTGTGCTGCACTGTCCGGCCGTTATCGTGTATCGCGCACTGGATGCCGGCTTTATGTCACAGGTCACAGGTCACAGGTCACAGGGCAAAGGGCAAAATATTGGACGTGGTATCGATTCTTATCTACTGTGCAGTCTGGAAACTGTGACTGTACTTGTGACGTACCTACGAGTATATAGATTTTCAAATAAGATTATCACGATTATATCGGGGATTGTAGTCTATCGTAATAGGAAACTTCTTTTTTTTGTGACACTTGAATTTTTTTTTTGAATATCATATAGGCTAGCGTTTCACCACTATGTCACCTGTTGATAACTGATGATGAGGTAGCACGCGAAGCCTAGAATGGGCACTGGCTCTCAAGTATAGCTGCTGGAACACAAATACAAATACAAATACAAATACAAAAACTCTTTATTGATCACCAAAGAAATTACAAATTGTACATACTATGTGATGAAAGACAGTAGAATAATAAGGCAATACAATCGGCGGTCTTATCGCATAAAACAATTTCTTCCATACAACCTTGGCATGGAAAAGAAGAATACAAACAAAAATTGGGGGTAGCGTACAATACAAATTCTAGATGTCAGAAAAAAAAAATATAATAATAATAATACACAAAATAGACTACTAAAATTATAGTATATTATGATATAATACATAAAAATACCCTACATATATACAATAATGTTCCTAAATATATTAATATAAATACATACGAATATGTATATATAATATTAAATACACATATACATAACCATATATATATATTAAATCACAGTAGTGTTGTAGTTGTAACATGTTTGGAACAAGTAATGGGCTTTTACCATGGATTTAAAGATAGCCAGCGATTTGGCATGTCTAATCTCCACTGGTAGCGCGTTCCATAAATGGACCGCTTGCACAGTAAAAGATTTTTCATAAGCAAGTGAGGAATGGATAGGGGTTAAAAGTTGTAGAGTTTCAGCGGCTCTCAAGGAAAACGGATTTGAAAGGTGAAGGAACGTGAAACGTTCTATAGAATAGGTAACCATTTCAGCTTTTTACGGAATTCTGAAATGTGGTCATACTTGCGTAATCCAAATATGAACCGTATACAAAGGTTCTGCAGTCTCTCAAGCTTACTAAGCTGTTCCTCGGTTAAATCCAAATAGCAGGTGTCAGCATAATCTAGTATAGGAAGCAGAAGGGATTGCGCAAGCGCAGTTTTGGTGGAAATTGGAAGAAGATTACGTAATCGTCGTAACGAACCTGCAGATGCGAAAATCTTACGACTAACAGCTATTTGGGGTGCCCAAGAAAATGTCCTATCAAAGAGTATCCCAAGGTTTTTGACTGTATCGCTGATAGGTATATGTGTTCCGTCGAATATTACCTGAGGAAGGCGGAACCAGTCAATCTTGGATATCATCCTGGAACCGCCGATGACTATCAATTGTGTTTTCACCGGATTCACACTTATGCCGTACCATTTACTCCATTTGAGAACACAATCTAGGTCAGAATTTGTCTGTGTGATGGCATCTGATAGCTGAGAGAGTGGTACTTGTCTGTAAATTTGCAAATCATCTGCATAAAGGTGGTAGGAAGTAGAAAGCTGTTGAGAGCTAGAGTTTATGAAAATAGCGAAAAGAAGAGGAGATAGAACGCCGCCCTGAGGGACACCCGCAGTCGTGTCACACCAAGATGAAAAGGAATCATCAATGCGGACACGCTGCCGACGTCCATACAGGTAAGTACGAAACCAGTCAATTACTGAAGGAGATATGTTAAGAGAGCGGAGAACACATTAGATGCTCGGCGACAGATTTCCTAACTTGTTCCTAACCTAATGTTTTCCTTCACCGGAGGCCACTGTGAATATACTTGATTGAATTTAAAAAACTATAAAAGCCCACAAGTACGTTAAGCTACTAATTAACTATAGCGTTTTATGCTATTGGGTAACAGAACGAGCAAGATCATCTCGCCTATAACAGTAGCTGTGGCACACATAAGTCTGATAGTGAGAATACCGCACGTCACTTCACCGCACTTGTTATACATACATACATATCGGAGTGTCATGTATTCTGTAATTTCACCGGACATTCTATATCACGGCCGAATCGCTGAAAATACGGAGCTGACTGTATAACCAGAACAACAAAAGTCCTACCAATCAGAATATTGACAATAACTCCAAACGTAAAAGTATAAAACAATACGGACCACTACACTATGAACAATAAGACCGTCATCGTAACACATTTTCCACCTACTGCCAAAAAGGAAGGGGTTCTTGGTTCGTCTGTATGTTTTTTTTTTTTTTGTATCTTAAGCAATTACTCCATCAATTGTGAACCGATTCGAATGATTAGTTTTTGAATTGGTAGGATACATTTTCCAGGTCGTTCCAACAATGAAACCACCTTGAAAATAATTTACAAAATTTCATCGAGATCTGGGGTCTTATTCAGTATGACCATTTTAATGTCTTACCGTGCCGTGTTACGTTATCTCCGCGTTATGGTATTCTCTATGCCAATTAAAACGCGATAGGGTAAGGTTATGAGCGCGTTTTAAGCTGTCAAAATATCGTGACACATGAGGACGTGTAACGCGCGCGTTTTGTATAATTTACCTATCGTGTGGCATACAGAATACAATTTTTCCATAACGTGACGTGGCGCGTTAAGGAACGCGTTACCTCATTGGTCATACTGAATAAGGCCCCTGATAAGTATTGCGTACTATTTATTCATTATTCTGTGGTATCGCCAGAGATACGGAGATACACACCTCAAACTTAGTATAAAAATATATAATATATATATATAATATATTAAATAGTCGTTGAAAACGACTAGCGCAGCATTTAAAGTTTTATTTTTGTAGTTTTATAAACGGTTTTAAATTATAAATGAACTGTTTTGTATGTAACTTAACTGATGGTTACGGTGTAACTATGAAGAGTTTATCTATCTATCTACACACAGGTAGTTTTCAAGTACCTGCAAAGTTTACTATCTGAACATTAGCTGCCTTAAGAGATACCACAAAATATATAAGATACAAGTCGGCCATTACAAAGCTGTATATAGGTACCTCTAATCCCATAAGTGTATTGAACAATAAACAATATGTTGTTTATATTGAACGAGCGATGGTTGCACAATGTGCCCACTTGCTGTTGCTAGGGGCATAGACTAAGCAGCGCAGAAGTGGTAAGTTGTGGTTTATGTTGCAGTTAGCTGCCTAATGTCTTTCGAGATAATTTCCTACATTGAGGGTTTTTTTGACTGACAATCACATACACCCTAAACCTTTTGAGAGCCTCGTTGGCTTGACTTCTAAACGAAAGATCGCTGGTTCATATCCTAGCACGGGTGTTCATCCACAGGCGGCAGGAGCATGTTATATCGATGTTCCGCCTGACTTGCTTCCAAAAAGTAGCTTACCACCATAAAGGAGAAAATCTACCGCCATAACCTTACGGTATTCTGGCAGCACACAGCCCCAAGGGTACAAAGCTTAGAGTATTCTAGACCTAGTGTTCACCATATTTGATCACATCATCGCTTTCCACCAGGAGAGATAGTGGTCAACCGCTAGCCTAAAGATATATTTAAAAAAACTTGGCCACTTTCTCCTCTCATGTAGAGTAACGATACGGCATTATACTTATCTGAAGAAAAAAGATGACAATAAAACGAAGCGTTGGACAATATTGTATGGCCGATGTTATAGTTTTACAAAGCTAAAGGCTTTATGTAGGCGTTGGCCTTATAATACAAATAAAACAGGCTAATGATTGACCTCTATCTAACATGCTACGTAATATGTTATAAAGATGTTTTCTTTGAAAGAACTAATTTAAATATGGTTTGACGATTGCGAAAGCGAAACACAGATTAAATCTAGAAATTGAATCATTAAATGGTTCTTTTTAGGTACTAGGAACTTAGATGAACATTTCCATTAACTTCTCCAGCGAGTTAGGAAGGCACTCTTCTATGTTAGCACTCTATGAGCGGTCGTTAACCCCGCCGGCCTCGGATATACAACAAACAACAGCTGAGCGATGCACACACTTTCACACACACTCGTCTGTGTGTGTAACCTACATCAGTAGAAAATGAACCCTGACATGACTTACAACGAGCCTTCACGTTTATTGGCAATGCCTTAAGGTAGGTGTCATCATGAAAATTAAGTAACTTCACAGATTATATAATAGTTACTGAGTTAACTTTAAGATACTATATACCTACCTACTATAACAAACGTCAAAAATCTGTCAAACTCCATACAGAAAGACCGGTTATAGTTAGATGGTGAAATACAGCCTAAGTATCAACTTATTTGATGTGATTGTTTATTTAAGTTTATCTATGACTAGCTCTGCTCCGCGGGGTTGCCCGCGTAGACATTGTTTCCGTGGGACTATCGAAATAAAAAGTAGGTATTCTATGTTTTATTCCAGGGTCTAGCTAAGGTCTAGACCCTGGAATGAGACCGGTATAGCTGAATTTTAGCCTATAATAATAGCCCAGAGTCTAGGCTATCTACATACTAAAATTCAGTAGTAGTAGTAGTTTTAGCGTGAAGTAGTAACAAACATACTCACGAACTTTCGCCTTTTTAATATTAAGTATGATTCGGCTGTGCAGCCATCATCAGTTACCATCAGTTACCATGAGATGAGAATGATAGAGATCAAAAATATGATATGTATTTCTATATTATGAATGACCATTGAGGTAAATGTAGCACATTTACATCGATGTGAATGGTTTTCTTTTTATCTGGCTTCAATAAACGTTACACTGGGACACAGAATAGAATATATTTATAACTAGCAGCCCGCCCCGGCTTCGCGCGGGTAGAACATATATGCCTACAAAATTTGCATCAATTGGTTGCATCGAATATAAAATATTAACATATTTAACAATCATCGTCATATTTCATCCAATTTACACAAAACCTTAACGAATTATGCACCTAAACCTTCCTCATAAACACTCTGGCTATTAGTGAAAACCGCATGATATTCCGTTCAGTAGCTATTGAGATTATTGCGAACAGACAGACAGACGCAGTGATGGACTTTGTTTTATAATACTTACGTAGTGACATTGGACGGCTTTTTGGCGTAAAGGATAGTTAGTTACCCTGATTCTGACCCGACGGTCGTTGGTTCTAATCCTAGCTATATACCTACTAATGAAAGTTTTATGTGCGTTCATGAATCATGGGTTTTCGTACAGAGGTAGTGGAATCATGGAATCAAAATCAATCAAATCATGGGATCAAAGAAGGGGTATCTTAGCACCCAACCGAATGAACCGATTTTGATTTTAGTATTGATCTTTTTTTTTGTTTGATAGATGTCTTCATCGAGAGTGTTCTTAGCTTTGATTCATGAAAATTCGTTCAATCGTTATAAAACTATGAGCTTTTTTCTAGTTAATTGCGCTATGAAATCAACTTTCATAGGTCTGATCAATTCGAAAATCTTCTTCTTCAACGATATTGTAAGAACATGGAAGCTTTGACCTGATGCTAGGACATCTCCTGCACTCTACAGAATACTCAAATCCACACCAACTTACAGCTCAGATTTTAAATGTCGTGTTTAGAGTGGAATGCTTTTATTGAAAAGATTATACATAGATCAGTCGGCGTGGTTTATAAATAGATCATAACTATATTATACAATAGAATTTTATACAGTAAAAATATATTATTGTACTATCTTGACTTCATTTTGATTGTGATCGGTGGGGATCTACAGCATCGCTAAGTTTATAATAATTATCGTGTAACTATGACCTAATCTGTGGTTTCACTGCAGATATTTTATTAATTTTGCGATGCGTGTGAAATCCGTGATATCTTCTAGAGTTTAAATTTGAATTATATACTGTAAAAAACAATTTTAAACTATAATATGTGGCCAAGCTAATTAACGTAATTATTTGGATAAGGATTAATACTATATACTTGAAAATAGCCTTGGAAGTTATGTAATATTTTTTAACAACAAATTAAATATTAAAATGGTTACTGTGAGTCAACCTTAAGAGATAGACATATGCTGTCGCGGACTTTTTTGTAGGTCTTATTAAGTTGTACAACTCTTCCATTGAAAATATTCTTCCATCTATTTTCAATTGAGCAGCGTTGTAAGAAACGTGTTTTTTCGACCGTTTTTAGTCGACTTAGGTTGCAAATTAGGTCTCCACGAATGTACCTTTGATTTAAACGGGATAATATATAGCCAATTTTCATTCCGAAAGTCCATTCAATATATTAGTGAAAGAATTTTTTAAACCGGTCCAGTAGTTTTTGAGCCAAATCATTACAAACATACAAAAATACAAATGTTCTCTCTTTATAATATTAGTATAGACGAAGCCGTTTGCGATATTTCTTTCTGTGGAGGAGTTGTTAACCATTGTAAACGTGGCTAGTGAAAACCCACAGGTTATCATTGCCTAACAAAGTCATACACCGTTAATTTTTAACATATACAACTTTCATATACTGTAACCTGGATGTTTAAGTTAAGTTAACACTAGGTCGATAGATAGATAGAGTGATAAATCATTGTTTCTATATATCTTTATTACATACTATAAAACACAGTCGTGCCTGCTGTCTGTGCGCTTAAATCATTTAAAATTCGCAACGGATTTAAATGCAGTTTCCAGCAATGGATAGATTTATTCAAGAGGAAGGTTTAAATATAACTGGGGTTGAACGCGGGCAAAGCCGTGGAGCGCAGCTAAAATAGTATTAAATATTGTATTGTATTTTTTCAGTTTTGCGCTTAGAATCAACGTTTCTTAAGCACTTTGTTTTCGAGGCAAATGAAAGGGCGTGCGGCGAGCGACTTAAGCTAGCTGAGTACATATTTTTTATCTGCGCTGCGCCCTACTTTTCCCCGGTGTGGTGCAGAGCGGTACATTTGCTAAACAGGGGTTAAGTAGGACCATATAGTCAGTGATAACGTCGGTGTAGATCACAGCTGCTGCGGTACTGATAACAGGGATTAGGAAATATATAGTACGATCACAGATATCGTTGTAGTCTCTGTTGCTTAGTCTCTCTTGCGCAAGGTACTCAGAAGTAGTTCAGTTAAACGTATTTAAAAATGTAATTAGTAAGGTAGTACCTACGCTAGTAGGTTCGAAGTGCTTCTAGACTGTTGTGCAGTGACCATTGAAACCATTGAAACTTTTTATTGCTATGAATTGTGGGTACATAAGATCTTATTATCTATATACAAACAGACACAATTTACTTATTCGAGCGTATAAAAGTTCCGAGTACTTTTAGTAAAAAGTACTCAATATCAATACTTCGATACTTTGGAATCGATACTGAGTATGTACCGGTTAAAAGTATTACTCGTCTTGTTATTCAAGCATTTGTCTCGGAAGAACATTTAGGCTGGCGTTATAGAGCAATAATAAAGTTTAGCTATTCGATTGGCTAATTAATCGTGATTTAATCGATAGAAAGTATCGAGCGAGTATTAGTTGTAACTCGTATCGTACATCTTTAGGAAGTTAAACAACAAAGATTTTCAGGTCTGAACCTGGTATTACAGATTACATTTTAAAATCAACTATTACTTTACTATAATTTTAAGACACTAAGATGCTATACAGCTGCAGTTATTTAGCTGCATTTTTAATATCAGGAAAGCTAGCGTTTATCCGCTATCTTGCGTGGTGCTAAGCGATGATGTATTCGAGGATGATGACGTTAGGTCTAGAATGATCTGACTCTCAAGGGCTGTACTGCCGAAATACCGTACAATTTTCTCCTTGATAGTGGTAAGACTTTTTGGTAGCAAATCATGCAGAACATTGGAACAATGCCATCTTTGGACAAGCACCTATGAAGGCGCATTGAAAAATACAATGTGCACGGCTATGTACGATGACCTCCGGGTTAGAAGTCAATGTACTATTTTACTAGCACGGGTCGTCAATTAGTAATGCATCTCTCTACGTTTGCGGTGGTAGCACACATCGATATCGATGTAGATATAAAGACTGTGGCTTCATTGACATTTGCTTTAAAGCAAGGTAGCGTAGCTTGCTAGTTTTTAGTTGATATGACGACGAGAAGCTTGGACCTACGAAACGGTACTCGTTTTAGGGTTCCGTAGCCAAATGGCAAAAAACGGAACCCTTATAAATTTGTCATGTCTGTCTGTCTGTCCGTCCGTATGTCACAGCCAATTTATTCCGAAACCATTGGAACTACAGAATTGAAACTTAGTAAGTAGATGTATTCTGTGAACCGCTTTCTGATTTTTTTACAAAAATAAAAAATATAATAGTTTAAGGGGGGGGGGGGGGCATCCCATACATGGAACTGAAACAAAAAAAAATATTCAAACCGTGGTACTATCGTGGTACTATACGTCTATGGATAGGTCTTTAAAAATGACATTGAGATTCCTAAAACCATTTTTCCTCAAAATCAATAATTTGAAAGATAGGCGCGTCTAAAGTGGTAAAATGTATGAAATCATTTGATAAGACGTCTTTTCAAGACCTAAGTTTGCATTTATATTATTATTTATTTAAGTACTTAGCATTTATTTCTAAGAAAGTTGTACCTATCTAAGTAAATAAGAAATAAATAATGACTAAAGCTTGCTAGTTAAAGTGTGACTATGTAAATCCAGTAGCGGTTGCACAATCAACAGGTTTACAGTGCATTCTGTCTCGTTGGGACGACTAGAGGAGCGCCCACTCATTTACATATACACCACAATATTATTACACGATAGTGACTCTGTCCGTTTGTTTGTAGAGAGACTTTCTTCATAGTTTCATACATTGTAATTATAGAGCATGTGACATTTAACATCTTAAAGTCTTAGCTTCTTAGTTACATTGAGTTTGACTCATGATTAACTCAAGTTTATCGTCGTGATTTTGCTGCGTAAACTCCGTGAGGAAGTGCATCGGATAGGCACGAAATTAGGTGGAGGCAGTAAACATCAAATATTAGTGACTATAATAGTCAGTACTTTTATAATCATCTTATTGTCTCTTGTGAAGAACAAACCGATGCGATCATAGGCGATGAGTTACTTACCTTTATTTGAATACCTATATAAATTACCGATAGTTGAATTTAATTTACTCTAAATAGAGCAACCAACAGTGCTAACCTAGAATTTCTGGTCCAACCTTGGCACCTACCGCAAGGATTAAAATATTCCTTCATTTATTTTACTACGATAATAGATGTAGATGCTGCTATCCGAGATACCAAGCAATAATGATATTTTAGACTTAGTAATAGCTATTTCACTAGATAGAAGTCTGAACTGGCTCGGCGAAAATCTTATGCCATCATTAGAATAAAATCGACCAGGTTATTGGAAACCCACAAGAAATTTATGTCATGGGTTATGTCTTAGCACCGTATCATCTAAACTTCACATCTTATGTGAATAAATGAGGTGTCAACTGATTCCTTATTATGTTGGGGAATAGAATAGGCTCCGTAATCAAGTAAACATTTTCCATAATATAGAATCTTGTTAGTCTGTGGGTTGTATTCTAGGTCGACAACATTGTATAGTGTTTTATAACTAGAAACAAACAAAAAGCCTAAAGTATGGTGTCACCGCGTCCCCGCGACACGTATGGCGTTATGGCGGCGCCACAAATGGCGGCGATTAGGAAACCAGTCTCTAACCGTGGCCCGTGGCCCGTGGCCCGTGGGCGGAGAAAAACAACTCCGATTAGGATTTATATCAGCTTACAACGGTTCACGGAACGGGCCACAGATACACTTTTTATGATGCTTCGTTGTGACACAAACAGAACTCTCTAGAAACGATAAAATCAGCATGATTTGTGCATCTAGAGATCAAATATCAATTCGATTTAATTTGAATACTCTTTATTGACATCAAAAAACAAACAACTTTAAGAATACTTAACTAACTTAAATAGGTACAATGTGCGCTATAAACTACCTATATTTTCCTGACAACCTTTAGATGAACTAAAACTTGACAGATAGAGCATGGATGGCGGATGTCCTTTGCGTTGACAGGTGTACCATAACAACGTGATTAAAGGGTAAGGGTAAATTAAAGGTTCTGGTACGTACGCTAATACGCTTAGATCATGGTTTCTACAACCCCCAGCAGAAAGACGTGACATCAATTCATAACCATTTACTTGATAAGTGTCTCGAGTCCGTTGAAGTTAGGTCTAGAGACGAGTAGCACCAGTCTTTTACTTCAAAATAAGCGAATATGATGACATAGATGAATGGTGATAAACTGCATCTATGTTGTTTCGAACCGGAGCAGTTTTTAGGCGGGATAAACAATACTTTAACCGCTATTACCTATGTCAATAAATAGTAAACGACCCGTGAAATCTAATAAATAAAAAATTAATGATAATAATAAACGTTGTATCCTCCTTTTCAAATCGGTTATACTTAAAAAATAAGGCTCAAGAACGTTGCTGTTTTGTATGTATTGGAAGGTACGAGTAAGGTGATGCAACGTAACAACAATCCATGAGATCTCGGACCGGTCGGCCGCGGCCGCACCGACCGCTGAATATCATAAAACGTTTATATAACGATAACTGCTTTGTTTTTATATCGGGAGATGACGCTAACATTTTCCTGATTGTTTATTTGCATGTTGGTATGGTCGTTTTGTGAGGGGGCTGGATATTGTGCTATTTATGGAACATGGTGGCTTTCAAGGTCTCTTCAACACTTTAAGATTGAGTTTTTAAAACTGATTCTAAAAGATGCTCTGTCACTTCTGGTTTTATACTCAACCAGCTGTGCCCCGCGGCTTCACTCGCGCTATAAAGTATCCTATAGCCTGATCCATAGTACTGGCTATCTCTGTACAAAATGTCGGCTAAATCGACCCAGCCGTTTGACCGCGAAGAAGTCCCAAACAAACAAATAAACAAACTGACTTTTGCATTTATAATATTGGTGTTGATGGTTGATGCGTAATTGTTGTTTTCAGACAATCATTGATATTTGAGAGTACTGAAACTGAAAGGTACGAAGGAAAGGACTACATTTGATTTTACTTGATGGATAATAACAATAAGGAAAGCAAGTTTATTTCATCAAATCCATGCAACTAATCTCGATCTATCTTAGAGATCTTCTACGATAACATGACCCGCCCCTCCAAAATTCAAAAACATTTGAAAGTATTTGTGAAAGTATTTACAACGCACCACCACGCATGTGTGCGTACTGGTACTGCCAGTTCCGCGACATTGCATTAATAATTAAATAACTCCTAATTATGGACGTACTTTGTACCAACCAACACTGCAAAAAAGTTTCTATGAAATTTATAAGCAACACTTTCCGTTAAGTTAGGTTGGCTACAAAGTACGTTCATAATTCGGGTATCAACAATGTAGGGAATTGCGTACTCTTATAACGTAGTACAACATAATAACAACTACATACAAACTTTTTCGTAAGGATGTGACTACACACATTAAAACAGTAATTTGGATAGGCGAGCCATGTTATCGTAGAAGATCTATACCTTAAGTCAGATTTGAGATTAAATCCTGAACAAGAATGGTAGGTATAGAACCAACACCGTCCATGACGAATGGTATCATTTGAGAGAGCCATTTTACCAGCAATGAGATTAAAAATGTTGTAGATTACGATGATAACAAAATTTAGCAATGTTAGCACAATTATAACTCTTTTTGTAAACGACTTATCTAACTTAATTCTCTCATTCTAAGCCCTATCGCACTAGACAAATACTTCATGTAAAGACAACCTGATAAGTAATCTGATAAGATAAATGATAAACATTGCTTACCTCTCTCAAACACACAAAAAGCTTTTTTAAAAGCGAGAATTGTTAAACTCACGTTTGTTTGTAGAACATTTGAGCGTAAAAGAGATGTTTTCTGTTTATTTACTTGTACTGCTTGGTCATAATTGGGTATCCATTAGCAGACTCGAGGAAGATGTGAGACACCCTGAGATCTATATGTAAGCAGGATGTTTGTTTGTGCTTGCATCATTGGTTAATTATAATGAACTAGCAGCGCCTGGCGGTTTCACCCGCATAGTCCCCGTTCCCGTGAGAAAACGGAAATAAAATATAGCTTATGTTACACGCTGATAATGTAGCTATCTATTTGTGAAAGAATTTTTAAAATTAGTCCAGTAGTTTTTGAGTTCAATCGAATCAAACAAAAAACCTAATCCTTTCGATTTATAATATTAGTTTAAATAAAAGCATCTAGATGGCGCTAGAGTAGGTTGAATAGCTCTCCTTGTAAATATTGCCATGAGATTCTGCATCGCGCAAACGATATTTTCCGCCATGTTGGAACCTGATGCACTTGCTTCGTCTTCCAAAGTCTTAAAATTTTAACTAGATATAAAATGTTTTCTCTTATTAATATTATTATTAGCATAGATAATAATTGAACGTATGGATCTGGGCTGGGCCCATCTGTCGGATGCTTATAGAACTATAGGCAAATATAACTTTTTTTTTTATAACCTTATTAGCAATGTGTATTGCATATTATTAGTAGTCTTGTTAACCCCTCCAACTAAGCTAAATGTTCTTGTGTCTGGAGTGGGTTCACATCAATAGTGCAATGAGTGGGGATCGAAGTCACGACCTCTCGTTCACCAGGCCGACACCTTAGCCGTGGGGCTATTGCAACTATTGCATTTATAATTTTTTTATACAGAAGCGCAACGTCATCGTAGCAGGTCGAAGATGATGGCCGGCCTATAGGAATCACTATTGATTAGCCCTTGCGTAATACATTATTTTGGCAGCTCAACTTAAACAACCTGTGAGTAAAAAAATCTTTTGACGCATTGTGGGATAGCCATAATAAATATGGTATGAGTAATATGATATTAATATAATTAATTCAAACTTACTGTAGTCCTAGCCACAAAGCGCAACTATCCCAAGCTATCTTCCGACACCTTTGCCACCAACATTATTGTCTGCCACCGACTTTATTTCATCTCTAATAGTATCTGGAAAGTTTATCATAATATAAAAGCTCGTGATAAGCTCTGAATGATAAAGTGGTAGCTTTCACAAAGCGGTGGTAACCTGTGAGGTGACTCGGCTGAACTTGCGTTTGTTATCACAACATATTATAACCGGTTGTGTGTGTACACTGCTTTCTTCACAACTCACCACTATTTAACGTTACCTTTATTTTATGTCGTTTGTGCAAGCAATTGAAGTTTTTATTATTATTTACGATATAAAGACTGAACATTATTTAAAAATATTTCCTAATTAACAAAGTTCAAATAGTGTGAAAATAACCCACTCCTAACTGTACCCGGTGCAAAGGTACTTACCTTTGCACCTTTGCACCTCCATAACGCTGTCGGCATTTCTGCGTTGGATGGCAATGGCCAACCTTTGCACCAGGTACGAGCCGGAGCGGGAGTCGCTTATCTTCTCCTTCAATTTCCGCAATATATCCCCATTCAAGCTCCTGGCCTCGGTCCCCGAACACCCCATGGTCTCAATCACGGTATAAAGAAGTATAAAGGAATACATTATTCATTCAGCCATTCATTCATTTTTGCAGTGGTAGGACTTCTGCTAGACCGCCTGGGGCGGTACCACTACTTTGCTAATACATTTTAAGCCGTACTATCTGGTAGGATACTATCTAGTGTCCGCCTGGCCAGCTACCACCATCAAGTTAGAAAATCTGTCGCCAAAACATCTAATGTGTTCCGGCAGCTATCCTTGAGAGCCAGTTCCCATTCTAGGCCTAGCGTGCTTACCATCTTCGACCGCATAATCACTTACAAACAGGAGAGATAGTGGTTAAACGCTAGCCTAGAAGATTTAAAAAAAAAGCCGTAAAATAGGAATGTTTTTCTAAAATGGCAAGGTGTCCAGTGAAATTACAGGGCGTGTGAGACTCAACATCCTTTTGTCTCAAGGTTACAGGCGCAGTGCAGTGACATGCAACATTCTGGCAGTCCAGAACCTAAGTACATTGAAAACAGTTGATTTCAATGTACTTAGGTTGATGATTATATTTATCTTAAAATGTGAGTTCGGAAGAACAATGGAGACAATCACCAAGTAAACGCGCTATGCGGAGCGAGCGCATGGGTGTGCCACAGTTAATGTAACAGTCACCACAGCCACCGCCACCGCTAATTGAACTTGTAGCCGCAGATTGCCTTCAACGTAAACTTAGGTCTTACCTCCATTAAGTAAAGGCACGATAAGCTCGACTAGTCATAGATGTATACTACTAACAACACACAAATGTATGTAGCAGATATCGCTCTTATTGTAATACCGCCCACCCAATGTCAAAATCCAGATTATCTTGACTAAATTATAATAAGATCGTTTAAAAAACTAAAAAAGGAACCGACTTCAATGCCGCGCTATTAATTTTCAGTACCAAGTTTAAGGTGTTTATCTCCATATCTCTGGAGATACTTATCAGATCTTAATAAAATTACCATGGCACTACACTTGGGATATCTCCTTTCCAAAAAAAAAAGAATAATCAAAATCGGGTCATAAACGACGAAGTTATCCGCGAACCAACATAATATATATATATATTTATATATATACGGTCGAATTGAGAAACCTCCTCCTTTTTTGAAGTCGGTTAAAAACGTTTGTAACTCTGTCATTATAAAGCATTTCAAAAACTAAATATTCTGGAAGATAAGCAAAAATCGCTTGTAGGTATAAGATTTCCAAGATGTACAGTAAAGTACTATCAATCAATCAATAAAGATTGCATTGCCGGTCTTGAACCCGGATCAAACACGGAGTATTTAATTCCCCAACATCTGTCCACTACAGGCAACGTAATCAATAATCATGTAGGCAATAGGCAGTATCGAAAGGTAAGTAAACTGAGAAGATAGATAGTACTTTCAACGTATTAAAGCTCCCATGCACGGAGCATACTGAATGCTCCTTCAATCCGTGCTCCGAGTTGAATTCTAATGTGCATGCAAGACGAGGCTCGTCTGCCGATATCTATTCTTACCTACCCACGACGATGTTTTACAAGTTATGTAGGTATTGCCATATCGTCATAATGTATATCATTTAAACCCTTGCATACATTGGAAAGAATATAATTAAAATATGTAGTTTAAAAACTAAAACAACCGACTTCCATGCCCCGCGAGTAAATTTCAGTGGCAAGTTTGAGAAGTTTATAGTCGTATCTCTGAAGATACTTATCAGATTTCAATGAAATTTCAATGGAACCATTTTGGGAACGTACCCTACCGATTAAAAAAAGGATCATTTTAATCGGTTCACAATTGACGGAGTAATCGTGTAACATACTACATACAAAAAAAAAAAGAAAAAAAACAGACGAATTGAGAACCTCCTTTTTTTTTATGTCGGTTGAAAATCGTAAATGAGACAGTGGTTAGCTTGAATTTAAAGTTGATGTAGTGATAGTAATTAGTATTTTTTAACCAACTTCACAAAAAAGGAGGAGGTACTAAATTCGACGGTTTTTTTTTGTTTGTTACCTTAGATCTCCGTCAATTCTTATCCGACTTAAAAAAATCTTAATTTTTTTGAGAGAGTATGCTTCCCATTTGGTCGCATTGTAATTTTATCGAGATCTGATATGTATCTCCAGAGATATGGAGATAAACATCTCAAACTTAGTACTTAAAATGACTAGCGTGGCAAGTGAAGTCGGTTTTTTTCTTTATCTAAACGATATTAAATTATTTTACATCGTATAGGCTAGCGTTTGACCACTATCTTGCCTGTTGGTAAGTTATGATGCAATCGAGGATGTATGCGGTCAGTGTAGCACGCTAGGCCTAGAATGGGAACTGGCTCTCAAGGACAGCTGTCGGAACACATTAGATATTGGCGATTGATTTTCCAACTTGTAGGCAGGCACTAGACAGTGAGTGTCTTACCAACATGCATTTTAATGTGAGGTCCAGTATAACAACTTCTGCCATCACTCTCAGATATTTCGACCTTGATATATCTGAGTAGTCTTCGTTTTTAGGATTTCTGTCAGTCTGCCAAGAGCGGTTCTTCCCAGTGTAAACCGAGGTCCGTGGTTCTACCAGGCCTGTCGCACTCCGCGCTGTAGCTATGAAACTACAAGTACCTCCGCGCACCCTCTCGGGTCCATGTTCAGTCAGTTAAGTGTCACGCGCGCTCTCGATCGGCCGCGCGCCTTACTTGTACCTACCTCATTATTATATTCCTTGCTTACGATTTTAACATACAAATATATTATTCAGTATGTCTAAACGAAGGGCTACAAAGCATTGCGTAGCATACGTTTATACATACTTATACGTTTTTACATACTCATTTTCAATTGAACGTAGAACATTATTTTCTACCGACTTTCCAAACAGAAAGAGGTTCTTAATTCGTCTTTGTGTGTATGTTACGCGATTACTCCGTCAATTGTGAACCGATTTGAATGATTTTTTTTTAATCGGTAGCGTTCGTTGCCGAGGTGGTACCATTGTAATTTTGTCGAGATCTGATGAGGGTTTCCAGAGATATGACGATAAACGTCTCAAACTTGCAACCGAAACTGACTCGCGCGGCATGGAAGTCGGTTGTTTTAGTTTTAACTATCTTAATTAAACTATCACATAAACTATCTTAATTAAAGTATAACTGTAGTACTTTTATCCTATCTCGACATTAAACATGAATATAGCACTTTAAATATACTCATTACATTGTTCTACCTTAAAGTATTCTGCTACCAATTAAAGGCTTCAATAAGTTATCTTATAACATTCAACCCTATAGGAGAGGCCGCGAGTTGACCGAGTTATTCACTCTCGCTGTGCGGACTTACGGTGCATTTCACTGTGCGCAACACGCGGTTCATAGTTACTATTAGTTGATACTGTGACGCAAATTCAAGGTAGCACTCGAGGCGTGAAGCGCATTTTGAACGTTACCGACGTTGTAACTAGGTTTAATCTCGCCATTACAGAATAAAGAATAAAGTTAAAAATAATAGAGGGTCCCCATACAAGAAACGTGTTTTTTTGGCATTTCCCGCTATCTATGAGTTAACGCTTAGTTAGGTAAACGTCCTATAGATGGCGTTATATTGAAATGTCGATCCCTAACACCTTTGTTAGACGTTAGATGGCGTTATAAGAAATAAAATGTTTATTAATTATTATTTTTTGCTGGCGAAAAATGATGGTGGTATTTTTTGCTCGATCTTATAAAATACTGTAGTGTGGTACGTAACCCTACTAGTGCGAGTCCGACTAGCAATTGGCCAGTTTATTCTAACCGTCTAATAGCAATGTTTTATGGTATAAAACATTAGCTGTCTCAGAGCTCACGAGCGCAATTCAGCGACGCACGAAATGTTGGCAATCCAAAGTATTGCTTGTTACCGTGGAGAGAAAATTAAATTGTCCATCTAAGCTTGTTACAAATTCTGACATATGACATAGACAGACGTCATCACTAATCATCAGGCGAACATCTTGGACACATACTCGGAGTGTTGGCGGGAACGTGAAAAAGTGTGTGTGCATTCATTTATGTATTTTTTCTTAAAACTTGAGTTCTTCCGCGAGTTAATGTGTAATATATGTGCATTATTAACCATTAACTGCCGGTGAATTTGTGCGAGTGTAGCGAAATAGCACAATGTTAAAAAACATGCAATTAGCGTTATCACCAAAACTCCACTGAAAATCTTCAGTAAAATCCACATCTTTGATGCCCTCATCAAAGATGTGGACTAGAATATGACTTAAGATTTGACCTGAAATGTGACTTTGCCCCATCTTTAAGCCTTGAATTCTCAAAAACTTAAAGAGTTTTAATACCTGACACTGGCTAAATACACTAATCGCGTGGAACCATAATGAAACATAAAAAAACATACAACTTTAAGTACATCTCCATAGACGTAATATAAATTGATGGTGCACTGCAGATGTTTTGACAAATTCAATTTAATTAGTATATTTTAGCAATAAGGTTGTAATTGCTTTGTAGAATAAAACGGCCCAATTGAGAGACACCAGGGTGGGAGTGTGTCCTTTTCTAACAGCCTGCTACTGCTTGCTAGTGCTATATATGTTCTCTAGTTGTCAATGTCAAGTTGTCCATACAAAAGAAAGGGACAAACTCCGTTCAAGGTCGGTCTCATGGGGGCCGGTGAACGCGATCAAGTTTAATATGTAGGTAGTCTGTGAGTATCTCTCACTATAGCTCTTTGGTTAAAATGTCGTTCAGGCGATAGCTCAAAATGATATTATTATCAGTATCAAGTCCATAGTAACAGGTGGAGGCATCAGGTCGAGAGTCGAGGGCTGAATACCGATGGGTGTTTGTTTACATGTGGTCACCATCCACCATAGCCACTCGCCGCGAGCTTCTTCATTGACGCGATGTGAATATCGACAGGGGAGTGCAGGAGCTTGCGACCGAGATTAGTAAGGTAGCTTGCGTTGTTTAGCTACTTGAAACGTGTGTGTATGTATGTATGAATATGTAAGTATGAGTTTTTTTTTTTTATATCTTATAGTCTAGCATTTGACCACTATCTCACCTGTTGGTAAGTGATGATGCGGTCGAAGATGGTAAGCACGCTAGGCCTAGAATGGGAACTGGCTCTCAAGGATAGCTGCCGGAACACATTAGATGTTTTGGCGACAGATTTTCTAACTAGAGGGTGGTAGCTGGCCAGGCGGACACTAGATAGTGTCCTACCACCATGCGGGGGTTGTTAGTTTCTTAACGATGTTTTCCTTCACCGGAGGGCCACTGTGAGAAGCGCACATAAATTTTTCTATAGAAAAAATCATTGGTGCACGGCGGTTTGAACTCGGTACCACGGCATCAAAGCCGACCGTTCTCCCGATTACGCCTCCGGGCCCTCAGTTTGTCGGTTCAGTTTTGTTTGGGACTAGAGAAAACTTGACTACAGTTTCTCCCGGTGGGATCAGATAACGTTACATAAAATGAAAATAGATTATGGGGGTTGGGACGTAGGTTCACTGATTTTTAAACACCATAAAGTCAAATTTAACATACGACAAAACAGAGTACGATTAAAAAAGAACCTGACCAAAAACAGGGCATGAGATAGTTGAGTTTGATTCATTTTCGATACCGTTGCAAAAAAATACTAGGTTTTATTGTCAAGAACATCCCTCTAATAAATACAATTACGAGAACGTCGTCAATGTAAATAATATCATGCTATCATAATTCTTTAGGTGATTTTTAAAAGTCGGTGTATGTGAAATAGGCTTTATTCCGTTCACCGTTGGTATAGTAGTACATAGATAGTAGTGGTCGACATCTCCCGGCCTAGTCCACTCCACGTATCATGAACACGATTGGCATACAAATCTAGCCGACAATGTCGGCGTATAGGAATAACTAAAATTATAATTATCGTAATAATATGCGCGCCCCGAACGCATACTTAACGCGGATAGGGTTGGGAGATGAAGAAGAACCCGAGTATGCATACTTACCTAGTATGTTAGTATTGAGTATTACTATCAGCTCCGGTTTATACTAATCATTACGAAATTTACTCTTTTTAGGGTTCCGAATCAACGGAACCCTATTACTGAGACTCCGCTGTCCGTCTGTCTGTCTGTCTGTCTGTCTGTCTGTCTGTCTGTCTGTCTGTCTGTCTGTCTGTCTTTCTGTCTGTCTGTCCGTCTGTCACCAGGCTGTATCTCATGAACCGTGATAGTTAGACGGTTGAAATTTTCACAGATGATGTATTTCTTTTGCCGCTATAACAACAAATACTAAAAACAGAATAAAGTTAAAAATTAAAGAAAAGTTTTTTACGATAGCGCAGCGCCATCAAAGAATCATCATCTATCGTGTTTAACTTAATCTGAATCTCGGAAGCGGCTCCAACGATTAAATAAAATTTAGTATACAGGGGATTTAAATTTAGTATACGGGGGCGATAAATCGATCTAGCTAGGAATCATTTTCATAAAATGTTGTTTTATTCGTGTTTTCAATAATCAACTTTATTGATAATCAACTTAAAATATTACTCTTCCCGACATCTAATTGGCGAGTAGAAGTAGCTTTGGTGTTACTGTATGGGTAAAGCAGTTAGTGGCTCTCAATAAAAAAAAATAGTATTATTATTCGTCAATAGATGTCGGGAAGAATCATATTTGTCTGTTTAAGTGGCAAAAAATACCGAGCAAAGCTTGGTCAACCAGATATTTAATAATATTAATTACTACTGTTACTATTACTACTATATAATACTATTCTACCTTTGTTTTAACGTTTACTTAGTTGGTGTTCGGTTCGGAACCCTCCGTGTATGGGACAAAAGTCTGACTCGCACTTGGCTAGTTTTATTAGCTTTACGAAATTTAAATAGAACCTTTTAAAAGTGTCTAAAAAAAAAAAGAACAAAAAAAATATTTTGCAAATATGCCTAAATACGACGGAGTTCAAAGAATCAAAGAATCAAAGCATTTATTCAGTATGTAGGCAGTATTAATATACGCACATATACATGTCAAAATCATTTATATATATAAAAATCAATTGCTGTTCGTTGGTCTCGCTAAAACTCGAGAAAGGTTGGGCCGATTTAGCTGATTTTGGTTTTGAAATGTTTGTCGTAGTCCAGGGAAGGTTTAAACGGTGAGAAAATATGGAAAAATTGCGAGAAAGATAGTAAAAACAACAATTGCATTTTCCCATACAAACTGTTCTATACTTTCCCGTCAAACATTAGACGTTCGTCCCTTCGGTACGGTAAGGAAGACTATGTTCCACCCTCGAATTGAAATTTGAAGCACGTATTAAATTCAGGGTTTTGAATCGACAGCTTAATATATTCACATTACTCGAATTATCGCGTAGGTATTTATATTTTAATATTTTGAATTTTGAAGGTTGTCCCAGGTTGTCATTGTTGGTTCGTTCAGAAATGTTTGTCATTGTATGACATATTTTGATGGTTTTCAATAGAGCGTTCATACATGAGTATTCGCTATTTGTGTAGAAAACCGATAAAAACAAAATTAAATTAAATAATAAAGGGGGTACCCATGATACGTATTTTTCCGGCAAATATTGTGTGTCTGACTCGCACTTGGACAGTTTATTTATATTCGCGGTATGAAGTTCGCCGGGTCAGCTAGTAAAAAAATAAAAAAACTGAAATAGTGAAACACAACTTAAAGAAACGCATACCGTTCATAGCACATTTCACGATCCGAATGGAACTGATAGTCCGTCTGTCAGCTGCAAAATATTGTTTAAATAAAAATAAAAATGGCAAGCCTAGAAAGAAAATCTGCGGACGAAAGGGGAAAACTGAATGGCTGTTGAATCTACCGGTGTTTCGAAAATAGTCCCATCAGAGAAGAAACACCAAGAAACTCTATGGGGCTTGTCTTGTCATTTTCTCTTTTTTTAAATTAATTGTACATGTCAGCTTTAAAATTTTAACAAGATATTAATAATTATTAAACAATTTATATTTGTTCTTGGAGCTTGGGGCATTCAGGACATGCCTTTTTGTCATCCATATAGTCACCTATTGTATATTATGATTTTTCATCAAATTGGATTTTATATAGATTTTAGATTTGCTAGTTCCCCATGAATGAACCACTAACTTTCTGCAGTCTGAAATTAGGTATATTTAATCTATTTTTATGTCTTGTATTAAAATTATGTACATCAGACCTTTTCTTATAATCATTTATATTCTTGCGTATGAACATAATATTTTCATAAATGTATTGACATGCCACTGTTAGAATTTTAATTTCCTTAAATTTTTCACGAAGTGAATCTCGCGACCTCATACTATATATAGAGCGAATGACTCGTTTCTGCAAAACAAATATTGATTGGAGGAGAGTTATGCCCGAACACACATAAAAGAGGAGAGGCCTACGTCCAGCTGTGGACGAAATTAGCTGTTAATGATGATGATGATACATAAAAAAAATATGATGTATTTAATACGTAAACCCTATCCAAATTACAATTTTCTAGTAATTTGTCCCTGACTAAGCCGCGGAGAGATAGGAAAACGGGCGGACGGATGGACATGGCGAAGCTTAAAAGTTCCTTATCTACGGTACCTTAATAGGACTAGGCATAGGACCACTATTTTACTCAAAATTATATGTTACGTGCCCCTTATGTAGTAAGGATCTGAAGCTAGCAAGAAACGTTTGTAGTGCACTCCTAACAACCTATTTGCTATGCTTACTAAGACGCCTGCTAAATGCGATGCATACTAATACTACACTCGGTCCCATCGAGTACGAATACCAGACACAAATACCAAGTACATATTAATCCGACTTAATCGATACAGCTATCGATATAACAAGTATCATTCAAGCACTAGGCAGGCTTTAACAATGGCCGATATGTGTTTAATATGCAAGCTTTAGCATAGAAAGAGCCTGCTTTGAGGCGACCTCAATCCTAAATAACAATATGCAAAACTTGCCTTGGTGGTTAGTACTTACGTAGTAACTATATACTAGTCTGTGGTACTGCACAATATAGTCATATTATTATCTTTTCTATGATATAGTGTAAGCGAGATCAGAATACGTTGGAACTGTGTCGTAGTCAGTTAAAATTTAACGACATTTCTTCTGAAAGTATGGATTGCTTATCTATAACAGCCAATATCTAGTACTTGTTTATGAAAAGTATTTTATAAGTACTAACTTTCTATGCTTACTATGTATTCTATGTAGTATAAATAATTTGGGAATGTTTAAGCTTTGTGAGAGGTCCTAGATGAAGAGTAAATCCTGCTAAGTGCTGTTGAGCATCAATGTTTTAATTTAGTTTATCTTCCCATCAATTAGCAGATTCGCATTGATCTCTAGTGGTAGTACTTGTCTGATATGTTTCGGCGTGCTTTAAAGCCCGCGCAGACATTGTATCGATACTTTGGTCGGTTCCTATGAAGAGTTATTAGATATCGGCTGATAGCTAATCGTTATAATGTGCGCACTTACACGGTCATGCACATACAGAAAATGTTCAATATATTTATTTAGTAGGTATACTATGGAAATGAAGAGGGCTATGCTCGGAGTCTCTCTGCAGAAGGATCGAGTTCGAAAGGAAGTCATCCGTCAAAGAACCAAATTTATCGACATAGCTCAAAGGATTAGCGAGCTGAAGTGGCAGCGGGCTGGTCACATCTGTCGTAGAACTGATAACCGTTGGGGTAGACGTGTTCTAGTGTGGAAGACCATGGCTCGGTAAACGTAGTGTAGGCTCCAGCTAGACGAAACGATGATATACGCGAACTGGCTGGTAGCGGCTGAAAACAAAGAGCTGAAGATCGAGCTCAGTGGCGTGCCATAGGTGGGGCCTATGTCCAGCAGTGGACAGAGATATGCCGATGATAGGTATACTTACCTTCTGAGTAAGTGCTCTCACAACATAGACCACAAACGTTATATCGGTGGATAACTTAGTTGGTTTCATTATGAAGATGCACCAACTAAACTATCGGCCGATATAACGTCTGTAGTCTATGTTGTGAGAGCTCTTATGTCCGGTTTCCACCGCGAGCGGATCGGACCCATTGACTTTGTAAAACTCGCAAGAGTAAACTGCATACTTGTATTTCCACCAACAAATAGTCGAGCAGAAAGGACTGAACGAGCCGAAAGAGTTGAAATGAACCCGCTTATCTATCTTTCTCATCTACCTTTTGCAGTAGACATCAGCAGACAAAACTCTTTGTCTGTGGAAACGTAAACCTAAAAGAGTTAGTCCCGCCGAACAATTACTCGTTCATTTCGCTTTCGCGATGAAAACCAGGTATTACTCAGAAGAGTAGGCAAGTATACTAACTAAAGATATGGAACATTTTCTGTTCAATAGGTACCCAGCATGACGCTCAGATTATACTCATTCAGTATATACTCAGTTTATACGAAAATCGGCAAGACGTACAGCGTGTTTAGCGATCGCCTTCGTACAAAGCATGGCCGTCGATCCCATAAATCATTATCATTATCATAATCAGCCGGTATCAGTCCACTGCTGGACATAGACCTCTCCCAAGTCATGCCACTGAGCCCGATCTTCGGCTCTTTGTTTCTAGTCACTGCCCACCGCTTTGCGAATGTCGTCGCTCCACCTGGTCACAGGGCGTCCTACGCTACGTTTACCGATTCGCGGTCTCCACTCTAGAACCAGTCTACCCCGACGGTTATATGTCCTACGGCAGATATGACCTGCCCACTGCCACTTCAGTTTGCTAATCTGTTGAGCATATCGATCACTTTAATTCTCAGCCGCATCTCAGCTCCCAAAAAAGCAGCTATCGTATTTTGAAATCGGTCTAAAAGGTTTGAAACTCATTCGATATGATACCGTGCTGAAATTCTAGCATATCTAGAATAATAAAAAGTTTTCTAAAATAATTAATATATATATATGTTTTATAAAACAATATATATATATATATATATATTGTTTTATAAAACATCCGACTTCCATGCCGCGCGAGTCAGTTTCAGTAGCAAGTATGAAACATTTATCGCCATATCTCTGGAGATACTAATCAGACCTTGATAAAATTTCAATGTGATCACCTTGGAAATTAATTTTACCTGTAACAAAAATAATCATTCAAATCGGTTAACAATTGGCGAAAAATCACGGAACATATGTACAAAAGAAAACATACAGACGAATTGAAAACCTCCTCCTTTTAGGAAGTTAAATGAAAATCCTTTTCACCTTCCCCGAAGTTGTACTTCATATAGGTAGCTTCTCTACTTCTATAGCATACAGTTCAAGTCCATACAAAGTGGTGTCCACTCCTCTATATAAAAAGGATACATCCATAAGCTGGAGCGCCGGAGATTTCCCACGGGATCCTCAAAATACTCAGCATACGGAGCCTTAATCATAAACGACCTTTATCTAAAAAAAACTAAAAAAATACGCTTTTATAGAAAATCCAACTAAAAAATAGAAAATAAATTTTAATAAATGTGAATTAAAAATAGTGTAAGAAAAAATGATTTTATTGTAAAAAAAAAAGCGTGGGGTGCATGGTATCAATAGTTCCAAATATTTTATGAACAGATATGACTAGAAGGGTTATTTTGATAATATCCTGAAAAGCACCCCACGCTTTTTTTTTACAATAAAATCATTTTTTCTTACACTATTTTTAATTCAAATTTATTGAAATTTATTTTCTATTTTTTAGTTGGATTTTCTATAAAAGCGTATTTTTTTAGTTTTTTTAAACTATTATTTATTTTTCATTTTTTAGTCGAATTTTTTTTTTGTTAATTATTTTTTTTTATTTATTGTCATCTTTCCTTAATAAGTATGCCAAATTTCGAGTTAATCCAACGTTTTGAAGGGTGTTAAAATCATGTTCAAAGATTCCGTTACATACTAACATGCAAACATACATACGTCTGAAGCTAATAAAAGCGTATTAAAAATAAACTGAGTCATTGTCAGTACCAAGTTGGAGGTATTTATATCCATATCTCTGGAGATACTAATCAGATCTTAATGAAACTACAATGGGACCATCTTGAATATGTACCTTACCAATTAAAATAATATATATTCGAAACGGTTCACAATTGGAGAAGTAATCGTGTCACAGACACATACAAAAAAATACATAAAGAAAATTACTAAAACGTCGCTACTATGAATACGAGGAGAGTGTTATAACTCCGGCAACGTTCATTTTTCTCCGTCAGTTGCCGACCGGCGCGCTGCATCGGGTAACTTATAGCTCTCACGATATTTATAATCTTTTGGTAACTTTTGGTGAGATACGTAAAATAGAAGCGAAAAACCGACGCTGAAGGTTTTTTGAAGTAATTTTTGTTTACGGAACAGAACGGAAGCCTATTAGAGGGAAACCTATGTCTGTCCGTCTGTTTGTCCGTTCTACCATTCGAAGAATTAACTTGGAACTATAATACCTACTCTATTTGTTGCTCTCTATACTCTATTGGTTGTATTAATTACTCCACAGGTGGTAGCAGCATGTCATATCGATGTTCCGCCTGACTTGCTACTAAAAAGTAGCTTACCACCATCAAGGAGAAAATCTGCCGCCATAACCTTACGGTGTTCCGGCACTCGAGAGCCAGAGTATTCTAGGCCTAGCGTGTCCACCATCTTTGACCACGTCATCGTTTACCAAAAACATTTTCTTTAACTGTAAAGCCAGTTGTGTTTGTGTGTTGTGAACGTGTTTTTACAGTATATGTAGAAAGATAACCATCCACATCTTTTGTTGCATGAATACACCCAAAAGATGTGGATGGGTTTTTTGTGTCTTGATTTAATTCCAATTCATCCCTTGGAGCAGAGAAGTTCTCATTTCGTCTATATGTTTTTATGCATGATTATCCCTGTTTTCAATTTTTTTTTATTTCGAAATAAACAGAGATCTGATATAAATCTTCAGAGATACAAACACTTTAAGCTTTCTCTGAATGAAAATGAGTTATAGCGCAGCATTTGAAGTCGGTGTTTTTCGTTTTTAAACAATCTTAATATATAGATTTGTAAATATAATAAAAAATAATAAAATATAAATAAAGTACATGCACAATGCACTTGACATGTAAATAAGCGCCCTGAAGCTGTACAGAGATGAAATTTGACACACGTTACTTTTTATTCGAAAGTGACGGGTGGCCGGATACTCTCATATCCGTTATTATCATATCATATCATAGGCGTAGCTCAAGGATCGGCCGTGTCTAATATACTGTTCTCACTACTGCTAAACGACTTGCCTGACGTTAGTAACTGCGGCCGACGTGCTTATGTATGCGGACGACGTCGCGGCAGTGGTTACAGCACCGTCCGTTGACGTGCTCGAACGACGACTGAACGAGGCGGCGCGACAACTCGCCTCATGGTTTCGTGACAGTGGACTAGTTTTAAATTTGACTAAGACCCATTACATGCATTTCTGTCTGGGCGGACATCGGCCGCGGAAGTTGCAGGTCTATGCTGAAAGTGGGACTGAGCTGCATCAGTGCGACACCACCACATTCCTGGGCTTCGAGCTGGATAGAGCTCTCACCTGGGAGTTTCATATCGATAGGGTCTGTGGAAAGCTAGGCAGTGCATGCTTCGCTCTCTATAGGCTTTCTCGCTTTCTTCCCGAGAGTGTGGTGCGGTCGTGCTACTTCGCGACGGTGCACTCGGTGCTACAGTACGGCACGGAGCTCTGGGGCCGTGCTGCAGAGTGGCTGCGCGTGTTTAGAATGCAGAAGCGTGCCGTGCGTGCTGTAGCTCGTATTAAATGGTCCGATTCTGCCCGGCCATATTTCAAACAGTTAGGTATACTGACACTGCCATCTATGGTAATCTACCAGGTGGCAGTGTATGTTAGACTGAACCCTGACTTGTTTACAAAAAATGGAGACCACCATCCGTTCAACACACGCCGCGCGGGGAAATTGGCGTCTGTATCACGCAACATGGCAAAATCTGATAAGCTGACGCATGTCATGGGCCCATCAGTTTACAACAGACTTCCTGATACAGTAAAGCAGGCACCGAGTCCTGCTTCTTTTAAAATAAGACTAAAGAGCTGGCTTATCGACCAGGCCTTCTATACATACGGCGAATTTATAAATTCTGTAAAGGATTAATTATTTTATTCATTATATGTTATTATATTGTTTTCTTTTTATTATATTGTTGACATTATTATTATTTTAAGTGATTTCGAGTATTTACAATTGACATGTATGATAATAATATGAATAAATGAATATGAATATGAATATGAATATATTAATTCCTGGACAAGATGTCCTATAATCGCGGATAACAAACGCGGATGAGTATCCGAAGCGTATATCCGCGATCATTTTGTTTCCGCCTAATTCCGCGTAAACAAGCTATTCGACGTAATCGTAACGAACATACCTCTCTGTTCCCTTTTGGACCCTTTATTGCCCAGAACAGTAAGGACCACACAGCAGTTTCTCTGTTGTATTGTTTGTGCTGAATTGTTCTTTAAGGACCTAACTAAAGGAACAATATTAGTATTATTTTGCTAGTTTTGTTTAACTGCAGGAAAAGTCTCCATTTCAATTGTCACCAGTAACAGTAAAAAAATAGGTAATTTTTTAGATGAAACATGAGACGTTCACCCTAATGGTCAATAATTAATACAATATTATACCTATATGTGAAAGTGTGTTGGTTTGTTTTACTAGTTTCCTCTTCATGGTTAAAACACTTGATAAATATGGCTAAGTTTTGTATAGGACGAAATAGAATAGTTTAGTGGCTTACGAGCCTTGTTAGGTTCACTGGACACTTCACGGTGAGTATAATCACCCCCATCACGAAGTAGGACCAGCCACTCTCTCCACCTCTGTGAGCGGACGCGGGTTGCACTTTTCCATACAAGTGTATTCCCGCGTTTCCTCCCTTGAAAATGCTTCTAGAGCAAACTTTGTTTCTACAAAATGTCAAGATCTACTGTAGCTATGCCCCGCCCCTATTATTTGCTTTTTTTGACCACGTTCGCTCACCCGAACCGCTGCGATCTGCGGTGGCGTCCGCGGTGGCGTCCGCGGTGGCAATCAGTTACTGCAGTATTTGTACCGGTTCAAACCAAACGCGATCAGACAACGATTGTACGCGATCGCCACCGCGGCCACCAACGCAGATTGCACCGGTATGTACGTAACTTTACTTGTTTTTAACCACTTTAAAAATAGAGGAGGTTCTATGTTTGACTGTGTATGTTTTACACTAATAGTGGCCCACGCGGCTTCGCCCAAGTTAAAATACTTGTTAGTATATTATTTTCATACAAAAAATTTCATACAGTATCCATTTAGCAGTTTTTGCGTGACTTAGTATCAAATATTATATACAAGCTTTCACGTTTGCCCCGTGGCTTTGTCCGAGATACAAAATAATTGTTTTAATGTATCCCATGTGTAAATCCAGGTTATAAACTACCTATGTGCCAAATTTCCCCCAAACCTGTTCAGCCGAAATAGCTAAACAAACAAGCTCACAAATATTGTGATAAATTAAATTATTTTATTGAAGACAGTTTCTTCAAAAACGAGGGCAGTCTTGTTTTTCTGTTTTAACAAAACCTGTACCAAGTTGACCTACTCACCATGTATTGAGAGAAATTATACAAATTACTGCATAGAATTTTACGAGATGGCTTCATATGGGAAATCCGGATGATTCCGGATAATTCCGGATAATATAGGAATTCCCGCCGGTTTATGAAGCTGTTATGTTTCTGGAAAAATTGTTATTGCTTATTCCCTTGGACAGTTGAAGGATCGAAGAAATTAATTTGGTGATATATTTACCAAAACCGGCAAGGTTATGTTTATAGAATACAGTATACAGTGTGGAAATTAAACTCAGGCCCTGGAGGGAAACTACTTTAAATCCTTAAGCTAGCTCATTTTACTTAAAGGAGACATTCCTTTATTTTTGAAAAGAAACAAATCTGCATTAAAAGATTTTTTTAAACTCGCTTGCTTCGCCCGGGACTCGAACCAACTAAAATTAAAAAAAATAAACACTCTTTATTTTAATATACTAATCGGTAGTATTAATATTCAGGATAAAGTTTCTCTAACAAACATTAGGTCTTAAAAATAAAAATAATCGTTAAATCTAACATCAACTTTATTTTACTATCAATTTTGTAACACTTAAATTATTTAACTGATAAATTGTTCGAAATGAGCGCCGTCGTTCCGGCTACACAACATTAGTCGCCGTTGAAATTCATTTCTTGTAGCCTTCAGCAAAGTGTTGTGGTGTATGCCCCTAATAACATTTTCTATCGCAATCCTTAGCTCTTGAACGGTTTCATAGCAAGTTTCATAAACAACATTTTTTACATGACCCCTTAAAAAGAAGTCCATGGGCGTCAGGTCTGGACTTCTTGCAGGCCATCTAATCGTCCCGTTTGTACCTATCCAGGCATTGAAATTTTCATTAAGGTATGCCCTGGCAATTCTGCTGTTGTGGGCAGGTGCACCATCTTGTTGAAAAATGATATTATTTCGTTCCTCTTCTGGCAGAAGGTTTAATTGATTTTGTAAAAGCTCCAATATTTCAATGTATTTTGCTGCATTCAGATGTCCTTCGTAAATGTGCATCATAACAACCATGTTACTTTTGATTCCACACCAAACATTAAACGAAAATCTGACCTGATTATTCGTTTCACGGACACGGAATGGATTTTGACGAGACCAATAATGATTGTTATGTCTGTTATACATTCCATTATTACTAAAATTTGTTTCGTCAGACCATACAATACAGTCCAAGAAATTTGGGTTGCGGG
This sequence comes from Cabera pusaria, assembly GCA_954871355.1. Classification (NCBI taxonomy): domain Eukaryota; kingdom Metazoa; phylum Arthropoda; class Insecta; order Lepidoptera; family Geometridae; genus Cabera; species Cabera pusaria. The sequence continues at coordinate 25,091,109 of OX940901.1, read as the reverse complement.
CTATTTCTGTTTGAATATTTTCACAAAACTAATCTCCTGTCACTATCTCCGGGATGTAGTTTCTGCACCAATCGCCCATCACGATAACATTTGTATTTGTATTTTTTCAGAACTTTAAGTATACTAGTATGGTTGATGCCTATCTCTTGAGCAGCTTCCCTGCTTGAAGCCTTCGGGTAACACTCGAAGTATGTCAAAATGTTTAACTCAACATCGCTATAGTCCAAATTTTGTTGCTGGGGCGTCCAGTCTTCTTTTTAAAACTTCCAACGGTCAGTAAATTATTCACAATTCGAGACAAAACTTTTCTAGATAGTAGTTCTCTGTCTGGATACTTCTCGCGATACCACTGCAGAGCTAAATCGTAGCTCTTGTTGCAAACAAAGTAAGCTTCTAATAACTCGAATTGTTCTTGATACGCCATTATGAGATAATTTAATTACGTAAGGAAAGCAACACTACTTAAATAAAATCTGTTGATAAAAATCGTTCGAATTTTAAAATTATTGTCCCGCATTGCAAACAAAGTCAAACGTTCCATTTTTAAACTTCTCCACTGAACGCCTCGGATCATGTAAGAAGGAAATGTGCATAGAGGTATTACCACCATTGAACAATTTTCTTATCGAAGATTTCAACAAGGTACTTAACGATAAATTAGCAAGCGTGTACTTAATACGAAGTGTTTGAGTGTTGGAGAGATAACAGAACTGTTACGTGTCTTTTACTTGTTAAAAGTGAACAGTAACCAAACATTTTTTAGAGAAACTTTATCCTGAATATTAATACTACCGATTAGTATAATAAAATAAAGTGTTTATTTTTTTTAAATTTTAGTTGGTTCGAGTCCCGGGCGAAGCAAGCGAGTTTAAAAAAATCTTTTAATGCAGATTTGTTTCTTTTCAAATATAAAGGAATGTCTCCTTTAAGTAAAATGAGCTAGCTTAAGGATTTAAAGTAGTTTCCCTCCAGGGCCTGAGTTTAATTTCCACACTGTATATATTGCATTATATATATATATATATATATTTTTTTTTTTTTTTCGCGCTAGTCCATCACCCGCAGGCTTAGCTGAAAACCAGCGTATAGGCGTGTAACCCCAGACATATGTGCTGAGTTAAGCCTTTTTGGCACCTCACCTCATTTTTATCACTTTTATCTGTTTTATGTTAAAAAACAAGAGTTTTTATATGTTTTACATTTATAATATTTAGTGAAATTTGTTATCATGTGAGTTTTTGCCAAATAAACGATTTCCTTTCTTTCTTCTTTCTTTCTTGCTATGATTTTAGTATGAGATGTGTCGTTTTAATTCGTCGTGAACTCGATACGATACCCATCATTGAAAACCTACATTGAACATATATCTCAGACTATCATAAAAAAGGCAGACAGATTCGTGCCGAACACCCGAGTGACCGCAAGTTCAGTAATACTAAATTCTTGAGTAATCATTTTTCGCGCTCAGTCCGGCATAGTTAATACGGCATGATTACTACGTAAGCAACGCTGCGAAGTAATACTGCCGGAAGCGTCCGACCCTGCTGCCGCTTGGTAGCAAACTGAGCGCGGAAGCGTATTACTCAAGCATTTAGTATTACTCAACTTGCGTTGCCTCGGGTGTTTGGCACGAATCTGTCTGCCTTTTTTAAGATTGTTTGAGACATACATGATATACATTGACATAGTTTTCCAACAAGTGTCACAGAGGCAGAGATGGGCCATGGCCTGTGTATCCGGATCTTGATGTAACCGGGAGGTCGCTGATTCAAATCCTAGCCGGGCATCAATACATTTTTCTATGTGCATTTATGAGTGGCCATTCACGGGTGACAGGAGCATATTATCAATGTTCCGCCTGACTTGCTACCAAAAGCTTACCACCATCAAGGAGAAAAAATTCCGCCATAACCTTACGGTGTTCCGGCAGCACAGCCCTTGAGCATCAAATCATTACAGGCCTAGCGTAACATCCACCACATCATCGCTTACCACCAGGCAAGATAGTGGTTAAACGCTAGCCTATCAGATATAAAAATAATTTATAATCGTGCAAAACCAAAAACCCGACTTCACATGCCGCGATATTCAAAGCAATGCCTAGTTATAATCATGTCATCAAAGAATACACATTTGCTTATATTGTTTATCTCCATAGCTCCGAAGTTAATAGTCACAATTCGACAAATATATTTTTTTAAAGTCATAATCTCTAGACATCGGAGTGCAGATTAACGCACAGCACAAGGTTATAGGGTACGCAGATGACTTCGCACTGCTTAAAGAGATAAGGCAGCAAGTTGTTGAAGCAGTGTCTTGTCTTCAAGAAGAAGCAGCTAAAATCGGACTTAGTATAAATCAACAAAAGACTGAGTATATGCATACACGTCGCTTCGAAAACTCCAGGCAAGTAAGGGAAGATCTGGCAGTGGGAGACAAGTCTTTCAAGGGCGTAGAAAAGTTCCGTTATCTTGGCTGCACTGTAACAAACACCAATAGGAGAGAAGACGACATAGAGATAAGAGCTCAGAACACCCTTCGCTGCAGTGCAGCCCTACACAATGTTCTACGCTCACAATCGCTAAGTAGATGTACAAAGTTATATAAGACCGTGATAAGGCCCATTCTAATGTATGGCTGTGAAGCTTGGACACTCACCCAAAAAGAGGAGAGGAAGCTTTTGGTTACTGAGAGAAAAGTACTCCGTTAAATACTGGGTTCGGTTCATTTGCACAACGGCAGCTGGAGGATAAGAACCAACAGAGAACTGGAGAGACTCTATGCTGGCTTGGACATATCGAGCGGATGGAAGATGATCGTTTTTTTTTTTTTTTTTTTTTATACGTTATAGCTATATAGTTTTATACGCTAGCGTTTGACCTCTATCTCACCTGTTGGTAAGTGATGATGCGGTCGAAGATGGTAAGCACGCTAGGCCTAGAATGGGAACTGGCTCTCAAGGATAGCTGCCGGAACACATTAGATGTTTGGTGACAGATTTTCTAACTTGAGGGTGGTAGCTGGCCAGGCGGACACTAGATAGTGTCCTACCACCATGCGGGGGTTTTGTTGGTTTCTTAACGATGTTTTTTCCTTCACCGGAGGGCCACTGTGAGAAGCGCACATACATTTTTCGATAGAAAAATCCATTGGTGCACGGCGGTTTGAACTCGGTACCACGGCATCAAAGCCGTACGTTCTCCCGATTACGCCACCGGGCCCTCGTGCCGTGAAACGTGCATACCTAGGACGTGCAAAAGGTCGACGTCCCGTCGGAAGCCCCAAATACCGTTGGTCAGACGAGGTACAAAAGGACTTAGCCCAAATCGGAGTGTCCGATTGGAAAAAGACCGCGCAATCTAGAGAGCAATGGCGCCTTTTACTGTCGGAGGCCAAGATCCACTTTGGGGTCATCCAAGTAAGTAAGTAAGAAAAGTCACAAATGTGACTACTAAAAAATAGAACAATAATATTATAATTTTCCGCGTTACCTCATCGCACTATCATAAAAACAAAATACGTTTAAAATGAAGTTATTTTGTCACTTGCAAACACATTTTTGTCACCAGCTTATGAACAGCTGTGAAACACTTGTTCAAAACAAATGGCGGAAAACAGATATTCAGCAAACAATATCACCAATGCAAATTATTTAACAAGGTCGTGCCATTATGGGTCGCTAAGCGAATATGTGGACAACTGACAAAAATATTGTTTCTAACCGACTTCACCAAAAATGAGGAGGTTCTCAATTCGTCGGTTTTTTTACATACATTTTACATACATAAGTACGTTCACCGATTACTCGAAGACGCGTGAACTGATATGGAAAATTCTTTTTAGTTTGAAAAGGCATACTTACTCGTAACATGTGGTACCATTTAATTTCATCGAGATATGTGTTAAATATCTCCAGAAATATGGAGATATACACTTTAAAGTTAGTACTAAAAATACATACAGACGAACATAGAACCTCCTCCTTTTTGGAAGTCAGTTAAAAATGAAGCGCGACTATGGAAGTCGGTTTTTATTTTTAAACCATCTTAAATTATAAATTTCACAGCTTCGCCAGCTTATTACCGTAAGTATTAATATATCCGACTCGGTCAGTTACAGTACTTACAGTCACAAAATACATGTTTAACAACTATCTATTGGTAGTACACAGGTGGCAGGAGCATTGTTATCGATGTTCCGCCTGACTTGCTAACAAAAAGTAGCTTACTACACCGTCAAGTACAAAATCTGCCGCCATAACCTTACGATGTTCAGGCCGCAAACAGCCCTTGAGAGTCAGAGTATTCTCATTCTTCTTATATGTAAAGTAGGCGATGTAAAAATAAACTTGCCAAGTGCAAGTCGGACTCGCACTAGTAGGGTTCCGTACCACACTACAGTATTTTATAAGATCGAGCAAAAAATACCACTATCATTTTTCGCCAGCAAAAAATAATAATTAATAAACATTTTATTTCTTATAACACCATATAACGTCTAACAAAGGTGTTAGGGATCGACATTTCAATATAACGCCATCTATGGAACGTTTACCTAACTAAGCGTTCAGAGATGGCGTGAAATGCCGAAAAAAACACGTTTCTTGTATGGGGACCCTCTATTATTTTTAACTTTTTTTTTTTTAGTATTTGTTGTTATAGCGGCAACAGAAATAAATACATCATCTGTGAAAATTTCAACTATCTAACTATCACGGTTCAAGAGATACAGCCTGGTGACAGACGGACGGACAGCGGAGTCTTAGTAATAGGGTCCCGTTTTACCCTTTGTGTACGGAATCCTAAAAAAGAATTTGTCCAGTGCATCCAGACAGGCCTTCCGACAAAATAAAGAATTTTTTAGTTTTTTGAGTCCAAACCAAAAAATCTAACTAGGCCAAACAAAAATAATGTCCAATTTAGTCGTAAGGGTTTTTAGTTGTTCAGTAAGTTTTAATCACGTAAGTTGAAAGCAGGTAGCCATTACTGGCCCTGCTGGCCGGGGCTAAATTAACAAGGGATTCAGCTGGAATACGTTGACACGATGTTTTTACAAGATTTTACTTCATCAACTGACTTTACAAAAAAGGAGGAGGTTCTCAATTCGTCAGAATCTTTTTTTTTTGTATGTTCACCGCTTACTCGAAGACGCCTGAACCGATATGGATTTTTTTTTTGTTTCAAATACCCTAATACCCTTCCTAGGTAGTCCCATTAAAATTTTAACAAAATCGGCCGAGCCGTTTTTAATATATCAACATTTGTATCACGATGCATTTATATACCTTGACGACATGCTACTAACTACTGGCACAGATTATAAAATAGTTACTGCGTCTACTGGCTAATTTGACAAGCGCGGCGTTTGAAGTCGGTTCTTTTAGATTTTTATTTAACTTGACATTTTTGTATGTACCAACATACATCATCATCATACATCGTCATACAACATCCGTACCAACGGATCAAATCTTGCTCGGTTGCAAGATTATAAAACAGTCATCCCCGACCTATTGAATTGTACATACGAGTACTTATGTAAGTTCGTGACAGTACAATATGATGATGCCTTCCACCTGACCTGATGATGGAGCCGAGGACTAGTAGGGACTGTAAATTAAAAAAAAACTCTTAATTACAAATGGTAGGGCAGTCGAATTGAGGCTATAGCGGGGCCTTTGTTTGTTTGTTTGTATGATATTATTGACATAAGTGTTCATAAGTGTACCTTGTGTACTTACTAATTGATTGAATTGAAAAAAATGAATTGAATATATAGTATGGTATGGTACGGTACGGTACGGTACGGTACGGTACGGTACGGTACGGTACGGTACGGTATGTATGGTATGGTATGGTATGGTATGGTATGGTATTATAGTATAGTATATATATAGTATATATTAGTATAGTATTCTGTGGTGCTATGGTTGACATTAGGTCAGAGTATTCTAGGCCTCGCCTGTTCACCATCTTCGACTAAAACCTATCACCAGACGAGATTAGTCAAACGCTAGCTTATATAACAAAAAAAATGTAATTGACATCATCGTGTATGTAATGGTTATGTAAATATGACTCATTTACATATTCATTACAATCACTTACATTGTTTTTGAAACCTCCTAGTTTTTGTAAGTCCGCCGAAAATAAGTCGCCTGGCATTTGAAGTAGGTTTCTTTATAAAAAAAACACGATATTACACAATATTTTACTACAGTTTTAACAATAATGCGTTCTTAACATACGCCGATAATAATTTTAATATTGTATTATCGTAGTGTGACTGTATATTTGAGTTATACCGTCACTAAACATTTTTACCCACCGGGAGCACTGCACTAGCATTGCAGGCAGCGTAGGGGTGTGGTTTACTTCATGTTAAGGTGTAACTATTGTTTAAACCTTCATTATGACCATCGATATATATAAAAAATAACCGGCCAAGTGCGTGTCGGGCCACGCGCAGTGTAGGGTTCCGTAGTAGCCTGTTATTCAATGCAAGTCTTTACCCGTTATAAACAAGCAACTAGGTACTCCGTCTTTGTCACTTTAAAGGATTTATTCTAAGGATTTTGTATTTGGTACAAAATTATCCAACCCAAGTTCAACGACTATTACTGCTAAACTAATAAAGTTATCTTAACCGCTATAATTTTTCCTTAAAGTTCATGAAATGCGCTATTATCACGAATTTTTCCAGATTTTTCAAACCAGCAGTTTAGCTTTTAGAGGGGGGATTAGGAACCCTTAAGTCATTTTAAAAGACCTATTCAACGATACCCCATTTTATGGGGTAATGATGAAAAAAAAAATTATCCCCACTTCTCATATAGGGGAGCTACGCTAAAAAAAAATATTTTTCAAAATTTTATTTCAGCACTTTGTTGACGTTATTTATTTACATACTCCCACAAAATTACAGCTTTCTAGTATTAACGGTCTCTTAGCAAAACCTCGGACAGACAGACAGACGGACATGACGAAACTATAAGGGTTCCTTGTCAGGACTACAGAACCCTAAAAAGGGACATAATGGACCCCGCTCCTCAACGTCAACCGTATGAATTCGGTTCGCGAACCTAATATCACCTTAGTCACAATCGAACTGGCGTTTGTGTAGCACGTACAGAATTACATGTGCAATTATCGCAGATACATTTAAATAATAAGCAACAATGCCTTCCTCTGTTCTTCATGCACATCAAGCTCGACATCAGAAATTCGTGTTTTCATGTAGTTGTTTCTAGTACCATTATGTTTACGTGGCCTTATTTAGGTATTACCGCATCTCCCTTTTTATATCGATGATTATGACCTTTTGATTGCAACACTTCACGACTTTACATTATAAGAACCTTAACGGATTTTACTATTTAAAATCATAATTCATTGTATATGATAAATGTGATTATATGTTTTTGCAGGGATTGTATGCCACTTACCGCATTTAGGTATGTAACTAGCTCCTGTACATCTAAAGGTTGTCTGGTAGAGATCGCTCTAAGCGATAAGACAATAAGCAGTGTTGCGCCTCATTCCGCTTACGTCGGTTTCTGTAATATGCATCCATCCAAAGCCGGGTCCACACTAGATGAACAAACGTAAGAAGACACAGTTTTTTACGTTTTCAACCCTTATATCTCCGCCATTTTGAATAATTTCCAAAAATTTAATTGACAATTAGTTAAATGACAATTTATAATTATCGAACATGCTCACAATTTTTTTATTGCAGGTAAGCAAGCATTTGACCACTATCTCACTTGGTGGAAAGTGAAGATGTGGGCGAGGGTGTAGCACGCTTGTCTAGAGAATACCTGCTCACACTTCACTTGAAGAGACCCAAGCCGATTATTAAATAATAAATTATAATTTAATTACAATTTCACGCGAATCGGTTGAGAATACGTCCGGTAAAAGAGAACAGACATCTGGACATCTGGTCATACGAAAGCATTATTGCCTGAGCAGGAGACCTAAAAAGGAGACCTTCGCTTCACTCTATGTTAAAAAAAGTTAGGACAAAGTGGCCTTACTATAATTATACTTATTGTATTATAATTAATACTCAACTCACGTGACTAGGAAATGTAACACCAACCGGTTCTATTTACACGTGCCTGCCTCAGTATTTACATCACGATATAGTTGTAAAAACTAAATCAATCGTTAAATATCAGCCCAATAAATACTCCATAAATAATTGAAAACTAACAAAGGTGCGCAAAAAATAGAGGTTTGTTTTGGTGTTTTATATTATGGCTGTATTACGCAATGTTGTATTGATATTTCAAGATAGATGGCAGTTTAGGGTAGTAATATAAACCTAGGGGTAAATAGATATACATATATATAAGTAAAGCTATAATAAGTTAGTTTATAAGTAAACCTCTTTGGTATACTTGTATGTATGACCGTAGACTTTTTATTCACAGACCTGCTACATATTAAACATGATCGCGTACACCGGCCCCCATGAGACCGACCTTGAACGGAGTTTGTCCCTTTCTTTTGTATGGACAACTTATATATATACCCTACATACATATAATATAGAACATATATAGCACTAGCAGGTCATGTGTTTCTTGTAGTAAGTTATCGTAGATTGTGAACAAACCCAGATCAATTCAGCTAAAGAATTTGTAAAGAAAATCTAAATTATCTTACGTACCTAATGTAAATGGCAGCGATTTTTTCAGACAACTATACAGAAAGAAGTTTGTATCTACTGAGAATTTAAAAGTTAATGACTCAGACTGAAAAAGCACACGTCAAAAACCTACTTTTTTTACGGATGTTAATATTTTTTATATGTTCGGACTTATAAGTTTGTCATTTAATTGGTATTTAAAATTATAAAATTCGGTCAGCGAAGATGTGGTCGAAGATGTTGAACACGCTAGGCTAGGCCTAGAATGGTCTGTCTCTCAAGGGCTGTGTGCTGTAACACCGTAAAGATTTTTTCTCCTTGATGTTGGTAAAAACTACTTTTTGGTAGCAAGTGCAAGTCAGGACGGAACATCAAAGTAATGCTCCTCCATCATGCATCTACACAAAACATCGTAAAAGTTAATGCTGCTCTTTATATTGTTATATAAATCATTGTAGTTATATTCCAACTGGTTACATAAAAGGCATTTAAAACCCCATTAATTATTCTAAAACAAGAATATAAGTTGGCTGGCCATCCATTTAACGAGCAAGCAGCCGCCATTGTTCGAGCCACTTAGTTTTATAACATTTTAACGACTTCGCGGCTGATTCGAAGATAAACCCACTCTAACTAAACTTGACGAGTAATGGGTTAACATTTTTTTTAATAAACATCGTAAATAATAGTAATTTTGGAAACATTATGGCAACACGCAAAAGGAAAGCCACTTAGATTATTCTGATAAAGCAAAGGGTATTTAATTTCGCGTTTTATATTAGTTTAATTTAATGGAGGCGTAGAAACATTCTCAATTATAGGCTATTCATTAGTAACTTATTATATTGTTATTGTATTTTAATAGAGAGACACAAAAAATAAATTTTTCGTTTATCATGAACGGGATTCCTAAGAAGATTATATTTAGGTGTTCTTAATTTTACGGTTTCGTAGCCAAAGGGTACCAACGGAAGAACCCTATAGACTTCGCTATCCGTCCGTCCGTCTGTCCGTCTGCTACGCTGCTACCAACTCAGCTACGCTACGATCCTATGGATACGTACGTAGTAATATTAAGTATTCTGTGCCATACGACGACACTATATTTTCGTTTGTCCACAGCAACGGCACCGGGACGTCACCGGCACCGAGATTTTTTTTCAGGCCGATTTGAAAATGATGTTCCGGCGATCGTTTGTCCACCGCCACCGATCCGGTGGTTCTGTGTGTGGACAAGATCAAACGTGTTTTGTATTGCGAGCCAATGCCGGCACATCGGCTCGTCGAAATCTCTGGCCGGTTTCTAGCGGTCGCGCCGATCTACTCGAAATATCGGCGGCCGGGATGACGTCGCCCGGTGCCGGTCATACTGTGGACAAGCTGCCATACCATACCATGTACCGCTACTTCGGCGCGGGCATTTTGTTTCCGTTGACGTCCCGGTGCCGTTGCTGTGGACAAACGCTCTTACAACGTTTTCCCACGTCAACGGGAACAAGATGACGGGGCCGAAGTAGCGGTTCATATGTGTTAGCTTTTACCACTATCTCACCTGTTGGTAAGTGATGATGCGGTCGAAGATAGTAAGCACGCTAGGCCTAGAATGGGAACTGACTCTCAAGGATAGCTGCCGGAATACATTAGATGTTTGGCGACAGATTTTCTAACTTGAGGGTGGTAGCTGACCCAGGCGGACACTAGAGAGTGTCCTACGACCATGCAAATATATTATTTATTTGTATTATTATATATTTAACTATAGAAGTGCGAGCTGTACCCCGCGGCTCCGTCCGCGTTACATATTATCCCATGTCGCATTCTACCCTATTGGCTATTTATCTACAAAATTTCACCTAAATCAGTGGAGCCGTCGGACCATGAAGAGGCCACACACAAATACACAAACTGAGTTTTGTATTTATAATATTTGTGTTGTGTTGTTTCTATAGACCCAGAAACTCCGAACAAAATGGCGAGGTGTCAACTCGTACCAAAATACTTTTACAACAGGAAGCGACGCCGTCGTCGTGACCGCGGCATCCTTTCTCACCGCGGTCGTGCGGTCGTGCGGTCCTGACGGGAACACACATTATTACGGGCATCGTTTTATATCCACGTTGTGAAAGGGAATATAACTGTGAAATTACTCGCGAGCGGCTTGCATAAACTGGTAAACTGATTATATTTAAACCATTTTAAAACCATTTTCCACCGGTGGTGGTGGTTAGAGCATATTATATCGATGTTCTACCTGACTTGCTGATTGATACTGGTTAGAGATGCCGAGTACTCGTTTACTACTCGGTAATCAGTGAACTCGGTGTCTTTCTTAGTACTCACATATACTCGGCCGATTGATTCGGTTCAATTGTTGGTGTTCAGTATTCAACAGTACTGAACACCAACAATCGGTATATATGTCAACTTCTATTCAAAACAATTGTCTTTTTATTATGAAAAATATATAGCCGAATAAAAAGAGACATATAGGCGAAGATGGAAGTGCGGGTGGCGAGGTATCACTTGCACGTTTTCTTCGATCTGCGTAGGCTACTTATGCTAATTATGTATACACTATTATACCGAGTTACTCGGCCGAGTACTCGGTTTGACAAACTTAAAACCAAGTAATACTTGGTGCTCGATAACTCGGTACAACTAGTACTCGGCGCATCTCTAATACTGATGGTACTGATTCTTAAGTATAGTGAAACGGACATAAGGCTTACTTATTTCCTCAATTACTTACGTGCACGGAGGTTAAATGAATAATTAATATTATTTAAACCGAGTAAGTGAGCTCTGTGAAACAACGTCCAAGATTTTCTTAGTTAAAATAAATATTATACAACATTTCAGCATTTAAAAGGCTTTGCGGCTTTAATAAGCTCATCAAAAATGCACGACGTAAGATTGGTGAAGCAGCAAAGTACAGCTAAGTGGCGCAAAGTAGCAAACTGGGCGACCTCTCACCACTAATTTACCCGATCATCGCCGGAAGAGGCAAGTTTTGCAAATAAACTGGCAACACGGAAGGGTTAGGGTTGGACACTACTGCAAGATCTGATCAGAAATCAATATTGTGCTATTACCGCGGCAGCGAACAAAAAAGACATTGTCTATAACCATAATAATTTAAGATCGTTTAAAAAACTAAAAGAACCGACTTCAAACGTCGCGGTATTCAAAGTAGCCAGCAGTACCTAAGTAGCATGTCATCGTGGTATATAAATGCATCGTAAAAATGTTGGTATATTAAAAACGGCTCGACCGATTTCGTTATTTTAAATGGGACCACCTGGGAAGGGTACACTTTGCAACAAAAAATAATTTTCCAAATCGGTTCAGGCATCTTCGAGTAATCGCTAAACATACATTAAAAAAAACTGGCAAAGTGGAAGTCGGACTCGCACTCGTAAGGTTCCGTACCACACTACAGTATTTTATAAGATCGAGCAAAAATACCACTATCATTTTTCGCTAGCAAAAAATAATAATTAATAAACATTTTAACAAAAGAGAGTTGTGAGCCGCGTGCTTATTTCTGAGAACGCCATGTAACGTCTAACGCTATCTGAGTGAAAGTTAACACAAAGGTGTTAGGAATCGGCATTTCAATATAACGCCATCTATGGACGTTTACCTAAGCGTTCATAGATAGCGTTATATTGAAATGCCGAAAAAAACACGTTTCTTGTATGGGGACCCTCTATAATTTTTAACTTTATTCTGTTTTTAGTATTTATTGTTATAGCGGCAACAGAATTACATTATCTGTGAAAATGTCAACAGTCTAACTATCAAGGTTCATGAGATACAGCCTGGTGACAGACAGACAGATAGGCAGACGGACAGCGGAGTCTTAGTAATAGGGTCCCGTTTTACCCTTTGGGTACGGAACCCTATAAAAGAAGATTCCAACGAATTGATATTAGATACTTAATCCAACAATATAAGATAATAAATAGGTTTAGCAGATTTTATAAGTATAGATAGAGCTAACTATGTTCTTTTTATTAATATATTTTTTTATTGACAAATTATTCAGGTTTACAGTTTTGATCGTTTCGGATTTTCTTCACTAGAATATTGCATTTTGACATTACTTCTATGAAGTATTATGTCAAATTAAATCTCAAGTAGTGTGAAACCCAGATAGATCGAATAAAGATATTTGACGTTAATGCATAACACGTAGATTATATTGATTAAAATGTACATAATATTATATTATATTAATATAACACGTTGCTTCTCAACGATCTGTTATCATTGCATCAGGCAACACTGGTTTGTGAAACAATTAATTTGATATTGATGATTTATGGCTTATTAACGATTAAAATTCATGTTTATGTAATAAAAATATGTTATAATAAACTATTTAGACTATAATTGGCTCTATTTTATCATATTAATAATAGACAGTTTTAGTTTATGCAAATATTGTTGTTTGTGTTGTTTATAAAATGAGAAAGCGTGGGCAAACGTTCTATATAACTATACTAGCAGCCCGCCCCGGCTTCGCGCGGGTAGAACATCCTACAATATTTGCATCAGTTTGTTGCATCGAATATAAAATATGAACATATTTAACAACCATCGTCATATTTCATCCAATTTACACAAAACCTTAACGAATTATGCACCTAAACCTTCCTCGTAAACACTCTGGCTATTGGTGAAAACCGCATGATAATCCGTTCAGTAGCTATTGAGATTATTGCGAACAGACAGACAGACGCAGTGATGAACTTTGTTTTATAATACTTACGTATTGATATTGGACGGCCCTTTGGCGTAAAGGATAGTTACCCTGATTCTGACCCGACAGTCGTTGGTTCTAATCCTAGCTATATACCTACCAATGAAAGTTTTATGTGCATTCATGAATCATGAGTTTTCTTACAGTGGTAGTGGAATCATTAAATCTACCAAAAAGTAGCTTACCACCAAGGAGTACATCTGCCGCCGTAACCTTACGGCGTTCCCTGACGCAAAATGTAGGGGTAATATACGTTTAACGTGTGTATCTGTGTGTCTGTCTGTAGCATCTTAGCACCTAACCGGATGAACCGATTTTGTTTTTATTATTGATAGTTTTTTTTTGTTTGATAGATGTCTTCATCGAGAGTTTTCTTAGCTTAGATTCATGAAAATTCGTTCAATCGTTATAAAATTATGAGCTTTTTTATAGTTAATTGCGATATGAAATCAACTTTCATAGGTCTGATCAATTCGAAAATCTTCTTCTTCAACGATATTGTAAGAACATGGAAGCCTCCTGGACTCTACAGAATGAATGAATGAATGAATGAATAATACTTTATTGCACACCAAGAACAAAAAAACAAACAAAAGTAACAGAAGAACATAACATATCGGTAGTACAATGGGCGGTCTTATCGCTTAGAGCGATCTCTACCAGACAACCTTTGGATGGAGAGGATTTCTAAATTATAATATTGCGGGGGTGTGCAGCTATAAGTTAACATATATATGAATATACTTAAAATTAATACTTACACATATAAACAAACATAATACATAACATAGATACATATACATTGTAACTAAATAGATATTATTAAAATAGATACATATACCTTAATAAATAAGTTATAAAATCAACTATGGGAAAAATAGTGTTTAAATACCATATTTTTAAAAGCTTGTGGAGATTGGGCTTGTCTTATTGTTGCAGGAAGTTCGTTCCATAGGCGGACAGCTAGCATGGAATAAGATTTGTTGTAGTAAAGTGACGTGGAGTGATGTTGAGGTGTCTTCAATTGAAGCGTATACTGGGATCGAAGGTGGGATTTAGTAAGGTGGAGGAATTCGAAGCGCTCTTTTAGGTAAAGTGGAGTCGTAGGAAGGAATAGGATATTGTAAAGGAAAGAAAGGATATGCATGTTCCTGCGAAGGCGGATAGGTAACCAATTGAGCCTTTTTCGGAATTCGGAGACATGATCATATTTCCGAAGACCGAAAATGAATCGGATACAGACATTTTGCAGTCTTTCTAGCTTATCAAGTTGCTCTTCGGTCAAATCTGGATAGCAAGCATCTGCGTAATCAAGTATAGGCAACAGAAGAGATTGTGCTAACGCAGTCTTAGTGGTGATAGGAAGAAAATTACGTAATCTTAAGAGTGAAGATGCCGAAGCAAAGATTTTCCGGCTGACTTCTGCTAGTTGAGGTTCCCAAGATAGCTGGTTGTCTATGAGTAATCCTAGATTTTTGACTGACGAGCTAAAGCTTACAGGGACTCCATCAAATATGACTTGTGGTAGCCGGAACCAGTCAATTTTTGAAATCATACGTGAGCTCCCAATGATAATAGTTTGAGTTTTTATAGGATTGACTGTGAGGCCGTATGATTTACTCCAATCTCGGATACGCTTCAGATCTTCATTAGTGCTCTCTATTGCCGCATGTAACTGATCTAGAGGTGCCTGAGTATAAATCTGTAGATCGTCCGCATAAAGATGGTAGGAAGAAGATAGCTGTTGTGAAATAGAGTTAATAAAGATTGCGAAGAGAAGAGGAGATAAAACGCCGCCCTGAGGAACGCCAGCAGATAGATTGCACCACGATGAGTAGGAATCATCAATACGTATTCTCTGCCGACGTCCACACAGGTAACTACGAAACCACTCAATCACTGTCGGCGAGATGTTAAGAGAGCACAGCAGACCTAGCAGAATGTCGAAATCAACATTGTTGAACGCACTGCTAAAGTCGAGCAGTGACAGCACTGTGAGCTTTTGATTACTCATCCCATACCTGATGTCATCGGTAATTTTAGTCAAAGCTGTAATAGTACTGTGACCAGACCGAAATCCAGATTGGAAGGGATTAAGGAGATTGTTTCTGATAAGGAAGGAGGACAGTTGTTGGTGAACTAGACGTTCTAGGACTTTCGAAAGGAAAGGAAGAATAGAGATGGGTCGATATTCTGAAAAGGACGATGGGTTGGATTTTTTGGGTAAGGGTGTGACTTGTGCCTCTTTCCATGTTACTGGAAAGCTGCCGGAGGAGATAGAAAAATTCAGGAGGAACTGGATCACAGGAACAATTTCATCAAGTATGGGTAGAATCATATTGCGACTAATGCTATCACTGCCGACTGCATTGGAAGATATCGACTGTATGCTCTTCTTAACATCACCTTCAGTAAATTGAGTAAAGAAAAAGGGGTCATGGTCTGAGGATGGAAGAGAAGAGAGATAATTCAAAGTTGCAAGTTTAAAAGGGCCATCAAATTTTGCAGAAGTGGAAAAATGCTTATTTAAGGAATTTAGGTCTAGGGTTTTGGAAATATCATTTTGGCGCGATTTACCTACACCAAGCGATCTCAAAAATTTCCAAACCTTGGCAGGATTGCCATTTTGTACAGAGCTGTGAATATGTCGGCGTTGTGCATCCCTACACATCCTATTGCAGACGTTGCGACGATTAATGTACTTTTCTTTATTTTCTTCAGATGTTCGATGTTTAAGTTTGATGTTAGCAACATTTTTTTATGCATGAGCGTTCTAATCTCATCATTAAGCCATGGTGCCGGTGCATGTTTCATTTTGATAGAACGAATCGGAGCATGAATATCGTAGAGCTCTGTGAGAGTACGGTTAAATACTCCAATTTTGTCATCCATGGTTGTCGCATCAACAACACCAGACCAGTCCAAATTCTGCGCATCATTGCGTAGCTGATCTAAAACTATACCACCAAAACAACGTTGCAGAAGAATTTTGGCTTTGCCTTGGGCGGGCGGATTTTATAGGAAATGTAAATTAAATCATGATATGAAAAAGCATCCGCCGCGCACTGACCATGCTTAGCCACATGATTCAAGGAGGAAACGAGAATGAGATCTAGAAGAGATGGCTTAGAGTTTGGAAAAAAGTGAGTAGGGTTGAGTGGAAGAATATTCAGGTTACTTGCCGAAATAGAGGACTCAAAGGCAGTTGCTCTGGAATCCTTTCTTAACAGACAAGTATTGAAATCACCCATTATAATAGTATGAGTATAAGGAGAAGAATAGTCTTCTAAAAGCGTTTCGAAGCTGGAAAAGAAGTTAATGCGAAGAGAAGGGCAATAATAGACACCGAGAAGGAGTTTAGTATGATGCAGGATAACTTCGATAAGGAGATGCTCACCAGCATTGGAGGGAGGTGGCTGCGCTGACATACTAACAATGGAGAAAGGAAAATGTTCACGAAGATAGATGGCAACACCGCCTCCACCGCCACTAGTTCGATCATTCCTTATCAGCCGATATCCTGGCATCTCGTAAGTGATGGAAGAGAGAGATGGCTTCAACCAGGTTTCAGAAATTAATAGAGCATGGATGTCTTTATTTTCAAAAGATGCAAGCATATCGTTAAAATGAGCAGGAACACTTTGTGCATTTATATGGAAAACATTGAAATTTTTTGAAACGTCACTGACTAACGAAGTAATGGAGTCTGCTAACGTGGGTATACTACAAAAACTATTGTGACTGTCGTCCGAGGAAGAACAAGACAAGTAATCATCATTATCACTATTATCAAGCATAAAAATATAAATAAGTAGGTATACTATAAATATATAAAAGAATAAATATTAATAATTATATGCGTATAATATAATTTAAAAAATAAAATAAAATAAAAATAGGTTACAAATTCTAATACGTCCACCTGCCAGTTGCGTTAAAGATTGTAACGAGCATAAAACATAATATAACAAACTAAATACACCAAGATTATGTTAGGTACATAGGTAGGAATAGTGTTGCGCTATAAATTTGAACTAATTAATAATTTCAATGAAAAAAAAAAAAAAAATCAACAAGAAAAACAGTAACTACGACGCATAACTAAAACTAAGCAAGGTGTTGTGTTGTGTTGTGCTACACCCACAAACATTGTAACAACAAGCAAATCAATATAATTGCAACATTAAGCCTTAATTTTAAAAAGTCTTTTGAATTTATACGTAATGTTAAACTGGCTACATGTTTCAAATGTATGAAACCATTTTTAAAATATACGATCTGTCAATGTCATCGACAGTGCGAGTGCCAACTGTCACACTAAACACAACGTCAAGTCAAATTATTGTGATGAAAATTTTGCCAAAAACAAAGAAATAAGTGAAGTATTAAATAAGATAATTAATTCAAGAAATTGAGGGTGAAATGTGAAATAAATGACATCTACCCTTTACTGGGCTAGCTAACTAAAAGTGAAACCAAACACGACACCTACCTACATAATTACGACATAGACGAAAAAAGACATCTGATTATTTCTTCGCTGCAGCAGCTCTTCTGGCCCTGGTGGCCACTGATGCCACCGTGGCCTCGGCCTTCTTCGCTTCTGCCAGCTTTCCAGGCTCCTTGGGCGCAACTACGTCGATGTCTTCAATCGAGTTGAGACGATGTCGGCTTCCATCCGGGCCAATGGCGTAGACGGTGCCATCCATCGTCCAACATTTCGACACGCCGAATCGCTGTCTAGCCGCCAGAAACACGTCGTGCCTTGACTTTGTAAGAAATTCAGACAGTGTAATGCCTGAACCCTTGAGAGTCGTTTTGGACGACCATATCTTGCCCCGGAGGCTTAGATCTCGGAGCTTGAAGAGGATAGGTCTAGGTCTATCCTGACCAGTGGCGCGTCCCATCCGATGACATCTACTAATATCATTCGCTGAGAAACCAGCCAACTTTAATTGGCCAGTCATCGTCTTCACAATAACGGCAGATGTCTCCTCCTTCTGCTCCTCCGGAACACCGTGTAGCAGGAGAATCTTACGCCTCCCGCGCATCTCCAGAGAGTCTACCTGCTTGGCAAGCATGCTGATTTGCATTTGTAATGCCCGCAGTGATGCAAGTGCAAAGGTTTTGAACTCGGCAAACTCAGCTTCAAGACTACCTGGGATGGGTGTTCCCGTCTTCGGTAGCTGCCCTTCTATGGAATCCAGACGCTCATTGAAGATTGACATCATCTGGTTAAGAGACTCTTGTATGGTGTCCATGTTGCAAAAGTGAATAATGATATTGTGAAGAAGTGATATATCTCAGTGCACAGTTTGTATTTATAGGAGATAACGATTATTGGCAGGCAGGATGTCCTAGTACATGCATCTATGCATGTATTTCACACTTAAGGTAACTTATTATGTTTTAATTTAAATAAATTATGAAGACAACTTTACAAGAAGTGTTACTTATTTAGCTCCTACCCGCGAAAAAAAGAAATCAAAGAGAAAAAAAAGAGAATACTCAAATCCTCACCAACTTACAGCTCAGATTTTAAATGTCGTGTTTAGAGTCATTGGAAAAAGCTATTATACTCGTACATAGATCAGTCGGGGTGGTTTAAAATATTATATTATATTATTATATATATATATATAGATGAATATTATTTTATACAATAGATCATATTATTATACTATATTGACTTCAAATTGATTGTGATCGGTGGGGATCTACAGCATAGCTAAGCTTATAATAATATTTTGGAAGTAACTATGACCTAATCTGTGGTTTCACTGCAAATATTTTATTAATTTTGCGATACGTGTTTGTGAAATTCGTGATATCTTCTAGAGTTTTCATTTGAATTATATACTGTAAAGGACAATTTTAATCTATAATATGTGGCCAAGCTAATTAACGTAATTATTTGGATAAGGATTAATACTATATACTTGAAAATAGCCTTGGAAGTTATGTAATATTTTTTAACAAAAATTTTAAGATTAAAATGGTTACTGTGAGTCAACCTTAAGAGATAGACATATGCTGTCGCGGACTTTTTTGTAGGTCTTATTAAGTTGTACAACTCTTGCATAGAAAATATTCTTCTATCTATTTTCAATTAAGCAGCGTTCGTCAGAAACGTGTTTTTTCGACCGTTTATTTGCCGACTTAGGTTGCAAATTAGGTCTCCACGAATGTACCTTTGATTTAAACGGGATAATATATAGCCTATTTTCATTCCGAAAGTCCATTCTATGTATTAGTGAAAGAATTTTTTAAATCGGTCCAGTAGTTTTTGAGCCAAATCATTACAAACATACAAAAATACAAATGTTCTCTCTTTATAATATTAGTATAGATAAAATTAGACAGAAAATTTATATACAATTTTATTTATAAACTTCAAAGTGTCGCGTTTTGAATACATAGTTATAAATATTAAAATACGGGACTTTTCGCGCTTAAAACATTACTTGTATCTAACTCGACGTTTCTGGTCGAAATCACGATCAGCATTGATCGTAATGCAAGTTGAGTATGTTTTAAGCGCGATAAGTCCCGTATTATAACTTATTTTTAGCTCTGGCAATATTTAAATTTGCCTATTTTAAAATTAATTAGTTTTCGATAAGCAATTGCGTCCGATTTTTCTTTTTTTTTCTAAAATATTACTCATCCGATCGCTATCCGCCTCGATAGTCAATAATGTGTACATGTTTAGTTCAAATACGATAATTTCCGTCTTACGGCATTTTAAAGATTTACGGCAGTATAAGGTAATAATATTTTTCGGTCAAATAGAACTTACGATTTCGTTTAAATTTTAATTAATACAACATTGATTGTAGTTGAAAAATTGTATGCAGCTATACATTCAATGTAGGTATTAGGTAACATAAAGCATTATATAATTATACCACTAGTCCTCCTACTACTATAGTATTATAAAGGCAAAAGTTAGTGTGTGTGTTTGTTACTTCTTCACGCTAAAAATACTCAACCGAATGAGCTGAAATTTGGTATGTAGATAGCCTAGACCTTGGAATAATTTGGTATGTAGATAGCCTAGACCTTGGAATAATTTGGTATGTAGATAGCCTAGACCTTGGAATAATTTGGTATGTAGATAGCCTAGACCTTGGAATAACACGTAGGGTACGTTTTATCCCGATATTCTTACGGGAACGATGTCTGCGTGGGTAAAACCCCGGGGCACAGCTAGTATATATATAATTATAAATTCGACCGATAAAGATATGTTATTTCGCCATGTTTTAAAAATTTTAAAAGGTTACTAATTTTGATTTTAAAATTATCGTGAATTTGTAACATTATTATTGTTATATACCGGCTGTAATTCACGTACCTTTAGTCGAATTTTCTCGACCTAGGTTTCGAGCGAGTCAGTCGCTTTTCCTCGGGAGTGAGGTCACGCGGTGAGATCGCGATGTTCACTGCGGGCCGCCGCTCGATTTCGCTCGAATTCGACGAAAGGTACGTATATTATAGCCGGTATATAACAATAATAAGGTTACTAATTGTAATCTTTGAATATTATAGCTTTATATAATCGACGGCCCTAACCGAGACACCCCGACAAAATCTGCACTGAAGGACAGTTTAGTCAACACATTCTGAACATTTCATAACTACCCTATCTACCTACATAAATAATACATTTTAGCGGGACCGGAAACATTTACAAAGAGACTAAAAGAAAATACAATGTTTTAGAAACATCGCTGGGACAAGGTTATCCCGGTCATTATAATTACATTAATTAAAACATAATTAAGCTTTTGTTTTCTTGGAAATCCGCCGCCCTGATGGAAATGTTTGCTATTTTTACTTTTTAATGATGGTTGAATATTTTTTCATGTTGTAATAACAAAATTATGTCTTTGTTTTGTATAAAATGTTATTAATTTTTGTAAAATTTTTTTTTTTTTTTTTTTTATACGTTATAGGCTAGCGTTTGACCACTATCTCACCTGTTGGTAAGTGATGATGCGGTCGAAGATGGTACGCACGCTAGGCCTAGAATGGGAACTGGCTCTCAAGGATAGCTGCCGGAACACATTAGATGTTTGGTGACAGATTTTCTAACTTGAGGGTGGTAGCTGGCCAGGCGGACACTAGATAGTGTCCTACCACCATGCGGGGGTTTTTGTTGGTTTCTTAACGATGTTTTTCCTTCACCGGAGGGCCACTGTGAGAAGCGCACATAAATTTTTCGATAGAAAAATCCATTGGTGCGCGGCGGTTTGAACTCGGTACGACGGCATCAAAGCCGAACGTTCTCCCGATTACGCCACCGGGCCCTCAAAAGCCTCAAAATACATTTAAAAAATCTTCAAGTCTATTCGTTTCCAATCGCTGCCAGCCAGCTTGCGTATGTCAACGCTCCAGTTAGCCGTATGGCTATAGGACGGCCCTATGTTCAACAATGGACAGAACTGGGCTGATAATGATGGTGATGATACAAAAAATAATTTTAGATAGGTACTTTACAAAAATTCAAACAGAGCATGTTAGAAGGTTAGGCTTAGAAGATGATAAGGAATATCCCATGATCTTTACCAAAAGGACCTTCTCATATATATAGCATTTATATAATACACCAGCTGTGCCCCGCGGCTTCAACTGCGTTAACAGCAACTCATTTTTTTTTTCATTAGAACCATCTCCTGACGATAAAAAACCCAACAAAAAAATAATTAGAGAAATCGGTCTAGCCGTTCACGCGTGATGCCGTGACCAAGGGTAATTGGGATTCATTTTTATATATACGATATAATATATTAATCAACATCGTATTTTATCTGCCAAAAGCACCAAAGCATCCTCTACTAGCTTCGTAAACAATTAAATTAAGTTGAAATGAACGCAACCATCTGAACAATATCAATCGAAATACACATTTAATTATAGCATCCATTTACATTTAATGTTATTTGAGGTAGAGCGATACAAAAGGCATTAATCCAGCACTGAGACGCGTGGCCTTCATTCTGTTTACTATTTACATCGCTACATTAAATTAAACTCTAAACTTACAGCGCCAAAGACTAAATTCAAATGAGTTTCATCTTTGGCTTCAAACAAAGTGAAATAAACTTTGACGTACTGTTAATAAAATACAAAATAATCTACGAGTTTAATGAATAACGAGTTATATCATATGCTGTTTAAACTCAACGCAAACGAATTTGATCTCATCTGCCATGGTATTTACATTCAAATTGGTTTGTGAAGGAATGTGTTTCAAGGTTATAGTTTTGGATAAATTCGCATACGTTTCTTGTCAAATTATCGTGAGTGAATACTGAATACTGACTACTATATAATTATTATGTACCTACACATATATGGATGAGACTGATTAAACTGATGGTCAAGGTTGAATTCGTCCACTTCAGAAGTAAATTATTAATATCTAAGAGGATAGCCTTTAACTATACCGACGAAACTATAACTAACTAATGGTGGAATAAAAATGAATGAATTGCATACAGCTCACACTCAAATAAATCCTTACTAGAAATGGATTTCACTTCACGCACGCATCACTATACGCACATATAATGACACGCACACATCACTATACGCACATATAATTACACGCACACATCACTATACGCACATATAATTACACGCACACATCACTATACGCACATATAATGACACGCACACATCACTATACGCACATATAATTACACGCACACATCACTATACGCACATATAATTACACGCACACATCACTATACGCACATATAATTACACGCACACATCACTATACGCACATATAATTACACGCACACATCACTCATATAGCTATTACACTCACTACTAGCATTAGCACTCACTACCACAGAATAATGAATAGTCGAAATACTCGAAGAGCACCGAGGATATGGGAATTTCTATAGGTATAGCGTTTGACCACTAGCTTACCTGTTGCCAAGTGATGATGCGTTCGAGGAATGTATCACGCTAGGCCTAGAATGAGAACTGGCTCTCAAGGATAGCTGCCGGAATACATTAGATGTTTGGCGAGAGATTTTCCAACTTGACGGGGGTGGTAGCTGGCCAGATATATGACAGTGTCTTAACACCGTGCCAAAAGTGTGTCAACGACCGGAGAGCCAGGCAAGTGTCATACTTGTTTACGTCAATCTACATTTCGACAACAAAATAAATAGGAATTACATTGACAATGACATTTCTGGTGAAAAAGGAAATGTTACTCCTTTGAAGAATTTGAAGTTGCGTTTGGCGTGAATGATCATAGAAGTGTAGTTTTTTAAGCCTTGTGTTACGTAATAAAATAAAACTGGCCAAGTGCGAGTCAGCATCGCGTCTCTTATCGCACATTGAGGGAGGGTTCCGTACAATACGAAACATGACAGAGTTTCAACCTCATATATTTGATTAATTGATATTACCAAGAATATTTGGTTTGGTCGCGATCTAGAAATACGGGGTCGTTTACTAGCGCCATCTATGTCATTTTGCCAAAACTAATTAGATAGATGGCGTTTAAAAACACGTTTTTTGTATGGGGACCCCCTTTAATTTATAACTTTATTTTATTTTTAGTATTTGTTGTTCTAGCGGCAACAGAAATACACCATCTGTGAAAATTTCAACTGTCTAACTATCACGGTTAATGAACTATAGCCTGGTGACAGACGGACAGATAGACAGACAGACAGACAGACAAACAGACGGACAGCGGAGTCTTAATAGGGTCCCGTTTTACCCTTTGAGTACGGAACCCTAAAACACATTTCAGAACTATGTTTTGCCATTTGCCTGCCGATAAAGACTGTACTATTTCTATATACGATAATTTCAAAATATAAAGCAAAAATACATATAAATATAAATACATATAAAATACACATAAATGTATAAATTAAATAAAACATGATCAATTGTTAAATAGTACCTATGTATATAGTTACATAATGACATACATATTGTTGTTAAATTACAATCACACTCGACTGGTATGTCAGTCGTACAAATATTTTGATGGCTTCATATGCATGGCATCATAACAACAATCATATAAATTCAGCCAGCGAACACGTCAAAAGACAAAGCGAACATAGTCTGCGATATTAGTTAGTGAACAACTTCCTGAATAATATTAATGTAGCCATTATCAAATAATGTAGTGGTCCGACGAGCTCCAGCTATATATATTAGACTCATTAAAATAATTGACTACCTATCTGACACGACCTATTGACACAATAAATTGTCATATTTATTTAGTTACTAGCTGACCCGGCAAACGTTGTTTTGCCATATAAATAAATGGCTATTAAAAAATAAGGGTTGATTGTAGAAGGGTGAAAATTGAGGATTGTATGTATTTTTGTATGTTGTATCATAAAAAAATAGAAATTAAAAATTTTGTCTAAAAAATAAAAAATAAAATTTAGGGGTGGACTACCCCTAACATTTAGGGGGATGAAAAATAGATGTTGGCCGATTCTCATAGATACCGGATAAGCACAAAAAATTTCATCAAAATCGGTCAAGCCGTTTCGGAGGAGTATGGCAACGAAAACTGTGACATGAGAATTTTATATATTAGATCTATTTAAAGACACCAAACATTGGTTCTTCAAAGATGGACGTAATAATTTAAGATTGTTTAAAAAACGAAAAGAACCGACGTCAAATGCCGCGCGCAGAATAAATAATAGTACAAGAACGAAGATTCATTCTCTGATAGCAAAACTGCGAGATCAAACCTAATTACAACGTCGGTAACGTTCAAAATACGCTACACGCCTCGGATGCGACCTTGAATTTTGCGCCACAGAATAAAATTATACTAACATTAATAGTTAGTAACCGCGTTAGTCATTTTCAGTAGCAAATTTGAGTTGTTTTTCTCTATTAAAATATGTCTGGAGATACTCATCGATAAATTTACAATGGGATCACCTGAGGAGTATACTCTTTTTAATAAAAAGAGAAATGTAATAATTGGTTCACAATTGACACAGAAATCGGTGAACATACATTAAATAAAACACATTTGAGATCGTTTACAAAGCGAAAAATAACCGACTGCAAATGCCAGGTCAGTAATTTTCAGTACCAACTTTGAGGTACTTATCTCCGTACTTATCAGATCTCGATGAAATTAAAATGTGACCAAACGGGATGTATACTAAACTTACTCTCTCAAACAAAAAATAATTTTCGAAAGCGGCTTACTTATAAATAACGGAGTTCTGAGGTAAAAAAAAAACAGTCGAATTGAGAACATCCTCCTATTTTGTGAAATCGGTTAAAAATAAAAATAAACCGTACAGTATTTTCAAAATGCGTGTAATATAGGTGGTTCAACAATTAATGATGATTCTTCAGATATTCCAAACACAACCATACTGACACCAATTTCCCCCGCCATATAACGGCAAAAAGAGGTCCGTAGTTATAATATCACAGGATGTTTATCCCATAGGAGTAGGATGTCCACACTTCACAGTACCTCGTGTTGCATCATTAACTTCCACGTGCGACCTTGGCTCACAAATCGACGTTAAATACATATACTAATAAGTAGTAGGTATGACTCCATGCTGTCATACACGTGGCACTGCAGGGGGGCACTAGGGGGGCTGATTCCATTATTGGTATTTGATATTGGAAGGTCAATACTTGGCAAGGAGTCAAGACATCGCCAAAAATTAATGTTAGAGAGGGTAAACCTTGGCTTTGGCTTTGTTGAGAAAGTTGACAGGGGTTTTACGGAACTTAACGTACCTACGAGTAGTATAGTAATTTGCCAATATTTTTTTGGCTCTCGTTACCATACATTTCTTAGGCTTTAAGGTGTTTTTCAAAATTAACCATAATGTTTCATGTTCTTAGTTCTCTTTTTTTAGGGTTCCGTACCCAAAGGGTAAAACGGAACCCTATTACTAAGACTCCGCTGTCCGTCTGTCTGTCTCTCTGTTTATCTGTCTGTCCGTCTGTCTCCAGGCTGTATCTCATGAACCGTGATATATGACAGTTGAAATTTTCAAATATGATGTATTTCTGTTGCCGCTATAACAACAAATACTAAAAACAGAATAAAGTTAAAAATAATAGAGGGTCCCCATACAAGAAACGTGTTTTTTTTGGCATTTCACGCCATCTATGAACGCTTAGTTAGGTAAACGTCCCATAGATGGCGTTATATTGAAATGTCGATCCCTAACACCTTTGTTAGACGTTAGATAAGAAATAAAATGGTTATTAATTATAATTTTTTGTTGGCAAAAAATGATAGTGGTATTTTTTGCTGGATCTTATAAAATACTGTAGTGTGGTAGTTGTGGTACAGAACCCTACGAGTGCGAGTCCGACTTGCACTTGGCCAGTTTATTTATATATCTTATATGCTAGCGTTTGACCACTATCTCACCAGTTGGTAAGTGATGACCCGGTCGAAGATGGTAAGCACGCTAGGCCCAGAATGGAAACTAGATCTTATGTGTAGTATTAAAATTTGAAGCGGTGATGTTGAGAAGAAGTATCTACGAGTTACAATTATTACAATTTGGGGTGATTATCAATCCACCAATTACGACTCTAGACAAAGTGGTGGCAGTAGCAAAATTTCAATTTTTTTACTTATATCTGAAAGACAAGCACTATCTTACCTGATTTTAAGTGACGGAACTGGAAGACTACTGTGAGACGAGGCGTAGGACAACTAAAAATGACTTTAGCCAACTCCACATAGCGCAACTATCCCAACAAATTGTTACACAGGTGGTGATTATGTTAGGCCTAGCGTGTTTTCCATTCTCAATCACATTTTCATATTCATATTCATATTATCAAATATTTAAAAAAAACCACGGGCTGCACCCCGGGTGTGCCGGCAGAAGTGAAAACTTGAACATTAACGTTGAGCATTTGGTCTACTCTCCCTCCGTCTTATGAATTTTTGATCAGATCACGTGTCCTGACGTGAGTTTAGCATTTTTTACCCATCCCAAAAAAGTTTCTACTCTCTCTCCGTCTTACGAATTTTCGATCACGTCACGTGTCCTGACGCGAGGTCCTGACGCGAGTTTAACATTTTTTACCCATCCCAAAAAGTTCACAACGACGCTAAAGAAGCTTTCACTTAAAAAAAAACTCATCTTGCATGCACTAAACCAGTCGAATTAAAGAAGAAAAGAAGTTGAAGAAACATTTGTTAAAAAGAAGCCTAAATTCAAACTATATCCTAAAACGTGAGCATTACCACGCGACACTAATTATCACACACACAGAATTATGGTTTAATATATTGTAACGTATATTATAACGTAATTATTGTTTACGTGAAAGTAGTTGTTTACGGCGTCGCGTTACGAACTGTGATTCTCGTAAACAACTCGGGGAACTAATAAAATCTCACATAAACTATTTAAGGTTTATATTTTAACTACGTTTAATGTTATTTATTATTTATTTGTTTATTTCATTAGGATATTTGTTACTATTTTACGTTTGATAAATATAACACAGATGATAAATCTATATAAATGCTATTTATACTGCCGGCCTAATATATCAGGTGGATAATATTATGTCACGTAGGGCCAATTTCACCGGTACCTGATATTGGAATTGGATATTGGAAACTAATTTTTCAGATTTTTGACAGCTTTTATATGACGTCATCTGTCAGATAACTATCTGAAACTTAAAAAGAACCGGTGAAACTAGCCCTTATTTTTCTTTGCTGACAAAAGACAAAATATTTTTGTCAAATGTATAAAAACAGAAGACATCATTTTATTCATCTACCATGCGAGGGCTGAAGTAGAGAACCAACTTTTCACTATCATTATTATCATCATCAATTAAAAATCTTGGTGTATCAGCAGAGCACCAATTAGATAAGTATCTAGTGATTTTTGGTTGGTATGTATGTACCAACCAAATTTCATTGTTTCATATCAGGGACTCGTCAAAATGTTCGTAGCGAAACTAAGAACGACTTTCACGTAGTTTGTTTGCCTCTTTATGTGTAACAAATATTATTGAAAGATAAGTTTAATTAACTCCGCAAATAAAACAATAATGATTATTAATAACAACCGCAAATAATACGCTTATAATAGTAATTTCGCTTTTATTTTGTTGATATTATCAACTACGACTACATATTTAATAATTATCCTTCTAATCCAGTCCCTGTAGTGTTGTTATGACTGACACATGTTCTGTGGCTCTGACACAGTATCTGCCGTAATACAATCGCCTGCGCAGTCGTACCCCGCTATCTGTATACATGTTTACATACAAACACATACACCCACTATATACACATACAACGTACAAACAAACACTCATTATCTAGACACGTGCTGGCATACAATACCTAAACAATAAACGATTGATTATGTATGTATATTGTTAATTTAATTATTAATTAATTGTGCGAGCTATGATTTTGTTGATGGCGGTAGATGTGCCGTTAGCGAGACAAATGTTGCACGGTCAAATTGTTTGAAACAACGTTCATGTTGAGCGTGATCTGCGAGCACCTCTCGTGCAGGGTACACACCGGCACTCGGCGGTACAGATTACTAAAGTTACATCAGTCAGGTCGAACGATCGCGAACGAGCACTAGAGAGAGATGGAGCTAGCTGTATATTTGTATGTATTTTCGGAGATTTTTGGTGCCAATAGCAAAGTGAAGTTATAAAACGTGAGGATTTACATCTAGATGACATATTCTGACGCCACATTCTGCCAATCCAGAGTTTTCCACTGTGACTGTTAGGGCCCTATTTCACTAGGACACCATGGTTGCACCACCAGAGGGTGATTCGGTAGCCACCACTGATTACACAGGTGATACCCATACAGGTTACATTTTGTTGAGAGCGCGATTGGTTGCGCCACTATTGATGTCCGGGGGCATAATTTTAAATCACGTAAAAATAAGTATTGAGTTTTAAGGTGCATGGCAGCGGAACCACATTTTAAGCATCATATTTTAAACCTATCTCAGTTAAAAATCATTGAATGCCAGTCATAACAACGCAGTTATTATGTCAGTTTATTTGTAGTACTAACTATTGCTATTGAAAGTAACTGATTGTTTAAAAGCCTTTGAACATGTCTAGACTTCACACTAAGAAACTTTCTTGGCTTCTCGGCTTCTAGTTGCTTCTGGCAATATAAAGGCGAAAGAGCTTGTTTGTCAAAAACAACATATAGAATAATGATATTAATGATACAGTAGGTGCAGTAAATACTAAACAACTTTTTTCAAATCCCCGCCGTGCAGAGCACTATTGGATTTTCAACCGACTTCCAAAAAAGAAGGGGGTTCTCAATTCGTATTGATGTTTTTATTTTATTATTATGATTTTTTGTATGTGTTACGTGATTACTCCGTCAATTGTAAACCGATTTGAATTATTCTTTTTTTAATCAGTAGGGTAGATTTTCGAGGTAGTCCCATTGTAATTTCATCGGGACCTGATAAATATCTCCAGAGATATGACGACAAACGTCTCAAACTTGCTACTGAAATTGACTCGCGGGACATGAAAGTCGGCTGTATTAGTTTTTAAACTATCTTAATTATTCTATGAAAAAATGTATGTGCACATTTCACAGTAGCCTTCCAGGGAATTAAAACATCGTTAAGAAACCTCCAACCCCCGCTATGGTTGTAGAACACTATCTAGTGTCCGCCTGGCCAGCTACCACCTTCAAGTTGGAAAAATCTGTCCCCAAACATATAGTGTGTTCCGGAGCTATCCTTGAGAGCCAGTTCCTATTCTAGGCCTTGCGTGCTACCATCTTCGACCGTATCATCATTTACCAACAGGTGATATATTGGTCAAACGCTAGCCTATACGACATTAAAAAAAACATGAAGATATCAAAATCTTAGTGTGTTTGATACTGGTGGCGACATCTAGTGCGTCACGGCGTAAATCCGACTCAATATTTATGCCATAAAAAGCTTGGCCATAGTCTCGTCCGACTCGCTTGAAGTACAGCTAACTACAGAAGTCCTAAGTAAAGATTACCCCAGTGGTGTAGTGGGAGAATGGTCGGCTTTGAAGGCAGAGGTACTGAGTTCAATCCCCTCCTTGCACTAATGGCTTTTTCTACCGAATAATTTGTGTGCTTTTCGCAATGGCCGTCCGGTTAGGAAAAACATCGTTAAGAAACCTCCAACCCCCGCATGGTGGTAGGACACTGACTAGTGTCCACCTGGCCAGCTACCACCCTCAAGTTAGAAAATCTGTCAAACGTCCAATGTGTTCTGGCAGCTATCCTTGAGAGCCAGTTCCCATTCTAGGCCTAGCGTGCTACCATCCTCAACTGCATCATTACTTACCAACGGGTGAGAATGCAAGCCTTTATGATATAAAAAAAGATATAGGCATACACCACTATCTCACCCTACAGATACCAAGTAGTGTGTCTAGCTTAAACCAGAAAATACTGACTTCAAGCTTATAAAGAAAATTAAACAAGCACTTCTGTGCCCAGTTATCGCCATTTCGGCTACACATGTGTCGGCCATAATTTCTGAATGTCCCGTCACCCGCCCACAGAACGTGTTTTTATGTACAGTTTGTGTGGACAAATATTGTATGGATACGTGAAGATGCCAGAATGCCGGACGCGGGTTTATGGAGGATGCGCGTGTTTGGTAATATGCTCATACCGGTCACAGCCGGGGAGATTTCTTAGAGCTTTGCTGTATACTCAAGCGATCTAGAAGGTAGTTATTTTATTATATACCAGCTGCACGCCCCGGCTTCGCACGGGTAGAACATTATTGCCTACAAAATTTGCATCAGTTTGTTGCATCGAATATAAAATATGAACATATTTAACAATCATCGTCATATTTCATCCAATTTACACAAAACCTTAACGAATTATGCACCTAAACCTTCCTCATAAACACTCTGGCTATTTTAATTTTAAAATTATCGTGAATTTGTAACATTATTATTGTTATATACCGGCTGTAATTCACGTACCATTACTCTGGCTATTGGTGAAAACCGCATGATAATCCGTTCAGTAGCTATTGAGATTATTGCGATCAGACAGACAGTCGCAGTGATGGACTTTGTTTTATACTTACTTACGTAGTGATATTACGGCCCTTTTGGCGTAAAGGATAGTTACCCTGATTCTGACCCGACGGTCGTTGGTTCTAATCCTAGCTATACACCTACCAATGAAAGTTTTATGTGCATTCATGAATCATGAGTCGTAGAGTGGTAGTGGGATCATTAAATCTACCAAAAAGTAGCTTACCACCAAGGAGAACATCTGCCGCCGTAACCTTACGGCGTTCCCCGACGCAAAAAGTAAGGGTAATATACGTTTAACGTGTGTATCTGTGTGTCTGTCTGTAGCATCTTAGCACCTACTTAACGGGATGAACCGATTTTGTTTTTATTATTGATAGTTTTTTTGTTTGTTTGATAGATGACTTCATCGAGAGTGCTCTTAGCTTTGATTCATGAAAATTCGTTCAATCGTTATAAAACTTTGAGCTTTTATCAACTTTCATAGGTCTGATCAATTCGAAAATCTTCTTCTTCAACGATATTGTAAGAACATGGAAGCATTGACCTGATGCTGGGACATCTCCTGGACTCTACAGAATACCCAAATCCTTACCAACTTACAGCTCAGATTTTAAATGAAGTTTAGAGTCATTGGAATGCTTTTAATGAAAAGATTATACATAGATCAGTCGGGGTTGTTTAAAATATTATATTATTATATACTCTAGCTGTGCCCGCGACTTCGTTCGCGTGGAATAGTGTCTTTGGGTAGCATTAACTAATAAGACACATACGTATCCCAGCTACACTGCACCCTACCACGCCACGCTAATCCCCCTTCCCCCTCCCCTCACTTACCCTCCCCTCCCCCTCCCCTTTACCCTTACTTCCACATCCCCTCCCCCTCCCCTCCCCCACAACTTCAAGCTTCTAGCTTTAAAAATTACGATACTTCCATACAACTTTTCATCCCCCTTTTCAACTCCTTACAACCCTCTTTTCGCATTAAATAGTAGCCTATGTCCTTTCTCAGGCTCTAGACTATCTGTGTACCAAATTTCATTTAAATCGGTTCAGTGGTTTTGGCCTGAAAGTGACACAGACAGACAGACAGAGTTACTTTCGCATTTATAATATTAGTAAGGATATATAGATGAATATTATTTTATACAACAGATCATATTATTATACTATATTGACTTCAAATTGATTGTGATCGGTGGGGATCTAAGCTTATAATAATATTTTTGTAGTAACTTTGACCTAATCTGTGGATTCACTGCAAATATTTTATTAATTTTGCGATGCGTGTATGTGAAATTCGTGATATTTTCTAGAGTTTTCATTTGAATTATATACTGTAAAGGACAATTTTAATCTATAATATGTGGCCAAGCTAATTAACGTAATTATTTGGATAAGGATTAATACTATATACTTGAAAATAGCCTTGGAAGTTATGTAATATTTTTTTAACAAAAATTTTAAGATTAAAATGGTTACTGTGATTCAACCTTAAGAGATAGACATAAGCTGTCGCAGACTTTTTTGTAGGTCTTATTAAGATGTACAACTCTTTCATAGAAAATATTCTTCTATCTACTTACAATTTAGCAGCGTTCGTAAGAAACGTGTTTTTTTCGACCGTTTTTTTGCCGACTTAGGTTGCAAATTAGGTCTCCACAAATATACCTTTGATTTAAACGGGATAATATATAGCCTATTTTCATTCTGCAAGTTCATTTTATGTATTAGTGAAAGAATTTTTTAAATCGGTTCAGTAGTTTTTGAGCCAAATCATTACAAACACAAAAATACAAATGTACTCTCTTTATAATATTAGTATAGAAGATATTTAGTTACACACAATTCAAAATGTCATCGTACTGACGGGATTCGAACTCGTGCCTCTTGGAAAACATGCCCTAGCGCTCTTACCCCAGTAACAAAGTCTGAAAATCAATAAGGTGTTTCGGGTTTTATAAAAATTAATCCCTATTTCCCTTAGTCACGCGATAGTTTGAAAACGGGTGGACCGATTTGGCGAAATCTTTTTTGATGTGTTTTATGATAGAATTAAATAGAATAACGAATAGCTGACGATCGAGCTCAGTGGCGTGCCATTGGAGAGGCCTATGTCCAGCAGTGGACGGAAATTGACTGATAATGATGATGATAGAATTAAAAGACACTTGCCTGATGAACAGCCAATACCAAAATGTGCGTCACTTTTAGATCTCGATCCTAACATGCTCTATTATGTCATGGTTTTTTATCCCCCACAAATGATTGATGTACTACATTTAAACATACTTATTTTTACGGTCTGTAGTTGTATGAGTTGCCGGTATCGAATCACCCCAAAAAATGAAACTTTTGTCAAACTGAAAACTCCACTTATAATAAAACAACTCAAAGAAAACTCCACATAATAAGGGGAAAATAACCGCCACGGGCAATTTCCGACTCCATCGTATTCTTAAAAAATCATCATAAGTAAACAATTTATGTATGGAGCGAAATAATAGGGATGGGGAGGACTTGTGTTTTTTTTGTATAAATGTACCTATTTATAAAGTATATACACAAGAAAAGACGTTAGGGCGAAGGTACTGACTGTACTCATTATTTTAGATGTAACTCTCATCATATGCAGGCGGCAGACATCTGTATCTTATAAGACAACAATTAACATAGTTAAAAAACTAAAACAAACGACTTCCATGCTCCGCAAGGCAGTTTCAGTAGGAAGTTTGAGACGTTTATCCTCATATCTCTGGAGATACTTATCAGATCTCGATAAAATTACAATAGAACCAACCCGGAAACGTACCCTTCCGATTAAATAAATAATTATTCGAATCGGTTCACAATTGACGGAGTAATCGCGTAACATACATACAAAAAAAAAAACTTACAGACGAATTGAGAACCTCCTTCTTTTTAGAAGTCGGTTGAAAATACAATAAATACATTCACACGCCAGAAAATATTCAAAAACCGAAAACAGGAGCTTATTTATTTAGGCCATCCAATTCTGTGTTGCAATTAAGTGACACTATAGATATATTTATTACATTAATAATTATTTTTAAGTGTAACGTTCGACTTTTGGATGAAAACTGAATGACTCATTATCTACTTTTGATTTTTTTTTAATTCAATGCTTACAGTTGGCAACAAAGCTGCAGCTTTCAGTTATGCTTTTTTATATATAGAATAATTATTATTGATAATATGATTAATTTAATGTTTTTGGACGTGTGTGTGTGCATAGTTTTAACAGTGAACGCATATATTTTAAAATAATATATAGAATAATAAATGCTTTGACTAGCTTAAATACAAAATTTCAGCTTTCTAGGACTTCAGGGAGTACTCTAAGAATTTTGTTAATCATCAGTGTGTGAGTGAGTGAGGAAATCGGAGTTTTAAGATATCAATAAAATATAAAGTATAAGAGCTATAAAATTAAAACTTTTCTAATTATATATATATAGATATCCCGAGAATTTTGTTTATCTTGTATAATCCAAACCCAAGATATAGATATAAGGATTCCAAAAAAAACTGGCCAAGTGCAAGTCGGACTCGCACTCGTAGGGTTCCGTAACACAGTAAAGTATTCTATAACTATGATTTTTCGCAACTAACAAATGAACTTTGTTTTTCATAGTGTTTGTATCAAAAACAAAGTTATCTTTGCGGTCGCCATATCTCAAAAACTGCTGACTGTATCTCGTTCAAACCAATTTTCGTTGTCGAGATCTACAGCATATATATTTTTTTTAGATTTTTCACTCATATACTTTAAACGTTAGAGGGGGGGGACACACATTTTACCACTTTAGACGCGCCATCTTTCAAATAATTGACTTTGAGAAAAAATGATTTTAGAAATCTCAATGTCATTTTAAAGACCTATCCATAGACCCCACACGTATAGGTGTAAAGAATTATTTTTTTTTGTTTCAGTTCCATGTATGGGATGCCCCCCCTTTTATATTTTTATTTTTGTATAAAAATTGGAAAGCGGTTCACAGAATACATCTACCTACCAAGCTTAAATTATGTAGTCCTAACAGTTTCGGAATAAAATGGCTGTGAGATACGGACGGACAGACAGACATGACGAATCTATAAGGGTTCCGTTTTTTGCCATTCGGCTACGGAACACTAAAAACAAAGAAGCGCTTCAGGAAAAGGTAGGTACATAGTGCTCTTGCGCTTCGCTTGGCTCGTCTTGGCGGGGGCACTACCGTGTCCCCAGATATGCACAATATCTTATATTAAAGTAGTATATAAGATTATTTATTTTGTTACACACTCGGAAATCCAAGATACAGGCCGCGAGCCTAGTTTGGATTTCACAGTTCTCTTATGAAGTTATTCCATTAGCATTCTATGTGCTTCTATCTCTGTTACTTGAAATTATGTGTTTTGTTCTGGCAATAAATAATTTTTCATATTTTTTTTCTTTTTAAAGTATGTAGGTATATAAACAATGCGCCGAGAAAAACTAATCTTCCAAGAAATGTGACCAGATCTGAACAAAATCTTTTGAATTGAACTTCCGGACAAAATATATATTTCATAAAGTTTGCAGGTTCCGACTTCGCTCCCTTCACAAAAGTTCCAGTATTTTCCTCATCCCTTTAAAAGTTGGCAACGTAACTGAAGGTATAAATATAAGAATACCATAGATATATATTCCTTGAGGAAAACTTTCTTAAATTTTTCATTCTCGGGCTCTTTGTCTCCGAAATTGATTCCAATCGAAGATAAAAAATAAACTGAACGAAAATAGATTGGAAGGACTGAATTACATTTAACCAATGATGGTAATTGTGAAGTTACTACATTGAGGGCCAGTTTCACCGGTTCCTGGTAATGCGTTAGATAGTTATCTGACACATGACGCCATATAAAAGCTGTCAAAAATCTGTCAGATTTCTTCATATTAGCGTTATCAGGAATCGGTGAAACTGGCCCTAACTCACGTTATACTAGTTATATACATGTTATATATATTGGACTGGCTGATACCCGCGACTTCGTCCACGTACACCAAGAATTTTGTCACTGTAAAGCTCTGTCAGCCAACATTTGTGCGATCTGAGTTAATCATGTTTTTAAATTTATAAAAAGTAGCCTATTCATCCATTCATTAACCATAAAGTATCTCCTAGTCTTGTTAAATTTCAGTAAGATCGGATCGTCCGTTTAGGCGTGATTAGGTAACAAACAGACAGAGTGACAATGTTACAAACGGTTTAAACCGACTTACAAAATGGAGGAGGTTCTCAATTCGTCTGTATGTCTTTTTTTCCTTTTTTTTTGTACGTATGTTACGCGACTACTCCGTCAATTGTGAAACGATTTGAATGATTCATTTTGTAATCGGTAGGGCACGTTTTCGAGGTGGTTCCATTGTTATTTCATCGGGATCTGATAAACGTCTAAAACTTGGTACTGAAATTGACTCGCGGGGCATTGAAGTCGGTTGTTTTAGTGTTTAAACTATCTTTATTATTATATATATATACTAGAAGTGCCCCGCGGCTTCGCCCGCGTTAAAGACTTTT
The DNA here is from genome assembly GCA_954871355.1 of Cabera pusaria. Lineage (NCBI taxonomy): Eukaryota > Metazoa > Arthropoda > Insecta > Lepidoptera > Geometridae > Cabera > Cabera pusaria. The sequence continues at coordinate 25,054,041 of OX940901.1, read as the reverse complement.
ATTTACATAAAACTTTTATTTTGTAAAATCCTTTCTATCATAAAAGACATCAAAGAAGTAAAAGCCAAATCGGTTCACCCATTTTCAAGTTATTGCGTGACTAAGGGAAATAGGGATTAATATTTATAAAACCCGAAAAACCAGATTGATTTTCAGACTTTTTAACCAATCCCTTGCAAAAATCCTACAACACGTATTTACTCATTTATTTACAGAAGTAGGTACTTAAGTAAATCTGTAAGTTTATATATATAATTAAAAATAATAAGTAATTTGCGAGCGGATTTTAAAAAAAATCCTTTCTAAGCGGATACCTACGTCATAACAACTATCTGCATTCTAAATTTCAGGGCAATCCGAAACAATATTGATTTTCAGACTTTGTTACCCCACTTCACCCTCTTAGGGTGACATTTAAAAAAAAAGCCTGAAACTGCGTATTTACTTATTTGTTTACTGAAGCACTTGTGTGAAGTTTCGAATTGAAAAGACTATCCAAACTTGTTTCTCCATACAAACTTTGAACCCCCGTTTCAACCCTTTCAAGGGTGAATATTGGAAAATCCTTTCTGCCTCCTTACGTACTAAGACAAATATACCCTCCAAATTTCAAGTCTCTACGACCAGCGGTTTAGGCTGTGCGTTGTCTGTCAGTCAGTCAGTCAGTATGTCAGGACAAAGATTCTTATAGTATTAGATATATATAATCCTTTCTGTAACTATTAATTTGCGTTGTTTTGAAAGTGATAATCGCCTTTGAACATTTGCAACAACTACTGGCGACGTTTTGTGATGTCACTCAAACGTTGCCAGTGCCCTGTCTGTCGAATTTCATGTCGTTAATCGATGGAAAATTGCAGAACGGACCTCGTTTCATATTATAAAACGATCCAGGCAAGCTCAGATTACAGTACAATCTGATGGAATGTTATGATGCGGTCTAAGATGAGACGATCTTAAGCAATCTAAGGATCTAAGCAGTCATCCTAGACTGCTAGAAAAAAAATGTCAGCCGAGGCGTCTGCCTAATTGGTCATACCTTCATCATACTAAAACTGAGCGAGCCGATTACCGAAATGTCTATAATCAGAATTACTTAACAAGCTACATGCAGCTAGAATCAAAATACAAGCTTATACGATTACTTTGGAAATAATATAGCAAACACAAACCCTTGGGACAGTCGGGTAAAAAGGGTAGATATAAATAACCGTTGTTTTCAACCGCAATCTATCTCCGCTCGGAAATACAATCATCAAAGGGCTTACTAGTCAGTGAAGTACCTATTTAAAGCGGTTAGAGTTTAGATGAACGACCGTATATTACCGTGGCTAATGCGGTAAGAGCGCCTTTTGAACGTTTTAACTCTTTAGAAAAGTGAGAGTCATTACGAGTATGTTTTATGTGCAACAATGATTTCTGATTTATGGTCGAGTTAAATTGTCGGTCCCTGTTTATACAATGTTTATACTCATGTAGAGTGGTAGTTGAAGACATTATGGCTTCAGCTTGAAATAATAAACATAAGAGATAGGAATTGAAAGGCCTCGATGAGTGTTATTCAGACAGTCTGCATTAAAAAACATTTGCCGATGCCGGATGCAGTTTTTGTGCAATTGACATAACTGCATCGTAAGTGCCAACCGACTGCAAATTAACTAAACGTTTGATTTTTGAAATAAACTCCTATTTCACTTAGCTGTGGACTGTATTTGGTTGTCAGTTTCGATGCAGTTATGGCAACTGCACAAAACTTGCTTCCAAACTGACATTCAGCAGCTGGCGTGCTGTTCAAACCTCCTCATACTGCCCTCGTAAACCATTAACTAAAGAAATACAATTCCAATGTTCCAAGGTATTGACCAAATGTTATTTCTGTTTTCTTGAAGCACACCAAAGTGTACTATTATTTATGCTGTGCCAAAGATGAGTTGTATTACGCCTTTGCGCTTATGAGGGCAAAATATCCAAAGAAATAATATAAATAAAACTGGCCAAGTGTGAGTCAGACTTTTGTCCCGCACACGGAGGGTTCCGAACCGAACTCCAACTAAGTAAACGTTAACACAAAGGTAGAATAGTATTATATAGTAGTAATAGTAGTAATTAATATGATTAAATATCTGGTTGACCGAACTTTGCTCGGTATTTTTTGCCACTTAAACAGACAAATATGACTTTTCCCGACATCTATTGACGAATAACAAACTATTTTTTTTAATTGAGAGCCACTAACTGCTTTACCAACACAGTAACACTAAAGCTACTTCTACTCGCCGATAGATGTCGGGAAGAGTAATATTTTAAGTTATTTATCAATAAAGTTGATTATTGAAAACACGAATAAAACAACATTTTCTGAAAATGATTCCAAGCTAGATAGATTTATCGCCCCCGAAATCCTCTGTATACTAAATTTTATTTAATAGTTGGCGCCGCTTCCGAGATTTAGATTAAGGTAAAGACGATATGCTAGCTAGATGGCGCAGCGCTATAGTAAAAAACTTTTTTTAAACTTTTCTTTAATTTTTAACTTTGTTCTGTTCTTATTATTTGTTGTTATAGCGGGAACAGAAATACATCATCTGTGAAAATTTCAACCGTCTAACTATCACGGTTCATGAAATACAGCCTGGTGACCGACGGACAGACAGACTGACAGACAGACAGACTGACAGACAGACAGACAGACAGATAGACAGACAGACAGACATACAGACCGACAGACAGACAGACAGACGGACAGCGGAGTCTCAGTAATAGGGTTCCGTTGGTACCCTTTGGGTTCGGAACCCTAAAAACTAAAACAAACAAATTCCATGCCGCGCGAGTCAATTTCAGTAGCAAGTTTGAGACGTTTATCGTCATATCTCTGGAGATACTTATCGTATCTCGGTGAAATTAAATAGTTACATACAAACAAATTAAAAACATACAGACGAATTGAGAACCCCCTCCTTTAAGGAAGTCGGTTAAAAACTAAGACATTGTGTTTGCTAAAAGTAGGTACAAGTACTAAAGACTTCTTTGTTATATTTAACGGTAAGGTGATGAATACAGTTCAGTGATGGTAGAGAATAGAATATAAACGACGACTGGCTATATTGTAAAGGGCAGAGCGCGCCGTAACTGTAGAACCGGATTTAAAGGTCATGAGCTGTTTACTGACTCTCCGTGTTTTACTTTTTTACTTAGAGTTAGAGGATTTATCTATGAAACCTCCGGTGGAGGAGTTAGCGTTAGGCCATCAGTATTAGTAAGTTAAAAACCTGTGTTATTCTACTTGATTATGTCTATGCTTAGTCATATCCCTTTTATTTACCAAGTAAAGTTCAAACATATTGCTTAACAAACATCGAATTATAGTAAGTAAAGCTACAAATACGAGTTAATGGATTATGAGGTGCTTTATTGAAGAACCTTAAAGAAGACCGCAAATAAACTGTCATGCCACTTCTAGTTTCCACTTAGCGGAATGTTGATCAATTGCTGGTCGTTTATGAAAAGGAGCTGGGCATGGCATCTTCTTGAAACACGAAAGCCTTGATTTAAAGTCAGAGCTAAATAGCCATTGGTTAAAAACTTTCCTTTCAATCAAGGTCTAAGGTTAAGAACAATAATATTATGTGAGCATTTCAATGTGCTCATCGGTGAAAGAAAACATACTAAAAAACTTCTGTTCTTATCAGCTTAGTCTTTCTCTCGCTCCCTTTCACTCCCTCTCACTCTCTAATCACATATCCTGTCTCTTTTGTAGATTAAGTGGGCTGAATCATGCTAAGGTTGGATCTTATATCGAGTCGCCTGAATTTGAGTAAACTTTTAATGTGGGAGGGTCAATGGGGTTTGTCTTGATCCTCCCAGTTCGATTTCAGCTGCCGGAGTAAAGTCAAAATATTTTAAATTATTTTTTTTTTTTTTTTAATTTGCGTGAAAAACTTGCAAATGCGTGAATAGCCTGACATTAAGGCAATAAACTAGAGAACTGCAGTGACCACCGCGTGACCGTCACCTGAACCAACGCCATGGCTTTTTAATGAAGGTATAGACAACCTCATCTGAAAAATATTCGTCTAATTTAAAGGTAATGAAAAGTCAATGATTTTTCATTTAAAATTTTTTTTTCTCGTCAACTATGTTTTCGCGCTTGTCCGCACATAAGGGAGTAGCCCATCTCCAACCTCCCCTCCTCCTCTTCAGCTTAAACTAATTATTGGACCAATTTTCTCAACTCAACATTTTTAAATACTCATATCTCCTAAAGGAAGGGCTTTCGCGACTTTTCCTTCAAGGAGGGGGTCATATACCTGCCACGCCTGGAGATGAGCTACTTCTTGGCAGCAAGTCAGGCGGAACATCAATATAATATATCCTACCACCTGCGGACGAACACCCGTGCTAGGACTTGAACCAGAGAGCTCTCGCAAGGCCTATTTATATCCTTTACGTCAACAGGGCGCTTCTATTCTTTCCTACTGTTAGTAATAAATCAAAATCTTATAATAGCAATACTTTATATTGTACTCTATAGTAACTCTATGGTATCGTTGTTGTAACTAGCTTCCTGTAATAAACTTTCTGTTTCACTGATCTCTTTCACAAGAAAACGTCGTTTCATTTTACTTACGATGCTCTTCATTTCCACTGAAGGATAATATACCTCTTACGTCACTCATACTTCTTCTGACTTCTGAGCCACTCTTAGCCATGTCTTGAGACATTTGCTTATGCTAGCTTAGCTAAAGTTTACGTCTATCTAACAATCCTATCTATAAAGTATTGCCTACAGCAACTACAAAATAGAAGCTATAGCTTTTAAGAACAGCTACTGTCAGATACTGGTAGGTAATGATAGAGTGTTGTATGCAGAAATATGTTTTCATGTAGCGGCAGGCAGCGCCGCTTTCTTCGTCGGCGCCGGCGCCGCGCCAACATTAGAAAGGTTTTCAAATGGTGCCACAGAAACTCTACAGCTCAGTAAGACAACTCATAACAGCAGTCTTAATAGTTTGTTTCTGTAAACTGTGAACGCTAGAGACCAACAGAAACATCATCATCATTATCAGCCGGTATCAGTCCAGTGCTGGACGTAGGCCTCCCCCAAAACACGCCACTCAGCCCGATCTTCGGCTCTTTGTTTTCAGTCACTACCTACTGCTTTGCGAATGTCGTCGCTTCACCTAGTCACAGGGCGTCCTACATAGGTACGACAGAAACAGATTGAAAACAATATGGAAAATAAGATTAAGAATTTTTCTATGTTATTGTTCATGCGCTAACTAATCTAGCTTTTTCGGTTTTTTAACTTCTTCTTCTTCTTCTTGAGGTGCCATCTCCTACCGGAGGTCGGCTATCATTAGAGCTATTTTAACTTTAGATGCAGCAGCTCGCAACAGGGATCTGGTGCTCTGCTTGAACCAGGTTCTTAAGTTTTTGAGCCATGATGTGCGCCTTCTTCCAGGTTTCCTGCTACCTGGTATCAGATTCCAGGTAGCAGGTTTGTTAACGCATGATGAAAAATATTTACAAATTACCGAAGTTGGTATATAAAAGCAATTCCATGACCACATGAGATACAGTCCCTACAGCCCGGTGCTATCATCAGGTCAGCGCGATGGTATCATATTGTCACTGAAGATAAGCAAGTAATATTATTAAGTATTCTGTGAGCAAGTATAACGTACAAGTATTGGAGTCCAATCAAACATCAGTAAGTAGTTTTAATTCAGCTTCCAAGATTTGACACACACAAACATACATACATAAATACATAAATACATAAACATACATACTGACACGATAAAACTGGCCAGTTGGTCTAGTGGTTAGTGAACCTGTCCACGAAACTAAAGATCGTGGGTTCGATTCCCACACAATACAACTCTTTGTATGATCCACAAACAATTGTTCCGAGTCTGGGTATAACAGGCAATATGCACGTTTTTTTTTAAATATTTTTATTTCACTCATTACATCCATATAACATAATAAAAAAATAAAATACTGCTGGAAATGGTCTAATTATTTTTTAAATTAATATTTAAATGTAAAAATAAATTTGAGCAGTTTAAACGCCATCATTTCCCGGGCTCTTTGGCAGTGAATTGTGACGTCACGAACGTACGTCAGACACACGCCGCTTGAAGCAAACTAACTTTTTTTTCTTTAACTAAGACTCCGCGCGATTATTGTATTTAGCCAATGGCATGTTATTATTAAATTATGCAGTTTCTCTAATCTCGCACTCATTTTTAACCGACTTCACAAAAAAGTAGGAGGTTCTCAATTCGTCTGTATGTTTTTTTTTTGTGTGTGTATGTTACGCGATTTCTCCATCAATTGTGAACGGATTCAAATGATTCTTTTTTTAATAAGTAGGATACGTTTCCGAGGTGGTCCCATTTTAATTTTATCGAGATCTGATTAGTATCACCAGAGATATGGAGGTAAATACCTCAAACATAGGAGAATGTACTAGTTTTAGTAGAAGAGTCCCAAGAAGATTACACACAATGGAGGTTGCTATTGCATATAAGATATTCTTACGGTAACTGTGAGCGAGATAGAAATAAAGGTGGGGATAATTTTTTTTTATATCTTATAGGCAAGCGTTTGACCACTATCTCACCTGATGCTAAGTGATGATGCGGTCGAAAATAGAGAAGTGGACTAGAATGGGAACTGGCTCTCAAGGATAGCTGCCGGAACACATTAGATGTTTGGCGACAGATTTTCTGACTTGAGGGTGGTAGCTGGCCAGTCGGACACTAGATATGTTCTACCACCATGCGGGGGTTGTTGATTTCTTAACGATGTTTTCCTTCACCGGAGGGCCACTGTGAGAAGCGCACATATATTTTTCGATAGAAAAATTCATTGGTGCACGGCGGTTTGAACTCGGTACCACGGCATCAAAGCCGACCGTTCTCTCAATTACGCCACCGGGCCCTCAATAAATAATTATATATTAATAATTATAATAAATAATTATATATAAATATAAATAATTTGTCTTCACAGGAATGTTCTACCGGGCAAAGACTTGTTAGGGTGCAAACTTTTTTAAACATTCCTAATATTTTTTGACATGACATGACATTTGGCGAAGATGGCGGCCATTTCAGTCCCGCGACACTGCATACATAATTAAATAACTCAGAATTATGAACGTACTTTGTACCAATCAACACAGCAAAAAAAATATATAAGCATAAAACCACATATTATATAATAGTTACTACGTAAATAATACTTTCCGTTGTTAGGTTGGCTACACAGTGCTTTCATAATTCGGGTATCCACAATATAGGCAAGTGCCTCTTATAACGTAGTAGAGTGATTCAGTACTCTGTTGGCCATATGGCGGCAATTAATGTTAATAATCGCAAATAATACTTTTTAATATTCATTTTGGAATACAACTAGTCCGTGTTATAAAAGTATTTGGAATTATTGTAATAAAATAGACAATTAATTATCGTGTATGTCAGATGCTTTAATTGCACAGGGCCATTTTGGACATTTCGTCCGTCCGTCCGTCCGTGTGTCTATATGTGCGCACTTTACAGATCTGTATCTTCTTAACCGTTATAGGTACATACTTAAAATTTTCAAAAAGTATATATCCGTCAGTGTATAACGGCCCAGACACGAAATTTAATAGATGCATGTAATTTCATTAAAACTTTTTTTGCACTAAAATGGGTAAAATAAGTTATTTTTCAAAAAAAATAAAACCGATTTCATAACCACAAAAAGGCACTCAAAAGCGAAAAATAATTTACTTAAAATTATTATAAGCGTTACCCAATTCTCTATTTGAAGTCGGTGCCAGCCAAGTCTATTGTATATTACATAGATACTATGTATGTAGTAGTAGTAAGTAGGTACATGTAGGTTAATAAAGTTTACAATAGGTGTCAATAGGTGTATCTACATGTAGGTATTATCTATCTACTACCTATTAGACTTGGCTGGCACCGACTTCAAATAGAGAATTGGGTAACGCTTATAATAATTTTAAGTAAATTATTTTTCGCTTTTGAGTGCCTTTTTGTGGTTATGAAGTCGGTTTTATTTTTTTTGAAAAATAACTTATTACCTATATTAAATGGTTAGTAATATACATTTATGCACAATAATACGCGGCAAACACAATATTTGGAAATAATTACAATAAGACCACACCATACATTTATTTTTATGTTCCCGCGCTCAATGTTTCTATCACGTGGAGTAGTGCATTATGACGTCAACTTTCGATTGACCAATGGTGATCTGTTTTACAAACTTAAATTTCCCTCGCTTAAATTGCATTTTTCATTCATTATTTTAAGCAAATAAAATGGAATTAATTAAAAAAAAGGTTTTACATATAACTCCTGGGCCGAAAGTCTCTACATGGATAGCGATGAATTTCGAGCGATAATCGTCGATACGACAAGAGATGCAGATAACAACTGTCTAGCTGCATCTCATTCTAGCAGACGTTTGCGATGACAAGACGCATCGCTATCAATGTAGATACTTCCACCCCAGGACAACAAAGATTCGAAAAAAATATTTCCCATAAATCTGAGCTACATGCATATTCCCTATTATGTCCGTCATTTGTATATTTGTAAAGTCCCTCGTGACACAGTGCCGCCATCCAAGTGCAGGGAGATGTATTTAAAAAAAATAAAGCTTGTAAAATGCGCATATTGTGCTATACTAAAAACGTCAAAGAACCTAATAAGTACTCCTTTTGCTGCAAATTTTTAGGACTCGGAGCGTGGGCATATGGATAAATAAAATATCTTGAATTTCCGTAGATTGTCCTTACCCTGGATGTATCTTACGGGACAGTATAATAATATTGAACTATGTTTCTTTAAGTACACACTTTTATATTTTACCACCAATGCATAATTGGTTAAAATACAATCCATTAGTTTCATCGTATGATATTTACGTACTGTAGCTGAGTTGGTTAGAGCCTGGGCATGTTTACCAGCAGGCGCGAGTTCGAGTCCTGTCGGTGCGGTGCAATTTTGGATTGTGTGTAACAATACTAAACTAGTCCTACTAGATAGACTCCCCTATACATTGACCATCGACTGTAGCCCGCGGCGGCCCGTCAGTTATCTCGCGTGAATTATTCATATTACTTTTAGATAACGTATCTATATACATTTCGTAACGCATTAAAAACTACATGTTAATGGAAACCTCGTGTAGAAACCTTACTCTGATCAAATAAGAGATTTTCTCTGTGTGGAGCTGTGGAATTATATATATAATATAATATCGATACACTTTTTATAATGACTATAAATATTAAGAGATGATAAGAAAGAATGTCTAAAACTAATACGTTTATTACTAAAGAAAAAACATAGTTACAAGTTAATTGAGCTCTGAGTTCCGCACTAGTTTAAAACCTATGTTGTGGGGCACAGTATTTAGAGTAATAAAAAATAAGTTCAAAAACTAAAACCCGACTACTGAAATATCACGCTCTAAAAAGTATGAAACAAGAAAATATTCTCATCTGAGATCGCTATGTGCAAACTATTCAATATGTATCGTCTGTTATATAAAAAACTTACTTTTAATAAATATTTTATCGTATTTTATGAATATTCTTAGCAGTGTTCAGTGGATACCCGTGGTCGTATGGTAGTTTTCAGAATGTATTGTTTTGTTACGGTAGGTGACGTACGACCACGGCTATCCTCTGAGCACCACTAAGAATATGTATAAAATACGATAAAATATTTATTAAAAGTACGTTTTTTATATAATAGACGATACATATTGAATAGTTTGTACATAGCGATCTCAGCAGAGAATATTTTCTTGTTTCATACTTTTTAGAGCGTGATATTTCAGTAGTCGGGTTTTAGTTTATGAACTTATTTCTTATTTTAAGTATTTTGGGGTTTTTGCATAAATGTATACATGTCAACATCCTTACATACATACATAGCGATCAACAAACACATAACCCTCCCTATTGCTTCTTTGCGACGCCGTGCCGTGGAATAAAAATTAGTTTTCTTGACTTCGACGGGATATATCTCGCAAACGCTACGCTTGACAAAAATATGATATACCAAACCCTACCTTCATTTTAAAATCTTTATTTAACGATACCCCATACGATGAAGTGGGGTGAAAATTTTTTTTTAGTTCTTGATTCGTGCCCTGTAGAGGGCGCCACATTCAATTTGTTGTGACTTCATATAGCCTATAATCAGCAGACAGATAAGACGCGTCCAACGACACCTCATTTGCCAAATTATGATAAGTAGTTTAGACGTTATGAGGGAACAGATGAACATACATACATACATACACATACATACTTACATACATACTTACATACATACCCACATACCGGTCAAAAACATAACCCTCCTTTTTGCTTCGCCGTAGTCGGGTAAAAACATCATAAACTAGTAAATCTTAAAACTTACAATCAATACCATCTAGAATCTGTTAAGAATTAAATACTTATATCTACTTATATATAAATAATATATAAAAAAATTTAGTGTTCCGTAGTCCTGACAAGGAACCCTTATAGTTTCGTCGTGTCCGTCTGTCTGTCTGTCAGTCCGAGGTTTTGCTAAGAGACCGTTAATACTAGAAAGCTGTAATTTTGTGGGGGTATGTAAATAAATGACGCCGACAAAGTGCTAAAATAAAATTTTGAAACGTATTTTTGTTTAGGGTAGCTCCCCTATATGAGAAGTGGGGATGATTTTTTTTTCATCGACTACCCCATCTTGTGAGGTATCGTTGAATAGGTCTTTTAAAATGACTAAGAGTTGCTAATACCATTTTTTTGATTGAATGCTCCATTTACGAAATATTAAACTTTAAAGTGCAAATTTTTGTTTCAGTAGGGCGTCTCCCCCCTCTAAAAGCTAAACTGCTGGCTTGAAAAATCTGGAAAAATTCGTGATAATAGCGTATTTCATGATCTTTAAAAGAAAATTATAGCGGTAAAGATAGCTTTATTAGTTTAGCAGTAATAGTCGTTGAACTTGGGTGTTGGATATTTTGTACCAAATACAAAATCCTTAGAATAAATCCTTTAAAATGACAAAGACGGAGTACCTAGTTGCTTGTTTATAACGGGTAAAGACTTGCATTGAATAACAGGCTACTACGGAACCCTACACTGAACGTGGCCCGACACGCACTTGGCCGGTTATTTTCCATATCTTATAGGCTAGCGTTTGACCACTATCTCACCTGTTGGTAAGTGATGATGCGGTCGAAGATTGTAAGCACGCTAGGCCTGGAATGGGAACTGGCTCTCAAGGATAGCTGCCGAAACACATTAGATGTTTGGCGACAGATTTTTCTGACTTTCTGGTAGCTGGCCAGGCGGACACTACATAGTGTCCTACCACCATGCGGACGTTGATGGTTTCTTAACGATGTTTTACCTTCACCGGAGGGCCACGGTGAAAAGCGCACATACATTTTTCGATAGAAAAATCCATTGGTGCACGGCGGTTAGGACTCGGTACCTCTGGCATCAAAGCCAACCGTTCTCGCGATCACCGATTATATCTCCGCAAGTTTCAAATAAGATATATGTTGTTAATCTTTTTTTTGTGTTTCTTTTTATTTTCAAGGGTTGGGTTCAAAGATAACATAACTTCCGTGGGACTTGTGTTCTAATTGTTTTCTTCAAAGTTTTCATACTGTTATATAAGAAATACGAATATTGCTGATTGATCGAACCTCACATGTTTTTAGGGCTCAACGAATTAAACGGCGGTATGTCTGTAATCAGTGGTAAGTATAAATAAAACCCATTCATTCGTCAGGTTCGGTAAGTGAGGAAAAGCAGAGCCGCGGGCAATTTATTCTCCTTTATGAAACGATCGGATAAACACAACCCCTCCTTGAACCCTCCCTGCGCCCTCCTGCACCCTTCCCAAAATTCGTCAATTATCCGATGAAGATCCTAAAACAACAGATATATTTGTACGGAGGAACATAAGCAAAACGACGTGCTTTGCTTATGTTCCTCTGCAGTTAACAGCTTAAGTATTTTAACATTTCCACTGTGTAGGTATATGTATAACCTAACCCTTTATTATGTGATTCTTGGTACAAGGGACATCGTGCTGATCGCTGCCCACTTGAGGAATATGGTAGGTAGGTTAAGCAACGTGGGCTGCACATGACTAGTATAGTCTTTTTAAACTTTCCAACTAAGCCAATTAATATGCTTATGTCTGGAAATTGAATTCTGATAATAAAACTGAAAAAACCTAACAGATCTTTAAGCAACGTCTCATCAAAATACAGCCTATTTAAATGAAAATAAAAGTTCCTCCGTTCGTCCGCCCTTCTTAATAATATTCAGTTTCATTTAGTTGAAAAGAAAGTTTGAAGGTTCCGCTTGAGCCGCGGAGACTTGCACTAATAAAAGTCCCTCGCGTCAACTCTGACGCGAAGATAACACAATCCTAATAAGGCTTTGAATGAAAAACGGGGAATATCAGACATTCTAAGAGAGTTCCTTGATGGTGGAATTGTTGGAGACTATAGATCTTGTTGATAGATTCAGGGTGTTAGGATTCCGTGACGTTAGAACTGTTGTTTGGGGAAAAAAAGGAAATGAGTGTTACAGCAAAATCTTTGCATTCACGGTAATATTAAAAAATAAAAATACATGCTTTTGATTTTAAAAGCTTTTTCATTATTGTCTAGATTTGGATTTTAAAAATTTAAGTGTGTCAATGTCAATGTGCCAATATTTTTTTAAAGTAATTATTCAAATGAATAATGTGTCTTACTAGGTAGGTAGGTACTTTATTATAATATTTTTTCTATCTCTGTAGTGTTTACTTACAACTCTGATCAAAAAAACTTGCAAGTGAAAATGACTTATGAAATTGACAACAATTTCATAAGTCATTTGCACTACTTAGTTTGAGATGTTTATCTGCATATCTCTAGAAATACTTATCAGATCTCGATAAAATTAGAAAAAGACCAAACGGGAAACATTCTCTCTCAAAAACACAATAGGAATTTTCTCAATCGGCTAATAGATGATGGAGTTCTGATCTGAGGTATCAAAACCTTTTATCCTTTTTGTGCAATTGGTTAAAAAAGCGGGACCTTTTTGCCGCCTATCGATAAGCATTTGTCACGTATTTTCTTGTCGTCAGGTGAACAGCAAGTAGTTTGAGAGCTCATCAACATTTATTCAAGTGTAATCTCGCCTGGTTCCTCAACACAACATTTTTGTACAAAGTCAATCTCGTCCATAATACAACATGCATACATTATCCTATATTCCTATATATGGGATGAATTCGGAGCAAGATATCCAGATATATATTTGCAATGAGGATATGTAAGAAATTGAATTTTACGAGTAGCAAGACCTTCGTGTGATGAATATGAAAATATACACGTAGGTAGGACGTTCGATGTACTATAATTACCAAATATTTATTATATTATAGATAACAGGACAATCCAGATAATGGCCTGATGGTAAGCGACGGTGTCTGCCTACAATAGATACTATGGCACGAGTATAATACGCCCTGTAATTTCACTCACCACGACTTCAAACCGAAAAACATTTCTATTTCGCGGTCAATAAGTACCTACCAAGGTATCTTATATTTTTAGTCGTATTGGCAATGTCAGAGCAATGTTGTCGACGCAACAAAAACTGTAAATTAGAACCATCAACACAATTGCGCCCTCAATTTCTACGACGGTCCTTTCTTTGCACAGACTCTACCGCCCTAGGCAAGATAAAAAAAAATATTTTTAACAAAAGCTTACTTACTAGCAATGTGGGTTGCACATTACAATACAATAAATATATTAAATACAATAGGTATCTCTTGGGTAAGCGCGCTTCATCATCGACCGCATCATCACTTAACATCAGGTGAGATAGTGGCCAAGAGCTATGTAAAAGAAAAAACAATACGAAATAATCACAATGTACCTTTTTCAGTAATCTATAATGCGATCTAATACACAAAATACAATAAATAACTTAAGTAGGTAATTGAGGAAACCCCGCAGCAATTTTGCCCAACATTTCGCCTGAATTTTCTCCCATTTTTTCGAGAAACTAACGACCGCCATAAGTTTCCCTTCATTTTCCACATCAAAGCCGACCTCCGATCTAAGGAACGAGGATAAACGCGCCTATTTGTTAAGCAGAGCATCATCAAAGGTGGGTCAGCAATATGGCGATGGATATACATACGCCGCTCTTTGATAGGAAATGTATGCTCCGATAGAAATGTATTGTTATAAATTACAGGGTTTTTTAAACGACCTCGGGGAAATTATTGTGGTTTTTGTTAAGAGTTCTCTGTACGCTTGCTGTATATATTTTTACAAATTCTAAATAACGGGATATGGAAGAACCCTGGCTGATTTGTATGATGAAATATATGATTTGTATAATTACGCTAAGTTTTTTTTTTGTTAAAATGTTACAGGACAAGCACGACGCTCGCCTGATGGTAAGCGATGACGTCTACCTATAACAGATACAGCGGCATGCAAAAATTCTGGACTGCCAGAATTTTGCATGTCACTGCACTGCGCCTGTTACCTTGACACATATAGATATTGAGTCACATGCCCTGTAATTTCACTGGACACCTTGCCATTTCAACCGAAAAACATTCCTATTTCACGGCTGAAAATTAATTGGAATAGTGGTGGTACCGCCCCAGGCGGACTAGCAGGAGTCCTACCACTACGAGTATTATAAATATATGCCCTGTCAATACAATAATATCGTTTAAAAACTAAAAAACAACCGACTTCAATGCCGCGCTATTCATTTTCAGTACCAATTTTGAGATGTTTATCTCAATATCTCTGGAGATACTTATCATACCTCGATAAAATTACCATGGTACCACACTTGAGATATCTCCTTTCGAACAAAAAAAGAATAATCGAAATCGGTTCATAAACGACGAAGTTATCCGCGAACAAACATAAAAAAAAAAAAAAAAAAAAAAAAAAAAAATATATATATATATATATATATATATATACGGTCGAATTGAGAAACCTCCTCCTTTTTTTGAAGTCGGTTAAAAAATACGGAATACTTGCATAGATTTTTTGCAATATGAACATTTGACCCTAAGGGACTTGTAGCTGAGAAAAGACATATCGCTAAAGTGGTTCGCCTAGTTCCGGCACTATGTTCGCTGCAAGCTAATATGGTAGACGGATTGGTATAGTAGAGCTAAGTGGATCGGACTATAGTCAGTTGTGCTGCGCCGCGTCTCACTACCATCTACTAGTTCCAGACAAGCACGATTCCATCTTAGCATCGTCACTTATCATCAGGTGAGACAGAGGTCGAATGCTTATTACCATATTTAATTCTTTAATAATATATATGTAGCAGGATATTACACGTACCAATAGTATCTATTATACTTTGTGTACACTTTCTTCGTAATAAAGGTCAGTTCATACAAAGAAGCGACGCGACGCGACGACGCTTGAAGAGGTCAGTAGTTTCGAGCGAGCCCTGCGAGACGAATTGTGACGTTGCTGGCAGCGCCAGCTGCCCCGCCGCGTCCACCTGTTATTTACCATTTGCAAGCGAAACTAGTAGAGACAGTCACCACGATGACTTCAGGCAGCGCTTCGCGGCATCGCGTCTACCAGCGAAGCACCGCTGCAGCACGGTAATCCTTACTAATATTTATTATACGTGAAAGTTTGTATGGATGTGTGTATGTTTGTTACTCTTTCACGCTAAAACTACTGAACCGATTGAGCTGAAATTTGGTATATAGATAGCCCTGGAATAAAAAATAGAGTACTTTTTATCCCGATATTCCTACGGGGACGACGTCTACGCGGGTAAAACAGCGGGGCACAGCTAGCATTATTGTAAATACTACCATGGCTGCATCACGATGCGAGGCATCTCGAGGTGATACCGCGGGGCATTTTCAAATTGTCTCATTAAAATCTGTATGTATTAAATAGAGTTATATTTTGCATCACTATCTTAAAAAGTGCTCCACGTGTCACGCCTCCGTGTAAACTGACCCTAAATGCTTACAGAGAGAAAAGGCCCCTATTAAGAAAATGTAGAAGCCAGATATTATGACCCCGGGCCATATTTAGCCCAGTACTATTTCTAGTGGGCCGCTTGTGATTAATATCCGGCATAAGTCGGTCCTGTCGGAAATGGTCGTCGGACTTGATTAGTTTTCAGTTTTGGGGTTGGGCGATGGTCAGGCCATTAGTGATATTAATTGTTCTTGCGAATAGTGAGAGGGATTAATAAGAAGTTTTGGATAATGCTTGAAATGTTTGGGATGAGGGGGGGGGAGTATGGCGTTTTGGATTAGGGAGAGAATCACCAATAGATCTTAAACTATATTTTTATAGTTACTTATATAGTTCTTTCAGTTTGCATGATACATTACTCAGTGTTATTAAATTAGACCTTTGTAATATCTACGCAACTACTTTTACAGAGTGATTTATAAGAACTATTTAAAAGTGGTTAGTGTTTGTTATTTATATTATATTTATATAGTATAGTCTGTGGTATAGTGGCTTCTCTTTTAGGTAAGTTTATTAGCCGATAAAAAACTCATGAAACAATTTAAATATATTTATATATTTTAAAATTAAAATTAAAATTTAAATATAGTACGCTTCTATTTCAATATCATTTTCAATCGACTCCAAAATGGAGGAGGTTCTCAATTCGTCTGTATGTTTTTTTTCGTATGTATATCACGAGATTAATCCGTCAATTGTGACCCATTCGAATTTTTTTTTTAATCGGTAGGATACATTTCTGAGATGGTCCGATTGTAATTTTATCGAGATCTGATAAGTCTCTTCAGAGATATGACGATAAACGTCTCAAACTTGCTGCTGAAACTGTCTCGCGGGGCATGGAAGTCAATTGTTTTAGTTTTTAAACTATCCTAATTATAACAGTTCTAGTCCCTAGATAGTTTTATTTCAGTCTTACTTTAAAATAAGGATGAAATAAAAAAGTAATACCTACTTTGTTTTAAACCATGGATATAGCTATCAAGAAAATATCAGGGGCCAGTTTCACTGTGCCTGATAAAGATTCAGACAGTTATCTGACACATAAGATTTGTTAAAAATCTCTCAGATAAGATCTTACTAAGGCTATCAGGGACTGGTGAAATTGGCTCTAAGACTATTTATAATATGTATGTACAACTATATTATTAACAATGATATCTACAACAGGCGCTCGGCGCTCATTAGACAACTTAAATTAACGCATAGCGCCTTACATTTGAAATAACGCAAGACTGTTTGTTGGTTAGTTGATTTGTGGTTTTCATTATGAGCACAAATAACCATTAAGGAGAAAATCTGCCGCCATAACCTTACGGTGCCCAGGAAGCACTCAGCCCTTAAGGGTCAGAGTATTCTAGGCCTAGCGTGTTCACCATCTTTGACCACATCATCGTTTACCAATAGGCGAGATAGTGGTCATAACGCTAGCCTTAAAAAACATATGCATATAATCGTGTCAAACATACAAATCACCAAATCCATTCTAAGATCCACCTATGCAATAACTATAAGGAATCCGTTATTTAAATTCTTTCACATCACTTATTCAAAGAATCCATAAAGGAAAACATTGGCGTAAGACAATAAAACCCTTCAGATGCCTTCAGCAAGCAAAACATCTACCCTAACGCATTTTCCATAAAGTGCGTCATTATTTATCGCAGAAAATTCCTCACATAATGTCGTGCAGACGTTTGGTATGGAACACCATAAAGTACGGCCGTGCCGTCCATGGCGACGATATATTTGTGTTATAGCGACATGCGAGAGTAATTGCATTTTTTATGTTAATATTATATACGGACGATCTTGGGTAGTGACTATGAGAGGCGACGTTGGTGTTGTGATATATTACTCGTACATTATCACAAAACATGGAAAACATATGTAAATAGTTACTTATTTCTTTTATGTGATGTTCTTTCTATTATGTGATCTTGTTTGTAATGTAACAGAGCTCTCTTGACCACTATATTCATCATCATCATCAGCCTATATCTGTCTACTGCTGGACATAGGCCTCACCTATGGCATGCCACTGAGCTCGATCTTCAGCTCTATGTTTCCAACCGCTGTCAGCCAGCTTGCGTATACCATCGCTCTATCTAGATTCTAGCTGGAGGGAGCCCTATCTTGGCTCTCTTGTATAATGTTTATTGTGGATCGGAGTCGTGCTGCAATGGAAGTGGAAAAGGCAGGCACTGGGCTCAATACATGCTGGACTCTTGAGATGGGACCCTAAGAGCTCCAACATTAGTTGTTCTCTTTGATGGTACTTCCGGCAACACGACTCAGGCAAGGAATTCCACCTCTTAGTAATATGTAAATACAAAAATTAACTTCTTGCGTATTGATGGAATGACTTCCATGTAGCGGTGGTGCATATCAGTACGTGTGGTTTTCCGATATAACAAATGGATAAGGGAATTCGTTCATCAATTCGCAATTGGGCATACTTTTGTTAATGTATGCCGTAATGTCATATATAAGACTCGGATAATAAAGAGACACTGATAAAAGCTAGAGTATATATAGGCGTAATAAATTATAATTAGGACGTCATTACATTAGCATCTCTACACATAAACAAACTATTTAAGTGAGTTAAATTTGCTAAATGTAAGCTATAAATTGTTTTCACTTAAGCAAATGCTTTTAAGTCATTTAAATGCCGTAAAATTTTATAATTTAAGCAGGTATTCCTTTTTAAATGCCATCAGAAACTCTTAAAGTTCCTTCATTCTGCCACTGCTTGCTTAAACGTAAAAAACTCGTAAAATCTTTAATTAACTTTAATTATAAAATATCACCCCTCTTGCGAGAAAGGGTGCCTATTTATAAGATTTTTTAATTTACTTCCTATTTTAATAATTTTAAGAGATTTCTTTTGATCTGATACGCAGGCAGGTCAGTAGTATTGATCATCATCATCATAATCAGCCTGTGTCAGTCCACAGCTGGACGTAGGCCTCTCCCAAGACACGCCACTTTGCTTGATTTTCGGCTCTTCTTTTTCAGTCACTGCCCATCGCTTTGCGTATATCGTAACTCCACTTGGTTTCAGGACGTCCTTCGCTACGTTTACCGATTCGCGGTCTCCACTCTAGGACAAGTCTACCCCAACGGTTATCAGTCCTTTTTTTTTGTTTTTTGACTCAGGAAAATCCTTTATATATATTATACCACTCGCCCGGGGGAGCGAGATGATTATGTGGGACTAGCTGCCTTAAACCCAGGATACCGCACTAAAAACCTGGGGTGAGCCGTCATCCACCGTTATGGGGCAAGATGGGATCGCGCTAGCTTTCACCACCTTGCCCCGGTGGCAGACCAAAAGGGGCCTCAGCCGCTGTGGGAGGGATAACCTTGCTCACCAAGGTCACCCCTTAACCGTCATGTGGGGTGTTATGTTGCATAGTGCAAGCCGTTGAAGAGTCCCCCGACTCTCCAACAGTTACCCCACAATGACAGAGGAGTGTGGCTCGTCTTCTCGTCAAACTTACCACACCCTCTGTCCCTCTGATGACTGGTGTACGCAGAGCAAATACCCCTACTCGCACACCGTCCGCTGTTCGACTCGCATGCCAGTGCCAGTGGCATGCGAGACCCCACTCTTCGACCGACGCCGGCCCCACCACTCGGCCCATTGGACCCACGACCTGGTACACAAGTGCACCCCTCTATTACAGAGGAATGCGGCACGCGCACTCCTGTGCAACGCTCCACACCCTCCGTCCCTCAAATGACTAGTGTGCGAAGGGCACATACCCCTACTCGCACACCGTCCACCGTCCACCTCGCACGTCAAAATGGCATGCGAGAAACCCTCAATCGGCCGTCACCAGCCCCTCCAGTTGACACTAGCATATGCTCGGCCCCACCACTGGGCGGCTCCCACCACCGAGCCCGCCCTGCCCCGTCACACTGTGCCCTCTGCTAATATTAGACGGACACGCGGAGGAGCCCCTCACGTCGGAACTTCGCTATCGGTCGACAACTTAATCCAGTAGACAAGGAAAAGTTGTCGGCCGATACCCAGGGTACACCACGAGGAGGTGTTCCGACCCGCACCCCAACGGTTATCAGTCCTGCGGCAGATATGACCAGCCCACTGCCACTTCAGTTTGCTAATCCGCTGAGCTATGTCGATCACTTTAGTTCTCTGGCGAATCTTCGTTCCGGATTCGATCCCATAGAGAAACACCGAGCATAGCTCTCCCCATAGCTCGCTGAGCGACATTAAATTGGAAGACAAGTCGACTTGTGAGTGTCCACGTCTCGGCTCCGTATGTCATCACAGGTAAGACGCACTGGTTAAAGACTTTTGTCTTTAGACACTGTGGTATAGGCGACGAGAAGACTCGACGGAGTTTTCCGGCACTATATTATAACAAAACAAAACAACAAATATTATTACGATGATATGATATCTTCTTCCTCACCTTTTGCTTGCTTGAATCGCTTTGTTTAATGTATTTTTTTTTACCATCTAGTAGAGAACCCACCACCCCTACAGTATAGAAGAGGCATGTACTATATGTGCGTTTGCTCGTACACGCTTAAACATTATAATTGATTTTAATAAGTATAAGTAATTAGCTGTGCACAGTGGCTTCGCCCGCGTTATGAAGTATCCTATAGCCTAATCTATAGTACTGGCTATCCCTATACAAAATTTCAGCTAAATCAGTCCAGCCGTTTGACCGTGAAAAAGTCCCAAACAAATAAACAACCTAACATTCGCTTTATAATATTGATGTTGATAAGCTATGTGACACACATTTACATTGAGAGAGGTCCATTTTCAGCATTGTACTTATATACTTACAATTATAATATACTTACAATTATAATATACTTACAATAGTATATTACGATACGTTGTCTATTAATGCACGGCGTAGCACTCTCGCTGCGCTCGGGTGCTAACTTCACGTCGTACAATAATCGACTACGTATCGTAATATACTATTGTATATTGTGACAAAATTTGTGTGTAACAATGTACAATGTCCGAAAACTTGGTTCTGAGCACTCCAGCACACAGTACCAACTTTTATGATGCATCTTTCACTGTGCAAGCTGTACGCCTCTGGAACAATTTACCAGTGGATATAAGACGTGCTCAATCACTGTTCTGTTTCAAGGCTCAAGTGGAAAAGCATTACCTGTCAATTGATTAATATTAATTATGACATTTGTCTACATTCGCAACGTTTTATTTAGTTTAATTCTTGTATAATATGTATGGTTTATGCATGTATCTGTATGTAGATATATAAAATGTATGTATTGAATATCTGTAGATCTAAGTAAGTTTATGTACCTGATATACATATCATGCCACCGTCCATGCTTATCATAGGTTTCATATCCATCCAAAGGTTGTCTGGAAGAGATCGCTCTTAGCGATAAGACCGCCCATTGTACATCTAATTTAAGTTATGCCAATTTTGTTTTTTATTTATTGTTTATATATTGGTGTCAATAAAGAGATTTTGTATTGTATTGTATTGTACAAAAACCGACAATAATATCCAAAAGAAATAAACGCACAACAAAACAATTTCCGTAAAAAAATAACGTGAAGCTCGTCAAGTGTTCCTCGTTAAAGGAAACGGCTCGCGATTGATAAAGGGCCCTAAAAGGTTCGGGTAAGGGACGGCGCACCCTATAGGATAAGAACAATTTTCTACGCAGAAAATCTATTTTTGGCCTTACTTACATTTGGAATATATAAAAGGGAAGTAATGTCGGGGCTATAGCTCCTCGAGACTATAAATAGTTTGTGTAGAGTATTGCCGAATCAGTTCTTGCAATTTTTATGTCTTATAATGTAACAGATTGAGGTTCTTTTTAGGGTTCCGTAGTCCTGACAAGAAACCCTTATAGTTTCGTTATGTCTGTCTGTCTGTCTGTCCGAGGTTTTGCTATGAGACCGTTAATACTAGAAAGCTGTAATTTTGTAGGCGTATGTATATAAATTACGTCGACAAAGTGGTGAAATAAAATTTTGAAAAATACTTTTTTTTAGGGTAGCTAAGCTTTAACATAAGAAGTGAGGATGAATTTTTTTTTTCGTCATTTACCCCATCGTGTGGGTTATCGTTGAAGAGGTCTTTTAAAATGACTGTTCCAGTAGGGCGTACACCCCCCCCCCCCCTCTAAAAGCTAAACTGCTTCTTGAAAAATTTGGGAAAAATCGTGATAATAGTGCATTTCATGAACGTTAAAGGAAAACTATAGCGGTTAAGATAACTTTATTAGTTTAGCAGTAATATTCGTTGAACTTGGATGTTGGATAATTTTGTACCAAATACAAATTCCTTAGAATAAGCTATTTTTCAAAAAAAATAAAACCGTCTTAATAACTACAAAAAGGCACTAAAAACGAAAAATAATTTACTTTAAATTATTATAAGCGTTACCCACTTCTCTATTTGAAGTCGGTGCCAGCCCAGGTCTAATAGGTAGTAGATAGATAATACCTACATGTATCTACCTACTTACTAACCTACATGTACCTACTTACTACTACTACATACATAGTATCTATCTAATATCCAATAGACTTGGCTGGCACCGACTTCAAATAGAGAAGTGGGTAACGCTTATAATAATTTTAAGTAAATTATTTTTCGTTATTAATTATTAATTATATTTATTATATTAATTATTTTGAGTGCCTTTTTGTGGTTATGAAGTCGGTTTTATTATTTTTTTTAAATAGCTTATTTTACCCTTTTTAGTGCAAAAAAAGTTTTAATAAAATTACATGCATCTATTAAATTTCGTGTCTGGACCGTTATACACTGACGGATATATACTTTTTGAAAATTACAAGTATGTACCTATATCGGTTAAGAAGATACAGATCTGTAAAGTGCGCACATATAGACACACGGACGGACGGACGGACGGACGGACGGACGGACGGACGGACGGACGAACAGACAACAAAGTCTCAGAAAGTGTTCATTTGGTAGCCTTTGGGTTCGGAACCCTAAAAAAATTGACTTTAAATGCCGCGCTAAAGTGAAAATATTCACTAGTAATAATGATGTCATCAAGGTATCAAAGGACAATGTCCAAAATGGCCCTGTACAATTAAAGCATGTGACACACACGATAATTAATTGTCTATTTTATTACAATAATTCCAAATACTTTTATAACACGGACTAGTTGTATTCCAAAATGAATATTAAAAAGTATTATTTGCGATTATTAACATGAATTGCCGCCATATGGCCAACAGAGTACTGAATCATTCTACTACGTTATAAGAGGCACTTCACTATATTGTGGATACCCGAATTATGAAAGCACTGTGTAGCCAACCTAACAACGGAAAGTATTATTTACGTAGTAACTATTATATAATACGTGGTTTTACGCTTATAATTTTTTTTTGCTGTGTTGATTGGTACAAAGTACGTTCATAATTCTGAGTTATTTAATTATGTATGCAGTGTCGCGGGACTGAAATGGCCGCCGTCTTCGCCAAATGTCATGTCATGTCAAAAAATATTAGGTATGTTTAAAAAAGTTTGCACCCTAACAAGAATTTGCCCGGTAGAACATTCCTGTGAAGACAAATTATTTATATTTATATATAATTATTTATTATAATTATTAATACATAATTATTTATTGAGGGCCCGGTGGCGTAATTGGGAGAACGGTCGGCTTTGATGCCGTGGTACCGAGTTCAAACCGCCGTGCACCAATGAATTTTTCTATCGAAAAATATATGTGCGCTTCTCACAGTGGCCCTCCGGTGAAGGAAAACATCGTTAAGAAACCAATAACCCCCGCATGGTGGTAGAACATATCTAGTGTCCGCCTGGCCAGCTACCACCCTCAAGTCAGAAAATCTGTCGCCAAACATCTAATGTGTTCCGGCAGCTATCCTTGAGAGCCAGTTCCCATTCTAGTCCACTTCTCTATCTTCGACCGCATCATCACTTAGCAACAGGTGAGATAGTGGTCAAACGCTTGCCTATAAGATATAAAAAAAAAATATCCCCACCTTTATTTCTATCTCGCTCACAGTTACCGTAAGAATATCTTATATGCAATAGCAACCTCCATCTTCTTGGGACTCTTCTACTAAAACTAGTACATTCTCCTATGTTTGAAGTATTTATCTCCATATCTCTGGTGATACTAATCAGATCTCGATAAAATTAAAATGGGACCACCTCGGAAACGTATCCTACCTATTAAAAAAAGAATCATTTGAATCCGTTCACAATTGATGGAGAAATCGCGTAACATACACACAAAAAAAATATAAAAAAAAAAAATAAACAAAAAATAAAATAAAAACATACAGACGAATTGAGAACCTCCTCCTTTTTTGTGAAGTCGGTTAATAAATCCTTTAAAGTGACAAAGACGGAGTACCTAGTTGCTTGTTTATAACGGGTAACGACTTACATTGAATAATGGGCTACTACGGAACCCTACACTGTGCGTGGCCCGACACGCACTTGGCCGGTTATTTATTATATCTTTATATATCAAGGCTAGCGTTTAATCACTATCTCACCTGATGGTAAATGATGATGGTCGAAGGCTCGGAATATATATACAAAGATTAAAGATGGTGAACTCGCTAGATCTGTCTCTCAAGGGCTGCCAGTTAAGCCGTTGGACCGTTAAGAGTCAACAAACAAACAAATATACAAACAGACGCATTTATAATATTAGTGTCGATTGATGTTGATGAATCTCGCATTTATTGGTGTTGATAATATCAGCAAGTCTCGAAAGATCACTAAAGCAGACGTGGTAACTTTAATTCATAGTCGACAGTCCGTTCGATCACCGTCCCAAGTCCCTCGTGGACCAAACAAACTGTCGTCACGGGTGACGGATGATGTTTGCTGGACCGCGCGTGACGGTGGACGATCGATGTTGGGCCCGAGGTGACCCTTTTAGGCCTTACGTAGTTTGTTACCCTGTCTTAGGTGCCACGAGTGACCTCTTACATATTACAGAGTGGTGTTTGCCGTGTAGATATTGAATGAATTTATATTAGCTTGTGGTCCTAGGTTACAGAGTTTTTTAATAACATTAATGTCAAAACGTGTCTCTAGGTCCTACTTAGTCAGTATACAAGTACAAATATAATTGAAAGATAATCTTCTAATACTATAAGAATCTTTGTCCTGACATACTAACTGACTGACTGACTGACTCACTGACAGACAACGCACAGCCTAAACCGCTGGTCTTAGAGACTTGAAATTTGGAGGGTATATTTGTCTTAGTACGTAAGGGTGTACTAAGAAAGGATTTTCCAAAATTCACCCCTTAAGGGGATGAAATAGGGGTTCAAATTTTGTATGGAGAAACAAGATTTCTATCCGAAACTTCACACAAGTGCTTCAGTAAAAAAATAAGTAAATACGTGTTTCAGGTTTTTTTGAAATTCCACCCCTAAGAGGGTGAAATGGGGTAATAAAGTGTGAAAATCAATATTGTTTCGGATTGCGCTGAAATTTGGCATGCAGTTAGTTATTACGACGTTAATTCCCTCTGAGAAAGGATTTTCTAAAATTAACCCTCGAAGGGGATGAAACGGGGGTTCAAAGTTTGTATGGAGAAACAAGATTAGATAGTCTTTTCTATCCGAAACTTCACACAAGTGCTTCAGTAAAAAAATAAGTAAACACGTGTTTCAGGTTTTTTTAAATTCCACCCCTAAGAGGGTGAAATGGGGTAATAAAGTATGAAAATCAATATTGTTTCGGATTGCGCTGCAATTTGGCACGCAGATAGTTATTAATTACGACGTTAGTTCCCTCTGAGAAAGGTTTTCCAAAATTCATCCCTGAAGAGGATGAAACGAGGGTTCAAAGTTTGTATGGAGAAACAAGAATTTATTTTATATTCGAAACTTCACACAAGTAGTTTAGTAAATAAATAAGTGTTTCAGGCTTATTGAAATTCTATTCCTAAAAGGGTGAAGTGGGGGTAACAAAGTCTGAAATCAATATTGTTTCGGATTGCGCTGATATTTGGCATCCAGATAGTAATTTTGACGTAGGTATCCGCTAAGAAAGGATTTTTCAAAATTCACTCTTCAAGGGATGAAGCGGGGGTTCAAAGTTTGGATAGTCATTTTATTCGACATTTCACACAAGTACTTCTGTAAATAAATAAGTAAATACGAGTATCAGACTTTTTCAAAATGCCACCCTAAAAGAGTGAACTGGGAAAAAAAGTCTGAAAATCAATATTGTTTCGAATTGCGCTTTTTTGGGTTTTTCGGGTTTTAAAAATATGAATCCTGATTTGTCTTAGTCACGTGATAACATGAAAACAGGTGAACCGATTTGGCTAATTCTTATTTGATGTCATTAATGATAGAATCGTTTTTACAAAAGAAAAGTTTTAAGTAAATAAAAGGAGTTTTTAACGCGGGCGAAGCCGCGGGGGACTTCTAGTATAAAATAAAAATAAAAGTATGTTAAAAATCTAAAATTACGTTATTTTCTTGAAAAATATCTTCAACTGAATAGTATGCCTAGTCGATAAGATATTCATAATAATATTCATACATAATATATATTCATTTTGTTTTAAACACATGAACATTACTTATTAAAGCTGTGTCGAACCATATGTATTCGTTACTAAGTAACGAATACACTGCCTGACTTGAAGTACCGAATCGGTACTCTCGAATATGTTTCGTTACTCGCATCATTCGCATGTGTCGGTATTCGGAACGAGATGAGACAAATGTACGACATACGTACATACGCACGATCTCCGTCTCTGTCTAACAGCCTATGAATGACAAAGCGGCAATTGTTTTGCAACATGATTTCTGTGCAGTGAAAACATACGGTAACACTGCGTCTGTAATTTTTATTCTCTATCTGCACGACAGGATAAGTTTAGTTGGTAAAACACATTTTTATTTTAATTTAACATAAACAACATACCTACTCATTTATTTTTGTACAATAACCCATAACTAAATATACAAGTACATTTAACGAACCTATTAGTAACGTGCCGAAATGATACTGACATATACAATTATACATGACAGCCGATTGTAACGAAAGTAACGAGTAACGATACGAAAGTAACGAGTTCGATGTTTTATAGTAACGAATACATACGGGTATACATTTATTCGTTACTTTCACAGCTCTATTACTTATGTCTCGAATTGAGATTGGAACCGCATTGTAGATTATTGGCGCCATACAGAAAACACTTTTATTTAAAAGTTGTGTTTTACATCCGTGGTTTTTGATCATATTTTTTCGTCGACTACCAACGTCAAATTTTGTGTATAAATCAGGATTTTTTTTTTACGAAAAGAGCTACTTCACTTATGTAAAGACTTGGAAATGTCAATATTCTTAGTTAAAGTGATCTTTGCATGAAACTGTTTGTTTGAGACCGCAAATGGCTCGAATACATCTTTTTTGTGCTCTAAATATGTTTTGTTTATCTGCAGAATACCCCCAAAATATAATACCATATCTTAGAGTAGAAGCTACATGGCCGCGATATGCTGTGAGTAGGGTAGATAAACTTGCAATTTGTCTGAGTTTGTATTATGCATATGCAAATTGGATTATTTTATTACTTACTAATGTCAAATGCTGTTTCCATGTCGTCTTACTGTCTATTTCTAAACCTAGGAATTTTGTTGAGTCATCGTCGTGAATTTTTTTATCATGGTAATTTATGTCAAGATTGAGCTGCCGTACTGGTCGTTGTCTAAAACTTATGATATTTGTCTTGTCCAAGTTGATTTTTAGATTATTAATATTTAGCCAATTTATTGTTGATGTCAATGTAGAGTTAATAGTATTATTTGAATTATTATTATTTGTTTTATCCCCTTTGAAAAGAATAGTGCTATCATCAGCAAAAAGTGTCATTGCGTGTTTTGTTACTTTTGGCAGGTCATTAATATAAATAAGAAATAGATATGGCCCCAGGATACTCCCTTGTGGTACACCGTGTAAAATATTTCCAGGTTTCGACGTGTAGACTCTTTCCGTTTTTGTTATGGGACAAATGCTATTAATATGGTGTTATTTGCGTTCTGTTGCTTAAATAGGATCGGATCAATTCGTTTGTAATGCCTCTTATGCCATAAGCCTCTAATTTTTTAAGAAGAACATAATGATTGACGTGATCAAACGCTTTGGTCATATTCATAAATAACGCTACAGTAGGTGCACTTTTATCCATATTACTCATTACATCATAAAGGAAATTATAAATAGCCATATTTATGTTTTTGTTTCTACGAAAACCGTATCGATTTTTGTAAAATATATTCATTGCTTTCAAAATACAAATAAAGTTTACAATGAATAATTTTCTCAAATATTTTTAAGAACACGGGTAACGGTCGACCATACTTCATTTAATTCTTTTATGTATTTTTTTTTAAATAGCTTTATACACTTCTTCGCCATATAAACTATATAACTGTATCAAATTTCACGTTTATCCGTTCGCGCAATTTTCTTAATAAGGGATATACTACGAAGTTTTCGCTTCGCGTATTAATATGCAGATTTTAAAAACCTATATTGTTCCACTGCAGGGCAAAGGTCTACCAGGTCCAAGTTGGTAAATGGTGATACCTACCAACTGACCTGATCTTGTATGAGCAATAGAAAAAAATAATCTATTAGAAAAAAAAATGTATTACGTCCTAATGATGTGGCGGTTATTTGCCTAATAATCATAATTCTCATCCCATTCACTGCTGAGCCCAGGCTCTTCTCCCTTCATTTTGTCATTATACTTTATATCTTGTAATATTTGGATCAAAGTACGACCCGTTATATATATCCAGACTACCAAGACGACAAACTTTTTACATTACGTTACCCATTATAAAGAAAAGTTAAACATTAGTAAACGTGTTACTAATCAGCTAGATCCTTCAAACAAGGATGATCCGCTTGTTTGCCATAATGTTCAAATATGGTGGCTTTAAATGTTTGCCTATAATTTAGGGTCTGCTTACATAAGGGATTGTGGCCCGTGGACTTAATTAAAACAAGTTGGGATTCCGCAGGCGTCTTTGCATACCCGACCCGCCTTATCGAAGGGTCTTCACGAAAAATTGCCCTTTCTGCGTCCTGGGAACCTTCCTATTTCACCCTGATACTATCTTATGTTTTGTGCTATAGTGTGTGGATGTAATGTAAATTTATCTGACATAGGGTCAGTTTCCCCGGTTCCTGATAGCGGTGATATGAAGAAATCTGACAGATTTTTGACAGCTTTTATATGGCGTCATGTGTCAGATAACTATTTAACGCATTATCAGGAAACGGTGGAACTGACCCTTAAACTCACTAGATTGTAATAGTCACACTTACAGGCCCTTTAGTGGTTATGTGCGTATCTGTCCAACACAAAAGAGCAATTCTTCTAATGTGACATAAAACTGAACGAACAGTTAGAAATCGCATACTTCTGTCATACCTGTGACTCCTGTGAGTGGATATAACACGGTCGGATCTCATTATGATGTTTTAACTTAAAGTTAAGTGTATGTGATAAGTTTTAACCGAAATAATGACAAGTCACCTTTGACATAAACTTAATTTTGTGGTGTTCGTTTTGTATGGGATCAGTAAACAAGCAAATAGTATCCGGCCTTGCGTAATACCTAGAAAACCCACTTCCAAATCTTATACTTAATAGGTATTGTGGGCAGCCTACCCATTTAATTAAACAACAGCTTAGCCTGACTTACATTACTGCTCATAATAAGACGTCCCCCAACAATGCACGGTTCGTCGACTGCTGCAATAAAAGATATTCATATCCTCGCACAAAAGCGAAGAGAAATAAAGAAATACTGACCTAAGAATAAGAAAATGACCCTCGTAACTTGAAACGTGTAGCGATGTAATACCGCCCCCTGGGGCGGGGGCAAGCGGCCCTTTCATATCCTCCTTCATGAATGAAATTCCGCCTTTAATGCGGCCCTGGATGGTCGCAGTTTAATTATATTTGGAGTTCTGAGGGATAAGGGTAGGCTATTGTTAGTCAAGCTGGACCGTTTGGACACGGACTGATTTCGCCATTGCAACGCTTTTGGTGGACAGATAGATTTATTGTTTATCGTAGGATACTTCGCTGCTCTGTAATACATCAAATTCATCATTCACTCAATCCCATAAAGGTTGTACTTGTGACTGTAATATATGCAGTCAGGAAATCCACGGCAAGCCTGCATCGATGTCTTATTACAAGCTTTTATTTAAATTGCTTTGTTTCTTATGTATGAGTATGTTTAGAACTACTTTCTGACATTCGATTGGTCTCAAATTTAGTGTACTTGCGTATCTTTGGTGACAATTTAATAATATGATTGAGTTGTAGTTTGAATAGTCTGTATTATAGTCTAATATAAATGATATGTAGAGTATTTAGGCCCAGTTCCACAGACTCCCGATGGAGTCTCTAGTGGCTGCTTAGGAACTTGTCTGCCAGATAAACTTTTAAATGGCGTTATTTGTTAGAGTTATCTGTGTAGAGATGCGTGCTACAATGAAGCGGAGATGTGTACTGGCTAAACCGGAGATAAAATGCACATTCACATACATACATAAAATCACGCCTTTTTCCCGTTGGGGTAGGCAGAGACTACTTATTTCCATACGCTACGATCCTGGAATACGTCTTTCGCTTCTTCCACTTTCATGAGTGCTTTCATAAATGTTCGCCGGTTAGAACTCGGTACTTTTGAGTTTACCTTTCCTTAAACTAGTTCACATCTTCGCTTTGTGTCTCCACCCAGCTCAATCTCGTAATTTTTTAGGGGTCTGTACCTCAAAAGGAAAAAAGTAATTGTCACTATTTTATCCGTCTGTCTTTCCGTCTGTCCGTCTGTCAAGACTCTTTTTCTCAGGAACGCGTGTGGGGATTAGTGAACTGTTTTTCCACATATCCCCATTGCTGCCCCATAGCCCTCTTAATGAGTATTAGTGGAAAATTTTTATTATTCTCTCTCCCCATTGATGGGGATCGTCAATGGGGAATTATTAACTCGAAACTTATATCAAATACTCAAGTCTACGATATCTTTCAGCTGTGTAAAAATTAAACTTGTAAGTCAACGCGATCAAAAGATTTGACCGTTTATGTCGCATATTTCCCTGCCAGAATTTGTGTTTCCAGTGCAGTACAATCCGGGGGTCTTCAAATCGCGAGTGAACAGGTGTCTTCTAGGCAAGCGTGCTACATCGTCGATCACATCTTCACTTAACATCAGGTGAGATAGTGGTCAAACGCTTGTTTATCTTCAGTAAAAAAAAAAAAAAATTGTACATTTTTGTATATTTTGCGATTACACAACAGAATCAAAACCTTGAATTTTGAATTTTTAAATCTTGAAATTTGGCAAGAAGCAAGCTCTTGAAGCACTTATACAGGAAAACATAGCGTAAATATGTAGTTTATCAACAAAAAAAAAGGGAATTCACTATAACAAACTTATTATTTGCGGTTGGTTCATTAACAGTATCTAGGCATCGTTTTACACAACAGAATCAAAACCTTGAATTTTGAATTTTTAAATCTTGAAATTTGGCAAGAAGCAAGCTCTTGAAGCACTTATACAGGAAAACATAGCGTAAATATGTAGTTTATCAACAAAAAAAAAGGGAATTCACTATAACAAACTTATTATTTGCGGTTGGTTCATTAACAGTATCTAGGCATCGTTTTAGGGCTCGAATTGTAAAGCTAAGATTGTTTTGACAAGTTTTTATGTAAGTCTCGGTGTGTGAGTCCAACTCGCACGCAACCAATTTTTTTATTCCATTTTTTTTCACATATACTTATTCTAACGTTTTCGTGTAGGTACCTAAATAAAACAAATGATTAAAAAATTCTTAATATTTTTAATGACAATTCGATTTTATTAATACAATAACAAGATTTAATATCAGATACCTTACAAAATTGATTTATACGTTAGTTTGCGAAAATACAAAGCAATTTTATACATTTTTATTTCTTACAAAATACATCGTTAAAAAAATTAGCGAAATGTTCAAAAATCTGATTAATATAACAACTACTATTAACATATATATACTGTTATTAATAGAGCACTATCTTAGTTGTTGGCAAGTGATGATACGGGCGAGGATGGTAGCACGCTAGGCCTAGAATGGGAGCTGGTTCTCAAGGACAGCTGCTGGAACACATAAGATGTTTGGTGGCAGATTTTTTCATTTTGAGAGTGGTAGCTGTCCAGGCAGACACTAGATTGTAAATACACTATTTAATTGTAACAGCATAGACCAGATTCGTCTTTTCTGTACTTATTATGTTGTATGATATTTCACCAATACCTCGGTTTGGTAGACGTAAGCGAAAAGTAAACGGCACTTCTAATATTCTATGATATATGTATTGGTATATAAAAGTCACCATACCATAGAGATCTAGATTTAGATTAGGTATCTTTCTACAATAACCAGATCAAATATTTATTAAAAAAAAAATAAAAAAATATAATATCGCAGCATATTTACATGTGTATGTTATTTCATATCTCATTTTCTTTTGATAGTTTCCCCTTGTGGTGAGTCCATTTTTTCTGAAGATATTTCGTACTGTGTATCCAATCTGTAATAGAAATATTACCCATGAATTTAAATAATATGTTCTTATAAAGCACCGATTCCACATGCCGCGGCAAGTCATTTTTAACCGTCTTGCTACTGGCTACTGATACATCGGCTGTAGAGCCGATGTATCGAAGTATTTTAGGGCTGGGTCGACATTTTTTCAAAGCTGTCCCAATGATATATAGACTAATAATTTAAGATCGTATACAAAACGAAAAAAATAAAACCGGCCTAGTCGAGTTGGACTCGCCCACCGAGGCTTCCGTACCAACGTTGGTGGTACCAATTAAGCTAGACCTCAAATTGTATGAGCGCTCATATAACTCAGAGACCTATCTTAATTGGCTGATAATATGTATGAATGGGCACACCCCATTAAATTTCAAAGGAAATTTTTTTTTTTGAAATTTTCCTTTATTTGTGCTATAAGAGCTTGCTTCTTGCCAAATTTTATGATTCTAGGTCAACGGGAAGTACCCTATAGATTTTCGAACCAAAACCTATAGGGAACTTCCGGTTGACCTAGAATTGTCAATTATGGTCACAAGCAAGGTCTTACAACACAAGCAAAGGAAAAATTCCAAAAATTAAAAAAAGTTGAATATTAAGGTAAATTTTGGTACTTACAAGTTACGCGAAAATCTATATTTGCCCATATCTTTTTATCGTGTTGACCCAGGACCTTGATTTTTATACACCTAATAGGGACTATGTATAGACTTCAGTATCTGGTATAAATTTCAACTTGATAGGTCCACCCGTTCCTGAGAAAATTGGTGGTGACACACGGACAGACAGACGGACAGACAGACAGACGGACAAGAAAGTGATCTTATAAGGGTTCCTTTTTTTACCTTTTGAGGTACGGAACCCTAAAAAACCGTCTTCACATGCCGCGATAGTCAAAATAGCCAGTGGTATCATGTCGTCAAGGTATACAAATGCATATGTCGTCAAGGTATGTAATGTGTTTGAGATGTTTATCTCTATATCTCCGGAGATAATTGTCATACCTCGATAAAATTTGAAAGGGACCAATCGGGAGGCATAATCATCAAATGAAAAATGAATTTTTGAAATCGGTCAAGATTTGACGGAGTTCGGAGGTAACAAACAAAAAAAATACAGTCGAATTGAAAACCAAAGAAAAGGAGGACCTTTATTGTGAAGTCGATTAAATTAACACTTATTCACCATATATATAGACTCTACTAGCTTGCTGATGCGCGTTTGTAGCGGCAATAGCCCAATGGTTAAGGCCTGGCGATCGAGAGGTCGTGAGTTTGATCCCCACACATTGCACTATTGACGTGAACCCACTCCAGACACAAGCATATTTAGCTTAGATGGAGGGGTTAACAAGAATACTAGTAATGTGCAACCCATATTGCTAGAAGCTTAAAACACAGGAGACCAAATAAAAAAATATTGACTAATTATTTGGCCAATCAATAAATAGTTACATTCGTATATTCTTACAAAACTAGTGTAACACAATATTTTAATGCATTATTTGTTAAGGTAGGCACCGAATGCTTTAACAAAGTATATTATTAGTAATTTCAAAATATGTTATTATTAAGAAAATATATTATGTAGTAACATGCAAAATTAAAAAACAAAATTAAAGTAAAAGTTGTTGCTGTTAAGGTGGTTGCTCGTCGTCAGCTAACCACAACAGAGCCAATAGATGGCGCTGATACTCTTATTTGATACATTTAATTTTTTTATGACTGAAATAGTATTTGGTAAACAAAAAATATTGATTTTGCGAGTAAAGCGTATACATTTTAATTTATTCAGCTAAATTTGAAGTATATATACACTCTCTATATACTTTTATTTGTAAACAAGCGTGGCGTCAGGACTGATCACGCACACTCGCGAAAGTATTTTTCTATCACAGATTATTTAATAGTGTATTTGACGTTTACGAAAGCATTTGCAAATTTTGTCAGTTTGTAAATGAGTAATGTAGCCGATTGAAGAAGGCTATGGGTTAGAGCGCAACGGGTACCGGGTTCGAACCCTTTCATATAATCTTACTTTTTTTCGTTTTCCATTCCGAACATTACATTTTATTTCTTCTTATATAATTTACTGTCTACATTACTCTCGCTAATAACAAAATACCAAATATGATATAGATTTGCACTACTTTTTGATGTTAACTGGTAGTACTCTTACTAACGCTGTTGGGTGATTTTGAGTCCACGATGTTCAACGGATATTTTGTTGCTGGATGCGTCTGTAGATCCCAAAGTGAAGCGACCAGGGTCCACTAGTTGTGCTTAGCGGCTTTACCCATAATCTAACAGGAACTGGCTGAACTGCTATTTGCGATAAAATGTAGCCTATGTAGGATATGGATGAGTCGGATAATAAATCAAGCTACTCTTGTCATGTAACTACGACAGCGAGTAGAAGGCATTAGCTGATTATAAATTACAGACAAAATAATAAAAAGTAGGTCATATATAAAGTATATTACTTTACTTACATACGTATACTTTCCTCTTTTATTCGTGTATAATATTTTATTTTTATTTACAACATATTTATATAAAAATAATAAATAGATATTATTAAAAACCTAAACAGGGGCGCAGGGCACAAGTTACTGGTAGTTAGAGCTGCAGAGTGAGGAGTTCTGCCTGACAATATGTGCCGTGTGCAGGATGACTGCCTGCTGTGTCTATACCTTGACCAAACGTCTAGCGAGAGCCTCTAGAGATGTTGATCAAGGCTATTCGCTAAATAGTCCGTAAATGATAATAGAACGGTCCTAATAGAGCTATGCATGACCATTTTCGAGAACTGGCGCTGGTATCATCCTCATCATCATCACAATCAGCCGGTACCAGTCCACTGGTGGAGATAGGCCTCTCCCAAGTCATTTTCCACCGCTTTGCGAATATCGTCGCTCCACCTAGTCACAGGACGTCCTACGCTACGTTTGTTATAAAATCATTGTCACGTTAAATTTTGAGAATGGTAATGTCATGTGTTTTGATAATAGCCAACATAATTTATGATCGTACAAAACGAAAAAACCGACTTCACATGCTGAGGTAGTTAAAATAGCCAGTTGCCATAATCATGTCATCAAGGTATACAATATTGTTTATATTGTTCATCTCCATATCTCTGGAGATGATTATCAGATCTCAACAAAATTTGAATAACACCAAACGGGAGGCATAACCTCTCAACAAAAAAATAACTTTTTAAATCGGTTAAGATTTGACGGAGTTCTGAGGTAACAAATATTTAAAAAAAATGTCGAATTGAAATCCTCCTCTGTTTTTTGTGAAGCCGGTTAAAAATAGCAATACTTCATTTTTGATATCCCCAGGCTGCGGTAGGCCGCTATCACTGATTGACTCTGGCTACGTATAACGGACGCACGTTACGGCATTATTATCTTTTCTATGGTTACGGCCCGACTAACATCTGGCGTTACTCGCATACGGAACATAAGATAGCACATTCTGGTATTATGTGAAATCCGAAGAGGAGGATACGGTAACCCTAGTACTTCACAGAGGGAGACCAACCATTCCAAGGCGGTGTGGAGTTCTTAGTACACAAGGTCCTCTCTGACAATGTCTTAGAAACCTCCAGTGTGTCGACAAGGGTAGCGTATCTTGTGATCAAACTCGCCGAGAGGTAGCTTCAGGTTATCCAAATATACGCACCGACTTCAGCACTCTCGGACGATGAAGTGGAGGAAATGTACGAGGATATTTCCAAGGTCTTGTAAACTACCCAAAAGGCTCACTTCAACGTTGTCATGGGAGATCTTAACGCTAAAGTGGATTTGGAAGCAGGAATCTAGGAGGGCAAATGCTCGTCAACTTCCTCTACAAAGAAGGGATTTTTTCTGATGAATTCCTTCTTTCAGCAAGACCCTCGGCGGAAGTAGACGTTTCAAAGCCCTAATTATATGACCAAAAACTGGCCAACTGCAAGTCGAACTCACTCTCGTATGGTTCCGTAACACAGTAGAGTTATTTTTAACCGACTTCACAAAAAAGGAGGAGGTTCTCAATTCGTCTGTATGTTTTTTTTTTTTTTTTTTTTTTTGTGTGTTACGCGATTTCTCCATCAATTGTGAACGGATTCAAATTATTCTTTTTTTAATTGGTAGGATACGTTTCCGAGGTGGTCCCATTTTAATTTTATCGAGATCTGATTAGTATCACCAGAGATATGGAGATAAATACCCCAAACATAGGAGATTGTACTAGTTTTAGTAGAAGAGTCCCAAGAAGATTATACACAATGGAGGTTGCTATTGCATATAAGATATTCTTACGGTAACTGTGAGCGAGATAGAATAAAGGTGGGGAAATTTTTTTTGTAATATCTTATAGGCAAGCGTTTGACCACTATCTCACCTGTTGCTAAGTGATGATGCGGTCGAAGATAGAGAAGTGGACTAGAATGGGAACTGGCTCTCAAGGATAGCTGCCGGAACACATTAGATGTTTGGCGACAGATTTTCTGACTTGAGGGTGGTAGCTGGCCAGGCGCACACTAGATATGTTCTACCACCATGCGGGGGTTATTGGTTTCTTAACGATGTTTTCCTTCACCGGAGGGCCACTGTGAGAAGCGCACATATATTTTTCGATAGAAAAATTCATTGGTGCACGGCGGTTTGAACTCGGTACCACGGCATCAAAGCCGACTGTTCTCCCAATTACGCCACCGGGCCCTCAATAAATAATTATATATTAATAATTATAATAAATAATTATGTATAAATATAAATAATTTGTCTTCACAGGAATGTTCTACCGGGCAAAGTCTTGTTAGAGTGCAAACTTTTTTAAACATACCTAATATTTTTTGACATGACATGACATTTGGCGAAGATGGCGGCCATTTCAGTCCCGCGACACTGCATACATAATTAAATAACTCAGAATCATGAACGTACTTTGTACCAATCAACACAGCAAAAAAAAATTATAAGCATAAAACCACATATTATATAATAGTTACTACGTAAATAATACTTTCCGTTGTTAGGTTGGCTACACAGTGCTTACATAATTCGGGTATCCACAATATAGGGAAGTGCCTCTTATAACGTAGTAGAGTGATTCAGTACCCTGTTGGCCATATGGCGGCAATTAATGTTAATAATCGCAAATAATACTTTTTAATATTCATTTTGGAATACAACTAGTCCGTGTTATAAAAGTATTTGGAATTATTGTAATAAAATAGACAATTAATTATCGTGTGTCAGATGCTTTTATTGCACAGGGCCATTTTGGACATTGTCCTATGAGACCTTGATGACATCATTATTACTAGTGAATATTTTCACTTTAGCGCGGCATTTAAAGTCAATTTTTTTAGGGTTCCGAACCCAAAGGCTACCAAATGAACACTTTCTGAGACTTTGTTGTCTTTTCGTCCGTCCGTCCGTCCGTCCGTCCGTGTGTCTATATGTGCGCACTTTACAGATCTGTATCTTCTTAACCGTTATAGGTACACACTTGAAATTTTCAAAAAGTATATATCCGTCAGTGTATAACGGCCCAGACACGAAATTTAATAGATGCATGTAATTTCATTAAAACTTTTTTTGCACTAAAAAGGGTAAAATAAGTTATTTTTCAAAAAAAATAAAACCGACTTCATAACCACAAAAAGGCACTCAAAAGCGAAAAATAATTTACTTAAAATTATTATAAGCGTTACCCACGTCTCTATTTGAAGTCGGTGCCAGCCAAGTCTATTGGATATTAGATAGATGCTATGTATGTAGTAGTAGTAAGTAGGTACATGTAGGTTAGTAAGTAGGTAGATACATGTACTCGTAGGTATTATCTATCTACTACCTATTAGACTTGGCTGGCACCGACTTCAAATAGAGACGTGGGTAACGCTTATAATAATTTTAAGTAAATTATTTTTCGCTTTTGAGTGCCTTTTTGTGGTTATGAAGTCGGTTTTATTTTTTTTGAAAAATAACTTATTTATATAGAATTTTTGCCACCAAAAAATTAACTTTGTTTTTCATAGTGTTTGTATGAAAAACAAAGTTATATTTGCGGTTGCTATATCTCAAAAACTGCTGACTATATCTAGTTCAAACCAATTTTCGTTGAAAGTGCTTACTGAGATCTACAGCATATATATTTTTTTGATTTTTCAGTCCCATTACACATCACATCCCATCACATCCCATTTTTAGAGTTAGAGGAGTGGGGTGACACATATATTACCACTTTAGAAGTAACTATCTTTCAAACGATTGTCTTTTAGAAAAAATGGTGTTAGGAACCTCAATTTCATTTTTCAAAGACCTATCTATAGACCCTGCATGTAGGTATAGGTTTGATGAAACATTTTTATTTTAGTTTCAGTTCCATGTAAAGCGGTTCACAGAATACACCTATCTGCCAAGTTTCAATTGTGTAGTCTAAATAGTTTCGGAATAAAGTGGCTGTGACATACGGACGGACGGACAGACAGACAGACATGATGAAACTATAAGGCTTCCGTTTTTTCCCATACAGCTACGGAACCGTAAAAATGAGATTGATATCATTATGACGGATAAGAAGCGTATATTTAGAGATGTCACAGTGATCAGGATCACTAGGATCAACACCGGTAGTGTTCACCGACTGGTCTTTTCATTGCCCTTATCCCAAAGCTTGAAGACGAAAGGCTTTAACGAGTGCGTCCTACCTGTTAATACTTATTCGAAATGAAGTCATCCGTCAAAGAACCAAAGTTATCGACATATCTCAAAGGATTAGCTAGCTGAAGTGGTAGTGGGCTGGTCACAACTGTCGTAGAACCGATATCCGTTGGGGTAGGAATGTTTTAGAGTGGGAACCACGACTCGGTAAACGTACTAAGAGTATCTTTTTTGCAATCTTTTTTAGGGTTCCGTAGTCCTGACAAGGAAAGCTTATAATTTCGTCATGTCCGTCTGTCTGTCTGTCTGTCTGTCCGAGGTTTAGCTAAAAGGCCGTTAATACTAGAAAGCTGTAGTTTTGTGGGGGGTATGTATATAAAATACGCCGACAAAGTGCTGAAATAAAATTTTGAACATATTATTTTTAGGGTAGCTCCTCTATATGAGAAGTGGTGGTGATTTTTTTTTCATCGTCTACCCCATCGTGTGGGTTATCGTTGAATAGGTCTTTTAAAAAGATTTAAGGGTTGCTAATACCATTTTTCGATTGAATGCTTCATTTACGAAATATTAAACTTTAAAGTGCAAATTTTTGTTCCAGTAGGGCGTCCCCCCCACCCCTCTAAAAGCTAAACTGCTGTCTTGAAAAATCTAGAAAAATTCGTGATAATAGTGCATTTCATGAACTTTAAAGGGAAATTATAGCGGTTAAGATAACTTTATTACTTCAGCAGTAATAGTCGTTGAACTTGGGTGTTGGATAATTTTGTACCAAATACAAAATCCTTAGAATAAATCCTTTAAAGTGACAAAGACGAAGTACCTAGTTGCTTGTTTTTAACGGGTAAAGACTTGCATTGAATAACGGGCTACTACGGAACCCTACACTGCGCGTGGCCAGGCAAGCACTTGGCCGGTTATTTATTTTTAATGTACGTTAACCGATTGCTCGAAGATGTTTGAACCGATTTGGAAAATTCTTTTTTGTTTCTAAGGCTCTTCCCAGGTGATCCCAACTAAAAGAACAAACTTCAAATGCCGCGCTATTAATTTTCACTACCAAGTTTGAGATTTTTATCTCCATATCTCTGGAGATACTTATCATCCATCACATCTTCTTTCCAACAAAAAACGAATCTAAATCGGTTCACAAACGTCGAAGTTATCCGTGAACAAACATAATATATATATATATATATATGTGGGATTTTGAGGCAGCAGGGTGAAGATATAAGTTTTTAAACTTTTTAAAATAAATAAAAACACGGCAGTCTTTACGTCTTCCTATATTTCTCTTTCTACACAGTCCACAAATTTTGATGTGTCTTTTTTGACATTGACATATAAAATATTGTAAAGGTTGAACTACACGAATGATCGAATCCCACACGGCTATCCTGCGTTATTCATCTGTCCCCGATGAATGTAGCTCTTCAACAGTGTTGCCATTACTATTAGACCACGGTTTCATGAAATCTGCCGAACTGGTGGTGTTAATAGGTCCTTCGCCATCGCCAACCTTTCTTACGACGTATCTGTCACATCTCTTCTTCTGTACTATTTGGTACGGTCCTAGATACTTAGGATGTAGCTTGTATCCTTGTACAAATTGTGTTCTTTTAATCGCTACTAAGTCTCCAATATCATACTGTATGGCTTCTTTTCTTTTTCGATTGTAGGTTTTTCTATTTTCTTCTTGAATTTTCTGTATATTTTCTTTTGCTTTATTTCTTAGTTCCAGTCTTTGGTCTTGAAAGTGTTCTAAATTCTCTTCCTCTATTAGTTTTAGTATTTCTTCGTTTTTATCCCTCATTTTAGTCCCAATCAGTAGTTCGAAGGGTGTCATACCGACACTTCGCTGGTATGTTCCATTTAAGCATCGTTGTACATTCCCAGTTTGTCTGTACCATTTTGATGGGTCATCTGCTGATAATTTACTCAAAACATTTATTATTATTTGGTGTACCCTCTCCACTTGTCCGTTACCTCTTGGTTGACCAGTGGTAATCAAATAGTGTGTAATATTCTCTTCAATACAGTAGTTCTTAAAATCATTCGAAGTAAAAGCAGCATTACGGTCGGTAATGATACGTTCCGGAGAACCAAAAGTTTCTTGTTGCAATCGGAGCTTTTGTAGTACTTCTTCAGTCGATAAAGTCTTAGTTGGGTATATCCAGGTGAATTTCGTAAAACCATCTACCACGGATAAGATGTATTTGTAGTTCTTGTTGGTAGACGTCAGAGGGCCAAGGTGATCGATATGATAAGACGACAGTGGCGTATCACCTTTATCAAGCGGATGTAAGTATCCTTCCTTTTTACCTTGCTTATGCGATATCAAAATGCATTCTACGCAATTATCTATTATTGATCTTATCTTTTCTTTGCAACTTTCTATGTAGTAGTCTCTCTTAATAAGTTCTTCTGTTTTTATAACTCCAAAATGTCCTTTCTCGTGACATTTTCTAATAATTTCATTCTGCATCTTTTTCGGTGCAACTATCAGTCTGGTTCCATCTTTAACTTTACATAAAATTCCGTTTTCAAGAACGTAGTCTTCATAGGGTTCTTTTTCTAATATTTTCTTTAATAGTTTGATTTTCAGGTCGTCATCTTGAGCTCTCTTCAGGCGTGCTGTAGTCTCGGTAAGTATTAAGCTAACAGGGTGTCTACTCAATGCATCTACGTGTCTCATTTGTGTTCCAGATCGGTGTTCAATTTTATAGTCGAATTCTTCAAGAAGGAGCGCCCAACGAGCAACTCTCGGAGGTAAGTCCTTTTTTTGTAACGTCATAGTCAAGGCTGAACAGTCTGTCATGATTTTAAAGTGGATACCAAGTAAGTACACTCTAAATTTTTTTACAGCTTCAACAATAGCTAGAATTTCTAAATAGTAACTGTGATATTTCCTTTCAGCGGGTGTTGTCTTTTTGCTCATAAAGTGAACTGGATGTAGCAGGTTGTCTTTTGGGCTTCTTTGCAACAAAACAGCTCCGTATCCTTCTATGCTCGCATCTGTGTGTAACTCTGTCTCAAGATTAGGATCATAAATTCGTAAAACTGGTGAATCACATAGATTCTGTTTTAATTCTCTAAAAGCTTCTTCACACTTTGGGTCAAAATCGAAAGTTATATCCATCTTTAATAAGTCTGTCAGTGGTTTTGCTATCAACGAGTAGTTCTTGATAAATTTTCTAAAGTATCCCGTCAATCCTAAAAATGATCGCAATGTTTTAATATTATGAGGCTTCTTAAATTTTGCAACAGCCTGTATCTTCTCTTCCGAAGGTCTTATCTCGTTGTCTCGTATTATGTAACCCAAATATTGGATTTCTCTTCGCAGAAAATGACATTTAGCCCAATTAAACTGTAGGCCAAATTCTTTAGCTTTCTGGAGTACTCTCTGCAGTTTAATAAGTCCTTCTTCTTTTGTTTTAGAGGGAATAATCAGATCATCCAAATAAGTTAGTACTATACCGTCTGTGATTAAATCTTTGAAGACATCATTGATAAATCTTTGGAATACCGATGGCGATGTACATAAACCGAACGGCATTTTCTTAAATTCATATTGTCCTTGTGGAGTGACGAAAGAAGTGTACTTCTGGCTGTCTTCACTGACGTTTACGTGTAAAAATCCATTTTTCAAATCGAGAGACGTAAATAGTT
This sequence comes from Cabera pusaria, assembly GCA_954871355.1. Lineage (NCBI taxonomy): Eukaryota > Metazoa > Arthropoda > Insecta > Lepidoptera > Geometridae > Cabera > Cabera pusaria. The sequence continues at coordinate 25,010,949 of OX940901.1, read as the reverse complement.
GTGCTTCTCTCAACTTGTCTATTTGATCTTCAATAAGTGGAAGTGGAAATCTCTCTCTGATAATCTTCTTATTTAGTTTTCTGAAGTCTACGCATAATCGGTAAGTTCCATTTTTCTTTTTCGCTAACACGACAGGGCTGGCGAATTCCGATTTACTTGGTTTTATTACGTCTTGATCTAACCATTCTTGTACTTGTTCGTGAACAATATTCATTTCCAGAGGCGAAAGTCTACGTGGAGTTTGGTGTATTGGGTCTTCATCGGTTAGTATAATCTTTAATTTGACGTTAGATTCTCTCTTTTTTGTCGTGGAGTCATTGTATCCATCGAGTAAGTTCTTAAGCTCGTCTTTGAATTCGGTTGTTTCGATGTTATATTTTTCGGTAAATTCTTCTTCATAGTCATTAATCTGGGTTAGGTGTAGAATCTTCTTTACAGAAATTCTATCTGCAGCAAAGGCAACTTCAATCTCTTTTAATATAGGATTTCCAAGTATGATGTTCACTGGTATTATATCGTCTCCTATTACATGAATCATGGTTTCAAAAAAAACATTGTCAATTTCGACATTTGCGAGGAAACATCCCTTTGTGCGGACTCCGTACTCGGCTATTCCTGATAAGTTCAGTGTAATTTCAGGGTTATACTCATTGTTCTTGGCAAACATTTCTTTATAATAACATTCACGGATCAAATTCGCGTCGCTACCCGTATCAATAAAGATATTCTCTTGAATTCCGTTGATCTTTGCTTCTTTGTATGGTATAGGAAGTTTTGTACTAACGTCGTCGTCTTGAATTTTAAGTGTCTTTTTCGTAGAACTTTGGCAATCCTTCGATTTATGCCCGTATCCGTTACACTTAAAACATTTGATGCCTTTGGTACAAGCTGGTGACTGATGATCAGTGTCGCCGCAGTTGAAACATCTCTTCATATTTAGGTTCCTACGTCCGGTAGTCATAGTTGTCTGAGCAGGTGATTTCTGAGGTATCTTATCCTTAATCTGTGAGTAAACTTCAAGTTTCTTGCGAAATTGTTTAACGTCTGTAGCTCCATATAATATGGCTTTATTCGTTTCAGAGTCACGAATCCCATCAATCACATATTCAATAAGAGCTTCGTCTTCTAAATTCCCATGCATTGCCAATTCTTTCATGTACAGAAAATACTGTTGGTATGTTTCATCGTGTTTCATCTTGCGTGAAGCTAACTTTTTGTGAATAGTAGCACTGCTTATCTTCGGGCCAAATTCTTCTTTTAATGATTCTTTAAGCGTATCCCATGATGTTACAGAACCAAGCGATCGTAGAAATAACTTTGCTGTGCCAGAAAGTAGTCTTTTTGCATAAATAAGTTTTTCTAAGTTGGTCCATTCCATTAACATCGCAGTATCTTCAAAGTCAACAATCCAGGTATCAATCGGATAAGTATCATCGCCAGTGAAAGTAGTCATAGATTTTTCTAGGTCGCTAAAGGAAATTTTTGGTCGGGGACCAACATCTTCTGAGCAAGATTTGCTTGAGTCTTCAGATTCTTTATCTTTCTTTGGAGGCATTCTGTCTGATAGGTAAGTCTTCTAGTCTTAATATACCACGTCTTTAGTCGTCTTCAATTATCCAAAGAAAATAATAGACATTCAAAACACATCTAAAATTTCCCCAATTTGTGGGTAAATTTCCCGTCTGGCAACATTTCAATGTCGTCTTGACTTAATGAAGTTTTAACTGACAATGACAGTACATATCTTTTTACGCCATGAATAGTCGGTAAATCAGTTCATCAATATAGCAATCTGTGGTTCATCATGTTCATTCTATACGTGAAGATGGCGATTATTCCGTCGGTAAAGCAGCTTTCAATGACGCGTCTTGATTTTTGCCGGATGAAAAATGTTCGTCGTAATCTTCAAAAACTCACACCTTACGATGCTTCTCGATTATCCCGGACGAGCCCCCATAAATTCTGTGGGATTTTGAGGCAGCAGGGTGAAGATATAAGTTTTTAAACTTTTTAAAATAAATAAAAACACGGCAGTCTTTACGTCTTCCTATATTTCTCTTTCTACACAGTCCACAAATTTTGATGTGTCTTTTTTGACATTGACATATAAAATATTGTAAAGGTTGAACTACACGAATGATCGAATCCCACATATATACGGTTAAATTTAGATTCCCATTCTAGGCCTAGCGTGCTTACCATCTTCGTCCGCATCATCACTTACCAACAGGTGAGATAGTGGTCAAGCCTATAAAAAAGATATAAAAAAGAAACCTCCTTTTTTGAAGTCGGTTTAATAAACGAATCGAAACTAAAGACATTGTGCAGCACGCGACATAAAACAGATTTTTATTTACTTTTGAGTTTGTTAGAGCCTAACCTAACCTAACCTAACCTAACCTAACCGATAAACCGACGAAATATTTGAAGACTACAACTACTACTGAAAAAGCGGCGACTCGCATGTCAGCGGTCTGGCAACGTCGCGTTTTCAGCGAGCGCACGATTTGGCAACGTCCCACAATCGCGATAATACACACTAATGAGCTTAGTGTATGACACTGTAAACACTTCACTTACATATTGATAAAAATGAATTAAAATCTCGATCTTAGTTTTCATAATATTTAATCAAATTATGTAGTAAAATATGATTTCGCGTATGTTAGGAGTTGTATAAAGGCTAATAGATGTGATTTCCTTGCAATTTTTCGATCCATTTACTCATATTTGTAAATATACTTATGTATGGAAATCGAACCACCTTAATGTTAATATTAATATGACTATACAGTCCGGCAAGTATAACTTGGCGTGCCTGTGCGCCACTGTGCTTTTACTTTGTACTTTGATAACAGTTTCTCTTAAACCACTTTTAATTACTTTTGGCATTATTGAACTATATTAATGTAGCAGATTTATCAACAATAATGTCGCGGTAATCTCTCAAACGTCAAACTCACAGTTTCAATTAAAAGAATTAGTTCCAAAAACTACCACCGCCAAGTTATACTTGTGGCACTGTAGTAGAGTCAATTTAACAGATCACATTTGACATTTGTCAATATTGGCTTAATAGTGAGGCTACGTGTGTATAAACATCGATCGACTAAATGAATCGATATAGATTTCAAACATTCGACGAATTTGATGCAGTTATTGTGAAGAAGTACTTATAAGTACAATGTGTATAATTGAGTTCATCAAAGCAATAAATTATCATTTCCCTATTTCATTATGCATTAGTTATTTCCCTGTTTCAGTATTATTTTCTACCGTAAATTTAGGAAACGATATATGACAAACAAAGTAAACAGTAAACAAATCTAACATAATTGAATTAGTTTCTGTTTAATTATTTTTGTTTATTATAATAATATATTTTATTATAATCACAATGTGGTTATTCATTAATAGTTAAACATTCATTCACACGTAATTATTTTATTCAATTCAACTAATCTACTAATCAATCTTTCGATTTTTTGAGCAGCATTCCTAGTGTTTAAAAAGAAAAACTGGCCAAGTGCAAGTCGGACTCGCACTTGTAGGGTTCCGTAACACAGTTAAGTATTCCATAACTATGATTTTTCGCAACTACAAAATTAACTTTGTTTTTCAAAGTGTTTGTATGAAAAACAAAGTTATCTTTGCGGTCGCTATATCTCTAGAACTGCTGACTATATCTCGTTCAAACCAATTTTCGTTGTTAGTTTTTATTGAGATCTAAGGCATATATTTTTTTAAAATTTTTCACTCCCATACTTTAAAAGTTAGAGGGGGGGGACACACATTTTACCACTTTAGACGCGCCTATCTTTCAAATGATTGACTTTAAGAAAAAATGATTTTAGAAACCTTAATGTCATTTTTGAAGACCTATCCATAGACACCCCACACGTATAGGTTAGAAGAAAATTTATTTTTTTTTGTTTCAGATCCATGTATGGGATGCCCCCCCTTAAACTTTTATATTTTTATTTTTGTATAAAAATCGGAAAGCGGTTCACAGAATACATCTACCTACCAAGTTTCAATTCTGTAGTCCTAACAGTTTCGGAATAAAATGGCTGTGACATACGGACGGCAGACAGACATGACGAATTTATAAGGGTTTCGTTTTTTGCCATTCGGCTACGGAACCCTAAAAAGGGTTCACCGACGTAAACTTGTAACAACGTTCAGTTTTTTAGAAAAAAAATTGTGGATATTGTTTAGAATGGTATATTAGTCAAAATAAATCTTAAAATTGTCTTATTTTGTCCTTATTACATTAAATATATATTTTCAACTAAAAAAAATTGATAAATAAAAAGAGCCAATTTAAAAAAAAAAAAAATTTGGTTGCACTCCGTTACAAGGTTACATAATTGAATTTTGATGAAGTGTCAAATGTGATCTGTTAAATTGACTCTACTATAATTTGATTGTCACTGTTTTACTGTCAAGCTAACACTTTGTCTCTGTGTGGAGTGTACCCCAAAAACATAAATAAGTTTACATTTCTCATTAATTAGGTTACGCATTCTAGCTACGGGAGAGTTCGAACCTAGTACTGTACTACAAAATGGAGGAGCGAACGGGGTTAGTGGTCTTCGAGGGTACCTATAAGGACTCTAGACTCTGTTAGCTTGCTGATGATGCGGAAACACTCCGATTAATAACTATTAATGTTTATATACCTGACGTTGTTTCAAGAATAGCGTCCCTACACCGAGGTCCATATTATCCGAGGTGTGTGACCCGACCGTCGAAGGTGACTTGCAGATGACAACATTGTCCTATTCATTATTCTGTCGACGGCAGCTCCGCATGCATAATGCTCGGGATAGAAAAACCTCATCCGTAATGGAATATTGTGAAACAAGTATCGTGTCGTAGAGTTGCTAGGAGAGGCGCTTGACAGCAGATTGCTGTAGATTGGTTTGATTGTGTAGATATACAATTTTTGGGGTTATTGTCACCTACGAGAGGGTTATTTGTTTCCCAATCCTATACGTGATCCCAGTGTGGTTCTCAATGGGTGACCACTGGTTGAGGTTAAGCAAAAAAAGAATGTTACCATTCGGTTAGTCATATTCCGGCACGATGTTCGGTGCCAGCCAGATTGAGAGATCCCTATCTCTCTATCAAGATGGGAGAGTTGCGCTTTTCGGATTATGTCAGTGGTTCGGCTTCAAGTTCAGTTCAACGGCAGTAAGACGAAGTTCATCATCTAAAGCGATCATCCAAAGCGGCAATGGCCCAAAGGCTAAGGCGTCGGCCAGGAGATCGAGAGGTCGTGAGTTTGATCCCCACCCAGTGCTCCAGACACAAGAATATTTAGCTTAGTTGGAGGGGTTAACATGTCTTGGCGAAATACCTTTGTAGAATAGATGATTTAAACCTCAGCTTCTACCAGTGGTCAAATACCAAGGAATTACGAGTAAGATGCCTACAAACGCAGGCGAGTGGCAATAACCCAACAATAATGTTAGCGAGATTTTCTAGTCCACTCTGTAAATAACATATATTTGTCTTTAGATAAGTACACTAGTAGAGGTAACTGTCCTACCACTTACCGAAATTAAATACACGTGTATGTATAGGAAATGTCTATTAACCATAATGACAATACAAAAAGTAACAAGATAGGACCAGACTCGAGGAAACAAAGCGTCATTGCTATAACTCTACCACCACTTTGTCGATCTATCCTCAAAAATATTTATCACGCGATTTTCAATCTTACTCGCTTGATATTAAGTCTATAGATATTTCGGGCGTTTTCAGTCCAATTTTTGTGTAAAAAAAATAAGGGAATTAAGATAAATGCCTAGTAGTTTTGGGACGCGGCCGTGAGTAGTCGTCCCAATGTTGTTTTTATTGGATTAAATAGGTATCTGTCGTGTCCCGGTTACGTCTAACAAGCTGACGTTTAATTCTGCCGAGGCCGTGGGTTGGTGTGAACGATCCCGAAATTATGTAGATGACTTATAACATTGACACCAAAAGGGGACCTTATTGCGTTGGCTTTTATTCAATTTAGTGTTTATTTATTTGAGGACAATTTTATTTTGCATGTTTGCACTAAGTACCGTCTGCTACACTTGCGTTGTTTTTGGGGGTTCTGTGCTTGGGGTAAGGGACATGAAAAATCGTATAAAAGGACCATATACAGGTCAAATATATTAGAGTATCTGATCTATTGGTCCCAGCTTCACGCATCTTCTTATTTGCAGTTAATATAAAACCAAACTGAACGTCCTTCTTGCACTTAAGACAAACACAACTACTAGCTTCTACTACTGCTAGCCGCTACGCTATTAGAAACATTTCTAAAATATGAATGTTTTATACCTAGTAGCTTTAGGTTTATTATAATGTGAAGAACAAGATTAAACGAGGTTAAAGATAAACAACTACAGATAACCATCTCTCCCCTCTATGCGACTTTTACAGTTTGTTAGAATCATTACCGCCGGACTGACTACTTACTTTTATATTTCTGAATAATCACCTCTCTTTGTTAATATTATACTGCACCTCTAGATGACTGGTAGAAAAAGTTATTATAGCATCAAGTACTTCGTGTACAAATGTATGTGTGCAAAATGAATAAAAAAAAAAACAAGATTAGTACTTCTTTATTCCCATCATCCTATCCGAGGTTTTACCGAGACATTCTTTGTTTCCTTATTTTTACTACTTTTTCAACGGAACCAAGCTACGACGCCTCGGAGTGCTACGATTGAGCATTTCTACAAACATTTTTCTTATTGCCCACTCGTAGCTATAACTGTTAGCTATGAAACCGCCCATTGTATTACCTTAGTAATAGTAATTATGGTCTGTACCTATTGTTTTTACGTATATGTTGGTATACAATAAAGAGTATTTGTATATTGAGTTATGACATTTTCACGAGTGATATTCGTATGCAGTTTAATACTAACCGGCAGAGTCACAGCTCTCTTAGCCGCTCCCGGACGAAGACTCTCAAACTGAGTCGAAACCGGTCGGAGCATAATCCGAAAAATATACGCGAGTGAATGCCGGTTAGTATAAAACTTAATCGTTTTTGCATAGTGTTGTAAGTTACGTGTACTAAATATTTACTGAATATTTTGTTGGGTAATTTTTTTTTAATGATAAATAGTGTTTGATGTACTAACGCTTGACCAATATCTTGTCTGATGTTGAGCGATAATGAAGCGCGCTTACCTAGATCATACATATTCACTGCAGATTTTGAAGACCTCAAATTGTACTTGACCATTGAAAACCCAGACTTAGGCAGGGAAAACCATTCCTCGGCGATACGTACGATAAAATAAGAAGCTAATCTTATTGCATAAAAGTTAATTTTATGTTAAGATTAATAGAGTGACAAATAGTACGTTGCCAAATCTTAACTAACTCACCACTATTATAACGGCAGTGAGTGCATCATCATGATCATCAACCCGTTTCTGTCCACAGCTGGACAAAGACCTCACCCATGGCACGCCAAATAGTGAGTTCTTACATCTGGCTAATAAGGAAACTAACAAAATACCTCGACTAGATCTAATATATTTCGTGCCCAAATAAAACGTTAGAGCACCAGAATATATTCCATTACAATATCTGATGTGTCCCTGATTTGTAAGAGCGCATAGCAGGTCAGTGACGTATAGCCGGCGAGACGCAGGCTATGCAGAAATGCATAGCTTGCTCTGATGGGAGTATTTCCGAAACACCGGTAGATTCAACAGCCATTCAGTTTTCCCCTTTTGTCCGCAGATTTTCTTTCTAGGCTTGCCATTTTTATTTTTATTTAAACAATATTATGCAGCTGACAGACGGACTATCAGTTCCATTTGGATCATGATATGTACTGTGATCGGTATGCGTTTCTCTATGTTGTGTTTCACTATTTCACTTTTTTATTTTTTTTATATAAAAATTGTCTGAAGTACTGAAACACACACTTACATGTATGGTTGGTTTTAACCTACTTTAATTTTTTTTTAATATTCTGACGTAAACGATTGGATGACAGCTGAATGGTTCATTACTTTTTTTTTCTAATTCAAAGCGTTAAATTCTGCTTTTGCTATGTTTACTTGATAATTGGTTATGATTTATTTTATGATTTATGATTTTGACGTGTATATGTGCGTATATTTATACTGCCTACATACTGAATAAATGCTTTGATTCTTGATTCTTGATTCTAGCAATGCACTGAGTGACGCCGTCACGACTAGGTGGCGTGATGCTGCATCCATACACATCACGATCTCATGCATCGAATCGTAAATGTATACACACACATACATTAAATATTATAAAACGGCGAAGTGAACGGTAGATAACTTACGGAAGGAACCACTGATAATCGTTGGATTAATTTTACCGACTATCTAAACGCTCAGCAACGTTTAACCATGGATATTTGAACGTCACCAGGCGTTTTATCAGTGAACTTTACTCCTACTGTTGGTCGCACATGATATGGATAGCAATATCAAGGCAAACTTTTCGTTATTGGATGTATGATTTTTGAGTTTGAAACAATAAAAATTGTGTTCTTGTGTGAAGCGTGCTTGTATAATAGATGTGGAAGACGCCACTGTGACTCCAGTACGTGAACTTTAGCTCAATATAAAAGTTCCTGCACCTTCCCACGCATAGGTTGGCACCGAAATAAAATGTAGTGTGGTCTACTAACGGGGGACCAGGGTAAGAGAGTCAAAGTCAAAGCATTTATTCAGTATATGGGCAAATTAAAAATTTGCACTTACACACGTCAAATTACATTAAACAGATCATATTCAATAAACAATATTATAGACTAGCTGGCCCGGCGAACTTCGTACCACCTAACAGACAATGAATGTCGTGTTACCTTTTAGATGAACTTAATTTAGGCTTTTATGAACGTAATACAATGAATACAAAAGAGATATTAAGTTTAGTAATGTATTATGGCACTTTAATTATCAAGTAAATAATCAAAGTTGTGGCAATACAGAAATAGAATAAAAATACAACAATCAAGTACTTTAACCGCGTGTCAGCAAGACATGAATGATGCAATGAAACAATGTTATTATTGTTATAGATAAGTTACTAACTTGAAATTAGTTCGATTGAGTTTAATTTTAATTGTAAAAATATAATCACCAGTATTTAATTTTAATTCTGAATAAGTATAGGTACTTACTTCATGAATAACTGTCTATATAATATTTTTTTGCCTTATGGATAAGACTGTATACATACCGCATTCATAAATTATTATTGTCTTGATTGTTTGTAAGCATACATTTCTTTTAAGTTTCATTATGGCTCCACACGATTAGTGCACTCAGCCAGAGAAACAACGTATAGTCTTTACATAATGACATATCTATATTGATTAACCCAAATACTTAAAGATACTTATCTTATATACTAACATTATCACATAGTACGTGCTACATTGAAATGTCACATTCTTTCGTTATACATGTTTATCACCTAAACATGTACTCACACCCTACAAAAAGCCAGAACTCGACGAACCGATTCATGTGTTTATTTGGTGGGTGCTTAGGATACAACTCTAAACATACCACCAGCGGTTTCAGAACTCATATAGACTTACGGATTTTATTAACTAGTAATTGTCTGTGGCTATGTCTACAAAGGATCAACATTAATTCATCACAAAATTTTACGTAAATGCATCGAATAATAACCGTAAATGTCGTCTGCCTTACAAGCATCCCTCGATGAATGTCAACACTGCATCTCATACGAAAGTCAATGCCAGGTTGTTGTACTCACTTTTGGGGTCTACCATATTAAAGTCTATAACATTCCTATTACAATGTTTGTATGTTGCAGCATTGGAGAGAGAAGTATAGTGCTATACATGTCGCTTCTTTGCTTCAATAACGTGACAAGTCCGAAAAAACACACATTTTATTTGATAATTTAAATCGCCGTGTTTTTGGTTTATTTTCGAAGTAGAACATTTTCGGACTTGTCACGTTATTGAAGCAAAGAAGCGATGTGTAGAGCAACATTTCTTAACATTGTTCTATATCTATAGCACTATTTTGCTGTCTCCATCTTAGCAAGAATATAATTTCGTTCAAAAACTTCGATTCGAAATTAAAAAAACCGTTATTTATTTGTAGACGACAAGAGCAACGCGCACTTTGCCGGTTCTATTAGTATTTGTTAATTTAGTGTTTAAGCTTCTACTTTTCGAGTACAGAACCCTAGAAAAACCTTACGGTAGGTCTCCTACGCTGGCCGCAGATTAAAGCATCAGTTAGTGTGTATCCCCGGTCACTGCAGTACAGTGACTTATGTAATGTCATGCAAATATAAAAACTACTAAATAATGGAATAGTCTTTATGGAAGCATCATGTCAAAGAGGACGTTGAAATGTTGAACATTGGGTTAGGTCCTGGGAATACGATGTCACAACGAACATCGATTTTTTTTGTGGTTTGAAAGATTTTTTATCGTGTTTTAAGTGTTACAAAGTCACCGAAGATAGATAGCAAAAGCCATGCGATGATGAAATATAATTGGCTATAATCTAGAGTAGTAGGATTATGAGTATTGTAATTGTCATATTTTAGGTCCTTACTTCCATATACAATGCAACTAATCAACACCTTAGAAGTATTTACTTTGCCATACAAAGAATATACAGAGTGTTTGGTCCATCGTTTGCCAAATTGAAAAAGTTTATAAAAGAGGTCATTACACCCATCTTTCCTCCCTCCCCTAGCCGGTTTTAACCTCAAAATATTTTAGATATCGATTTAGAGTTATTTTTGAAAGAAAAAAACAATATTTATCATGAATTTTAAAAAAAATCTTCCATGAGTCTTCATAATTATGTTTTATTTTAAAGTGTAATTATAAGGAGCATCAATTAAATTCATAATAGCTCACCAAGAACGTCAACTTTTTGTCAACGTCAACTAATTGGCTGAGAGACAAGGAAAATTTAAAGATATCTTAAATTTTTTTCAACTTCACAGTACAATAAAAAAAAATAAGAGGGAGAAAGTTCTTCCATTTACTCAATAAATGCCTTACTTTATCCTCTTTCTATTGGTATACAACATGTTATAAAAAGCCCCTCAGTTTTTATACATAATTCGAAGTAAAGAAAACACGTTTGATGTGTTAGCAAGGGTTTTTTTTCATTTTTTTTATTCTTGCTCTCCCAATCTGATCTCATACAATAATACTCGCACTCCCGCCCTTATTCATGACCACAGAGTCCGCTACACCTGAATCCTTTTCTTGACCGCTAGAGGCGCCACTCGTGTGGGAAGATGCAACATGCAGGTTTTAATACAGCAAACGCTAACAAAAATTACCCTTGCTAATACATCAAACGTGTTTTCTTTACTTCGAATTATGTATAAAAACTGAGGGGCTTTTTATAACATGTTGTATACCAATAGAAAGAGGATAAAGTAAGGCATTTATTCAGTAAATGGAAGAACTTTCCCTTATTTTTTTTTTTATTGTACTGTGAAGTTGAAAAAATTTAAAGATAACTTTAAATTTTCCCTGACTCTCAGCCAATTAGTTGACGTTGACAAAAAAGTTGACGTTTTTGGTGAGCTATTATGAATTTAATTTATGCTCCTTATAATTACACTTTAAAATAAAACATAATTATGAAGACTCATGGAAGATTTTTTTTTTAATTCAAGTGTTCATGATAAATATTGGTTTTTTCTTTCAAAAATAACTCTAAATCGATACCTAAAATATGTTGAGGTTAAAACCGGCTAGGGGAGGGAGGAAAGAGGGGTAATAACCTCTTCTGTCAGCTATTTCAATTTGGCAAACGATGGACCAAACACCCTGTAAATTAGTTGTAAGAAAACTTGACGACTGTTTTAAATATATTATTCGAGGTTTTAAAACTTCATAACAACATAAATAAGAGAAAAGCAATAACGACTTTAAAAATCTATCGAAAATCTTATCTAAAACCGACTTCTAACGTCTTCTCCGTGTTGGAGATGTACATATAAACTAAAGTTACCAAATCTTAAGAAACATTTCACGATTTAAATGATCAAAGTGGGAGTAAAGCTGTGTTCGGCATTTAGGCCGGAGCCGGGTCGTAATCACTAGTAATTATCCTCTTTGTGCAGTACAAGACGACCGCGTTACTCTGCGAGACGGAATAACCACGGGAATAATGTACGCACGTGCCTAAATAGATGTGTGATGAGGCTGGTTTAGCCGGAGATATTCCGACGTGTCCGAATAACCTTTTAGGGCCACTTGCATAACATTCACTTTTAATTTTATTTAGTTAATTTCGTTCAGTCCCCTAAACACATTTAAAACTAAACGCAATGTTGTCTTGCATGTCATGCTTTCCGGTGCTGTTTAGCTAAACGTTTTTAGCGCGTCTTAATACGTACCGTTTTCCTCAAGCATCTGACAAGCACACGAAGATAAAATATTTTGCGTACAACGGAATATTAGCGTGTCAAATTAAGTAGCAATAGCAACTTATTTGTGAGTTATTTAGGATGGAAAACTTTGGCAGTTATGTTGAAGGTTTAACAATGTGTTGGTACAGTTTTATTATAAAAACTCACGTTCATTTTAAACTTATAGATTTAAAAACGGGAATTTAACGTGACTTACGCGATGTCGATATAGCGATCGACATATGCGCTGAGATTATGTGACCCACAACATGTAGACACGGAACTCGCGCATGTGAAGGCGGTGTTAGAGGCAAACGGATACAGCTGGAAGCAGAGTAATCGGATTGCGAACAACTCCACAAAGTGCCGAATAACATCGGTTGAGAGAGCAGCAACGTACCTACCATACGTCAAGGGGGTCACGGACAAAATTGGACACTTGTTACGCCGAAGATATAGCATCAAGACGATATTCCACCCCCCCTCACGTGTCAGGCAATTGTTGCGCTCTCCAAAGGATAAGGATCCCCTAGGAGCTCCTGGGGTCTACGTCGTTCCTTGCGACTGTGGTGCAAGCTACGTAGGCGAGACCAGAAGAAACGTGTCCACAAGACTCAAAGAACACATATTATTGCTTCCATGAAGAACGTGGACAGCGGTAGCTCGGCGGTTACAGAGCACGCTCTCACATCTGGGACGACGCACTACATCAGATTTGACAAGGCACGGATTTTGGCGCGTGAAAAGTACTTTGTACCCCGCAAAATCCGAGAAGCCATTGAGATCAGTCGTCGTCGTAACTTCAACAGAGACAGAGGGTGGTACCTGTCAAATACGTGGAAAACCGTTCTTCATGGAAAGCACGTCACCAGTGGCAACAGTGAGGAGGACACCTTGAGTTCCGTCTGCCGGTTGGATGAGGTTTCGTCTGAAGTAAACAGCAGTGATAAAGACGAAGCCCTCCAACCTAATCCCGCGCCTCCACTATGTACACCGCATCATCACCCCCCACCAACACCACCACCGCCGCCGCCGCCGCCGCCCGCTCCGTCCGCCCGCGCTGCACAAGCAGCGGCCCGCAGTGCGAGGTTGAACGCGTCGGCGAGCGCCCCGCACTCAAGATCCTGAAGAAGGCCTCCGGATGAGGCCGAAACATATGTCGATAGCTATATCGACATCGCGTAAGTCACGTTAAATTCCCGTTTTTAAATCTATAAGTGTTGGTACAGGTTGTATTGTAGGTATGTTAGAAAATACCTACCTATTTGTTGTTGAATAACCTACCTTTTTATAAAAGATCCTCGAGCAATCTTGACCTCGGAAACAGTTGTCTTGGTACAATGGGCCGGTTTTAATACATAACTACATTACATACTAAGATACTAAATCCATGCATAACTATCTCTTCGTCGTCATCTGAGAAATCCATTATAGATTATATATATAGTTAAGGGATATAGTTTATTGTTTTATCGCATCCACTTGTCCATAATGTACGCAGACATCAGTGTAACCCTGCGGAGCCACTAACTAGTATATTTGTGTCTGGTGAGGTGCAGCTAGTAAGCAAATAAGATAATGATTTTATTTATTGAATTTTAATTTTTTTCTATGTATTGAGCCTCCATGCCTATAACAAAACTGTACGTGCATAAATTTGGCAAAATCAATTCTTACTAATTTGCCTCATTATCATAACACAAACATTAATAATCACCAACTTACATATTATCAGAATATTAGGCAATAAAAAATCGACGCAAGAGATCTATGCTCTATCAGGCTCAAAAGCACTGAATTAACTTTATCTCCACTTCATCCGGCCTAAAATACGAAGTGTCCGGATATCCGAACCCATCTCAAATCCAAACCGTGCGATAGTAAACCTTCAACCGTTTCCAATTAATGCGAATACGAATTAATTGAATAGCGCAAATATCCCGGAATTAGGGCAGAGCTCTTCTTTGTCCCATTGAAAAGTCGCAGTATAGAAAATAAACAGTAGATCAACCTGCATACTATTCCCCTCGAATCCTCAGGGCCGGCCACAGATTAGTTGAACGGAGGCGTGTTTCAATAAACGATAGGATTTTGTTGCAGTGTCATAGTACGCAGCGTGACGAAATCTATTTATAACCGACTTCACAAAAAAGAGGGAGGTTGTCACCTCGCCAATTCTTTTTTTTTAATTATTGTTACATCAGTACTTCGGTATTTATTAACCGTATTAGAAAATATATTTTGTCAATTGAGAGAGTATGCACAGTCACATAGTACTTTTATTGAGATCTGATAAATATCTCTAAAGATATGGAGAAAGACACACACACACACACACACACACGCGCGCACGCGCGCACGCGCAAGAACGCGCACAAACGCGCACGTGTGCACACACGCGCACACACGCGCACACACGCGCGCACACGCACGCACACGCACGCACACGCACGCACACGCACGCACACGCACGCACACGCACGCACACACACGCGCACACACACGCACACACACACACGCACGCACGCACGCACGCACGCACGCACGCACGCACACACACACACACACACACACACACACACACACACACACACCACTCAGTTTTGGAGTAAAACTTCTACAGAAACCCACCTATAGGTAAGTGTCATTTTTAACCGACTTCAAAAAAAGGAGGAGGTTTCTCAATTCGACCGTATATTTTTTTTTTAATACGTATACGTTTCCGTATACGTTTCCTCTTTATAATATTAGTCTGGATGTATGTGTGATTCACATAGTGGCCCTCCGGTAAAGGAAAAACATCGTTAAGAAACACCCCCCCCGCCCCCCCCAACCAACGCATGGTGGTAGGACACTATCCAGGGCACGCCTGGCCAGCTACCACCCTCAAGTTATAAAATGTGTTCAACATGTAATGTGTTCCGGCAGCTATCCTTGAGAGCCAGTTCCCATTCTAAGCCTAGCGTGCTTACCATCTTCGACCGCATCATCACTTACCAACAGGTGAGATAGTGATCAAACGCTGGCCTATATGATATAAAAAAAAATTCTAAGGCAAAAATGAAATAGAAAGACATCCAGCTCTGGCCAAGTTTAAGCCGACAATAATATTTTAGAACAAGAATTCAATTTGCTCTACTGCAGTCATTCTACACTGTTCAATAGTTGCTCCCCTTTTGATTAAAACGAGCGCGTCCTCGATAGTGAGGGGTCGAAACCTCTCTGATTTGATAGAGTCGTGTTAAGATGTGTCGAGGATCATTGTAGTCCTGTTTGTCGACATCTATGTGGTGCCCATTGTCCATCATGACAACTGGCTACTGTTCCCTCAGCTTTCAGGGCTATAATTAAACACTGAATGGATGTGTTTTCCTTGTAATGTCGTGGACAAACCATTTTTTTTCTGGAGCCAGGCTTTTATGAGTTGTGTTGGGTAAGGAAATAGATTGTGTGCCAGTTTCACCGGTTCTTGATAAACCTATTATGTATATAATTATTTTATTAAATTAGTAACTTATCTAACAGACTTTCGACAATTTTTGTATAATGTCATATGTCAGACAATTATCTGACACTTTATCAGGAACTGAACTGTCCCTGTATGTGATAATAAAACTGGTCAAGTGCGAGTCAGACTTTTGTCTCGCACACGGAGGGTTCCAAACCGCAGTATAATCATATATACTCGTAAGTATAATATTATATTATATTACCGGGTCAATACCAAAAATGCTTATTAACTACAACGCCATCTAACGAATATTTAACGAACTTCTAACACCAAATAAGTGAACGTTAACACAAAGGTAGGTAATTAATATTATTTATTAATAAGTTAAACAATCGTTCACATAGATGGCGCTATAGTAAAAACACGTTTTTTGTATGGGGAACCCCTTTTATTTTTAACTTTGTTCTGTTTTTGGTATTTGTTGTTATAGCGGCAACAGAAATACATCATTTGTGAAAATTGCAACCATCTAACTATCACGGTTCATGAGATACAGCCTGGTGACAAACGGACAGACAGACAGACAGACAGACGGACAGCGGAGTCTCAGTAATAGGGTTCCGTCGGTACCCTTTGGGTTCGGAACCCTAAAAATTACTAAGATTTCCAATTTGTTTTTACATCTAGGTAGGTTAAAAGTTCTGCCCTGATGCGTCCAGGTATTTTTGATTCTGCAGGTTATTCTCAATCATTCCAAAGCAAATTCGGATTTGGAAACTGCCTTTACTACGCCTTGGATCTTTGTAATTCACAATGCTCCGATTGGTTACTTTTGATATTTCAATTTGAAAATATTAGTGATTACGATTAGAAAAGTTTCCGTGACAAAATACGGATTCATCAATACTCAAAATCAAAATAAGCTTCCGAATCCGAATAGGTTTTCGAATGATTGAGAATGAGAGGACTGGTCGCTTCGACTCTACTCTCTCTCTCTCTACTCGTACCTAGTATCACTACTCAATATTTATTATTTTATTTTTAGGGTTCCGTACCTCAAAAGGTAAAAAAAGAAACCCTTAATAGATCACTTTCTTGTCCGTCTGTCTGTCCGTCTGTCCGTGTGTCACCACCGATTATCTCAGGAACGGGTGGACCTAGCAAGTAGAAATTTATACCAGATACTGAGCTCTATAGTCCCTATTAGGTGTATAAAAATCAAGGTCTTGAGTCAATACGATGAAAAGATATGGGCAAATTTAGATTTTCGCGAAAACTTGTAAGTACCAAAATTTGCCTTAATTTTCCACTTTTTTATTTTTCTGAATTTTTCCTTTACTTGTGCTATAAGACCTTGCTTTTACCAAAATTGACAATTCTAGGTCAACCGGAAGTACCCTATAGGTTTTGGGTCGAAAACCTATAGGGCACTTTCCGTTGACCTAGAATCATGAAATTTAGCAAGAAGCAAGGTCTTACAGCACAAATAAAGTAAAAATTCCAAAAAATAAAAAAATTATGAAAATTAAAGGGTGTCCCCATACATACATAGTTACGCCAATTAAGTTAGGCCTCTGAGTTATATGAGCGCTCATACAATTTAGAGGTCTTGTTTAATTGGTAATAACCAACGTTGGTACGGAAGCCTCGGTGGGCTAGTCTAACTCGACTTGGCCGGTTTTTATTTTTAAATAAAAAAGATTACTCCTAATGTGGGTTGCACATTACTAGTAGTCTTGTTAACCCCTCCAGCTAAGCTAAATATGCTTGTGTGTGGAGTGGGTTCACGTCAATAGTGCAATGGTTGGGGTGGGGACCGAACTCACGACCTCTCGTTTGCCAGTCCGACAATATCCATTGGGCTATTGCCGCCCTAGCCTTATTAGTTGAAAATGGTCGCAGGAGTCTTTACAAAAATAAATTTACGTATGGCAAAATCGTAATTATGCACAGTTAAACTCTGCTACTTTTGTAGTATTATTGTATGCTGTTAAACTTTGTTATTAACAAAGAACATTGTGCATAATTCATAAAGTGCAAGGAGCCTTCAGTGAGGGTCAGTGACCCACAGTGACCCACACACCTGGGAGACAGGGTTGTCCCAGCGACTACTATTTTAGTTCACGAATAAAAATATAATACTGTAGAACCTTACAATATTGCCCGAATTTATTGCCTTTTTTTGTTCAATGCTAATTATTTTTTTTATTTTCTTTGATATTAATTCGTGTTTCAGCTAGATCATTGTTAAATGTATTGCTCCTTGCGCGGAATATATGATAATATCAAGTAAATGCAAATTTATACCTCAAAAATCTAAATTTAGAGAGCGGGCCAAATTTTGAGAAATTTTACAAATTTGCCCATTTTGCAAAAAAAAAAAACATGCTTCCGCTGTTTTCAACCTTATGATTATGACAATCAGGGTATATTTTAAATAAATAGTCTTAGTAGTATAGGGTACCATTATTAAACGTTTAAACTTTTATATTACCTGCTAAATTTGAATGGGCAAAGACAAAATTTTTTTTTTGCAACTTTTCATAGAAAGAAAACGCTGAGCTAAGGTTGTCACTTTTTATTGTTAACATGTAATAAAAAAAATAAACTGACGGAAATTACGTACACACATTATAAAACATTATTAATAATAACTCAAAAAAGGTTTTATAGAAAACAATATGTACTTAATATTTAAATAATCAATACGAGATCAAGCAAACCTTATAAATTATATCAAAAAAGAAGCAAATCAAAAAGTTTTTGAATACTTCTACCCAGCAGTAGAAATACTTTGAATGATGATGCTCGGGTTGTAATGTAATAAATTGAATGGTTAATGCACCCAAAATTAAAGGTTTCAATACCCTCTTTCTTTATCAGTCAGGTAAAAACACCTTAATAGAGGTGAAAACCCTGATGGCAATATTTCGGTGGGCAAAGTCGTAAACAGTGCAATATGAAAAGTAATTTGACATTGCCCACATTCTATTTTTCAAATCAAAACTCAACTAGGAGTTTTTGCGTATTATCATCGATGTATATCTTTTATTTGTTACAAATTAACAATGATTCACAAATTTCTTGCCTGCTGTAACCTATAATGGAGTTCTGGCAAAAGTTTTTGGCACTGATTTTGGCCCGCGAATCACATCTCCAGCTTTGACACGTTCTGTCCTTCATCAGTAGTTATGTAGCCGACTGACGTTTACGCAGTGCTGCCAGCAATATATGAAATATTCTACTATTGGCAAAAAAATAATGCTACTAGGATAAGTTGCCATTTTTTATCAATATTTGTGAAAAATACTCAACCGGGCAAATTTAGATCGGTTGGGCAATCTTGTAAGGTAATACGGTAATTGTCAAAAACGCTTTCTAGTTTCCGCGACTGACTTCCATAGAAGGAGAAGGTTACGAGATTACTGCGCCAATTGTGAACCAATTCCAATAATTGTATGTCTAATTGGTAGTGTACATTTCCAAAGTAGTTTCATTCTATTTTCATCGAGCGAGATCTGATATAATCGATATCTGATATCGAGCGAGATCTGATATCGAGATATAATAAGTATCTCCAGAGATATGGAGATAAACAACTCAAACTTAGTACTTACTGAAAATGCCTGCGCGGCATTTGAAGTCGGTTTTTTCATTTTGTAAACGATCTTAAATTATTAGCTTGTACATTGTAGCTCTACGTCATCATCATGACTCTATCATCATCATCATCATCGTGCAATTTGTATTGAATAAATAAAAATAAAGTATGCATGTGTCAGTAGCGTTGTAACCCTACCGGCACTCTACAAGTGTCCACGTGAACTTAACGTATATAAACGCATATACGTATATAAACATAAAATGAGTATAATATGGTGCATTGATGATATACAATACAAGTTATTCCCCTGCTCTTAGATGAATGTTGTCCCAACGATGCAACCGGTACAAGCTAGAGGGGTGATGGACTGAGCTGCAATTACTCTAATACAGTGTGAGTTGAACTATTATATTATACTAACTGTGGCCCGCTGTTTTACCCGCGTAGACATCGTTCCCGTGGGAATATCGGGATGAAAAGTACCCTATGTATGTATTATTCCAGGATCTAGGCTATCTACATATCAAATTTCAGCTCAATCAGTTCAGTAGTTTTAGCGTGCCGCTGCTGCCAGCCGCCGGAGCATATTCAATGTTTGGCGATAGATTTTCTAACTTGAGGGTGGTAGCTGGCCAGGCAAACTAGACTGTGTCCTACCACCATGCCGGTTTCTTAGCAATGATTTTCTAACTTGAGGGTGGTAGCTGGCCAGGCAAACTAGACTGTGTCCTACCACCATGCCGGTTTCTTAGCAATGATTTTCTAACTTGAGGGTGGTAGCTGGCCAGGCAAACTAGACTGTGTCCTACCACCATGCCGGTTTCTTAGCAATGATTTTCTAACTTGAGGGTGGTAGCTGGCCAGGCAAACTAGACTGTGTCCTACCACCATGCCGGTTTCTTAGCAATGATTTTCTAACTTGAGGGTGGTAGCTGGCCAGGCAAACTAGACTGTGTCCTACCACCATGCCGGTTTCTTAGCAATGATTTTCTAACTTGAGGGTGGTAGCTGGCCAGGCAAACTAGACTGTGTCCTACCACCATGCCGGTTTCTTAGCAATGATTTTCTAACTTGAGGGTGGTAGCTGGCCAGGCAAACTAGACTGTGTCCTACCACCATGCCGGTTTCTTAGCAATGATTTTCTAACTTGAGGGTGGTAGCTGGCCAGGCAAACTAGACTGCGTCCTACCACCATGCCGGTTTCTTAGCAATGATTTTCTAACTTGAGGGTGGTAGCTGGCCAGGCAAACTAGACTGCGTCCTACCACCATGCCGGTTTCTTAGCAATGATTTTCTAACTTGAGGGTGGTAGCTGGCCAGGCAAACTAGACTGCGTCCTACCACCATGCCGGTTTCTTAGCAATGATTTTCTAACTTGAGGGTGGTAGCTGGCCAGGCAAACTAGACTGTGTCCTACCACCATGCCGGTTTCTTAGCAATGATTTTCTAACTTGAGGGTGGTAGCTGGCCAGGCAAACTAGACTGTGTCCTACCACCATGCCGGTTTCTTAGCAATGATTTTCTAACTTGAGGGTGGTAGCTGGCCAGGCAAACTAGACTGTGTCCTACCACCATGCCGGTTTCTTAGCAATGATTTTCTAACTTGAGGGTGGTAGCTGGCCAGGCAAACTAGACTGTGTCCTACCACCATGCCGGTTTCTTAGCAATGATTTTCTAACTTGAGGGTGGTAGCTGGCCAGGCAAACTAGACTGTGTCCTACCACCATGCCGGTTTCTTAGCAATGATTTTCTAACTTGAGGGTGGTAGCTGGCCAGGCAAACTAGACTGTGTCCTACCACCATGCCGGTTTCTTAGCAATGATTTTCTAACTTGAGGGTGGTAGCTGGCCAGGCAAACTAGACTGTGTCCTACCACCATGCCGGTTTCTTAGCAATGATTTTCTAACTTGAGGGTGGTAGCTGGCCAGGCAAACTAGACTGTGTCCTACCACCATGCCGGTTTCTTAGCAATGATTTTCTAACTTGAGGGTGGTAGCTGGCCAGGCAAACTAGACTGTGTCCTACCACCATGCCGGTTTCTTAGCAATGATTTTCTAACTTGAGGGTGGTAGCTGGCCAGGCAAACTAGACTGTGTCCTACCACCATGCCGGTTTCTTAGCAATGATTTTCTAACTTGAGGGTGGTAGCTGGCCAGGCAAACTAGACTGTGTCCTACCACCATGCCGGTTTCTTAGCAATGATTTTCTAACTTGAGGGTGGTAGCTGGCCAGGCAAACTAGACTGTGTCCTACCACCATGCCGGTTTCTTAGCAATGATTTTCTAACTTGAGGGTGGTAGCTGGCCAGGCAAACTAGACTGTGTCCTACCACCATGCCGGTTTCTTAGCAATGATTTTCTAACTTGAGGGTGGTAGCTGGCCAGGCAAACTAGACTGTGTCCTACCACCATGCCGGTTTCTTAGCAATGATTTTCTAACTTGAGGGTGGTAGCTGGCCAGGCAAACTAGACTGTGTCCTACCACCATGCCGGTTTCTTAGCAATGATTTTCTAACTTGAGGGTGGTAGCTGGCCAGGCAAACTAGACTGTGTCCTACCACCATGCCGGTTTCTTAGCAATGATTTTCTAACTTGAGGGTGGTAGCTGGCCAGGCAAACTAGACTGTGTCCTACCACCATGCCGGTTTCTTAGCAATGATTTTCTAACTTGAGGGTGGTAGCTGGCCAGGCAAACTAGACTGTGTCCTACCACCATGCCGGTTTCTTAGCAATGATTTTCTAACTTGAGGGTGGTAGCTGGCCAGGCAAACTAGACTGTGTCCTACCACCATGCCGGTTTCTTAGCAATGATTTTCTAACTTGAGGGTGGTAGCTGGCCAGGCAAACTAGACTGTGTCCTACCACCATGCCGGTTTCTTAGCAATGATTTTCTAACTTGAGGGTGGTAGCTGGCCAGGCAAACTAGACTGTGTCCTACCACCATGCCGGTTTCTTAGCAATGATTTTCTAACTTGAGGGTGGTAGCTGGCCAGGCAAACTAGACTGTGTCCTACCACCATGCCGGTTTCTTAGCAATGATTTTCTAACTTGAGGGTGGTAGCTGGCCAGGCAAACTAGACTGTGTCCTACCACCATGCCGGTTTCTTAGCAATGATTTTCTAACTTGAGGGTGGTAGCTGGCCAGGCAAACTAGACTGTGTCCTACCACCATGCCGGTTTCTTAGCAATGATTTTCTAACTTGAGGGTGGTAGCTGGCCAGGCAAACTAGACTGTGTCCTACCACCATGCCGGTTTCTTAGCAATGATTTTCTAACTTGAGGGTGGTAGCTGGCCAGGCAAACTAGACTGTGTCCTACCACCATGCCGGTTTCTTAGCAATGATTTTCTAACTTGAGGGTGGTAGCTGGCCAGGCAAACTAGACTGTGTCCTACCACCATGCCGGTTTCTTAGCAATGATTTTCTAACTTGAGGGTGGTAGCTGGCCAGGCAAACTAGACTGTGTCCTACCACCATGCCGGTTTCTTAGCAATGATTTTCTAACTTGAGGGTGGTAGCTGGCCAGGCAAACTAGACTGTGTCCTACCACCATGCCGGTTTCTTAGCAATGATTTTCTAACTTGAGGGTGGTAGCTGGCCAGGCAAACTAGACTGCGTCCTACCACCATGCCGGTTTCTTAGCAATGATTTTCTAACTTGAGGGTGGTAGCTGGCCAGGCAAACTAGACTGCGTCCTACCACCATGCCGGTTTCTTAGCAATGATTTTCTAACTTGAGGGTGGTAGCTGGCCAGGCAAACTAGACTGCGTCCTACCACCATGCCGGTTTCTTAGCAATGATTTTCTAACTTGAGGGTGGTAGCTGGCCAGGCAAACTAGACTGTGTCCTACCACCATGCCGGTTTCTTAGCAATGATTTTCTAACTTGAGGGTGGTAGCTGGCCAGGCAAACTAGACTGTGTCCTACCACCATGCCGGTTTCTTAGCAATGATTTTCTAACTTGAGGGTGGTAGCTGGCCAGGCAAACTAGACTGCGTCCTACCACCATGCCGGTTTCTTAGCAATGATTTTCTAACTTGAGGGTGGTAGCTGGCCAGGCAAACTAGACTGTGTCCTACCACCATGCCGGTTTCTTAGCAATGATTTTCTAACTTGAGGGTGGTAGTTGGCCAGGCAAACTCTAGACTGTGTCCTACCACCATGCCGGTTTCTTAGCAATGATTTTCCTTCGCTTGAAGGCCACTGTCAAATGCACAAATAAGGGTGGAGATTTGAACCCATTACCTCTAGACAAAGCCGAATATTCATTTCGTATATATGATAGACTAACTAAAGTTTGATCACTATCGCACTTGATATATTGAGATGATGTAGCACGTTTGCCTTGAAGTTACTTGCTCACTCGCGATTTTGGCCCTTAAATCGATCGTATCGTTATCACGTTTTTGTCCATTTTACATAAAAAAAATATTTATATATATTGAATTTATAGAACCTCCTGTATACGTGCAGGGGCTACCTCTATACAGGAGAGTATGCATTGTTATTTTGCACGTGCGTCTTCTTTCAGTTCACACGACAACCCTATTTCACTTTAAAAGAACTATACCATAATGCCATTCAATATATATATCATTATATGGGACTTATTATTCTAAATGGTGGCTATTGATAAAATAAGTGAGTAGTAGGTATGTAGTATGTAGTGTTTCAGAGTACTCGTATCTCTGAAATATTGAATTCGAAACGAAGTCATCCGTCAGAGAACCAAAGTTATCGACATAGCTCTAAGGATTAGCGAGCTGAAATGGCAGTGGGCTTGGCATATCTGTCGTAGAACCGATAACCGTTGGGGTTGGGATAGACGAGTTCTAGAGTGGAGACCACGGCTCGGTAAACGTAGTGTAGGACGCCCTCCAGCTAGGTTGAGCGATGGTATACGCAAGCTGGCTGGCAGCGGGTGGAAACAAATAGCTGAAAATCGAGCTCAGTTTCGTGCCATAGGAGAAGCCTATGTCCAGCAGTGGACGGAAATTGGCTGATAATGATGATGATGTTGTATATAGTGGAGTGACGTCTCATGAATTTCTATGAGGTATTAGACAGCTACGGGATATAAACCTTTTAGTCTCTTCTGCTATAATATATCTGGGAAATTACTACCACTTCCAGATTTACCACGTTACCAATGAATTGCAAAAATATATACGAAGATATATATGAATTTTCAACGGACTTCTTCTCTGATAACAGGGAATAAAACAGCACTCCTACGGAAACTTGGCTTCAGCCAGGCAACGGATGAAAATCATGCCAAATCTAGGCATATGCAGCAAGATCAGTATATACTAGACTATCTGTACCCCGTGGCTTTACCCGCGTTTAATCCTAGTATAAACCTTCCTCTTGAACCACTCTATCTATTGCTGAAAACTGCATTAAAGTCCGTTGCGCAGTTTAAAACATCTGAGCGTACAGACAGCGGGAGCTACTTGTTTTATACTATGTAAAGGTTATTCAAGGCCTACGTGCCCTAGCCCCGATGTTTTTGGATGTAAGACCAGGGTGCTGATTCTCAATCATTCGAAAACCTATCCGGATTCGTAAGCTTCATTTTTAATTTTGAATATTGATAAATTCCTTGAGCTATTTTGTCGCGGAAACCTTTCCAATTAGAATCACTGATTTTTAGGACTTTAAATTTCAAAAGTAACCGTTTGGAGTATTCCTAAAGAGAATTTACAAAGATCCGAGTCGGAGGAGAGACAGTTTCCGATTCTAAATCTGCTTTCGAATGATTGAGAATAACCCTGAAGTTCTGAATTCTAAATGGACTAGCTTTGGACCAATATCTAAGGCCTAAGCAGTCGTATACATATTTAATTATATTGTAAGACGGGACTTATCGCGCTAAAAACAAATTTTTATTAACCTCGACGTTTCGATCAAGTTGCATTGACCGTGGTCACGAGAAGACTGAAGTTGTGGGTATCAGCATTGTTTTTATTGAGAGTAGTTTGAAACTACCCTCATTTGATCTTGATCGGAGTTGCCATTGCGACACACAATACTGACGACATCGGCAGATTTTTGTTGATTTAAAACTTCGACTAAAACACTTGCTAATCACTGGGTTCCAAGTTGTGGCCAATCTAAAACCATCCTCCCGGTTGAAATTCGGATGTTTTTTTATTTCAACCGCTTCACGTACAATACGGGAGTAATAGTAACGTTCGGTGAAGAGAATTTTAGGGTCATGAAGTTCAATCCAATGGTTAGGTCCCGAATCTAGCAAATGCTCGGCGATGGCGGACTTATTAACCTGGCGGTTTTTTACAGCTGCAATATGTTCTTTGACTCTTTCTGCGATTGTGCGCTTTGTTTGTCCAATATACGATTTTCCGCAGCTGCAATCAATTTTATACACACCAGGTGTCTGAAACGGTATCACATCTTTCGGTGAACGGATTTGCGCTGCTACCTTCGATAAAGGGGTGAACACTGTCCTAATAGAGTATTTTTGTAACACAGCTCCGACCTTGTCCGTCACTCTCTTCACGTATGGCATGAATGCGTACGACGTATACATATTGTAACAAGCTAAGAAGTGGAGTAGTCACCTGAGGCTCCTCAGACGACAGTCCGATATGACGCTCGCCTTCGAGCGGGAGTCCTTCTCGATGGGAGGCAGGAACCCGCGGGATTTGCCTTGGGATATGCTGCAAACGAATTATTATGGCTTAGTTTTATGACGTAAACATTACAAGAAACGACTTTTGAATGGTACCATACACGAGGAATCATTTTGGTTTGCTGCAAATGAAAATACATATGGCAGGAGTACAGGCGGTAGGGACTAGGGACCTATATCGATGTCCCGCTTGACTTGCTACCGAAAAGTAGCTTGCATGCCTGCTTGATTATCTACTTTAATAAAAATAAATTGGCCAAGTGCGAGTCAGACTCGCACACGTAGGGTTCCGACTGAACAAAATTTTCCGGGAAATGTAGTTTTTTTTTGTAAATTAAACTTATTATACTGGGTTGTACCATCTTACTTTAACTATAACAAACGTCAAAAATCTGTCAAACTCCATATAAAATCACCGGTAATAGTTATAGTTACGGTTAAAGTAAGATGGTGCGGTGCAACTCAGCCTTAAACTTTAATGTTTAATTTTATTATGTTTTTAGTATTTGTTGTTAAATCTCCTATAGGAATACATACTTTGCGAAAATTTCAAGTATGTACCTATTACAGTAAAGGAGATAGCCCCGTAAAGTGCGGACAGACGGATGGACACAGACAGTGAAGTTTCCGTAAAAGAATTCCTTTGCTACCCTTTGGAATGGATATTGGAATATCCATTATAGGGAAGCCTAAAAAATGACAAATATTGGTTGATATATTAATAAACTGGCCAAGTGCAAGTCGGACTCGCACTCTTAGGGTTCCGTAACACACTACAGTATTTTATAAGATCGAGCAAAAAATACCACTATCATTTTTTGCCAGAAAAAAATAATAATTAATAAACATTTTATTTCTTATAACGCCATCTAACGTCTATCAAAGGTATCGGATAGGGATCGACAATTCAATATAACGCCATCTATGCGACGTTTACCTGACAGCGTTCATAGATGGCGTTACATTGAAATGCCGAAAAAACACATTTCTTGTATGGGTACCCTCTATTATTTTTAACTTTATTATATTTTTAGTATTTGTTGTTATAGCGGCAACAGAAATATATCATCTGTGAAAATTTCAACTGTCTAACTATCACGGTTCATGAGACACAGCCTGGTAACAGACAGACAGACAGACAGACAGAAAGACGGACGGACAGCGGAGTCTTAGTAATAGGGTCCCGTTTTACCGTTTGGGTACGGAACCCTAAAAAGCAGGATGTAATCTATGCTAACTTACTTGATCCTACTGTTCTTGATTCGTTCGTACCGCTTCTTGTCTCTAGGCACGGCGGAGTCCCCTCCACCGCGCAAGGACTCTTCCACTGGGGTAGTGTTCTTCAATGCACTCGTTGATGATTCCTTCATGAAGATGGGATATTAATTTAACGTAAGCTGGCTAATAAAAACTTAACTTGAAGAGTAGCTTAAGTAAGTTAACGCTTCGTTTCGAACTAAATAAAAAAAATGATTGTCCGTAAAGTTGGTTTACGGACGATAGATTAACGTGACAACGTCATAACAAAACATTGATAAAATCGGCGCATGCGTACAATGATCATAACGGGACAATGAGCGTAACGGGACACTTTTCGTGCATACAGTCGGCGTTCGTCGATTTATTAGACCAAATATTATGTTTCTTTGAAGTGTCTCACACTTTATATTTTTGTAAATTGTTAAACACAATCCAAAATTGCAGAGCACCTAGACGTGTAATCCGGGGGGTGCGGGTTCGAGTCCCGTCGGTACGATGAAATTTTGGATTATGTTTAACAATTTACGATTTATTAGACGTTGTCAATAAATTATAACCCTGTCCATACACAGATTGTCTGGTAGATATCGCTTCAAGCGATAAGACCGCCCATTGTATCGTCCTTGTTTCATGGATGGTTTACTAGCTGATACCCGCGACATAGTTCACGTACACAAAGAATGTTATCATTGTAAAGCTCTGTCAATCAACATTTGTATCATCTGAATTATTTAAGTTGTGAGTAAAAAATCATGATTTTATTTTCACAAAAAGCAGCCTATGTTCATCCTCTTGCTGTGAGTATCTCCATGTTCAATTTCAGTAAGATCGGATCGTTCGTTTAGGCGTGATTAGGTAGGTAACAGACAGACAGAGTGACAGAGTTACAAACGTTTATAAAATACTAGAAGTGTCCCGCGGCTTCGCCTGCGTTAAAACCTTCTTTTATTTACTTAAAACTTTTCTTTTGTAAAAACGATTCTATCATTAAACACATCAAATAAGAATTAGCCAAATCGGTTTACCCGTTTTCATGTTATTACACGACTAAGGCAATTCTTGATTCATATTTATAAAACCCTAAAAACCTAAATTTACAGACATTGTTACCTACCCCATTTCGAAAAATCCTACAACGCGTACTTCATCCCAACTTGTTTCGCCATACAAACTTTGAATCCCCGTTCCGTATCCGAGAGGAATTTTCAGAAAATCATTTCTGAGCGGATACCTACGACATAATAACTATCTGCATTCTGAATTTCAGCGCAATCCGAAACAATATTGATTTTCAGACTTTGTTACCCCAGTTTATCCTCTTAGGGTGGCATTTTGAAAAAGTCTGAAACTCGTATTCACTTATTTATTTACAGAAGTACTTGTGTGAAATGTCGAATAAAACGACTATTCAAACTTTGAACCCCCGCTTCATCCCCTTAAAGAGTGTATTTTGAAAAATTCTTTCTTAGCGGATACCTAAGTCAAAATAACTACCTGAATGCCAAATTTCAGCGCAATCCGAAACAATATTGATTTCAGACTTTGTTACCCCATTTCACCCTCTTAGGGGTAGAATTTCGAAAAAACCTAAAACACATGTTTACTTATTTATGTCCTGAAGCATTTGTGTGAAGTTTCAAATAGAAAATACTATCTAATAATATTTCTCCATAGAAACTTTGAACCCCTGTTTCATCCCCTTCAGGGGTGAAATTTGAAAAATCCTTTTTCAAAGGTAACTAACGTTGTAATAATTATCTGCATGCCAAGTTTTAGCGCAATCCGAAAAAATATTAATTTGCACACTTTGTTACCCCATTTCAGCCTCTTAGGGGTGGAATTTCAAAAAAACCTGAAACACGTATTTACTTATTTTTGTACTGAAGCACTTGTGTGAAGTTTCGGATAGAAAAGACTATCTAATCTTGTTTCTCCATACAAACTTTGAACCCCCATTTCATCCCCTTAAGGGGTGAATTTTGAAAAATCCTTTCTTAGTACACCCCTACGTACTAAGACAAATATACCCTCCAAATTTCAAGTCTCTACGACCAGCGGTTTAGGCTGTGCATTGTCTGTCAGTGAGTCAGTCTAGAAGTGTCCCGCGGCTTCGCCCGCGTTAAAAAAATATTTTATTTACTTAAAACTTTTCTTTTGTAAAAACGATTCTATCAATAAAGACATCGAAAAAGAATTAGCCAAATCGGTTCACCCGTTTTTATGTTATCGCGTGACTAAGGCAATTCGGGATTCATATTTATAAAACCCTAAAAACCTAAATTTACAGACATTGTTACCTACCCCATTTCGAAAAATCCTACAACGCGTACTTCATCCCAACTTGTTTCGCCATACAAACTATGATTCCCCGTTCCGTATCCGGGAGGAATTTTTAGAAAATCTTTTCTGAGCGGATACCTACGTCATAATAACTATCTGCATTGTAAATTTCAGCGCAATCCAGCAAACAATATTGATTTTTAGACTTTGTTACCCCAGTTTATCCTGTTAAGGTGGCATTTCGAAAAAGTCTGAAACTCGTATTTACTTATTTATTTACATAAGTACTTGTGTGAAATGTCGAATAAAATAACTATCCAAACTTTGAACCCCCGCTTCATCCCCTTGAAGAGTGCATTTTGAAAAATTCTTTCTTAACCTATGTTAAAATAACTATCTGCATGCCAAATTTCAGCGCAATCCGAAACAATATTAATCTTTACACTTTGTTACCCCATTTCACCCTCTTAGGGGTGTAATTTAAAAAACCTGAAACACGTACTTACCTTTTTTTTTACTGGAGCACTTGTATGAAGTTTCGAATAGAAAATACTATCTAATCTTGTTTCTCCATACAAACTTTGAACCCCCATTTCATCCCCTTCAGGGGTGAATTTTGGAAAATACTTTCTCAGAAGGAACTAACTTCGTAATAACTATCTGCATGCCAAATTTCAGCGCAATCCGAAACAATATTGAGTTTCACACTTTGTTACCCCCATTTCACCCTCTTAGGGGTGGATTAAAAAAAAACTGAAACACGTATTTACTTATTTTTTTACTTGAGCACTTGTATGAAGTTTCGAATAGAAAAGACTATCTAAACTTGTTTCTCCATACAAACTTTGAACCCCGTTTCATCCCCTTCAGGGGTGAATTTTGAAAAATCCTTTTTCAGAGGTAACTAACGTTGCAATAACTATCTGCATGCCAAATTTCAGCGCAATCCGAAAAAATATTGATTTTCACACTTTGTTACCCCATTTCACCCTCTTAGGGGTGGAATTTCAAAAAAACCTGAAACACGTATTTACTTATTTTTGTACTGAAGCACTTGTGTAAAGTTTCAGATAGAAAAGACTATCTAATCTTGTTTCTCTATACAAACTTTGAACCCCCATTTCATCCCCTTAAGGGGTGAATTTTGAAAAATCCTTTCTTAGTACACCCCTACGTACTAAGACAAATATACTCTCTAAATTTCAAGTCTCTACGACCAGCGGTTTAGGCTGTGCGTTGTCTG
The DNA here is from genome assembly GCA_954871355.1 of Cabera pusaria. Taxonomy (NCBI): domain Eukaryota; kingdom Metazoa; phylum Arthropoda; class Insecta; order Lepidoptera; family Geometridae; genus Cabera; species Cabera pusaria. Next base: position 24,980,023 of record OX940901.1, on the reverse strand, counting down.
TCAGTGAGTCAGTGAGTCAGTCAGTATGTCAGGACAAAGATTCTTATAGTATTAGATAAGTATATGGTGTACAATAAAGAACCATTCATTTTATACTATGGTTAATTATGGTTATTACTAAGTTAATTTTCAAAATGGGTATCCTTTGACCGCTACATCAGTGAACAAAAAATGAAAAAACTAAATGCATTATGCATTTCATTTTTTCACTAATACATTTTCTAAGTAATGGTCTCCACTTCAGATCATAAAGTTATGTGAACCCAGTGTTGCCAACCCTACTGTTTTAACAGTAGATTTACTGTTTTTAACACGACAACACTGTTTTCTGTTTTACTATGATTTCGTACTGTTTTTTGGTAGTTTATGCATCTACACAAGAATTATCTAACAGAAGACTATACCTTGCCTATTATAGGATGATAATTTTGATTTTGACAACGCACGGCTATTAAGTTTCCTTATTTTTTCGCTAAAAATGTTCCACAAATAATTTCGTACTTTGTGGACGGCCGGACGGGTACCGCCTACTAAGTAAAGTGCCCCGCATCGCATAACAAACAACCACAGACTATCAAAAATCGGTTTGAATTAAAATATATTGAACATTTAAAAATGTACGTTAGGTTACTTTATTAGTTTTTTTAGTAAATATTAAAGCAGTACTACTAGTAGTACTGCAACTACTGCAGTAGTTGCATTTATAATATACCTAATTCTATTAAAAATATTTTCTACTGTTTTCTACTGTTTTTTAAAGTTTGATCTGCTGCTTTTCTATTTCTTGGGGTTGGCAGCACTGTGTGAACCTTATTAATAAACAGTTCTACGACAAAAAGTTACCATCATATATCCACTACATTTTTGGGGCTATATCAGAGAGTAAAACTACTTTATAAAAAAAAAAAAAAAAAAAAAAAAAAAAAGAAACTTTTAGCGCAGAAAATTAACCGTAGGTTAGTGAACACCTACCTTTTTGCTGAGTTCTTCAGCGCTATAGTCTGTGACTCTTTGTAGCAGCTCACTCTCTGCCGCCAGACCTTCCGATCTGGATATCTCTGATACCTGGGGCAAGAGTATTGGCTATAAGCTCAGAAAGATTAGCAATTGAATAGAATGATGACTTTGCTAAAACTATTCCTTCTTCATGTCATATAGGCTAGCGTTTCAACACTATCTCATATGTTGGTAAATGATGATGCGGTCGTGGATGGGAGCACGCTAGGCCTAGAATGGGAACAGCTATCAAGGACAGCTAGCGGAACACTTTTGCTGCATATTTACTGCTGTTATGGCGACAGATTTTCCCACTTGGGTGGTAGCTGGCCAAGCGGACACTAAATAGTGTCCTACCACCATGCTGAGGGTCGGGGGTTTCTTAACGATGTTTTCCTTCACAGGTGGGGGGGGGGAACTGCAAAAAGTCCACGTACATCTTCCGATTGTAAATTCTATTGGTGCTCGGCAGAGATTTAAACCCGATACCTCAGGCATCAAAGCTTAGCCAATCTATGTTCGGTATATCAACGTTCGGAAGATAGTTTGGGATTTTTAGGCTATAGTTGGCCTAAGCGGCACTTACAACTTTAACACTTTATCCCCCTGTTTTCTACCAGACAAAGCACAACTTTTTACGGCCAGTTTCACCGGTTCCTGATAGCTCTATAGGGAACTTATTTATCAGATTTTTGACAGCTTTTATATGGCGTCTGCTGTCAGATAACTATCTGACACTTTATCAAGATCCGGTGAAACGGGCCCTAAGTTAGTCGCTATAAACCCTTTCTGTTGAGGCTTTCGATGCCAGTTTAAAAGAAGAGTTCAAACAGCTGCGCTGTGTGGGTTGAACACAACGTCGGTTGTCCAGCGTCTCATAATACTGATGTCTTCTAATTGCAGACAAGGCATCTAAGATCCGATTGTCACTTAAAAACTAAACATCCGGTGAGATAGCGGTCAAGTGCTTGCATATTTCCAATAAAAAAGGCGAATTTATAACTAATCTTAGACTGGCGACGTCATCAAGTACTCAGGTACTTAACAATATTAAGAGTATAGGTATTTCACAGAAGCTATGCTGTTACTTTCCTTAGCCCTTCCGCTGGCAAGGAATCAGACTCTGGCGTGTGAGGAAAAAGCGTATCATGGCATCAAACCAGAATCTGGTTCGTCAACTCAAGTTGATATTATGACGTGAAATATGCTTTGATTATATTCAAACTCGTAAGAGAGTTACTAAAAAAGACAAGGACGAATAACCTCAAACAAAATCTAACGACTTTTTGCAGTCTTCCGTAAAGCTGGCATCAAACCAGAATCTGGTTCGTCAACTCAAGTTGATATTATGACGTGAAACATGCTTCTATCCTATTCAAACTCGTAGGAGCGTTACTAAAAGAACAAAGACGAATATAAAGTGTGTTCCAAATGTTCTCCCCAACAAAATATAACGGCATTTGCAGTTATTCGCGAGCGCGGGTATAACGCCGGGTGTGAGAGTTGTTACTTATTGAGGGAAGTGAAGGAATTAACCATAAGTTTAGAGAGACACGTAGCATGGTACACTTCATCCTACATCACCATATTCTAACCAAGATTGGTATCGATTGGCATGAACCTCGAGTAATTGATGACGAGAGGGGGTTTGAGTCAGTAGATCGCTATTACATAGCTAATTCTGACATAAGTTGACCAAGCTCTACGGGATTCATGGGGATTTTTCCTACCTTCAGAACACAGGATTGGCATAAAGACATGGGATGAATATCAACATTACAATGACTCAATGAGTTAACATCCATCAAATATTAAGTTAATTATTAAAATATTGAATAAGAGGTCACAACTTACATCCTGATAGTCCCACTCCCCGCTGACAGTGACCACCTCCCGTGATGGGCCTCTTCCCTGTCAAATGTACAGCTAGGTCATAACGGGTTTTCAGATAAGCACTCGACCACAATCTCACCTTTCGAAATAAGGAGATATGTCTGCGAGTAGAAGAAGGTTGTGAGATGTGACACTGGACTGAACTTTACACTAATCCACTGAACCACTATTCCACCAACCCAATCAAACCCATTTTCCAAAAACCTGACACCGAACACAAAGCTGTAGGTAGCATAGCAAAGATATTAACTAGTCTTCTCGAGTTTTCCTAGAAAAGAAAAATACCAGGTGATACTTATTGGGAATATTGATATGTATACTTACGTAACTTTCGGAATCATCAGCTCTCTTGTACTGCATGCGAATTGGATCCTCAGGCCAAGTGACCTTACCGGGGAACCTGGAAGAGATGACATCAGTACAATTTACGCTCACGGACTAATAAACTGCATCAAAGTTCAGGATTACTTTCGAATTAATTGAATGGTCCTTTCCGAGTCCGTCAGTGTACAAATTTAAATTGAAACCTATAGTTTGGTTCGTTAATTTCATAACAGCGTAGTATAATATATTCAAGTGCACGCTTGTATACTAGAAAGGATCATTCAATTAATTCGAAAGTAATCCTGAACTTTTATGCAGCATTACTTTATGCATGCATTATTAATTAGTCCGTGAGTGTAAATTAACCACAGATAGATTATCTGTTAAATTAGCACACACTCATGTACCTAGTGTCGCTTTTTAGTTCTATGCAGTTTTTTTTTTTTTGAAGAAATAATGATTACTTGCAATGTGGGTTGCACATTACTAGTATTCTTGTTAACCCCTCCAACTAAGCGCGGAAAGAAGCGAAGTTCACATCCAAATATTTAAGCCAAGACAATCTTGTTTCGTATAAATTCGTCAGAAGAAATTGGAATGTCTATCTCTGAGATGACTCGTTTACAATTTTCGCAGTAATCGTTTGTGCACAGTGGGGATACGTCAGGGACGGGATGATAGAAGAGGTTGTAAGGTGATTTCGTTTTAGTTGGCGTTTTGTTTTTTATATGCGATTCGATTACAGAGTGTGGGATGCATAGACAGCCGTTATAGCTGCCTCCCCGTTCTGTGTAAAGTCAGCATTTGTAAGGGACCGACAGCTTTAAGCCCTCTCTACGACTGAGCAAGACTTTTTGCAGACTTCAAACAATCGCACGACATTATACAATCGGGCTGGCGATCTGGTACGAAAACTTTCTAAACAAATTAAAATAGTAAATTTTAAACTTTCGCGATTTACACACATAATTATATTGTAATACGGGACTTATCGCGCTAAAAAGGGGAAGGGGAAGGGGACAACCAAGACGCAGATATAAGAAAGGGACCATTAAAGTTGAAAGGCAGCCTGCATTCATGCCATACGTGAAGGGAGTGACGGACAAGGTCGGAGCTGTGTTACAAAAATACTCTATTAGGACAGTGTTCACCCCTTTATCGAAGGTAGCAGCGCAAATCCGTTCACCGAAAGATGTGATACCGTTTCAGACACCTGGTGTGTATAAAATTGATTGCAGCTGCGGAAAATCGTATATTGGACAAACAAAGCGCACAATCGCAGAAAGAGTCAAAGAACATATTGCAGCTGTAAAAAACCGCCAGGTTAATAAGTCCGCCATCGCCGAGCATTTGCTAGATTCGGGACCTAACCACTGGATTGAACTTCACGACCCTAAAATTCTCTCCACCAAACGTTACTATTACTCCCGTATTGTACGTGAAGCGGTTGAAATAAAAAAAACATCCGAATTTCAACTGGGAGGATGGTTTTAGATTGGCCACAACTTGGAACCCAGTGATTAGCAAGTGTTTCAGTCGAAGTTTAAATCAACAAAAATCTGCCGATGTCGTCAGTATTGTGTGTCGCAATGGCAACTCCGATCAAGATCAAATGAGGGTAGTTTGAAACTACTCTCAATAAAAACAATGCTGATACCCACAACTTCAGTCTTCTCGTGACCACGGTCAATGCAACTTGATCGATACGTCGAGGTAAATAAAATTATGTTTTTAGCGCGATAAGTCCCGTATTACAATATAATTATGTCAAATTAAAATAGTTTTTAAATGTGATCCTAGTAGGTATTCAGTTTATGAATTTATTGTTAGAAACGGGCATTTCACGTGACTTTCGTGATGTAGATTTAACCAGTTTGACGCAAAGGTGAGCTCTCCGGAAAAAGCTTCTGGGTGAAGGTAAAACAGTTGCTAGAGACAAATCAGGGCTTAAAGCAAAAAGTATTTTATACCCTATTTGATGCCCTAAAAGACAGAAAAAATAACTAACCAATATTCCTCAGGTATCGGCTCGATAACGGGATAGTCCAATGAGGTATGACTAGTGCAAGGCTTCAAGGGTTCCTCGGTGAGATCATCCACAACGTGCAGTTCCTGTCTGGCCCAGCTGTCCTTGGGCGAGGGTTCGGGAAGGATGTCGGCATTCCAGGATTCATCACGTTTTGGGATGTAGCAGGGAGGGTAGGCAGTGGGCTCTTCTCCGGGATCGTGGCGGTAAAAATGCCTGCAGACAATGTTGAGTGTTAACTCATCGATCATCATTTACATAATCTATACCATATTTATTTATTTATTTATTTATACTTTTGCACACACAAAAATTGTACACGGAGGACTTAATGCTAGAATAGCATTTTCTACCAGTCATCCTGGAGGTGCAGAAAAAATAGTGGCGGCGCAGTAAATTACAACAGAGAGAAAGCAAATTATTCCAAAAATTAATTTATAACATTTTAAAATAATTAATACATATGTTATAGATATATACAAACAGATACGAATAGATTAATATTTATACATATATATATATATATATATATATATATATATATATAAATTATATACGCATAATACAATATATACAATTACATAAAAAAGTAACTATGACAAATGCAGTAGAATATACATACTAACAAAAAGAGAAACTATGGGTAAATCTTCTTTAAAAAGTGCTCACGGGTTTTCATTTTAAAAACTTGTTTTGAGTTTACTTGCCTAACTTCCACAGGAAGTTCATTCCAAAGTTTTACAGCTTTGACAGAGAAAGAGTTTTCTAAAAAGGAAGAAGAGTGATAAGGAATAGATAGTATCAAATTGTCATCGGACCTCAGCTGACGCAAGCTATACCATATCCATATATGTAGCTGCTATTTGTGGCGAAGCTCTTGCTTACCTCTACGCTACGGTATGAGCAGTGAAGCTCTTATAACAAACCATAAAATTTACCAAATTTTCTTTAATTTATATACCTCGACCTCTCTCTGTCTAACTGTATCTGGATTGTGGCAATATTATAGCACTATTATTAATAGCATCACATCTTCACTTAACATCAAGTGAGATAGTGGACAGACGCTAGCTTATCCTACTTATATTATAAACGCGAAAGTTTGTAACAATATATGGATGTGACGTTTTCACGCAAAAGCTACTGAACCGATTGAGGTGAAATTTGGTTTGTAGATAGCCTAGGGTCTCGAATAACAAATAGGATATTTTTATTCTGATATTCCCACGGGAACTATGTCTACGCGGGTAAACCCGCGGGGCACAGCTAGTGGACTATAAAAAAATCCACTATGTCTACGCGAGTAAACCCGCGGGGCACAGCTAGTGGACTATAAAAAAATTCACTATGTCTACGCGGGTAAACCCGCGGGGCACAGCTAGTGGACTATAAGAAAATCCACTATGTCTACGCGGGTAAACCCGCGGGGCACAGCTAGTGGACTATAAAAAAATCCACTATGTCTACGCGGGTAAACCCGCGGGGCACAGCTAGTGGACTATACAAAATCCACTATGTCTACGCGGGTAAACCCGCGGGGCACAGCTAGTGGACTATAAAAAAATCCACTATGTCTACGCGGGTAAACCCGCGGGGCACAGCTAGTGGACTATAAAAAAATCCATACATATTGCAAAAAGTTTGGATTTTCTTCAGTCAGTTCTACCTGACAAAAGCCAATCTTGGATTCTGTTGTTTTTTTTTATTGCAAAAAAAACAAGCGTTCGACCAGTATCTCACCAGGGGCCTTATTCAGTATGACCATTTTAAAGTCTTACCGTGCCGTGTTACGTTATGTCCGCGTTATGGTATTCGCTATTCCAATTAAAACGCGGTAGGGTAAGGTTATGAGCGCGTTTTGAGCTGTTAAAATATCGTGACATATGAGGGCGTGTAACGCGCGCGTTTTGTATAATTTACCTATCGTGTGGCATACAGAATACAAATTTTCAGTAACGTAACGTAGCGCGTTAAGGAACGCGTTATCTCATTGGTCATACTGAATAAGGCCCCTGGTGTTAAGTCACGATACAGTCTAACATGGTATCGACTTGTGTCTGGAATTGGAAAACTATAATGCGGAGCGCTGGATCAACTGGAAAACTGTAATGCGGGGCGCTGGATCAACTGGAAAACTATAATGCGGGCGCTGGATCAACCGGAAAACTATAATGCGGGGCGCTGGATCAACTGGATGACGGACATGTTATGTGGATCTACTGTCTTAAACTCTCAACCCGTTGTCCACACTAAGAGTCAGTTCAGACCGCGACGCGACGCGACGCGGCGCGCACTTAGCATACGAGTAAAACAAAATATAAACTATACAAAAAGATTGGTACACATTTCATTGAGTTAATTTGGCGGCTTCAGGATGCGCCGCGCGGCGCAGCGGGAAACCGCGTGATAAAAAATTGAACTTTATTAACTACACAATTAGACAGATCGCGGCGCGGCACGACGCACCCTGAAGCCGCCGAATCAACTCAATGAAATATGTACCTATCTTGTTGTAGGTTCCCTATTGTTTTGCATAACATGTTTTGTCATAATATACTTTAGCATAATGTTGGTTCTCCTAAGAATATATTTAAGCATACATTAATTTGGCATAAAGTAATTAGGCATATTTTTCTTGACATAATTACTGATAGCATAAGCATTTGTGGTATAATATTCTAAAGAATAAAAATATAGTTCTATTTTATATTACTCTCGCGCTTCGCATCGCTTATCGTCGCGGTGTGAACTGACCCTTACTGACCCTTACTGACTGAGTCTCAACAGTGAAATTTCTTGTAGGTTTAACTATCATCTCTAGAACAGGTTTTACCTACAGGCAGCTCTAAAGCTGGTGATGGTTAACGTTTGCTGCGCGGTCGAGGTACATACCAGTTGATCAACTTAAGCCATGCCTGCGCCGCACAATAAACGGTGAAGGGAGCATTCTGCCGCTCCATGTAACGCTCGTAGCCGATCTTTAGTGCACTCTCTAATATCTCCTCTCGGATGTCCAGTATTAGGAGATCGTTCTCTTCCTTCTGCAGGATTTCAGCCCTTTCATGGAAAATATGGTTAATGAATGTAATGGTTAGGAAAAAGGTTTAGTAAGTAGGTAAGATCATCTTATATTAAACTAGTAGCCCGCCCCGGCTTCGCACGGGTAGAACATATATGCCTACAAAATTTGCATCAGTTTGTTGCATCGAATATAAAATATGAACATATTTAACAATCATCGTCATATTTCATCTAATTTACACAAAACCTTAACGAATTATGCACCTAAACCTTCCTCATAAACACTCTGGCTATTGGTGAAAACCGCATGATAATCCGTTCAGTAGCTATTGAGATTATTGCGAACAGACAGACAGACGCAGTGATGGACTTTGTTTTATACTTGCTTACGTAGTGATATTGGACGGCCCTTTTGGCGTAAAGGATAGTTACCCTGATTCCGTCCCGACGGTCGTTGGTTCTAATCCTAGCTATATACCTACCAATGAAAATTTTATGTGCATTCAAGAATCATGAGTTTTCGTACAGTGGTAGTGGGATCATTAATCTACCAAAAAGTAGCTTACCACCAAGGAGAACAACTGCCGCCGTAACCTTACGGCGTTCCCCGACGCAAAATGTAGGGGTAATATACGTTTAACGTGTGTATCTGTCTGTGTGTCTGTCTATAGCATCTTAGCACCTAACCGGATGAACCGATTTTGTTTTTACTATTGATAGTTTTTTTTTTGTTTGATAGATGTCTTCATCGAGTTTTCTTAGCTTTGATTCATGAAAATTCGTTCAATCGTTATAAAACTATGAGCTTTTTTATAGTTAATTGCGCTATGAAATCAACTTTCATAGGTCTGATCAATTCGAAAATCTTCTTCTTCAACGATATTGTAAGAACTTGGAAGCATTGACCTGATGCTGGGACATCTCCTGGACTCTACAGAATACTCAAATCCTCACCAACTTACAGCTCAGATTTTAAATGTCGTGTTTAGAGTCATTGGAATGCTTTTAATGAAATGATTATACATAGTTCAGTCGGGGTGGTTTTAAAATATTATATTATTATATATATATATATATATATATATATATATATATATATATATATATATATATATATATATATATATATATATGATGAATATTATTTTATACAATAGATCATATTATTATACTATATTGACTTCAAATTGATTGTGATCGGTGGGAATCTACAGCATAGCTAAGCTTATAATAATATTTTCTTAGTAACTATGACCTAATCTGTGGTTTCACTGCAAATATTTTATTAATTTTGCGATGCGTGTATGTGAAATTCGTGATATCTTCTAGAGTTTTCATTTGAATTATATACTGTAAAGGACAATTTTAATCTATAATATGTGGCCAAGCTAATTAACGTAATTATTTGGATAAGGATTAATACTATATACTTGAAAATAGCCTTGGAAGTTATGTAATATTTTTTAACAAAAATTTTAAGATTAAAATGGTTACTGTGAGTCAACCTTAAGAGATAGACATATGCTGTCGCGGACTTTTTTGTAGGTCTTATTAAGTTGTATGTTGGTTGATGTGGTGACCTTGTTGTCTTCGCAGGCAGAGTCGGGAGCGGGAGGCGGAGAAACAAACAACTCATTTGGAGTCTCAATAAAATCTCTGTTTATTTAATAAGTATTACCGCTTAAATACATTCCAATAGTGCTGATACGTAATTGAGCCAGTTTCGCACACAAAGACATTTTGCTATCGTTGCAACTTACCCCTACAATATTCCCCCCCTAAAAATAATACAAAAAAAAAATCTACAAAAACTTTATAAAACTGCATAGAATACTTATCGTAATTAACTAACCTAACACGATGTCCCTTGTTGCGCATCGACAGTCGTAGTTGCTAGGTCAGCAAATACCTCTGTCTTGACCTACTAGTTCAATTTACTCACGCTTCAATTTCGTAATCTACATTCAGCAAGTGAATATTCGGCTTTATTTATCAGCTACGCAATATTCTCTCGGGCGAATTCTTCATTTATCAGCGAAACTTCTTCAGCGTGTTATCTTGTACTCGTATCTTCATGGCCGACCGTGACAAAAATAACGCGTCCATCTGGTAGTACTCCTGTTCTTCCATCCTAGGCTCTTTCCATTTACTCCTCAGCCGTTACACGTCCGGAACATAGCGATACTGAGCAATCCTCTCCAAGTCTGCGCTCCACGTATGACCTTCCGTGTAACCTTCGATGATCCCAGTGCATCTTCTGGCTTCGGACATCTCAATGGTTTCCTGGTACACAAGCAGGATCGACAGCGCTGATAACCTCGAACTAGTGGCACTTGTAGCTCTCCTTAGCTCGGCTGGTTACTGACGTTATCACGTGACAAAGCAGCTTGATCTTCATTACACTTTGATGGTGAACCTTTCCTACGGACTTCCAACTTCCGAAGGCGAGTTTTTATAGTTGTCGGCAATAGATCAGCGATTGGGTACATGCTGGTCCTAACTCCTGAATTTTTCCTTCTTCGAACGGTTTGCGGTGCGGCGGCTATGCGTTCTTCTTTGTCTATGGGCGGTGCTCAGCGATAGCGATTATTGCGCGTGTGGTGTCTCGGCAACCTCTGGTGCAGTGCAGATCTAGTTGACGTTTTCAGGCGTTGCAGGTGGTAGTGATGACTCCATATTTTTAATTAATCTGGCTTCATCCTCGATGTGCGTGTTCGGGCTCCCCCGACAGAGATCAGCCCTGTCGGGGTCACCAATGTTGGCTGATGTGGTGACCTTGTTGTCTTCGCAGGCAAAGTCGGGAACGGGAGGCAGAGAAACAAACAACTCATTTGGAGTCTCAATAAAATCTCTGTTTATTTAATAAGTATTACCGCTTAAATACATTCCAATAGTGCTGATACGTAATTGCCCCAGTTTCGCACACAAAGACATTTTGCTATCGTTGCAACTTACCCCTACATGTACAACTCTTGCAAAGAAAGTATTCTTCTATCTATTTTCAATTAAGCAGCGTTCGTAAGAAACGTGTTTTTTCGACCGTTTTTTTGTCGACTTAGGTTGCAAATTAGGTCTCCATGAATGTACCTTTGATTTAAACGGGATAATATATAGCCTATTTTCATTCCGAAAGTCCATTCTATGTATTAGTGAAAGAATTTTTTAAATCGGTTCAGTAGTTTTTGAGCCAAATCATTACAAACATACAAAAATACAAATGTTCTCTCTTTATAATATTAGTACAGATGACGATGTTATTTCCAAATGCAATCGAGCTTATCTGGAAGTTGAAAACGGAAGATAAACTATGTGCTGGGTTAGTTCGATCTACATAACGCAAAATCGCGACAAGCGCAATCGCAGCTAAATAGTTTGAGGTGGGTCGTATGAGAAATGTGTATTGGATCCAGGTGTGGAGGAGAGGATCTAATGGTGGCTCCACATTCACGCCATGAATTCACGACACAAGTCGTGCTCTCCAATTTCACGGGATGTTCACATTCGTTCTTCAAATCCGCCGCGAAATGGACGTAGAACCTGCTGTAGCGTGTAAGCGTAGAAGCTGAGTGAACTGGCGCGGGGCCGAGAATGTGGATGTGTACGCCGCGCGAAGGGTGCGCGAATCCTTTGTCGCGGGACAAAATACCAATTCTGACCGGGGAACAGGTGTAAATACGCCCTAACCCCGCGTAAACCGTCCACATTCACCTTCACGCCTGTTTACGGAGCTTCACGCCACTAATGTGGAGCCACCATAAGAGAGGTATATCCCCCAAAGCATCTAAGTAATATGACAATGATTACATTTTAATAAAAGCTAATGCTTAATATGATGAGTTTTCTTGTGGGAGTGACTTTTTGCCCCCTCACAAAATACCTATGCCGTCCGGGGCGGGGTCTACCCCCTCTCTTGCTACGCCACTCAGGCGCGAGCGGTGCTAATGCAATTTGTTTACAGTTATTATTAACCGACTTCAAAAAAAGGAGGAGGTTTCTCAATTCGACCGTATATTTTTTTTTTTTTTTTTTTTTTTATGTTTGTTCGCGGATAACTTCGTCGTTTATGAACCGATTTCGATTATTCTTTTTTTGTTCGAAAGGAGATATCCCAAGTGTGGTCCCATGGTAATTTTATCGAGGTATAATAAGTATCTCCAGAGATATTGAGATAAACATCTCAAAATTGGTACTGAAAATGAATAGCGCGGCATTGAAGTCGGTTGTTTTTTAGTTTTTAAACGATATTATTTTACTCAGTGAATTTAGCCAGAGGCGCAGCTATAATACGTCCTATGCAGAAATACACTATAACACAAAAATTACGCCTTAGCGCCTGACTAAATAAGTCTACAATACCTTTCCTACTATTATGATTTTTCAAGGCGCTTAGAAGCATTATGGTGCAGCCCATGACCCCCAAACGAACGATACATAGTTCACATTGGTTCACATACCATAGCCCAATACAGAACCTCGCAAGTATCTAGTTTTGAGGTACACCTACCATGTCCTTTCAGGCACATCTTTCGGCAAAGCAAGAAGCGTCCTAGAATCATCTGAAACTTGCAGCTTTCGTCCTCGCCGCGATAGTTGAAATATGCTCGATTGAGCTAATAGCGTGCTATTCATGATTTCTATAATTATTTAGCTTTTAGCAGAACAAAGTTAAGTGATTTGTGCGAAAAAAGATTTCTATAAATGCATATATAAAAAAGACTTGGAAGTATTTGTTTACTTTACACTATCATAGACTATCAAATTCTGTCAGTTAGGGTACCGTTGAACTTGAACCAAAAAGATTTTTAAAACATTTTTTTATGAGAATGCTCCAGTTTGAATTTCAAAAAGTTTTTATCCAACTCCAATTTACTACGCAGTATTTCTATGCTCTACGTACCATATCTCCCTTTTTAGGGTTCCGTAGCCGAATGGCAAAAAACGGAACCCTTATAGATTCGTCATGTCTGTCTGTCTGTCCGTCCGTATGTCACAGTCATTTTATTCCGCAACTATTAGAACTATAGAATTGAAACTTGGTAGGTAGATGTATTCTGTAAACCGCTTTCCTATTTTTATACAAAAATAAAAAATATAAAAGCTTAAGGGGGGGCATCCCATACATGGAACAAAAACAAAACCAAATATTTTCTTCAAACCTATACGTGTAGAAATAGGTCTTGAAATTGACATTAAGGTTCCCAAAACCATTTTTTCTCAAAGTCAATCATTTGAAAGATAGGCGCGTCTAAAGTAGTAGAATGTGAATGAATGTGATGAATGTGAAAAATGATAGGTAATAACGTGTTTCAGGCTTTTTTTAAATTTAACCCCTGAGAGTATCTTGTTTCTCCATACGAAATTTAAACCCCCGTTTTTATCCCCTTCAGGGGTGATTTTAGAAAATCCACTCTTAACAGATACTAACGTCATAATAACTATCTGCATGCCAAATTTCAGCGCAATCCAAAACAATATTGGTTTTCACACTTTGTTACCCTATTTCACCTCTCAGGGGTTGAATTTCAAAAAGCCTGAAACACTTTATTATTTATTAATTTACTGAAGCACTTGTGTGAAATTCGAATAGAATAAACTATCTAATCTTGTTTTTCCATACAAACTTTGAACCCCCGTTTCATCCCCTTAAGGGGTGAATTTGCATGCCAAATTTCAGCGCAATCCGAAACAATATTGATTTTCAGACTTTGTTACCCCATTTCACACTCTTAGGGGTGGAATTTCAAAAAAGACTATGAAAGACGAATTTACTTATTTTTTTACTGAAGCACTTGTGTGAAGTTTCGAATAGAAAATACTATCTAATCTTGTTTCTCCATATAAACTTTGAACCCCCATTTCATCCCCTTAAACTGGTGAATTTTAGAAAATCATTTTCAGAGAAAACTTACGTCGTAATAACTACCTGCATGCCAAATTTCAGCGCAACCCGAAACAATATTGGTTTTCAGACTTTGTTACTCCATTTCACCCTCTTAGGGGTGGAATTTTGAAAAAGCCTAAAACACGTATTTCCTTTTTTTTTTTATTGAAGCACTTGTGTTAAATTTCGCATAGAAAAGACTATCTTATCTTGTTTTTCCATACAAACTTTGAACCCCCATTTCATCCCCTAAAGGGGTGAATTTGGGAAAATCCTTTCTTAGTACACCCTTACGTACTAAGACAAATATACCCTCCAAATTTTAAGTCTCTACGACTAGCGGTTTAGGCTGTGCGTCTGTCAGTCAGTCAGTATGTCAGTATGTCAGGACAAAGATTCTTATAGTATTAGATGGAAGATGGACTTTCGGAATGAAAATAGGCTATATATTATCCCATTTAAATTAAGGTGGTTGCTCGTCGTCAGCTAACCACAACAGAGCCAATAGATAGCGCTGGCTTATTTGATGAATTTAATTTTTTAATGACTGAAATAGTATTTGGTAAATAAACAATATTGATTTTGCGAGTAAAGCGTATACATTTTAATTTATTATTATATTTTAATATTTGTAAATGAGTAAAGTAGCCGATTGATAAGGGCTATGGGTTAGAGCGCAACAGGGACCGGGTTCGAACCCTTCCACATAATCTTACTTTTTATCGTTTTCCATTCCGAACATTACATTTTTATTTCTTCTTATATAATTTACTGTCGACATTACTCTCGCTAATAACAGAATACCAAATATGATATAGATTTGCACTACTTTTTGATGTGAACTGGTAGTACTCTTACTAACGCTATTGGGTGATTTTGAGTCCACGATGTTCAACGGATATTTTGTTGCTGGATGCGTCTGTAGATCCCAAAGTGAAGCGACCAGGGTACACTAGTTGTGCTTAGCGGCTTTACCCATAATCTAACAGGAACTGGCTGAACTGCTATTTGCGATAAAATGTAGCCTATGTAGGATATGGATGAGTCGGATAATAAATCAAGCTACTCTTGTCATGTGACTGCGACAGCGAGAAGAAGGCATTAGCTGATTATAAATTACAGACAAAATAATAAAAAGTAGGTCATATATAAAGTATATTAATTTACTTACATACGCATACTTTCCTCTTTTATTCGTGTATAATATTTTATTTTCATTTGCAACATATTTATATAAAAATAATAAATAGATATTATTAAAATCCTAAACAGGGGCGCAGGGCACAAGTTACTGGTAGTTAGAGCTGCAGAGTGAGGAGTTCTGCCTGACAATATGTGCCGTGTCCAGGATGACTGCCTGCTGTGTCTATACCTTGACCAAACGTCTAGCGAGAGCCTCTAGAGATGTTGATCAAGGCTATTCGCTTATAGTCCTCTCCGTAAATGATAATAGAACGGTCCTAAAAGAGCTATGCATGACCATTTTCGAGAACTGGCGCTGGTATCATCCTCATCATCATCACAATCAGCCGGTACCAGTCCACTGGTGGAGATAGGCCTCTCCCAAGTCATTTTCCACCGCTTTAGTATTATAGTAGAATACCGTAACCCTAGTGCTTCACAAAGGGAGACCAACCATTCCAAGGCGGTGTGGAGTTCTTAGTACACAAGGTCCTCTCTGACAATGTCTTAGAAATCTCCAGTGTGTCGACAAGGGTAGCGTATCTTGTGATCAAACTCGCCGAGAGGTAGCTTCAGGTTATCC
This sequence comes from Cabera pusaria, assembly GCA_954871355.1. NCBI lineage: Eukaryota > Metazoa > Arthropoda > Insecta > Lepidoptera > Geometridae > Cabera > Cabera pusaria. The sequence goes on along the minus strand of OX940901.1, from coordinate 24,964,117 downwards.
AAATATACGCACCGACTTCAGCACTCCCGGACGATGAAGTGGAGGAAATGTACGAGGATATTTCCAAGGTCTTGTACACTACCTAAAAGGCCCACTTCAACGTTGTCATGGGAGATCTTAACGCTAAAGTGGGAGTACAAACAAGCGGCGAATTGGTAGTAAGACCACACGGATTTGGAAGCAGGATCTAGGAGGGCAAATGCTCGTCAACTTCCTCTAGAAAGAAGGGGTTTTTTCTGATGAATTCCTTCTTTCAGAAAGACCATCGGCGGAAGTAGACGTTTCAAAGCCCTAATTATATGACCAAAAACTGGCCAACTGCAAGTCGAACTCACTCTCGTATGGTATATATATACTGTGTTACGGAAGTTACACAGTAGAGTAATTTTTTATACAGAATTTTCGCCACCAAAAAATTAACTTTGTTTTTCATAGTGTTTGTATGAAAAGTTATATTTGCGGTTGCTATATCTCAAAAACTGCTGACTATATCTAGTTCAAACCAATTTTCGTTGAAAGTGCTTACTGAGATCTACAGCATATATATTTTTTTGATTTTTCACTCCCTTATTTTTAGAGTTAGACGAGGGGGGGGGGGGCACATATATAACCACTTTAGAAGTGACTATACTAACTACTGACTAACCCCAATTTCATTTTTCAAAGACCTATCTATAGACCCCGCACGTAGGTATAGGTTTGATGAAACATTTTTATTTTAGTTTCAGTTCCATGTAAAGCGGTTCACAGAATTCACCAATCTGCCAAGTTCCAATTATGTAGTCTAAATAGTTTCGGAATAAAGTGGCTGTGACATACGGGCGGACGGACAGACAGACAGACATGATGAAACTATAAGGCTTCCGTTTTTTCCCATACGGTTACGGAACCGTAAAAATGAGATTGATTTCATTATGACGGACAAGAAGCGTATATTTAGAGATGTCACAGTGATCAGGATCACTAGGATCAACACCGGTAGTGTTCACCGACTGGTCTTTTCAATGCCCTTATCCCAAAGCCTCAAGACGAAAGTCTTTAACGAGTGCGTCCTACCTGTTAATACTTATTCGAAAAGCCGTCAGAGAACCAAAGTTATCGACATATCTCAAAGGATTAGCTAGCTGAATTGGCAGTGGGCTGGTCACAACTGTCGTAGAACCGATATCCGTTGGGGCATAGAAAAGATAATAATACTACGTATAGAACGGACACTCTGTTCCCCCCACCAATTCCGGGCTTCCTCACCCCGCCACCGCTCTGGAGCTGTCGAGGAGCTGCGCTGAGCAAAGACGCCACACGCGTACGACTATAGAACAATTACTACTCACGGAGAGAAGAACATCAACTTCATACATTTATGTACGTAGGTATATAATAAACACTTAATTATATTATTAGTATACCTACCTACATATTCGTATTTTAGAATTCATTTTCATAAATGAAACAACGATATATATACTCGTGCGTAAATAACGCTTAAATTGTAAAATATTTTAAAAAAATTCACGTTTAAACATTTTTATAACACAGCAATTGGGAACTTGATGTAGGTACGTAGTATTTATATTCTCTTTACTTGATGTCGCTCTAACGTGCGAGCAAGACACACGACATTGTTTCGTACAGCTCTGGCTGGCCGCCCAACACAGAATAAAAAATAGTTACTGTGGTGCAGTTTGTTCTATGCAAGTCGACTGGACCTGGAGATGATGGTTTACGAAATAGCGACTAATATTTTTAGTGTCAAAAGCTTTTTGGGTAAGTGTACAAAAAAAAATCATACGGTCAGTACGTAGTACGTATGTACGAAGTAACTATTATATAATCTGTGATACGGTGATTACCGGCGACAACCTTAGACATCACGCACACAAATGCACGTATAGAAAAACGACCCGTGTGTAGTGTCTGTGTCGGTGTCACAGTGTCGGTCGTTAAAACGCTAGTTTGTATGGAGATTTAGCGAGTGTCCGGGGTGTGGTTGGGGTATAAATGTTTTAGAGTGGAGACCACGACTCGGTAAACGTACTAAAAGGATCTTTTTTGCAATCTTTTTAGGGTTCCGTAGGCTTGACAAGAAACCCTTATAGTTTCGTCATGTCCGTCTGTCTGTCTGTCTATCTGTCTGTCTGTCTGTCCGAGGTTTTACTAAGAGACCGTTAATACTAGAAAGCGTCCCCCCCCCCCCCCTAAAAGCTAAACTGCTGGCCTGAAAAATCTAGAAAAATTCGTGATAATAGTGCATTTCATGAACTTTAACGAAAAATTATAACGGTTAAGATAACTTTATTACTTCAGCAGTAATAGTCGTTGAACTTGGGTGTTGGATAATTTTGTACCAAATACGAAGACGAAGTACCAAGTTGCTTGTTTTTAACTGGTAAAGAGTTGCATTGAATAACGGGCTACTACGGAACCCTACACTGCGCGTGGCCAGACACGCACTTGGCCGGTTTTTAATGTACGTTAACCGATTGCTCGAAGATGTTTGAACCGATTTGGAAAATTATTTTTTGTTTCTAAGGCAGGTGATCCCAACTAAAAGAACCAACTTCAAATGCCGCGCTATTAATTTTCACTACCAAGTTTGAGGTGTTTATGTTCATATCTCTGGAGATACTTAAGAAAAAATAAAGAATCAAAATCGGTTCACAAACGACGAAGTTATCCGTGAACAAACATAATATATATACAGTGTGGAAATTAAACTCAGGCCCTGGAGGGAAACTACTTTAAATCCTTAAGCTAGCTCATTTTACTTAAAGGAGACATTCCTTTATATTTGAAAAGAAACAAATCTGCATTAAAAGATTTTTTTAAACTCGCTTGCTTCGCCCGGGACTCGAACCAACTAAAATTTTTAAAAAATAAACACTCTTTATTTTATTATACTAATCGGTAGTATTAATATTCAGGATAAAGTTTCTCTAAAAAATGTTTGGTTACTGTTCACTTTTAACAAGTAAAAGACACGTAACAGTTCTGTTATCTCTCCAACACTCAAAGACTTCGTATGAAGTACACGCTAGCATGGTTGTTTTGATGCACATTTACGAAGGACATCTGAATGCAGCAAAATACATTGAAATATTGAGAGAGCCAGAAGAGGAACGAAATAATATCATTTTTCAACAAGATGGTGCACCTGCCCACAACAGCAGAATTGCCAGGGCATACCTTAATGAAAATTTCAATGCCTGGATAGGTACAAACGGGACGATTAGATGGCCTGCAAGAAGTCCAGACCTGACGCCCATGGACTTCTTTTTATGGGGTCATGTAAAAAATGTTGTTTATGAAACTTGCTATGAAACCGTTCAAGGATTGCGATAGAAAATGTTATTAGGGGCATACACCACAACACTTTGCTGAAGGCTACAAGAAATGAATTTCAACGGCGACTAATGTTGTGTAGCCGGAACGACGGGGCTCATTTCGAACAATTTATCAGTTAAATAATTTAAGTGTTACAAAATTGATAGTAAAATAAAGTTGATGTTAGATTTAACGATTATTTTTATTTTTAAGACCTAATGTTTGTTAGAGAAACTTTATCCTGAATATTAATACTACCGATTAGTATAGTAAAATAAAGAGTGTTTATTTATTTTAATTTTAGTTGGTTCGAGTCCCGGGTGAAGCAAGCGAGTTTTAAAAAATCTTTTAATGCAATTTGTTTCTTTTCAAAAATAAAGGAATGTCTCCTTTAAGTAAAATGAGGTAGCTTAAGGATTTAAAGTAGTTTCCCTCCAGGGCCTGAGTTTAATTTCCACAGTGTATATATATATATATATATAAACGGTTAAATTTAGATTCCCATTCTAGGCCTAGCGTGCTTACCATCTTCGTCCGCATCATCACTTACCAACAGGTAGAGGTGAAACGCTAGACTATAAGCCTAAGATATTAAAAAAAAAGAAACCTCCTTTTTTTGAAGTCGGTTTAATAAACCAATCGAAACTGAAGACATTGTGCAGCACGCGACATAAAACAGATTTTTATTTGATTTTGAGTTTGTTAGAGCCTAACCTAACCGATAAACCGACGAAATATTTGAAGACCACAAACTACAATTAATGAAAACTTGAGAGTCCTGAAAAAGCGGCGACAGCGAACGCACGATTTGGCAACGTCCCACAATCGCGATAATACACACTAATGAGCTTAGTGTATGACACTGTAATCACTTCACTCACATATTGACAAAAATGAATTAAAATCTCGATCTTAGTTTTCATAATATTTAATCAAATTATGTAGTAAAATATGATTTCGCGTATGTTAAGAGTTGTATAAAGGCTAATAGATGTGATTTCCTTGCAATTTTTCGATCCATTCACTCGTATTTGTAAATATACTTATGTATGGAAATCGAACCACCTTAAAGGTACATTCGTCACATGAATAAGGAAGAAACAGAGACTAAGCTTCATACAACTGCGCTGTGATGATGACGTAGACGCACGGGAGTGCGTGAGCACTAGCGGCCTGTGTGCCGCCTGTCACGTACGGAGTAAAACTGGTTTATAGTGGCTCAGCGGGTGCTTTAACTCAGGGCTGTCGCTCGCGAAGCGCCCCGTTATATTATACTATTTTTCATAAGATCAGCTTATTGCTTCCTGTTCGAAAAGTGATGTTGGTTCCGCGATAAGTGCGCGCAAAGTAGGTCTTTTCCGCCCTAGGGTGGGAAAGTGATTTTTGATTTTTTTTGGCTTATGACTGTTCTTTTATTCATTTATATTACTTAAGACATTTCATAACATTACATGACATTTCGTGATATTTCATGAAATTTCGTGACATATCATGACATAAAATGACATTTTATGAAATTTTGTGACATTACATGACATTTAGTTACTTTTCATGACATTTCGTGATATTTCGTGACATGTCGTGACATTTCGTGACATTGAATTATATTTCATGACATTTCGCGACATACCATGACATTTAATGAAATTTCATGACATTTAGTTAGGGTCGCAAATCTGGTGTGATAGGTGACACGCGTGTTTTAGAAAATATTTTAAATTTAGAGCTAATCGGCAACATTTTCATATTGTTCTGAGTGCAGGAATATTCTGTGTCGGTGTCGGTGAGTTTTTAGCACTAACACTTTCTAATTTTGGGGGAAATGGACTCCATTTCCCCCGATCCCCCTGACCCGCCGGACGGCGATGTTGCGCCCGTGGATGTATCGCCGGACAATGGCGGTACATCCATGGAGGTAGTGCCGGATGCGTCCCCGTGGGTCCCTGCCCAACCACCCAATAGTAAAAAAAGACAAAGAGAAGTGTCTGACCAGGAAACTGGTCCGGCCAAAAAAACGATTGTAGACAAGGAACTAGCGACAGCATCCATTCAAACAGTTTTTACTGTTCCCGAAATATCCATCCTCGGCATAAGACAGTACGAGGACTGTGATTCTGGTCCATACATTGTCCATGTTTCACGTGCAGACCCTGACCCAGCCTCAGGCATCACAATTAGACCTATTAAATTTGGCCAATTCTTATTTAACAACAAAATTGAAAACATCTGTCAAGATCAGAAACAGGTGTCAAGAAGGTTGGCAGAAATAAAATAGCAATTTCTTTCAAATCTGCTATGGGAGCAAACAATTTTATGGAAAACCCAAAGCTTAAACACTACAAATACGAAGCCTCTATCCCTACATACAACGTCACACGGATGGGTCTGGTGAGAGGAGTCCCTGTGGAATGGTCCATGGAGGAGTTTGTGGAGTCAGTTAGGATCCCTGGCTATGGCATTAGAGTAGCGAAAGGTAAAAGAAGGAAACTAAATTAAATGGTAGGCTACTCAGACAGTTGTCCCGACGTTTAGAGGGCAACAACTACCTACAAGAGTGTATACGTATTATTCATTATTACCTGTAGAGACCTACCACTTCCCAACAATCCAATGTATGATCTGTTGTCGATTTGGCCACATCAAGGCACAATGCAGATCTAACCCAAGATGCTACAGATGTGCTCAACCCCACTGCGGTGACGGATGTGCCATCCCAGAACAGGAGGCTTCATGCCTCTACTGTTCGGGGCGACACTTCTCAACAAATAGGTCCTGTCCGGAGCAAGAAAGGCAAAAATCTATTAAGATAATACTGTCTAGAGATGGATTATCTTACGAAGAGGCGTCTAACCAGATGCCCAAGTCCACCAGAGCTTTTAATAATATTGTAAGAGACTCACCCCAAAACCCTGAGATACTTTTCCAAAATGCACATAACCCTACACCGACCCCACACCAATCCTATAAAAAAACAACTTATCATATTCCATCTTCTAGAATTCTTCGGGAGAAGCCATATGATAGAATAGCCCACAACTCCTTAATCGCTGAACCCCTCCCCCCCCCCCCCCCAACAATCCCAAATGGGCATTGCCTCCAAATGTCACAACAAAGTCTCCCCCCTCAAAACGAAACTCAGGATCAGCTGTTCATACAGCTTATCACTATAATAATCGACCTACTAACAAAGAACAACCATAACTTACCGTCCAACGTTGCCCATATGATCACCCAACTCTCCTCTATACTATCCCATAAATATGGATCAGTCCACTCGACTAATCCAGTGGAACTGCAAAAGTCTCCGTCCAAAGACACATGAACTTTACCACCTTATCAAACAATTTTCGCCCGTCCTGGTGGCTGTATCATTATCGAGTGTCGGGATTCTCCTGCCTTCGGGATGACCGCCGGGACGGGTATGCAGGATGTGCGATACTGGTCAAGCGTAGCTTGACCTTTTCGCAAATAAGCCTGCCCTCTCACAGCTCTGACATCAATGCTGTTGGTGTTAGAGCATTTAATATTTCCTATTTATCTATATACATTCCCCATCCTCATTCCTCTTTATTCCAGATATCCTTCGCATCTTCTCCTCCATCCCACCTCCGATCATAGTAATGGGCGACTTTAATGCTCATCATACTTCCTGGGGTTCGGCTACTTGTGATATGTTCGGATACTCACTTTTAGAAGCTATGGATGAGGTCAACCTATGTGTTATCAACGATGGTTCGCCAACTCGCAGAGTACTCCCAACACAAAACCCTAAAAGTGCAGTTGATCTGACTATCTGCTCCACTTCCCCTCTTCAATTCTTTCCTGGGAAATACTACCTCTATCATATGGCAGCGACCACTACCCCATCATTGTTAAGCTCCCTCATAGATCACCTCCTCTGAACCATCCTCAATCCCTCCTTAAAAACTTTTTTTTACTTTCGGGGGCTGACTGGAAATCATTCTCGTCATCCCTAGATAGTAAAATTATTTCCCTCCCCAACCCCCCCCCCCCACTGATCCCATTTCTTGCTACAATGAGATAACCAGATGTATTATAAAAACAGCAAATGAAACTATCCCCCTAAAAAAACAAAAACGTATACCATCCTCCCCACCCTGGTGGGACCAAGAGTGCTCTATCAAAGTAAGGCACCGAAATGAAACAGAACCCTTACCACTAAGAAGAGACTGGGATGGACCAATTACTGTGAAAGCCTATCACCAGATACTCCACCTTCTATTATATGGAGACAAATACGCAGGTTCAGAGGTTATTATAACTATAAGAATACCACTTCAAATGACCCCTCAACATGGTTAGAATCATTTTCCAATAACCTTGCCCCACCTTTTGTCCACATGATCCTTTCTTTCAACATACCCAATCACATCACTCCCTGTAGCTTAGATTCAATAGATAGACTATACTCGTTTGAAGAATTAGAGTTGGTACTGGATGGACTGGAGGACTCCGCTCCAGGGCTAGACGGTATCACTTATTACTTCATTACAAAATCCTCATTAAATACTAAGAAATACCTCCTATCCTTGATCAACCTGTTCTATGTAAATGGTAACATCCCAGATCAATGGAATTCTCAAATAATAATCCCTATATTGAAGTCTGGCAAAAACCCCTCAAACCAAAATTCCTACAGATCCATCGCTCTATCATGTGTCCTAGGTAAAATTACCGAACACATCATAAAAAATAGACTAGAATGGTATGTAGAAAAAGAAGGCATCATAGCGAACTCACAATTTGGTTTCAGAAAAAACTTGAGCACTATAGATAGACTTGCGATAATTACAACGGAGATACGTAGAGCATTTGATGACAAGGAATACCTCACAGGAGTCTTCCTTGATATCGAAGCAGCCTACGATAATATGTGTCTTCCAGTGCTCAGAAACAAAATGTTACAGCTGAGTCTGCCTGAGAGGATAATTCGCATTATGTTTTGTTATCTAGCGCAAAGAACTGTCATAATAAAATACCCAGGATGCAAATCTTCCCCCCAAGACGGTATGGAAAGGTCTACCGCAAGGCTCTGTCCTAAGTCCTCTCCTTTATAACATATACACCTATGACCTAGAACTTTCTGTAAACCCCTTTTGCGAAATACTTCAATATGCTGATGACTTGGCCATATATTGTACAACGAAAACAGCTATTGAAGCAGAAAACCGTGTAAACAAAGCTCTGAAGTACTTGGACAACTGGTTGTTTGACCATGGACTCTCATTGTCAGCCTCGAAAAGAAAATTTGTAGCCTTCACCAAAAAACGTAATATTCTTATTTTGAACCTCAAAATTCACAATGAAGACATTTCACAGGAAAACTCAGCTAAATTCCTTGGTGTATGGCTAGATACAAGACTAACTGGAGTCCAACATTTTAATTACATTACTGGTAAATGTGAGAGAAATGTTAATATTCTACGTGCACTATCTGGTGCATGGTGGGGATCACACCCTTTCTGCCAAAAAATACTATATAACGCTATCATCCGCAGCCACTTAGATTATTCCTCATTTTTACTAGACCCCTGCAATAAATCTGGACTTGATAAGCTATCAAAAATACAATCCAAATGCCTGCGCATCATACTAGGGGCAATGAAATCATCCCCAATAAACGCCATGCAAGTAGAATGTACAGAAACCCCCCTTCACCTCCGTAGGCAGTATCTCTCAGACAAATTTATCTTCAAATTACTACAAAGCACTAGTCACCCACTTAAAAGAAAGCTCGAAATATGTTACAGAAAAACTATATCTCATGGACCTAAACCCGAAGAAAGCCTCCCTTGCATCATTCGTAGCTACATAAAATTCATTCAAATTAATAATCCTGTTGCCCAATTTCCATTGAATCCCCTATTTGCTACCAACTATTTGGCCCTAATTTTACAACCCAAAATAATTCTTAACTTTGGGATAGTTAAATCCACTGAAGACCCATCCTCCAAGTTTTACAGCATCATCGACATGCACTGGCATGGTTGGCTCACTATCTTTACAGACGCATCGAAACCAACAAGAGACACAAATGTTGGTGCAGCAGTTTGGCTACCCAGATATAAAATTATCCTTGCCCACAAATGCCCTCCTGAAACATCGGTATTTACAGGGGAAGCCATTGCCATTCTGGAATCAATTCTATATGTCCATTCCCACAGAATTATTAAGGCTCTGATATTTACGGATTGTAAAAGCTGTCTCCAAGCTATTTATTTATTTATTTATTTATTTGGTTTGCCAACAGATGACACACATTACATTACAGTATATTAAATCTAGGTATTATAGATTACGTGCGCACCCAATTACAGGCAAACACAGCATGCACGCATTATATAAAGTTAAAATGGGTAACTGCTTAGATACCAAATAGTAAGTAATACAAAATATTATGAAAAACAAAAATTTATGTTAACTGCATATTAGGATAGGGATATAGGTAACCAGGCTTAAATATGTTTTGCTAAGCTAAAACAAGGACTGGGTAAAGGAATAATGAAGTGGTAGGTTTACATAGTTACATTGGTTTACATAAGTATGAAAAGGGAATTAGGTGGACTCATACAAGTCCTGTAACATAACACGGCGGATTTTATATAGACTATCAGATTGTATGTCAATATTGTCATAATGGTTGCATATTTTGCAAATGCGTGGAATAGGGGAGTTTGCACCTAATACTGTCCGTCTTAGTGGAGGAGCCAAGGGAGTGATTCTTGAACGAGGATAATGGTATGGAACTCTGAAATGAATATTTTCTAGAAGTGCAGGGCAGTCTATGTGGTTTCTTACAATTTTAACCAAGAAGATTAAATCTATGTACTCTCTTCGTTTTTCTAATGTTTTTAATTTAAAATAACTGAGCCTGTCGTTATACGATACTGATTTACGTGCAAACTTAGTGAACCGAGACAGGTGCCAAACAAAACGTTTTTGTATTCTCTCGATTCTGAGACTGTGCGTGGCGTAGTGTGGTCGCCAAACTACACTACAATACTCAAGAATACTACGAACTAAACAATTATAAAGAACTTTTTTAGTTGAAGGTTTGCGAAATATATTACCGTTTCTTAAAATAAATCCTAACATTTTGGAAGCTTTTTTGACAATATGCTCTATATGTGGCACAAAAGTGAGTTTTTTATCTAATAAGACTCCCAAATCTTTTATTACTTCAACTTCTTTTACCTCATCATGTGAAATAAAGTATCTTGAAGGTAATATGTGTAACTTTCTTGAAAATTTAATATGGAAACATTTATTACAATTAAGAGTCATTTCATTATCGCAACACCATTTATAAAGTCTGTCTAAATCATTTTGAAGAAGATTGATATCTATGGGAGTTGAAATGCGTCTAGCAAATTTGAGATCATCAGCATACAAATAGGGAGTTGAGTTGGAAAAGCAATCGGTTATGTCATTAATAAAAATGTTGAAAAGAATAGGTCCTAAATGTGAGCCCTGAGGTACTCCGGAAGCTATTTCCGTTAAGTTGGAAGTATACCCACACATTACGACAAAGAAATGTCTATTACTAAGATAGGATTGTAGCCATGCTAACAAATTTCCTGCAAAACCATAATTGAAAAGCTTAGCAAGCAGCACCCTGTGAGATACGCGATCAAATGCCTTACTTAAGTCAGTATATATAACGTCAACTTGACTGTTTATCAATAGACTCAGCTAGCATTTCTGTAAAACATACTAAATTCGTGGAAGTTGAGCGAGCGGAGACGAAACCATGTTGGTGAGGAGTGAGATTCTGTTTAAAATGAGATTGAATAATAGGACAGATTAAAGATTCGAAAATTTTCGCAAATGTGCTGAGAAAAGATATTGGCCTGTAGTTATTAACTAATGAATCATGGCCACTCTTAAATACAGGAACCACCTTAGCAATCTTCCAAGGATCAGGGAAAATACCTGTTTTTAACGATTTATTAAATATTTTGTGTAATGGAATTGCAAGGTTGTGATTACATTTTGTTATAAAAAAAGCCAACCAGTTTAAAACCAAGATTAAATTCCCTATAATATTAAAAATAAGAGAAGCCCTCCTTCAATGCCAACAAGATGATCTCAATGTGGTACTAGCCTGGATCCCTGGCCACATGGGAATCTCGGGCAATGAAACTGCCGACTCTTGTGCAAAACAAGCAGCCACAACTGGTAGTATGGACTACTATAAAAATAACTGCCATGACCTAGCCAGTATATGTCAGTTGGAACTACATAAGAATTGGGAGGCCCTGTGGCAAAAATCTAAAATCAGTAAAGGAAAGCACTATGGTTCCATCCAAAATGATATACCTACTAAACCATGGTTTTTTAAGTTAAAAAAACTTAACAAAAAACTAACTCAATAATTTGTCGACTGAGGTTGGGTCACGTTTGCTCGCCTGTCTTTCTAGCCAAAATTAGAATCAGAGATAATTCAATCTGTGAATGTGGTCTAGAGCAAGGAGATCTAGATCACATCTTTTTCAATTGCTCAAAGCTGCGCTATTCTCTGTATAATAGTCTACCTCCTGAAATACCCCGTCCCAAAAACCTGATTTCCCTCCTACCCCTTGTCTCCACCCCTTTTATCGTTATTATTTCTAACTTTATTATGGTTAACAAAATAAAATTATAAAGTATATACAATATTTTTAATTACATTATTCTATTAAGTATTTATAATGTTTATTCTATAACTGCGTTGTTTTGTGTTGTCCCTAAATGTTTCTTTCCAGAACTCAGACAAGTATAACCGATCAATACCAGCACACCGGGCAAACTCCTACGCTTGTTGTCTACTCTATACACACGACATTGGCAAAATTGTGGTAACACTGCAAAAGCCACCAAAGAAAAAGTTGAAGTTGAAGTTGACATTTAGTTACGTTTCATGACATTTCATGACATTGAATTATGTATTATGACATTTCGTGACATTTCATGACATTTTGTGGCATTTCGTGACATTTTGTGACATAAAATAACATTTTATGAAATTTCGTAACATTTCATGAAATTTCATGACTTTTGTGACATGTCATAACATTTATAACATTTCGTGACATTATATGCCATTGAATTATATTTCATGACATTTATGACACTTTACGACATTTAATGACATTTCGTGACATTTCATGACATTTCATGAAATGACATTTCGTGACATTTCTTGACATATGACATTAAATGACATTTCGTGACATCTCATGATCATGATCGACATACCAAGCAACGTATAAAAGCCATGAGAAGAAGAAGAAGAAGATCGACATACATCGTTGTCGACAATGATGAAGCTTGAAAAATAAAAAAGCAGGTGATGTTTACCTGAAGGAGGATTTTGTGACGATGAAGATTGACTTGTTTTTTTTGTACCACACAAGTACAAGAATAGGTAAACATTTTTTCCGTTCCTTAGAAGGTTTGTCTCTGTACCTTCTTTACTCGTGTGCATTCGTGGAGACCTAATTTGCAACCTAAGCTGACAAAAAACGGTCGAAAAAGCACGTTTCTTACGAACGCTGCTCAATTGAAAATAGATAGAGGAATATTTTCTATGGAAGAGTTTTACAACTTAATAAGACCTACAAAAAAGTTAAATAAATATGCATTTTATTTTATTTTATTTTATAAAATGTCAAACATAATTTGATTAATATAAAGCAATTTGAATTATCTCTGTTGTATTAACTCTTTCGGGATTAAGATAACGGATATAGGGATTACTCTCCTAGGTAACTGTGTAGCTAACGCAGGGTCACAGATTATATAATAGTTACTACGTAAGGGTTAGTTAGCTGGTATTGTTTCTGTACACACTCGCCGAGACACACCAAGACAGGCCGAGAACGAGTATGTAGACGGTGCATTCGCCTTGTCTCGCTCTCTCGTGCCTCGCCTCGGTCGGTCTCGGTCACTGGTCGGTTTTTGCGCCCGAGTCAAAGGGTCAAAAGGAGAAAAAACGAGTGTGTACACGTATGCTCTCGCCAAGAACATCATCGGCCGAGACTCTCGACACAGATTATATAATAGTTACTACGTAACTCTCGATGAGAGGCTCTCGACGAGTGTGTACAGCCGCCATTAGTATTTTGATAATAGTCTGTAACCGAGAACTTACTTCTTACTTACATCAGTTACAAAAAAAAATGTAATCGAAAACAAAAAGTGGCCAGAAACCGTTTGTTTTGACTTTTGAATAATTTGACAGATGTTTGAAAAAGTGACAAAACAAAGCAACAGAAAGATTAAAAACTTGGATTTCTTTTCGAAAATATTTAAATACGTGCCATACAATGAACAATTACAATAATCTAAAGTGCATTCTTTATTTATAACTAAATGATGAGTGCTTATTCTAGTGATTTGGATATAATTACCAAGTTGTGATAATGTATACCTTGAAGGGTATTTTTCCTGAGCCAAGTGAGTAGTAGTTAGATTTGATTAGAGAGTGACAAAGAACATTCAATTTTGTATTACTTATCTGAAAAACTTATAATATTTCAGAAAAAGAACAGAAAAAAAACTTCATAAGAGAAAATATGAAGCAACTTAAGTTTATGCAAGGAAAGTCTTCAAAAGAACCAAAATATAGTATGAGGAGCGTACACCCTCCCCGCTTGATCAACCCGATCGCCGCCGGTAGCTCCCTAGGACCAGTGAAGTCCTCTCCTTCGACCAGGAGCGGCAAACTCTGTCTTAACGTGGGAAAGACGAGTTCTAGTAATACTCGAAAAAAACCCGATATTCGGTTAAAGAAAGGAGATATGGCGGAGTTTCTGAAACGAAAGGAGATGAGACAAGCAAAACTGGTCGGAGAATCAGAAGATGAGGAGGAAGTTAATTCAACGGCGTCATCTGGGAACCTGCGAGACATCGGCTGTCAGACGGTCGAGTCTAATCTTGCAAATAAATTAGAGAGTGCTAGATTGACAGTACTGTATCCTAAGAAAGAGGAGGATGATAAAATGAGTGCGAGTGGTGACACGGGCAATCACCGGAGTCCCTCACCATCTGCCCATGCTCCACGCCGTGCTGGGGACGAGCTGTCCAACTCTGAAAGGAACCATAGTCGACTTAATTCTATACTGGAACGGAAAGACAACAAAGACCCATACTTACCATCAGGTATTATTATTTTACTAGTAAATGTCAAACTTAAAAATATTTTTAGTCTATGAACTGGACAAAAGTCACTTATCCAGCCTTCTTCTCAATGCTGTATTCTAACTTCATACTAGCACAAGATATATGGACGGATGATATAGATGTACAGTAGAGCAGCAGTGGGCATTGTGTGGCCCATGGGCCATATCTGTAAATCATAATGTTATGCGGGTGCGAATCTGGCGACTCGAATCTATCTGCATTCGATCGCCTATAGTCTATTGACAGACAGATACCATATAATCAAAATTATGAACAAGTGCAGCCCGTATCTGCCTTATTTTACCACTGTGTAGCCCTTGCCTGCCAAAAGGTTGCCAACCGCTGCAGTTTCTAACTTCATACTAGCACAAGATATATGGACGGATGATATAGATGTACAGTAGAGCAGCAGTGGGCATTGTGTGGCCCATGGGCCATATCTGTAAATCATAATGTTATGCGGGTGCAAATCTGGCGACTCGAATCTATCTGCATTCGATCGCCTATAGTCTATTGACAGACAGATACCATATAATCAAAATTATGAACAAGTGCAGCCCGTATCTGCCTTATTTTACCACTGTGTAGCCCTTGCCTGCCAAAAGGTTGCCAACCGCTGCAGTAGAGGGTATCAATTTAACATGATTTCACATCTAATACTATAAGAATCTTTGTCCTGACATACTGACTGACAGACAACGCACAGCCTAAACCGCAGGTCGTAGAGAATTGAAATTTGGAGGGTATATTTGTCTTAGTACGTAAGGATGTATTAAGAAAGGATTTTCCAAAATTCACCCCTTAAGAGGGTGAAATGGGGGTTCAAAGTTTGTATGGAGAAACAAGATTAGATAGTCTTTTCTATTCGAAACTTCTCACAAGTGCTTCAGTAAATAAATAAGTATATACATATTGTTTCTTTGAAGTGTTACACACTTAATATTTTTGTAAATTGTTAAACACAATCCAAAATTTCATGCATAATTGGGTTAACAAATGCAATCCACTAATTTCGTCGTAACGTTACTTCACACCATGGCTTAATTGGCAAAGCACCGGAACATGTTATTATGGAGGTTGCGGGTTCAAGTCTCGTTGGTACGATGAAATTTTGGATTGTGTTTAACAATTTACAAAAGTATATACATGTTTCAGCCTTTTTCGAAATTCAACCCCTGAGAGGGTGAAATGGGGTAACAAAGTGTGAAAATAAATATTGTTTTGCATTGCCCTGAAATTTGGCGTACAGATAGTTATTATGATGTTAGTATCTGTTAAAAAAGGATTTTCCGAAATTCACCCCTGAAGGGGGAATGGAACGGGGTTTGTATGGAGAAACAAGATTAGATAGTCTTTTCTATCTGAAACTTCACACAAGTAATTCAGTAAAAACGTGTTTCAGGCTTTTATGAAATTCCACCCCTAAAAGGGTGAAGTGGGGTAACAAAGTCTGAAATCAATGTTGTTTCGGATTGTGCTGAAATTTTGCATGCAGATAGTTATTTTGAAGTAGGTATCCGGTCAGAAAGGATTTTTCAAAATTCACTCTTAAAGGGGATGAAGTGGGGTTCAAAGTTCGGAAGTCATTTTATTCGAAATTTCACACCAGTACTTCTGTAAATAAATAAGTAAATACAAAATTAAGGCTTTTTCAAAATGTCACCCTAAGAGGGTGAAGTGAAGTGTACCCCACTTAACTTCATTCACAAAGTCTGAAAATCAATATTGATTTGGATTGTGCTGAAATTTAGAATGCAGATAGTTATTATGACGAAGGTATCCGTTAAGAAAGGATTTTCTTTAAATTTCCCCCTGTATACAGAACGGTGATTCAAAGTTTGTATGGCGAAACAAGATGAGATTTGTATTGTGTACAATTTTAATGTTTAATTTATATATTTATTAATATTGTGGTGTAAAACTCTTCAGCAAATGATTGATAAAAATCTCATAGGGCATTAAAGTTGTTAAAATTAGTTTCCAAGTAGCTATACAAGTTATTATATTATATCCGATAACATACTACATATTCATATATAACATTATTATGTAGTCTCTTAAATATAATTATTCTAAGTAAAAAGTTCAAAATACACAACAACCATTCATGTTCTATCTATATTGTTGTGTCCAGCCAAAGTTTGTCCAGAAGAGATTGCTTTTAGCGATAAAACCGCCCATACCACCTAGTATTAGTTAATTCCTATTGTGTATCTCTTATAAATTGGTGTCAATAAAGTCTTTGTATCCAGACTAATATTGTAAAAACGTTTGTGACTTGTCACTCTGTCTGTTTGTTACCTAGTCACGCCTAAACTGACGATCCGATCTTACTGAAATTTAACAAGACTAGGAGATACATTATAGCATGAGGATGAACATAGGCTAATAAATTCTTGGTGTAAGTAAACAAAGTCGCGGGTATCAGCTAGTTGTATTATCTAAAGTAGTTATAAAACAAAGTGATGAATGTAGTATTGTTTATGTTTGCAGGTTACCAAAAAGGCGTAGTACCGAAGTACCTGCGAGAACGTAAGGACGCGCCGCGCGCCGCCGGACCCAACGGCGAGTGCCCACCCGGTCACGTGGCGCTGCCAGACACTGAGCGGAAGGAAACACTCCGGATGCTTAGGAATAGTTAGTTGACGCTTTGTAACCCCCGACGCAAAAAGAAGGGATAACACCCCTTCTTTTGACGTGTGTATCTATGTATGTCTGTGGCATCGTAGCGCCCACACGGATAAACCAATTTTGATTTAGTTGTATTTGTTTGATAGGTGTCTTCATCAAGTGTTTCTAGCTTTGTTTCATGAAATCCGTTCAGCCGTTCGAATATTATCAGCTCTTTTTTGGTTAATGAGACTACGATAGCAACATTCATAGCCCTAAAAAAATGGCGCTTATGCACACTGCTTACCCGTCACTCTGCACCGCCTGTTTAGCGTAGTTTACTTTACATTAGTCAAGTAGGCGACCCTTATGTTACATATACATATCAACCGCGGGTGGTTTTAAAATTTTTGTATTATATATTTTTTTATTAGAGGGTACGGAGGTAGGAGCATTATATCGATGTTCCGCCTGATTTGCTAACAAAAAGTAGCTTACCACCATCAAAGAGAAAAATCTGCCGCCATAACTTTACTGTTCCGGCAGCACAACTCTAGCAAGTGAGACCATACTAGGCCTAGCGTGTTCATGATCTTCGACAACGTCATTATTTACCACCAGGCAAGATAATGGTCAAACGCTAGCCTATCACATAAAAAAAATACCTATAACAACACAATAAGCAAATCTAATGATGTCTTATTATTTTATTACAAATCATATATTTGACCTGTCTTATATCAAATCAAATAATTGACCTGTCTAATTGCAAAGCAAATGATTGACCTGTCTTATTACAAAGCAAATGATTGACCTGTCTTATTTATTACAAAGCACATGATTGACCTGTCTTATTACAAAGTACATGACTGACCTGTCTTATTACTAGGCAAATGATTGACCTGTCTTATTGCAAAGCAAATAATTGACCTATCTTATTACAAATCAAATGATTGACCTGTCTTATTACAAAGTAAATGATTGACCTGTCTTATTACAAAGCACATTATTGACCTGTCTTATTACTAAGCAAATGATTGACCTGTCTTATTGCAAAGCAAATGATTGACCTGTCTTATTACAAAGCAAATGATTGACCTGTCTTATTACAAAGCAAATGATTGACCTGTCTTATTTATTACAAAGCACATGATTGACCTGTCTTATTACAAAGTACATGACTGACCTGTCTTATTACTAGGCAAATGATTGACCTGTCTTATTGCAAAGCAAATAATTGACCTATCTTATTACAAATCAAATGATTGACCTGTCTTATTACAAAGTAAATGATTGACCTGTCTTATTACAAAGCACATTATTGACCTGTCTTATTACTAAGCAAATGATTGACCTGTCTTATTGCAAAGCAAATGATTGACCTGTCTTATTACAAATAAAATGATTGACCTATCTTATTGCAAAGCAAATGATTGACCTGTCTTATTACAAAGGCAGTCTTGGCTTAAGATTGTCCCTTGTAGGTTATTTATCAAAGATATTTGTCAACTTTCAGGTTTTGCAGAGTTAGTGAGTGAACTGAACAAATTGCCAGTGAAGACTGACACTCTGAGAATGCGTAACAGAAAGTTGGAGCTCGAGAAACAGCTCGCCAAGTTAGAAGAAGGTATTAAAGTGTTCTCCAGACCCAAGGTCTTCGTTAAGATTGGAGAATAATAATGTTCTTACTTTACTGTACTATAGTTAACCAATGTTGTTACATTACTGTTTCAATAGGTATTTAATGGTATCCATTCTTGTCAACGAGTATTTCTCAATACTCAATATGAAGACGTTAATTTACTCTAAATTCACAGCTTTAAACACACGACACTTTTCTTTTAAAGTGACACAAACTTTCAGTTATGGAGCTGATTGAGTAAGTTTAAAACTTGTCTTTGTAGTTAAGAGAATAGATACCATTAGAGATTTAAAATGCAGTACATACATCAGTTACTTTTATGGTCGATTGAAGGACATTAATACGGAATATTGACTCAATCGGCTAAGAATATAAATTTTAAACCAAACGGCCAAACTAGATGTAAAATATCTTGCCTTACAAAATTGTGGTGATCTCAAATAATGTGTAGTATATAATAATAATATGTTGTTGTATTTTATGTAATGTATGTTTGTATGTTATACAGTGTTTCTACATTTTGGATGTTTAAATACAATTTATTGTTATGTCTATAATTTAATTAATTGGTGAAAATAAAAGGGGTTGTGTATTATTTTAGAAATTGTATTTCTAATTCTGAATTATATTCAACATAAAATGTCTTAAATAGGAAGGAAGCTAAATAATTATCACAGTTTTACATTAAGTAAAACAAAGTTCAACCTTTATATATTAAACAGAACTCAGTAAAACTAATAAAACAACAGGTACACGCTCTAATTAGTTACAGCAATCTCAATTATTATAGTTCTACAGAGTGGTGCTATAATTTCCTAACATGTTGAAATAAAAAGTTATTAAAAACTATAGGACCCTTTCTGTACTGGATCTCATCATCATTGTTCCATTTGTAGAATGAGAAGTCGGGAAAGAAGAACTTTATTTCTCTCTCGGCTGATGTCGGGGAATCTGAACAGAAATAAGTTAATGTTAATCAGGGGCTCATTATATCTTAAAATAGTTACTGTTTAGTGTTTACTGTTTATTATATCAATGTAATCAGCAAGTTTTTGTTGCAATGGACAATCCGGACCAATATTTATTTGATACCACAAGGAGCAAAAATAAAACACAAACTAATTTTCTAATAAGATTGTTTAAAAAACTAAAAGAACTGACTTCAAATGCCCCGCGCTATTAATTTTCAGTACCAAGTTTGAGGTGTTTACTCCATATCTCTGGAGATACTAATCAGATCTCGATAAAATTACAGTGGTACCACCCTTGGGATATCTCCTTTCTAACAAAAAAATAATCATCAAAATCGGTTCATAAACGACGAAGTTATCTTCGAACAAACTAAATCGAATTGAGAAACCTCCTTTTTTAGGGTTCCGTAGCCAAATGGCAAAAAACGGAACCTTTATAGATTCGCCATGTCTGTCTGTCTGTTTGTCTGTCTGTCCGTCCGTCCGTATGTCACAGCCATTTTATTCCGAAACTATTAGGACTACAGAATTGAAACTTAGTAGGTAGATGTATTCTGTGAACCGCTTTCCGATTCTTATACAAAAATAAAAAATATAAAAGTTTAAGGGGGGGCAACCCATACATGGAACTGGAACAAAAAAAAATGTTTTCGTCAAACTTATACGTGTGGGGTATTTATGGATGGGTCTTTAAAAATGACATTGAGGTTTCTAAAATCATTTTTTCTCAAAGTCAATCATTTCAAAGATAGGCGCGTCTAAAGTGGTAAAATGTGTGTCCCCCCCTCTAACTTCTAAAGTAAGGGAGTGAAAAATCTAGAAAAAATATATTCTATAGATCTCAATAAAAACTTTCAACGAAAATTGGTTTGAACGAGATAGTCAGCAGTTGTTGAGATACAGCGACCGCAAGTATAACTTTGTTTATCATACAAACACTATGAAAAACAAAGTTATTTTTGTAGTTACGAAAAATCAAAGTTATAGAATACTCTACTGTGTTACGGAGCCCTACGAGTGCGAGTCCGACTTGCACTTGGCCAGTTTATTTCCGTTAAAAAAAATTAAAACCAACTCATAAATGGCATTACATAACTAATGGTATAACTACTTATAAATTATGAAATAATATTAAAAAAGAATAAAATTGGTACAATAGGGTGGGTGTTATTTTTTAAATTCTGAAAATTCCGATATTTTTTTAGATTACTCGCAACGTGGGTTGCACATTACTAGTAGTCTTGTTAACCCCTCCAACTAAGCTAAATATGCTTGTGTCTGGAGTAGGTTTACGTCAATAGTGCAATAAGTGGGGTGGGGATCGAACTCACGACCTCTCGATCGCCAGTCCGACACCTTATCCATTGGGCTATTGCCGCCTTTAATTTGATATGTCGACTGAATACAAAGTATTTTCTGATCAGTCGTCATGTCACCCTCAGGTAAAGAATTACCTATGAATTACGCCACAACCTGTATATAGCTAATAGCACCATATCAATAAAGGAATAAAAGGAGAACTTTAATCTGGTATTATACATATTAGCAGTGCCTTGCGGTAGTTCCCGTTCCCGTGACATACAGGGATAAAATAAAGCTTATGTTACTCGCTGATAATGTAGCCTTCCATCAGTGAAAGAATTTTGAAATCGGTCCAGTAGTTTTCGAGTTAAATCAAAACAAAAAAATAGTGTGTGTCAGCTTCGAGGCACGACTGGTCAAGGTCAAGATCAAGGTATTTATCTGCATCTCTGGAGATACTGATCAGATCTTTATAAAATTTAACCCTTCTTTGCATGATTTTTTCAGGTGATGTAATTAATGCTCTAGATTAAAGGAAAAATATTTAAAATAATATCGTTTAAAAACTAAAAAAGAACCGACTTCAATGTTCATTTTCAGTACCAATTTTGAGATGTTTATCTCAATATCTCTGGAGATACTTATCAGACCTCGATAAAATTACCATGGTACCACACTTGGGATATCTCCTTTCGAACAAAAAAAGAATAATCAAAATCGGTGCATAAATGACGAAGTTATCCCCGAACAAACATAAAAAAAAAAAAAAAAAAAAAAAAAAAAAATATACGGTCGAATTGAGAAACCTCCTCCTTTTTTTGAAGTCGGTTAAAAAAATTGTTGACTAAATATTATGATTGAAATTTCCATCATCATGCAAAGAAAGGGTTAAATAGCACCACCTCGAAGATCCACCTATGAAAAAAATTAACAAACTTTATGTAGTAATGCATAACATTTAACGTTTAATGTTTGATTTTACTCCCATAAATGTTCATACCCCGGGCATAAATATGAAAATCGATTCTTAGGAGTAAACTCTAAAACTAAAACCTTTCCTCTTTATAATATTAGTTAACACTTTGACTGCGGCGCCATTTTCGCAACTTTCCAGCGATGCTGCGTGTGTTTCGTAGCACTGGCGTCGGATCGTAACAAAAATCAAACAGCAGTGCGGGCGCACACACCAGTTGTGAGAAAATTGTCGGTACAGCTGTGCGGATTACACGCCAGGTGTGTTTTTTGCGCGTGAAATACACAGGTGGTGCGTGAGCCGCACTGTAGTGCGGCGCGCCACACACACCGTCTGTGTGGCGCCGCATTGGCGTAACGTAAATTTCGCTCCCACACCATGTGTGTGCGCCCGCACTCGCGTAACGTTAATAAAAACACACGGTATGTGTTTTCAGCAGCGAAAGTGTATAAATGTGAAAGTAACTCTGTCTGTCTGTCTGTCTGTCTGTCTCACTTTCACGCCAAAACCACAGTACCGATTTAAATTAAATTTGGTACACAGATAGACTAGAGCCTGAGAAAGGACATAGGCTACTTTTTAATGCGAAAAGAGGGTTGAAAGGGGGGATGAAAAGTTGTATGGAAGTATTGTCATTTTTAACAGACTTCAAAAAAGGAGGAGGTTATATGTTCGAGGTGTATGTTCTTTTTTCGTTTTTATGTATGTTCACCGATTACTCCACCATTTGTGGACCAATTCTCAAAATTATTTTTTTATTTAAAAGAATATACTTTATTGGCACCAAGTCAGGATCTGATGATGGAAGCCCAGAGAAATCGAAGGCAACCCTCAAATGTTACAGGTATCACTATCAACAATGTTTTCATATATTTTCTAAAGCTATTGAGCCATTTGCGTATGGACATCATCATCTCATGACGCTGAGCTGATGAAGGAAGGTACAACTCTTTAACGGTTAGGAGTTCAGTGATGAAATTTTGTAAATGGATTTAACTATAATATAGCCTGTTCTAAACTCCATCATGACCTGCACCCAGGGTTAACTTCCGGCGAGGGAACTCCTCAAAGGTGAATAGTACAGACACAAATTTTGTAAATTGATTTAATCGTAACAGCCTGTTCGAAACTCCTCAATGCTGAACAGCCCAGACACGAAATTTTATATATTCACGTAACTTAAGTAATTAAAATTTGTTTTGCACTAAAAATGGTAAAATAAACCTTTAAAAAAAAATCAAGCCGACTTCAAAACCAGTAATAGGCACTAAAAATAAAAAAGTAAACTAACATAATTATTAAAGCTAGAAGCTTGAAACTTATTTTTTATAAGAAACAAAGTAAAAAACAAGGCTTTGGTACACACTGGACAAGTAAAAAAATATACTTAGAAGTTGCGTCTTGCTAAGTCAAAATTTAATCAGTTAAATCCTTTGTATCTCGTAATTCTTGATAAGTCAAAATCTCACTAACTCAAATTTTTTTTGCATTTCCTTTGATGTTCGAGTTATCGAGATTCCACTGTACTAGTCTTTTCAGTAGCAAGTTATGAGGTTTTTATATCTCTATATTTCTGAAGATACTTATCAGATCTCAATTAATTGTACAATGGGACCAAACGGAAGTACAACAAATAATACATTTGCTCCCACTCCCTAACAAATAATACATTTGCTCCGTAGTATATTTATCAGTGCATAATATAATTTTTATTTTAGAATTTTTAACCGACTTCAAAAAAGGAGGGGGTTTCTCAACTCGCCTGTATATATGTTTTTTTTTATGTTTGTTCGCGGATAACTTCATTGTTTATGAACCGATTTTGATTATCCTTTTTTCGTTGGAAAGGAGATATCCCAAGTGTGGTACCATGGTAGTTTTATCGAGGTCTGATAAGTATCTCCAGAGATATGGAGATAAACACCTCAAAATTTGTACTGAAAATTAATAGCTCAGCATTGAAGTCTGTTCTTTTTTAGTTGTATGTTCTGTTTTTTTTAGTTTTTTTAAACAATCTTATAGTAGGTTATGTTTAGTGCATATGCCATATGGGTATATGTGTTGAATAGTTGCCTTAACACTTTGACTGCGGCACTTTTTCGCATATATAAAAAATTTTTTTTTGTAATTTTTTTAAATTTTTTTTTTTCCAAAACTAAAATCGAACAGCAGAAGGTCACACGCATCCCTTGTGAAAAAATTTATAAATAACCGGCCAAGTGCGTGTCGGGCCACGCGCAGTGTAGGGTTCCGTAGTAGCATGTTATTCAATGCAAGTCTTTACCCGTTATAAACAAGCAACTAGGTACTCCGTCTTTGTCACTTTAAAGGATTTATTCTAAGGATTGTATTTGGTACAAAATTATTCAACACCCAAGTTCAACGACTATTACTGCTAAACTAATAAAGTTATCTTAACCGCTATAATTTTCCTTTAAAGTTCATGAAATGCACTATTATCACGAATTTTTCCAGATTTTTCAAGCCAGCAGTTTAGCTTTTAGAGGGGGGGGGACGCCCTACTGGAACAAAAATTTGCACTTTAAAGTTTAATATTTCGTAAATGGAGCATTCAATCGAAAAATGGTATTAGCAACCCTTTAGTCATTTTAAAAGACCTATTCAACGATACCCCACACGATGGGGTAGACGATGAAAAAAAAATTCATCTCCACTTCTCATATAGGGGAGCTACCCTAAAAAAAATATTTTTCAAACTTTTATTTCAGCACTTTGTCGGTGTCATTCATTTACATACCCCCACAAAATTACAGCTTTCTAGTATTAGCGGTGTCTTAGCAAAACCTCGGACAGTCAGACAGACGGACATGACTAAACTATAAGGGTTCCTTGTCAGGACTACGGAACCCTAAAAAAAGATTTTTTATATTTTTTTTTTATTTTACTTCCGATACCAAAAATAAAAAACGCACAGTGTGTGTTTTCAGCAGGGAATGAGTTAAGAGATCTCACAAGTCAAGAAGTACAACACATTGTCTCAGCACGGGAATAATCCAAGTGACATAGTGTTTGGTAATAACACGACTTTATAAGATAGTGCTTGCAAACAAGTCCTTTTGCTTGCAGGATAATTAGTTGCTGGATAAACTAGATCTATAATATCATGTGACTTACTATGCTAATGTCACTTTGATTCATTACTTCTGTTCTAAACCAGCAAGTAAATTTATATTAGAGAACCAGCGAGAATAAAGTAGCAATTAAATTTATATAAGATTGTTATAATACTCTGTGGCATACCACAGAGTATTTTTAGCTTGACAACCAGGATATTTCTCGGCTGGATGACTTACCTGATCCATGTGCAACATTCCTAGTGTCAGAGATGCCAAACATTCCCCGCAAACAGTAGGGCTTCTCAAACTGTCCCTTGTAAACACTGGTGGGACCCAGCATGTTACGCCACAGCTGGATTGCGTCCCGGTGCCCTATTACGTGAAGATCTATTGATCCACTGAAATGGAAAAATTGATAAAAAGCTTTGGAATAGTAAACATTACAGATTAGTTTCAAGAATAGACTTAAGTCTACATTTGAAAATAAAAAATTGGGAAGGTAAAAGTATAATTGGCAGCCTCATCACTAAACAGAAAATTAGTGCTTTTGTTAAGCATAAGTACAGCACCACACAGGGCAGTAAATCTCAGATGTAAACTTACCTACTTATTTAAAAATTAGACTACTTAAAGCAGTTCTCACCTAGACATGAACGTAACTAAGCGATTATAAAAGAACTTGCCCACATGTTCTTTATAAAATTCACCCGCAGTTTGAAGGTCTAACGATACTCTTTTAGTTTTGACGACGACGAACTTGTTCCTGAGGATGTTTCTGATGTAAGACAGCGCTATAGGATTTTTCACTGCATGGGGTTTTATAATAGCCAGTGTCAGCTCCAGCCGCATCATCTTTACTTTTAGTAATTTCACATAGCTTAACAGCTTTAAAATTGAAATAAATAGAGATATTGTTTTAAATATTTCAAATTACTGCTAAAAGTATTTCCTGTATTTCAATACTTTCAATTTTTCAAATCTAAATCTAGAAAATCTTGTCACTCGTGTCGTATTATGTCACAATTGTCATATGTCAATGCTGTCACTGACGTTAATGTCAAACAGGTGCTACCCCGTGGTTGTTTTGTAATGTACAATATATGCGATTACCCTTTGAGTATTCATAGGTGCCTACCTTTGAGTATTCAGCCAGAAAAGGAGTAGTTACAAACATTTCCGTCCATCCAGAAAATCTCGCCAAAAACTGAAGGAAACGCACACAAAAAATATTTACCACATACGTAATTTTCAAATCACGTTGCTACGCACGCAAACGACGAAAAATATAAACACTAGTACGTAGTATTTATATTCTCTTTGACACTAGTCTTAACTATACGCACACAATCGCGCACACAAACATAGGCGTCCTATCGGTGCACGACGTCACGACGACGTTTCCTGTAAACGAACTAGAGATTGAAGCTATCGACATTGTGCTATCGATATTTTTCGATGATTTAAGAACACGCAAAAATATCAACACCAATATTATAAATGAGAAAGTCAGTTTGTTTATTTGGGACTTCTTCACAGTCAAACGGCTGAACCGAATTTGCTAAAATTTTGCACAGGGATAGCCAGTACTATAGATTAGACTATTATAGCGTACTTTTTATCGCGGGCGAAGCCGCGGGGAACAGTTAGTCATATTTCCACTTCCATTTCCATTTCATTCATTTTCCATTTTCAAATTTTGGGCTGTACCATCAATGTTTTTTTTCATCTAACTACTTCTAGTATAAAATGCTTAAATAGAGACTATACTATTAATGAAAAATATTTTACTAATACATACATACCATACACAACATACCATTAAGTTGAGGATAAAAAGCTGAAGATGAAATATAAAAAAATACTTTATTCTGCTCTTTATTTCTCAATCTACAGATTATTTCATAGGTACAAAAAACAGGATTAAAATAAGATCAAATTTCTCGGTTTCGTAAATGTTTACTCAACGGCAGCCTTTTTGGAAATCGTAAATGATGTTTTGATATCCTGGACTCCAAAACGCATGGTTTCGGCTACAAATGAGCAATTTATCTGAATAATTATTAAAAATATTTGACAAAGCCTGATAATGAAAGATAATTTATAAAAAACTTAAGTGTTTATGTACCAGACCGAAATAACCAAAAAAATTAAAAGAATACATTACAAAGCCCACGCAAAAGCCACGTATAGATAGCTATACAGGGTTTTTGGGATTCTGTGTTTGTATTGAAAGCGCCAAGTCTTTATTTGAAGGCTTAGTTCTGCATCCCAGAAGGGGGCTTAGCAATCTTCCATATTACAAAATAATTCAAGGCCACATCGAAATATTGTTTTCAAAAATCCGCAGTCACGGTGGATTTTCAAACAATCCGACTGGGCGACTATTTGAAACGTTATAATAAAAAAACTTTTAATTCATTCAGAATTATCTATCAATATCTAGCACAGGAACCAATTGCATTCCTTTAGAAAAAATAAGCATTTTAATTTGTTCTCCTGCCGATAAAATTAACAATACAAAACATGCAAAAATATTTCTGATTCAGAAAATCTAAATCTACATTTTCTGTAGATTTAGAAGACTCGGGATGATTTCGATTTTGAATGTCAAATGTATCTCTCGCCTTTTGGAGAGAAGGTCGTAGAGTAAATAGCTGGAATTATTGTGTATTCTCTTTCAAAAAAATTAAGTGTGATGAATTCCTTCAAGTTCTATTTATTCAAAGTGATGATTAAAGCCTAACATATCACAAAACTGAAGGTTATTCATTTGAAGTATGCTTCAGAAAGTGTTATCAAATTATGCCATTCATATGAAAAAATTATACGACAGGGTCTATACGACAGAAAAAAGTTAAATACAAAAGACACAACTTCATAGATAACAACAAAAGGTCTGCTGGTCTTGGTAGGTGTTAATGTTAATTTATTTCCAGATATTGAAATGCACGATACCAAATCAAATCAAAGCATTTATTCAGTATGTAGGCAGTATTAAATACGCACATTATACACGACAAAATCATAAAATAAATCATAATCAATTATCAAGTAAACATAGCAAAAGCATAATTAAACGCTTTGAAATAAAAAAAAAGTAATGAGCCATTCAGCTGTCATCTAATCCTTAATGTCAGACTTTGTAGATAATACTACGTATAGAACATACACTCCGTGCACCCCACCAATCGGGGCTTCCTCACCTCACCACCGATTCTGGAGCTGTCGAGGAGCTAAGCTGAGCAAAGACGCCTCACGCGGACGACTACAGAACAATACAACCCACGGGGAAGAACATCAACTTCATACATTTCTGTTCGGACCAGTGTCTACTGTCATGTCTGTGTTCATGTTTGTATATTAAACGAGATCATTAGTTGATATTGTAATCGTAAATCGTAATTATTATATAAAATGTGCACATGGAATAATAATTTCGTGTAGTGCAATCTAATATTGTATAATGTAGTGAAATGTGACGTACTGAATTACCTACTCGATTGTGTGTTGGATATTTTTACGTCCTTCGCAATTGAGTTGAAGTATTGTGATTGTAATGTTTCAGTAGATACGCAAAACGATGGTTTATGAAATAGCGACCAATTTTTTAAATGTTAAAAGCTTCTTGGTATGTGTACAACAATTATTCATACGGTCAATACGTAGTACTACGTACGAGTAACTATTATATAATCTGTGATACGGTGATTACGGTGACAACCTTAGACTTCACACACAGAATTGCGCGTGTAGAAAAACGACATTTGTGTAGTGTCTGTGTAATAGGTTGTTAAAACGCGGCTTTGTATGGGGATTTAGTCGAGTGTCCGGAGTGTGTCATTGTTACTACGTTCTAAGTATTTATGGATATTTTATTGCTTCTTCAGCTTCATCACTAAGTTACCCTACGAATTAAAAAAAAATTACAACATTTAATAAGCAAATTTTTTTTTATTTTGTTACAAACCTCCAAAATAGGGTATTTTTGCTAAATTTGCTAATTTCTCGTAAAATTATCTCGTAAATTAATAACTTTCAGCCATACATTGTGGGGGCGGGGGGAGGGCGGTGGGGGGTCTAAATATGTCGCATTTTAGCCCGCCTATCTGCTCCTGCCGGGAATACGTCGAGTTACTAATAACCCTGTATAAATAAAATTCTATTGATTTTTAAAATGTATTAGCTTTGCATATATATGGCGTATGCATTTTTTTGGGTCCACTTTTTTTGATAAATAATTTATACGGATGTTCGTAAATTTTGCAGCACTTTATTAGTTACCCACTATGTCGTACATGAGCGTTTAATTTTTTTATCATCGGCCAGGTTTTTACGTAACTCCACTTCACAAAGGCGACATAAATCAGTGACTTCTTTAGATGCATACTTCAGCCCACCTCTGCTTTTTTGGTATGTCAAACTTTCCTTAATTGGCTGACCACATAAGCCTTTAATGCATGTCATGCATTTAATTTTTTTGAAAGCAGAAAATACTACAAAGCCTGCAATATATTCAACAACCTTTTCGCCGAAAGGTGAAAGGTACATCTGAGTTTCAATTTCAGACTCGAAATCATATTCATCGGAGTTTTCTGAAATTGTTGCTATATCTTCTTGGGTAGTACAATTAATTTTTTCAATTGCAGAAGTGCAGTTCAATATAGATTTTTTTTCCAATGGAATACAATTCGTCTCCCTCTCATTGTGTGCCAACTCGGTATGCACTAAAAGCCTTTTAAGCTTCGAATTGGCGTGCTTGTTGGATTGTCAGAATAACCTCCGTGACTTCTAACTACTGAAAAAAAGATTTCAATATTTTCCTGGCTGGTTTTATGTAACGGTAGATATGTAAGCGGGGCGTTTGGAGTCAGAACTAAATTATGAAACAGGCGCTTAGCGCTCTCAATGCACACGAGAAATCCTAGAAAACCTGTAGACCGAGGTGATTTTAAAACTTTCACGGTCTTGGAAATATTTCGTCTATCAATTATTTTTGTTTCTATATTCAAAAGCATTTCTTTAGCTTCATCAAGCTTTAGAAATGCACGTTCATAATTTTTTATATTCAACACATGTTTAAATCCGTTGCTCCATGTTTTTGAGTCAAGAATGTCGAATAGATGGTTTATTAATTTTAAAAATTTTGCCGTTGGTTCAACGTTTGTAAACGAGCTTAGTTTCATAACATCGCCACAAAATAGTAGTGCATCTGCAACGCTGGTGCTGAAAAGCTGGGCTGCAAGTCGGACGTTCATTATTTTTGTTTTGAAATAAACGTGATTTGCTTTTAATTTATTTGCCATATAGAATAATTCGGTTTCCTGTATTCGTGCAATTTTTTAATAAAAGACCAATTAATTTTATCGTCAGAATGAGATTGGGTGAAGGTATCGTAATGTTCGAATGCATTTCGAACTAGTCTAAGCAAATGACACGGATCTAAAAAGAAATAGCATTGTTGTCCTGTTTGTGGGTCAAAAATTGTTGTTTGTAATTTATCTGCTTCGAAGCAACATCCTAGTTCTTCAGCCATGGCAACGTTCGATTTAGTACCATCACAGGTAAGTGCTTTTATTTCTACTCCAGTTTCATGGACCAGGCGTAAAGCCTGTGTCAAAAGCTCAGCTCTTATAACAGCTTTCACACCCTTGATCAGAAAGTAACCTATCGGTAGTTTCCATATTGTGTTGATTCCCACAAGTAAAAAAACTAATGCGTTGGTTGCTTCATCAGATGTTTCAGATGTAGATTCAAACCCAAAGTCTACATATCCGTAATGCCGCTGAGTGCTTGCAACATACTCCGTCAAATGTTTTATTTTCATTTCATCAATCACCAAAGTGCAATATATTTTCTTATCAGGATTACTTTCAGCACGTAATTTTAATGCCACCAACGCTTCTTTAGTAAAACCGGGTATTCCATCTATTGTACTGTACCATTTCGTCAGAGTTCTTGGTGCAGGCAAACAGGTTCCGAAAGTTTTTCTAACAAATCGGTATGCTTTTGGCGAATAGAAATGCAGATTTAAAGCAAAACTTCGGAGTTCAGCTGAATATTTCGTTCTAGGGATGTCACCAGTTTTCTTTTTAAGCAGCTGTCGGTTTAATAGCTCTTTTTCTTCAACGCCAATACTATTTAAAATAAGACGTTCTTCTTTGCTTATCAAAGAATCTTGTGTGAGGGTGTTTAATATTTCTTTGAGCCCGGCAACCTTCTTTTTTAGATGTCGTTTTTGAGATTGCAATTTCTTTATTTGTTTATTTTTTAACTGTAGACACTTCTTTCGTTTTTTTTTCTTGGCGAATCTTCTAATGTTAGTGATTGTTGTGGTTCTTGGTATTTTAGTTCCGTAAGATTAAATTTTTTTGGAGCCGGTGGCACCTGAGAACATTGTTGAGGATCTGGTTTGCATGAATGTGTTGGTTCGTTGTGATTTCGTTCTTGAGCAGCTGTTAATATTTCAAGTTTTATTCTTTTAGACACAGACGGACCAGGCTCGGTCTGATTAGTATTTTCATGATCTAGTAAAATATTATACTGTAATAAAAAAAATACATTTATATTATATTTAAAAAATAATTATAATTGTCTACCAAACAAAAATTATTTCCGTTATGAAACAAACACAAATTTTATTTTAATGAATACGATATAACATAACTAAATAAAACATACCTCAGATAATTGTAAAGTTGGCACGGCACCCTGTTTTAATCTTCGTCTGTTACTAGCTCGCAGAATGAAGCAAGAAGTTTCAAAATGCCGAGAACAAACTGTGCTTGTACGCTTAGGAACCCAAGACACATGATTCATACAAGCTTTAATCCATTCAGCCCAAGTCACTGGCTCTTTGGGAAATCTGAAAAAATATAATAGGTACGGACGGACATACATAATATAAACGTACACACTTAAATGTAGACACAAAAACCTCACTTTTTTTTAAATTAAATATATAAATATATTTCACGAAAAAGTGTATACATTTGTTTGTTACAATTTTTACTTTAAAAAAAAATCTTTTAGTGGCCTTAAGCATCACAATATCGTTATCAAACTATGTAAATTAAGGACTGTGGATTTTGTTAATAAATAATTAAATTAAATTAAATCAAATTGATAACCTCCACTTTTTTAATTGATTTATATAAAATTTAATTATTTTAAGATTAATAAAAAGGTACAACTCTGAGTCTAAAAGGCACTAATGTACTGCTTTTAGAACACAATGATGAAAAAAGTTGGATGGAGGTCGACAAAAAACTATCGACTTATGAGTACCATCCCTAATTAATATGTAGTAACGCTGTGGGGTGGCCAGTATTTTTAATAATAATATATGCTATAATTCAAACATGAATTAGGAAAGGGATTTTATTTTCCATTAGCTTATGCCTGCGGCTTCGCTCGCGTGGCCTACAGGAAACACATTACATATTTTACTTCAGAAACAAATATATAAGTGCTCTCACTCCCTCTCAATTTAATTTACAAATTAGAAACGGACAATATCCCAAACAAATGCTGTTGCGTGACCTTACTTACTTTGGACACAGATTATATAATAGTACGTAACTTTGGAGCAGAGCACATTATTATAACCGACCGTGTGAAAGCAGTTCTCTCTAAGTCTACCCTTGTGAAATTCAGAGTTTGGCCTTAAGATTTATTTATGATCATCAAGGTTTATAATAAGTTTCAGATGTTTATCTCTATATCTCCGGAGATAATTGTCATACCTCGATAAAATTTGAAAGGGACCAAACGGGAGACATAATCTCTATAAAAAAAAAATTTTTTCAAATCTTCAAGATTTGACGGAGTTCTGAGGTAACAAACATAAAAAAATAGTCGAATTGACAACCTCCTTTTTTGTGAAGTCGGTTAAAAGCTGAACGAACCGACTTCAAATGTCGCGCTTTTAATTTGCAGTATTAGTAGTAATATAGCATAGCGGCAACAGAAATACATCATCTGTGAAAATTTCAACTGTCTAACTATCACGGTTCATGAGATACAGCCTGGTGACAGACGGATAGACAAGCGGACATACAGACGGACGGACAGCGGAGTCTTAGTAATAGGGTCATGTTTCACCCTTTGGGTTCGGAACTCTAAAAACTGATACACGTGTCTCCATTTCAATGAATGAGTGTGTGACCAATTTTGGGGACAATCGACCCAGATAATAAAAAAATTCACAGAAAACGTTATCTTCCATCACACCCTCTTAGGGGTGTAATCCACTAAGAAAGGTTTTTTGTGAAGTATAGGTATCCAACCTATACTTCACAAAGAACACACCTTCTAAATATCATGTCTATAGGACCAGCGGTTTAGGCAGTACGTTGATATATCAGACAGTCAATTAGGCAATCGTGTGGGGGATGATTTTGGAAAAAAAGTGATACATGTAACTCATAATTTTAATTTAAAAGTTTCATAGAATGTTCAACCCTCCATTTCACACCCTCTTAGGGGGAGGGTCGGGGATTGGGCGTATTTCGAAAAACCGTTTCTTAATTGATGTCTACAATTGTCAAAGAAAACACCCTCCAAATATCATGAGTCTAGGAGCAGCGGCTTGGGCTGTACGTTGATATCTCGGTCAGTCAGTCAGAACTTTGGATTTTATATATAGAGATAAAGAAATAGAATATAACCCAAAACAGTTTCAGGCACTTCTTAGTGTAAACTTATGATAAAGACGGATGGTCTTTTTTTATATTGTACAGTAGAGCTATGGCTAGCATTTTACCACCACCTCACCTATTGGTAAGTGATGATGCGATCGAGGATGGTAGGTAGCACGCTAGGCCTAGAATGGGAACTTACTCTCAAGGATAGCTGCCGGAACAGATTAGATGTTTGGCGACAAATTTTCTAACTTGAGGGTGGCTTGTAGCTGGCCAGACGGACACTAGATAGTGTTCTACCACCATGCACTATAATAATATATCTATATCTAATAATAGAACCGCATTAGGTATATAAATAAACTGGCCAAGTGCACGCCGTAGGGCAAGTATAACTTGGCGGTGGTGGTTTTTGGAACTAATTATTTTAATTGAAACTGTGAGTTTGACGTTTGAGAGATTACCGCGACATTATTGTTGATAAATCTGCTACATTAAAATAGTTCAATAATGCGAAAAGTAATTAAAAGTGGTTTAAGAGAAACTGTTATCAAAGTACAAAGTAAAAGCACAGTGGCGCACAGGCACGCCAAGTTATACTTGCCGGACTGTAAGTAGAGATTGGTATGACTTGGACTAGACTATCAAAGAGAATATAATACTAGGTATAGACTATGACTTCTACCCTGAAATGTGACTTTGACACTACTTCTGACTTGAATTCATTAATACTTGACATTGGCGAAAAACAGTACTCATGTGGAGCCATAATGAAACAAACAAAAAAAAATACAGAATGTCATTCACATTATAATGTCACTTGTCTTGTCATTTCATATAGTAATCTGTGGTCATTTTATTATGTTAATTTTTAGGGTTCCGTAGCCGAATGGCAAAAAACGGAACCCTTATAGATTCGTCATGTCTGTCTGTCTGTCCGTCCGTATGTCACAGCCATTTTATTCTGAAACTGTTAGAACTACAGAATTGAAACTTGGTAGGTAGATGTATTCTGCAAACCGCTTTCCGATTTTTATACAAAAATAAAAAATATAAAAGTTTAAGGGGGGCATCCCATACATGGAACTGAAACAAAAAAAAAAAATTCTTTAAACCTATACGTGTGGGGTATCTATAGATAGGTCTTTAAAAATGACATTGAGGTTCCCAAAATCATTTTTTCTGAAAGTCAATCATTTGAAAGATAGGCGCGTCTAAAGTGGTAAAATGTGTGTCCCCCCCCTCTAACTTTTAAAGTATGGGAGTGAAAAATCTAAAAAAAATATATGCTGTAGATCTCAATAAAAACTAACAACGAAAATTGGTTTGAACGACATACAGTCAGCAGTTTTAGAGATATGGCGACCGCAAAGATAACTTTGTTTTTCATACAAACACTATGAAAAACAAAGTTAATTTTGTAGTTGCGAAAAATCATAGTTATGGAATACTTAACTGTGTTACGGAACCCTACGAGTGCGAGTCCGACTTGCGCTTGGCCAGTTTATTTTAAAATCTGTCTGTGGTTTTTTTTAAATTAGATTTTGCAAGCAGCGTTTAAAAGCCATAGGGGTTTTTTGGCGGGAACGTGGAAAAGTGTGTGTGATCTCATTGTATTTTTTCCTAAAACTTGTGTTCTTCCGCGTGTTAATATGTAATAAATGTGGATTATTAACCATTAAGTGCCGGTGAATGTGTGCGAGTGTAGGGAAACTGCACAATGTTGAAAAACATGCTATTTGCGTTCTCACCAAAATTCCACTGAAAATCTTCAGTAAACACCACATCTTTACTGAAGGTATGACTTAGACTAGACTTTTACTTGACAACTGACCTGAAATGTGACTTTGACCCATCTCTACGACTAAAATTTATAATAATATCGTTTAAAAACTAAAAAACAACCGACTTCAATGCCGCGCTATACATTTTCAGTACCAATTTTGAGATGTTTATCTCAATATCTCTGGAGATACTTATCATACCTCGATAAAATTACCATGGTACCACACTTGGGATATCTCCTTTCGAACAAAAAAAGAATAATCGAAATCGGTTCATAAACGACGAAGTTATCCGCGAACAAACATAAAAAAAAAAAAAAAAAAAAAAATATATATACGGTCGAATTGAGAAACCTCCTCCTTTTTTTGAAGTCGGTTAAAAACTTGAAAAAATTCAATACTTGACACTGGCTAAATACACTAATCGTGTGGAGCCATAAAGAAACTAAAAAAAAAAAAAAAGCCATAAGATGAAGAAGAAGAGGAAATGAAAGTCAGAAAATAATTCAAATTGTTATAATAATGAATTATTTTCATACTTATCTTGACATCGTGGTGGCATTACCGCAAAAGCCATAAATTAAGAATTGACTCTAAATGTGTTTGTCGCCCCAAGAGCATCTCATCCAAAATATCCTGTTCTGAAAGATGGTGCTTTGCAAGTTCTTCCAGCAAGGCAGCTGTCGTTTTGGGCAGAGCTGCCGATACGAACACGTCTATGGATCTAAATATTCATACCATTGTAAGTTTTTAGCTAATCTTTTTAGTGATTTCTGCCTACATTATAATCATTTTGAGACTGGCTACCACAAAGGTCTTGGCTACAATAAAATAACGCGCTGAAATCGCAGCTTTATGACTCCAACACAATCAAAATTACCGAAGGTAAAACAAATATCAGTATTTCAACAAATTTCATAATTGTGCAGCAAGTGCTCCAGCACAAGCAGCATCCTCGACCCCGGCGGTGACAGATGAACAGCTGGTGAACCAGGTGCATTCAGATGTCCAGGCAGTCCTCCGAGGAGGCCAGTGGCTGTTGTCTAGCTATGCACCGTTTAAAGAAAAAGCAGCTTTCCCTGGTATCATCGACTTGTCACCAGAAGAAGCCAGGCTGTACATTTATGAAGCTAAAGCCAGCAATAACTTGGAACAAGCTGTGAGTTTAATGTCATAACATTTGCATACAAATAATAAGAGCTTATATTATCAAAATCTGTTTGAACTATCATCAAATTGCTTTTTATTCAAATATTTCAAATTAATTTCAATTTTATATTCAATAAAAAAAAATGTATGGTAAAAGGTAACAGGACAAACACTATGCTCACCTGATGCTAAGCGATGATGTCTACCTATAACATATACAGTGGCATGTTAAATTCTGGATTGCCAGAATTATGTATGTCACTGAATAGGACAGCAATTGATGTCAGATTTTTTATCTTTTTAACAATCTCAAATTATTATTTTCCAGATGGCTTACATGAACAATTTATTTAAAGAAGCAAGAACAAAGTATGAGCAGCTTCTCCTGAAGAATACCAACATAATTGGTATATTCCGCAGTCTGTACAAGGGTGAACCCGTTTCATCCCCTTTCGGGAACGCCACACAAGAAGTATCAGCATATGGAAGTAGTAATTCTGCTGCTTCATCAGTGTTCAGAAGTGCGGTACAAACATCACCGTTTACTCAAACTAATCAAGCGCCTGCATCTATTTTCAACCAGAACACTGCACCTTCTGTATTTGGACAAAGTAATGCAACTCCTTCAATATTTGCACCTGCTAATGTCAATCAAGACCCAGCGAAGTCTATCTTTGCTCAAGCTAACCAGACTTCCTTCAACACACAGCAACCTGCTGTTTTTGCTGTGCAGCAGAGTCCCAACAGCAACATTCCAAATTCACACAATGTATTCGGACCGCAGACAGACAATGCCAAGTCCATATTTGCCCAGGCTACACAAAGTACCTTCACTTCGCCGCCACAGAATACACAAATCCCAGCGAACATATTTGCAAATGCTTCACAATCGATTTTTTCTCAACAAAATGCTATGGTCCAACAAAATCAGAAGCCAGAAACACAAAACGTTTTTGGAACTCAAAATATTTTCCAACAGGCTCAAACAGATATGAGCTTTTACAGCAAGATGGAAGACTTTTCTGCTGAAGATTTGGACGCGTACAATAGTGATGATTTCAAAATAGGTTTCGTCCCAGAACTACCCCCACCGCATTCTCTCTGTTTCTAATTTAACCTTATGCCCCATCCACTCTCCACGAGGCTACATGAGGGAACACGAGTGTGAGAGTGAGAACGGTGCGCTCGTGTCCCCTCGTCTTCCCTCGCCTCGCCTCGCTGTCTCTCTGCTTCGTGTCTGTTCTTTGGGTGAGAGTCAAAGGACGCGAGGAAGTGGACGTAGCGGGCAACTGAATAAATGGAGAGTGTGGATGGCTAACACTCCTGCTGCCTCCACTCACCGAGACTCGTGCCGAGAGCATCTAGGAGACGCCTCGCGAGTGTGGATAGGGCATTACAACTTCATCTGATATTTTAAGTGTAATGTTATTTATTTGTATAATTTCAGTCACCTGTGATATTTCACATATAAGTCTCCCTGCCTAAGATTTGTTAGTAAGTTTTTGCGTTAAAATTAAACAAAGGTTTACTTACAGAAATAGTTTTATTTTTTAAATTATCTTATATTTAACTTACACTTATACAGTCACAGAAAAATGTTCTAGTTGGAATTGAATATAGACCATTTAACATAAAAGGCTGAAAATAGGTATCAACAAATTTCTCAAAAGTGGTCAATGCATCAACAGCACTCCAGGTGTTGCAGAACATTGCAGTTCATACGACAATAATGCTTTAGTCCATCTGAACTCATAATAAAGAGGAAAGATTTGTTGCGTTTTAACTCAAAAACTACTGGACCTATTTAAAAAAATCACTAATGGAAAGCCACATTACCAGCGAGTAACAAAAGCTATATTTTATCCCCATATTCTTACGGGAACAGGAACTACGCGGTGAAACTGCTAGGCTCTTATATAAGAACTAGAAGTGCCCCGCGGCTTCGCCCGCGTTAAAGAATTCTTTTATTTACATTTTGTACAAACCTTTCTACCAAAAAAGACAACAAAGAAGTAAAAGCCAAAACGGTTCAAACTCTGAACCCCCGTTTAATCCCCTTAAAAGGAGTGAAGTTTGAAAAATACTTTCTAAGCGGAAACCTACGTTATAATAACTATCTGCATGCCAAATTTCAGCACATTTCAAAACAAAATTGATTTCAGACGTTCTTACCTCACTTCACCCTTTTAGGGGTGGCATTTCGGAAAAGTCTGAAACACGTATTTACTTATTTATTTACTGAAGTACTTGTACGAAGTTTCGAACAGAAAAAACGTATCTAATCTTGTTTCACTATACAAACTTTGAACCCCCATTTTATCCCCTAAAGGGGTGAATTTTGGAAAATCCTTTCTTAGCACACCTTTACGTACTAAGACAAATATACCCTCCAAATTTCAAGTCTCTACGACCAGCGGTTTATAGGCTGTGCGTTGTCTGTCAGTCAGTCAGTATGTCAGGACAAAGATTCTTATAGTCTTAGATGAATGTTTGTCTGTAGGTCCTTTATAGAATCGTAAACGATGCATTCGATCATGTGATGATCTTGAGCAAAGTTTTTGTGCATGAGCCAAAGAAGGTTTCTGAGTTGGTACGACCAACAGATGGCGCCACCGTCATTCCAATGTAAATGGAGAGGGAGTGAATGTAGGCACTTAGATAAAGCTTTTTCGGGTAGGACGACGACTGCCGGGACGGCTAGTTATTAAATAGAACAGTGACACGCCTTGTAATGTCAATGGGCTGACACAGCTTGGAGTCGTGCGAGTCGTAGGTTAGTTATCAATCTCTCCGAGGTATATCTGCTTGTCGGAGGACGCAGTGAGCAGCACGGGTTCTCTCGGGTGAAAGTGCACATCGTTGACGGAGCCGTTGTGTCCGGGCAGCTTGTAGAGCACGCGGCGCGACGTGGTGTCCCACACGTACAGGTGGCGGTCAGCCGACCCGGCCGATACCTGCGGGTCAACATTGTCTTACCACGTACTATTCGAGCCGGGACTTGGAATTTAAAAATTAATAAGATAGTTTAAAAACTAAAACAACCGACTTCCATGCCGCGGAGTTAGTTTAAGTTGCAAGTTTGAGACGTTTATCGATATCTCTGGAGATACTTATCAGATCTCGATGAAATTACAATGGTACCACTCTTGGGATCGTTTCCAACATAAAAATAATCATCAAAATCCGTTTCTAAACGATGAAGTTATACATACGCGATCACACACAAAATAAAATATACGATCGAATTTAGAAACATACTTTTTTAGAAGTAGGTTAAAAAAAGTAAATAAAACATTAAATTAAAAAATCAAAAAACCCGACTGCGCAAAAAGTGAAGTGTTAAAAAACGAACTGAAAAGAAAAAAACAAATAAGTCTAGTAGTTTAGACTTCTGTTTAGGGATATCAAAAAACTATACCATTTAAATTCTTTCTCGGTCGATACACTCATAAAATAAATTATACTTTGTTATATGGAATGTAGAGACTTTAACAGTCGGGACACATTAATGGCTTAACGAATGGGGATTAATGTGTCCCGACTGTTAAAGTCTCTATATTCCATATAACAATGTATAATTTATTTTATGAGTGTATCGACCGAGAAAGAATTTAAATGGTATAGTTTTTTGATATCCCTAAACAGAAGTCTAAATTACTAGACTTACTTGTTTTTTTCTTTTCAGTTCGTTTTTTAACACTTCACTTTTTGCGCAGTCGGGTTTTTTGATTTTTTAATTTAATGTTTTATTTTACACTTTTTAGTTAAGTAAAGGACGGCAAATTCCGTACTATTAAACGACTATACCAAAAGGAAGAGGTTGTTTGTTACCTCAGAACTCCATCAATTCTTAACCGATTTGGAAAATTCTTTTTTTGTTTGAGTTAATATGATTTTCGTTTGGTCTCATTGTAATTTTATTGAGATCTGATTAGTAACTTCAGAGATATGCACCGCAAACTTGTTACTGAAAGTGACGCGCATGTAAAATCGTTTTTTTTTCGATTTGTACGATCATAAATTATTTGTTATAAATATATTTTGAATCTCCATTTTAAGACCTTTAATTAGATACCCCACTCGATAGGTTTTGAAAAAAAAAATGTTTTTGAACCCCAAATTTTGGCGTCTGAAATCCGCCATTTTGAATTTTACAATTTTTTATGTTTTCGTTGACACTCGCGCTAGCATGGCGAATCTATTGACGTATCAATTATCAAAATCGGCCCACGCGTTTGGTCTCTAGTGTGCCACAAAGGAACAAACATACATACATATATAGACTGATAAACACATTACCTCTCCTTTGCGTCGCGCAGTCGGGTAAAAAAAGCGCAGGTAAAGCAATTCAAAAGGCACGGAATAAATGCATGACGCCAACCGGCATGATACTCGGTGCTGACCACCAACTATCCCCATCTTTTAGTTATGTTGCTCTTGCGCCTCAGTTTATTGCTATTCCTAAAGAAGCGCAATACCATCATAAAACAACTCTTCTGAATTGGTGTCAAGAGTATTTTGTATTGTATCTGCAAATTATACTTTGGGATTATGATTCCCGCTTTTTCGAGAATCTTAGGCAATTATTTTGTTTAATGCTAACGGGCGTAAGTGTACGTTACAACTAAAGCTTACCTTAGATCCATCGGGCGACCAGGCGCACCTCAGCAAGTTCTTCTCGAAGTTGTGCGCGTGTCCGGACAGCAGCTTGACGCAGCGCTCGGGCGGCGCGAACGGCCGCACGTCCCAGATACGCAGCGTGCTGTCCATGGCGTTGGACACCAGGTACGACCCGTCGCCGGACAGCGCCATGCCTGCGAGTGGACACACACACTGACAGTCATGGTAGTGGACACACACACTGACAGACAGACGACGGTCATGGAAGTTCTTCATTTTATGGCATTAAATTTCTTGTATTTTCTAAACCGGTTAATGGTGTCTTTTTTCCACTTTCACCACCTACCACCCTTTATAATAATGTACAGAAACTAATAATGCCGACCTTCATCATATCAGCGTGACCCAGTCTGAGACACTGCTCGAGAAAATTAAGTGATATGGATTTGAAGTACAGTCAGTCCAGTTGTCCAGCGCCTTCTCTCATTGCCATTTTTGACTTGCAGACAAGTGCTATTCCACCTTAGACCGCATCATCACTCATCATCAAGTGAAATTATGGTCAAATGTTTAGTAGCGATAAAAAGTACCAATAATATAAATGTTAATGTTTTAAAGTGATAGTTTTGTTACATCGCATTCCGCGTGGTAACATCCTTGACCGCATCATCACTTACCAACAGGTGAGATTGTGGTCAAACGCTAGCCTACAATTACATGATTAAAAATCGCCTCAAATTTTTCGCCTATCTATCGCATGTCGCAATACAGCAGGTGCTTTAGCTTGATTGGTGGATATTATGTATGACATTTAGGTTTAGCTGTGATTGGCGGACGCTTCCGCAGCCATGTTTGTATACATAATAATGTGTCATGTCAACTGCTGTCATAGTAGCTAGCTACCATAGCTAGACACAAACAAAAAGTTACACTTGCATCGTGGTTTCATAAAACCACACTATACTTACTTTCTGTGTGTCTGTTTTTTCAATCACGCGAAAACGGAAAAATAGATTTGGATAAACTATTTACTTTTTTTTTCGATCACTATTTATATTTGTCCTACCTACATTTCTAAAAACAAGAGAGAAACTGCTCAATTACTTACTTACTTAATTTAAGTACCTACATGAATTAATGCTGTACAATAAATAATGAAATTTAGCCTTGTTGTTAGCGACAATTGCTTTTGAAACTCGTTTATTGTGTTTAAGTTCAATTTTGGAAATGTGGAGTTTACCTTTAATCGATTGTGCAATTAGCTAAGAAATATGTGTAATATGTTGTCTAGTATAAGTATTGTTGTAACGATCGTTGGTAGACCTTTTTAAATAAATAAATAAAAATAAAATTTGGCACACAGATATAGTTTATATAAGCTGTATGACCACTTACAAACGCAGGCGAAGCTGCGCAGCACAGGTAGTATGTATAAATACCTGTGATGGTGTCCGTGTGTCCCTTGATCTTGAACGCGATCTGATTGTTTCTGATGTCCCACACCTTGATCACGTTGTCCACTCCGCCCGATATTATCTGCAAGACGACGGTCAATCGTGACAGTGATACACACAGACACGCACTTGACTAGTTATAGGGAGCGTTCAAGTATCACGTAGCGAATTTGGGGGGAGGCGAAGGGTCTTGTAAAACGGTAAAAAATCTCCAAAATTGCGTTAAGTAATACTTGAACGCTCCACGCTCAATTGCACGCCACTAAGCAAGATCCTCGGCCACCATCACCATCTACTTCACTAGGAGCGCTAAGCCAGCGACCCCGGGCCTACCTTCGCTTTATAAAAGAGCTGGGTTGACTTGGTTAGTCGCTGTCAGGGGGGAATGCACAATACACCCCAAGCGGGACGTCAGTGCAGGACGTGTCGCCCCCTCCTCAAATTAGAATTAGAAGATCATCGGCTACTCTCATCCAGCTCTTACCAGCCACCTTGCGAACATCATCGCTGCACCTAGTCTGAGGACATCTTA
Source organism: Cabera pusaria (assembly GCA_954871355.1). Taxonomy (NCBI): domain Eukaryota; kingdom Metazoa; phylum Arthropoda; class Insecta; order Lepidoptera; family Geometridae; genus Cabera; species Cabera pusaria. Next base: position 24,920,859 of record OX940901.1, on the reverse strand, counting down.
CCCCCCGTTCACACATGTCTCCGTTTTACTGTTCCGTTTTATCGTGTACATTTTTTACATACATTTTATTATACAGAATACTGTGCCATGTGTGAAGTCGCTCATACAACTACATACGCCATCGAGGGAAAAAAACGAACTCGATAAAACGGAACAGTAAAACGGAGACATGTGTGAACGGGCCGTTACGCTACGTTTGCCGATTCACGGTCTCCACTCAAGGACTCGTTTACCCCAGCGGTTGTCGGTTGAAATGAAATGAAATGAATTTATTTCCATGCATCATGTATACAGATTATTCGTGATTATAATATAATAAATTTGCTTGCTAAATTATCTTAATTAATTTTAAAGTAATTACGTTACAGTGCTTTACTATAAACCACTAATTGTTTTCGGTGGGCTCCAAACTAGGCTAGGCCTGTATCTTCGACGCCCTGCATCTCGAGTTAAATTAAAAAGGTTTCTGCGCTGGTTATGTACATTACAAATCGAGAATATTGTATCGTTTCATAATACATCTAGCAATCTTCATTTGATATTTACGCCATAAGTAAAAATATGTTGTGTATCTGGTTTGTCTGTCACATTTTGTTTGCAGAAAGAAATCCAGAAAACTCATATTTGTAGATGCGTTTACATTTGTTATTATTATTATTATGTTGGGGATTATAATTATTATTTTGTTGGGATTATAATTATTTACTATCATTAGTTGGCGTATACGCCTTATTTTTAGTTAAAATACCTTACATTTCTTTATTTAAAATCAGTACTATTAGAATAGAATAGAATAACTCTACATTGAACACCATTCAGAAAACATTAAAAAACTTAAGTTAACATTCACAAATAAGTGTTACAAAAGGCGGTATTATCGCTGAGAGCGATCTCTTACAGGCAACCTTTGGGTAATGAGGATTTGCTTAATGAACATGGCGGGGTAAATACGGTGTTAAATACCTAAACTAAAATAAATAAGTAAATACATAAACACTACACTGCAGATACATATAACACATAAATAATATATTTATCAATAAACAATACATATACTATATAAATAAATATAACAAGGAGAGAAAACAAAAATTACAGTAGGTAGCAATTTAATCTTACGAGAGATAGTGAGCTTTGACACGTTCTTTGAATGTAGTAATGGTCTGGCAACGTCTTACTTCAACTGGTAGCGCATTCCAGAGCCTTACAGCTTGTACTGCGAACGATTTATCGTAGAACGAGCTATGATGACTAGGCATCAACAATGTATGAGTCTCTAAAGACCGTAAAGAGAGAGTATTCGAAGTGTGTAGGAATTGGAAGAGGTCTTTAAAGTAGGGAGGAGAAGTAGGATTAAACAAAATATTAAACAGGAGGGTAAGGATATGAGCATTGCGGCGAAGGCGGATGGGTAGCCATTTAAGCTTTGAACGGAATTCGGAGACGTGGTCATATTTGCGTAGGCCAAATATGAACCTAATCGCAAAGTTTTGGAGTCTTTCGAGCTTGTTTAGCTGTTCCTCAGTGATGTCCAGATAGGCGGCGTCGGCGTAATCAAGAATAGGAAGAAGAAGAGACTTTGCAAGCGCAGCTTTAGTGGAAGTAGGCAAGAAATTTTGTAATCTTTGCAGTGCACCCGCGGCTGCAAACATTTTGTTACTGACAGCAGTCAACTGAGGACCCCAAGACATGTGCTGATCGAATAATACTCCCAGGTTCTTGACAGTTTCACTGTAAGGGATAGTCACCCCATTAAAAACGACATGCGGTAGTATGCTTCAATTGGTTTTTGATACAGTTCTAGAACTGCCCACTATAAGGACTTGCGTTTTATCCGGGTTAATTTTCAGACCATGGGATTCGCTCCACTCAGATATACAGCGTAAGTCGGCATTTACACGTTCTACGGCAGTTGCTATATAATTCAGGGGCGCGTGACAGTAAATTTGGAGATCGTCTGCATAGAGGTGGTAGGAAGAAGAGATATGTTGAGATATAGAGTTAATAAAAATGGAAAATAGGAGAGGAGATAAAACACCACCCTGCGGTACACCGACAGTCGTGTACGCACCATGAAGAGAGAATCTCTTCAACGCGGACGTGCTGACGACGACCAGACAGGTAACTATGAAACCAGTCAATCACCGATGGAGATATGTTAATAGAGCGAAGAATTGCAAGAAGAATGTCGAAGTCAACGGTATTGAAGGCGTTGCTAAAATCGAGTAGCGTCAGTTAACTGCCCATTTTTCATAGCTAAACGGATATCATCAGTAATTTTGACGAGGGCAGTGACTGTGCTGTGACCTGGACGGTAGCCGGATTGAAAAGGATTGAGGAGTTAATTAGAGACAAAGGAATGTAGTTGATGATGGATGAGGCGTTCAAGTACTTTAGAGAGGAAGGGGAGAATGGATATCGGACGGTATTCAGAAAAGGTTTTGGGTTAGGTTTTTTAGGTAGGGGTATAATTTGAGCTTCCTTCCATATTGAAGGAAAGGTGCTACTAGATATGTAAAAATTAAGGATATGGCAAAGGGTAGGGAGGATGACATCAATCAAAGGGATTAGCATGTTCCTACTAATACCGTCATATCCGACTGCGTTAGAAGTTATGGCAAGAATGCTCTTCTTAACATCACAAGCGGTAAATTCACTAAAGGAAAATTGCGGGTGGTCAGGAGTCAGAAGAGTAGAAAGATGATGCAAAGTAGCAGTTTTATTGCTGTCCATAATAGTCGGCGGCGAAGTGAAATGCTGATTGAGAGAATTAATGTCTAGGCTATGAGGTAAAGTACTATTTTGACGAGATTTACCGACTCCAAGAGACCTTAGAAATTTCCACACTTTAGCAGAATCATTATTATCAACAGATTTGTGAATATGGCGGCGTTGTGCATCCCTGCACACTCTATTGCAGCGATTCCGAGACCTGGCATACCTATCTTTGTTGGCTTTACTAGGATTGTTCTTATAGCTAGATTTAGCAATAGACTTTTTATGCATTAGGATTTTAATATCATCGCAGAGCCATGGTGCAGGTAGTTGTTTAATTTTGATTCGCCGTGATGGTGCATGCTTGTCGTAAAGTTGAGTGATGATAGAATTAAAAATTACAACTTGATTATCAACGGACTCAGCCTCTACGACGTCAGACCAGTCAATTTTTTCAGCGTCTACGATGAAATCTTCCTGGTTCATGCCACTAAAGTTGCGCTGAAGAATAATAGTTGGTTTGGGCTTAGGAGGTCGTACTTTGTAGGAGAGAAAGATTCGGTCATGATACGAAAAAGCATCAGCTGATAGCTGACCGTGCTTCTCAACATGCGATAAAGAAGATACAATAATTAGATCTAGCAGTGAAGGGACAGAATTAGGAAAGTGATGCATAGCGCTAAAAGGAAGAGAGAACAAATTACAAGAATTAATGATAGACATGAGACGAGATGAACGAAAATCATTTTTTAACAAGCAGGTATTAAAATCACCCATTGAGTGAGCATAGGCGGGTAATAGATTTTCTAATATATTTTCAAAGGAAGAGAAATAGTTAACGTGTAAAGGACTATAGTAGACTCCGAGAAGGATTTTAGTGTGTGATAGAAGAACTTCAATGAATAGATGCTCACCGGCGTTAGCGGGGGGTGGTTGTGCCGATACACTAATTACAGAAAAGGATTAATGTTGTATATAGAATCAAATACTATTTATTTACTATTTACGGCTTATGTGGCCGGCCCATTGCCACTTCAGTTTAATAATTCGATGTCGGTGACTTTGGTTCTCTGTCGGATCACCTCGTTACGAATTCGATCTTTTAGAGAAACTCCGAGCATAGCCCTTTCCATAGCACATTGAGCGACTTTAAATTTGTGGACCAGACCAACCGTGAGTGTCCACGTCTCGGCTCGGTATGTCATAACGGGTAGGACGCACTGATTGAAGACTTTCGTCTTGCGACTCTGTGGAATTAGCGATGTGAACTAGCTATTTAAAATTATTTGATGCCACATGTATGACACCCTAAAAAGACCAGACTATATGAATACCATGTTTTTTAAAATTATGGTGTTGCAACCCGCTGCTTTGCCCGCGTTGAAACTTGTTTAAAAACCGTCCTCATGAATGGGACTAAGCCTACGGACGCCGATGGGACAGCCAGAATGGAACACGGGTTGGGATAGAGATGCTTTGTGGATCGCACTTAAGTCAGTTGTCCAGTATCACAATGCAATATTATGATGACATGGTGCTAATTTGATGATGGAGCTGGAATCCTAAACATATGTTACTTATGTTATACTCGTCGTGTTTAGACTGTTTGGGCTCGTTGGATTAGTCTTGATTTACTCTGCTACCTAGGTTATGTAAAAGCTTGTGTTTAAAAAGGTTTTTAAAATATTACTTGTTATAATATTGGTCTGGATAAAGCCTGAAATAAAGATTTTTTTAAGCACCAGATAAAATAATGGTCAATTGTAGATTGATTTTATTAATTAATAATTAATTAATTGATTTCATATAAATATTTTAATTATAGATTAATCTAATTAGTTTTATATTCATTAGTGACCAGGTGGAGCGACGACATACGCAAAGCGGTGGACAGTGACTGGAAGAAAAGAGCCGAAGATCGGGCTCAGTGGCGCATCTTGGGAGAGGCCTACGTCCAGCAGTGGACTGACACAGGCTGATGATGATGAGTTAGTTTCATATAAAATGTAGTAGCACTGACCTTCTCAGCGGTGTCGTTGAAGAGTACAGATGTGACGGGGTACTGGCTGTCGAAGGAGGCGACGGGGTTCCTCTTGCGAGCGTCCCACAGCTTGATGGTGTTATCATCAGATGCCGAAACTAGCAGCTCCGGCCCGCGACGGGCTCCTGCAATTTTTTTTTTAGTAAAACTAGCAATGTGGGTTGCACATTACTAGTAGTCTTGTTAACCCCTCCAACTAAGCTAAATATGCTCGTGTCTGGAGTAGGTTCACGTCAATAGTGCAATGTGTGGGGTGGGGATCGAACTCACGACCTCTCAATCGCCAGTCCGACACCTTATCAATTGAGCAATTGCCGCTTGATTGAATTATGGTAATATACTTTTTTTCAACCCACTTACAAAAAGTAGTAGCTTGTCAATTCGTCACTATGTTTTTTTTTCTTTTGTATGCATGTTGCATTGTAATTTTATTGATATATGATAAGTATCTCCAGAGATATGGAGATAAACACCTCAAACTTAGTACTGTAAATAACTGGCGCTGCATTATCTAGCTAGCGCTTGACCGCTATCTTACCTATTAGTAAGTGATGATGCGGTCGAAGATGGTAAGCACGCTAGGCCTAGAATGGAACTGGCTTTCAAGGTTAGCTGCCGGAACACATTAGATGTTTGGCGACAGATTTTCTCCTAGATGGCGGTAAGCTACTTTTTGGTAGCGAGTCAGGTGGAACATCGATATAACATGCTGCTACCACCTGTGCTAGAATTCGAACTGGTGACCTCTCGCTTAGAAGTTAAGCCGTCTATCCTTTACGCTTACGCCAACGGGGCTTTTAGAAAACTTACATTTTCAACCCACTTCACAAAAAGGAGGAGGTTCTCAATTCGTCTGTATGTTTTTTTTGTGTGTATGTTACGCGATTACTCCGTCAATTGTGAACCGATTCAAATGATTCTTTTTTTATCAGTGAGTATCTTTAGATATTTTATGATAAACGTCTCAAACTTGCTACTGAAACTGACTCGCAGGGCATGGAAGTTGGTTGTTTATGTTTTTAAACTATCTTAATATACAAGTCTAAAATCATAAACCTTAAATCCCATTTCTAAAGTAGTAGGACAAGTTCCGCTAACCTGAGACGGAGTTAACAAAGTTGGCATGTCCCTTGAGCTTCTTGACCCGTGTGCCCGTGGGCACGTCCCACACGGCCACGGTCTGGTCAGTGGCGCACGTGTACAGGTGCGCCCCGTCCGGGGAGAAGCACAGCTCCATCACCGCCCCCGTGTGCCCCTTCATCACCATCACGTTCTCGCATTGACCGTACACGTTCCATAGGACTGAAATATTTATAAATCATATAAATTAAGCGCGATAAGTACCGTTTTAAGGGTTTCGTAGCTGAGTGACAAATAACCGGCCAAGTGCGTGTCGGGCCACGCACAGTGTAGGGTTTCGTAGTAGCCTGTTATTCAATGCAAGTCTTTACCCGTTATAAACAAGCAACTAGGTACTCCGTCTTTGTCACTTTAAAGGATTTATTCTAAGGATTTTGTATTTGGTACAAAATTATCCAACACCCAAGTTCAACGACTATTACTGCTAAACTAATAAAGTTATCTTAACCGCTATAATTTTCCTTTAAACTTCATGAAATGCGCTATTATCACGAATTTTTCCAGATTTTTCAAGCCCGCAGTTAAGCTTTTAGAGGGGGGGACGCCCTACTGGAACAAAAATTTGCACTTTAAAGTTTAATATTTCGTTCAATCGAAAAATGGTATTAGAAACCCTTAAGTCATTTTAAAAGACCTATTCAACGATACCCCACACGATGGGGTAGACGATGAAAAAAAAATTCACCCCCACTTTTCATATAGGGGAGCTACCCTAAAAAAAAATATTTTTTAACATTTTATTTCAGCACTTTGTCGGCGTCATTTATTTACATACCCCCACAAAATTACAGCTTTCTAGTATTAACGGTCTCTTAACAAAACCTCGGACAGACTGACAGACGGACATGACGAAACTATAAGGGTTCCTTGTCAGGACTACGGAACCCTAAAAACGGAACTCTAATAGATTCGTCATGTCCGTCTATCTGTCCGTCCGTATGTCACAGCCACTTTATTCCGAAACTATGAAGATTACACAATTGAAACTTGGTAGCACAGTTTTACAATCATAGTAAAACTGTGCTTGGTAGGCAGGTGTATTCTGTGAACCACTTTACGATTTTTGTACAAAAATAAAATAATATCGTTTAAAAACTAAAAAACAACCGACTTCAATGCCGCGCTATTCATTTTCAGTACCAATTTTGAGATGTTTATCTCAATATCTCTGGAGATACTTATCATACCTCGATAAAATTACCATGGTACCACACTTCGGATATCTCCTTTCGAACAAAAAAAGAATAATCGAAATCGGTTCATAAACGACGAAGTTATCCGCGAACAAACATAATTGAGAAACCTCCTCCTTTTTTTGAAGTCGGTTAAAAAGTAAAAGATTAAGGGGGTGCTCTAAACTAAAAGAAAATAATCATCAAACCCATATGTATGGTTTGTCTATAGATAAGTCTTTAAAAATGACATTGAGGTTTCTAAAACCATTTTTTCTTACAGTCAAACATTTGAAAGACAGACACTTCTAAAGTGGTAAAATATGTGTCCCCCTCTCTCTAACTTTTAAAGTAAGGGTGTAAACAATCTAAAAAAAATATATGCTGTAGATCTCAATAAACAATTTCAACGAAAATTGGTTTGAACGAGATATAGTCAGCAGTTTTTGTGATATAGCAACCGCAAACATAACTTTGTTTTTCACAGTGTTTGTATGAAAAACAAAGTTATATTTGCAGTAGTTAATTTTTTTGTGGCGAAAAATGATAGTAAAATAATACTGTACTATGTTATGGATCCCTACGAGTGTAAGTCTGACTTGTACTTGACCACTTTTGTATAAAAATCGTTAAGCTGTTCACAGAATACACCTACTCGGTTTAACTGTGCAGTCCTTATAGTTTCGGAATAAAGTGGCTGTGACATACGGACGGACAGACAGACAGACATGACGAATCTATAAGGGTTCCTTTTTTACCCTAAAACCCTAAAAATGATTTATTATAACTCAATAACAAAATAAATTATAACTATATAAATAAAATGATACATTCCGTCTGACTACAGTCTGACCTACTTTGAGTATATAATAAATAAACCATCCTGATACAATTTGTGTTGACATAACTTACATATTTGCCTGTCAAACCCCGCAGAAGCTAAATGTTTTCCCTCAGGATGAAACTTAGCTGTAAATATTTCTCCTTGATGGCCTTCCAAGAGCATAATAGGTGCGTACAGATTGGAAGTACGGGGCACCTGTAAATTTAAAATAATTCAAGTTACTGCCATAGTTAATAGGCTAGCATTTGACCACTGTTTCAATTGGTGCTAATTGTTAATATGCTCAAAGATGGTGAACATTTATTATGCCGGCCAAGAATGGTGAAAAATGACTCTTAAAATCTCAACCTTTTGTAACAAGTTAGTGACTAACTATCCCTGTGAACATTTTCACCTTAATCAGTTTAGTTGTTCAAACAAAAACATGCACAAACATTTGCATTTTTTTATCGGCGTTGCTCTTTAATGTGACTACCCCTTGGTGTAAAGAATCTAGACTGCTAGCCAGGGGGTCAATGGATTAAATCCGTGCTTTAATGGATATTTTCAAGTACATTCATAGGTGAATGTTCACACGTGTTAGAGCCATTATATCCATATTCTGCCTGACTTGTTACCAAAAAGTAGCTTACCACCATCATCCGCTGCCATAATGTTCAGGCAGCACACAGCCTTATTTAATTCAATACATTTATTTCAATTTGGTACATCATACACATTTTTAAAGTAAAAAGTTAAGTAATAAATAACCATTTGAAATAATCAAAGAAAATATTTCATTATTTTAATGAAATATTTTATAACAATAGAAATACTGCTGCATTTTGAATTTAATCTTGATATGTATGCCAAAATAATATCAGCTAGGTGTATAAAATTACAGAACAATATTAAAATATTGTTAAACACAATCCAAATTTTTTTATTGGCAGAGCACCTGGACGTGTAATCCGGGGGGTGCGGGTTCGAGTTCCGTGGTACGATGAAATTTTGGATTGTGTTTAACAATTTACAAAAATATAAAGTGTGAGAGATTTCAAAGTAACATAATATTTGATTTACGCAGTGCAACATCTCTCGTCGGATTTGAAAACTAATGATTTCTTCCGAATAATTAACTTACGTAATAAGTAGTCATAGATGGCGCCACCAATGCATAATTGGGTTAACAAAATGCAATCCAATAATTTCGTTGTATCGATGTATCGAACCGTGGCTTAATTGGCAGAGCACCTGGACGTGTAATCCGGGGGGTGCGGGTTCGAGTCCCGTCGGTACGATTAAATTTTGGATTGTGTTTAACAGTTTACAAAAATATAAAGTGTGAGACACTTCAAAGTAACACAATATTTGATTTACGCAGTGCAACATCTCTCGTTGGATTTGAAAACTGTAATGATTTCTTCCGAATGATTAACTTACGTAATAAGTAGTCATAGATGGCGCCACCAATGCATAATTGGGTTAACAAAATGCAATCCACTAATTTCGTTGTATCGATGTATCGAACCGTGGCTTAATTGGCAGAGCACCTGGACGTGTAATCCGGGGGGTGCGGGTTCGAGTCCCGTCGGTACGATGAAATTAAGGATTGTGTTTAACAATTTACAAAAATATAAAGTGTGAGACACTTCAAAGTAAAATAATATTATTATTAAAATAAGACATTAGGAAATACTTAATTCTGGTAAAAGTATAAGGCCCAGCTGGTATATTACAAAATTGGTTATTGGTTAGATTTTGATTAGTAGAACTGGTTAGATTAGGGATTGGCAAGACCTATTCGGACTAAGTCAACATATGGTAAGTAGGCAGACCAAATCGAGAGAAATAGGAGTTAGTGGAACAACTCGGCAGAGCAACTATGCTCTGCGTGAGCCCACTCTGCCTAGTTTACTTCCCGTTTTGTTTACATTTGTCGAGTTGATCTACTTTTTATTGCTTGCTACTCGACTTGCTTGCCTACTTGACTAATGTAGACTATGCTACAGAAATCTATTTATCGAATTCAAGCTGTATTATTAATTCTGGAAGAATATTGAATCTAACACAGTTCACATAGTAGGATTTATATTTATTTTCAACAGTCTTGATTTTGGCAAGAGTAATTTTTTATTGTCCCTTGTGTCATAGGTTTATAAGAGTGAGTGAGAGAACTTGAGAGACGGACCATTCTAGGTGCAGCGTGTTCACCATCCTCGACCACATCATCCCTTAAGTGTGGTCTAAAGTGGAAAATAGTGGGAAAAAATGCAGTGGAAAAAATTCACGATTAGATACTTATTAAACTAGCCGAGCCTCGAAGCCTTCCCTATAAAAATAAAGTGTTTATTATTATAGGAGTAGCTAACCAAGGGCTACTGTTGTCTGTTTACATAGACCATAGGCAGTTAGGGTCGTCTGAGTATAGTTATTGTAAACTGATTAGCCCTTTGTTTGACGTACTTACTGCAGATGTAACAACAGCTTTTTCTCTGGTGCCTACTACGGTAATCTCATGACGAGTCCGTTTGGATGGCACTACAGAATAATCGTCCGCTTTTCTTTTTATATCTAGTTCTGGCATGGTGTTTTATTTGATAAGTTACCTACTTCCTATCAAATATAAACCAAGAAAAGTTAAGTTATTGCAATCGTAAATTAAGGTGTGTATGTCAATATGTAAAATAATTGATAATTATTACTATTTCTCAACGACATTAAGTTTCGTTGCTATTTCTATGGTCTAGGTGGAATGGTGATGGTGATTGGTGGAAACCACAGACCATACAGACAGTGACAGCACGTGAGTGTGGTGACAGTGACAATATTCACAGACTACAGAGGGGGGTGACAGTATTTATTTCTGAACATTTCTGAATTCTGACTGACACATATAGTACAGTCCGGCAAGTATAGCTTGGCGTGCCTGTGCGCCACTGTGCTTTTACTTAGTACTTTGATAAAAGTTTCTCTTAAGGTGATATCAGACGGTCCATTTTTTGTTCATTTTCACCTTTCATTCGGTACATTTCACTCCAAATGAAATGTCTGAACAAAAAATGAAACACGAGTGCCGAATGAATTCACTAGTGAACCGATCCAACAGTGTTGGATATTGGCATCCGGTATCTTTCATTCCCACTCCGAATGAACGAGAAATGAACGGTCTGAACACTGAGAGAACGTTCATTCGGATTCGGCCATTTTGTTTCGAGTCCTGTAGCCGACGGACATCACGTTGTCGACGAAGTTATATTTTTTTCTGTGTGTTATTATATTGTTTTCATGCGGCAAAATGGAGTTCAAGTGGAACGATCAAAATACATTACTTTTTTTGGAGAACTTTAAAAATTATCAATGCCTTTGGAACCACAAAATTGATGAATACAAAGACCGAACAATGCGGGCAAACTCTATAAAATCTCTAATCAGTGATTTAAACTTAGAGATTACTGAAGAAGATATTAAACATAAAATAAAAACGATAAGGACCCGGTATACAACAGAATTAACCAAAATAAAGCAGTCTACTAAAAGCGGTTGCTCTTCTGACGATGTCTATGTACCGACCCTGTACTGGTTTAAACATACAGAATTTTTAAGCAGTGTATGCGTCACACAGCAGAGTACATCAAGTCTCGTAAGTAGAATATTTTATCAATCCATACTAATCCATATCCATAATATTAATCCATATCCTAGTAACTCTGTCTGTCTGTTCGATAAGCGACCACTACGTGAACAGAAGCTAGGTAGGTACCTACTTAATCCTTATACTCAAACAAAAACAACGTAAAGGCGCGGGTAGGTAGGGCTACCTATCGCCTTTGTTAGGACGAGGTCTGAGGTCGCGTTGAAATAAAACGATGGTTGTTGCACTATAAGATGTTCTTATTATAATTTTTAGTTGCTGTCTCCGTGTTATAATTCTGGCGATTCACTCCCTTATAAAAACATTTTTTGTTCTCCCGTCAACGTCACTTTGACGTGGGAACGCGAGCTGTCGTTTTATGACATTGCGCTTCGCACATCAGAGGCATTTTGCCACACGAATAGTTGTGCAAAACGCCACACCACCCCCCTACGGAGAAGGAGAATCCGTGGAAAAAGAGAAAAAAAAAAATCAAAGGTCAAAAGGTTTGCAAAAATGAACTTTACGACCTGACCGGGTAGTGTATTGTGGTGAATTTGAGGAAGGAGCAGCGGGAGAAGATGAAGAGGGTCCAGACTGAGGAGAGAGTATTCTAGAAGGATGTGATGATGACACTGGTTGATTTGCAGGAAGAGACGGCGTCGATACTGGATCAACAGGACTCGGCTGTTCGATGAACGCTGGCTTGAGCCTGTCGATACTGACAGTCACCTGTCTGCCTTTTACATCGATCGAGAATGTCTTTCCGTCCTCAGATCGAGATATCACTCGATGAGGGCCAGAATAGGGTGGCTGCAAAGACCGACGAACAGTGTCATCCCTCAGCATGACGTGTGATGCAGTAGATAGGTTTTTAAAAACAAAAACCGATGGCTTAGAATGATGAGAAGCCGGAGTGGGTCGCAATTTGGACATATATTGCCTTAACTTGGCGACGAAATCCGAAGGCTCCTCATAGCCAGTAGCGTCGGGAGAAACAGTTAAAAGTTCCCCTGGGAGCGCTAATGTCTCACCATACAGCATTTCTGCTACGGTTGATTTTATATCCTCTTTAAATGCAGAGCGCATGCCTAACAAAACAAGAGGCAAGGCACTCGACCAGGAACTGTCATGACACATCAGGGATGCTTTTAACTGCCGATGCATGCGCTCAACGAGCCCATTAGCGCAAGGGTGATAGCTGGTGGTACGAATACGTTTGGCACCAAACAGATCGGTAAGGCGTCTGAAAAGGTCAGATTCGAACTGCCGTCCCTGATCAGTCGTGATGACCGCAGGGACGCCGAATCGAGCTATCCAGCCATCCACAAAGGTCTTGGCTACTTCTTCTGTCGTTATCCCACTCATAGGCCACGCTTCGAGCCACCTAGTGTAACGGTCAACAGCAGTGAGGCAGTATTGAAAGCCAGAGGAAGAAGGCATAGGTCCGATAATGTCTATGTGGACATGCTTGAGCCGAGATGTGGGACTGGAGATATGTCCGAGCGGAGACCGAGTATGCCGAGTCACTTTGCTTCGCTGACAAGCTATGCAAGTTTGGCACCAGCGACGGCAATCCTTGGTGATACCTGGCCAAACGAAACGGTCAGAGACCAGACGAACAGTGGCCTTGGTAACTGGGTGACTCAGGTTATGCAGTTTGTCAAAAATACTTTTCCGCATAGGTTCCGGTACAAATGGTCGCGGTCGTCCTGTGGAAGTATCGCAGACCAAAGTTGTGTTAGTGCCGGGAACAACGATGTTCTCTAATTTTAGAGAAGAATCTTTATCGTTACGATACTTTTTCAACTTGTCGTCGAGTTGTTGGCAAGAAGCAAGTGCAGAGTGATCTGCTTCGATACTAATGGCTTCGATGCGGGACATAGCGTCTGCTACCGTATTATCAACCCCTTTTATGTGGACAATGTCCGTGGTAAATTGGGAGATAAACGAGAGTTGATTTAGTTGGACCGGTGGAAGCCTCTCGCGACGCTGCGAGAAAGCGTAAATGATCGGCTTGTGGTCCGTGTAAATTGTGACTTGCTGCGCGACCAGAAAATGGCGATAATGCTGCACACTCTCGTAAATCGCAAGGAGTTCCCTGTAATATGCTGGCCATTCGGACTGTCGGGGCTTCAGCTTTTTGCTGAAGAAACCCAAAGGTTCCCAAGCATCACCAACTTTCTGCTGAAGGCAGGCACCAACGTGCGAGTTCGAAGCGTCGGTGAAGAGCCCCAGCTCAGCATTCGGCAATGGGTGAGCCAGAAGAGCAGCGGATGACAGGCTGTCTTTACAGGCCATAAAACTCTCTTCAAGTTCAGGCGTCCAAGAAACCGGTGTGGAACCTTTGCCTTGGGAAGCCACTATCGCATTGACCAGCGGTGCTTGTAACTCTGCAGCGTTTCGCAAAAAATGTCGATAGTAGTTGACCATTTCAAGAAAACGGCGAAGTCCCTGAACGGTCTTAGGCAAGGGAAAATCCTTGAGAGCCTGAATGCGCTCAGTTGGTGGCCGTGTTCCTTCAGAGGAAATGCGGTTCCCGAGGAAAGTTACCTCAGGAGCACCAAATACGCACTTTGCAGGATTGATGACAATGCCGTAGTCTTCAAGTCGCTTGAAGAGTATACGGAGGTGCTCAGCGTGCCGAGTGGCGTCGCGAGAGTACACTAAAATGTCATCAACGTAGGCAAAGCAAAAGTCCAGACCTTGTACAACTTCATCCATGAACCGTTGGAAAGTTTGGCCTGCGTTGCGCAAACCAAAGGTCATGTAGTTGAATTCGTACAGGCCAAAGGGGGTGATGATGGCCGTTTTACATATGTCCTCAGGCGCAACGGGAATATGCTGGTATGCCTTAACGAGATCGATTGTACTAAATATAGTACAACCAGATATGTTATGACCAACATCACCAATATAGCGGACTGGGTATCTATCGGGCACTGTGCGTGCATTCAGTGCGCGATAGTCACCGCAAGGTCGCCAGGTGCCGTCTCTTTTAGGTACCATGTGAAGGGGAGAGGACCATGGACTTTTTGAAGGTCTTGCTGTTCCACACTGGACCATGTCATAGAAAACCTTTTTAGTCTCCTGAAGTTTTTGAGGAGCCAGGCGCCTAGGACGACAAGAGACGGGGGCACCTTCAGTAGTCAGGATGTGATGGACGGTGTTATGCTTCGGCTCCCGAATGAGTCCTGGTGGCTTTGTGATTGATGGAAATTCCGCAAGAAGCGCACCAAATCCGGACGATGGAGCAGAAACAACTTTAACACTGGTCTGATCTAGTGTTGCAACGGCAGCGATACATGACAACCCAGTACTGCTATCGACAAGCCTTTTACTGGCACAATCTGGCATAAGCCGATAGTGTGCCAGAAAGTCAGAACCGATAATGGCGGTGTTGACGTCAGCGACGATAAACTGCCACTGAAAGGCGCGTCGCAGACCCAGATTGAGCGTCATTTGTATGTGGCCAAAGGTGCGAATCTCACTACCATTGGCAGCAGCCAGTGTGTAGTTTGACCGCGTTGGCTTATTCGCTAGCCATTGGTACGGATAGCAGGAGAGGTCCGACCCTGTGTCAATTAAAAACCGGCGTTTTGAAACGCTTTCGGTGACAAATAATCGGCGACTCTCCGAAAAGCAGTCAGTGGTCGCCGCTAATGACTGCTGTTTGAGTTTCCCGACGGCGGGGACGTCCAAGTGCATGGTTTTACACATTTAACCGCTTTAGTACCAAACCTCCTATGGTAAAAACAAAGTTTGGATTTACCAGCAGACTGTGAGCGTTCACGCTGGTTTGAGTTACTCCGTGACCTATCCCTACTCCGGTCAGCTGATAGTGCAGCGATCTGGCGCGTGAGATCATCAAGGCGCCGTGTAATGTCGTCAAGCGATGAAGGCGAGACGGCAGAAGTGCTCGCTAAGAAAACAGCTGATGACCGAGGAGCTGCAACACCGGGCGATACTTCTAAAATTTTGTCTGCTAGCTCTGCAACTTTATCTAAAGCAAGCTCAGACTGAGCAGCCAAAATTGCCTGAAGGTGTTGTGGGAGGCGGCGCATCCAAAGCTGGCGAAACAAATTTTCATCCGAAAGAGTGTTCCCAGCCAAAGACCTAAGATGTCTTAAAAACTGGGAGGGGCGGCGATCGCCCAGCTCCTCATCGCTAACAAGCTGTCGGACACGTTGCTCTTCAGATGTGGAAAGCCTACGGATAAGCTCAGCTTTTAACCTACCATATTTGTCTGCGGGCGGTGGATGAAGAATAATATCTTCAACTTCTCCAATAACCCGAGTGTTCAACTGAGCAACCACATAATTAAATTTTGTTAGATCAGCGGAGATAACTGAAATGGTAAATTGAGCCTCAACCTGGGCAAAGCAGATAGCGGGCCGGTCAGGCCAAAAAGGAGGAAGCTTGACAGCAACTTTACATATTGCGGGGGAAACGGGGTCCGAGGTGGGTGTGTTAGTGCTGTCACCTTTTAATTTTTGCAATTCAGCAAGCAATAAGGCATTTTGTTGCTGTAATAATGAGTTTTGCTCTTGTGCGGATTGCAAGTTAGCTTCCATCTCCGTAGTTAGGTTAGTACACTATAAAAAGCCGTACAATATAAATGGTTATAAGCTATGAAACACACACAGTAATACAAACACAAGACAATAAACAAGACAGCAATATAAAAGGCAAAACACACAGATAAAATATATAGTTAATGTTATCAAAAATTAACAGCCCGTTGTAAAAAAAAGTTAAATATTAATAATTCCCACACAATGTAATAAAAAAAAAACTCAAATGCAATTTTGTTATGTAAATGCCAATGTCCACAGTTGTTTAAATAATACTAATAATTTCCACACAAAATGATAATATAAAAACGAAATCGAATGCAATTTTGTTAAGGTTATGCTAATGTCCATAATTTTAGTAAGTCCAGGCACCAATATTAGTATAGGAAAAATAGCACGTACTAAAATCACTCCAGCGCAGTATTGGTCTCCAGCGACAGGCCTCGGGCAAACGTATGTCTGCACGTCGTTTCGTTGTAGAATCCAGAAAACTGATACCATGAATCGATGAAGCGAAGACACGTCGAGATAGCCACGAATGTGATAGACACTCGTCGCAGCTGGCGTCGTATCACGGGGATCAGGAAACTAATTACGAAGCGATGACACGTCGTGGTAGCCCAATGTGGTCGTCGTGAATCCAAAGACTCGTTATGTGAGGATGCATGCATTGGGAAACGCGGATTGTTGACCTCTTCGATACGTAGATACGTCGATACACGTAGAGTTGAACTCTGCTCAGACGGCTGAAGTCGGGTCACCATTAAAGGCGCGAGTATGGAGGGCTACCTATCGCCTTTGTTAGGACGAGGTCTGAGGTCGCGTTGAAATAAAACGATGGTTGTTGCACTATAAGATGTTCTTATTATAATTTTTAGTTGCTGTCTCCGTGTTATAATTCTGGCGATTCACTCCCTTATAAAAACATTTTTTGTTCTCCCGTCAACGTCACTTTGACGTGGGAACGTGCGCTGTCGTTTTATGACATTGCGCTTCGCACATCAGAGGCATTTTGCCACACGAATGGTTGTGCAAAACGCCACAAACGTATATGAATTGTATAGGTTTATTCAGTATTATTACATCATATTCTTCTTATCATGTTCCATTGCCATGGTACAGTGCATGAAGTGACGAACTTTTCTGCATATACGTCACGCACGCGGCGGGCATTTTCACTATGATTTCTTGCATTGGTTGGTGGTAAATCGCTTAATGCTAAAGATGGTACTTCTCGCCATTCTCCAGGTACAATGGACCCTGTGACCCAATCCTCACTTTCCAGTGATCGTTGTTGCACGTAGTCCACTGTAGTTTTTCTGAGCCAATTATGTAATGCACACGTCGTTTTAACAAGTTGTTCAACTTTTTGCACTGACAATGGAATCGCCTTTTCATAGATTCGAAATTTTGATACTAATATTCCAAAAGAGTTTTCGACCACTCGTCGAGCTCTTGACAGCCGATAGTTAAATATTTTTTGTTTATCGCCAAACTCTCCTCTAGTATTATATGGTTTCAAAACATCCGTCCGCAAAGGAAAGGCATCATCTGCGACGATTACGCCTTCCTTTGGGAAATTTAGAAGATTCGACAACAAAGCTTCATTCAGTGTTGATTTATTAAAGACGGATGCATCATTTGCGGATGCATCTTCCGTTTGTCCCAACATCTATATAAATAAAATTATAATTCGCATCTACTACTGCAAATAGATGAATACTAAAATTCATTTTGTAGTCGAAATATTCAGAGCCTGATCTTCCTGGGCATCTTATATTCACCAATTTCCCATCCATTGCACCACAACAGTTTGGAAAGTTCCATAATCTATAGTTGTCTTCCATTATGTTATTCCATTCATGTTGACTTCCAGGAACCTGTTATAATAAAAGTGTCAACATTTTAATTACAGGATGCACCACAGACTCAAAATGAAGACTCTGCTGAATCTGAGCAGACTCAAGCTGGCAGTGAGGAACAGAAGACGCCAAATTCTGAGATTAGTAGGAATGGAAGTAGTGAACTGATGACTCCTTCATATTCTCGAAAGCCAACAAACAAGAAAAGGAAGATTGATATACCGATTTATAGAGCAATTAACGAATTAAAAACTATAAGCGAGCAAGCCAAAGTCCAAACTGAAGATGAGTTTGATTTGTTTTGCAAAAGTTTGGCAGTACAACTCAAAAAAATGCCCTTGAACAGGGCTTTGATATGTCAGGAAAAACTTCAATCTGTGATGACTCAGGAACGGTTAACACAGATGTCACAATCATTTCCTGAAGTAATTTACTCGGACTCCAGCACTCCATCCCCATTTACTATCAACCAATCGCCTCTATACCAAAATACAACACCGGAGTTTAATTATATGTAACTACCTTGTCACCGAACAAGTTTATACGCAACCACAACCAGTGCCTGTACCCGTGAGTTCACCACAAGAGACCAATCAAGTCACAATTGTCCAAACATCCACCCAAGAGCAAGAAAAAATACTCTCACAAGCTCTAAAAAGTATTATGTAAATGTTGATTGTCTAAATTAAAATGTTTCAAGAAAATAACTTAATATTTTATTAAATTGATATAACTGACCTTAATAAACTTTCCAAGGGCTGTCCAAATGGCTTCACATGCTTCTTGAAAAAAGTAGGATATTGTATTTCGAGGTACTCTGTACAAAAACTCTAAACTTCCAAAACTATCACCTGTAGCCAGGTATCTCAGTACAATTTGAAGTTTTATCCGGGTAGGTATGCTATCTCTCATTAAAGTGTTTTCTTTCGTTATTAACGGAGCAACAAGAAGTAGAAGTTCTTCAAATTTACTTTCATCCATTCGAAGATGATTACAATATGAATCAGGATCTTCAACGGCTAGTTCTCTCAACAATGTATTGGAAGCTCCTAATAAATTTCTTCTTGCAATCCATGGTCGCACCCACCATCGTCGACGTTTTCTTTGCTTCTTTTTTGTCAACTCTTTGATTAAATGATCACAAATTAAACTAATTCCAAGACGTACGACTTCATTCGATGACATATTTAAAAGAAAGAACAATGAATGTTCATTTCTGTATCATTTCGTCTAAGCCGTGTGAACATAGAATGAAAAAAAAAATGAAGCATTCACTCGAGTGAACAATCATTCGAGTGAACCGTCTGATATCGGCTTTACGTAGTATTTATATTATCTTTGCCAAATAGAATATAAATACTACGTAAGAAAATAAACAAATGGCAATGGTGAATTGGTGATTCCCATTATATTTCTCTGGCTCATATAGTACAATGCAATCTGTGATTACATTCTGTTTGAGCATACGTACTATTATTATCTTTTCTATGGTTTGAGTCCGAACCGAAACGATAACTTTAATAATTGTATTCCCTTTGCTTGCGTTGATATATACATCGGACCTATCTGAACGTATTAGCATTCTCTTTGCTATCTGACAAAAACAAAGGAACAAGATACGACAGGACTAAAAATTGGTAAGATATTTTTCATTGCCCGAGCGATTGTATTCTCTTTGGCCCACGCCGACTCGACTTTGTTTGCTTTAGGATAATAAGATCGTTTAAAAAACTAAAAAGAACCGACTTCAATGCCGCGCTCTTAAGTATAGCCTATATTACTCGTCGATAATGTAGCGTTGTTGAAATTGGTCCAGTAGTTTTTGCGTTAAATCGTAACAAACAAATAAGCAATCAATCAAATCTTCGAGGGCACGGTGGCGTAATCGGGAGAACGGTCGGCATTGATGAGGGCCCGGTGGCGTAATCGGGAGAACGGTTGGCTTTGATGCCGTGGTACCGAGTTCATACCCCACCGTGCACCAATCGATTTTTCTATCGAAAAATGTATGTGCGCTTCTCACAGTGGCCCTCCGGTGAAGGAAAACATCGTTAAGAAAGCAACAAGCATGGTGGTAGGACACTATCTAGTGCCCGCCTGGCCAGCTACTACCCTCAAGCTAGAATATCTGTCGCCAAACATCGAATGTGTTCCAGCAGCTATCCTTGAGAGCCAGTTCCCATTCTAGGCCAAGCGTGCTTACCATCTTTGACCGCATCATCACTTACCAACAGGTGAGATAGTGGTCAAACGATAGCCTACAAGGATTTAAAAAAAAATCTTTCCTGCTTATAATATTAGTTTAGACACAGAATATGTAGGACATATATTAATGCTTATAATATTAGTTTAGACACAGAATATGTAGGACATATATTAATGCTTATAATATTAGTTTAGACACAGAATATGTAGGACATATATTAATGCTTTATTTTCAACTTAATCAGTAATGAATCAATTCACTACAATTTACTTATCTTTAGTAATTATTGTTGTCCCAAGGTCTTGAGAGTTTAAATATTCCTGCTAGCCGTTTGTAAACATAACAATAGAGTATGACAGTTACTGTGTCTGCCACACGAGCGATAGTGGTCAAACGTGCTTATCTCGCTTTAAAAGAAACACTTAAGTTAAGTACCTAAACTTAGTAAGTAAATTTATTTTAAGTTTAAATTTACAACTTAACTTAAAAACTAAAACCTAAACTAAACGTAACCTAACCTAAACTAAAACTTAATTATAGGTACTTAAGTTAAACTTACATTAGTACATCATTTGATTGGTTTTTAACCAACTTCATAAAAATGAGGAGGTATCTCAATTCGACCGTATATATTTTTTTATGTGTATTTGCGGATAACTTCGTCGTTTATGAACCGATTTTGATGATTCTTTTTTTTCGGAAAGGAGATATCCCAAGGGTGGTTCCATTTTAATTTCATAAAGATCTGATAAGTAACTCCAGAGATATGTTGGTAAACATCTCAAACTTGCAACTGAAACTGACTCGCGCTGCAAGGAAGTTGGTTGTTTTAGTTTTTTAACTATCTTAATTATTTTATTTCTGTTTCAGAAACCTGCCTCATAAAAGTCATAAAACGATTATGATGAATGAAACCCATTTATATTACATACAAATACTGTTTGTAGCTGGAGTCGCTATAGGTAAGCAGTTTTCATTTAATATATTAAACTAAACTATATTAAAAAAAAATTAAAAATGTTGTCTGAGTATTAAACATACTATTAATAAATTTTATTAGTCTTTCACGTAATATTGGCTGACTAGATGTAATTAACCGACTTCAAAAAGGGAGGTTGTATTTACGACTGTATGTATATTTTTCAACTGACTTCCAAAATAAAGAAGGTTCTTAATTCGTCTGTAATTTTTTTTGGGTGTATGTTACGCTACTCCGTCAATTGTGAACCGATGCGAAAGATTATTTTTTTAATTGGTAAATTGCAATGGGACCACCTCGGAAATGTACCCTACATTTCCGAGGTGGTCCCATTGCAATTTCATCGAGATCTGATAACTATCTCTAGAGATATGACGATAAACACCTAATGTGTATTATACCTCTAATTTCAAATTCAAACAAAAGTATAATTTTTCAAATCTGTTAAGATTTGACGAAATGCGGAGTACAGTCGAATTGAGAACCTCCTCATTTTGTGTGAAGTCGGTTAAAAGAGTAGTGACCATGACAACTTAGAACTTAAATAAATTTTAATAAATTTGAATTAAAATAATATCGTTTAAAAACTAAAAAACAACCGACTTCAATGCCGCGCTATTCATTTTCAGTACCAATTTTGAGATGTTTATCTCAATATCTCTGGAGATACTTATCATACCTCAATAAAATTACCATGGTACCACACTTGGGATATCTCCTTTCGAACAAAAAAAGAATAATCGAAATCGGTTCATAAACGACGAAGTTATCCGCGAACAAACATAAAAAAAAAAAAAAAATATATATATATATACGGTCGAATTGAGAAACCTCCTCCTTTTTTTGAAGTCGGTTAAATAGTGTAAGAAAAAATGATTTTATTGTAAAAAAAAGCGTGGGGTGCATGGTATCAATAGTTCCAAATATTTTATGAACAGATATGACTAGAAGGGTTATTTTGATAATATCCTGAAAAGCACCCCACGCTGTTTTTACAATAAAATCATTTTTTCTTACACTATTTTTAATTCAAATTTATAAAAATTTATTTTCTATTTTTTAGTTGGATTTTCTATAAAAGCGTATTTTTTTAGTTTTTTTAAACTATTATTTATTTTTCATTTTTTAGTCGAATTTTTTTAAAAGCGTATTTTTTAGTTTTTTTAAACTATTATTTTTTATGTCCGATAAATGGGTAAATTGATTGCCTGGTGCCTTCCGTGGATGAGAACGGCGGTTCTCAGGTTCCCTCTCCGAAAATTTTGTCATAGGCACAGTCGGTAACTTATCCGAGAAATAGGTGATCGGCGCGGCTGGTAGTTTCCTTTATTGGTCTTGACGCAGATCTCCGGGTCTCAGGAAAACAAAAAATTGCTAATCCTGATTATCCTAGTAAGGATAACGGGTCAAAATGTTTAAAATATTGAATTGTCATCGGTCCTTAATAAGTATGCCAAATTTCGAGTTAATCCGACGTTTTGAAGGGGGTTAAAATCATGTTCAAAGATTCCGTTACATACTAACATACATACATACGTCTGAAGCTAATAAAAGCGTATTAAAAATGCAGTTTTGTTTTACACGTGATACTTAGGTGGCTTTCCCATTAACATTTCAAGTGAAATAGGTTGCTAAGACTGACAAGCTCTAACACTTTCACTGTTAAAAAGTGATCAGAACTCATGAACAACTAAGCCCCTAATTCTACAAACAAAGAAGAATAGATGTGAGAAGAGAAGAGCAGAGTTGAAGCATTTTATAATACTAGGTACAGGGTACTGGCTGGCACAGAATAAATAATTGTACTAGTAGTATATACTGGGCTTAATTTAAATTTAAAGCCCCAATGCTTAGAGATGAAACGATCGAGTAAATAGACTACCAGTACTCATTTGATACTTTTACTTTCGATACCGATTTTATTTGTTACATTGGATTAGAAATTGGAACCAATACCAGGCTACAATACCTAGACAAAATCTAAATTCTGTTTTCATTCACGCAAACACACCTTCAAAATGTATGGGAATGACATTTATATATCTGCAACAAAGTTTCCATTCCCATACATTTTGAAGTTGCGTTAGCGTGAATTAATTTTTTTGAATGCAAATGACTAAACTACTCAGAAATATAATGTATGATGAAGAGCACATCATTTTTTTTCGACGTCTTATTGTGTTTTGTCAATGAGCATAATATCAGAAGTGTTGTTTGTATTTAAATAATAAATTACGACCGATGCGTGTAAGTATCGATACTCTTTAAAAGTTTCCGAGTAGAGTATTGATATTTTACTGAGTACAAATATCGATACCACAGTGGTATCATTTCATCACTACCAGTGCCCTATATAATATCTAATACCATAAGAATCTTTGTCCTGACATACTGACTGACTGAACTGACTGACTGACTTAGCGACAACGCACAGCCTAAACTACTGGTCGTAGAGACTTGAAATTTGAAGGATATATTTTTCTTAGGTACTAAGAAAGGATTTTCCAAAATTCACGCCTTAAAGGAATGAAACTGGGTTCAAAGTTTGTATGGAGAAACAAGATTAAATAGTCCTATTTCATTCGAAACTTTAGATAAGTACTAACTGTAAAATAAATGAGCAAATACGTGTTGCAGGGGTTTTTGAAATGAATTTTGTAACAAAATGTGAAAATCAATTTGGTTTTCTGGTTTTATAAAAATGAATCCCTATTTCCCTTAGTAACGCGATAACTTGGAAACGGGTGGACCGATTTAGCCAATTCTTTTTTGATGTGTTTTTTTATGATGGAAACGTTTATACGAAATATTTTTTTTTGTAAATGAAAGAAGATTTTAACGGCGGGCGAAGCCGCGCGGCACTTTTAGTATAATTTAGAGGATTGTAACGGCCATTTTGACCGGTGCATGATAAGTGACAAATAATTATCTGACAGATGGCACCATGGAAGGGTTGTCAAAAATCCGTCAGATAAGTCTATTAGGAAATAAATCCCATAATCCTAATAGGGCTATCAGGAACCGCGGTGAAACTGGCCTTAAATGAATTCATTGAATTCTTTACAGCTACGTTTTCATAACTAGAATTCATAAAAGACCCATTGTTTATAATAGAGCTTCCTTTATTAGAGTATGTGACTGTATAGTAAGTACATCATTAAAATAATAAGTTTAAAAATGTATAGTAGGTACAGACAGCATCATCATTACTTTACTTTTTAACCGACTTCATAAAAAATGTTCTCAATTCTCCTGTATTTTAATTTTTTTAACCGACTTCAAAAAAAGAAGGAGGTTTCTCAATTCAACCGTATATATGTTTTTTTTTTCGCGGACAACGTCGTCGTTTATGAAGCGATTTTAATTATTATTTTTTTGTTGGAAAGAAAGAAGATATGTCAAGTGTGGTACCATGGTAATTTTATCGAGGTCTGATAAGTATCTCCAGAGATATGGAGATAAACATCTCAAAATTGATACTGAAAACTAATAACGCGGCATTGAAGTCGGTTGTTTTTTAGTTTTTAAACGATATTATTTTAATTCAAATTTATTAAAATTTATTTAAGTTCTAAGTTGTCATGGTCACTACTCTTTTAACCGACTTCACACAAAATGAGGAGGTTCTCAATTCGACTGTACTCCGCATTTCGTCAAATCTTAACAGATTTGAAAAATTATACTTTTGTTTGAATTTGAAATTAGAGGTATAATACACATTAGGTGTTTATCGTCATATCTCTAGAGATAGTTATCAGATCTCGATGAAATTGAAATTAGATCTGATAAGTGTATCCAGATATCTGGAGATGGTACCTCAAACTTGGTACTGAAAATTACTAGTGCGTTATTTGAGTTGAAGTCGTTTCTTTTTAGGGTTCCGTAGTCCTGACAAGGAACCCTTATAGTTTTGTCATGTCCGTCTGTCTGTCTGTCTGTCTGTCTGTCTGTCCGAGGTTTTGCTAAGAGACCGTTAAAAGCTGTAATTTTGTGGGAGTATGTATATAAATTACGCCGACAAAGTGCTGATATAAAATTGTGAAAAATATTTTTTTTTAGGGTAGCTCCCCTGTATAAGAAGTGGGGATTATTTGTTTTTTCATCGTCTATCCCATCGTGTGGATTATCGTTGAATAGGCCTTTTAAAATGACTTAATAAAAAACGAAAAATGGTATTAGCAACCCGCTAATACCATTTTTCGATTGAATGCTCCATTTACGAAATATAAAGTGCAAATTTTTGTTCCAGTAGGGCGTCCCCCCCCCCACCCCTCTAAAAGCTAAACTGCTGGCTTGAAAAATCTGGAAAAATTCGTAATAATAGCGCATTTCATGAACTTTAAAGGAAAATTATAGCGGTTAAGATAACTTTATTAGTTTAGCAGTAATAGTCGTTGATTTTGGGTGTTGGATAATTTTGTACCAAATACAAAATCCTTAGAATAAATCATTTAAAGTGACAAAGATGGAGTACCTAGTTGCTTATTTATAACGGGTAAAGACTTGCATAGAATAACAGGCTACTACGGAACCCTACACTGCGCGTGGCCCGACACGCACTTGGCCAGTTATTTCATTTTGTAAACGATCTTAAATTATTATTAATTATTATTTGTTGGTGACGATGAGCAGTTGCGTATAACACCATCATTATGTGTTGTTAGGTGACTATTAGGGTTCCGTAGCCGAATGGCAAAAAACGGAACCCTTATAGATTCGTCATGTCTGTCTGTCTGTCCGTCCGTATGTCACAGCCATTTTATTCCGAAACTGTTAGGACTACAGAATTGAAACTTAGTAGGTAGATGTATTATGTAAACCGTTTTCCAATTTTTATACTAAAATAAAAATATAAAAGTTTAAGGGTGGGCATCCCATACATGAAACTAAAACAAAAAAAAATGTTTTTCTTCAAACCTATACGTGTATGGATATGTCTATGGATAAGTCTTCAAAAATGACATTGAGGTTCCTAAAATCATTTTTTCTCAAAGTCAATTATTTGAAAGATGGCACGTCTAAGTAGTAAAATGTGTGTCCCCCCCCCCTCTAACTTTTAAAGTACGGGAGTGAAAAATCTAAAAAAATATAAATGCTGTAGATCTCAATAAAAACTAACAACGAAAATTGGTGTGAACGAGATACAGTCAGCAGTTTTAGAGATATATTTATGAGGGCCCGGTTACGCAATCGGGAGAACGCTTGCCTTTGATGCCAGAGGTACCGAGTTCAAACCGCCGTGCACCAATGGATTTTTCTATCGAAAAATTTATGTGCGCTCTTCACAGTGGCCCTCCGGTGAAGGAAAAACATCGTTAAGAAACCAACAACCCCCGCATGGTGGTAGGACACTATCTGGTGTCCGCCTGGCCAGCTACCACCCTCAAGTTAGAAAATCTGTCACCAAACATCTATGTGTTCCGGCAGTTATCCTTGAGAGCCAGTTCCCATTCTAGGCCTAGCGTGCTTACCATCTTCGCCCGCATCATCACTTACCAACAGGTGAGATAGTGGTCAAACGCTAGCTTATAACGTATAAAAAAAAAAAAAAAAAAAAAAAAAAAAAAAAAAAAAAAAAAATGCCGACCGCAAAGATAACTTTGTTTTTCATACAAACACTATGAAAAACAATATTAATTTTGTTGTTGCGAGATATCATAGTTATGGAATACTTAGGTAACT
Source organism: Cabera pusaria (assembly GCA_954871355.1). Taxonomy (NCBI): domain Eukaryota; kingdom Metazoa; phylum Arthropoda; class Insecta; order Lepidoptera; family Geometridae; genus Cabera; species Cabera pusaria. Next base: position 24,894,031 of record OX940901.1, on the reverse strand, counting down.
GTGTTACGGAACCCTACGAGTGCGAGTCCGACTTGCACTTGGCCAGTTTATTTTTTTATAATTACAGAGAAGCAAAGAAGCATGTGGCCCACTTGATGGTAAGTGGTTACTGCCGCCTATGCGTAATGGTGCGTTGCCTGCTCTTTTAAAAGAGGAATCTGTTAACTCTCCTTTTGAAGCAACCCAGATCAACTTTCTGTGGGAATAAATCGAGAGGAAGGTTATTCCACATCTCGCACGTACGCGGAAAGAACAAACCTCAGAGTAATATTTACTTTAGTAATTGTTACTCTGTGGAACAAACGCTTAAAACGCGTTGTGTGGCAGGATCACCTGTCTATAATATGAGGGTGAGCTCTCTCACGCATATGCGAGTTCCTGTGGTAAAATCGAGAGGGTGGGATCACATCAAAGAGCTCATCTGAGCTCATCCGAGCATTCCCCATGATAATATCTATAAAATTGACTAAGCGAACCAACATCGCGACGAAGAACCAACATCGTGACGAAGACTCAACGAAGACTATGACAATTTTATGACCAATAGGTGCCAGTCAATCCCTAGACGGGGTGCTATAGTTGCAGTTGTCATTTGGACTAAAGACAGTAATCCAGCGTCTCACTTTTGCTTGCTATTACCAGACAAGCACGATTTCAATCTTCATTTAACATCAGGTGAGATAGTTGTTCAACAGTTTACCAGTCCGATACAAAAAATAGTTCTTGCTAGAAAAGTAGAGGTTAAACTTCTGCTGACTGTACATTGTCAAGTTCTGTGTATGTGACGCTATATATAATGTATGTTATCGTTTGGTGAATATAATCACACAGTGGCAGGCAGTGGCAGGCAGTGGCACTGCGGGCAGTGAACAAAACCTGTACGTACTTTATTACATAACTTGAAATTTAATTTAAATAGTTATCCAAATAAAATAATATTCTAAAAACATTTAAGTATAAACTGAAACTTTGTGTAAGATCCCTCATGTGTACTAAAAATCACTTACTTTACAGTAAGTACTTTTTTATACGTGATACCTGGCCTCCCAGACAAAATACAATTTCAGTTTTCATTCACGCTAACGCAACTTCAAAATGTGTGGGAATAACAACTTTGTTGCGGTAAAAGAAATGTCATTTCCATACATTTTGAACTTGCCTTAGCGTGAATGGAAGCAGAAATTGGATTTTGTTTAGGGGGCTGTTCACTCATGATTTAAAGGTACCTACAACTAATGATACCAACACGTACTATCCCAAATTTGACCGTTCTACCATGTGCCATTAGCAAGCTGTACCTATTGGTTGTTTCAGGAGCTCAAGTCCTGTATATCGAAAATAAGAAGAGTTGGCTGAGCATTGGTGAGTTTTACTTGTAAATTACAGTATAAGCCACTGCAGCACTGTAATAGAATTATAAGAACTTTTCTAGAATTCATCACGACGCATTTCATAAGTAGCCGTGTTCCGACTTGATATCCTAGATCCTAGATAGACTACAGGCACTAGGCAGTTCGGAAGACGCACCGAGCAGGATTTTTTCTCTTTTCATGATAACGATTTCAGAGTCCTGCTTTTGCTGTTGACACTAACGCTACAGGTTAATGTGGTATGATTTCCATACAAAAGTATAATCCACAAATATGCGTAAATGTAGCAAAAACTTGCGCTGAAATCACATGTATTGGTCTTGTATATAAGTATTTATATGTCGGGAATTAAACTTACCTACATGAATAAATGAATAATATGCTTTTACTATTAATTTGATTATCAATTAATATTTTTTTGTATGAACTTGAATTTTAGTATTACTTAAAATAATTTTATTTTGATCAATCGAATTATGTAGGTAAATACATTTCCCGACATGTAAACACTTATAAAAGACCAATAGATGTGATTTCAGTGCAATTTTTTGCTCCATTTACTCATATTTGTGCATTATAATTTTGTATGGATATCTTACTTAAGAAAAGAAAAATGAATATTGACTAACATTGACACCCAAACTAGGATACCCTGTATAATGGCTCACCAATACGCCATCAAGTGATGTGGTCTGGGCTGACGATTCCAGGTCGATATATAATGTACATCCTGACGCTGCGCGCCGTGCCTCCTGCCTGCAGACTGGCCCAAGAAGTCCGCACGGCCAAGCTAGACGTGCTTGGGCTCTTCAAGGCTGTCCACGCAGCCCGGGACTTCGTCCTCGTGTACGTGGCCTCGATCGCGCTGTTGCTGCTACAAGAGGAAAAGCTTTTCACCCAGGACTTCGTGTTCCTCGCGCTGGGATACCTTGTCGTCAAATATCCGGAGATGGTGAGCGTTTTCACTGCTTATATACAGGATTATTGCTAATTACCTGTCTAGTATCCGCCTGGTCACCTGTCACCAAGAAGTTGGAAAGTTTCCGGCAGCTGTCCTTGAGAGCCAGTTCCCATTTTTTGCCTAGCGTGCTACCATCCTCGACTGCATAGCTACTTACCAACAGGTATTATAAATCTTTCGCTACGCTCAGGATTCTACTTAAGCATCCTTCGCTCCGCTCTGGATTCAAAACACCGGCCTCGCAGAAACGTACTATTTTGCACCCTTGATATACATTCTACTTTTTGCCCACCGCTGAATGTAAACGTCTCAAAATTTGACTCATCCACGTTTTAATTCAAGGTTAATAAAGGTTCAATCGATGAACTGAAATCTTGTATAAATACAACCAATAGGATGGAATAGGAGAAATTATACTTATTATCGCGGGTGAAGCTAAAATATCAGTAGCAGCAGGGCTAGCATGGCAAGGGGACTATTTTGTCTATCCACCTATCCGTGTTTTGTTTGGCGGGCGGAGAAGGCAAATAATAAGTAAAGTTTTTCGACAATTATAAACGCCCGCTGACTTTTAATCAATTATTTTTTTTAACTTTTTAATACGAAACAAAATCAAAGTCGGGGTTAAACTTCAACCAAGCGTTTAAATTGTTGTGTTGATCTCATGTCAGTGACGAAAAACAGGGAAATAATTTTGTCTTTCCCCCGGGGGTAAGGCCATGCTAGCCCTGCTGAGCAGTAAATATGACTAATATTAAAAAAACGTTTGTAACATTGTCACTCTGTCTGTTTGTTACCTAATCACGCCTAAACGGACGATCCGATCTTACTGAAATTTAACAAGGAGATACTTTATAGAGTGAGGATTAATACAGGCTAATTGTTGTGAAAATAAAATAATGATTTTACACATAACTTAAATAACTCAGATCATACAAATGTTGATTGACAGTAGTTCACAGCGATAAAATTCTTGATGTGAACGAAGTCGCGGGTATCAGCTAGTTTTAGTATATAAATGTATCCAGAAATTAATCAACTGATCTATTTAAAAAATAATGAATTCAGGCAAACAAACCGATGATCAGCTACGGGGTAGGCATGGCGTGCTCGTTCTTCGAGGGGTACCTGGTGCACGTGATACCCTCGGACGGAGCCAGCTTCGTGGGCTTCGAGGAGAACATCGTGGCGCTGGAGAACCGCCACGGGGTGCTGTTCCCCGTCAAGAAGCTGTTCATTATCATCACCAAGTCTATGTACTGCCCGCCGGACCTCAAGGAGTTCAATAGAGGCACCGATGTGCCGCATATGGAAGCTTTTGATGTGAGTGGCTTTTGTTATGTTAAACATAGTCAATTAATTATGTAATCAACTGGAGATCCTCTGTCAAAGTCCTGAAGATAGCTTTCGGACTAAGCCGAAATAATTGTCGAACAATATATTGACATATCATGAGTCCACGTCGATAACTCGTTTATACTTATCCCTCTGATTACGCGAGAAAAATACTCGTTTAGTGCTTCGGAAAAGGTGGCTTTTGTTTATTGTGATGACAATGGTGGACAGTCTACACTGAGCGGGAACGCAGGGCATTGACATGTCGATTATCCTTCTGATTACGCGAGAAAAAGACTCACTTGGTTTTTCTGAAAAAGGTGATTTTTGTTTATTGTAATGACAATGGTGGACAATCTACACTGAGTGTTTCACGCAGGGAATTGACATGTCGATTATCCCTCCGATAAAGGACTCATTTAGTGTTTCTGAAAAAGATTACTTTTATTTATTGTAATGACAATGGTGTACAGTCTATACTGAGCGGGAACGCAGGGCATTGACATGTCGATTATCCCTCTGATTACGCGAGAAAGTCTCATTTAGCGTTTCTGAGAAAGGTGACTTTTGTTTATGGTAATGACAATACACTGAGCAGGAACGCAGGGCACTGACATGTGGATGATCAAAACGGTAACGTTGTGTTTGCTAGAGCGTCCCGGACGTGGTGCGGAACGTGGCCGGGGTCCGGAACCGGTCGTACCGCAACACGGCGTACAAGATCTACCGTCCGCCGGGCGCGCCGCCGCTCTGCCTGACCGCAGAGTGCGCCACGCCGCTTCACACACTGCAGAAGGTGCTCAACAACCGCACGCTTTACCAAGGTCGGTGTTCGCTTTCATACCATACTAGCCGTGCCCCGTGGCTTTGCCCGCGTGTAATCCTCATTATAAACCTTCCTCTTGAATAATTCTTATCTATTGATGAAAACCGCATCAAAATCTTTCGCGTAGTTTTAAAGATTTAAGCCTACAGACGGGGGAAGCGATTGTTTTATACCATGTAAAGATTGTGCGTCTTAACATATAGTTTGACTGCTGTGTGCTATCTCACTTGTTGGCAAGTGACGATGTGGTCGAGGTGGCATGCTAGGCCTAGAATGGGAACTGGCTCACAAGGACAGCTGTTGTATTTGGCAAACTTGAGGATGGCTTGGTGGCACTGGACAGTGCCCTCCACCATGGGACATGGCTACAAGTATGCATGACACCCGTCACGTTCACACGGCCTTAGTTCTGAAAGTAAACGATCGAACAAAGAGCTATATAGACATATAGCGGTTCGCTAGCTTTCGGAATTGGGGCCCTGAGCTCCACTTCAAATCCGCAGCAAACTTGATCGTGTATGTGTGGCAATCTGTACACTGTATAAAGACAATATCACATCAGGCTAGTGTTAAAGAATGTTGCTCAAGCGGAGATCTGCTACCAGCACAGAATGGGCCATTTGATTGGTTAGATCGTGTCGTGCCCAGTTAACCAATGAAATGGCCTCATTCCGTGCCGAGAGTGGATCGGTGCTCGAACATCCTTTCATAATTACTTGCCTTAAATTTACTAAAACTATAAATGAAAAGTGGGATAAAAGGACCAAATTTTGTAAGATTAGTAAGATCATTAGTTCCGAGTTTTAACCGACTTCAAAAAAGTACGAGGTTCTATGTTCCTATCTATATATTTTTTGTGTATCACCGATTTCTCTAAGACGCCTGGAGTCAGGACCGATTTGACAAATTCTTCTTTTGTTTAATAAAGGTATACGAGTACTTCTCAGGTGGTCCCATTTAGAGATATTAGATAGAAACGTGACGAGTATCTTCAGAGATATGGAGATGAATTGTACTGAAAATGACTAGCGCGGCATTGAAGTCGGTTCATTTCGTTTTTAGGGTTCCGAACCCAAAGGGTACCAACGGAACCCTATTACTGAGACTCCGCTGTCCGTCTGTCTGTCTGTCTGTCTGTCCGTCTGTCTGTCTGTCTGTCTATCTGTCTGTCTGTCCGTCCGTCTGTCACCAGGCTGTATGTCATGAACCGTGATAGACGGTTGAAATTTTCACAGATGATTTTCACAGATATTTCTGTTGCCGCTATAACAACAAATACTAAGAACATAACAAAGCTAAAAATTAAAAGGTTTAAAACAAAAAACGTGTTTTTTTACGATAGCGCCATCTAGCTAGCATCATAGATGGCGCGCTATCGTGTTTACCTTAATCTCGGAATCTGAATCTGAATCTCGGAAACGGCTCCAATGATTAAATAAAATTTAGTATACAGGGGATTTCGGGGGCGATAAATCGATCTAGCTAGGATTCATTTTCAGAAAATGTTGTTTTATTCGTGTTTTCAATAATCAACTTTATCGATTATCAACTTAAAATATGACTCTTCCCGACATCTATTGGCGAGTAGAAGTAGTATTAGTGTTGTTGGGGCGCTAAAGCTATTAGTTGCTCTCAATAAAAATAATAGTATTATTATTCGTCAATAGATGGCGTTCGGAACCCTCCGTGTGCGGGACAAAAGTCTGACTCGCACTTGGCCAGTTTTATTTAAACGATCTGTACGAACCCTAGGCTGGCTTAAGGATCGTAATTGAAAATAGTTTTAAATGCTAAAAAGTTTAATGTAAAAATTATAATATAAAGTGCTATGAAAACTAGGTGCTAGGTAATGTGCTAGGTGAGTACGCGACACGGCGCGGTCAATTGCGAACTAAATTAAAATAAGAAATGTATGTTGAGGTGCAGTTTGCTGACTTAGTCTAAATTACAATTAATGCGGTGAAAAGGTGAATGTACGATGCGTAGCTCGTACATGCTCCCAAGGGCAAAGGGTTCCCACCCCACCCGAAACGAGGTGAGATAAAACTGATATAAGATTAAATTGATTTGCTAACTAAAAACTAGGTTTAAAGTCCCTAAGAAAAGTCATAATTTGATTTCCGTGGGTGAGGAGAGGAACTACGAGCGTATTTTCGCGGAATAACACATTTCACTACACCATCATCACCGATATCGACACTTTCACATTGCTCACTAATGTTTGTGGTAGAAACTGGCGATCGTGCTTCATCTCGGTGTGTAGTCGTTGCTAGTGCTCGGCGCGGTGCCACCGGCGGCGGCACAGGTGCCTCGGCTCGCGGCTTCCGGCACCGTCTCCATGCTAGTATCACACCCACTATGCTGACAATACCCAGTATCGAGTAGATAAGGACGTAATGATGGACGTCATGGTAACTTATCTCGCTAAATACTGGAGCCTTCTCTTTCATCCGTTTTATATCATGTGCTATTGCATCTAATTCCTGATTTTTATCTGCTGTCTGGTTGATGGAATCCCATGGAATTGAAATGTTAATGATATCGTTAATGGGATCCAAATTAGGCGTGAAGATCATCGGCTTCGTTTTCAATACACTCTGATCGGCGTTATGAGCGTATATTGTGAACTTATTGGTTTTCAGGAAACAACCATGACCTATGCTAATTATACCAGTGGTGTTTAGTAGTACATTTGTCATTTGATCCTCGCATACAATGCGAATCTGACAACGATTGCAGCAAAAGTATAGGTACCTATTTATGCCCCTCAGTTCATTCCACTCATCGTCACATGTTAAAGTGCTGAATAGGCATTGCTTCGTTATTGGGTCAATGTCGCATAAACTGTCTTCCGATTTCATTTGGTATAATGGTTTCATTAAAAGGCAATAATATGTGTCACGGCTATAAAGACACGAGCTGACGTCATGCTTGCTAATCTTTAAATATGAATCCTTTGCTAAATTGACGGCGATCATTTCTGAAACAGGCATTATCTTTATACTGTGGGATTGATTGCTTTTAATCGACACAGGAATTATGTTGTACATTTCATAGCTATCTCGGCTGGTGAGAGGCACAGATAATTCAAAAAGTAAACATTCTAGTCTTTACGTGTAAAAATTGATAGATATTGCCGAGATCTGTGTGAATGTTCTTAATGGGTAATGATAAATCTTTAGAAATTTGGCTTGAAATTGTGCTAAGTTCATTTCTTAGTTGTTGAGGTGAAATTAAATGGAAATTGAATCTTCCATGATAAACATCCGTAACTGTGTTCAACAGGATTTCTTGAATATTTTTCAGGTAATTTAACATATTGCTTGCGGTTATAGTACTCAAGGTAAATTCTCCAATTAGCTTTAAATTATTAATTTCGGTGTTTTGTGAATTGACAGCGTTGTCGATGTCTATGAAATGACGATTGATTAATTTTCTCATTTTATCCATTTGTTGCTCAGATCTCTTTAGCAAATTGTACTCCGCTTCGATTACCGACGTTTGGTTTCGCCATAAGTTTGCTAAATGTTGTTGGTTTTTGCTCAGTAAGGTGATGCCTTTTTTATATTGTTCGGCGAATCTCGCGTCTAGTACTCCGAACAATGAATTAGCGACGTAACCGATACCGTCGATAAGACCTCGGCGGCGTCTCTCGGGTCGCGTGGCCGCATGCTGGCTAAGCAACAGCTGGTCGTAGTAGTCTAGTTCCGAGAAACTGTGACGTAATTGCATGACGCTGGTGTCACAATGTGTTTTAGATTTAATGTTAGTACACAATGTATCTAGGCATTTTAGATATTGTTTAAATGCTTCGACACCTTGCCAGTATGGATCCATATCGTAGTATATGACAATTTTCCAATGATCTCGTATTATTTGCATGTTGCTTACTTTATCAAAGTATAGACCTTGCTTGGTTTTTAATGCAGTTGTGTTGTAAGCAGACTGAGATACTGTCAAAATGCTCATAAAGAATAAAAATGATAATGCTAACGTAAGGAAGTTTCCAAAGCCTTTTCTTGATCTACTCGGATTTTGATGCTGTTTCTTTGGTTCATGATTTGATTCTATTTTTGCTTTATTTATTTCTGCCAGGGATAAATAGTTAGGTCTATTTGCTTTAACTCTCGAAATAAAACGTAATACCCAATCAAGTACGCATGTTGCTCGTGAAAAACTGCTCGAATCTTGTAGTATTTTCGTTATAAAGCAATCATTGCTTTTCTGTGCTACAGTGACTTGACACCCCTTTCTCAATTCACATTCTGTTGTATACTGTTCGAGTTGTTGCTTGTTTTCAAACGCCGAAAGCCAATGAGGACCAGTCCACCACAGCTTGTGATCTTTAAGTTGAGCTATCGAGATACCACGGCTAGCACAATCTGCTGGGTTTTCCTCGGGCTTAACGTAATGCCAACACTTAGGAGGCATTATTTTTACGATTTGCTTCACTCGGTTCGACACAAAAGGCTTCCATTTTTCTGGTTCTCCATTCAACCATCCTAGTGTCACCATAGAGTCTGTCCATCCATAGACCATTAACTCCTGTTCCGGTAAAGAATGCTTAACTTTTTCCATTAATTTTGCTAATAAAACTGCGCCACTAAGCTCTAACCTTGGGATCGAAATGGTTTTGTTAATGGGCACGAGTTTTGTTTTTGCTATGACAAGTGTTGCATAATTATTTACAACTGCATAAATAACACATGCGTACGCTTTGTTGGAACTATCACAGAATCCATGCAGTTCTACGACACACTTCTTTGTGATTCTTAACCATCTTGGTATTATGATCAATTTTATATTTGTGCTGATATTGGGTTTAAACTGTTCCCATTGCTTTATTATGTCATCCGGTAGTATGTCGTCCCACATGGTTTTTGTATTCCAAACTTGTTGAAATAATATTTTCAATTTGGTTGTTACGGGAGCTAGCCAGCCAAGTGGGTCAAACAGTTTGGAAATGTCTGACAAAAGTGCTCGTTTTGTGTTTTTATTTGAAAATTCAAACGATGACTGGAACATGAAGTAGTCGTCTTTGGGGCTCCAATATAAACCCAAAGTTTTTGCGGTGTGCTCGCATTTAAAAGTAAAAACTGGATCAACGGAATTCTGAGTGCTGGTAATAGTATTTAAAATTTCTGGTTCATTTGAGGACCACTTTCTCAATATGAAGCCACCTGCTTGGAGAAGTGCTTGTAATTGTAACACAGTCCTGGCGCCTTCTTCAATGGTATGTGACCCATAAATGAGGTCGTCCATGTAAAATGACTGTTCTACTATTTTTGCTGCCTCTGGGTGTTTTTCTTTTTCATCGGATGCTAGCCGTCGCAACGTCATCATCGCCAAGAAGGGAGCTGCTTTCATGCCGTATGTTACTGTGGTAAGTTCATATGTTTGTACAGGCTCGGCCGGTGAATCTCTCCAAACGATTTTCTGAAGCGACTGATCACATTCTTGTACATCTATATTTCGGAACATTTTTTCTATATCTGCTGTATAACCGTATTTAAATTGTCTCCATTTTAATATAAGGGATTGAAGGTCGTGCTGTAAGTTGGGCCCGGTGTGCATTAGGTCATTCAAACTTTTCCCAGTCGACGTCCTTGATGACGCATTAAATACCACTCGCAATTTTGTTGTCTCAGCTTGCACTCGATAGACACCGTGGTGTGGTAAGTAACAATCGACGGGTGTCTGATTACGTGACGCGGGCTTCATGTGACGTAATGATTTATATTCATGCATAAAGTCTCGGTACATATTTGCCATTTGAGTTTGTTTGCTTAATTTTAATTCTAAATTTCTAAATTGTGCTATTGCGGTAGGTTTCGAAGTGCCCAAATGTTCTTCGATATTTTCTTTGAGTGGTAATCTCACCGAGTACCTGCCATTTGGTTGACGTATGGTGGTTTCGTTGTAAAATTGTATGCAGTGCTGGTCTTCGGAAGACAAGTCAGCGTAATCGCCAACGCTCGTCTCACCGATATCTTCTATCTCCCAAAATTGCTTCAAATCTTCAATATTGTTTACAACGACATTACAGTGAAATGTTTTCATTACTCCGCATAGTAACCACCCAAGTTGTGTTTGCTGTGCTATAGGTTCAGATATCTCTTGACCTTTAATTATGCCTCCCATCATGATCTGAGAGTAAACATCTGCTCCAAACAATATATCTACTGGGCTGCTCACATTAAAATCTGGATCTGCTAATTCAATATTTTTTATATGTTCCCATGCTGGTTTTACGAACGTTTCATTCGGTAAGTTTTTAATTAAGTTATTCATAATAAGCACGTTACACGTAAACGTATAATTATTATATATAGAGGTACATGTCACTGAAGTCTGCCCTTTGCAATTATTTTCTTTTTCTCCAACTCCAAAAATGACACCATGACATTTGTCTCTTTTTAACTTCAAAAGTTGAGCCGCTTTTTCAGTTATAATTGAAATTTGCGAGCCTTGATCAATTAGGGCACGGAAGGCATAAGTAGTGCCATCCGCGGCGTAAACATTTACTTTTGCTGTTGCTAATAAAACCTGAGAGCATGCCTCACGTGCTACAGTGCTCACGTTTTGTTGGGGTGGTTCATTCGAAGTTGATGGTGGTGTGGCGGTCTTATTGCCGAAGTATTTATTTGGACTTTTTTGATTATATGCTTCATGAAGAATGGTGTTGTGTTTTTGGGAACAGATTTGGCATCTTTTCTCTGAAGTGCAGTTATGATAATCATGTTTAAATAAGCAGTTGCTACATAATTTGAGATCAAATATAGTTTTACGTTTCACGTTATTAGGTAAGCCAGCGAATTTAGTGCAGTTGAATAGCCCGTGAAACGGAATTTTGCAAAGAGGGCAATAAAGTGTAGCCGGCGCGTCATTCGTTGCAGTGGTCAGCACCTTTGGTGCATTGGCATAGTTAAAGTGATTATATTTAAAATTATGTTTCTTCGCAGAATAAGATGTTGCAATTGGATTCTGCTGTATGTTAGATTTCGTAATGCTTCGAGTATGCTCTTGCTTGCGACGGTTTGATGCTTCCATGGATGTAAAATTTTCTTCTAAAAAGTTCATGAGGTCATCGAGAACAGGTATATCTTTCTTGTTTTTCAGGGAGTCGTTGTATTTGGCTAAAGTTTCAGAGTCTAACTTCTGGGTTAGTAAGTGAACGATTACAGGTTCCCAAGTGTCCACCCCTAGTTTTCTTATGCCGTTGATACATTCCATGGAGACGTCATGAATCCTTTTAATTTGTGTAGATGATTTTTGTTGTAAGTTGGGCAAATCTAAAATGCTGTCTAAGTGTGAAGTGAAAATGAGCTTTGCGCTATTATACCGACGATTTAAAATCTCCCAGCATATGTCATAATTATCATTGCTAATCGATAGGTGTTGAATCAGCCTCTCTGGCTCACCTTTCAATTTACATTTTAAAAATTGCATTTTCTGAGCATTAGATAAAGTGCAGTTTTTATGTATGGAGTCACTGAATAAATCTTTGAATGATAACCACTGATTATAATTACCGTGAAAAATGGGAATTTCTAATTGCGGTGTTATTTTTTCTGTATTTGCTGTCGACCACCTTTTCTCGTTTAAGCGATTTTTGAGATTGGTGTAAATATCTTCGTGCTTGCTGAATGCGATTTCATAGTCTTCATTCTCGCCGTTCAACTCACTATCGAGATCTACATGTAAGCTGTCAATTGCTGCCCAGCGAGACTGCAGCGATGCTAAAGCGTTATCGAACTGCCATGTTGTTTTTAATTTGTCTAACTCAATCTTTGCTACGTCTCTTGATAATGCCCTGAAATTGGCAGCTTGCTTCCGCAACATGTCGTCCAAGTGACTAGTAACGCCACGCGACTCCTGTATGTGCTGGACGGGAACTTCCTCACGAGAATGCTTCACCTGATATCTAGCACTCTCACTTTCAATCGTCTCTGTGCTAGGTGTGTGTGATTTATTTTTTAGTGAAGTTGAAGTTTCACCTTCAACCATAGCGACGAACGGTTTCTTTGCCTGCTGCTTCTCCACAAAACCTTGAAACTCTTCTGTGATAAGCGCTTTAACTGACTCATAGTACGCACTGGTTTGATCATATTCCTTATTTTTGAAATATTGATGCTCTCTGCTGAATTCGGTGCATATACGGTCATGGTTGTATTGAAAATCTCCCCAGTATGAATCAAGAGTTTCCAATTTTCTACGGAAGTAATCTGCTGTTTTCCTGCTTGCCCCATCTTTTTTGAAGTTGGTAGCTAATGATTTGATAGCATCCAAAATTTCAAGTTGACTGGTGTAAAGATCTTCCATGGTTACTCAAATTATGCGACAAACGAGATGAGGAAGTGAATAAAAATTGGAAATCTCTTACTTGAAAGCCGATGTTGATGCTGGTGCGGTCAGTGGGTTGCTAGGAGGGTGATACTGTACTGCTGGTGGCGAGATTGTTCTCAACCAGTGCTGGAGTGCTAGTCGCGGGCCTCTGTGCTCACTGCGGCTCTGCTACTTGCGAGTCTTCTGGCTCGCTGGTGCTGCTAGTAACGAGTCTCCTGACTCGTCGGTGCTCTGCTAATTTGCAGGATGTATCCCACAAATCCTCAAACGGAGTGTACTCCACGATGCTAGTTCACCGGGAAACGGAACGTTGCACTACACGTATAACTTAGGTGACGAAACACTAATTGAGGTCACACGCGCAATGGTCCCGTCTCGACGGTAGGCTCGAAGGACCAATATGTACGAACCCTAGGCTGGCTTAAGGATCGTAATTGAAAATAGTTTTAAATGCTAAAAAGTTTAATGTAAAAATTATAATATAAAGTGCTATGAAAACTAGGTGCTAGGTAATGTGCTAGGTGAGTACGCGACACGGCGCGGTCAATTGCGAACTAAATTAAAATAAGAAATGTATGTTGAGGTGCAGTTTGCTGACTTAGTCTAAATTACAATTAATGCGGTGAAAAGGTGAATGTACGATGCGTAGCTCGTACACGATCTTAAATTATAAATCAAAACTTTCAAGTTGTTGTTACATGATGTTTACAATATGTGCCAACTATTACAATATGTGCAGAAATTAATGTTACGTGTTGTTGTTGGTAGTAGTTGGCAATACATAATAAAGATGACTACACTAAATCACAACGGGACCATCTTGGACCACCCTACCAATTAAAAAAATAATCCTTCGTACATACACAAAATAATATATAAAATAAAACTGGTCAAGTGCGAATCAGACTTTTGTCCCGAACACGGAGGGTCCCGAACGTCAACTAACGAATATCTAATGAACTTCTAACACCAACTAAGTGAACTTTAACACAAAGGTGTTAGTAATTAATATTATTAATAAGGTAAACAATCGTTCATAGGTGGCGCTATAGTAAAAAACACGTTTTTTGTATGGGGACCCCCTTTAGTTTTTAACTTTGTTCTATTTTTAGTACCTATTTGTTATAGCGGTAACAGAAATTAATCATCTGTGAAAATTTCAACCGTCTAACTATCACGGTTCATGAGATACAGCCTGGAGACATACGAACAGACAGACAGAGAGATAGACAGACGGACAGCGGAGTCTCAGTAATATATATTATGTTCCTCAGTATATGTTTTTTAGGGTTCCGAACCCAAAGGGTACCAACGGAACCCTAAAAAACATATAGACGAATTGAGAACCTCCTTTTTTGAAGCAAGTTAAAATATTACACTCAGGATTAGTGCCAAAGTGAGGTAATTTAACCCTGTTAACTGTATGTTGTAGAAATAGCGGAGATCGACGTGGACACAGTGGTGAGCGACTTCTGCTCCACCTTGCAGAAGATACTGGATAAGAGCTCGCAGTGCCGCGGGAAGTGCGAACTCGTCTTCTACGACCGTGAGCATCCTTCTTCTTACTATCCTACATATATTATAACGTGAGCATCCTTCTTCTTACTATCCTACATATATTATAACGTGAGCATCCTTCTTCTTACTATCCTACATATATTATAACGGCGAAAACGAAGCTATCCTACTTCCTACTAATATTGTAAAGGCGAACTTTTGTGTGTTTGTTTGTTACGTCTTCGCGCTAAAACTACTGAACCGATTGAACTAACACTTGGTATGTAGATAGCCTAGACCCTGGAATAACACGATTTCTACGCAGGTAACACTGCGGGGCACAGCCAGTGTCTATATTTGGTATATTCGTATCCTATTTATATTATAATTGCGAAATCTTTCTGTCCTTACGGAGTTACATTTTAAGATGCAATTGCATCTGGTTATTACATCAAAGCGCAATGGCTGCCATTGATACTTACAAGTTTTCGCAAAATTGTAAATTTGCCCATGTCTTTTTATCTTGTTGACTCAGGACCTTGATTTTTATACACCTAATAGGGTCTATAGACCTCAGTATCAGGTATAAATTTCAACTTGCTAGGTCCACCCGTTCCTGAGAAAATCGGTGGTGACACACGGACAAACAGACAAGACTGATCTTATGAGGGTTCCTTTTTTACCTTTTGAGGCACGGAACTATAAAAAGGAACCCTTATAGGATCACGTTGTTTTCTGTCTGTCTGTCAAGACCTTTTTCTCAGGGACGCGTAGACGTATCAAGTTGAAGTTTATATCAAATACTCGGGTGTACGGTTTCTTTCGGCTGTGAAAAAATTTAACTTTCGATATTTTGCGGTTTCACAAGGGAATCAAAACGTTTGACTCGGGGAGTGAGCTGGTGAATGCGTGACGAGAGCGTTACGAAAAGTGTGATCGGGCGAGGCGAACGGAAGTTGATAGGGAGATATAAGTCGGTGAAGATAGAAAGAGAGAGTTACGTTTCGTATATTACTGTAGGGGCAAGAGAGAGTGGTGCGAGCACTCATTATCTTTCGCTCTTTCTCTCATAGGCGGTTACGTTTCGTGTATCTAAGACACAATGCAGGCCTATCGTCTGTATCACACTGTACGAGCAAGAGAGAGCAGGGCGCGCGCACATTTTCTTTCTCTCTTCAAAATTTGGATTGTATATGACAATGTACATACATACACTCACGGACTAATAAACTGCACCAAAGTTCAGGAATACTTTCGAATTAATTGAATGGTCTTTTCCAGTATACAAACATATACTTAAGGATATAATACTACACTGTTATGAAGTTAACGAACCAAACTATAGGTTTCTATGTAAATGTGTACACTGACGGACTCGGAAAGTACCATCCAATTAATTTTAAAGTAATGCTGAACTTTGATGCAGTTTATTCGTAGACAGAGAATAGAATAGACCGTGGGTAGCTCTGTCTCTTTCCCACATGAAATAGGATATACTATGGAGTTATTCCATGTAACGGAAAAGGACAAAGCTATAATATTTCCCTCTCTCAGTGCGTGCCGGTTTTTACAGGGTCAGTGACGTAATTAGCCGTTCTTAGGTTAACGAATTTGACCTTTATTGCTATGTGTCACTGGGTTCTAAATACATATATGGTTATGTCACAGATTATATAATAGTTACTACGTGTTATGTTACAATCTTCTATCTCATGTGGCCACGCTACCCAAATCTCTAACATTCCTTACATTATGAGTTTATGAGTGCGTGAGTGTATATGACAATGTACTGTTTGTGATTGTCAGACGAGGACCCCGCACAGAACCTGGCTGAGATCTTGGTGAGTAGGGTGCGGGAGCTGGACCCAGACTTCGAGCAGAAGATCATCGATAGAAGGAACCAGAATGTTCTAGAACCTTCGCCATAATGATCTGTGAGGTTTTATATAAACACACATTTGTATGCTGGCTGTTTTTGTACTCTCTAACTTTATTTAGAAATGTTGTTTGATTTTAATCACAAAGTGTCAGTTGAATTACAGGATGAGGCGATTTAGTGCCAGTTTCAGCGATTGCTGATAAAACTTCAGATAGTTGTCTGACAGATGACGTCATATAAAGTTGTCATCTGTCAGATAAGTCCATAATAGACCATTGACTTTATATATATATATATATAATGTCAATGGCCTATTATGGACTATAGACTGGAAATACAAACAATAAAAGTGCATACCTAAACTCACAATGTCACATAAAATGGCTGCCATTGATTGTCTATTGATGAGCTTGATTGACATAACTCTAGCTATGGCAGTCACCTAATGTGACTTTATGAAGTTTAGGTGTGCGTTAGTTAGTTTTTGGAGGTATTTATTTCCATGGAAGCAAATGTATCGCGACGCCTCCTTGTTTATCCCACCTTCATGTAATAGGCTTATCAGGCACCGGTGAAACTATCACTTGATAAAGTGCGAGATAGTTATCTGACAGATGACGCCATATAAAACTAGTCAAAAATCTGTCGGATAGTTCTTAATATCAGGCACCGGTAAAACTGGCCCTAAACGTATTTAGGTAACAGCTGTGGTAAGAAGCGCAGTGCTATGACGCGTCAATACAGTCATGAAAAGTTCCCTAAAATTACTCTACAAATACTTGAGTTGCTTTATGCAATATAATTTAATTATTTTGTTAATCTTGGTTTTAAAACGTCGTAGAAGAGAAAATTCGTCTCATATAAAAAACGCTTTTTACCAATTTAGCCATATTAGATTAATAATGTGGCGCCTTGACTGATTATAATGTAACAATACTATTATTGATCAATAGCTGTTAGGTTATTAGATCTTCTGACGTAAACGTATCTAGTATTAAGTAAAAGAAAATTTAGAAAATCTGTCACCAAAACATCTAATGTGTTCCGGCAGCCATCCTTGAGAGCCAGTTCCCAGTTCTAGGCCTAGCGTGCTTACCATCTTCGACCGCATCATCACTTACCAACAGGTGAGATTGTGGTCAAACGCTAGCCTATAAAGATGACATGTTTTCTGTATGTCATGTTAATTCGTATGATGGTATATGCTAGTATCATGGTATGGCATAAAATGTTCATATTATGACATAAAACTTCTATCTTTTTGTCTATGACTAAGGACCGAAACAAATATGGCGAAGCGTGGAGCACTTTCCACTGTCAAAGTGTCATCGACATTGACATCTTAAAATTAAACACATTACCTCCTAAACCATTGTAGCGACTACCGGAGAATTTAATTTTATTTCAACGTACGTTACAACGTTAGTGATGGGCGACGATGATCGCGACCACAGAGTTTTAGATAGTTTTATTTAAAATATCGATAGTTTATACTAACGATATTTTAAATAAAACTTAATTTATAATTTTTTTATATGTAATTAAATTAAACCCAATTGTATGTTACATTAGCATCGGTAATAGTGAAAAACGTCGATAAATACTATCGTAACATTATTATAATTTATTTAATTAATATTATTTACATGTTTACATACTATATCTTAAATAGTAGTAGTTGTAGGTGAGAAATTTGATTTTATTTACTTACGTAAAATCCAATTTCTCACCTACAACTACTCATTCGATTTCATTACAACATTGTTTGATAATCTATTTTTTCCACCACTATCCCAACTCTAAAAATGTCAATCTTCTATGTAAATGTCACTGTCGCAGAGATCAAGCTATCTTTTATGCAGTATAGTATCGGCGCGCGTCATTCGTCAAGTACAGTCCGGCAAGTATAACTTGGCGTGCCTGTGCGCCACTGTGCTTTTACTTTGTACTTTGATAACAGTTTCTCTTAAACCACTTTTAATTACTTTTGGCATTATTGAACTATATTAATGTAGCAGATTTATCAACAATAATGTCGCGGTAATCTCTCAAACGTCAAACTCACAGTTTCAATTAAAAGAATTAGTTCCAAAAACCACCACCGCCAAGTTATACTTGTGGCACTGTATAGCAAACGCGATAAAATCGCAATCTGCAAGATTAAGAAAAAGTCAACATGACATACATATCGTAAAATGGCATTATATGGCATAAAATGACTGAAGTGTCATATCATGTCATAATTATTTTAAGTGGTAATTAAATTAGATTTTTTTAATTTATATAATTAATAAAAAAAATATTTCCAAAAAAGTACCTTATAACATATTGCACTTAAAAATAAAACATTTGATGCTTTTAATATTTTGATATTATTAGTAATCTTCATATAATTGAAGGGATAAACCGTTAGATAAAATATATGTGTTTAGCTGGTGCTATGACAATATATATTTATTTTTTAATAATAATAATAATATTTTTTCTTTTGACATATACTCAGTGTTAATATTTTTATTTAGTTTAATAAATGTATCAAAGTCTATGTTATAATGGTACTCGAGGACAAATAGATATTTTTTTTGCAATTCTTCAAATCTCAACTACTTATTACAACAATATTATAGTTAACTAAACCCACTAAGGGCCAGTTTCACCGGTTCCTGATAATGCATTAGATAGTTATCTGACACATGACGCCATATAGAAGCTATCAAAAATGTGTCAGATTTCTTCATATTAGCGTTATCAGGAAGCCCTGAAACTGGCCCTAATGGTTTTTATCTTAAATAATTCCAATATTGAAGTACATCATAAAAGAACAATAATTATTAGAGTTACTGTTTAATTAACCTATGTAATATGGTTAATCAAATGGGTCACTGATTGCATACAACAGATCGATAGGTTTCAGAATTTTGTTTTGTTATTATTTGTTCATTATTTTTATCTTTTGTTCTAAGAAACAGACTTAAAAGTTTGATTTTATTTTTATTATATTTAGAAAATGAGAAGACTTAATTGTAAATTAAGTATTTTTTATGATTGTTCTTAAGAAATGAATAATAATACCTAACAATGTAAAAACGCGTAGTGATTTTAGTTTATTATTAAGATTTAATTGTCTTTTAACAAAAAAAAAATTGTTTTTGTGGAACAGTATACCTTTTTTTTCAATAAATTTTATACTCGTAGTACACGTCCTGATGGAGATTGATGGCGCGGTCTACTTGTACCTCATTACGTGTATTCTCTTTCAGGTGTATTATTCTTGGTAAGTACCTGGAAAATGCTTGCATCTCTTGATTACTGAATATAAGCGTTTTATTTGCATTTTAACTAAAATGTTATTCTACTATTTTGTATAAATCTAAGTTTGTAAGAAAATGAATAATAATAAAATACATTTTTTAAAATAAAATGTAGTTTTATTCCATGCAGTGTACTATTATTTAAAAGGCGCGTCCACACAGAGTGAGCAGCCTCGCGAGGCATTTGCCGCGCGAGGAGGAAACGGGGGAATACATTTGTATGGAAAAGTGCATCCCGCGTTCCCTCTTAAGTGTTTTGTATGGGGACCCCATACAAACCTGTTATAGCAGCCATAGTAATAAATATTTTGCGAATATTTCAAGTCTCAGTCTATTATGGCTCATATTTATTTTTAATTTAAACCCACCAAGATAGGTGAACATTTCAAGTATCTACCTATTACGGTTAAGGAGATACAGCCATGTAAGAGGCGGACAGAGGACGAAGTCTCAGTAACCGGGTTGCTTTGTTATCCTTTGGGTACGCAACCCTAAGAAGGAGAGTGTGCTCTCATTGTATTTCCCCAAGAACGTATGTTCTTCCGCAAGTGTGTAATAACTGCGGGGTAATAACCACAAATCAATAAATGAAATGTAAGTAAATTTGTACGAGATTAGGGCACAGCACAATCCTTACTAAAATCACGGTAATATTATAAATATGAAAGTAACTCTGTGTTTGTCTGTCTCACTTTCACGACTAAACTACTGAACCGATTTGAATGAAATTTGGTACACAGATAGTCTAGAGTCTGAGAAAAGACATATGCTACTTTTCAATGCGAAACAAGGGTTGAAAGTGGGGATGAAATGTTGTATGGAAGTATCGTCATTTTTAGAACTCTAGCTCTTAAAATGACGATTCAAGCTTCGAAGCTTGAAACTTATTTTTTAGGCAGTTGATTCGATATAAATAAATATGACATTCAAAGTTTGTAAAAGTTTTACATTCAAGGGTGTATAATAACAATAGGGGATGAAAGTTTGTATGGAAATATGTAAGGTTTATGTGAATGTTCTATTGAATCGATTTAAATGAAATTTAGTTCACATATAGTCTAGAGCCTGAGAAAGGACACAGTCTACTGTTTAATGTTTGAAACTTTGTAAGGGGTTGATCGGGGGGATGAAATTTGTATGGAAGTATCGTCATTTTCAGAGCTAGAAGCTTGAAACTTATTTTTTATGCTATTGATTAAATAAATATGACATTCAAAGTTTGTGAGGGGGGGAAGGTGGAGGGTAGGGGAGTGGAAGGGGAGCGGTGGGGGAGGGGAGCTGGAGGAGATGTGGAAGTGAAGGGAAGAGGGAGGGGAGGGGTTGTATAATATGACATTCAAAGTTTGTGAGGGGGAAGGGGGAGTGGAGGAGGAGGGTAAGTGAGAGAGGGAAGGGATGAGCGTGGCGTGGTACGGTGCGGTGTAGTTGGGATACGTATGTGTCTTATTAGTTAATGCTACCCAAAGACACTATTCCACGCGGACGAAGTCGCGGTCACAGCTAGTGTTCAAATAATTCACTTAGTTTTAGACTACGTTTTATAACTATTGTACATTGTATGAATGAATGAATGGCGGCAATAGCCCAATGGATAGGGTGTCGGACTGGCGATCGAGAGGTCGTGAGTTCGATCCCCACCCCACCCATTGCACTATTGACGTGAACCCACTCCAGAAACAAGCATATTTAGCTTAGTTGGAGGGGTTAACAAGAATACTAGCAATGTGCAACCCACATTGCGAGTAATCTTTATAAAAAAAAAATGTTTTTGCAAATATGCCATTGCCAACATGCTATTTTGCGTGCTCACCAATAATCCACTGAAAACCTTAGTAAAGCCCACCTGCCCACATCGACTTTTCGATCGACCACCTTTGACTCGACTTTACGACTTATCTATTAAAACTTTTAAATATAATATAATAAAATAATAATAAATAATATAATACTGAGACACCGGCTAAATACATTAAACGTGTGGAGAATAAATAGCGCATGAAAATAAATAAAACGTGGATGGAGTATTTACTTTCTCTATGAAGTAAAATAAAATTCAGAAGTGACAATTCTACTAGCTTGCTCTTTGAGTATTCAGTAGGTGAATACGGAGTACCACCAGCTTGCTACATGACATTGACATGATTATCTTGCTTTGCTTCACGCCGCAGACAGAGAAAAGAAGAGACCACGGGAAGCTCTGTATACTATGGAGTTATTCCATGTAACGGAAAAGGACAAAGCTATAATATTTCCCTCTCTCAGTGCGTGCCGGTTTACAGGGTCAGTAATGTTGTTAACCGTTCTTAGCTCAACAAACTTTGACTTTTATTGCTATGTGTCACGGGGTTCTAAATACATATATGGTTATGTTACAATCTTCTATCTCATGTGGCCACGCTACCCAAATCTCTATACTTCCTTACTTTATGCTTCACGCTATTCTCTGTCTACGTTCACGCTATACTCACACCATAGACGTAATAAAATGATGGTGCACTGCAGATGTTTTTACAAATTCAATTTAATCCGTATGCTCTAACTATAAGGATGGAATTGCTTTGTAGAACAAAACGGCCCATTAGAATGGCTCCGGGTGGGATTGTGTCCTTGTCTAACAACCTGCTAGTGCTACATATGTTCTATAATCTATACTATATATATATAGTATATATATATATATATATATATAATTCATCCATAGAAAAGAAAGGGACAAACTCCGTTCAAGGTCGCGGTCGCCGCGGTCGTTCTCATTAGGGCCGTTTTGCGCAGTCAAGTTATTAATAGAAGGTCTTTGGTTCACACGAACACGACAAATCATATATATTCTGTATTTGTATTTTCTGTAATTATTGACTCATATCGTAGATGGGAGTTTGCCTTCTCTCTCTACGACTCATATACCGGCTTTACACTCGCGCTTCGTCCCTCGTGCGAGGCTCGTGTTGATCGATGGTAAATGAGTTGCCTGTTTACACTCGCGTGCCGAGTTCAGTCGTCTTTGTAAACATCCACTCGCGTGCGACGCGAGGTCCTTTGACTCGTGCCCCAAAAACCGCTCCGGACGCGAGCGCCGCGAGTGACGAGGCGAGGGACGAGGCGAGCTACGAGCGTCTGTTTGTTCTGTGGTCTGTTCACACTCGCACCTCGCCCCTCGCCTCGCGACTCGTACGCGAATGTAAATGTGGTAATATAATTATTGACTCATATAATAGTAATCTGTGGCAATTATTATTAGGTAATCTGTGATATCTGCAAATCAAAACAAACTCACGTGTCCCGTGCAATAGAAATTGTTTGTTGATATATAAACAGACTTCAATAAAATGGGCAAACGAAAATATGTTGATAGTACAGAAGATCCTTCAAAAAAGGTTAAAAAAGGAATTACAATTGATATTGATAACAAAGTTACTGAACAACCTCAAAATGATAACGATAGTAAATTGCGAGACGAAAACTTTCGGAATGCTCGTAGTTTCGATGTCAAACACCTACGGAAGGAACTGGCGAGCAAGCAGGGTCAGACTATGGGTAAGTTTAAAACCATGGCATTATTCATACTAAAACTGCCGGCTGGACAATATTGTAAACAGCCTGTGATAGGTTGGAAAAGTATATCAATACGAGTTACATACTACATCTTCAGTGGTGCTAGGGTATTTTATATCTTATAGGCTAGTTTGACCACTATCTCGCCTGGTGGTAAGCGATGATGTGGTCGAAGATGTTAAACCTAAGCTAGGCCTACAATACTCTGACTCTCAAGGGCTGTGTGCTGCCTAGTTGCTAGTAATAGGCTACTTTTTAGTAGCAAGTCAGTACACGCTACACAAATGACAAACGTCAGTTCGATTGTGATGTGAAATTAGGTTCGCGAACCTCATTCATGTATTCATATTAATTTATTCATATTATTATAATACATGTCAATTGTAAATAATCAAAATCACTATCGAATAAAATAAAATAAAAAATAACATAAAATGAATAAAATAATTAATCCTTAACAGAATTTATAAATTCTCCATATGTATAGAAGGCCTGGTCGAAAAGCCAACTCTTTAGCCTTATTTTAAAAGAAGCAAGACTTGGTGCCTGCGTCACTGTACCAGAAAGTCAGTTGTAAACTGATGGGCCCATGACATGGATCAGATTTTGCCATGTTACCTGATACAAACGCCAATTTCCCCGCGCGGGGTATGTTGAACGGATGGTGGTCTCCATTTTTTGCAAACAAGTCAGGGTTCAGTCTAACATACATTGCCACCTGGTAGACCTGCCACATGCTGTCCAAATTGAGGAGTGGAGTACCATATCTCCCCTTTTTAACCGACTTCAAAAAAAGGAGGAGGTTTCTCAATTCGACCGTATATATATATTTTTTTTTTTTTTGTTTGTTCGCGGATAACTTCGTCGTTTATGAACCGATTTCGATTATTCTTTTTTTGTTCGAAAGGAGATATCCCAAGTGTGGTACCATGGTAATTTTATCGAGGTATGATAAGTATCTCCAGAGATATATATATTTTTTTTTTTTTTTTTAAAAGATTACTCGCAATGTGGGTTGCACATTACTAGTATTCTTGTTAACCCCTCCAACTAAGCTAAATATGCTTGTGTCTGGAGTGGGTTCACGTCAATAGTGCAATGGATGGGGTGGGGATCGAACTCACGACCTCTCTATCGCCAGTCCGACACCTTATCCATTGGGCTATTGCCGCCTTGATATTGAGATAAACATCTCAAAATTGGTACTGAAAATGAATAGCACGGCATTGAAGTTGGTTGTTTTTTAGTTTTTAAACGATATTATTATTAGGGTTCCGTAGTCCTGACAAGGAACCCTTATAGTTTCGTCATGTCCATCTGTCTGTCTGTCCGAGGTTTTGCTAAGAGACCGTTAATACTAGAAAGCTATAATTTTGTGGAGGTATTTATATAAATTACGCCGACAAAGTGCTGAAATAAAATTAATATTTTTTTTTAGGGTAGCTCCCCTATATGAGAAATGGGGATGATTTTTATTTTCATCGTCTACCCCATTGTGTGGGGTATCATTGAATAGGTCTTTTAAAATGACCTTAGGGTTGCTAATACAAAATAAATATTAAACTTTAAAGTGCAAATTTTTGTGCCAGTAGGGCGTCCCCCCCCCCTCTAAAAGCTAAACTGCTGGCTTGAAAAATCTGGAAAAATTCGTGATTATAACGCATTTCATGAACTTTAAAGGAAAACTATAGCGGTTAAGATAACTTTATTAGTTTAGCAGTAATAGTCGTTGAACTTGGGTGTTGGATAATTTTGTACCAAATACAAAATCCTTAGAATAAATCCTTTTAAGTGACAAAGACGGAGTACCAAGTTTCTTTGTTTATAACGGGTTAAGACTTGCATTGAATAACAGTCTACTATGGAACCTTACATTGCGCGTGGCCCGACACGCACTTGGCCGGTTTTTTTATATATATCGATGGCCTGCACTTATAGTTTTATATATATCGATGGCCTGCACTTATAGTTTTATATATATCGATGGCCTGCACTTATAGTTTTATATATATCGATGGCCTGCACTTATAGTTTTTTTATCCATACATGCGTAGAATATAAATCTTAAATTCTTTTTAAATTCAGGATACTCAAATGTTTGACCAGTATCTGACGTGATGCTAAGTGACAATGTGGTTGTAATATTATGAACCTTATATTGTTGTTACATTGTATAAAGCTGTATATAATAATAATAAGCTGTATATAAAGCTGTACCATTTTCATTTCTAGTATTAACACAATTCCTCCAAGTGTGTCTGAACCCAGACAGTGATGCTGACTACCTCGCGGAGTACCTCAGATGTGGCGGCAACTCACACGAGATCCTTCGACAAATAAATCAGGAGAACAAGAAAAACCTCACTCTGGCAACACCAGCATTCCATCTGTTCCATCTAATTATAGTCAAAGTACAGTCCTCACTCCCACACATGATAGCTATCACAGAGGAAGCTTGCCGCTACTTCCTGAACACATTCATGTCCACCATAGAGATCATGATCAGCGAGAGCTCCGGGCCGAGACATCGGAAAGTAGTCCTTAAGTTATTAACCTCAATGGTTACTCTAAATTCAGACCTCGGCATCGAAGTGCTGAGCCAGTCTCCATTGACACCCAAACATCTGCAGCATATTGTTGAAAAAACAAACTATAAAGAAAAAGATAATGTCAGGACGTGTTTTGTTCACTTCATGACATCATTCCTCCTCGAAGGACACCTCCCCTTAATCAAAGCCTTGTTAGAAAAGCCGGGTCTGCTGGGTCTCGTTATCCCGGGACTAATGAATGACGAAGCGGATGCTGTCTTGATGTTTTTGAACATTTTAAAGAAAAATGTGGTCGATAATGCTCTGCTATCAAAGAGTTCTAAATTGAAAACTTTCAGTCAGATTATGTTGCACAACTTGTTTAAAATATATTCCTGGAAAGGACCTCCGGAGGTCAACTACGTCGATAGAAATGAATCACGCCAAGAAATTGTTTCCCTGTTGTCCGAGATTCTGTTGACACTCTTCACTAATCATAAAATTGGTTTGCATTTTATTGACAATTCTTTAGGAATGACAGATGCAAACAAAAATCCAGTTCTGTTCAAAGCGTTACTCAGTCTGAAGAGACCATGGGAAAGTGAAGCTGAAAGTGAACTGATCCTTCAGATAGTCCACAGATGTCCTGACCTCCACCGTTCCATTGTAAGTGTCATTGAGCATAGTTTCGAACCCAAACATTCACCCATTTGGGAGAGGACCGTGGAGTTCACAGTGAAGCTGTTGGATAGATTACAGCCCGAGGCAATGATCTCAAAAATATCCCACTTGCCTTCGCCCCAAGTTGCTAACTTTGTGAGATTTGTCACGTTGCCGGTGCCTTTGCTGAAATACATACAAACAAATATAGGTAAAGATCAGACGATATCTTTGTATTGTATCAAAGTTTTAGTAAAAATGCTGCAGATGCTGAGGAGATATATGCAAATTTTAGAATCTAACGAATTGCAGGCATCATTCACAGATTTGAGAAACAGACTTGAATATTTTTTGCCGAAGCATATGCCTCGGCCCACGGCTGTCGCCGCGCTCGTCGATCGAGTCAGCACGAGTAAAGATGTCCCTGAGACATCGTCAGAATATGTCCTGCCGAGAATTAGCAACACTGACGCGCTTATATCTTTGATAGACCTCCTGTTGCTATACAGTGACGTTCACCCAACTCTGTTCGAATCGTTAGAAGGCACCGTCGACATGAAAAAGATCTTGGACTACTCTATGACGCTGTCCGATGAGCGTGCCGCTCTGTTGAAGTTCAAAGTTGTATCGTTGTGGCTCATTTTGGACAACACTGCTATTTCTTTGAAAAATCCAATGTTCAAGGAGCTGTTCCTCATCATGTTAGATGTGTACGTGAGCGACGACGGCGATACTAGCGGTGAAGCGAAAGATACCTTGAGACGATTCTTACAAAACACGGCAATTTTCGAAAGTGACGAGGACGAGATACATTTGTTGCTGTACACGTTGCGAAACTCAAACGTGAACCCACCGTCTCTAGTAGGTGATATTGTAGAATATGTTCTGGAAAATATTGACAAATTTACAGAATTCGTGAGAAATCAATTCGTCAACTCCGAAATAGCCAAAGAAGACGGAGCTGCAGCATTAGAAAAGTTGTTCGACGATCTCTCGGAAAATCGTTGCTCGGAAAGCAATATGTTTTTAGAAAACAAAATGCCGTCGCCTTTCTTCGTCGGTTGCACGAATTTCCTACAAAATAACAAGGCTTTTAAACGGAATTTAAAACCTTTCTTATCATTGTACGTGGTTAATTTACTTCATAACAATTATTCGCCCAAATTAACCGAAATTCTAATCGGCGACTGCAAATTAGAAGCCAGGAGCTACGTCGCCGGCTGGACAATCAGTGCGGTCACCCTGCCCGACAATATTATAGGAAAGGACGAAGTCCTGATTAACATATCCAAGTCGATTGCTGAGAATGAAAACCTCTCGCCGCCCAATATATTTCCTTTCCTCAAAGAATCATCTTCGGAAGAAGGCGACTTGACCCTAGATGAGGCTGCATTCAAACTTGAGCTAGCCAAACCTATAGATAGCTCTGAATTGTTAGTTTGGGTCAAATATCTAATTTATTGCACAGTCAGACTGACGGACATGGGACAATTTTCACCCGAGCAACAGATAAAGGTCAGCGATTATTTCCAGTGTATTATTGCGATCGCCAAAAAACACCACCAGATCGACGATTGTCGCAAGATATTGCTGAATCTAATTAAAAATCCCCACTTGCTGAAATTGTATGAACCCCTCGACTTGAATTGTGGCAGTCGTTTTCTTGCGACGCAGTTTTTGCTACAAACGATCGTCCATCACAAAGATATAACCAGCTACCTGGATAGGAAGCACAGTGTGTTGAGACCGTACCAGCAGAAGAATTACAGCGACATAGTGAAAGTTCTCGGGAACATAACGAGTTTAAAGAATACTCCCTGTGAGCATACGATGCGCGTGTTAGAAACGGTCGGGCTGACTACAGAAGACGACGAACGTGTCTTCGCTCTCCTGTTTAATGCAGAGCTAGCGAGCTGCGTCAGAGACGACAAGGAGCCTAGTTTAGTGCTGGAGCTCCTGAGACATCTTATCGACAAATACTCACAAACGGTAGCTTCCGAACTTCAACCCCAAATATTGAGAAAGGCCATGATATTGTACACAAACCTTTTGACACATAAAGACATTAATGTTAATTTAACGAAACTGGAGGTAACTCTGGCGCATTACTTGGAAATGAAACCTCATCAAGTGAACAAAGTGTCGGACGATCTCTTCAGGAAGTTCTTCGAAGCGAACGCGCCAAGGAAGAGTACGTCGCACCTGGCGTACGTTTTGCTGAACAATAACATGAGACTATGCAACACTTTCAAGGAACAAATGGCTAAGCCTGGCATGATAAGTCAGCGGGAACTAGCCTTACCCCTCGGGAGTGCGATCCTTGGCCACAAGGCGTTTCTACTCGAGAACCGACCGTTGCTGGAAAACTTTTACTCCGAATATAAATCAAATATCAACAAAATGCTCGAAAAACCGCACAAGGCTGGGCAAGTCTACCTCACCAATTCGAGATTTATTCGAAAACTGATTCTCGAGTGCATGGACGTAGAAGAATGTGCGAAACTCTTTTCAAAGACACATAAGTTTGAGTCTGTGGAATCGAGCCACGTCAATCTGATGCAGACTATATTTTTGAAACTCTGCACTACAGATAATGCGAAGAAGGAGCACCTCGTAAATTATTTTATAGCTATGCTGCATTTGATTTCGATAGCTCTAAAAGAATATAAAAACTCCAGTATAATTAAAGAAATCGCAACAAACATATACACGGTCATTCAGACCAGTAAAACCGTGCTGGCGTTCAACGATGTCCAACCCGAAGAATTCAAAAGAGTTACGGAAAGCGCACTATGGCAGAACTTCTGCAAATCCGTTCTCAAAGATTCTCTGAAGACGAAGAGAGACGACAGAGAGTTCACTCCGGGGCCGCAGCTCTTGTGCCTCCTGACGCAGCTGGTCAAGCTGTTCTACCCGCGCGACCACGAAGATATAAGCTCTCTCTTCGAAATGGTGACGTCTCACTCCGAGTTTCTTAACGTGATGCTGAGCCACTCCAGCACGGAGACGAAGACCCGACTCGTCGAATTTCTGCACGCGGCGATCTCGATGAACAAATCCGTGATGAAGAGTCAACAGATCCCCGTGTACCTGAGCTCGTACCGCGCTTCCAGAAGTGTCAGCGACCGGCTGATCCTCGCCATACTCTACCGCTACGAGGCGAGCGGGCTGCCCGTCAACGAGTACAAGCCCTACGTGTGGGGGGACTCCGGCGCCAACCACTACGCGGTCCGCAAGAACAGGGCCGCCTCGCTGTGGGCGCACCCCACTCCGAACCAAGTGTTGAACCTCTTCGAGAGGGACACTATCGAGAGGACCGTGCGCAACTTCCCCGTGAAGCAGCGGTTGCAGTACGATTTTGAGCCGCCTTGTATTCTGGGGGTCGACACGTCTTCGGTTAGAAGCGTTCTGGACGGGGCCAGCGAGGAGGGGGCGTTCAGAGCGGGGCAGGTGAAGGATTGCGAGGGGGCGGTGGACGGGTGGGTGGTGCGGGCGAGGTACGCGGACGCGGTGGAGGGGCTGAGAGCGGGGGGAGTGGGGAGCGAGTCGCACTCGGGCGGGGAGGAGGGGGTGTACGACCCGGCGTTCGTGCTGCCGCTGCTGAGCCACGTGCTGGCGCCGGGCTCGGCCGCCGCCTGCTTCCGCGTGGTGCGCGGCGGCGCGCTGGCGCTGCCGGTGGCCGCGCTCGCCTCGCACTGCGCACGCATGCGCGCCGCCGCCGCACACGTGCTGCATCGCTTTTACATGTTGCTCGACACTGAAACGTAAGTCTACACCAATTACATGGTTTTTTTTTTTGATGTTCCAAATAGGATCTACCGTCTGTATGTTATTATTGTGTCTCTAATCAGCCCACGGTTGCCTGGAAGAGATCGATGATTAGCGATAAGGCTGCCGATTGTATTGTAAAATGTGATTACTATTGTACCCTATTCTAAGTTTTTAAATGCAATAAAGCCTATAGGTATCGATCTATAGTCACGTGAATTACTACTATTTCTCATAATGGGTAGGTCCCTTCTTAAACTTCGTAGCCAACAGTGCCTACACCAATATTATAAATTCAGTATCCAGTTACTTTTTCACGTGGGCAAAGCAAGGACAGAAATGTGTGTTTCCGTTAATAGGGAAATAAATGTTAAGTTAAATGATATGCAGAGTATGTGAAATTACTATTTGGAAACCTCCTCCGGTATCCAGCACGGATGAAAAAAACACGGAAACGCAGCACTGGCTCGACTTAACTGTTTGATGAAACTAGTGTCGGTGTCCATTGCGTAGACAGGTTTCGGTTTCTTGCTGACCGGAAATCACTGCCCAACTCGACATTGTAACGATCGAAATTGTTTCTATTCCAGGCGACATAAAAACGACAAGCTGTTCCTCGGAGATTTTATGGACACTTTGCGGCAAAGTTTGCGCGTGTGTAGCGCCGGGGACGCGACGTGTTGTCCGCGCGTGCCGGCCGCCGGCGCGCTGTACCTGGCACGAGCCTTGCTGGTGGTCACCGCGCCCTTCGACCCGCTGTACAGGCCGGTCAACAACTTCCTCATAGCCAAGAACTACGTGGACCTCACGCTGGTCCCGGACTTCCTGAGCCTGTTCCACGACGCGGACGTGGAAGCGCTTGATAGACGGATCTGGATCCTCGACCTCGTACAGCACGGGACGAGGACCGCCGCCGACCTCGACGTCGTCTTCAAGACCATGTGCCTCAAAATGATCATGGACTGCTACTCCTCCGTGTTGAGCGACCGGCGAACTAAAGAGAAAATCCTGAAAGTTATCGGTGCTTTGGTATCCATTCCTCGAGCGTGCGAAATTTTGACGGAAGGTTACGGCCTGATCTCGTGGCTGCACGCGCTCGGCAGACGGATTCAGAAGCAGGAGAAGACCCTCGCTAATGGAGTCCTCGACATCGTCAGGAATATAACCTACAGCATGAAATTGAACTCGCTATCAAAGAGTTTCCTCAACAAAACGAAGGCCAAACGAGACTTCCCCGAACTGAAAATGAACAAGGACGTAGAAAATGAAATAATGGTGATTCTCTATGACACATATCGCAGCTTGGAGTGTCTAGTGTCGGACGAAGTTCGCGATTATTTGAGTGTTTACAATTCGTTGTCGAAGAGGACGATCAAAAACATGTCGAAGAATCAAGTGTTGAGTGTTGTGAACATGGTCGGTGCTGTGAACAGCTGTGAGACTGTGCTGTTACTGACCAAAGCGGTGGTGACCAATGAGTGTGCTATGATGAAGAGTAAACTGATCGATGTGGCGAAACATGAACCTTTGTTAAATGAACTGATCATGTTTGTACAGGCATATCTAGTGTAAGACAGTATTGTGTACAGAACGAGAGAGAAATATAGAACTTGTTTAATTGTACCACTGTTTTTATGTAGCTTTTTTAGGGTTCCGTACCCAAAGGGTAAAACGGGATACTATTACTAAGACTCCGCTGTCCGTCTGTCTAACTTTCTGTCTGTCTGTCCGTCTGTCACCAAGCTGTATCTCATGAACCGTGATAGACAGTTGAAATTTTCACAGATGTATTTCTGTAGCCGCTATAACAACAAATACTAAAAACAGAATAAAGTTAAAAAGTAAAGGGGGTACCCATACAAGAAACATGTTGTTTTCGGCATTTCACTATAACGCCATCTATGAACGTTTACCTACCCGAACACCTTTGTGTTAACTTTCACTTAGATGGCGTTAGATGTTCGTTAGATATTCCTTAGATGGCGTTATAGTAAACTGTGGTACGGGACCCTACGTGTGCGAGCCTCGCACTTGGCCAGTTTTTTAGGTTAGCGGTTGACCACTATTGTGCCTGGTGGTAAGCGATGATGTGATCGAAGATGGTGAACACACCAGGCCTAGAATACTCTCACTCTCAAGGAACACCGTAATGTTACGGGATTTTCTCCAGCTACTTTTGGTAGCAAGTCAGGCGAAACATCGATATAATATGATCGTATGACCTGTGGTAAAGCTTAGCACCCATGTAACACAACTTGGGATCACGTGTAGGCTAGATTAAGGTCTACTTAGCACCCATGTAGCACCACTTGGGATCACGTGTAGGCTAGATTAAGGTCTACTTAGCACCCATGTAGCACCACTTGGGATCACGTGTAGGCTAGATTAAGGTCTACTTAACACCCATGTAACACAACTTGGGATCACGTGTAGGCTAGATTAAGGTCTACTTAGCACCCATGTAGCACCACTTGGGATCACGTGTAGGCTAGATTAAGGTCTACTTAGCACCCATGTAGCACCACTTGGGATCACGTGTAGGCTAGATTAAGGTCTACTTAACACCCATGTAACACAACTTGGGATCACGTGTAGGCTAGATTAAGGTCTACTTAGCACCCATGTAGCACCACTTGGGATCACGTGTAGGCTAGATTAAGGTCTACCCATGTAGCACCACTTCGGATCACGTGTAGGCTAGATTAAGGTCTACTTAACACCCATGTAACACAACTTGGGATCACGTGTAGGCTAGATTAAGGTCTACTTAGCACCCATGTAGCACCACTTGGGATCACGTGTAGGCTAGATTAAGGTCTACTTAGCACCCATGTAGCACCACTTGGGATCACGTGTAGGCTAGATTAAGGTCTACTTAGCACCCATGTAGCACCACTTGGGATCACGTGTAGGCTAGATTAAGGTCTACTTAGCACCCATGTAGCACCACTTGGGATCACGTGTAGGCTAGATTAAGGTCTACTTAGCACCCATGTAGCACCACTTGGGATCACGTGTAGGCTAGATTAAGGTCTACTTAGCACCCATGTAGCACCACTTGGGATCACGTGTAGGCTAGATTAAGGTCTACTTAGCACCCATGTAGCACCACTTGGGATCACGTGTAGGCTAGATTAAGGTCTACTTAGCACCCATGTAGCACCACTTGGGATCACGTGTAGGCTAGATTAAGGTCTACTTAGCACCCATGTAGCACCACTTGGGATCACGTGTAGGCTAGATTAAGGTCTACTTAGCACCCATGTAGCACCACTTGGGATCACGTGTAGGCTAGATTAAGGTCTACTTAGCACCCATGTAACACAACTTGGGATCACGTGTAGGCTAGATTAAGGTCTACTTAGCACCCATGTAGCACCACTTGGGATCACGTGTAGGCTAGATTAAGGTCTACTTAGCACCCATGTAGCACCACTTGGGATCACGTGTAGGCTAGATTATGGTCTACTTAGCCCTAGACACAGGAAGGCGACAATGACCTTCCCCTAAGTGAGAATGACGCCAATACTTACTAGGATCACAGACCTCGGGCATATTATCATCTGTTCTGTGCCTCGGGTCTAAATCTAAGATTGGGACACAGACAGAGGCAAGGAATTGCATTCCTTCAGTTCTTACGATTTACGATGAATGTGGAAGCAAATCGCTTCGTACGTATTGATGGAACAGCTTACTACATGTCAGTTCTAGTTTTCCCACGGAAAAATGGAGATGACGGTAACAATTCGTGCAAAACCTTTGTGATTTATTGGGTGCGTGTCAAACTAAGTGACTAATCTTGTTTTATTTTTTTTATATCATATAGGCTAGCGTTTGACCACTATCTCACCTGTTGGTAAGTGATGATGCGGTCGAAGATGGTAAGCACACTAGGCTTAGAATGGGAACCGGCTCTCAAGGATAACTGCCGGAACACATTAGATGTTTGGTGACAGATTTTCTAACTTGTGTGTGGTAGCTGGCGATGCGGATAGATAGTGTCCTACCACCGTACGGGAGCTGTTGGTTTCTTAACGATGTTTTTCCTTCACCGGAGGACCACTGTGAAAAGCACACATACATTTTTCAATAGAAAAGTCCATTGGTGCACGGCGGGGTTTGAACTTGGTACCTGTGGCATCAAAGCCGACCGTTCTCCCGATTACGCCACCAGGCCCTCAAATCTGCACACAATCTGCAAACCTAACTACTTCTGTTTCTAGGTCAAGTCAAGTCAATAACGTAAAGGGCATAATAGAGCATACCGAATAATAAGCCATCACTGCCGTACCATACCGTACTCGGTACGTGTACCCGCCCTGTTCTACATAGAGGACGATCCCTTATCCGTGGGTACATCGTTCATTCAGGAGTTTTATAGGTTAAAGCAATGCTTCATTGAGTGCGTAAGTTATGTTCAGCTTTCGACGTTTAGTATGCCATTAAAATATGGGCTGGCCTAATTCTTACATCCTGTTCCTGTACCTATGTATTTTTGTACGTATATGTAGGAGGTCTGTAAACTGACATAATAGTACCTATAGGTAGGTTTATATGCTAGTAAGCTTTACTAGGTTGCACATTACTATGGTCTCTTGTTAACCCCTACACCTAAGCTAAATATGTAGAATATGCTTGTGTCTGGAGTGGGTTCACGTCAATAGTGCAATGTGTGGGGATCGAACTCACGACCTCTCGATCGCCAGGCCGACGCCTTAGCCATTGGGCTATTGCCGCTGAGCGAGAGGAGGTATCTGTATTAAATCAGTGATTCCAGTGGAACTATATTCATGGACTTTGAGACTTAAATTTATAATCCAGGCAATGTACGATCGAATCCAGAACTAAGTAATTCGCCAGAGAACTAAAGTGGTCGACATAGCTCAATAGCTCGTCAGCCAGCTTGCGTATATCATCGCTCCACCACAGGCTACACCTAGCTGGGCGTCCTACCTCAGAATACTTAATAATACTGTCCCACACTATATTTGCCGAGCCGTGGTCTTTGGAAGCTTGACGCCATGCATATATACGGATACACTCGTTGAATATACATATAGATACACCAGCTTGCTTCTATTTGCGGTCAGTATCGACACCGTAGGTAATGATAGGTAACCTTACCGTGGTATCGACCTGTGTAAGTTAATAGGCAACACTAACTGGTTACACTTGCAGGTTATCATGTAACAGATACTTGATGCTTAGGTATATTGTAAAGCCGCCCTGTGCACTTGATTACTGCTTTTACTTTTTAACCGACTTCAAATAAAGGAGGAGATTTCTCCATTCGACCGTATAGATATATATATTTTTATGTGTTTGCGGATAACTTCGTCGTTTATAGGGGAGACCGGGGCAAGACGAAGCTCGGGGCATGACGGGAAGTGTGATTGTTTATTTTTCTTTCTTTCTTTCTTTCTTGTGTGCTTGACTGGTGAACACAACAAAGCCTACCACATTCCTTTACACACAGACCTTTTAGAAAAAGGTCTAAGACCCATCTTCCATACAGTAGGGTTATTCTGTAAGCTATCTCGGAAACGGAATCCGCGGTGAGATTAGAATTTCGTACTACGAAATTCAATCGTAACACGATCGTAAAACGGTTGAATTTCGTAATACTAAATACAAATCTCATCTCATAGCTTACAGAATAGCCCTACAAGCTTGCACCGAACATTATGCCGGAAATCGAACTCGAATTATCACCAGATAATCGTAATATCAGACCTGCATCACCTTCATGCTTCTTGGCTTAGAATACAGAAAAAACCAGAGATCGCGTCCAACCCTAATTTCAAGCAACTTTCTGTGTCCAAAAAATTATACGATAATTCGCGAGCGCCTTCCTTTGAAGGCGAGTCGCACTATCTTACTTAAACCGTAACTATAACTTTTTCGGTGTTAATTAAAGTAGGTTAGAAAGGTTAGTTAAAGTAAAATTGGCGCAACTCAGCCTAAGGCTGAGTTATATAAGTTAGTTTAGTTAGTTAGTAGTAGTAGTTAGTTCGTTAGTTAGGTAGTAGTTAGTTAGTTAGTTTTATAACTATAACAAACGTCAAAAATCTGTCAAAATCCATACAAAAAGCACCGGTTAACAGTTCAAGTTACGGTTAAAGTCAGATGGTGCAACTCAGCCAAGTCTTCTAACCTTCGAGCATTTGGATGGCCATGACCAATGGAGATGTTAACGTTGTAATCCGCAAACATTTTTTTCTGCCGATACTTACGGGGGACGAGGTAAACACGCATTGCACACACACAAATCACTCACTTTAACGATCCCGCACACTAGTTTGAAACACGCACACAGTATTAAAAATACAGCGTAGTTACGCACGCTCATATGGCCAAAAATGGCTATATGGCCAGCAGAGGGGTACGCCTTGCGTTAACATCTCCATTGGTAAATGCTCGAAGCTTCTAACCCGTGTTAAGTTGATAGCTAACATTTTTACAGATATTAATGGCACAAGATGGCTTTATAATACACGATTAGACTGATAATTATATAAAACGGCTTTACACTCACGGGTTAAAATATCGATATTACCTACCTACACCGATACGTTGCGAACATTTTTGAAACGATTAGACATTTATAAAAACGTTACCTACGCAATTACGTTCACAGAGAGCGTGACCTAAGCAAGTGAAACTACACTATTTACGAGTAGTTTTAGTCGCTTCACTTTTAGATGAATTGATGCCTTCTGGCTTATACTGTATTCTGAGCTTCTTGGGTTAAAAATATGTAGTTGTATAAGATAAAACAATCACAATAACAACTGATCTAGGTAATATTATACCTATCTACTGAGTCATTCTTGAATATCTCCATTATCTAATCGGTAGATATAATTTAATAATGTACAATGCATTTGATGTAGCATTACCGGATATCGGAATAAATATAAACACATACTCTTTATTATTGTGAAATCATGGACAGATTATATGTGTGTGTATGTATGTCTTTTGTTACTGCGATGATTACCTATCTAGTTACCATTCTAGGCCTAGTGTGCTTACCATCTTCGACCGCATCATCAGTTACCAACAGGTGAGATAGTGGTCAAACGCTAGCCGATAAGAGATTAAAAAAATCAAACCATTGAGGGCCCAGTGGTGTAGGGGGAGAATGGTCGGCTTTGACGCCAGAGGTACTGAGTTCAATCTAATGCCGTGCACAAATGGATATTTCTACCGAAAAATGTATGTGCGCTTTTCACAGTAGCCCTCCGGTAAAGGAAAAAAATAGTTAAGAAACCCCAACCCATACATGGTGATAGGACACTATCTAGTGTCCGCTTGGCCAGCTACCACCCTCAAGTTAGAAAATCTGTCGCCAAACATCTAATGTGTTCCGGCAGCTATCCTTGAGAGCTAGTGCCCATTTCTAGGCCTAGCGTGCTACCATCCTCGACCGCATCATTACTTACCAAAAGGTGAGATAGTGGTCACGCTAGCCTACATATAATTAAAAAAAAACACCTCAAATAGTTACCTCAAGCAGAGTTACCAAAAGCGATCACTTCGGTCGAGAATTCAGGTAAGAGCCACGGGCTGATCTAATGAAAATTTCATCTACCGATATGGTACCGCTATAGAGAATTGAACTCATTCTCTGAACCTGTGTTTTCCGACAGGTAAAACGTATAATCTACTTATTGCCTAGTGTAGTACGGACATGAAATCACCTAACATTTTTTTTTGTTTTGTAATATGTTTTTTTTGCATTGATTATATTGGTGTTCATTGGTGTTGGTTAGATTCTTCCAGCCTTTTCATACCTTCAGTATCGATATTTGTCAGAAGTACTGAAACATGGGGGTGCGTCTAATAGTAGGTAGACCGGTACGGTTGTTAACCCCTACATTCATCAGGGGCACACATTTTTAAAGTAATCTGACGTCGAAGATTTGATGAGACCTGCTCATTATATAAAATATGCTTTTTAATACATGTCTAATTAAATGGGACCCCCTTGGGGGTATACCTGCTCATTATATAAAATATGCTTTTTAATACATGTCTAATTAAATGGGACCCCCTTGGGGGTATACCCTTTCCAATAAAAAAGAATTATCGAAATCAGACTACTCTGTAAAAAGTTATGCGTGGTCATACATAAAAATAAAAAAATATATACGCGTCGACTTGATAACCTCCTCCGTTTTTTTTCGTCGGTTAAAATTCAATTAAATGTTTTTAAAGCTTATTAGCAATGTGGGTTGCACATTACTGGTAGTCTTGTTAACCCCTATAACTAAGCTAAATATGCTTGTGTCTGGAGTGGGTTTACGTCAATAGTGCAATGGGTAGCGATCGAACTCACGACCTCTCGATCGCCAGTCCGACACCCTATCCATTGGGCTATTGCCGCCATTCATTCATTCATACAATGTACAATAGTTATAAAACTTAGTCTAAAACTAATTGAATTATTTGAACACTAGCTGTGCCCGCGACTTCGTCCGCGTGGAATAGTGTCTAGGGGTAGCATTAACTAATAAGACGTCACGTCACATACGTATCCCAACTACACCGCACCGTACCACGCCACGCTCATCCCTTCCCTCTCTCACTTACCTTCCTCCTCCACTCCCCCTCCCCTCCCTCTTCCCGTCACTTCCACATCCCCTCCCCACCGCTCCCCTTCCACTTATTGATATTGTCGCCTTTTATCTATAATTAATTAAAGTTAATTTTGACTTGTCTACGTGCAAATTTTTAAACTGCCTCAAAGAAGAAATGCTTCGAGTTTTAAGACACATAACTACTCCAGCACACAATACCATCTTTACTTATAAAAACAGCTTGAAACTCTAGCAACTTCGAGAAATGAAAATAAACTGGCCCCAAAAACCAATATCGTTAATGTTGTCACTAATTTCTGTAATGTAATTTTCTATAATGTAATTTGTAATGTAATTTCTGTAATTTATATGATTATATAAAAGGGCCAAATTAACCTTTTATAGATACCGATCTGATACTGCCATTTACAGAAATTAGTGACAACATTAACGATATTGGTTTTTGGGGCCAGTTTATTTTCATTTCTCGAAGTTGCTTGAGTTTCAAGCTGTTTTTATAAGTAAAGATGGTATTGTGTGCTGGAGTAGTTATGTGTCTTAAAACTCGAAGCATTTCTTCTTTGAGGCAGTTTCTTTGAGGGGCTACGGTCACACGGACACGCCTGCTTGAGAGCTTTGTGTGAATTGTAAAACCTTCGAAGATATCAACATCACATTTATATACTCTTGTTAGGGAAGTCATCGATTTCCGAACATATTTTACTTGATAAAGTTTCCACCATAAGATTATCTGCTCTTAGATAGATAGATTCAAGAATAAGGCTAGAGTCCACGATCACAGTTTTAATTAATTATTTATTAATATAGTTACCTAATAATACTTATCACAAAAATGCATATATTTATAATACTCCTTGGTCTTTGCGTTGTTTTTCAAATGATTCTGAATAATCTTCAACATCTTCTGTTTGCGAGAGTTTATCTCGTCGTCCAGGTATTCGTTGGCGAGATCCAGGAAGGAATCCGCTTCGGCGTCCTCCGGGTGACCCGCCACGAAGTGCTTCAGGCATTCCCTCATGTAGTTGAAGTGGTCCAGGAAGCAGGAGCACGGGCCGAACTGCGGCAGCAGAGGCGTTGTGGTCATCTCGTCGAGCTGACTCTCCCGCCGCGACACCCCCGCCGCCACGCCCGGCAGCACGGAGCACGCCGCGCTCGCAGTCTGCTCCGCGAACCGCTTCAGGTACAGCTTTCTAATCAAGGTGGAGGTGACCACGGGCATCTGCCCCATCTGCATGTGCAGCTTCGCGCTCTCCTGCTGGTACTTGTCGATGGCCACCCGCCGCTTCACCTCCGTCATGATGGTCTCGAGGTCGTGGTGCGGCGCCAGCTGCTCGACCGCCTCGCACAGAGACTGGACGAACCAGGTGCCGTTGGCCTCGTCCCGGAATGCCGGGCTGCCCACGTAGCAGCTGTGAAGCACCAGGATGTCGGCCTCCTCAGGCAGGTGGTAGGGCTCTAGGTCCTCGTCCCCGTCTGTGCGGATCTGTGCCGACAGGAACACGGGCACGGGTGGCTTCACTTTGGTGCCGCGGCACGCTTGGATTATCAGGAACTTGGGCTTGGTGACAAGCGTGCTCTTGTTGCCCACCTTCAGGTGGTTGATGATTTCCACCTCGCTGTACGCGCGGTCCTTGGCGCGCAGGCGGCCGTAGTTGGACCCGTGCGTGAGCACCACCACGCCGATGCAGCCGTACTCGGTGAAGTCTCGACACGTGAACTTCTTCATTTCGCTCATAATTTCTTCCTTTGTGAGATCGTGGTGCGTGTTGTCTCGCACTTCGAACCCGAACTTCTCGAAGGTGGTCGTCAAGACTTCCACATCGCGGTGCGTCCCGATCCTCGGTGCGTCCGGGAATTCCTCCTGATTAAAAATGAGCAGCGCGTTTTTCTCAAACTTTTCTAGTTCGTAGGTCGGAGCGAATCTCGGCAATGCTTTAAAATTTACAGGCGTTCCCGTAGCCTCTTGTTGAATTAGTTCCTGTTTCGGTTCCGGTTCCGGTTCTTGAAGCTTATCGTCCGTGGGCGACGGTGGGCTGAAGTAGCTCACCGTCGCCTCGGTGTACCGCATCGCATCCAAACTGATCCTGTCCCCCACCGTGCTCGAGGGAGTGCTCCTCCCATCTTCACCTTCGAGTTCATTATCTATGGAGTCTGCATTAGACTCCTGAGAGTGAGAGTCAGGCGGGTCGGTGTCCGTCACTAACTTAAGCTCTTTACGTTTCTTCCTATTCCTCTTCTTGCGGAGTTTGTACTCGAAATCGAATACACTTTCATTTTCCATGTCTCGAGCACTTTCATGTGGAGTTCCTTGTCTGGTGAAATTATATACGATTGTTTATATACACCGCACAAATGAATAACAATAAATGAGTCGCGTTATATTTATCAAAATATTGATAATATATTTTTTAATATTATAATTTTTAATTATAATATTTGTACGTCCACCACCGCCTGACTCAATGTTTTGTGTGGTGTTATCTTGTGGTATCTTATCGGAACGACCGCTCGATACGTATGTATCTGTTGCAACCATTCAGAGTTTTATGTGAGTGATATCATTCGAGGAAGGCGAGTTGATCTATTTTCGGTAATTCCCAAGAGTTTCAAGTGGCCAAGATGCCAATGTGGTGAGAACTGAGTTTCCGTTGTATTTTCAGCGATGTGATTAAGCAAATGTTTAGGAGATGTCGTGTGTGAGTGGAGCAAGGTGGAGCAGGTACTGATGGTACGAATTTCCACACACCGAGACGACAATTTCAAGTTCTTCTTATTTAACACATGTATAACCTAGATATGTATATTACGTAGGTATTGTTGGTAAAATATCCAGATTTTAGAAGAGTTACGTTACGACACCGTAAAGGTACGGCCACACCGCGGCGTCCTGCAATCTGCGGGCGTGATCTCAGTACTTTTGCAATTGGTTTCTGATTGCGTTTGGTGTGAACCGGTACAAATACTACTGCGCTATCTGATCGCCGCCTAGATCGCGCACGCAGGACGCTGCGGTGTGTCCACGGTACCTTAAATAAATACGTAGCCACATGAGTAACTTTTCTTTACTCATGTGACATAGCCGACATTCGCGCCAAACGCCTATAAAAACTATGTAGCAGCCCGCATCGACAAATCTGAATGTCATATGTTTTTCTTACTTTTCTATAATTAACCGACGAATAAAAACGGAGTAGGTTATCAAGTCGACGCGTATATATTTTTTTTTATTTGTATGACTACGCATAACTTTTTACAGAGTAGTCTGATTACGATAACTCTTTTCTTATTGGAAAGAATATACCCCTAACGGGGTCCCATTAAAGTTTTAACGAAATCGGTCGAGCCGTTTTGAATAAATCAACCAAAATAATGGATAAAAGTATCATTATTTTGATGATTTTATCATATCATCAATGTATGTCAACAAACACTAGTAAAAACAAAGAGCCGAAAATCGGGCTCATTGCGTGTGTTGAGAGAGGCATATGTCCAGCAGTGGACTGATACCGGCTGATTATGATGGCGCTGACGATGATATTTTACAATGGTATCATACTAACTAGGACTGAACTAACTTCGTTATTAAGGTTAAATACAAAAGTTTAATTATTTTTTGCTTTTCAGTTTTATAACCTCCTATTATTAACTTAAAAATGTACAAGGAAGAATATACATCTTGGTAATTCGGAAGCATTTTTAATTATCTACGCCTGATTAAGGAACTCCCTTTCAGCCAATCTTTATGAAATAGGAAGCCAGTGAAGCCACTCTAGGTAGGAACCCACTGTAAAACATACGCCGAATCCATAAGCAACCTATTTATAGTATTCGTGTTGTCTAGATCCAAATAATTGCAAGAGCTAGAAAACTTGATTACCTACGAGTATATATTAATTCACGGTGCGTTCAACATTATCAGTTCCACAGTTGAGTACCACTTGTAACAATTGCGCCAATGATTTGGTAATATTTTTTATTACTTTATTAACATTTGTGATAAACAGGGTAAACCGGATGGGAAGACTGGCTTAGTGGTTAGTAAGCCTGACCACGAAACCGAAAGTCGTGCGTGGGTTCGATTCCCACACAGTACAATTATTTGTAAGATCCACATGCAATTGTTCCGAGGCTGGGTGTAATTGTGTCTTTTAAATGTTTGTAAAGTCTCCCGCGAAATAGAGTTTAGAGATTCCTAATGACTTATATACATATACCTATATCTAGAACCTTCGTAGAAAGGCAGCAAAATACCAATGAGTTGAGATAACATCTTGAAGATGGCCGTGAAGTCTCTCCCACGAATGTGGAGCAAGCCACAATACACTCATATAAAACAACGGCCATCGTAGATAACGCGATAGAGTGTGAACTGCGTACAAATACTATACTTGGTCTTTATAACCTTTGAGTATTCATTGGCTGAATACTCAAAGTTTATAACCTATCATAGATTTTTCTTCTTCTATGCATATTCACCCTAAGATTTTTTACCTGCATTCACCTGCGTTTATTTTTAGGAATTTTCTTTTAGACGTTTTTTTGCAAACAATAATAGTAGGTAAATTAAGTAGGTTATATACATCAGTAACAGAAATATTGAAGTTTCAAAATAAACTACGTGCGAGTCGCACTCGAACATGTAAGATGCCAATTGAACAATATTCGCCGGAGAAATAAGTTTTTTGTATGGGGACCCTTTTTTAATTTAATTGAGTTTTTATTATTTGATGTTATAGTAACCATTGTAATACACACTATGAGCAAATTTCAAGTCTCTACCTATTACTATTTGTAAGATCGAGCATAAAACGCCTGAAAAGAGACGCTTCTTTTATGGTTGCCCTTTTATTTTAAACTTTATTCTATTTTATAGTCTTTATTTGTTGTCATAGCGGCTATAGTAAAGGTACGGCCACACCGCGGCGTCTTGCAATCTGCGGGCGCGATCTCAGTACTTTTCAATTGTTTTCTGATCGCGTTTGGTGTGAACAGTCGGTACAAATACTTCTGCGCTATCTGATCCCCGCCTAGATCGAGCACGCAGGACGCTGCGGTGTATCCGTCTGTCCACCGACCTTTAGGGAAGCAGATCGAATGGCATGGCATCAAAAAAGTGTTTGTGTATATTGCCCATTTTCTTGCTGACTGTCACTAGTTAAAATTTCTTTTTTTCAAATTCTGTGAATAGCTGTATAATATGTAATATCTACAACATACATTAACACTTATTAAAATTTTATTAATAAAAAATACATCGTCCAAAATTACAAACTGACTACCCACGTAGTATATGTAATTATAGTAAAATAATAATAAAATATATAGATGATATAAGTATATGATTCAATTTATTGTAATAATAAAGAGAGTGACCACTTATAGTAACCTTGTTTAAATAGAATTATTAGCTAAAAACTTGTGTTGGGCCGCTTTTACTTGCATTAATGTGGGTGACTCGACAACACCGCGCCTAGTCGGAGAGCTGCCGGACACGGCAGTAACGACTTCACATGAATCGAGATCGATAAATTACGTCATACTCGTAGGTGCTTTGATGTTACATTACCAACATTTTGCATAGCAATCTCATGCCATGACTTTATTGTAATAAGTCATGGCATGAGATTAGGTATCTATTGTATACCTACTGTATTTAATATGTATTTGGGTCGGATCCAACCACTTGCTATTATTTATCAGATTTAGGTGAACTAAAAGGCAGTAAATGCTAAACTCAGAAACAGAAGGAAAATCTGAATGAGAAAAATTTGAACGTCCAACTATTAAAAAGAACTTGTCAATCTTGTCATCACATCAGATATTCTGATGAGTGACAAGTTTTTTTTAACAAAACTAATATTCAGTAAACCAGTACTTGTTTGATTCAAAATGTAGATATGTACGTAGTTATATATCTTGCTCTGCGGGGCTTTATTGAAGTAGGCAGCTTTTTTTCGCACTGCCCCCGTAGTTTTAATAGTAATACGAGTATGTTAAGCAGGATGCTTCAATAAGGTGAGCTCGTCAACGTGTCTTTATTTGATGGTAAAAGTGATAAGTAGCTTAATAATAATAATGCAGAAAAGCAATTAAATGCAACTTGTTCAAACGGCCGCCAGCTCTCCTTGCA
Source organism: Cabera pusaria (assembly GCA_954871355.1). NCBI lineage: Eukaryota > Metazoa > Arthropoda > Insecta > Lepidoptera > Geometridae > Cabera > Cabera pusaria. The sequence goes on along the minus strand of OX940901.1, from coordinate 24,849,265 downwards.
GTGTAGCCATTATTATAATTTTTAAAATTACAGGTTACATATCATGATGCGTTGATTTTATGGTTACTTATACCTTCTAATGCATCTCTTTGAATGGCCAAGGTTTTTATAAATAGCTTTAGATATGTATGGAAGCATCAAGCAACCTATATCTACCTGCATCTAGTGATTGTTTCATACATCGAGCAGTTTGTTACAGTCTTCAGAGGCAGTTTGTTTGTTAGTAGTTAAACACACCCTGCCGCAATGTCGTGGGGTCTTATGACTAACCACCGAGCACTTTTTGGTCAGTGTTGGGGCTACAAGAAGACTGATTTGCTGATTGGTAAGATATAACGATTGCAACGTGTAACTAAAGCGCCCTGTAAACGATCAAATTGTTTGTCAAATTTTACGTGTTTGTCAAATTATTTGATAGTGTGCAGCTGTGTTTGACACGTTTGTCAAACAGTCTACGTGTTTGGCACGTTTGATGAAAATCTGGATTGATGTTGTGTTTGTGGAATGTTTGACAAATGGTTTGATCGTCTACGCTGTTGTTTGATGAAAACGTAAAGTTTGACAAACAAATTAGTCAAGCAAATTTGATCGTTTACAGGGCGCTTTATATGGCGATTGGCGAGCCTAAAGTAGTTAAGTCTGTATAATTCAGATAGTTTAAAAACTAAAACGACCGACTTCCATGCCGCGCGAGTCAGTTTCAGTAGCGAGTTTGAGACATTTGTCGTCATATGTCTGCTAGGCTATGCTGTAAGCTATCTCGACAGCGGAATCCGCGGTGAGATTCGAATTTCGTACTACGAAATTCAACCGTATTACGAGCGTGATACGATTGAATTTCGTGGTACGAAATTCGAATCTCACCGCGGATTCCGATGTCGCGATTGCTTACAGAATAGCCTAGCTGAAGTGGAGATACTTATCAGATCTCGATGAAATTGTAATGGGAGCACCTTGGAAATATATCCTACCGATTCAAAAAGAATCATTTGCATCGGTTTAAAATGTACGGAATAATCGCGTAACATACAATAAATAAAATAAAAAATATACCGACGAATTGAGAACCTCTTCCTTTTGGAAGTCGGTTGAAAAATGAAAACTGAGCCGCCTCGGATGGCTACGTTACAAATGAAAACTCAGCCGCCTCGGATGGCTACGTTACAAAGAAAAACTCAGCCGCCTCGGATGGCTACAGCTACGTTACAAATGAAAACTCAGCCGCCTCGGATGGCTACGTTACACAGCGTATGGAGGAGACGAGAACATCTAAATGTTTACTCCAGGGAAAACCCGATTATCGTAGAAGTTGTGGTAGACCCAAGCTCCATTGGCTGGGCGGTGTTGAGCTAGATTTGAGAACGGTCAGTGTCAGGGACTATCGTAAGAAAGCCAGGAATATACCAGTCTGGATTCACAGGCTGCAGCGACACAGAGCCAGTTCCAATTCTAGACCTAGCGTGCTACCATACTCGACCGCATCATCTCTTACCAACAGGTGAGATAGTAGTCAAACGCTAGCCTACATGACATTGAAAAAATGATGACGATGACTTGAGATTTCAGTCTCCCGTATTATGGTGGCTAGCCAAAAATAGAGTAGGCGTGAGTCGTATATGTACCGGTGCTGAGTGTGTACTAATGTGTTCTGGCAGGTGTCCTTGAGAAGCCAGTCCAATTCTAGGCCTAGCGTGCTACGATCCTGGACCGCATCATCACTTACAACAAGTGAGATAGTCGTCAAACGCTAGCCTATGTGCTACAGAAAAGGTGGCGTAATGGCAAGACAACAAATAAAACTGGCCAAGTGCGAGTCAGACTTTTGTCCCGCACACGGAGGGTTCCGAATTTCCAAAGTCCGAACGCCACGAACTTCTAACATCAACTAAGACTTAAGTATTTAATAAGTAAGTAATAACACAAACAAAGTTAATTAATATAATTGAATATCTGGAAGACCGAGAGTTCGTACGACTAACTTTCTACTGATTTAATTCTAACTAATTAAAGCTTTTTAAATTCTAAAACTGTGGATATATTATTTAATACGGAACACTGCATGTGTGCAAATAAACTTTAACTAAGAAAACAAATGGACCGAGGCCCACAAACAAACAAATGAAACGCTTGCGCGTGCTAATTTTTCTTGTGCTGCCATCTAGCTGCGTCGAGGTGAATTAATTTCGTATCGTATCGTATCGTAATAAACACTTTTTTTGTTTTAAACCCTTTAATTTTTAACTTTGTTCTGTTCTTAGTATTTGTTGTTATAGCGGCAACAGAAATACAACATCTGTGAAAATTTCAACCGTCTATCACGGTGCATGAGATACAGCCTGGTGACAAACGGACAGACAGACAGACAGACAGCGGAGTCTTAGTAATAGGGTCCCGTTTTACCCTTTGGGTACGGAACCCTAAAAAGATGTCACTAGCGGATAACAAAGTATTTTAACTTTATCAGTTCAATCTTTGCTTTCATTAGTTATGTAACTCCGGTTCCAGATTGTGGTCATCATATAGCGACCCAATAACCATCACTTAATGTTCCATTGTTTAGAAGCCCATGATTAATAACCATGACTTTGTCGCTCATACATTATTTCGATTGAATTAGATTATAATCGAATAGGTAACAAGTATTAGTTATAGGTAAAGCCATATAGCGCCCAAATTGAAAAATATACCTATGTACCAGTTAAACTCTATTGCATTAGAGAGTTGCGTTTGGACTAAAATTTCTGGTCGAGATTTCTCGAAGCGAGAACTCCCGAGAAACAGCCAAAACGTTAGTTAGCCATTTCCGAAATGCGCTATAGTATTGTATACTATAATATGTGCCATATAGATTGGCACTAAAGTGCGTTGACCTTTCAGTGGTCTAGCAGCGGTGACAAACCTTTTATGACTGTGATTATAACTAAGTTTTCTTTTTATTTAGCGATGTGTTCTAATTTTTATGTGCCACTAAAATATGCAAAGTGTTTTTTCTGAAACATGTATAAATATTTATTTGAGTTTGAGTCTGCATTAATATATTGGGTTTAATGTAAGATTAATGTGTGTTGGAAGCTAAATAAATTAAATATATTTCATACAATTTATTTTATATTGTTGGTACATTTATATATAATTGCCATCACGTAATTCTTGCCGAAATTCATTTATAAAATAAATTAATTTATTATTGCCGAAGGTGACGCATCTCTGTTGCCTGACGTAAAAAAATGGTCCAGGTAAAGTGACATAACTCGCGTTTTGTATAATTTCAAGAAGTAGTTTCGTAAGTATTATAAAAGCTGTTGCAATGGTTATTTTTTTAAATTTAAAGTAGAAAAATTACAAAAAGAGATGTTCGTTAATAATCATTAAAATAAAGTATAACATAGAACAGTCTTAGCACGTTAAAATCCCTTTTTACAATAAAACGGATAATAAATATCGAAATCATGAAAATACGACATTAAATATATCAAATGTGTTCTAGTAATATGTAGAATTGTAATAAACATCAATGATAAATAGATATTTTTGGTTATGATTTTGGCAAAATTTTAAATTACCTACACTCATTTTTGCTTAGCGGCTGACGAGAGGTCGATGCACTTTTGTGCCAATCCATATGGCACATATTATAGCTGTGATCATTGCTACTATGTTCTTACAATATCATTGAAGTAAAAGGATACCAAAATTTGAAATGATCATAAAAGTTGATCTCGCAGCGTCATCATCTCGAAAAAAGCTCATAGTCTTAAAACGGCTGAACGGATTTTCATGAATCAAAGCTAAGAACACCCTCGATTAAGACACCTATCAAACAAACAAACAAAAAATTAAATCAAAATCGGTTCATCCGTTTAGGCGCTACGATGCTACAGACAGACACACAGATACACACGTCAAACTGATAACACCCCTTCTTTTTGCGTCGGGGGTTAAAAAGGGAACATAATACGAACCCTGGTGGTTCGTTTCCAATTTATTGTTTTTCAAGAACGCGTGCATGTATTAAGTTGATTTTTAGGGTTCCGTACCTTAAAAGGAAAAAAAGTACCCTCAAAGGATCACTTTGATGTCCGTATGTCTGTCTGTCAGTCTGTCTGTCCATCTGTCAAGTCTGTCCGTCTGTCAAGACCCTTTATCTCCGGAATGTGTAGAACTATCAAGTTTTTTAACAACTTTACTAAGTACTTGGGTCTACCGTATCTTTAGGCTATGAAAAAATCAAACCTGTAAGTCAACGCCTCGATGAAAAGATGGCCGTTTTTGTCGCATATTTTCACATTGTTGCGATTTCACAGGGGAGTGAAAACCTACTTCCTGTTGACCTAGAATCATAAAATTTGGCAAGAAGCAATGTCTTGAACCACTTATACAGGAATAAATGAAAACTGTAACAATGTAGTATAATAACAAAAAAAGGTGAATTTACTATTTACAAACTTATTATTTGCGGTTGGTGCAGTACATTTTCTATGGGTCGAACTACAAAATTAAGTTTGTCGTTTAACCTAATTTGAGAAGTTGGTACGGAAGCCTCGGTGAGCGAGTCCAATTCGACTTGGCCGGTTTTATTCTGTTTACCGTGTAGGTAGTATCGCAATTTGATAGCTTCCGAACATGAACTGATAAAATATCACAATTTAATATGTTTAACACGTTACTGGCTACTAAAGTTACCGAGGCTGCGCTGGCGTTCAGGTAGGATCGTAATCTGACAGTTTGTGAATGATGTTGACACTTCAGACCACCGGCCGCGCATGCGCACCGCCGCGGTTACTGATATGACATCCAATACCATCTACCATGTAGCTTCTTAATTTTTTTGTTTAGTTTTATAAAGGTGCTTTTTAGAGTTAAGTACCCGAAGGGTGCCAACCGGACCATAAAAAAAAGCTTTTTGTTTTAACGAATTTCTCAAGTTCGCAACTACTTTTTTCTCATACCGAATTAGGACTATTGTACTGAAATAGGGATAGACTCGGACACAATACAAAATGGACTTGATCAAAGAAACCAAATATCTATAACTTACGGTATGTGCGTGTAAGTTTAAAATATAGTATGACTATATAAATACGAAGTTAATTAATGGCATATAAATGGCCTATGCCATCTAGCATGTTGGTGTCAACGGAGGCTGTATAAGGCAAGATATTTTAATCAACGGGAATAAACATATTCAAGTCTAAGCGATGGGTATATAATCACACTAGAAATTATAGTTCCCTAGAGAGCGACGACATATTCTTAGAATGACTGCACTGGTTTATAAGGTGTTGAGAAGACTTCGTTTGTACAATAGAATGCATTTTATTGACTGACTTCACAGCATGATAAGTGTAAGCTAATATTTCTTTTGTAACCGACTTAAAAAAAGGAGGTTCTCTATTCATCGAAATCTTTTATTTATTATGTATGGTCCTTGATTACACTATGACGCCTGGACCGATTTGGATAATTCTTTTTTTGTTTGATAGAGTTTAATTTCTAAATGGTCCCATTTAAATTTCATTGAGATATCTCTAGGTATATGGAGATAAGCACCTCAAACTTGATACTATAAATGACGAGCGCGGCATTTGAAGTTGGGTCTTTAAGTTTTTTAAACGATCTTAAATTATTTCAAGCTTTTATTTAGTTTTACCTGTCCCGGTCAAGTAAAAAATCAAGTCAAATCTTGCAAGTTAAATTTGACACACTTCTCGGTGTTTTACTGAGCTTAAATTTAGCATGCAATCCGATGACAATGCAATGTAATGGTACCATCAAGCTCGTCTGATGATGGTGGCCTTAAGAGCTCCTAAGTTACACATGATCTCGACTTTCTCTGGACTTAGGAGCGTACGCGGGGTGCACTTTTTCATACAAATGTATTCCCCCGCTTCCTTCCTGGAAAATGCTTCTAGAGCAAAATTTGTTTCTACAAAATATCAAGGTCGGCTGTAGCTACGCCCCTATCATTTGTTTTTTTTGACCAACTTATTACAAAAATAAATATGACCCTTGAAACATTTTAAAGAGGAGATTAGAAAGCTTATATTTCTTTTTGCAATTGGTTGGTCAAAAAAAGCAAATGATAGGGACGTAGTAGGACGACAGCAGATCTTGATTTTAACTAAATAAACTTGTTTTAATAAAGGTTTATGCATTAATTGTTCTATTGTTTATCACTCAGAGCTCTGAAATTCGTTGACCGCATTATAACCAAACTTTAGCAAGTATTTTTAAAATGGTACCTAGTTTTGCAGTGGAAGGATTACTAGTCCGCCTAGGGCGGTACTACCACTTTACAAATTTATTCAGCCGCGAAATAGGAATGTTTTTCGGTTTGAATGGCAAAGTGTCCAGTGAAATTACAGGGCATGTGAGACTTCATATAAACATGAATATTAACTTTATGTTTCGAGGTAACAATCGCAGTGCAGCGAAATGAAACATTCTGGCTAATATCCGCTTTATGGACTGGATATGATTAATTTTGGTAGACCAGCGACTCTTCCTAACATGTCTTACACTTCGGACGGCCCCTTGGCGTAAAGGATAGATACCGTAACTTTGAACTCGTAGGTTACCGGTTCAAATTCTAGTTGAGCATTGCATTTTTCTATGTGCATTATTGGGTACTCGTCCACATGTAGGAGCATTATGTCATTGTGCTGCTTTACTTGCTACAAAAGATAGCTTACCACTATTAAGGAATAAGGAGAAAATCTGCCCCGAAAACAGTGTTTCGGCAGCACAGCCCTTGAGAGTCAGAACATTCTAGGCTTAGCTGGTTTACCATCTTCCTAGCTACCATCTTAGACCGCATCTCTTTTTTTTTTTATTGCAGATAGGCAAGCATTTGACCACTATCTCACCTGGTGGAAAGTGACGATGTGATCGAGGGTGTAGCACGCTCGCCTAGAAGATACCTGTTCACTCTTGACTTGAAGAGACCCAAGTTATAGCTACTCGGAAACAAGTCAGCCGGCAACGTGTTCCATTCCTTTGCGGTTCAGATTACAAAAGGTAGAACCAAATCGTTTAGTGCGGCTTGCTGGGATATCCACCATGTAAGGATGCCGTTGTTTAGTTTGCCTTGTTGTCCGATAGTAAAAGGGGGAAGAAGGAATCAAATTGTGTAATTCCATCGCACACTCACCAAAATGTATCCTGTAGAACACAGATAAACTAGCAACTCTACGCCGATGCTCGAGGCTCCGAAGCTTGTTTTTTGTAGATTCAGTTTCGCCAATTAGCATTCTTGCTCGTTTATCGATAGAATCCAGAGCCTCCAGCTGATACTTAGCCGAGCCGTCCCAGAGGTGGCAGCAGTATTCCATGCAAGATCGGACTTGTGCTTGGTACAGACTTCGAAGCTGTCCCTGCGTGAAATACCGCCTTTCCTTTTTGAGAACGTCAAACTTTTTACCGGCTAGTTTAGCTTTGGACTCTATGTAGGAGCCGAAGTTGAGGTTGGAAGTTAATTTAACTCCTAGCAGCTCTAGGTGGTTTGAGACAGGCAACGGTACATTTCGGAATGTTGGAGACAGGGCAAAGGGCCTCCGTTTACTTCGCATCCGCTCTACTTAGTATCAGGTAAGATAGTGGTTACCTGTTCGTCTGTGTGCAATAAAAAATAATGTGTGTGGTAATGAAAGTCGTGCTCTATGGAATATCTAATTCAAAGACAAACCAAACGTAAACCGCCAAAAGAGCGTAGGCGTAAACAATTAAAAACAAGCCTCGCGGGTGGGCGGTTAATGTAGCGGAAAAAATAATTAATTACTTTGAAATATCTTGTCTGATTTGATAAACTAACTATTAACTATATTTTGTATATTTAATGTCTAACAAGGCATCAGGAATGCATTAGTTATATGCTAATGAGTCGTATTTAATAAATTAACTGGCCAAGTGCGAGTCGGTCTCGCACTCATAGGGTTACCAATGAACAAAATTTTCCGGAAAAACAAGTTAATAGTATAACCCCTTTAATTTTTATTATTTGATCTTATAGCAGCCATTGTAATACACGTTATGAGCAAATTATTTATCTATTACGATTTGTAACATCGAGCATAAAACGCCTGAAATAACACGTTTCTTTTTTTTGTATGTATGTTAAGCTTTGAATGATTATTTTTCTTACAAGTAGCGTTCATTTCCAAGGTGGTCCCATATTAATATATCGAGATCTGATAAGTATCTTCAGAGATATGACGATAAATGTCTCAAACTTTCTACTGAAATTGAATCGCGCGGCATGGAACTCGGTTCTTTTAGTTTTTAAACTATCCTAATTATTATTAAACTATCAGTGTTTGGTGATCTACGAGTATATCATCTACAATTTACAGTGTAGATTCTACACTAATATACGTTCAATAAGGTAGAGTTTATTTGAAGCTTGAAGGTTTGTTGTTTAATTTAGATCTAAAGTAAACGATAAATTCTACCTAAAACAAATACTGATTTGTTTAAGGCAGATATTCCCGTTTACTATTAATCAAAGAATAAGTACTCAAATAACAAATACCGAAATATAAAGGTACGGCCACACCGCGGCATCCTGCGATCAGCGGGCGCGATCTCAGTATTTTTCAATTATTTTCTGATCCCGTTTGGTGTGAACCAGTCGTTATGAATACTACCTACTGCGCTGTCTGTACCCTTACGAGCAGTACGAGTTTTCATACCAAACTCGATATCGTATTTCGAACAAATTCTGCTTTTCAAGCAGTATAGCGCCTCTTGTGGTTATGTAGTAACACTACATCTCTAAACTTAGACCAATCAGAGAGCCAGAATACGTCGAAAACTATGTGAGATCTGTCAAACGCGTTTACGATGAAAACTGGTACTAAGGGTACTGATCGCCGCCTAGATCGCGCACGCAGGACGCTGCGGTGTGTACCTTAAGTAATATATTCGCAGCCTTTATCACTTTGTCACTTTCACTTTTAATTTGATCATAATTTTTGTTGAGGAACAAAAATGTTATTTCTGTCTGGAGGCTCTATCAACAAAAATCAAACAAATTAAAGTACCTAGTGTTTTCAAATTTAAAGACAATTTGTCTCTCTTTGAGCGATCGAGCAAACTTTCGAAATCTCTAAAAACTAAAAAGAGCCAGTCAGCATACTCAGTATTGACTGTTAAACAACGTTGAAGAGTTCGGCTCTCACATAATGATATAATTACAATGTCCCTGTACAAAGAAACACATCGCAGACTATTACTGCCGTCGCTCTGATTGGGGTTATTAAACAGTTTATTTTATTGTCGAGCATACCTCGTCATTTCTTTTCGATAATTACCGAGAATCGAATGTCATATTACCTCGGGTGTACCGTTACCGGCGACAAATATGTACCTTCGTACTGGTTCTTCATTGCCCGACCTCCATATAAAAATTACAACTTTTTTCGTAACGCATCAAAGGCTTTCATTCCATGGAAGCCTCAATTAATCATATCTGTCTTTTTCAGGTCTATTCGGGGTCCAGCGGGCGTTGGAAAGAGAGGGCAGTAATTTGCGCGAAGGCTGCCAAGGTGCGACCGCGCATGCGTCGCCCGTGGCGGCCTCTGCCGTCAGTGCGAGAGAACGGTCGCGAGCGGGAGACGCGTAGTGCGCGGGCGCGTTTACTTTTGATCAAAGAATTTTCTTATTGATAATAGCGAGCGCGGCGAGTCGGAAAATTGTAATTAGAATGGTATTTAGTGCGGTGACATAAGTCGATAGTGCTGTGACATACCGACGCAAGTTCGCGGCAGATGTTTGTGTAGTGATGGATGGAGTGCATTGTTTCCTGTGGATCTGTGTGTCCCGTGTGCAGCTGTGTGAGTGATCCCACGTACGCGAGATACTGGGACTCTTTTTGGATGAGCCTGAGGTAAGTTGGACGACCACTGTTTTGGTGCTAAAAGTACATTTAAACTTCGTAGTACTAGAAGTTTGTTAAATAAATAAAAGGCGCCGAATAATATTTTTTTCTAATCTAATCTTTTAATTAATAATCTTTTAATAAGTTTTTTACATTGTACCTAAGTGATATCTAGGAAACCATTTTAAGGGCCAGTTTTACCGGTTCATGATAAAGTGACAAATAATTATCTGATGGATATCGACATTTAAAAGCTGCCAAAAATCTGTTAGTTTAGTTCCTGATAGGGCTATCAGGAAGCGGTGAAACAGGCCCTAAACCTTTTCGGAGAGGCGAAGGGATTTTTTTTCATTATACATATAAGAGAAACCTAAGTTGTGAATCCAGGATATAGACTATACCACTACACATAAACTCTACCTATACATAAATACGATATACACTACAAACTAGATACAACAGTAGATATACTGAAAATGAGCTCTGTGGAGAGTCACATCTCTTCAGATAAGTACTGAGTGTACTCCAATTGTCATTTTTACAGCCAATTTGTTATTTCGATAGCCGCTGATAGGAACTTATCTGCCAGATAAACTTCATCTTCTATATGGCATTGTATGTCATATAACTATCTGATACTTTATTAGGAACTGATGAATCTGGCTCTTAGGTACAGTGTCACCGACTCTTGATTGCCCCAGTGGCAACGTATCTGACAGATTTTTGACAGCTTTTATATGGCGTCACCTGTCAGATAACTTAATGATTCTTTATCAGAAACCGGTGAAACTGGCTCTTACTGTCGTTAAAATAGTAATATAAATATAACATATGTGTAATTTATTCCTATACGATTAAGAATACATACATTTTAACTTGCTACAAATTTAATTACAACTGTCTTCATAAGGTAGCTACATGATGTATTCAAAAGATAAACATTATTTATGTATAAAAAGATAATTGAATTATGTGCCGACCGGGGCAGAAAATGCCTCCCACATATTCGGAGGCACCAAGCATTGACTATAATCCATCAAGTGCAGATTACATCTAATGACAATAGATCGTTAGCTTACAACCGGGCACTATATTATTTAGAACAGTCTTCGACTCCCAGACATGTATTTAAACTGGTTTAAACCTTCCAAAATTGTTTTTTTTTTGTTTCTTTATGGCTCCACACGATTAGTATATTTAGCCAGTGTCAAGTATTGAAATTTTTCAAGTTTTTATGAATGTTAGTCGTAGAGATGGGTCAAAGTCACATTTCAGGTCAGTCATACCTTCAGTAAAGATGTGGTGTTTACTGAAGATTTTCAGTGGAATTTTGGTGAGAACGCAAATAGCATGTTTTTCAACATTGTGCTGTTTCCCTACACTCGCACACATTCACCGGCACTTAATGATAAATAATCCACATCTATTACATATTAACACGCGGAAGAACACAAGTTTTAGGAAAGAATACAATGAGATCACACACACTTTTCCACGTTCCCGCCAAAACTCTCCAAAATTGTTTTAAAGCTGGTTAGTACAAGGAGTTTTTGGAACACGAGTTTTTAATGCGCTTTGCTGTTTGGGCTAATCAATGATTAATAATTCGCAGTTTTTGTGTGTTTGGTTGGCAATCATTCCAATTTCAAGAAGTAGTACAATTTAAAAAAGCATAATCTTAATAAATTTTTTTACTTTTTATTATAACTCCACACGATTAGTGTATTTAGCCAGTGTCAAGTATTAAAATTCTTCAAGTTTTCGTGAATCCAAGTCATCAAGATGGGCCAAAGTCACATTTCAAGTCAAGTTTAATTCATAGTTTAGTCCAAGTCCTACCTTCAGTAAAGATGTGGGTGGACTCTACTGGAAGATTTACAGTGGAATTTTGGTAAGAACGCAAATAGCATATTTTCAACATTGTGCTGTTTCCCTACACTCACACACATTCACCGGCACTTAATGGGTTATAATCCACACAAACTCGCGAAAGAACACAAGTTTTAGGAAAAATACAATGAAAACACACGCACTTTTTCACGTTCCCGCCAAAACCAATTACAGTCCGGCAAGTATAACTTGGCGTGCCTGTGCGCCACTGTGCTTTTACTTTGTACTTTGATAACAGTTTATCTTAAACCACTTTTAATTACTTTTGGCATTATTGAACTATTTTAATGTAGCAGATTTATCAACAATAATGTCGCGGTAATCTCTCAAACGTCAAACTCACAGTTTCAATTAAAAGAATTAGTTCCAAAAACCACCACCGCCAAGTTATACTTGTGGCACTGTAAGTACTAATTATATAACCTACGTTCTTACGTAGAGTGTCTACGTCACTACGCCACTTCTCGTAGAACAAAAGACTTCAACGCGCTATTCACGCTAGTCTGTGGTTCACCTATAATTAATATTATTCCTGTACTGGCAGTGCTCGCGGCTTTGCCTCTTAACGTAGTGGTTATATTCTCTTTGGATTTGTCTGCGTTAAAAAATACTTATAAATAGTATTACAGGTTATAAAATGTCTGTATGATTAGCGTCCGAATCCGTTGCCATTTGAGTGAGTAACAAAAATCTAAATTTTGTATTAGTAGGTATAATAATATTTAGTAGGATAGTAGCCGCATTGCTATCGATAGATATTTTAGCAACTTTAAATAAATAACACCTTATTAAACATACAGAGTATAACAAAACAATTATATTATGTTTACCTTAAGTGTTACACAATAATTAATATGTTTGTACATAATATAACAATACATACCAATGCAACATTAATTGGTTAAAATGCAATCTATTAGTTTCGTCGTATTGGTAGGATCGTACTGTGGCTGAGTTGGAGAGTTAGAGCGTTGGGAATGTTTCACAGCAGGCGCGAGTTCCAATCCCGTCGATACGATGACATTTTGGATTGTGTGTAAGTAACAATTAACAATGATATTGTGACAATAGGCAGTTTTTATAAGAGAGTTTTTTTATTTCTGATAGGCTGGCGTTTGACCGCTGTCTCGCCTAGTGGTAAGCGATGATGTGAAGTATGAGTACTAGATCATCTAAAGATTAATTAACGCTATTACGGTGCAAATAAGTTACATTGTATGTATTTCATTACATGGCAGGACATTCAAATAAAATACCTATAAAGCTGTTTATGTCGTAAACTTTGTTACGAAGTTTAAATCCGACACCAACATTAATGTATCTGGATAACCAAGACGTTAGGATGACGGTCACTGCACTTTACTCGTTACCTTACCTCTTTAAATGTTACCAGATCCGTCTGTCTATATGTTAAGGTCCTGTGCCTTTTTTAAATCTTTCTATAGTGGTAGAAAAACTTCTGTTAATCTGTCTGGGGTGGTACTACGCGGTGGTAACATCTATACTGTCTCAAGGTTCCTAATGGGCACAGCGCGTAAAATCTCAATCCAGAATGTTGCGTGCCACAGTATTTGTTATAGGTGGAGACTAGCGTCTTGCTTGTGACCAGCTATCTAATATAAAAAAAATATGACAATTTTTACACTAATACTAGTTTGTATAGACATCATACACAAAACTGATTATCGCGTAGAGTCTTTGCAAGAAGAGAACTGTCGTAAAAATTGAGGGCGTGCGTGTTGATGGTTTTAATTTACTGTTTTTGTTGCGTTGACAACAATGCTCCGTCATTGCCAATACGACTAAGAATGTTTGTTACCTTGGTAGGTACCTACTCTTATCATTATCAGTACTAGTACAGTACTAGGTAGGTACACATATACCTTCCTTCCTTTACCTATAATATAATGTCAACTACCTTCACGTCTCAAACTCTCTTTCTCTAAGGTCATCAGAAAACCTTGACCTTAATTTTCCTTCTCATGTTTCCACTTTTTATGACAAATCTTTCACTGTCCAGGCTGTTCGACTCTGGAACTCACTTCCTGAAAATATTAAATCTTCACAAACTCTCAATATGTTCAAATGTCGCTTAAAGATACTGTATCTTTCATTATTATTTGTGTCCTGCTGTTTTATTGCTTATTGTTTATTGAAGATTGTAGGTATGTTTTTGTTTTTATTTATAATTATATAAATATATATATATATATATATATATTATTGTTTATTGGTAGTAAGTTAGTTTATAGTTATGTTATATTAGATAAACTTTGTGTTTTTGTTTAGTTAATATTTTTTTTCTTTACTTTAATTAGATGCACCCTGTTGTTGACAGTTTTTTAGATTATTTCCATACTAAGGTTGTCTGGGAGCGATCGCTATTAGCGATAAGACCGCCCATTGTAACACTATAATGTAAGCTATTGTGTATAAATATTTAAGTTTTATTTGTGGTGTAACAGTAAAGTTTTATCTATCTATCTATCTATCTATTTATCTATCTATCTAATGTCTTATAATTTCATTTACCTTTGAATATTAGTTCAGCGTAAAGCCACGACAGTTCTCTTTTTGCACAGACTCCATATTTTACTATGCTCATTATTATTTTTCACTATAATACCAAAAATATCCTACAAAACCTGCTCTACATCACAAGACATCATAATCAATATTAATTATACAAAACCAGGCTTAAAAATTAAGACGTGACAGCTAAAATATTATTATCCACATAAAAATCCCCATATATTTAGATGCGGCGACATTTGAGACTCCAACTTTCCAATGAAGCCATGAAAATGTCAATCGAAGCTGATAAAGGTCTTAAACACACAAAGATCTGTACAAAAAAAAAAAACTAAAATCAACTTTATTTCAACGCGTAAAGAGTGGAAAATAACATACAAGAAAATTTAAACCTGTATGTTTCTTTTGCAAAACTGATTTTATGGCTTCTTTAACGTTTCCTTTGGAATGTTATAAAATCTGACTGAAGGTATTTGAATAAATATACTCTCGGCGATACATTTTAAGTCTACATATTATACGTATATTTATTTTGAACTAGAAGTGCCCGCGGCTTCGCCCGCTTTAAAAACTTCTTTCTTTTAACGGTTCTATATTTACAATTGTACATTAATACTAATTGTACAACTTAAAAATAATTACCTAATTTAACAATATAAAAAACATATGATACTTACCTAAACCAACTATTCATTATTCTGTGCCTAACCTATAAATTAAAAAAAAAACAGAATCAAGGTCACTATCTGCCGGTAATGTTCCCAAAAAGCTAGCGACGTTACCTCGTTGTATAGCTAAGCTATAGTCCGGCAATCTCGTGCGCGATCGTCCTGCGGGGCGACAGACGGTGGCGGGGACGAGGTACCCAAGATGTCAGCGGGTAGCGGGTGGTGTAGCGAGGAAGGGATGCGTGTGGAGCCGTGTCACAGATTATATAATAGTTAGTGACGTAGCCGTGTGCTAGAATGACCGCTACCTCGTCCCCGCCACAGTCTGTCACCCCGCGGGACGGTCGCGCACGAGATTGCCGGGCTATAATACGTTGTCCGAGGTAAATTCCAGATTATTATTAAATATTACTAACATTATTTTAATCATGATTCATTTAATTACACATTTAAAACTTTTCTTTCGTACAAACCTTTATTTAATAAAACACATCGAAAAGAAGAGTTTTCCAAATCGGTCCACCCATTTTCAAGTAACATGGCGTGACTAAGGGAAATAGGGTTTTATTTTTGTAAAACTCAGAGAACCATAATATAGATTTTCAGACTTTGTTGCCCAATTTTGTCCTTTTGAAAAAATCTGAAACGCGTTTTTAATTATTCATTTACAGAAATAGTTGTGAGAAGTTTCGAATAAAAAAAGAATATATTATCTTGTTTATTCATACAAACTTTGGACTCCCGTGTCAACCCCTTAGGGGGAATTTTGTTAAATCCTCACACGCAATTTTACTTATTTATTTACAGAAGTTGTTGTGAGAAGCGTGGAATAAAAGAGACTATCTAATCTTGTTTCTCCATACAAACTTAGGACCCCCGTTTCATCCCCTTTGGGGATTAGGTTAAATTTAAAAAATGCTTTTTTCGTGGATACTTACCTCATTATCTGTATGCCAAATTTCAGTAGATCAGTCAGCCAGTCAGTAACGTTTGCCTTTTATATATAGATAATATTTATGAAGTAATTTATTGAGTTGTTTCGCTATTTATGTATCTAAACGTGGGTTCATCGAACAAGAGTCGCCACGAAATCTAGCAGAAAATGTCTTATATTTCTATAAAATCTATATCTATATATTTCTGTGCGGATTTTACCAAACTTTGATAAGGTTACTCTCTAGAGTACCTAAACTTTAAACAAATGACGATTTACTCTACTAAATCGTCGTTTGTTCAAAGTATAACCATACCTTTTTTGACGTTTCCAATGATTACTCTAAATCATTTTTATTCGAGTTTGGTAAAATCCGCTCTTAGAGTGATTGTCACCTACAAAAATAAATGCGTCAATAGGACTATATGCTACAAGCGATGTTTATGTGGTTCAGATTCGTTCATCATCATCAGCCTCTGGCCACTGCTGGACATAGGTCTCACCTATGGCACGCCACTGATCTCGTTGTTCAGCTCTTTGTTTCCAACCGCTGCCAGCCAGCTTGCGTATATCATCGCTCCAGCTAGCTGGGGGTCGAATCATTGCACCGAGTTGATACCAGCTAGCTTGGAAGACGAGTTGCGATAGTTACGCTTTGTATATGGAAGACATCGAATGTCCAGCGCCTCATGTTACTGTAGTCTTCCACTAACAGACAAGCACGAGTTTTTAAATATTTTTTTAAAAATATTTTATAGGCTAGCGTTTGACCACTATTTCACCTGTTGGTAAGTGATGATGCGGTCGAATATGGTAAGCACGCTAGGCCTAGACTGGGAACTGGCTCTCAAGGATAGCTGCCGGAACACATTAGATGTTTTGGTGACAGATGTTTTGGTGACGATACTATCGTCACTTATCATCAGGCGGGATAGTTAGTCAAGACCTTGGCTATTTGCAATAAATATAATAGATAAGCAAGTAAAGCTAGCATAGTGACACTATCTTACTTGGGACACTACCTAGTGTCCGCCTGGCCAGCTACCATCCCAAGTTAGAAAATCTGCCGCTATAAGATATAATGTGTTCCGGCAGCTGTCCTTGAGAGCCAGTTCCCATGCTAGACCTAGAGTGCTTCCATCTTCGACCGCATCATCACTTACCAACGGATGACATAGTAGTAAAACGCTAGCCTATATGATATAAAAAAAATTAGTGGTAGGACTTATTGCCAATGAATTCAGCCGTGTTAATAGAAATGTTTTTCGGTTTGAATGGCAATGTGTCCAGTGAAATAACAGGGCACATGAAACTTAACATTTGTATGTCTTTGGGTAACAGGCGTAATAAACACTTGGGTTGCAGAGACATGCAAATTCTGGCTATCCAGATTTTTGCATGCCGCTGTGTAATAGGTAGACGTCATCGCTTACCATCAGGCGAGCGTCGAGCTTGCCCTGTTAACTTATATATTTAAAAAACACCACAAAAATATATAGTGTAAAACCATCCCACATAGGAGAAGCCTATGTCCGGCAGTGGACGGAAATGAGTGATAATGATGATGTCACACCGTCTCATATACCCATCGGCTATCCAAGATATATTGGCTACAATAAATTGTGTACAATAAGTTATTTATAAAATGAGATGGTAGTAAAAAGTCCGACCGTTCCTCCCACGCGATGCTTCACTATAACATGGCGTATCTCAAGATCTACCATGATAGCTATTGTTACGGTTATCTATGTTCTTACTCTCAATACTACAATAACAATAGGTTTTATTTTACTTTATTTTCGTGATGGGTGAACGAAACGAGTATACCTTCTTTCTGTTGTTGTGGGAGTTTGTAAAATATAAAAGAAGTAAATCTGAAGCGTTTTTTTATTGAAAACATATTTTAAATATTTACAATAAACACATTATTATAGAAAATTACATACTAATTATATAATTTAAATAAAATTATAACTTTTAAGGTACGACCACACCGCGGCGTCCTGCGTCCGCGTGCGCGTTCGCGATCTGATTTTCAATCGTTTTCTGATCGCCGTAGATCGCGTTTGGTGTGAACCAGTCGGTACAAATTAGTATTTGTACCGACTGCGCTATCTGATCGCCGCCGAGATCGCGTACGCAGGACGCCGCGGTGTGGCCGTACCTTAACTACAACCTTAACAATATAAACTACGACTAAAATCATAATACTGGGTCCGCTGTCTGCTGGTAGGGTACCAAAAAAGCTGGCGACACTACCTTTTTGAATGGTAAGACTAATTCGTTGGCCGAGGCAAGCGCCAGCTTTTTGGGAGACATCAGCTGTCAGGCGTCTGGATAGCTTCTTAACAAGACCGCGTAGGAGTTTTGGTGGGAACAAGACTAAAAAATGAAAGGAATTGTAATACTCGACACTGGCTAAATACACTAATCTTGTGGAGCCATAATAAAACTTAAAAAAAAAAGACCGCTTGCTTGCGTGCTTGTTGATCCACGGGCCCATGGTCTCGACCCCAAACGGAAGAAGCTCGTAATTGTCTCCAATGTCTGCATATTTGCTCCGCTTGAGGGCCTCTGCCCCGTCTGCGGCTGCTTCTGCCGCCCGTGCGGAAGCTGCTTACGTAACACTAACTAGCCTAAACTAGTCTTACAGGGGAAACTAAAACTACTCTAACTACTTACTGCCTAAACTACTCTTCTATTCTAAACGTTCACTTTGTCCATTTATATTATACAACATCTTTATGAAATGAGTACATAATGCAGGCAGTATATTTAAGCGGCAATAGCCTAATGGCTAAGGCATTGGCCTGGCGATCGAGAGGCCGTGAGTTCGATCCCCACTTATTGCAGTATTGATGTGAACCCACTCCAGACACAAGCACATTTAGCTTAGTTGGAGGGGTTAACAAGACTACTAGTAATGTGCAAGCCACATTGCTAGTAAACCTAAAAAAATATATATGCTGGCATTTCCACTCTCTTCTTTTGTTCGCATATTAAGTAATAAGACCATCAATTTATACAAAAAAAGGGAGATAAGGTACCCCGCTCCTCAACGTGGACATCATCGATTGTAACTAAGATGAAATTAGGTTCGCGAACCTAATTCACCTTAGTCACAATCGAACTGGCGTTTGTGTAGCACGTACAGAATTACATGTGCAATTATCGCAGATACATTTAAATAATAGGGAATATGCATGTGGTATAAATGTACTTGAAATAATTTATTTTCGAATCATTATTGTTCTGGTGTTGTATGTTAACATTTTTTTATAAATAAAATAGTCTTACATGTGTTAAAATGTTATATGACAAAAGCAAAAAAAGCGTGGGAAATTTAAATTTGCTAAACACATCACCACCTGTCAATTAAAAAGTGACGTCACAGTGCACAACACGGTCTCTACAGATTACATCTTTTTCATAGAAATAGTATGCACTGTAGTACGAATACGTAGTATTTCTATTATATATTTAATCTGTGTAGACCGTGTTGTGCACTGTGACGTTACAAAGGCGCGCGAAAATTTGGCAGCGTTTTAGATACCTCATATTATTTCAATTCTAAAACTATATTTTGTAGCTTAATTTGAACAGTTTCAGTATTATTTATTTTTTTTACTGTGTTAAATGGATGTATTCTGTGAAATAAATATATTAAAAAAATCATGCATATTCCCTATTAGCAACAATGCCTTCCTCTGTTCTTCATGCACATCAAGCTCGACATCAGAAATTCGCGTTTTCATGTAGTTGTTTCTAGTTCCATTATGTTTACGTGGCATAAGAGTGAGTACCGCATCTACCTTTTATATCGATTAATAAGACGAATACGCAAATACACAAACACTTGTAGCCGCCGGTGATCGGTTTTTGGTCACATATCAAAGAACTGCGAATATACCGAATTAGTTTGTTTACTGTCCACACATGCTCAGTGAAGTGCGTCTTTCTATTCCATGTTTTTAACGACTTTGTTACGAGCGCATAACATGTTTTGAATTGACAGAGGAAATAATAAGTCGCTGCTGCCGTCAACACGTTGAATCTTTGAGTTTACATTAACAAATATATTGTTGAAAGTTCGACACATATGATCTGCTGTTCATGACGATTGACGATGTGTGGACGGTGTGTTCTAGTTATTTGGACTTCTACACATAGAGCCGAATAATAACACGAAAAAAAAACGCAAATACCGAATACAAATTTGTAAAGAGCCACCATAATAATCGCACGCAGGACGCTGCGGTGTGTCCGTGACCTTTTATTGAAAGCCTTAAATTACCTTTTTTTAAATAATAGGGTATTTTAGTCTATATGAGAAAAAAATCTGAAAATATATTTTTGAGATAGCTTAGGCAAAAAGCAGTCGGAAAACATTAGTATTAATTCATAAAATAGCAAACTGAATTTTAAAATTCAATTCAAAGGTTTCAGCATTTTAATCTGTTTTGTAACACTATGAAATAGTAGTCGCCATATTATTACGTCATACTACTTGTACTCTTCATTATTCTGTGGTCATACGGCTATGTAAACTTAGAAGTGTCATCTGGGTTTTTTGGCGGGAACGTGGAAAAGTGTGTGTGATCTCATTGTATTTTTTCCTAAAACTTGTGTTCTTCCGCGTGTTAATATGTAATAGATGTGGATTATTAATCATTAAGTGCCGGTGACTGTGTGCGAGTGTAGGGAAACAGCACAATGTTGAAAAACATGCTATTTGCGTTCTCACCAAAATTCCACTGCAAATCTTCAGTAAACACCACATATTTACTGAAGGTATGACTTAGACTAGACTTTTACTTGACAACTGACCTGAAATGTGACTTTGACCCATCTCTACGACTAAGATTCATAAAAACTTGAAAAATTTCGATACTTGACACAGGCTAAATACACTGACACCATAAAGAAACTAAAAAAAAATGTGTCATCTGTCAACTATGATATCACTGCATTTGTTTACACAGCCAACTGACGTCATGACCACAGAGCCATATGGTGTCCACAGCGTTTTCGTCAAATTACGCGCGAAATTTGAAAAAGCAATATTTTTATGCATTTTTATGGCACTTAACGATTGAATAAAAATTATGTACATTTTTTTGGGGTTCATTAGCACTATAGAATCTAATTGAGACACTTTTCAAAAATGGGTAATAAAACAAAAATATTCAATTTACATGTACCAATACCACAGATAGTATGGTACGAAGGTGTCCCACTTGATGATCATAGCGGTAGGCCACCAGGTGTCGGTGATGTCGTGACCCCGCTGAGGGTTGGGCAGCATCTTGATTGCCTCTGACTTGCCGTATAGGATCACCTCGATGCTGGTCTTGAACGCAAACGTGAAGATAAACTGCACGAATGCAGCCGATTTGAAGTATATAAAACAATGCTGTCTGCAACAACAAACATTTCCAGTTATAACTTCGAGGGCCCAGTGGTGTAGTGGGAGAATGGTCGGCTTTGACGCCAGTGGTATCGACTTCGATCCCCGCCGTGTACAAATAGATTTTTCAATCGAAAACTCTATGTGCATTTTTCACAGTGGCCCTCCGGTGAAGGAAAAACATCGTTAAGAAACCCCCGCATGGTAGGACACTATCTAGTGTCCGCCTGGCCATCTACCACCCTCAAGTTGAAAAATTTGTCGCCAAAACATCTAATGTGTTCCGCCAGCAATCCTTGAGAGCCAGTTCCCATTCTAGGCCTAGCGTGCTACCATCCTCGACTGCATCATAACTTACCAACAGGTGAGATAGTGGTCAAACGCTAGCCTATCTAACATAAATAAAACATTCATAGAATGGGATCATTGCCACCCATGGCAGGGACGTTATTAACTTTATTTATTTATAACTTCTTGCATTCGTAGGCTCAGACCTCATTATAAGCTATACTTAATTTCTGGATAGTGGTAAATGGGTCAAAACTGGCGGTAGGCCTTGCACGCTACCATGTTATACCGTAGGTGAGATTGTGGTCCAGTATTCGTCTGTATGAATAAAACTCTGTCTGAGGCTACGACTCATAGTTACAATCGGTCGTGGTTTGCACGAAGACAGACGACGTTTTATGAAGCTACTCCGGAAAGCTAGGAGTCATCTCATCTCAGTGTCTACAGAATGTTTCGCCTTTTTTTTTTTGAAGTGGTGCAGATTGTAATTTAGCAGAAATACGTCAGGAAAAGCACATACCACGTGTGGCGGATACACGGTAGAAACAATAGCGTGAAACATATTGTGTGACCGCCTGTCGTGTGTCGGATCCGATTTTTAATCGGGTTGTCAAAACTCACGACAATATCGGGCCGAGAAGTGTGAATAGCTTCACATAAAATGTTCTGCCACTGGAACATACGATTGAAAATCGGATCACGACAGATGTGAACACGCGGTGGGAGGCGCACACGTTCCTACGATATGCTGATGAGCCATATCATGTGTCACGGATATAGTGTGCACTTCGGTGGGAAAACAAAACCGGGAATGAATATAATAAGATCATCAATGCATTCCTAACCGTTGGGGTAGACTTGTCCTAGAGTGGAGACCGCGAATTGGCAAACGTAGCGTAGGACGTCCTGTGACCAGTGACGATATACGCAAAGCGGTGGACAGTGACTGGAAAAAAAAGCCGAAGATCGGGTTCAGTGGCGTATCTTGGGAGAGGCCTTTGTCCAGCAGTGGACTGAAACTAGCTGATTATGATGATGATGAGTGCATTCCCGGAGGTAATACATCAAGGATGGTGACGTACTTGTAGTACTCCGGGGGCTTCTTCCGACCAGGAGCCAGTCCAGTGAGGGCACGTCTGCAGTAGTGCTCCACCCACACCGCTGCGTTGGTCCGCGCTCCAGTGTCTTGCATGTTCACAATGGCACAGAAGAACTCTGCCGCTTCGGTGACCACCACCTGACAATGTCACACTCACATATGTACACTACACAATTTATCATGTATTTTATAGGCTAGCGTTTGACCACCACTATCTCACCTGTTGGTAAGTGATGATGCGGTCGAATATGGTAAGCTCGCTAGAATGGGTACTGGCTCTCAAGGATAGCAACAGCACAACAGGAACACATTATATGTTTGGCGACAGATTTTCTAGCTTGAGGGTGGTAGAACCAGGTGGACACTAGATAGTGTCCTACCACCATGCGGGGTTATTGGTTTCTTAACGATGTTTTTCCTTCATCGGAGGGCCACTGTGAAAAGCGCACATACATTTTTCGATAGAAAAATCCATTCAAACAACTCGGTACCTCTGGCATCAAAACCGACCAATCTCCCACTTACACCACGCCCTCAAAATATGGTAATATGGCACTGTCTAGTGTCCTCCTGGCTAGCTACTACCCTCAAGTTGGCAAATATATATATTTTTTAATATCTTATAGGTGAGATAGTGGTCAAACGCTAGGTTTGACCACTATCTCACCTGTTCGTAAGTGATGATGCGGTCGAAAAAATCTGTCGCTAAACACACTGATGTGTTTAGACGGCTGTTCTTGAGAACCAGTAGAGTACCCATTCTAGACCTAGCGTGCTTCCATCTTCGACCGCATCGTCAATAACACGGACTGTGGGTGGTTAGTCCGTGGTCAATAATACTCCCAGGGGCAGGTGACAGTGGTCGAGCTATAAAAATATTTTTACCCTTGACAAGTTAATAAGCACGAGGCCTCAAAGCCTTGAGCATCTTCGCAAAGTTGCTTGTCTACCGGTTTTTTTATATTCATCACTCATTATATTCATACACTCATACATTTTGCACGAAACACAATTGCACGAAACATTACCGTCATCCATACGAATAGAATAGACCCGGCGCACCGCTACATGGTGACCATTCCATCAGGCACAAATGACATGCCTATCGTTGTAAAAATAAACTGGCCAAGTGCAAGTCGGACTCGCACACGTAGGATTCCGATTGTACACTTTCATTCTTATAATACCAATCCAATACCAATTGACATACAATATTTAAATAAGAATGTAGAAAGGGTTACTTGTTTTAAATTCTTAGGTTTACATTTAGACGAACATTTGAACTGGAAAGAGCATATCAACGTGGTTTGCTCCAAAGTTGGTCGTTTTGTCTTTGCCTTAAAAAGACTGAGGCAAACTGTGTCAACAGAGGCAGCTTTGGTGGCATATCATGGGTATGTCTCGTCACTCTTGAGTTACGGGTTAATTATGTGGGGCAATTCTGTTCAATCTGATAGGGCTTTCAAAATTCAAAAACAATGTATAAGAGTCATAGATAAAGCATGGTTTTTGGATAGCTGTAAACCATTATTCCAAAAGTACAGAGTCCTTCCTCTGCCATGTATGTATATAAAAGAATTATGTGTTTTTGTTCACAGTAATGCCGAGTATTATCAAATACAAAGTGATGTATCAACACGACAAAAAAGAGCACAATATAAAAATCTGTTATTTCAACTATTCTGTAGTAAAGATATATATAAACGGAATGTATACAATATGTCCATTTTAGTGTATAATAATTTGCCAGAAGAGTTAAAAATACTAGGTGGTGACGTTTTCAAGCGTAAAGTTAGCCAATGGCTTTTGGAAAATTGTTTTTACAGCGTGAAAGAATATTTATGTTATAAAAAAATTATGCATATGTAATTTAAGTAAAAATATTTAATGTTATCTAAACTTAATTGTAGATATGACTAACCAATATGTGTACGCTTGCTTGCAGGCTGGACACAGGTACATTTATATTTCATAAGACCTGAAATTGTAATAATTTGATGTGTTCTGACAAATAAACAATTGATTTTGATTTTGATTTTACAAAATTTACCGGAAAAATAAGTATTTTGTATGGGTATCCCCTTAAATTTTTTATTTAATTTAGTTTTCATTATTTGATGTTATGGCAACCATTTTTAACCGACTTCAAAAAAAGGAGGAGGTTTCTCAATTCGACCGTATATATATATATATATATATATATATATATTTTTTTCTTTTTTTTTATGTTTGTTCGCGGATAACTTCGTCGTTTATGAACCGATTTTGATTATTCTTTTTTTTTGTTACAAAGGAAATATCCCAAGTGTGGTACCATGGTAATTTTATCGAGTTTGATGAGTATCTCCAGAGATATGGAGATAAACACCTCAAAATTGGGACTGAAAATTAATAGCGCGGCAATGAAGTCGGTTGTTTTTAGTTTTTTAAACGAACTTATATAAGTTCACACACTATGAGCAAATTTCAAGTCAAAATAAAAACACGTTTCTTGTCTGGGGACCCCCCTTTTATTTTTAACTTTATTATGTTTTTAGTTTTGTTGTTATAGCGGCCATAAGTAATACATACTTTGTTAAGATTTCAAGTCTCTATCTATTATGGTTCATAAATTCAAGCAAAAAACGCCGAAAACACACGTGTCTTGTATCGCAGCCCCCTTAAATATATTTTTAATTCGGTTTTTTTAGTATTTTTTATTATAGCGGCAACAGAAATATACACCATCTGTGACAATTTCATCTGTCTAACTATCATGATTCATGAGATACAGCCTGATGACAGACGGACAGACAGACAGACAGACAGACGAACGGAAAGCGGAGTCTTAGTAATAGGTTCCCGTTTTGCCTTATGGGTCGGAACCCTAAAAAGGGACATGGGACTTGTTGTGATTAAGTTCAATGTCCTCTCGAAATTTGAAAACCAATACACAAACGTCTGCCCAACCGTCATTCGAAATGTAGTGTTTGAACATTTAGGTAATAACCATTGTCAGCAGATGAAAGCATCCTGGAAGCTGTGACATACAAATAGAAATATATTTATTGTAAAAACTGTGTACAAGAGATCTTAAATATAAATATGTAGGTATCAACAGTTTGTTCATTTCGAACATACAATTGACATACTGTCATTGTAAGTGAGACACCGGCATGATTCGGTATGATATTTTGGATCCAGTTTGGAAGACTGCTTTGAATAATTGGACGCTATGTGGACAAAGACTTGACTAAATGGTATAAGATCTGGAGCCTCATGTCACTGTCATCTTTCATTTCCGGACAAGCACGATACGGGTTATGTCGGGTCCACACCAAGCGAACGAGAGTTAACGAATGGCAAATGGAAGAATATGCATCTATACAGGCGTCCATCTCCATAAGTTATGTTCTTTAAATTTAAGTACTACCTATTTGTCATTTTGTGAGAGAAATAAATGGATATTATTATTATTAGTAATTAGGCGATCGTGCGGTCGGTGTGCACCAAGTATTAGACCGCATCGCCACTGAGATAGTAGACAAATGCTTGCCGAATAAAATGCTTTGCATTCCACTACAATAAGCCATATAAACTGAAATACTTACAAAGAAGTATCCTTTAGCGAAGCTTTTATTGACGGTGATTTCAAAGGCATCCTTGTACAAAACCCCACCGCGAATCTTCCGATCGCACTGTCCCTGGTTTGGGTTTATGTTGTCGTCAGCTGGAAACAAGGTACTTCGTCACTCTGGAGTCTGAGGGTTATTGTCACAGACGAGAAGGTCATTCCACCTTCCCACGTACATAGAGTAACACCATAATTAATCCTACACGAGGTCCTTGGATGGCGCTAAATGGGTGACCAGTGGTGGTAGGCTTCGGCCGTGGCTCGATCCAACCACCAAACAAAGACATGTTGCCATTCGATTCGCCGAGTTACGGTTTGATATTTAGTGCCAGCCAGTGTGGAACACGGGTTGGGATAGTTGCGCTGGACTAAAGTAAGTCGTCATGCGCCTATACAGTCTTACAGCTGTCTTCCATTTTTAGGCGATTATTATTTTACAAGTAGATTATTATATATTAGACGATTGAATTTAGGCTTACGTTTGACCACTATCTTACCAACAGGTAAGATAGTGGTCAAACGCTAAGTGATGATGGTAAGAACGCTAAGCCTAGAATGGGAAGACGAAGGTGTATATACCGTTGTATATGCATCGATAAATTAGATATATACCGTTGTACATGATGAGTTGCACAGGGGACACTCTGCGGAAGCCGATCCGGTGGAGGCCGGTTTCCGCCGAGGGCTCCAGTATCTCTGTCAGCCAGGACAGGTAGTCGTTGATCACCAGGAACCTCGCCGGCGCGCCGCACCCTGGACCGCGCAGGCTGAACCCTATCTGGGAAGGAGGGATCACCACCAAGCTTATTCTATTAAACATCACAAATGGACTTCTTCCAAATATAAAATTGTTTTAAAGATGCGCACTAATGCTCTAAGTCAGCGGTTCTCAAACTATTTTGGAGACCGAACCCTTTTGTAAAAATAAATATCTGACGGAGCCACAGATTATATAATAGTAACTGTAATAGTTACTGCGTAACAGATATTTCACTCCCCTACAAAAACACAATACCAACGTTTATTTCAGACAATACAACCAAAAATGTGTCTAAGGCGCTCGATCTAGCGTTGTTATTACTTCGTTCAGCGCGCGATGTACCGGCGCGCGCACGATACAGTAAAGGGTTGACTCAATGAAATACAAAAAAGTTTACGAATTCTTTTTATTTACCTCACAAAATAACATCAAAATTCCTAACTAAGAGTCGAATTTGAAGTCGAGAAAGTGAATTTTACGCCGTCTTGTTATTTTAGTATCGTTAGCAAAAAAAATTTAAAAATATTATGCTTATATTTTGTCAAACCGGCAAAATGACTATGAAAAACTTAAATTCTTTGTAATATAGAATACGAATGCGCAGTTATCCCGTCATTTGAATAATAATATACGTTGCGCGCGCGTGAGCAGTTACAACCGACTCGCAGATAGTACCGCCGGCGTTGCTCGAAAGTAAAGGTATAAAGCACAGTAGCTATGGGCGAGTGAGGGAGGCCTGACGGAGCCCTAAAATAAAACAAAACGTAGTTTTTCCCAACTGCGAAATAAAGAGGGTTATGTTTTACGGGTTTTTTGTACTTTTCAATAATTCACTTGTTAATCAGGTGCTTTACTTGTTACTTTTTTTGTGTTACTCGTGACACTAGCTCCTGCTGTTTTACCTTAAAATTAAAATTCGCGAGACACACTTCGTGAAAAATTTAAGGAGATTAAAATTCTCACAGTGGCATGTCAATATATATATATGAAAATATTATGTATGTACGCAGAAAACTTTGGCTCCATCTGTACAAATGTCGATGCAATTGTTTCTCAATTTACATAGTTTTTGTCAAGACTAAGTAGATTTGATAAAAATGTCTTCTCTGGTTAGTGTTATTAGGAAGCAACGAGCACATAAGCATAGTGAAGGTAAAATTGTGACATTGAGTACCTCTTTATAGTAATGAAATTTCAATATGAC
Organism: Cabera pusaria; assembly: GCA_954871355.1. Taxonomy (NCBI): domain Eukaryota; kingdom Metazoa; phylum Arthropoda; class Insecta; order Lepidoptera; family Geometridae; genus Cabera; species Cabera pusaria. The sequence continues at coordinate 24,820,996 of OX940901.1, read as the reverse complement.
CAATATTTTCATGGAGTCTCTAAAAAAAATTTTTGCGGGAAGCCCTAGGGCTCCGTACAACACAACAACACGTTGTATCACAAATACTAATCGTTATTTGAAAACTAAACTAATAATTATTAATAAGTCAATCGACATAACTACAAGAGCAAATTGGCAAAAGATTTTAATTTTAATTTGACTAACTATTTAAAGGCTTTGAAAAGGACAAATTTCGTAACGTGAATGAAATAAAATCTCCTCAACTCATGAATGTAGTTCTGCCACTCTGGAGCTAGAAAATTCGTCATAGACTGACATGCGCCTTTCCATAGGATCAATGGAATTCTTTTACCCGATAAGTTTTATCCAGGGGTCTTCTTGTCGCTAGTGTCTTATATTTTATAGGCCAGCGTTTGACTACTATCTCACCTGTTGGTAAGTGATGATGCGGTCGAAGATGGTAAGTACGCTAGGCCTAGGGAAACTAGCTCTCAAGGATAGCTGCCAGATCACATAAGATGTTTTAGCGACAGATTTTCTAACTTGATGGTGGTAGCTGGCCAGTTGGACACTAGATAGTGTCCTACCACCATGCGGGGGATGATAGTTACTTTACGATGTTTTTCCTTCACCGGAGGGCTACTGTGAAAAGCGCACATATTATATTATAGCGCATATTTCGACAGAAAAATTCATTGGTGCACGGTGGGGATTGAATTCGAACCACCGGGCCCTCAAGCTGAGTATCTTCTAGGCAAGTGTGTTACAGCGTTCACATCATCAATTAACATCACGTACAAATAAAGCCTGGAGTTACAGCACGGGCTTAAAAGAAAACAAGTGTTAACATTCAAAGCGAAGCAGGTGAAACACGAAAAGCTCACAAGAAACGTACAATCTTCCAGAAGCCCCACTCCTGGCGGGTGATGAGAGCCACTCCCGCGTCCCACACGCACGGCTGTGAGGAGTGCTCTACGCGGGCACATATAGACACCGCCGGAGTCAGCTTGCTGTACGTCAACTGGGGAACAAAGTACCCATGTTAGTGGGCTCTCAACCAGTCCCCATCGAGTCACACTGTTACTCTTTTTTTAAGGTGCCGTACCCATAGGGTACCAAAGTAACTCTATTACAGAGACTTCGCTGTCCGTCCGACCGTCCGTCCATCTGTCTGTCTGTCTGACTGTCTGTCTGTCTGTCCGCACTTTACAGTGCTGAATACTTGAAATTCACGAAGTATGTATTACTATGGGGGATTTAACAACAAATACTAAAATAAAACAAAATGTCATATTAAAGAGAAAGAAACAGAAAAAACGTGTTTTCTCGGCGTGTTTTGCTTGAACTTATGAACCATAATATGAAGAGACTTGACATCTTTACAACGTATGTATTAATTACTATGACCGCTATAACAAATACTAAAAACAGAATAAAATTAAAATTAACATCAAATTATATAATATCGTTTAAAAACTAAAAAAGAACCGACTTCAATGCCGCGCTTTTCATTTTCAGTACCAATTTTGAGATGTTTATCTCAATATCTGTGGAGATACTTATTAGACCTCGATAAAATTACCATGGTACCACACTTGGGATATCTCCTTTCGAACAAAAAAAGAATAATCAAAATCGGTTCATAAACGACGAAGTTATCCGCGAACAAACATAAAAAAAAAAAAAAATACACGGTCGAATTGAGAAACCTCCTCCTTTTTTGGAAGTCGGTTAAAAAACTAAATTGAATAATAAATTATAGGATTTAATTTTTTTTTATAATACAAAAAACTTATTTTCCGGCAAATTTTATTCAATTGGAACCCTACGTGTGCGAGTCGGACTCGCACTTATCCAGTTTATTTTTAATATCTTATAGGCTAACGGTCGACCACTATTTCTTCTGGTGGTAAACGGTGGCGTAATCGGGAGAAAGTTTGGTTGAACTCTGATGCCAGAGGTACCGAATTCAAACCGCCGCGCAACAATGGATTTTTTTATCGAAAAATTTATATGCGCTTTTGAAGGTTTTTTTTGGTTTGAAGGAAAAACATGGTTAAGAAACCAACAACTCCCGCATGGTGGTAGGACACTATCTAGTGTCCGCCTGGCCAGCTACCACCCTCAAGTTAGAAAATCTGTCGTCAAACATCTAATGTGTTCTGGCAGCTATCCTTGAGGGCCAGTTCCCATTCTAGGCCTAGCGGGCTTACCATCTTCGACCGCATCATCACTTACCAACAGGTGAGATAGTGGTCAAACGCTAGCCTATAAAATATTTAAAAAAAAACAGTTATTAATAGCTTGTATTATTTTAAAACTTCACTTATAAAGGTAAATTGGTGATCTATGTTATTATGTGAAATAAAATAAATAGCACGGTGATGTTACCTTAATAGTTTTTGAGGAAATATTTATTTGTATAACTTAGAAGAATACACAGCAACAATGTTTTTAAATAAACTTACAACATGTCGAAATATCATAAACTACTATTTTTATTTAATATTATATTAAATTGAAACCGTCTTCATGGACAATTTTATTCTTTGACAAAATAACACTCGTTTGGTTGCATCTAAGAATTGCTCTTACCTATTGATTATTTAAGGTTATAAGCTTAATTATTCATTTTCTCTAGGAAAAGAGGATTGAAGCTTAATCCTTTATAATCATAACTTACACAATTACTTATTACAAATTATCACAGCCGGCACAGCGCCTAGTTTTTATATACTTTTAAATTAATATTTCGTGTGACTTCTATTGTTTTCGATACAGATAAGAAGCCTTTGAGTATTCAACCAAGGAGCCTTCGTAATCCACTATATTCGCACATATTATGTCTGTCACGTAAATTTTCTCCAAACTAGATCCAGCCTACAGCCAAATAACTATTATATAATCTGTGCTACAGCTGCTCAGGACATCTCTCGTCTCGCGCTTCTCACCTTTGCATTATTAAACTCCATGGCATAGAAAAGATAATAATATGCCCATGAAGTGCGCGACATTCCATAATGGCGTATAAAGTACGTCTGAAAACACCAAATCTTATTAACACACTTTATTAACAATTTACTTTAACAACTACGATTTCTCAACACTTATCACTCAGCAATAACTTACACTTATGCCGCTTTCACTATACATTTGAGATAATATAATTTATTTAGTCCATTTCTATGCAATGCCTCAATATTCGCCGTCTTTAATAATTATATTTTCTTGCATTTTGAATTTTTAAGTTATTTATTAACCAAACTTCAACCACCACCGAAGTTCACCAACCGACAATGTTATCTTCATACATTTATGCCATCAATACATTTTGTTTCAAATCTACCCTCATTACTTGTAAAACTGATAAAAGAAGCAAAACTGGTCTAGCTATTCTACTAATTAATACATGCGCTCTTTCCAATGGTTCGTAATGAAAGAGTGCGATATATGGGTCTTTCTATCTCTTCTATCTTTCTCTTTCATTATGTTACTTTCGAAACGTCGTATAGAAGAAGGTCGTATGTGCGTATTTTGCTGTCATGCTATTGCTTTTTGAGACTGCTACTCCAATTATGACCGATACTGGTCCATTTCTAAGACAATCCATTTCTAAAAGTGTCCCTATCGAGTTAGACACAGAGTAACAATTAACACGATGTGTAGAAAAAAAACCGAATTTCTATCCTATCACATCATAAGAATACTTTTATCTAAGTTTGTTTTTTTATATTATAGAGGCTAGCGTTTGACAACTATCGTGTTATTATATTTATAACAATATGTGGAAGGCTAACTAAAATACCTCCTAAATTTAAGGACGCATAATTTAAATTAAAATAAACTGCCAATAGCTTAATGGCTAAGGCGTCGGCCTGGCGATCAAGAGGTCGTGAGATCAATCCCCACCCATTGCACTATTGACGTGAACGCACTCCAGACACAAGCATATTTAACTTAGTTGGAGGAGTTAACAAGAATAATATTAATGTGCAACCCATTGCTAGTACTTTTAAAAAAAACCTACTTGAATTAGTTCATTATGTTGAGACGATGCAGGAAAACTATTTATAATTTAATTTATAGCACAGTTTAACCTAAATCCACACTTTACGCACGCTTTTCCGTGACTTAAATAGTCGATTATTGCACGACGTTTAGCACCCTCGCTGCGCTCGGGTGCCAACTCACGTCGTACAATAATCTTCTATTTGACGGAAAAGCGTAGCAAGCTTAAGGGGGTACGATTTCCATACAAAACTATAATGCACAAATATGAGTAAACTGAGCAAAAATATGCACTGAAATCACATCTTTTGGTCTTGTATAAGTTTTAACATGTCGAGAATTATATTTATCTACATGATTTATATGAACAATATAAACATATTATTCAATCAATATTATTTTGTTTAACTTGAATTTTACTATTATTTAAAATAATTTCATATTAATCAATCAAATCATGTAGGTAAATTCAATTCCCGACACGTAAAGACTTATAAAAGACCAATAAATGTGATTTCAGTACAAGTTTTCCCTCCAATTACTTATATTTGTGCATTATACTTTTGTATGGAAATCGTACCCCCTTAAAGTGCGAGTCCATGTCACACTGACAGCTATAAAAAATTATACGATACCCGTGACTTAAGTTGTCTATTATTGCACGGCGTAGCACCCTTGCTGCGCTCGGGTGCTAACTACACGCCGTGCAATAATAGATTACTTAAGTTACACGTATCGTAATATACTATTTCGTGTAAAATACATATCCTATAAATCATATAGCATCGTAACATCGTAATAGTCAGAGCGTGGCTACAATTTTATTATTGATAATAAATACTTCCACGTTCAATATAGGGATGTACTGCAGAGACAGAGTAGACCACTAGATAAATGTGTAACCGCGGGCAAATCCACCGTCATTATATCGCAAAATGTTTGTTAAAGTGTTGCCAGTTGCCACAATGTAGTCGTAAAAACTGAATGAGTTGAATAGATGCTGGCAACGTTGTGGCATGCGGGTCGGTGCTAAGAAATGGTTATAAAACGTCTTCCAAGCCATAAACCGTAATACTATGCCATAAAAATAATGTCCTCGAAGAAAATAATATTCTTGGAGTAATGTCTTTCCGCAGATAATGTTTGCAATAATGATATAAAGATTACGCAAATACTTGAGCATGAAGGTATTAAGCCAATGGAACATAAAAACTATGAGGTCTATAATCTCTATTTACATTTCCTTATGATGGCACAACATATATGTATGTGTTTATGCGGTCATATTAAGATTGTAAATTGTTAAACACAATCCAAAATTTCATCGTAGCGATGGGACTTGAACCCGCAACCTCCTAAATAACATGTTCAGGTGCTTTGCCAATTAAGCTTATGTTAGCCAAGCTTATTATTATTATTTTTTTAAGATTACTCGCAATGTGGGTTGCACATTACTAGTATTCTTGTTAACCCCTCCAACTAAGCTAAATATGCTTGTGTCTGGAGTTGGTTCACGTCAATAGTGCAATGGGTGGGGTGGGGATCGAACTCACGACCTCGCGATCGTCAGTCCGACACTCTATCCATTGGGCTATTGCCGCCTCTTAAAAAAATCACCTGAATGTTTGGATTGTGTTTAACAATTTACAAAAATATAAAGTGTGTTCAAAGAAACATAATATATTAAGATTGGCAGATAGTAAAAGTGCTCGATCAGGTTGAGAGTTTAAGACTACGCTAATACTACACTCACGAGCTCAGTTGTTACTTATACGAAGCTGAAAGGGCCATCTCAGATACGACCATTCCGCGGCGTCCTGCGTGCGTGATTTAGGCGGCGATTAGATACTCGTAGCGTAGTAGTATTTGTACCGACCGGTTCACACCAAACGCGATCAACGGCCATCAGAAAACAATTGAAAATTTAGATCGCGAACGCGCACGCCGACGCAAGATGCCGCGGTGTGGTCGTACCTTAACAAAACCCGCCTGGAGGGCTCATACAATTATTGCTAGATTTATGTGAAACGAAGGTGATATGTATTATTACCTCATTATTGTAATAAAACTCCTGACACTCTTTGTCGCTGACGTACGACATCTTGAACATCTCCTTCTGTAACACCTTGTTTTCTGTGGACAATGGACAAAACAATGACACAGACACAAACCTCGCAGGTCTATGGACACGTACAACAACCACACAAATAATTAAAAAGAAAGCAATGAAAATATTTATTCATAGCCAATACACAAAATAATAAAACTGCTATAATAATACGGTCAAATAAGTATGTATGTTTGAGAGATTATGGCTCCCGTTTGGTTTCATTCAAATTTTATCAAGATCTGATAATAATCTCCGGAGATATGGAGATAAACAATATAAACACATTTGTATACCTTGATGACATCATTATGGCTACTGAAATCTTTCACTATCGTGGCTCGTGAAGTCGGTTTTTTCGTTTTGTACGATCATAAATTAATTACTCCAGGGATAGGCAAGTGTTTGACCGCTATCTCATCTGATGTTAAGTGACGATGTGGTCGACGATGTAGCACGCTTGCCTAGAAGATACCTGTTCACTTGCTATTTAATGACTCTTGGGTTCTACTAACTCACCGTCTGTCATTTTGACGGCATACAGATCGGAGTAGGTCCCTCCTCCGGTGATCGGCATACACGCTGGCAATGCGGGATCTAAACATACAATAAAATAAATAAAACCGGCCAAGTCTAGTTGGACTCGCCCACCGAGGCTTCCGTACCAACTTCTCAAACTACAAAGGTTAAAGGACAAACTTAACTTTGCAGTTCGATGCATAGAAATGTATTGCACCAACCGCAAATAATAAGTATGAAATTGTAAATTCACTTTTTATTTACTACATATTTACGGATTTCAGATTTATTCTTATATAAGTGGAACTTGGAGAACCGATTAGCGACATGTTCATGTTCGTTGAGTAGTTCGATCCACGGCCGAAGCCCAACACGAGATAGTGCACATCATAGTTGACTAAAACGGAGAGTTTGTGGCCAGTATAAGCTAGCGTACGTACTGGAGTTTTCCCCAAGTCCAGTCTCCCCGTAGGTGGTAAGCTGCAGCAGCGCTATTGTAGCCAGGGTATGCCGCTCCTCAAACTCCGGGTGCAGAATGTAGTCGGTCACGTCGATCGCGTACTTCACTGTGCTGCTTTGCCACAGGATCAGCTTCGTGTTGTTCCTGCACATGCATTACGATAACTTGGATTCATTGGTTACATTACAATAACATTATAGTATTTCATATAATATCGTTTAAAAACTAAAAAACAACCGACTTCAATGCCGCGCTATTCATTTTCAGTACCAATTTTGAGATGTTTATCTCAATATCTCTGGAGATACTTATCATACCTCGATAAAATTACCATGGTACCACACTTGGGATATCTCCTTTCGAACAAAAAAAGAATAATCGAAATCGGTTCATAAACGACGAAGTTATCCGCGAACAAACATAAAAAAAAAAAAAAAAAAAAAAAATATATATATATATATACGGTCGAATTGAGAAACCTCCTCCTTTTTTGAAGTCGGTTAAAAATTATATAGAATATAACCCCACTTATAATAAAAGCAGCAAAGAGAAGGAGATGCTGGACAGCTGCGGTACATAAATAAATATATATCTTATATATATAAAAATCAATTGCTGTTCGTTAGTCTCACTAAAACTCGAGAATGGCTGGGCCGATTTAGCTGATTTTGGTTTTGAAATGTTTGTCGTAGTCCAGGGAAGGTTTAAACGGTGAGAAAATTTGGAAAAATTGCAATAACAAAAATTTCATTTTCCCTTATAAACTGTTCTACCTACTTTCCTGTCAAACATTTCACGTTCGTCCCTTCGGTACGGTAGACTCTGTTCTACTCACGTATTGTAATTTGAAGCACGTATTAAATTAAGGGTTTTGAATCGATAAAGTAATATATCTCTGATATATTTTGAATTTTGGTGGTTGTCCCAGGTTGTCATTGTTGGTTCGTTCAGAAATGTTTGTCATTGTATTGCCATATTTTGATGGTTGTCATTATGGCGCTTCCATACACGGGTATTCGCTATTTGTGTATAAAAACCGATAAAAAATTAAACTAACAAAAACGAAATTTAATTAAAAATTAAAGGGGGTCCCCATACAAGAAACGTATTTTCCCGGTAAATATTGTTCAATCGGAACCCTGCGTGTCTGACTCGCACTTGACCAGTTTATTTATATTCGCGGTACGAAGTTCGCCGGGTCAGCTAGTAATATATATAATAAATATAAAAATAAAGTAAGATAGTGCAACTTAGTATTTCTAAATTTGCGGTAACATTTGAAAAGCAATGCTTAACAATGTTTATGTTAACAACAATTATTGTTTTCGATATCTACGGGTTTGAAAAGTTAGCTCTCTATAAGCGTATACGTAGCGTGTAACATATTAAACGCAACACCTGAAAATAATTTGTTTAGAATCGGCTACTGAATCCGATTTTTGTGGTTTTCATTAATATTTAATTTTCACCGAATCGGTAATTAGAATATCTGAAATTATATTTATTTTTAGGCTTACGATTCCATCGGTTGTTTGAATTAGAAAACTGAACCTTATTTCAAACATGTAAGACTCATTTCTACTTGTACTAAATTGTAGTATTCGTTTCGAAGTGCCTATTAAGTAACTGTGGTGTTAGTTTAAATAAAAAGTTTCATTAGGTTTTCACGAAATGACAACAATCAAATCTTCTAGGTGAAGTGAGCGCTATGACACTTTCATACGATTATATTACATGTTTTGGTATAAAATCTTGTAATATCGATTAAATTCAGCATTGCAGTAAATTAGCAAAGTATAAGCTGATAAACAAGCTGTCTGCTGTAATCGCGAAAACCCCAATATCAGTGCTAGTGACAAGCGAATATTTTTATATTTATTATGTGCGTGTGAAGTGTGATACGAGAGTGACAGAAAAGTTTTTTATTTACTAATACCAAGTTCAAACCAGGCGATTCTAGTCGTTCAACTTCCTAGGGATGTACGATACGAGTTACAAAAAATGCCCAATCGACATTATTTATCGATTAAATCACGCTTGATTAGCAAATCAAATAGTTTCATTTGAAATCCTATTATCGCGGTATAATGCCAGCCAAAATTTTCTTCCAAAACAAATAATTGAGTAACGAAACGAGTACTTATAACCGGTACTTACTTAGTATCGATTCTAAAATATCGTCACTAAAAGTACTTGGAATCAAAAGACAAGTACATCCCTAGGAAGTTGAACGACAAGAATCGCCTGGTGTGAACTCGGTATAAGTAACTTGTTAGTGCGACCACAAATTTTGTGGTAAGTTGGTATATCTAATATCTTAAAAACAAAATGATTACATGATGTCTCGAAATGAGTTTACGCTTTTGCTATAATATTAGGATTCGATATTCTAATTGGGGTGTCCGAGGTCTTGCGCTTATTATGTTACACGTTGTATATATACACTTACCCCAGCGTTGCCGGCAAGATCTTGGAGATGTCTTCAGCTGGGGCAATGGCGTACATTGGATGTATGAGCACTCCGATAGTGATGGCGAAACGAGATTTACCACCAAGGTCTGGAAATGAATGTTTGAACTGTATCCGCGTGTTCACATCTGTCCGGTGTCGGATCCGATTTTTTATCGGATGTTCCAGTGGTAGAACATTTTATGTGAAGCTATTCACACGTGTCAGCCCGATTTTGTCGTTTGTTTTGATAGTCCGATTAAAAATCGGAGCCAATAAACGACAGATGAGAACTAACACGCGGTTACGTGTCATTCATGAAACATATCAGTCTACCGACTTCCTCTACTATGGTTTTTGGAAAGTAAATCAAATGTGCAGCTAGCGGAGATACACGCTTTTATCAAATTTTACTTTTTTTGGGGACTGGGTATCTGTAAGTACGCAATAGTTTTGTTACGAATTTCTCTACAAAAGTCAAAAGTCAAAGCATTTATTCAGTATATGGGCAAATTAAAATTCTGCACTTACACACGTCAAATAACATTAAATAGATCATATCAATAATAATTATTTCAAATTAAAAAAAAACATAACTTATTGTATTGAATTAAAAAAAAAAACAAAAGTAATAAGCCATTCACCTTTCATCTAAACGTCGAACGTCACACTTAAAAAAATGTTTAATTCCCCTAATTAATGTAGGACACTTACACTTGTAATGTACTACACGAGAACTATTCATTTGGTTTTGCGGCTTCGCCTAAATCAGTTCCATAGCTTTCAACCTGATATGAGTTAGCAATGTGAATAAAAATATAGGTAAACATAAAAAAAAAGTATTTAGTGTGTTATCAATTGACATAACTGTGGGATTCCGTAGACCTTGCTCAATATGTTCGAGGTGACCGATAAGCATCATTCATTTCAATTACAACTCAATGCCACAATACAGTCAAAGGGCCGATTGTGTCCCTCTTATAAAATTTGTCACAAAAATATTGAGGACTTGGCCTATATGATGAACACGTTTCTATACTACTTATATTTTAAAGGCGAAAGTTTGTGTGTACAAACAAATACTTCTTCACGGTAAAACTAGTTAACCGATTGATTTGAAATTTTGTATATAGATAGCCTAGTCCCTGAAATAACACATAGGGTAAGTACTCTTTATGCCACTATTTCTACGGGAACGATGTCTACGCGGGTAAAACAGCGGGGCACAGCTAGTAGTAGATATGTGACAGAACAGAGTTTACCTAAAACTGTTTGGTTTGAAGATGGGATGGGTACTCACAGAAGCTGTGCTGCACCACCCCCAGCCAGGGGAAGCGGCCGATGTTCTCCACGAAGCCATCGGGGACAGCCTGCACGGTGTCAGTGGCACACTGCACCTCGTCCCACCATTGGGCACCACCACACCACCTCACTGTACACGTGTCATTGTTAATACCCGACGCAAAAGAAGGGGTGTTATAAGTTTCCGAAGAGATAAGATCCGAAGATCGGGCTCATTGGCGTGCCTTGGGGGCCTACGTCCAGCCCACTGCTGGACGTAGGCCCCCAAGGCACGCCAATTTATCAATTCAACATTTATGTGCCCCTACATTTATCAATTCAATTTCTAAACAAGTCTCTTCTTCCTACCACCTGTATGCGGACGATTTGCAGATTTATGTACTGGCACCTCTTGACCATCTCCCTGAAGCAATTGGTTTAGTGAACCGTGATCTTGGGCGTATCACAGACTGGAGTTTGGCATATGGGCTTAAAATTAACCCAAGTAAAACACAAACCATCGAACTCGGCAGTTCTCGAACAATATGTAAAGTTGATTTGTCAAAGGTTCCTAGTGTAATTTTTGATGGTGTAGCTATTCTCTTTAGTAAAGAGGTTAGGAACTTAGGGGTCATTTTTGACGAGTTTATGACATGGAAACCACTAATTAACTCTATTAGTAGGAAAATTTTTGCATCTGCAGCATCACTGAGAAGATTACGTAACTTTTTACCTACCGCTACCAAAGTTGCTCTTGCTCAATCTCTCTTGCTTCCTATCCTAGACTATGCCGACGCTGTTATCTCGATCTCACGAAGGACCAGCTTAACAAACTTGAGCGCCTTCAAAACGTCTGTCTAAGGTTCATATTTGGGTTACGTAAATATGACCATATCTCTCAATTTCGCGCTAAGCTCAAGTAGCTTCCTATACGTTTTCGCCGGAATACACATATCCTCTCCCTTCTTTACTCCGTCCTTTTTATCCCGTCCACACCATTTTATGAATTTCTCGGTAACTCGAGTTCTTACTCTCTTAGATCTGCTGAAGGATTATTGCTGAGTGTACCAACACACAGCAGTATTTTCTTTGATAGGTCTTTTATAGTGCAGTCTATTCGCTTATGGAATGGGTTACCCAGCTCAATCAGAGGAGCACAGTCACTATTGAGCTTCAAAACTAAACTGTACAATTATTACATTTCGCAGCTGTACCAGGTTTCAGTTAAAAATATTGAATAGATATTCGTATGTATGTATATATATAAGATATAATTATCGTATGATATATATATATATTGTGTATCTGTGTATATATTTGGGTGTATGTGAGTATATATGTATATGATATGTGTATGTATATGTATAACTTATATAATAGCTTAATATTTTGTTTTATTTACATACTATTTTTTGTTTTCTTTTTTTCTAATAATATTTTAAATTTCACATTTTTGCAACACCACCTACCTATGAAAATCTATTTTCTATTCCTCTCCATACCCGGTTGTCTGGAAGAAATAGCGCTTTTAGCGATAAGACCGCCATTTGTACTCATTATTATAATTTGTGTCTGTTTCTATCTGTTATATTTTCTTGGTGTGCAAATAAAGAGTTATTGTATTGTATTGTTGTATTGTATTGTTGTATTGTATTGGGCTGATACCGGCTGATAATGATGTCAGTCTTTTCAAACAGGCTACTTATGTTATAAAGCTTTCGTGGATACAAATTATCATCCCCTTTCAATTATCCCATCTTATCTATACAATCGTAGCACGGGTGTTCGTCCACATATGGTAGGACATATTATATCGATGTTCCGCCTGACTTGCTACTAAAAAGTAGCTTACCACCATCAAGGAGTAAATCTGCCGCCATAACCTTGCGGTGTTCCGGCAGCACTTAGCCCTTGAGAGTTAGTATTCTAGGTCTGGCGTGTTCACTGTCTTCGTCCACATAATCGCTTACCACCAGCTGAGAAAGTGGTCAATCGCCAGCCTATCAGATATAATAAAAAACTGGCCAAGTGCAAGTTGGAATCGCACTCGTAGGGTTCCGTAACACAGTAGAGTATTCTATAACTTAGATTTTTCGCAACTACAAAAATAACTTTGTTTTTCATAGTGTTTGTATGAAAAACAAAGTTATACTTGCGGTCGCTATATCACATCAACTGCTGACTGTATCTCGTTCAAAGCAATTTTCGTTGAAAGTTTTTATTGAGATCTACAGAATATATTTTTTCTAGATTTTTCACTCCCCTTACTTTAGAAGTTAGAGGGGGGGGGGGGGGGGACACACATTTTACCACTTTAGACGCGCCTATCTTTGAAATGATTGACTTTAAGAAAAAAATGGTTTTAGAAACCTCAATGTCATTTTTAAAGACCTATCCATAGATACCTCACACGTATAGGGTCGAAGAAAAATTTTTTTTTTGTTCCAGTTCCATGTATGTGATGCCCCCCCTTAAACTTTTATATTTTTTATTTTTGTATTAAAATCGGAAAGCGGTTTACAGAATACATCTACCTACCAAGTTTCAATTCTGTAGTCCTAATAGTTTCGGAATAAAATGGCTGTGACAGACAGACAGACAGACAGACATGGCGAATCTATAAGGGTTCCGTTTTTTGCCATTCGGCTACGGAACCCTAAAAACAACGTGGTGTTACTAAAACATGTCATTCTCTTCTATTTAGCTCTGTCTGCGATTTTTCAACGTAAGTTTTTTTTATAAAGCTTACTAGCATTGTGTTGTGCACATTACTAATCTTGTGTCTTGTTAATCACACTCCCACCCCACACCCCTCAACTAACCTTAACATGTTTGTGTCTGGACTCTGGAGTGGGTTCACGTCAATAGTGCAATGGGCGGGGATCAAATACACAACACGACCTCTGGATCGTCAGTACGACGCCTTAGCCATTGGGCTATCGATTGATTGATTCATTGATTTATAGTTATTGCCGCTTTTTAGGGTTCCGTAGCCAAATGGCAAAAAACGGAACCCTTATAGATTCGTCATGTCTGTCTGTCTGTCCGTCCGTATGTCACAGCCATTTTATTCCGAAACTGTTAAGACTACAGAATTGAAACTTGGTAGGTAGATGTATTCTGTAAACCGCTTTCCGATTTTTATACAAAAATAAAAAATATAAAAGTTTAAGGGGGGGCATCCCATACATGGAACTGAAACAAAAAAAAATTTTTCTTCAAACCTATACGTGTGGGGTGTCTATGGATAGGTCTTTAAAAAGTACATTGAGGTTTCTAAAATCATTTTTTCTCAAAGTTAATCATTTGAAAGATAGGCGCGTCTAAAGTGGTAAAATGTGTGTCCACCCCCCTCTAACTTTTATAGTATGGGAGTGAAAAATCTAAAAAAAATATATGCTGTAGATCTTAATAAAGACTAACAACGAAAATTGCTTTGAATGAGATACAGTGAGCAGTTTTAGAAATATGGTGACCGCAAAGATAACTTTGTTATTCATACAAGCACTATGAAAACAAAGTTAATTTTGTAGTTGCGAAAAATCATAGTTATGGAATATATAACTGTGTTACGGAACCCTACGAGTACGAGTCCGACTTGCACTTGGCCAGTTTATTGTAAAGTAAATAATAATATAATCTGAAGGTATTTAGAATATGTTGACTTACCCTGATTCCAAAAAACCAAACTGACCACCACTAACTTAAAGTATTTCAAATTCATAATTAATTAAGTACATCTCAATAAAGCACTACTAACCACAAATCCTACTTAATTAATGATCAATATTCCTAATGAACAGGTTGACAGAATGATTTAGTGTTTATCAACACACAAGGAGACGGGTTTACCACATTTCCGCATTTTGTTTTGGGAAACGTTTGATGAAATAGATCAAACTCATTCAACGTTATGTATGTATGTATGTGTATGTAATTTTATTGACATTTGTTATAATTTTATTCGCGCGCCGGCATTTACGTCAAATGTACCTATATATTCTGTTTGTGCTATAAGTTTATGGTATTTTAATTACAATTTATTCAATATTAATTTTGACATTGCTGTACACTCGTAAGAGTAAGTTGTGATGGAACAATTCGAATAGTTATTAAGATCTTATGTACTCACAATCGACAGTCAATAAATGGTTTCAATGTTATCTGAAACTTTGATGCAAAATTATTCGAGGCAACATCGTCGTTACGCTAATTCCGACCCGTATAGTAATATGTAGTTCCGACACAACGTTCGGTGTTCGCTGCACCGCGATGTTCGGTATCAGCCAGCTAGCACCACGATGTTTGGTGTCAGCCAGCTAGCACCACGATGTTCAGTGTCGGCCAGCTAGCACCACTATGTTCAGTATCGGCCAGCTAGCACCACTATGTTCAGTGTCGGCCAGCTAGCACCAATATGTTCAGTGTCGGCCAGCCAACACCACGATGTTTAGTGTCGGGCAGATAGCACCACTATGTTCAGTGTCGGCCAGCTAGCACCACTATGTTTAGTGTCCGGCAGATAGCACCACGATATTCAGTGTCGGCCAGCTAGCACCACTATGTTCAGTGTCAGCCAGCTAGCACCACTATGTTCAGTGTCGGCCAGCTAGCACCACGATGTTCAGTGTCGGCCAGCTAGCACCACTATGTTCAGTATCGGCCAGCTAGCACCACTATGTTCAGTGTCGGCCAGCTAGCACCAATATGTTCAGTGTCGGCCAGCCAACACCACGATGTTTAGTGTCGGGCAGATAGCACCACTATGTTCAGTGTTGGCCAGCTAGCACCGCTATGTTCAGTGTCAGCCAGCTAGCACCACTATGTTCAGTGTCGGCCAGCTAGCACCACGATGTTCAGTGTCGGCCAGCTAGCACCACTATGTTCAGTGTCGGCCACCTAGCACCACTATGTTTAGTGTCGGCCAGCTAGCACCACTATCAAATATTATGTTTCTTTGAAGTGTCTCACACTTTATTTTTTTTTTTATAGCACCACTATGTTCAGTATCGGCCAGCTAACACCACGATGTTTAGTGTCGGGCAGATAGCACCACTATGTTCAGTGTCGGCCAGCTAGCACCACTATGTTCAGTGTCGGCCAGCTAGCACCACTATGTTTAGTGTCGGCCAGCTAGCACCACTATGTTCAGTATCGGCCAGCTAACACCACGATGTTTAGTGTCGGGCAGATAGCACCACTATGTTCAGTGTCGGCCAGCTAGCACCACTATGTTCAGTGTCGGCCAGCTAAAACCACGATGTTTTGTGTCGGCCAGATAGCACCACGATGTTCAGTGTCGGCCAGCTAGCACTACTATGTTTAGTGTCGTTGTTCAATGTTGGTTTGTCCACCAACTCGTCTCACAATCAAAAGTTCGATCCAACAGCAGCATGATACCATCTCCTTCACGGAGATGTTATCGTGCTGCTATGTTAGATGTTAAATAGTATTAAGATTCTGAAAACACGATTCTAGCCTTTGTTTGTAAGAGTATTTTATTTAAGTGTAAGTCTATACTAATCTATACTAAAATTATAAAGAGAGAACATTTGTATTTTTGTATTTTTGTATGTTTGTAATGATTTGGCTCAAAAACTACTAACTACTAATCGGTTCAGATTAAAAAAAATCTTTTACTAATACATACATTCTATGTATTAGTGACTTTCGGAATGAAAATAGGCTATACATTATTCCGTTTAAATCAAAGGTACATTCGTGGAGACCTAATTTGCAACCTAAGTCGGCAAAAAAACGGTCGAAAAAACATGTTTCTTACGAACGCTGCTTAATTGAAAATAGATAGAAGAATATTTTCTATGCAAGAGTTGTACAACTTAATAAGACTCACAGTAACCATTTTAATCTTAAAATGTTTGTTAAAAAATACTACATAACTTCCAAGGCTATTTTCAAGTATATAGTATTAATCCTTATCCAAATAATTATTTTAACGTTAATTAGCTTGGCCACATATTATAGATTAAAATTGTCCTTTACAGTATATAATTCAAATGAAAACTCTAGAAGATGTCACGAATTTCACATACACGCATCGCAAAATTAATAAAATATTTGCAGTGAAACCACAGATTAGGTCATAGTTACTACGAAAATATTATTATAGGCTAGCTATGCTGTAGATCCCCACCGATCACAATCAATTTGAAGTCAATATAGGATAATAATATGATCTATTGCATAAAATAATATTCATCTATTTATATAATAATATAATATTTTAAACCACCCCGACTGATCTATGTATAATCTTTTCATTAAAAGCATTCCAATGACTCTAAACACGACATTTAAAATCTGAGCTGTAAGTTGGTGAGGATTTGAGTATTCTATAGAGTCCAGGAGATGTCTTACAATATCGTTGAAGAAGAAGATTTTCGAATGGTCTTATCAATTCGAAAATCTTCTTCTTCAACGTGAAATCTTATGAAAGTTGATTTCATAGCGCAATTAACTAGAAAAAACTCATAGTTTTATAACGATTGAACGAATTTTCATAAATCAAAGCTAAGAAAACTCTCGATGAAGACATCTATCAAACAAAAAAAAACTATCAATAATAAAAACAAAATCGGTTCATCCGGTTAGGTGCTAAGATGCTACAGACAAACACACAGATACACACGTTAAACGTATATTACCCCTACATTTTGCGTCGGGGAACGCGTAAGGTTACGGCGGCAGATGTTCTCCTAGGTGGTAAGCTACTTTTTGGTAGATTTAATGATCCCACTACCACTGTACGAAAACTCATGATTCATGAATGCACATAAAACTTTCATTAGTAGGTATATAGCTAGGATTAGAACCAACGACCGTCAGGTCAGAATCAGGGTAACTATCCTTTACGCCAAAGGGCCGTCCAATATCACTACGTAAGTATTATAAAACAAAGTCCATCACTGCGTCTGTCTGTCTGTTCGCAATAATCTCAATAGCTACTGAACGGATTATCATGCGGTTTTCACCAATAGCCAGAGTGTTTATGAGGAAGGTTTAGGTGCATAATTCGTTAAGGTTTTGTGTAAATTGGTTGAAATATGACGATGATTGTTAAATATGTTCATATTTTATATTCGATGCAACAAACTGATGCAAATTTTGTAGGCATATATGTTCTACCCGTACGAAGCCGGGGCGGGCTGCTAGTTTTCTATAAGAACGAGTGACATGAGCACATCATGTTTACCATCGCAACATGTTTGGTGTGCAAAGCAAACTGTAGAAACTTGTGAGGGCTCTCTATTTGAGCAAGACGTTAGCAAGCGTGCCTCTTTAATGTGGGGTAAATAAACCATAAACGTTGTGTAAGGAGGGGATGCAGCGTTGTGTAGAGCCTTTGTTTTAGTTATTTTTTAACTAGCTGCGCCCTGCGACTTTGCTCGCGTTTAATCCTGGTTGTAAACCTTCCTCTTAAATCACTTTAGCTATTGATGAAAACTGCAATAAAATCTGTTGCGTAGTTTAAAAGTTTTTTTTTTTTAATATAGAACTGGGCAGAACTTGACCACTGTCTCACCTGATGTTAAGTGATGATGCGGTCGATGATGGAGCGCGCTTACCCAAAATATACCTATTCACTCAACAAGCGACTTTGCGGCGATGCGCGAGACTGAAGTCTCTTGCTTACAAGTAGATCATCACCAATGAGCTTCTTGGCTTCCAGTGTCTCCAGCTGGTATTTGGCAGAACCATCCCAAAGGTGAGAACAGTACTCCATGCACGATCGGACTTGTGCTTGGTAAAGATTGAGCAACTGTCCCGGTGTGAAGTCTCACCTTTGCCATAATGCCAAGCTTTTTTTGAGGCTAGCTGGGCTTTAGACTCAGATCTAAGCGTAGGTACAGACAACGAAGACGCCTTTGCTTGATAATATGTAATGATGTATTAAATATGCATTGAAAGTAGAATAAAGAAAAAATCAATGATAAAAGCAAGCTGTGTGCAAATGCTTTAATTTTGTTTACCAGGTGAGTATAAAGTAGTTTAAGATGTAATTGTATATTTATTTGTGTAAATTGTTAAACACAATCCAAAATTTCATCGTGAAGTGTGAAACACTTCAAAGAAACATAATATTTGTATATTTATTTGTTGTTCACATGCCTTATCCTGTTGGATTTTAATAATTGAGTATTGTTAACCGACTTCACAAAAAGGAGGAGGTTCTCAATTCGTCGGAATCTTTTTTATTTTATTTATTTTTTTGTTTCAAAGGGTTGGTTCCCTTCCTTCCCATGTGGTCCCATTTAAATTTTAACGAAATCGGCCGAGCCATTTTTAATATATCAACATATGTATTACGAAGAATTTATTTATCTCGATAACATACTACAACATGAGTAAAGAAGGAAACTACTACTGCCTACTGGCACAGATTATATAACAGTTACTACGTCTACTGGCTACTTTGACTAGCGCAACGTTTGAAGTCGTTTCTTTTAGTTTTTTAAACGATCTTAAATTATTTTAACTGTAGAAACATTGAATATATGAGTCTTTAGTCTAAAGAAGCTTGAGTCTACATTCTTTAATCTTCTTCTAGTAATTTCTATCGTCTAACGTCCTTCCTACATAGATCTAGAACCAACGGCCGCATTTTCACTTCGAGGTTAATTATTATGATCAAAAACATTGTCCTCTTTTTGTGCAGTGGGGTAGTAAAAAGCCGAATTGATGACGGTATGAACTCTACTCGAGTACAAAAACTACATCCACCCTCCATGTCGGCTTGAACATGAGAATGAATTAAAACAAAAGCCCCTTTGTACTTGAAGTTAAGTTCGTGTACCATTGTTGGATATTTCAATTATTTTTATGGTAATTTTCATCTCGTGCAACAAAGCCTAGCATGGGGTCTATGTGTTGAGGTTCTTTATTCGCCTTGATTTGGCGTTGTATATTTGAACAGAGGTGAAATTGCCTTGCAAATATCAATACAAATAACCCCACAGCTTTGCCCGCTTTTACATGTTTGCCAAGTATTAATAAAGGTAAAGAAAAATCTGTCAAATGTCATACAAATCTGTTTGGCCGTGTTTGTGTAAAATATCCTTTCATCCATCTATACAAACCATGGTCTTCATGGTTAAACAGCTGGACCAATTTGGCTGAAATTTTGCTCAGTCATAGCCTGGTCATAGCTAATATGGTAGGATAGGACATAGGATAGCAGCTCGTTTCTTGGTAGTTGTTCTTTTATAGAGACAACTACAACTGTGTTTTTAAAGAGTTTTCCTTCGTTTTTAAAATAAATAAATAGACTTGAAAGACACAAACAAAAAAAAAAGCCGAAGTTGAATACCGAGTAAGTACCAAAGCTACCTTAGCTAGCAAAAGTTGAATACCGAGTAAGTACCAAAGCTACCTTAGCTAGCAAAAGTTGAATACCGAGTAAGTACCAAATCTACCTTAGCTACCAAAAGTTGAAAACCGAGTAAGTACCAAAGCTACCTTAGCTACCAAAAGTTGAATACCGAGTAAGTACCAAAGCTACCTTAGCTACCAAAAGTTGAAAACCGAGTAAGTACCAAAGCTACCTTAGCTACCAAAAGTTGAATACCGAGTAAGTACCAAAGCTACCTTAGCTACCAAAAGTTGAATACCCAGTAAGTACCAAAGCTACCTTAGCTACCAAAAGTTGAATACCCAGTAAGTACCAAAGCTACCTTAGCTACCAAAAGTTGAAAACCGAGTAAGTACCAAAGCTACCTTAGCTACCAAAAGTTGAATACCGAGTAAGTACCAAAGCTACCTTAGCTACCAAAAGTTGAATACCCAGTAAGTACCAAAGCTACCTTAGCTACCAAAAGTTGAATACCCAGTAAGTACCAAAGCTACCTTAGCTACCAAAAGTTGAAAACCGAGTAAGTTCCAAAGCTACCTTAGCTACCAAAAGTTGAAAACCGAGTAAGGACCAAAGCTACCTTAGCTACCAAAAGGACAGTTTCTCAACACACTTATTCAACGTTGATTCAGTATATCTAAAAGTATTCTTCAGTTTTATTGACAGCTGTTAAGGTGCCACACAAAATCGCTCACGCTCACTGCATTATGAGGTCTAACAAGCCACATGCGTAACTTGCCGCTGGTGCGGCAGTCATAATCGCGTGCTTTCACTCTGTGCGGGGGGCGACTATTTAAACATTTCTATGAGTACAACAGAGACAAATATATAAAATTGCTTCTCTTACGAAGCCTAGCATAATGGCGTAGACAATATTATATGAGATAGATTAGGTCCCATACGCACTGGATAGAAATTAATCACGTTCAGTGCGAAGTGAGGTCTGAACTGCCTCAAAAATTGTAGGCCTCATAACCGCACGGAGTGAGGCGCGGGCGGCGCGGGCGCCGCGCATTTTAGCGTAGTGACGTGATAAGTTTCGATACGGACGCACGCTGCTAGCCGGTGCGCTCGCATTTTTACGAAATATACACACACATACTTTTTCTCACGCATCTACACACATACTCAAACACATAGGTACTTACGGACCATACAAGTAAGTACATACACACGCATACATACTACACATTAACACTTACTTTATAACTAAAAATGGCATTTGTAGACACTTAACGCACGTGTTAATTTCAGGATTTCCTAGTGGCAGATGTGCTGAACATTCGCTTCAAAAAGGTGGTCAACGAAAGCGCTGCATAGGTTGCTACGACCAATTAAGACTAACACTGAATAGCACTCAGGCTGCAAAAAAAACTAAAAAAATTGTAACTTTTTGTGTTCAGTGTGACAAATCCTACTGCTTGCCCTGTTTTAATAAAAAACACTTTAATTAAAAACAAATATTATAATTTTATAGTGACTGCAATTTTGTTTTATTCCCATCCCTAGTCGAGACACAAATTAAACTTTCTTTCAGTGCGAAATGAGGCAGAACAGATGTCATATATATTTTTTTAATTTATTCAATACCGAAATGTCATAACTGCGGGCGAAGCTTAGTTTAAGTTAAACATCTATTTAAGTTTATAATGGTAAAGTTTCAAGCCAATATTGTCTCTTCTGAGCTATATTTAAGGTATTTTTTAGAAACAATATTTTGTGAGGCCGAAAAGGTCTCATACGCACTGCAAAGAAGTTCAATCTTGACTCGAAAAGACCTCATACGCACTGGCTGAAAGTCTACGAAAAATAGTTTCGCAGTGAGCGTGTTAAATCTTTTGTTAAAAATGGGCTGCTACCTTTTTTTACTGTCATTTTCATTGATATTCTGTAGTTTTTACTTCATTTCTCGCGTCCAGTAAGACATGCATGGCATTTTCTAAATCGTTATACTTTATCACCTGCATCTTACATCCTAAAAAAAATAGCAGGACCAAAACTTTCACGCCCGCCGAACTCAAGGGTAGGTAAGTAGGTACATCCATCCAGACTAACATTATAAAACTTTATACTTTTTAGCATGATGTTGAACAAGGCTACTAAATACTTGGTTTAGGTACGTGAACGAAGTCGCGGGTATCGGCTAGTAGTTCCTATAATAAGATCTTTTAAAAAACTAAAAAGAACCGACTTCAATGCCGCGCTATTAATTTTCAGTACAAATTTTGAGGTGTGTATCTCCATATCTCTGGAGATACTTATCAGACCTCGATAAAATTACCATGGTACCACACTTGGGATATTTCCTTTCCAACAAAAAAATAATAATCAAAATCGGTCCATAAACGACGAAGTGATCCGCGAACAAACATAAAAAAAAACATATAGACGGTCGAATTGAGAAACCTCCTCCTTATTTAGAAGTCGGTTAAAAAAGTACTCATCTACATACATACTTAAGGTTAGGTACACCACCCACTACCTTTTATCTTGTTCGTAGTCAGATTATATAGCCACATGTGCAGGTAAGCACTTAATTCAGTGTCCCCTACACCGGAAGCCCGGGCTCTACCGTAAGCGCTTTCACTGACGCGAGGGTAGAGTCAAATAGACGGCATTAAGGCAACTTCATACAGAACTACCGTTAGCGAGATAGAATTACACAATTTAATTCCTTCTTCCCTCTTTTACATCGGACAACAAGGCAAACTAACAAACGGCATCCATACTGATACATGGTGGATATTCCAGCAATCCAAAATAAACTTTAAGGTTCGACTTTCATCATCATCTGATTTGCAAAAGAATGGAACACATTGCTGGCTGACTTGTTTCCGAGTAGATACAACTTGGGTCCCTTCAAGTCGAGAGTGTACAGGTATCATCTAGGCAAGCGTGCTACACTCTCGATCACATCGTCACTTTGCACCAGGTGAGAAAGTGGTCAAATACTTGCCTATCTGCAATTTAAAAAAAGCGGCTTTTTTGATTTATCAGTACTCTGTCAGTTCGAAGTTTGAATTTAGAACCTGTCCAGAAAAGGAATGGTATATTATTACCTCAGTCTGCGATTTCCAATATATTTTTCAATCTACAGCCAAGAGCGAGGGTGTTTATGTCGCGAGTGAATGTGTATTTTTCATGCATCCTTCCTTTACGTCGGCAGATTTAACCAAACTTGGATATGAGTTACTCTAAAAAGTAAATCATTGGAAACGTCAAAAGTGTATGGTTATACTTTGAACTGAAACTGAAAGACGAAAAGACCTTGAGTAACCTTATCCAAATTTGGTAAAATCCGCACAAAGTGTAATACTAACACGTAATTAAGCATCTTATAATTTAATGAATAGATACAAACCAACCGGTTACCAATAATCCGTAAATAAAAGCGCAGGTAAGTACAACTGCATCCGACTTACGTGAGTTAAAAAGTTATATAAGTAGTTGATAAACTGTTCAAATCATTATGTAATAGATATAAAAAGGCCTCATTTAACTAAGTCCATCGTAAACGTACCTTAATACACTAGAGAGAATTAAGTCAGTAACTCCGCCGAGCCGGAACTGTGATAACTTGATAAGCCGACGCGAGTGACGTCACATCCCGCCCTTTTATAATATACGTGATCATATACAGTGAAAGTGTGCATACTGGCTTATGTGACGTCATAAGTGTGTGGTCAATAAAGTACTTTGTTTTTTAACTGTCTGCGCAAAGAGGAGGAGGTACTGAATTCGCACGTAGTTTTTAAAATGTTTGTTACCTCAGTACTCCGTCATTTATGAACCGATTTGGATTTTTTTTAGCTTCCGGTTCGATCCCATTGTAAATTCATAGAGATCTGATAAGTATCTACTATCTAGAGAGATATGGAGATAAACTAACTTACTATTACTATCTACTGAAAACGTCTAGCGTGGCATTTGAATTCGGTTTTGTCATTTTGTAAACGATCTTAAATTAGGTACTTTATTTCTGATAGGCTATCGTTTGACCACTGTTTCGCCTGTGGTAAGATGATTGAGACGATGATTTCCTTTTTCCGTTTGAAGTATGGAACTCTAAAAATAATCAAAAACCTTTAAAACGATGTAAATTGAACAATGTTTACTTTCGCCTTGTTAAATTACACACCGCTGTGGTCTGATCGGTTACATCGATAAAACGTATCTGATCCATGGAGCCTTAAGGTCGTAGCCCACTTACACGACCCCGCTCCAACACCGCTCCCGCACAACACCGCCTTAAACGGAGGAAACTACTAGATGTCCACGCGCGGACAGCTAGCAGGCCACCAGCTGTCCACGCGCTTACAGCCGTCAGTCTACTAGCTGCTGTCTCCGCACCTTCCGGCCCTTCCGCACACTGACAAGCTAGAACAGGCTTCGAGCAGTTACCAATGGAGATGTTAACGCAAGGCGTACCCCTCTGCTGGCCATATGGCCTTATTAGCGTGCGTAACTACGCTGTATTTTTAATACTGTCTGCGTGTTTCAAGCTAGTTTGCGGAATCGTTAAAGTGAGTGATATGTGTGTGCAAGGCGTGCTTACCTACCTCGTCACCCGTAAGTATCGGCAGAAAAAAATGTTTGCGGATTACAACGTTAACATCTCCATTGTTAAATGCTCGAAGAGAACAGGGTGCGCGTGTACGGTACGCCACGCGGGCCGCTCGCTTGAAGCGCGCAGTAAGCATGTGGTAAGCCAGACGTCAACTATCAAGTACGATGGCGGTAAGCTCGGCTACAGCGAGCTGTCTGCTAATTTGTGTTGGCAATGTAAAGTCTGTCTACAGATGATGTCCTAAGGCTCACATTTTAATGAACATTATTTTGCCGGGCGGGTGCGGTGTTGTATAAGTCGGCTACAGCGAGCTGTCTGCTAAATTGTGTTGGCAATGTAAAGTCTGTCTACAGATGATGTCCTAAGGCTCACATTTTAATGAACATTATTTTGCCGGGCGGGTGCGGTGTTGTATAAGTCGGCTACAACCTTTTCCCATGCTATACCAGCGCACTCACAATTAACCTGCTAGTTGCGACCTGCCACCGACCTCAGACCTCCGACCCCCCGGTTACCATAGCAACGATCACTAACAACATCGAACACATTCACTGGACAACCATGGTGATAGAAACTCTATAGTGTACGATGATATTGTAACCGTTCATTTTTGTTATACGTGACTTTAATGGGGTCTAAGTTCTTTTATTTTATTTTCTTGTTTATTTTTAATGAGTGACTCTTGGTGAAGTTATTTTTAACTGTTTGCTACAAAAAGGTATTTTGTTCAACTGTTCATGTTTTTTCTCTGACAAAGTAGTGGAGTAGTGATGTGGTGTTTTTGTGAACATGGCAGTTTTGGAAAATTGGACTCAAACGTTTGATTCAAGGTAAAACGTTATTGTTCAAGTAAGAAATAAAATAGTTGCTAGGTAGAGTGTAATGTTCTATACTACTAAGTTTTACTGAGTTTCAATTGTTTTGCATTTTTAACCGACTTCAAAAAAAGGAGGAGGCTTCTCAATTCGACCGTATATATATATATATATATATATATTTTATGTTTGTTCGCGGATAACTTCGTCGTTTATGAACCGATTTTGGTTATTCTTTTTTTGTTGGAAAGGAGATATCTCAAGTGTGGTACCATGGTAATTTTATTGAGGTCTGATAAGTATCTCCAGAGATATTGAGATAAACACCTCAAAATTGGTACTGAAAAATAATAGCGCGGCATTGAAGTCGGTTCTTTTTTAGTTTTTAAATGATATTATATTGGAATTACTTTCTATCCTATCGATAACCGTTGAAAGAAAATATACCATTACATTAAAAGTGATGCCGTTCTCAATAGATAGCATAAGCACTATCTATTATCTATCTATAGAAGACCAATGAGGCACTTTGTGACTTAGTACTAACTTTCAGTCTTGTTTACACAGCGTAACTGTCGATTCGTTTTTGTCTTCTCCATCACACGAGCGCCCTGAAAATTATAGACTAGAAATATTTGGTGACACCTTTCAAAGAATCAAGAATCAAAGCATTTATTCAGTATGTAGGCAGTATTAATATACGCACATATACACGTCAAAATCATAAATCATAACCAATTATCAAGTAAACAAGCAAAAGCAGAATTTAACGCTTTGAATTAGAAAAAAAAAGTAATGAACCATTCAGCTGTCATCCAATCGTTTACGTCAAAATATTTAAAAAAAATTTAAGTACGTTAAAACCATGTATGGTACATGTAACTGTGTGTTTCAGTACATCAGACAATTTTTATATAAAAAAAAATAAAAAAGTGAAATAGTGAAACACAACTTAGAGAAACGCATACCGATCACAGGACATATCATGATCCGAATGGAACTGATAGTCCGTCTGTCAGCTAGCTTTAACTAACAACAATGCGCTGAAATATTTACTTTTCTCGTAGTCCAATGCGCAATTATAATAATACGTGTTTCATGTTTAATAACTACTAGCTTATTCCCGCGACTTCGTTCACATAAATCAAGAATGTTATCACTGTAGAGCTCTGTCAATCAATATTTGTGTGATCTGAGTTATTTAAGTTATGTGTAAAAATAATGATTTTATTTTTACAAAGAGAAGAATATTTTTATCCTCATGTTATAAAGTATCGCGTTGTTAAATTTCAGTAGGATCGAATCGTCCGTTTAGGATTTCAGTAGGATCGAATCGTCCATTTAGGATTTCAGTAGGATCGAATCGTCCGTTTAGGATTTCAGTAGGATCGAATCGTCCGTTTAGGCGTCATTAGGTAACACACAGACAGAGTGACAGAGCTACAAACGTTTTTATAATATTATTCTGGAAGCATAGCACATTGAATAAGCTGTTGGTAAATAAACAAATTCGAAAGTCTTCTAGAGTGTCTGGTCAAATTAAAAGAAACCACACAAGTTGAATTATAATATAGATTACTGTTACTTTTGAATATGAGATCTGATTAATCTTGTTTCTCAATTTTTAGACATCGAATAAAAATAAAAGATCACATAAATAAATCGGAATGAGACCGTAAACGTATTTACAAACGGACCAGAAATAGAAACTCGATCGGACAGCCGAGTAATCAAATATGAATCGAAATCGTTCACGGTCACCTGTTCCGATTATGGACACTATTGCATTCTATTCGGTTGTTGGAGATGTTTTGACGTTCCTTTTATGGTGGTACACAGAGCAGTTATTTTATTTGATTAAGGTTTGATTAGATTGGTATCAGACGTCACTTTGGAGAATTCTACCACAAATAATCTTATCTGTTTCGCTTTATTCCGCTCACTGAAAATAAGTGCCTCGCACACTATGCGTAAAGGCAACGGCAACAGCCTTATGTCAAATTCCGCTGGAGCATAGATAAACAATAGGGAATATGCATGAAGCTCAGATTTATTGGAAATATTTTTTTTTTTCGATTCTTTGTTGTCCTGGAGTTATATGTAAATTTTTTTTTTTTTTATACCATTTTATTTGCTTAAAATAATAAATTAAAAATGCAATTTAAGCGAGGGAAATTAAAAAAAAATTTGCCGCGTATTATTGTGCAAAAATGTATATTACTAACCATTTAATATAGATAAAAATGAGTACGAGATTAGAGAAACTGTATATTTTAATAAAAACATGCCATTGGCTAAATACAATAATCGCGCGGAGTCTTAAAGAAAAAAAAGCTAGTTTGCTTCAAGCGGCGTGTGTCTGACGTAAGTGCGTGACGTCACAATGCATTACCAAAGAGCCCGGGAAATGATGGCGTTTAAACTGCTCAAATTTATTTGTATATTTAAATGTTTATTTAAAAAATAATTAGACTAATTCCAGCAGTATTTTATTTTTTTATTATGTTATATGGATGTAATGAGTGAAATAAAAATATTAAAAAAAAACATGCATATTCCCTATTCTATGGTTGGAGAGAGACGTAATCGCGTGGACGACCGACACAAGCACGACTTATGGGATATTTACACGGGTCGATTTTCGTCTTGCGGCGAGTCGCTTCACAAACTGATCGTTTACACGGTCGATTTTAGTCACCAGTTGCATGCGGCCGGTCGCCGCGCGGCCAAAGTCGGATCGGATGCTACCCAACTTTGGGGCTTGCGGCCTTAGTCACTTGCGACTTAGCCGAATTGCCATTTAGATGGTCGATGGTCGGTTTTGGTCAACGTCGATGGCCGCGATCGCCGCGCGGCAAAAATCGTGCGGCTTTAGTCACCCGTGTAAACCCTCTATTAGGCGAGTTGACCGCGCGCCGTTTGAGGTTGTGATCTTGTCGCGAGACGAGACGATTACGTTACGTTATAATGTGCGCCAACCTTAAACTTAATACTTTATCAGTAAATGAATGCTACGGCATGTCATGTTAACGCAGACGTAATTTAGTCAACTTGATTAATACGTTACATTTCATAATTTATCGACACAAGACAATGTTTGAATGTCAATTAAGTACCAGACCTGGCTGTGTTTTATTAGGTCAGACAATTGATATTCAGAGAGTGTGGAGTCTAAGCTCGTAATGTCAAATTCCATAGGTACATATCTCGTTGTTTAAAGTCGTTTGTGCATTCTGTCTATGTAAGTGTGTGATGACATTTTTAGACATTTACTACAACTATTTATTATGATTATTTATTTATTTACAATTATGGAACGTACTCACGGTTGTAAATTTTAAACTTTCGCGATTTACACACATAATTATATTGTAATACGGGAACTTATCGCGCTATAAACATTATTTCATTTACCTCGACGTTTTGATCAATTTGCATTGACCGTGGTCACGAGAAGACTGAAGCTGTGGGTATCAGCATTGTTATGATTGAGAGTAGTTTGAAACTACCCTCATTTGATCTTGATCGGAGTTGCCATTGCGACACACAATACTGACGACATCGGCAGATTTTCGTTGATTTAAACTTCGACCGGAACACTTGCTAATCACTGGGTTCCAAGTTGTGGCCAACCTAAAACCATCCTCCCAGTTGGAATTCGGATGTTTTTTTATTTCAAACGAAAACCATTGGCAATTGTTTTCCAAAAAAGGAAGAGATTCTCAATTCGACTGTATTTACTTATAATAATAATAATATAATAAATAAATATAATATTTGTTACCTCAGAACTCCGTCTTTTATTAACCAATTCGTAAAATTATATTTTTGGTTTGAGAGAGTATTGTTTCCGTTTGGATTCATAGTAATTTCATCGTGATCTGATGATTATTTTCTATATAGATATAGGAAATAAAACAACACAAACTTGATACTGGAAATGACTAGCGTGGCATTCGAAATCGTATTTTTTAACCGACTTCCAAAAAAGGAGGTCACTCAATTCGACCGTATATATATACATAAATATATATATATATATATATATATTTATTTATTATGTTTGTTCGCGGATAACTTCGTCGTTTATGAATCGATTTTAATGATTCTTTTTTTGTTGGAAAGGAGATATCCCCACGGTGGTACCATATTAATTTCATCGAGACCTGAATTGTATCTCCAGAGATATGGAGATAAACACATCAAACTTGGTAGTAAAAATAAATAGCCCGGCATTTGAAGTCGGTTATTTTAGTTTTTTCAACGATCTTATTTATTCGTTGTATGGTAAACGATCTTAAATTATGATTTGTTTGAGATCCCCTGTTGTACTGTGTAGACAAACTACCTTATTTCAATTCAATTCTTTATCGACATAAAACGTAACATAAAATTTACAAAAAATTAAATTCGTTACATTATCATCATCATCATCATCATCATCAGCCGGTATCAGTCGACTGCTGGACATAGGCCTCTCCCAAGACACGCTTTATCCGTTCACGTTTCAAGTCACATTAATTATTATTACACATTTACATCTCAGTGCATAATATACAATGTTTGCGACTTCTCAAATATTGCCTCTTATACAATAATTAGTGATATGTTTACACAGCGAGCCTTGAACAATGACCTTATTTATAAGAACGACAAAGGTGCAGTAAGGTCCATCAAGGCTGACCAAATACTGGTTCTTTTTAACAAACGAGGTTATCATAACACTCTAATTTGATCGTTTTGTTTGTGAGCTTTGGGCGGTCTTTTTGTTAAGGGCCTCTTACAAGGTTCCGTTGAGGTTTCATTGAACAAAACATCGGGTATCGTTTTCTGAATTATTCGCGAGAAAAGATTGATCTTTTGAAAATGCAGTTCCAGAGATTTATAACTGTTAAATATAATTTTAAATCGTTTACAAAATGAAAAAAAAACCGACGGAAAAAACATGTCGTTTATTTTTTTATTTTTTATATATGTTCACCGATTACTCGAAGATGCCTGTACCGATTTGGAAAATTCTTTTTTTGTTTCAAAGGGTACCTTTCCATTTAAATGTTAACGAAATCGGTTGAGCCGTTTTTAACTTATCAGCATTTATATTACGACGCATTTATATACCTTTTGACGACATGCTACTAACTACTGGCATAGATTATGTAATAGTTACACCTTCTTTTGACTAGCGCGACGTTTGAAGTCGGTTCTTTGAGTTTTTTAAACGATCTTAAATTATCAGTAGTAAGTTTGAGGTGTTTATCTCCATATCTCTGGAGGTACTTATCAGATCAGATCATTCAAATCGGTTCACAATTGATGTCAAAATCCCATACCATACAAACAAAAAAAACAGATTCATTGAGAACCTCCTCCTTTTTGGAAATCGGTTGAAAATAGGTCTCGTCAAGTTCTGATTACTCAGTTCGTATTACTAAACGCTAAAACATGTGCTTATATCGTTACTATCATCCCTGTTTTTAGTTTTTGGTAGAAGCATAATATATCGATGTTCCGCCTGACTTGCTACCAAAAAATAGCTTACCACCACCAAGGAGAACATGTGCCGCCATAACCTTACGGTGTTCCAGTAGCACACAGCCCTCGAGAGTCAGAGTATTCCTATTCTCGGCCTAGCGTGTTTACCATCTTCAACCGCATCATCACTTACCAACAGGTGAGATAGTGGTTGAACGCTAGCCTATAAGATATTAAATAATATCGTTTAAAAACTAAAAAAGAACCGATTTCAATGCCGCATTGTTCATTTTCAGTACCAATTTTGAGATGTTTATCTCAATATCTCTGGAGATACTTATCAGACCTCGATAAATTTAAATTATTTACCATGGTACCACACTTGGGATATCTCCTTTCGAACAAAAAAAGAATAATCAAAATCGGTGCATAAACGACGAAGTTATCCGCGAACAAACAAAAAAAATAAATAAAAAAAACGGTCGAATTGAGAAACCTCCTCCTTTTTTTGAAGTCGGTTAAAAACAAAATCTATACCTATCGTGTTCACCGTCTTCGACCACATCATCGCTTACCACAAGGCGAGATAGTGGTGAAACGCTAACCTAAAAGATATCATTGTCCCTACCAGAATGTTTCTCAAAGTCATAGAGTATAGAACCTGGTCTGTCAGGTCCTGCTCATTATAAAGCGGCGTCGGACCACAAAGACAAGTCAGCGTCTTTGGTCTCATTAACTGCATCGTGCTGTGCTAATTATCAAACAATACCTGACTGTACCGAGGTCATGGGAAAATGTGCTCTTGGATTTACTTGGGAGTGCGCCCAATCAGTTAAATGTTCTATTATAAACTTACATACATAATTATTAATTGTATACCTTGATAAAGGTAGGGTGCAATGTGAAATTCAAGGTGATATTCGTAAGGTGATCCGATGGTATTTGTGTTTTTGTAGACAGGCAATCATTTGCCGATAATTTTGTCTGATGGAAATTGAAAATGCGAAAAGATATCCCATGTCACAGAATAATGAATAGTAAAGTACCCAAGTCCAGTGCTTACACAATAAATATTTCGGGTAATAAATATTACTATAAGTACACACATCAACACTGTCTAGGGATATTCTGATATTCTACGTAGGGATATTCTTGTATCAACAATACCTACTTATATAATCAAATACTTATTCTGCATAGTTAATCCAAAACTTGCTTAGATCAACAAAAACTGAATACAAAATATAGGTATCGCAAAAACTCAATAAGTTTTTACTATAGCCATAATTAAATCAGTACTACAATGATCTTTATACTTATACATGCAAAAAAATTAAAAGCATAGGTACATACTTATTAATATACCTATATCACAGCCTATATGTAGACCTACTGCTTACATTATTTATTTATTAATATACCTATATCACAGCCTATATGTAGACCTACTGCTTACATTATTAATATACCTATATCACGGCCTATATGTAGACCTATTGCTTACATTATTAATATACCTATATCACAGCCTATATGTAGACCTACTGCTTACATTATTAATATACCTATATCACAGACTATATGTACACCTACTGCTTACATTATTAATATACCTATATCACAGCATATATGTGGACCTACTGCTTACATTATTTATTTATTTTTATTATTTTTAATTTTATAGGCTAGCGTTTGACCACTATCTCACATGTTGGTAAGTGACGATGCAGTTAAAGATAGTAAGTCTACTCACTATCTAGTGTCCGCCTGGCCAGCTACCACCCTAAAGTTAGAAAATCTGTCGCCAAAACATCTAATGTATTCCGGCAGCTATCCTTAAGAGCCAGTTCCCATTCTAGGCCTAGCGTGCTTACCATCTTCGACCGCATCATCACTTACCAACAGGTGAGATAGCGGTCAAACGCTAGCCTATAAGATATAAAAAATTAAAGTGAAATAACAGGGCATGTGAGACTCGACATCTTTATGTCTTAAGGTAAAAGGCGCAGTGCAGTGACATGCAAAATTCTGGCAGTTCAGAATTTTGCATGCCGCTGTATCTGTTATAGGTAGATGTCATCGCTTAACATCAGGCGAGCGTCGTGCTTGTCCTGTTACCTTATACCATACAAAAAAAGTGTATAATGCAGTTACGGTTTTAAATTGATTTATTCATGTTGATGTTTTTAATATTGAACACATTAAAAAACATGAAAATGAAAAGAATGAAAAAGTTTGTGAAACCTAAATAATAATGTAACAATTTTTTTTATAGTTACCTACTTAATAAAACTTACTACGGACAGACTAGCAGGCATATTTGACTGCAGGCATAAATGAATGAAAATAGTACTATTAACTATTAAATATGCTGTGCTGAATGTTTCCATATCTTGACATGTTGAGTACCTACATCATATATTTGCATCACTGGACATGCACGCAGCAAACATGAAAAGAGTATAAAACAACATTAGGTTGTCCGTGGCCATGCATCTCACATCATCATTATGTACACCCATCTATTCGTGTATTAGCTTTGTTTTTGCCGCCGCCGCCATCTTGGATTATCATAGACAATCCAAAGCCTTCCGCGTGCCGCCCATCGGAATTTTAATGAGGTTTTTTTAACTCTCACATTGTCACGATTTGACATTTATCGAAGTAATGTCTTCGATAAATGTTCAATGCTTCTGGAAAATGCGATGATGTTGTGTTGTCACCATACCGTGTGTTGTCGCGGACGCTTCACGCAGTTTTTATGTGTTCATGGGATAGTCGGATTGACAGGTTAATCATAGATACTGTATAGATATGCGACGCGGACGCCACGCTTGATAGAACGGGGAAGTGGTTGAGGCATCATCTTAACACATTGCCACTTTTTTACTTCATACAATTTATGAACCCGTGCAGTTTACAGGGATAGATAAGACCGCTTATTGACAATAAAATAAATTAACTAATTGTGAGTTTAACTTCTTGATGTTGTTATCGATATACTTACTTTTAATTTAATTTACCAAATTTAATAAGATTGTGCGTCCCAGTTATAATAAACAGCTAATGCTATCCTTATTATGTTATAACTCATATATTTTATAACTTTAAAAAAGATATGATTTGAATTTCTTACAAGATCGATTGAAAAACTAAAAGAACCGACTTCAAATGCCGCGCTATTAATTTTCAGTACCAAGTTTGAGGTGTTTATCTCCATATCTCTGGTGATACTTATCAGATCTCGATGAAATTACAACGGTACTATCCTTGGGATATCTCATTTAAAACAAAAAAAGAAACCTCAAAATCGGTTAATAAACGAAGAAGTTATCCGCGAACACACATTAAAAAAAAACCTATATACGATCGAATAAAAAAACGTAATTTTTTGAAGTCGGTTAAAAATATGATACCTATAATAAGCCACCTACTAAAATTGCTTGGCCAGTCTTTACTTCTTCTATCTATGCCTCCTATCCTTGACAATGCTGACGTCAGTTATCTAGATCTGACTGAAGAGCAATTAAACAAGGTTGATTTGCGCGAAGGTTGCGCATTCAAAATCTCTGTATCAAATGAAACGCGTTTATTCAGCTACAAACTAAAAACGTATCTAAAAATTAAACCTAGTACCATAATTAAACAAAATATCACAAATAATAAATTTGGCTTCCGCAAAAATGACCATATTACTCATATTCGCAAGAAACTCAAGTGGGTTCCTACGTCTTCGCCGGAATACTCAAATTCTTTCTTTGTTTACAATGTCTTTTTTATTCCCTTTTTCTCCCGCCATCTAAAGGAACGATTTGATTTGCTACATTTTTCCACTCAACACAATTCGAAGTTATCATAAAACCTGACTGTAACCATACCACCACATGTGAGTTCCTTTTATTGCAAATCTTCTACAGTTGTAGCAACTCGTCTTTGGACCCAGCTTCTAGTTGATTATTGTTGATCCATTCCAGTCCTGTTGATCCAGTTGTTATTCGGATGTCTACTTCCTTGTATGTGTTCAAAAGTAATGCTGAAAATGTTTAACTGTCTGTTAATAAGTTGGTCTGTATGATGATATGTATTTGCCATAATATATGCCTATCCATCCACAGTTGCCTGGAAGAGTTCGCTGATCAGCGATAAAGCCAACGATTGTACTATAAAACTTAATCACTATTGTCCAAGTTTAAAATGTATGTTATCTATCTAAAACAATACTTAAATATTATGTATATGTAGGTATCGTAATAACTAACTGAGCCCCGTGGCTTAACCCGCGTTAAAAAGTATCCGATGTTCAATTCTAGACATACAGATCTAGATACAATATCTATATGCAAAATGTCAGGCAATGTTGGTCTAACCGAAGAGGTAACCAGCACCCCTAGACAAAATCCAATGTCTATTCTCAGTCACGCTAACGCAAGTTCAAAATGTATGGGAATGACATTTATTTTTCCTCAACCTAAAGTTGTAATTTCCAAACATTTTGTACAGCGTGAATGTACACAGAAATTAGATTTTGTGTAGGGGCCCTGGCCAGTTTCAATGCGAGTAAGACCCAAGCGTGTCAGGTCAAACTGACTCCTACTTTACAAAATGTATCCGTGCCGATATTTAACCACCTTGAGCTTCTTGGTATCTCTTTAACTCCAACGCTGAATTTCGTGTCTTATATTGAATCAAAAGGACAAGTTGATTCCAAAAAGCTTCGTGTTTCTGCTGTTAGGTGTGTATCGAATAATTTAAAATGTGTCATACAATAGAATTACAACTCGTTATTTATAACTATCGTCGTACTGTCCGTCAATATAATATAGAATGCGTGAGTTTAAGGAAACTTCGCATCAGTTAGTGACGCCGAGTCCAGTTGGCCGGTCGTGTGTAGTACGATAGCATGAAGACCATGGACTATACATCCTCGGTGTTCCTGTACATCGGGCTGGTGTTGTCGCTGCTGGGGCTGTTATACCAGGGCAGCCTGTTCCTAGTGGTGCCTTGCAGCAGGAAACGCGACCAGAAGGTCTTGACACAGATCTCCGCCGCGAGGATCCTGCGCGACTTCCACTCCTTCTTTATGAGCATGTACCTCAGCGAAAAAGAGATCCACGTGTTTGAGCCGAAGCAGCTTGACTCACTGCTACTCTGGGCGTTCATGTTTCTGATCGTGTTCGACTTCGCGCTTCTCTGCTGGTTGTACGCCTTCACGAAGGAGATGTACAAGAAGGTATCCGTGCTCTGCTACGAGTTCAACTTCGAGGCGACGCTGGCGGCGGTCTGGGCGCTCGCCTTCTTCGTCGGCTACTTCAACTTCCTGCTGTTTAAATTCGCCAACAATTTCACCGCTGTCTGGGGGTTCTACACCTGCACCGCCTACTTGTTGAACCTGATCAACGTGTTCTTCGTGTGCAGGATATGCTACCTCGCGTACTTCAGCCCGGAGAGGAAGGTAGGAGTGATGTACTCCTGCTTGGTGATGGTGTTGGTGGGGATAACGTCGAGCTCGCAGTCATTGGCGCTGTTCCTCACCACGCAGATGGGACACCACGATTTCAAAGACCCGCTCTCCGACCAGTTCGGTGTCATCAACGCGTATCAAATAGTCCCCATTACCGTTTTGTTCACCATTCTTACAGTCAACAATGCTAAAATCCTTCATATAAATTCGATCAGTCATTCCTGTGTTTAGGTTTTGCGTTCGGTGTCAATTCTTAAGGTTTACACGACATTAATCGTCAAGAACTGTTTCTATTCTTCACGACTCGGTCGGTAAATGACTGAATGAACCTTATTATACAATTCTATACCGTAACGGGTAATAGTGATACGGAAAAACATTATTTAAAACGAGACCACAGCGCGCTGAAACCACCGCCTGATGTAAGCGGTAGGTATTTAGGTCCAGTGATATATTGAAAAGTGGTATGATAGACATTTGGTAATGTGTGTTTGTGATAAAGCACTGAAACATGCCCATATACTTTTACTAAATATACTAAAAGAATAATAACTAATGTATATTTATCTGTTATTATTTTAGTATTATAAGTAGGTATAGGTAAAGATATTACGCCGTGAGCAAATAAAATCATAAGGAATTAGTACATACTGATTGTGTAACTAGTGTGGTATTGTACTTTTTAGGGTTCCGTACCCAAAGGGTAAAACGGGACCCTATTACTAAGACTCCGCTGTCCGTCTGTCACCAGGCTATAGCTCATTAACCGTGATAGTTAGACAGTTGAAATTTTCACAGGTGGTGTATTTTTGTTGCCGCTAGAACAACAAATACTAAAAACAAAATAAAGTTAAAAATTAAAGGGGGTCCCCATACAAAAAACGTGTTTTTTTTAACGCCATCTATCTAGTTAGTTTCAGCAAAATGACATAGATGGCGCTAGTAAACGAGCCCGTCTTTCTAGATCGCGACCAAACCATTCTTGGTAATATCAATTAAAATAAAAAAAATAAAATAAAAATGTTCATTATTCAGATTTACAATGGATATGGTACTGTTCTATATATATTCTAGCGATTAATTAATCAAATATATGAGGTTGAAACTCTGTTATGTTTCGTATTGTACGGAACCCTCCCTAAGTGTGCGAGACGCGATGCTGACTCGCACTTGGCCAGTTTTATTAGTTATTGACGATATTATTATGCTTTATATTTATAATGTACCTACATGTGATATTTTATATAATAAGTATATCTAAGTGTTGTCTGTAACCGTCGAATTCATTCGTACGAGGAAAATTATTGATTTGTATTATATTATTAATGTCGTCAATGTGGTTTATTTTATTTAACCTAAGTACTTAAATGTTTAGGATATTTCAAAGTTATCATATTGCGTCATAGACAGCAGTGGGGAACCTTGTGATCCATTATTGTCATAGGGACCCGCAACCACCGTATGGTGGTAAGACAAGACACTATCTAGTGTCCGCCTGGCTAGCTACCACCCTCAATTTTGAAAATCGGTCGCCAAACATCTAATGTGTTCTGGCAGCTATCCTTAAGAGCCAGTTCCCATTCCAGGCCAAACGTGCTACCATCCTCGACCGCATCATCACTTACCAACAGCTGAGATAGTGGTCAAACGCTTGCTTATATGATAATAAACTGGCCAAGTGCAATTTGTACTCGCACTAGTAGGGCTCCGTAACACAGTGGAGTATTTTTAAACTATCATATTTCGCTAGCGAAAAATTAAAGGTCGGACCATTTTTCATAGTGTTTCTATGAAAAACAAAGTTATATTTTCGGTACAAGGGGTATTAAATTTGCGAATGCGTTTGACGTTGATCCTCTATCAAAATAGCTCCCTGCCAAAATAACATAACGAGGTTTTAATCGAAGGAAGTAGCCGATCCCTAGATAGGCCACAGCTATCAGGATGCAATAAACGAGACGAGTGGAGGCAGTCGACGACATGTTGCAATTTGGCGGAAGGGCGCGGCGGCGGCGGACCGTGGACGATTCCTTATTGTTGCCCTGGGGGTGGACTCGCTGTTAAGCGGAGCGGATTATTTTAAAGACCGTAAGTTGCTTCTTATGCAATAGGTAGAAATCAAGCAGATGGCCCACAGGGCTCACTGTGTTACATATACCGCTGACCTGTGAAGATTCTTTCCCCCTTTTTAAAGAACTCCATAGTGTAGTTCGCCGGAAACACTGCAGAAGGAAGCTCATCCCACATTGAGCTCGTTTAAGGAAGACATTAAGCGCATAAACCATGTTGTGTGTGACGTCCATGACTCTTTTTTGGAAGTCGGTTAAAACAGATGCTCTTATATGTTTGTTTGCGAGTATACGATGAACCATAAAATATCATGATGACATTCGAAGCGGTACCTATAGGTACTATTTCGGTAATCAGCTATAGCACAAAGTATTATAGTTACTTAGTTGAACTGGTAACATAAAATGGCACAGTACTAGAGTTAGTAAATAGAGAAGTATCTTGTAAGAATCTTGTAAGCACACACAAAAAATTAACATACACACAATATGACATATATTTTAATCAATATATTAGTTAGTAGTTATTAATATATATAGTTTAGGTTCCAGGTGAACCATTTACTATGTTATAAAGCCTCATTGTACTCAATAAATTTATTATATTCCCGCTTTCGCTTCCTGACACAATCCGACCCGATCAACATTAAGTCAAGTATCGACAGCCGAACCTTCGCCACATGGTCACACACACATGGAACGATCAACGACGGCTGTAGCTTGGTTTCAACAGCTTCAGTCACGCTCGAACGGCTTAGGCAATAATCGGGTGACTTGTGCGTTCCGCACAGTATGCTGATGTACGTTATGTATTA
Organism: Cabera pusaria; assembly: GCA_954871355.1. Taxonomy (NCBI): domain Eukaryota; kingdom Metazoa; phylum Arthropoda; class Insecta; order Lepidoptera; family Geometridae; genus Cabera; species Cabera pusaria. Next base: position 24,781,622 of record OX940901.1, on the reverse strand, counting down.
TGTAGAGTTGTAGACCTATCTATGGCTTTCAGCATCTCCCGCGTTAATAAGTAGCTTATAACGCACAGCGAAGAAATGGAATTCTCTGCCAAAGCACAGAACAGATATTACGGTCAAAGTCTGTGTTTCCGAGGATCTTCAAATCGCTAGTGAACCTGTTCACTTCTTTTTCTAGGCGAGCGTGCTACATTGTCATTCACATAATCAGGTAAGATAGTGGCCAAACGCTAGCCGATCGTATTTTTTAAAATGTCAGATTTCACCTTGCTGAGCGTGAGCCTCTCCATGCAGAATAAGTAGTTTGACCGCGAAGCTGTAACAATGTAATTATACAAATTGACTTTTGCATATGATATTGGTGTTGATGTAACCATCGTACATCGCATTACAACTTCGGTTGGCAGATAGGGCTGTCCGTATCTCGATATGCTTAGTTAATATTAGAAGTAATGGTCGTTAGTAAGTAATTATAAGCAGGAATAGCCCAATGGATAAGGAGTCTGATTGGCGATCGAGAGGTCGTGAGTTCGATCCCCACCCATTGCACTATTGACGTGAACCCACTCCAGACACAAGCATATTTAGCTTAGTTGGAGGGGTAAACAAGTATACTAGTAATGTGCAACCCACATTGCTAGGAAGTTTTATAAAAAACAAAATCACGACCATGTAATGTACCCTGGTTTTACAAAACTTGTCCCTCGACATGATGTTCTATCCGGTAGATTTATGAGGATAGGATTGAGGAAAACGTGTGAATAAACGTGCAAGGATATGACATTGAATTAATTTAAACATTATCATATTAAATTGACTTACCTAATTAAATTAAATTTCAACAGGGACTTTACAGTTTTAAAGTTTAAAGCAACTTTACAATACAATACAAATTTCGATTAAATAAATAATTTCTTGCATTCCTATTATTATATTTATAGGTACTATATTTTATCCTTTATTGCATTCTTTTCATAAACCTTTTGAAGACTTCCTCGAACTTTTGCAATCCGCGATGCTCCAATCGGAAACTTTTGACATTTCAGTTCGAAAATCAGTGATTCTTATAAAGCTGAAAAGGTGTCCGCGACAGAATTGCTCACGAGTAACCAAAAAAATATATTGTCCGAGAATAGTTCACAACAATACGATCTTTACAATACACAGATGAATCAAGCACGTGTGAACCTCCCATCGCTTTCAAAATAAATAACTGTATTTAGAAATCGAAATGAAATACGGTCTACCTTCGCCGAGAGTGGTTGAAACCAAACGATCCTCGGCCGTGTGAGTTGTGAGTCCATAAAACCGATCGTGCGTGTCCATTGCAATCGATTATTCCTTGCCATGCAAATAAACAAAAACGTGTACATCGGGCAATTAATAATATTCCACAGTATTTATCGTAATTATCGAAAGTATCAATAATTTAATTTAATACGCACCGGCGGAGTGGAATTTTTCGAAGTTTCCTACGAGCTCAGAAAACCGACTTTTTTTTGGTTAAATTATGGCACCAAACTATTGGTGTATTTCGCCAATGTTGAAGTATTACAACTGTTCATGTTTTAACAATCTTATATTCTTATTATCAACCGACTTCCAAAACGAAGGAGGCTCTCAATACGTTTGTATGTTTTTGTTTTCTTTAGCGTTCCGTACCTCAAAAGGTAAAAAAGGAACCCTTGTAAAATCACTTTCTTGTCCGTCTGTCCATCTGTCTGTCTATCTGTCTGTTTGTCTGTCTGTCTGTCCGTCTGTCTGTCTGTCTGTCCGTGTGTCACCACCAATTTTCTGAGGAACGGGTGGACCTAGCAAGTTGAAATTTATACCAGATACTGAAGTCTATAGTCCCTATTAGGTGTATTAAAATCCAGGTTCTGAGTCAACACAATGAAAAGATATAGGCAAATTAAGATTTTCGCGAAAACTTGTAAGTTCCAAAATTTACCTTAATATTCTACTTTTTCTATTTTTGGAATTTTTCCTTTGCTTGTGTTGTAAGACCTCGCTTGTGACCAAAATTGACAGTTCTAGGTCAACCGAAAGTACTCTATAGGTTTTGGGTCGAAAACCTATAGGGTACTTCCCGTTGACCTAGAATCAAAAAAATTTGAGAACAGCACAATTATTGTGCTATAAGACCTTGCTTCTCCAATTTTTAAGTCAAGTCAAGTCTTTTTAAGTCAAGTCTTTTAATTATTAAAGGATAAAATCCAAAAAATAAAAAAGATGAAAATTAAAGGGTGTCCCCATACATACATAGTTTTAACCAGTTAAGATAGGCCTCTGAGTTATATGAGCGCTCATACAATTTTGATGTCTAGCTTAATTGGTACATACCAACGTTGGTACAGAAGCCTCGGTGGGCGAGTCCAACTCGACTTTGCCGGTTTTTTTTGTGTATGTTACGCTATTACTCCATCAATTGTGAACCGATTCGAATGATTCTTTTTGTAATCGCTAGGGTACGTTTCCGAGGTTGTCTCATTGTGATTTCATCAAGATCTGATAAGTATCTCCAGAGATATGACGATAAACATCTCAAACTTGCTACTGAAATTTACTCGCGGGGCATTGAAGTCGGTTGTTTTAGTTTTTAAACTATCTTAATTATTTATTTAACTAATCAATGTTCGTATGTAAGTAAAGATTTTTCAAATCTTGCAAACCATTTTTCAGCCACTTCCAGACATCCAATTAAGCTGAAACTTGGTATTTAATATAAGAAATGTTATAAAATAATATTATTATGGTCTTTTTTTTTATACATTATAGGCTAGCGTTTGACCACTATCTCACCTGTTGGTAAGTGATGATGCGGTCGAAGATGGTAAGCACGCTAGGCCTAGAATGGGAACTGGCTCTCAAGGATAGCTGCCGGAACACATTAGATGTTTGGTGACAGATAAACTTGTATGGCCTACGTGTCAATATGGCCATTGTATGCGACATATTTTAAGTTGCCTACGTGTTCATGGTTTCTTAGTAAGGTTATAAATACGATTATGTAGGCGTTCTTAACATAGACATAAATATTAAAGAGTTGCAAATCAGGATTCCAAACGTTTACAATCGTAATTGTTCACACTTTTTTGTATGTTTGCGTCTTCCCATCCGTTGAATGAATCAAATTATGATGATGATATAATTACCGTAACAGAACGGATATCTTGATTGCCTTTACGATATTACGGTTTCAATTAATTTCATTTGAATAAAAAACTTTTATAAATTTATTGTACTTTAGATTGAGTTAGTTTCTCCTAACTTGAACGTTTTGTTATGCGGAATGATGGTGATATTATTTTATATAGTTATTTCAACTCCGCGAGACAATAGTGCGCAGCGCCACGGTAATATAATTATAATTATTACCGTGGCATCGCGTACAAGTAGGTATAACCTTACCTACTTCCGGACAATTATAGGAACCTTACAATTCCGATAATAATAATCACAATGATCCGCCAAATGCGCATAATATGCGCAGCAAACTTAAACACATAATATCGTTTAAAAACTAAAAAAGAACCGACTTCAATGTTCATTTTCAGTACCAATTTTGAGATGTTTATCTCAATATCTCTGGAGATACTTATCAGACCTCGATAAAATTACCATGGTACCACACTTGGAATATCTCCTTTCGAACAAAAAAAGAATAATCAAAATCGGTGCATAAATGACGAAGTTATCCCCGAACAAACATAAAAAAAAAAAAAAAAAAAAAAAAAAAAATATATACGGTCGAATTGAGAAACCTCCTCCTTTTTTGAAGTCGGTTAAAAAGACAACGACTTTCTCTATACTTTCTCCACCGTATGAAGCCGATATAATTTTGAACTTTTATAACTTACAAAGCTTTCCAAACACAGTCTTTTAAAATAATACCATCCTAAGGTAAGTATTGACGCAGTAAAGAGCCCCAGGTTGTAATTTGGACCTCATAATAACACCCTGCGGTGGTAAAAGAGGCTTCTTGCCGTAAACAGAGCCCGACGCGTATTCTGGCCACTTCAAATTGCGGTTAGAATTAGATGCTACTCGATTTTGAACTGTGTTTTGGAGAGATGAAAGTTAATCTAAGGGGAATTAAACATGTGTTTTAAGTGTGACGTTCGACGTCTAGATGAAAGCTGAATGGCTCAATACCTTTGTTTTTTTTTTGTAAATTCAAAGCGTTATGTTTCTGTTATATCTATATTTTTTGTTGAATATGATCTATTTAATGTTATTTGACGTGTGTAAGTGCTAATTTTTAATTTGCCCATATACTGAATAAATGCTTTGACTTTGACTTTGACTTTGATCTTGGAATGTGTTTGAATAAATTATTGCGGTTTTCAGTGGCTTGCAAGCAACTTTGAAACGTAATAAATTAGGCCTTTTTGGAGAGAAATAAGGTTCCGTAACAGCCACTGCAGATGTATACTTTAAAAGTGCGAAGAGCAGGGCATGCAGTTCATGTAGCCAGCAAGGTGGGCCAAGATCGACTGATAAGTGATAACCCGGTAGTTTTTTTTAAATATTATATAGGCTAGCGTTTGACCACTATCTCACCTGTTGATAAGTTATGATGCGGTCGAAGGTGGCAGAATGCGAACTGGCTCTCTAGGATAGCTGCCGGAACACATTAGATGTTTGGTGGCAGATTTTCTAACTTAAGGGTGGTAGTTGGCCAGGCGAACACTAGATAGTGTGAAGGGGTTGGGGGTGTTTTAACGATGTTTTTCCTTCACCGGAAGGCCACTATAAAAAGCGTGCGCACATACATTTTTCGATAACAAAATCCATTGGTGCGCGGCGGGGATTGAACTCTGTACCTCTGGCATCAAAGCTGACCGTTCTCCCACTTATACCACCGGGCCCTCAAAAAGTCCCCACAGACATTCGCCGATGCCGTGGTGGACCATAGAGATGGCGGGGGATATCTTCGAGCATTTGCTCGAAGCTGCATGTACAGAAATAGCCTAAGGAGGAGATTCGTAGAATGCTAAATAATAATAGTTTTATATGAGAAATCTTTGCCCCGCGGCAGGACACGATAGAAATAGATATAAAATAGATAAAAAAGATCTCTACATATTATAGAACAAAGTCCCCTGCCGCGTCTGTCTGTTTGTTCGAGATAAACTCAAAACTGCTAAACGGATTTTCATGGGTTTTCACCAATAGACCGAATTATTCATGAGGAAGATTTAAGTGTAATTAATAATAAATATTTATAATATGTTAAGGTTTTGAGTAAAAAAAAAACGTAAAAAAGCCTTTATTTAGCCACACCATCTTACAATTATATAATTCGATGTTATTGCAAAGGGTTTTGTGTAAATTGATTGAAATATGACGATGATTGTTGAAGATGGCTTTGAATATCTTATTATTGTACGAGTACATTGTTAACCCATGCTAATATAAAAACGTTTGTAACTCTATGACTCTGTGTGTTTGTTACCTAATCACGCCTTAACGGACGATCAGATTTTACTGAAATTAAACAAGGAGATACTTCATGGCATGAGTATGAACATAGGCTACTACATTCTTGGTGTACGTGAGCGAAGTCGCGGACCGTATCATCTAGTGTTATATAACATCAATAATTTCACCGTATCGACGGGATTCGAACCCTCGTCTCCCGGGGAACATGGCCAGGCGCTGTGACCAACTCAGCTACAGTACGATACTATCGATACGACGAAACTTATTTAACTATAGACAGGCGCGGGTTCGAGTCCCATCGATGCGGTTAAATTTTGGATTCTTTATAACAATGAACATAAGATCGTTTAAAAAACTAAAACAACCGACTTCAAATGCCGCTCTATTAATTTGCAATACCAAGTTTGAGGTGTTCAACTTTTCAATAACTGTTCTCCTTTTTGGAAAGGAGATATTCCTAGAATGATGCCATAGTAATTTCATAGAGATCTGATAAGTATCTCCAGAGATATGGAGATGAACACCTCAAACTTGGTACTGAAAATAAATAGCGCAGCATTTGAAGTCGGTTGTTTTAGTTTTTCAAACGATCTATGTTCATTGTTATAAAGAATCCAAAATATATATAAAAAATACACATATATATATATATATATATATATATATATATATATATAGACGGTCGAATTGAGAAACCTCCTTTTATGAAGTCGGTTAAAATGTATAAAGTGTAGTAACTTAACACTTAATGAAACAATATTTTATCTTATTTTTCTCACGAAACTATAAGATCAGTTGAGCGACAAACTTTTCAGTATAGTTACTTAGAGCCGTAAATAGAACAAACAAATACACTGACTTCTTTCAAATATTGTAGAATATAAAACGAGTACGTTCAAGACATGCCGCTCATTACGCAAACGTGCCCCTAATGATGCCCATTTTGTGCTAACTTGGTATGGGAAGATGCTCATTGTTCTTCAAGTCTCTACCACTCATTGCGATATTACTAACTTCAGTTTAAATGTACATTTATGTGCAGTTGTTGACAGAAACGTGGTCGGTAAAATTGTATATTTTGGTAGGGGAATAAATTAAAATAATGGTACCTACCTACTCACTGCTCTAAGTGCTGTACTTTTGTACTTTTTATATTACAAGCAATTGACAACTCTCTCACCATATGTTACGGCTAAGGGCGGTGTCGTGTTTATCTGGAATTGTCCAGACTGCAGTGAAACAAAGTGCAGCACCTGCGACATTTTGTCTTATTCATAAACTGCCTGTTTTTAATACTGTAAGCTGTAACGGTCTAAAATACAGTAAAATGTCACACTGAGCGATTCGCGTTGTGGTTTGCCGCTCTATATAGCTGAGCATTGCTTTTAGATTACGATGAAATTTGAGATCGATTCAAGTGCACGGTATGGAAAAAGGTGTAAATAGTTGATTGTATCACGGGAGGGCAACATAGTATCGTTCTTTGAGGCATTTATTTTGAATCCAGAGCGTAGCAAGGGATAAAAGATTCACTCTACTTTTCATTCCCCTCTATGAGAAAAGTGAATAGATGTAAAAGTCTATTTAAAACAGCTATTCAGGAGTATTATCGTGAAAGAGACTCACTGACATAAACAAACACAATAAACCAATGATACATAACATTTCTAACAAAAACTTTACACCTTCTGCACTTTTCACGCGGGCGCCGCGCGATTATATTCTCCGGCAGTTGGGCTAACCACGCGGTTGTGTCTGAACAATTACAGTAACACTGATTAGAGGACGGTCAAGAACCGCGCGATTCTGAAACCACGTGGTTTCCGCCATGTCTGAACCCAGCTCTGTGTAATGTCACCATAGATGTATAGCGTAGTGTAATCCGAGGTGTGTGATTGTTACAGAGATGGCGTGATCGCGCATGGGAGGCGGCGCGGGCGGCGCGCTGCTGGAGGCGGCGACGCGCGGCGATGCTGGCGCCGTCGCAAGCGCACTCACTGCGGACCCACGTGCGCTGGCGCTCACTGACGAGGTACGTACATCATGATGATGTCATCGCGCGCGGCGATGCTGGCGCCGTGGCAAGCGCACTCACTGCGGACCCGCGTGCGCTGGCGCTCACTGACGAGGTACGTACATCATGATGATGTCATGGCGCGCGGCGATGCTGGCGCCGTGGCAAGCGCACTCACTGCGGACCCGCGTGCGCTGGCACTCACTGACGAGGTACGTACATCATGATGATGTCATGGCGCGCGGCGATGCTGGCGCCGTGGCAAGCGCACTTACTGCGGACCCGCGTGCGCTGGCGCTCACTGACGAGGTACGTACATCATGATAATGTCATGGCGCGCGGCGATGCTGGCGCCGTGGCAAGCGCACCCTCGGGCGGTACACGATGAATGATGATATCAGCTGATGACGCGCGGTGATGCTGGCGCCATTGTGAGCGCGCTCACAACGGGCCCACCCGCACTGGCTCTCACCGAAGAGAAGTTAATCGGGAAACCTCGCAGTAGCGTGACAAATACATTTTATATTACCTAGTACTTAAACGTAGCTTTCTCTGAGCTCATGTCAAAGCGGACAACTCAGGAAGTGTATAACAAACAATGGATCACACTCACTCATCACAAGCACACTGCGTAGCATGAAAACGTGATGACACTGACAGACGATACCCTATGGCATCCATTACACGGTAGGTTAGCCGTCATTCAAAACCATAATTCATGACGGATGGTTGCCGACGCACAAAATCAAAATATCTAAGGCGTCCATTACAAGATAGGTTTTGCTGTCAGTTTGCTCACAGTCACGGCTGTGACTGATTGATAACTGATCTTCTAATGGGGTGACTGACGGTGATTGACCGATATTTACATACTTTGATTTTTTGCATGAGCAACCATCAGTTATGACTTTTGGTTTTGAATGACGGATAACCTATCGTGTAATGGACGCCTAAATATCGGTCAGTCACCGTCATACACCCCATTAGACGATAGGTTATCCATCAGTCACAGCCGTGACTGTGAGCAACCTGACAGCAAAATCTATCGTGTACTGGACGCCTATTGGGACAGATTCAGTAAACATACAATCTCCGCATTGATGGAGTCTACTGGAGTCTATAACCTTCATAGACTATCTCTCCATAGACTATTATTATCACTCATTCATATAATACTCAAGGCATTTTTATAGTACTTATTAATTCCATGATAATACGAACTACACTACTTGTAGACAGAGAATATAAAACTCGTAGAGCAGCTATCATTTTCGGCGTACCTACGTAAGTTAGTATCATGGAGACAATCAGTATATATTATGTTACTCTTTGATGGATACTTACTCTAGTCTTCATCTTCATCTAATGTGTTCCGGCAGCTATCCTTGAGAGCCAGTTCCCATCCTACGCCTAGCGTGGTACCACCGCATCATCACTTACCAACAGGTGAGATACCTAGTGGTCGAACGCTAACCTATTTTTTTTTTTTTAAAGTCTCCATTTGTCAGTATATCGCCATATTGATGTGGGCATTCGATATAATTCATTATACACCTCAGTACAAAATAACAATAAACAAAATCGACAACAACAGCCTCAAAATGCATTAATTACTTATTTGTAACTTCTTTGGGATTGGCCTCCAACTGCGAACAAATTATTAACATGCATAATTTACAGCTCATTTTCAATGAAAAATTAACTTTACTGCTAAATAACAAGGCTTTTAATGAGTGACCAACGCGATTCGCCGACCATCTCTCTTGAAATCGATTAAAGTTGAATCGAATCAATATGAGGATGCGCTATGTTTTTTATATCTCATAGGTAAACGTTTGACTACTATCTCTCCTGGTGGTAAGCGATGATGTGATCGAAGATGGTGAATACGCTAGGCCTAGAATGGTCTCTCAAGAACTCTCGCTAACGAATATAAACGATTTATCTTGATCTGCTTTTCTTTAGACATATTTTTTATTCTAGCGTAAATTAGCAGCAATTTTATGTTGGGTTAATTGTTAGGGTTCCGTAGCCGAATGGCAAAAAACGGAACCCTTATAGATTCGTCATGTCTGTCTGTGTGTCTGTCCGTCCGTATGACACAGCCATTTTATTCGAAACTGTTAGGACTACAGAATTGAAACTTGGTAGGTAGATGTATTCTGTAAACATCTTTCCGATTATTATACAAAAATATAAAAAGCAAAAGTTTAAGGGGGGCATCCCATAAATAAAACTGAGACAAAAAAAAAATTTTCTTCAAACCTAAACCTATACGGGGGTGTCTATGGATAGGTCTTCAAAAATAACATTGAGGTTCCTAAAATCATTTTTTCTCAAAGTCAATCATTTGAAAGATAGGCGCGTCTAAAGTGGTAAAATGTGTGTCCCCCCCTCTAACTTTTAAAGTATGGGAGTGAAAAATCTAAATAAAAAAATATATGCTGTAGATCTCAATAAAAACTAACAACGAAAATTGATTTGAACGAGATACAGTCAGCAGTTTTACAGATACGGCGACCGCAAAGATAACTTTGTTTTTCATACAAACACTATGAAAAACAAAGTTAATTTTGTAGTTGCGAAAAATCATAGTTATGGAATACTTAACTGTGTTACGGAACCCTACGAGTGCGAGTCCGACTTGCACTTGGCCAGTTTATTTTTTACCGAATTCACAAAAAAAGAACGAGGTTCCAAATTCAATTTGTTTTTTTTTTTTTCTAAACCTTGTAATTTATTAACCGATTTGGAAAACTCTTTCTTTATAGGAGACTGCTTATGTTGCCGTTCGGTCCCATTGTAATATTTTTTTTTGTATCTTTCGAGATATACTTACAGATAAACACCTCAAACTTGGTACATTTGAAGTCGGTTTTTTAGGGTTCCGTAGCCGAATGGCAAAAAACGGAACCCTTATAGATTCGCCATGTCTGTCTGTCTGTCTGTCCGTCCGTATGACACAGCCATTTTATTCCGAAACTATTAGGAATACAGATTTGAAACTTGGTAGGTAGATGTATTCTGTAAACCGCTTTCCGATTTTTATACCTAAATAAAAAATATAAAAGTTGAAGGAAGGGCATGCCATACATGGAACTGGAACAAAAAAAATTTTTTTTCGTCAAACCTATACGTGTATCTATGGATAGGTCTTTAAAAATGACATTGAGGTTTCTAAAATCATTTTTTCTCAAAGTCAATCATTTCAAAGATAGACGCGTCTAAAGTGGTATAATGTGTGTCCCCCCCCTCTAACTTCTAAAGTAAGGGAGTGAAAAATCTAGAAAAAATATATTCTATAGATCTTAATAAAAACTTTCAACGAAAATTGGTTTGAACGAGATACAGTCAGCAGTTGTTGAGATACAGCGACCGCAAGTATAACTTTGTTTTTCATACAAACACTATGAAAAACAAAGTTATTTTTGTAGTTGCGAAAAATCAAAGTTATAGAATACTCTACTGTGTTACGGAACCCTACGAGTGCGAGTCCGACTTGGCCAGTTTTTTTTTGTTATATAAACGATATTTTACTATTTCTGGATATTTTCCTAAATATGTGTGACGATTCGGCCTCTGATGTAATCTTATGTAATGATCTTACCCAACATTTTGAATGGTGTATTCATCCCCCGTCTTTCGAGCTGGTTGTGCCAAACATAATTGAATGGTATGGTATAAATAACAATAACAAATAACATGATCGTGCTTAACTTGATAAATCGAGTGTACTCGTATTCATAAATAAATTCCGGAACTCATCAAACATCTCTGTTCAGTTTGATATACAATGTGTAAAAATTGTAATCAATAAAATCCCAAAGACTAAAATATTGCAGCGATTAAATTAATTAATGGCTTTAGCGGTGCTATTCACAAATTCACAATCATCCGAAATCAAACTTTCTTGAAAGCTGTCTCTCCTTCGACTCAGGAAGCCAACTCCGAAATGACACATCCGAAAGTTCGGGCCCGACCAAAACACAACCGAATTAGCCGTACCTACTACGAAAAAAGTTCGGACATTTTTGACGTAAAATGACGGTAAAACTCTTATCCAATTTTCGGTCGGGCATTTTACATTTAGTAGGGCTTAAGATACAACAAAATGTAAAATGAATTTGGGTGGACTGCCGATAAGCCAAACCGACCGACCGAACCGAATGCGATTCATAGTAGGAAACGCCCGATAATTTTGGCCGATACTTCGGATTACCACTTCGGAGTAAGTAGACCTCCAGATTTTACAATTCACAAGGCACCGATATGCAGAAATATGAATAATAAGGTATCTCCGATCGGACACTTTTGACATTTCAATTCGAAACGTTAGTGATTCGAATCAAAGCGATCTAAAAGCTCAAGGACTCATTTAAAACGAGGCTTCCGCCGGGCACAGCTAGTATACTTAATAATTTTGTATTAAATACCTGGTACCAACACACGCAGTAAATGTATCGAGTTATTAAATCAATTATCTCACAAAGTAGGACTGTCTCGACTCGAGCTAGTTTTTATCCAAGAAATTGAAAAGTCTGTTGAAATATACAGCTGTCGATACGCGGCCTTAAAGGGTAGATAATAGGGTTACTATTAAGTAATATTGCAGCTTAAGGGCCAGTTTCACCAGTTCCTGATAAGCCTATAAAGAACTTATCTAACAGATTTTGATGACTTTCATATGGTGTTATGTGTCATTATCATCTGGAGCAGGTACCGGTGAAACGCGCCTTTAGTTTTGAGTCTTACCACATGAGTAAAGATGTGGTCTTACCTACTAGTTAAACCACTTTGACAAGTAATCGTGTTTGTAACAGCACCTATTTGTATGTATAAGTACTTCAACTTCTAACAATACTAGCTAATACCCGCGACTTCGTTCACGTACAACAAGAATGTAGTAGCCTATGTTTATCCTCATGCTATAAAAGTATCTCTTTGTTAAACTTCAGTAAGATCAGATCGTCCGTTTAGGCGTGATTAGGTAACAAACAGAGTGATAGAGTTAAGCGCCCTGTAAACGATCAAATTGTTTGTCAAATTTTACGTGTTTGTCAAATTATTTGATAGTGTGCAGCTGTGTTTGACGCGTTTGTCAAACAGTCTACGTGTTTGGCGCGTTTGATGAAAATCTGGATTGATGTTGTGTTTGTGGAATGTTTGACAAATGGTTTGATCGTCTACGCTGTTGTTTGATGAAAACGTAAAGTTTGACAAACAAATTTGTGAAGCAAATTTGATCGTTTACAGGGCGCTTAACAAACGTTTTTATAATATTAGTCTGGAATTCTGGATTCATAACGTGTCACGTACGCTGATTAATACGATTGTGCGGATGAGAGAACCAACACAAACCAATGGCTTATTACGTAGTATTTATATTCTCTTTGGGCTTATTGGTATTCATTACTTTGTACCTCATTATATAATCTAGTAGTGTATTATTTACTAAGGTTAAAAAAATATTATAGTTAAAAAACTAAAACAACCCACTTCCATACCCCGCGAGTCAGTTTCAGTAGCAAGTTTGAGACGTTTATCGTCATATCTCTGGAGATGCTTATCGGATCTTGATAAAATTACAATGGCACCATCTGGAAAATGAACCTACCGATTAAAAAAAGAATGATTCGAATCGGTTTACAATTGATAGAGTAATCGCGTAACATACATACAAAAATAAAACTGGCCAAGTGCGAGTCAGCATCGCGTCTCTTATCGCACACTTAGGGAGGGTTCCGTACAATACGAAACAACAGAGTTTCAACCTCATATATTAGATTAATTGATATTACCAAGAATATTTAGTTTGGTCGCGATCTAGAAAGACGGGGCTCGTTTACTAGCGCCATCTATGTCATTTTGCCGAAACTTATTAGATAGATGGCGTTTAAAAACACGTTTTTGTATGGGGACCCCCTTTAATTTTTAACTTTATTTTGTTTTTAGTATTTTTTGTTCTAGCGGCAACAGAAATACACCATCTGTGTAAATTTCAACTGTCTAACTATCACGGTTCATGAGATACAGCCTGGTGACAGACGGACAGACAGACAGACAGACAGACAGACAGACAGACGGACAGCGGAGTCTTAGTAATAGGGTCCCGTTTTACCCTTTGGGTACGGAACCCTAAAAATATACAGACGAATTGAGAACCTCCGTCTTTTTTGAAGTCGGTAGAAAATCAGTTGATTCTCTCCACGGTCTAGTCTGTAGATTCGATATCGAGAGAAAGCGTCTGTATCGGCCGCCGTTGGAAAAATACACCACTTTTTGTACTGCCCTCTTTAAAAGGAATGTTATGTTGTGATAGCTTTGAAGTATTAGCTGCCCTACCTACAGCTACGTGCTTTGTTACATTGATTACCTTTATCCAAGAATAGATGAGGTTGTGTAACTTTGTGGTTATGGATAAGGCCGATTATGGGCACTGTTTTATTTTGTAATAAGGAATAATTTTTTCCATAGCTGTTAGAAACATATTAAGTCGATGTTCCGCCTGACTTGCTACAACTAAGTAGCTTGCCACCATCAAGTAGAAAATCTGCCATCATAGCTGAGGTGTTCTGACACTTCCGACAGCACAGGCCTTGAAAGTCAGGGTATTCTAGGCCTAGCGTGTTTACCATCTTAGACTACATCATCTTAGACTATGTACTCTAAGTCAAAGATGATGTTCATCTTAGACTACATCATCTTAGACTATGTAGTCTAAGTCTAAGATGATGTTCATCTTAGACTACATCATCTTAGACTATGTACTCTAAGTCAAAGATGATGTTCATCTTAGACTATGTAGTCTAAGTCTAAGATGATGTTCATCTTAGACTACATCATCTTAGACTATGTACTCTAAGTCAAAGATGATGTTCATCTTAGACTACATCATCTTAGACTATGTACTCTAAGTCAAAGATGATGTTCATCTTAGACTATGTAGTCTAAGTCTAAGATGATGTTCATCTTAGACTACATCATCTTAGACTATGTACTCTAAGTCAAAGATGATGTTCATCTTAGACTACATCATCTTAGACTATGTAGTCTAAGTCTAAGATGATGTTCATCTTAGACTACATCATCTTAGACTATGTACTCTAAGTCAAAGATGATGTTCATCTTAGACTATGTAGTCTAAGTCTAAGATGATGTTCATCTTAGACTACATCATCTTAGACTATGTACTCTAAGTCAAAGATGATGTTCATCTTAGACTACATCATCTTAGACTATGTACTCTAAGTCAAAGATGATGTTCATCTTAGACTATGTAGTCTAAGTCTAAGATGATGTTCATCTTAGACTACATCATCTTAGACTATGTACTCTAAGTCAAAGATGATGTTCATCTTAGACTACATCATCTTAGACTATGTAGTCTAAGTCTAAGATGATGTTCATCTTAGACTACATCATCTTAGACTATGTAGTCTAAGTCTAAGGTGATGTTCATCTTAGACTACATCATCTTAGACTATGTACTCTAAATCTAAGATGATGTTCATCTTAGACTACATCATCTTAGACTATGTAGTCTAAGTCTAAGATGATGTTAATCTTAGACTACATCATCTTAGACTATGTAGTCTAAGTCTAAGATGATGTTCATCTTAGACTACATCATCTTAGACTATGTAGTCTAAGTCTAAGATGATGTTCATCTTAGACTACATCATCTTAGACTATGTACTCTAAGTCTAAGATAATGTTCATCTTAGACTACATCATCTTAGACTATGTACTCTAAGTCTAAGATGATGTTCATCTTAGACTACATCATCTTAGACTATGTACTCTAAGTCAAAGATGATGTTCATCTTCGACTACATCATCTTAGACTATGTACTCTAAGTCTAAGATGATGTTCATCTTAGACTACATCATCTTAGACTATGTACTCTAAGTCTAAGATGATGTTCATCTTAGACTACATCATCTTAGACTATGTACTCTAAGTCTAAGATGATGTTCATCTTAGACTACATCATCTTAGACTACATCATCTTAGACTATGTACTCTAAGTCTAAGATGATGTTCATCTTAGACTACATCATCTTAGACTATGTAGTCTAAGTCTAAGATGATGTTCATCTTAGACTACATCATCTTAGACTATGTACTCTAAGTCAAAGATGATGTTCATCTTAGACTACATCATCTTAGACTATGTACTCTAAGTCAAAGATGATGTTCATCTTAGACTACATCATCTTAGACTATGTAGTCTAAGTCTAAGGTGATGTTCATCTTAGACTACATCATCTTAGACTATGTACTCTAAGTCTAAGATGATGTTCATCTTAGACTACATCATCTTAGACTATGTAGTCTAAGTCTAAGATGATGTTCATCTTAGACTACATCATCTTAGACTATGTACTCTAAGTCAAAGATGATGTTCATCTTAGACTACATCATCTTAGACTATGTAGTCTAAGTCTAAGATGATGTTCATCTTAGACTACATCATCTTAGACTATGTAGTCTAAGTCTAAGATGATGTTCATCTTAGACTACATCATCTTAGACTATGTACTCTAAGTCAAAGATGATGTTCATCTTAGACTACATCATCTTAGACTATGTACTCTAAGTCTAAGATGATGTTCATCTTAGACTACATCATCTTAGACTATGTACTCTAAGTCTAAGATGATGTTCATCTTAGACTACATCATCTTAGACTATGTAGTCTAAGTCTAAGATGATGTTCATCTTAGACTACATCATCTTAGACTATGTACTCTAAGTCAAAGATGATGTTCATCTTAGACTACATCATCTTAGACTATGTACTCTAAGTCTAAGATGATGTTCATCTTAGACTACATCATCTTAGACTATGTACTCTAAGTCTAAGATGATGTTCATCTTAGACTACATCATCGCTTACTAGCAAGAGTTAAAAAGTTGTTAAATGCTAGCCTATAATACGAATATACAATATAAAAAAAATAGTCTCCATTTTTATATTACCAAAGACATAATTCTATTAGATACCCTACCTTTAAAATACAATAGATACCGTAACAAGTATTATTGGCAGGTTCTAGTCCTGCATTTTAATCCCGGACATATTGCACTTGTAATACCTATGTAGTTTTAATTTTGTATATATCAATTACTTAATTAATATATATTTTTAATAATTATTGCATTATATGTAAGTATATGTTTATATAACGTGTATGTTCATATAGGACTTCTGTTGCAGTGGTAGGACTGCTAATCCGCTGGAAATATAGAAAATTTATAGGTAGGTAGAAACTCAGCGACGGTTGGATCTGATATCATGTAAAGATGCTGGTCTTCATTGCCAAGGAAGTGTAGCGGCGCATTTACGAGAAACTGGCGTAGCGTTATTTATGGTCTAACTCTATGGTAAGACGTACGAATTTCCGATATCCTCAACTATTTACTTCCATTGAAAATCAACAGAATTCTCGCATTGAATAATATAATCAGAGTTTATTCCCAGACCACCGCAGCTCCCCTCAATCCCTTTCAAAGGTTTATTCCCGGGCAGTTAAGGCATCATTCAGTTGATCACAGTCATAATCTTTATGACCGATTACTCTTTATAGCCGCGTAATGTCCAAGGACGCTCATTTAAATAAACATCGTAAAACCGAGCCTGCCATTACACGGGGATGATATAATATAATACACCGAGAAAATAAACAAGCAGCTCGGGCAGATACAACAACCGGTGGCATTTAGATAAATAGACTAGAAACCATTGAGTTATCTCATATAGATGCCTCATTCTAACACCCATTTAAAGTGTGGTGGTTTATTAAATAGCCGTTTGCAACCACAATTTTAGTTTCGAATAGGTATGTCAGATCTGCCCCCAATTCTCAATAATTTCAAAGCAAATTTTCGGATTTGGAAACTGCCTTTACTTCAATTTAGATTATTTTCTTTGCAATTCAGAATATACTTCATCATATATTTTAACATCGGTTACTTTTGATATTTCAGCTCGAATAAATCAGTGATTCTAATTGTAAAGATTTCCGCGACAAAATAGCTCACGGATTTACCAATATTCGAATTTCAAAATGAAGCTTTCGAATCCAAATAGGTTATGTAATTATTGAGAATCAGGGGGATGGTCTAATACATTTTTTGTATTTAGATAATATTTTTTCTATGATAACATGCTCACAGCCTCACTCACAGCTCTGATATTTGCTCGAAACTAAAAAAGTATTTCATGGAGTTGACGTTATGGTAAATAATTTGTAGACATAAGAGGTGATGGTTACCTACCCAACGCACGATGCCGCGGCGCGGCGTGTTGCATCACATCAGGATGCATTGTGATAGTTCTACATACGGCATCTACATGAGGTAGTCTAAGGCACTAACAGTTGAGTAGAGGAGAGTCGGCAAACTTGCACCTGACATGTTATAAGTTGTAACGTGTAACCGTCGCTCGCGTTCCGAACTCCAAACAATTCATTATTTATTCACTATCGTACATTTTATCATCTGTCATCTAGCAAGCGAGCCTTCCCGTATCGGTCCCGCCATTAAAAAACTAGTTCTTACTTACAACCGGTTTTTGAACACACTCTTGTTATATTTTTTTAATTTTATTCCGTTCGGCTTGGCATTTCGTACGACAAGTGCCATGAAGTATACGGCCTTTGTAAATGGATAACAGAAATTGTCGGCTATATAGTAGTTGGCTACACGGTTGTTAAACTGCTCCTAATGAGTATTATTATATTTTTATGTATTTTTTTAAGAAGACTGAACACATTCTAGTAAGTTGAAGTGAGCTGCGTAATATTCTTACTTTAAAAAAATAAAAGGTTGTTTTTAATGTTTTTATATTAACCTTACTTAGCTACATTATCTGAATCTAGAAGTTATAATTTTCTTAAACTATTCAATGAGGGAACGACAGCATGTCTACATTGTTTTGTTCGTAAGTCAAGAAAATCAAACTCAATTTAGTATCGCAAATATGTAAGTATATATTGTAAGTACATGCCTAATCCTAAATCCTAGACCGCGTCGGGTCCCAAATTAGCAACTAATATTATTTATTTTGTTCCATTTAACATTAACAAAGAAGCAAAATAAAATTTAAAAAAGTAATTATATGCACTTAACAATAGTGAATTTTCGTAACAGATCGTACTTACATAATACCGCGCGCGAACAACATAATTAATATAATATAACAACTCTGTGGTCTGTGGTTGAAAAATATACATATCATAGATCAGTTCAGTATCAGAACTGTGATCAGATTGATAGGTAGTATACGATACAATGCACTGCCTCTAAGTTACTGGGTGTGCATTCCACCCAGCCTGTGAAGCTCGAGTTTTTTCTCAATCGTTTCTTAGGACGTTGAACATCTAGATGTCTGGGAAGATGTTTTCTACAATAATTTACATTAACTAAGATGCCACGCGTGCGTACGTACATTACATACTTACGGTGTTGATCGAAGTTAGTCTAGTCTACTTTATCTACTACCTATCAACCCACGGAAAGTACTGTAATAAGGAGTTCTTTGATTTTACTGCCGGTAGAATTGAAGATATATATATATATATATATATATATACATGTATATATATAGTTTACTTACACTGCATTTTGATGCTTACCTATACAGGACGCGAATTTGTATGTATTATATCATAAAAGTGGTTTATTATAATAGTAACTATTATATAATCTGTGCCAGTAGTTAGTAGTAAGTCGTCGAGATAAGTAAATGCATCGTAATACAAATGTTGATATATTAACGGCTCGGCCGATTGCGTTAAAATTTAAATGGGACTACCTGGGAAGGGTACCCTTTGAAACAAAAAAAGAATTTTCCAAATCGGTTCAGGCATCTTCGAGTAATCGGTGAACATACATTTAAAAAAAAAGATTCCGACGAATTGAGAACCTCCTTTGTGAAGTTGGTTAATAAATAGATAACCTTACCGTGGCCTAGACCACTATCGGTTAAGTTCGTTAAGTTTGTGGAGCTCATCTTATTGTGACCATACATCCAAAGTTTTACTGATATCTCTTAGCGAGCTGTTACATAATATGCTAATTAAGTATTTAGACGTTATTCCCACGGAAACGGGAGACGCCGCGAACGTCAGCTAGTATTCTATAAATAAGAGATATCTGATCTAAAAGCGTCAATTTATTTCGAGTAAAAAACATTTCAAGTGTAAGGGCTCGGCTAGCCAAGTACGCTGTCACATTACAGCCACCGACTGTCCGAGTAAATACAGGGACAGTGGTGGCGACCGGCGACCACTGGCGAGACTGTGCACTTGCCGTATACTTACTTACGTATATTTACGTATACCTACACACAAAAAAATAAAATAAAATGAAATAAACATACAGATAAATTGCTAACCTCCTTCTTTTTTGGAAGTCGGTTAAACGTTACGATGCTGCGTTACAGGGGCGGGGCGGGAGGGGGGTTTTGAACTACGCGTCACGTAACATTGTTCTTCTTTAACCAACTTCACAAAAGAGGAGGAGTTTCTCAATTCGACGGTATTCTTTTTTTATGTTTGTTTCCCCAGAACTCCGTCTAATCTTAACCGATTTGAAAAAATATTTTTTTGTTTGAGAGATTATGCCTTCCTATACGGTCGCATTCAAATTTTATCGAGATCATTACCTCTTGATAATTACCTCCGGACATATGTAGATAAACAATATAAACACATTTGTATACCTTCATGCAGTGTTGTTCCTGACAAATTTAGGGTTGCCGTATTCTAATTCTAAAATTGCCGGATTTTCAGGGAAATCTAAGAAAAATGCCGTATTGTATAAAATGTTAATTTAAAAGGTTTAATTAATAACAAATATACAAGTGATGTATGTACTATGCGTGTACTACTTTTAAACTTACTTATTTTATTCTTCACCATATAAGTTTTGAATCGTTTCTAGTGCTTCTGATTCTGTCGCATGTAGGTCATACTGTTTTTTATTTTTCTTTTTTCACACGAAATATTGTTTTTTGTTAACTTTAGTCAATTACCGTATATTTTAATACGGTAATCAAAGAGCTGCCGTATACCGTATTTATGATGCCTAAGATGCCTGAATGCCGTATATTACGGCAATTGCCGTATCAAGAGCAACGCTGCCTTGATGACATGATGGCTACTGGATACTTTCACTATCGCGACACTTTAAATCCGTTATTTTTTCGTTTTGTACTATCATAAATTATTAACTTTTCAGAATGCTACTTTATACTTAGGTACCTACCTACTTGAAACGCCTTTTAGGCAAAAATAGGTAGTCACTTAGTGGTTACGTAACGTTTTCCTAGGGGGGAGAGGAGAGGGGTACAGAACACCGTTACGGCGCGTTACATGAGGAGGAGGGTGCTCAAAAATCTCCAAAAATTGCGTTACGTAATACTAGAACGTTCCCTTTGAAGCTTTTGACATTAAATAACCCTAAGAAGGTTCGCATCAAAAGCCTCCTAGCGGGGAGTGTAGTTGAACCTTTTTAAATCAATTGATAATTAGGGCTGCTACCTAGGTAGTTAAAAAAACATTTTTATCTTTCTAAGGTCAATCGCGCACAGCGTGGCGGTGCGTTTATTTTTGCGCTAAAATCTATCTATCTAAATGTTTACTAGAATATTAATTAAAATAAATAAACCCGCTCAACCACAGATTCGTACAATAGTTACTACGTAAAACAGAACAGCAATGAGACCATAAAAATGCGCGCCACGCTGTGACCACAGCTAATCTATATTCACTCTTAATCCACCTCATTGATTGCTTTAGCGCTCGTGTTATCGTCCAAAATTAGCCGTTACCATTTTGATCGGTGTTCCGAATTGATTAACTAACGGTCCCTACTTTTAAGGCTCGTTAATAAAGAGAACGAAATAATCTTGTTAAGACTCACAGGAAGCGTCCAATTTTATTTTAATGATTGATTTATGAGCCGTAAAAATAAATTGGCAACGTGGCTACATTCTTCATAACTTCTGTCTTATTAAGTTCGACAGTGGCAGATGCTGATGCCGTTTGTTGTTGCTTGCTAGCTACATATTATAGTCATCTGTGGCTATCTCTGAATATGGCGGAAAAAGTTTATTGCTATTTGCAACAATAGTTAGTAGATCGAGGGCGCAACAAACTTAGTATTTTTTTCTTTGACGCCGCTTTTTTAATCTTGAGATGAGCGAAGGTTTCTTGAGTAGAATCCCGAGCATATCGAGGGATTATAATTTATGATTTAAGTAGAATCCTGAGCGCAGCAAGGTATTTAAAGTACCTAATACCTACGTCGGCCAAGAAGAAATAATGTCGCGCCCGAGTGATACAAGTATTGTATTTTCAAGTATTGTAAAAAAACAATGACTAACAGTAATAAACATAATAAACCAACGAATACGAATAAATAAAATAATACATATAACATAATAAAATAACTAATTTTTGAGAGCCAGTTCCTATTCTAGGCTTAGCGTACTTACCATCTTCGCCCGCATCATCACTTACAAACCGGTGAGATAGTGGTCAAACGCTAGTCTATAAGCAATTAAAAAAATAATAATACGCGTAAGTACCTACAACTTCCGACGAAAATTTCGCACCTTTTGCACTTTACACTCGATAAAATCTTAACGCTACCAAATACCTTTAGGCTACCAAATAATTTTTTGGGCCGATAAAGTTAAGTAATTATTTCTAATAATAATTTACAATTCCAGCTTTTCAATCGGCTTTTATTTATTTAAAGAACACCAACGAAAAGTACACTAATAAGATTACGTGAGATGCACGCACATGGTGAAAATATCAGTGCCATTTCAATTAATAAAGACTTCCACTGTCAAAGTGATAAAACGACCAAATTGTAAGTATTTAACATTCATTATACGGTCCAAAGAGAAAGCTTCCGTGAGGTCGGACATTTACAACTTGTTTTGTCGTTTCAAATTAAACATTTATACTTGCAGCAGCTTTTTATCTAATCTAATTGTTATTACGGGAAAGTGTCACTGTTAAACATTTTTATAACTCAATTAAATGTAGGCTACAGATTTAAACACGAGATTAATTTGTTGAACGTGTTGAGTAGATAACTTTAACTGCCGTAAAAGTCTACGCGAGTTATTTAAGTAGGTATACTAACTTAAAGTATTTGAGTTTGTTTGATGTTTTAGTACTATGGGTTCCAAGTTGAACAAATTGAGTCTTATTGTAAAACCGAATAGGCCTGCCTGTCTAAAAATAAGTATTTTTAACCGACTTCAAAAAAAGGAGGAGGTTTCTCAATTCGACCGTATATATATATATATATTTTTTTTTTTTTTTTTTTTTTTTATGTTTTTCGGGGATAACTTCGTCGTTTATGCACCGATTTTGATTATTCTTTTTTTGTTCGAAAGGAGATATCCCAAGTGTGGTACCATGGTAATTTTATCGAGGTCTGATAAGTATCTCCAGAGATATTGAGATAAACATCTCAAAATTGGTACTGAAAATGAACATTGAAGTCGGTTCTTTTTTAGTTTTTAAACGATATTATTGGTTACTACTACGAATAAATAAAATCATGCGTTGGTTTACAATAAGTTACTCTATTCTAATTTTAGGTACATGGTGAAATTTCTCCTGATCTAATACATACATACATAAAATCACGCCTTTTTTCCGCTGAGGTAGGCAAAGACTACTTCTTTCCACATGCTACGATCCTGACATACCCCTTTCCCTTCTTCCACTTTTACGAGCGCCTTCATACACGCTTACTAAAATGATGTAGAAATGAGAAGTTTTATAAGTATGATTGGAGTGACTCTGATGGATAAGGTGGTGAACAGTGTGATAAGGGAATGTTGTGGTGTGGTAGAAGATGTAGTGACAAAGATAGAGAAAGGGATGCTCAGACTGTTTGGACATCTAGAAAGGATGGATGAAGGTAGATTGACAAAGCAGATTTATAAGACGAGTATGAGTGGGCCAGCCAGTAGAAGCGGACCTAGGCGAACGTATCACGACCAGCCAGGCTATTCTGTAAGCTAGTTTACGCAATTAGCAAGCGGAATCCGCGGTGAGTCGTACTACGAAATTCAAATCGTAACGCGATTGTAATACGGTCGAATTTCGTAACACGAAATTCAAATCTCACTGCGAAGTTCGCTTCCGAGATTAGCTTACAGAATAGCCCTACAGATCGAAGACGTTTTAAAAAAAGGCCAAGTGAAAAGTACCTATAACCTAATACATATTAATTTATGATGATGTAATTGTACATTCTTAGATGCGATAGATCTTATAGGATATCTTATAGGCTAGCGTTTGATCACTATCTCACCTGTTGATAAGTGATGATGCGGTCGAAGATGGTAAGCACGCTAGGCATTGAATGGGAACTGGCTCTCAAGGATAGCTGCCAGAACATATTAGATGTTTGGCGACAGATTTTTCTAACTTGAGGGTTGTAGCTGGCCAGGCGGATACTAGGTAGTGTCCTACCACCATGCGGGGGTTGTTGGTTTCTTAACATACATGTTTCAATAGAAAAATCCATTGGTGCACGACGGGGTTTGAACTCGGTACCTCTGGCATCAAAGCCGACCATTCTCCCGATTACGCCACCGGGCCCTCAAATCGGATCTATTAGCGTCTTAATAACAAATTTGCAACAACATGAACTATAAAAAAATATTAATGTTATTAAACACAGGATGTAATTATTTCGAATTAAATTAGGTGCCAATAATAGGTGTACCTACCTTACCTACCTAACCTCACGATCTCACGAATTAGAATGGTGGAAGGGTGTTAAAAATGCTCTGTGCCTGTTAATTGCACTGTGGACGGTGTGGTGCCGTTAAATATAATTTGATTACACACTTCCGTAGTTTCCACTCTATTAACTCATTTAACCTTTACGTGGCACCTATTATTGTCGGCCATTAAAATAACTCGCTACTAAGTTACACACCTATTAGATAATATGAATATGTTTTATAATTTTAAAGGCACCTCGATGTATATTTTTATTAACCGACTTCACAGAAACGGAGGAGGTTCTCAAATCGTCTGTATGTTTTTTTTTTGTGTGTATGTTACGCGATTACTCCGTCAATTGTGAACGGATTTAAATGATTCTTTTTTTAATAGGTAGGGTACGTTTCCGAGGTGGTCTCATTTTAATTTTATCGAGATCTGATTAGTATCTCCATAGATATGGAGATTAATACCTCAAACATAGGAGAATGTACTGGTTTTAGAAGAAGAGTCCCAAGAAGATTATACACAATGGAGGTTGCTATTGCATATACTTTTGAAGACTATTTAGTCCGGCAAAGTCGAGTTGGACTCGCCCACCGAGGCTTCCTTACCAACGTTGGTTGGTACCAATTAGGCTAGACCTCTAAATTATATGAGCTAGATAAGTGGGTAGCGCTTATAATAATTATATTAAGTAATTTATTTTTCGCTTATGAGTGCCTGTTTGTGGTTATGAAGTCGGTTTTATTTTTTTTGAAAAACAATTTATATGTCTAGTGGCTCGTGAATTCGGGAATGATATATGCTATGTGGGGAATTCAGTGTAATCCAGCGCATTTACAATCGACTTCCGAAAAATTTAGTGCAGTTTTCAATTCAGCAATAAATAGAGTGATGTACGAGGAAGGTTTATAACCAGGACCAAACGGGGGCAAAGCCGTGGGATGCAGCTAGTTTCCTATAAAATAGTAACATGACTATAACGCAAAAATAAACCTCTTTTCAACTTGGCTTTTGTAGTTTAACCTCATTCATAGAGTCTGTGCAAAAAGAGAACCGTCGTGGCGTTACAATGAACTAACATTCAAAGGTAAGGAAGGAAGGTACTAGGTAGTTATGTACATACCTACCTAGTACGGTACGGGTGGTAACCCGATAATGACAAGAGTAGGTACTTACCTACTAAGTATCAAACATTTTTAATCGTACTGGCAATGACAGAGCAGTGTTGTCGACGCAACAAGACAGTAAATTAGAACACGTTCTCTTTTTGCAAAGACTCTAACCGTAAAAAAGACGTTTAAAACAGACGGGTTTGCCATCGTGAAATACGATTGGCAACACCGCAACAACACCAATATATTGTCGGCGCGACATCTACAACTTTATCGACGGTTTCCCATCACTAGCGGCTAGTGTTGTGACCGCGGACACGACGCAGACGACTGGGGCTGTAAATTATAGGCTATGAGATAGCGGTCCTTTCAATTATACAACCTAGTTTGTAGGTAATAATATCCAGCCAGCATCCAACAGCCATTCAGTTTTCCCCTTTTGTCCGCAGATTTTCTTTCTAGGCATGCCATTTTTATTTTTATTTAAACAATATTATGCAGCTGACAGACGGACTATCAGTTCCATTTGGATCATGATATGTACTGTGATCGGTATGCGTTTCTCTATGTTGTGTTTCACTATTTCACTTTTTTATTTTTTTTATATAAAAATTGTCTGAAGTACTGAAACACACAGTTACATGTATGGTTGGTTTTAACCTACTTTAATTTTTTTTTAATATTCTGACGTAAACGATTGGATGACAGCTGAATGGTTCATTGCTTTTTTTTTTCTAATTCAAAGCGTTAAATTCTGCTTTTGCTATGTTTACTTGATAATTGGTTATGATTTATTTTATGATTTATGATTTTGACGTGTATATGTGCGTATATTTATACTGCCTACATACTGAATAAATGCTTTGATTCTTTGATTCTTCTCGTAAAATTTAAAAGGTATGGCAAGTTTCATAGTACATACATATAATTCACAATCAATTGAAATTCTAGATATTTTAAATGTAAGTCAAGTTTCATCTACAGTAATTTTAGGAATATATTTTCAACCGACTTTAAGGAGGAAGTTCTATGTTCGTGTAAATGTATTTTTTTAGGATTCCGTACCCAAAGGATAAAACGGGACCCTATTACTAAGACTCCGCTGTCCGTCTGTCTGTCTGTCTGTCTGTCTGTCCGTCTGTCACCAGGCTGTATCTCATGAACCGCGATAGTTAGGCGGTTGAAATTTTCACAGATGATGTATTTCTGTTGCCGCTATAACAACAAATACTAAAAACAGAATAAAGTTAAAAATAATAGAGGGTCCCCATACAAGAAACGTGTTTTCTTCGGCATTTCACGCCATCTATGAACGCTTAGTTAGGTAAACGTCCCATAGATGGCGTTATATTGAAATGTCGATCCCTAACTCCTTTGTTAGACGTTAGATGGCGTTATAAGAAATATTTTTTTTATTAATTATTATTTTTTGCTGGCGAAAAATGATAGTGGTATTTTTTGCTCGATCTTATAAAATACTGTAGTGTGGTACGGAACCCTACGAGTCCGACTTGCAGTCCAGTTTATTTATGTATGTTCAGCTATATTTTCGCCAATTATGCAACAACCGGTTTAAAAAAAACTATTCTTTTTTAGTTCGAAGGGGTCCCATTTCAATTTCATCGAGATCTGATACGTATCCAGAGATATCATGATAAACGGCTTCTTGCTACTGAAACGTGAGTCGCGCGGCATGGAAGTCGGTTGTTTTAGTTTTTAATTATACCTATAATTGATGCAACGTACGCATACATACGAAACCTTGCCCTCTCAGGCTCTATGGTCAGCACCAAAAGTGACTGGCCTATATCGTAAAAGTACCTACTTATTTCGGTACCTACAGCAAACACTAAATTGTACACAATGTCTTCGTTCAGAGGATAATCCGGTCTCAGATTTACGACTGGACTCCATCAAAACTGAGCTGAGTATATAGTATGAGTATATAGAATAATTAAGATAGTTTAAAAACTATAACAACCGACTTTAATGCCCCGCGAGTCAATTTCACTTGCAAGTTTGAGACGTTTATCATCATATCTCTGGAGATACTTATCAGATCTCAATGAAATTACAATGAAACCACCTCGAAAATGTACCCTACCGATTAAAAACAGAGTAATTCAAATCGGTTCACAAATGTCGGAGAATACGCGTAACATACATACAAAAAAAAACATACAGACGAAATGAGAACCTCCTCTTTTTTGGATATTGGTTGATAAATACAACACTATGCCTGAGTGGAGGAATGTATTCGCAACTAAAAGGCTTTCACCACATTTATGTCAAATAAGCCCAGCGTGACGAAATCCTACTGTGTGTCTCCTCTCCTCTTCGTTTATGGAGTCCAAGCTTTAGACATCTCACTATAAATACCTTATAAGCTTGAGGTATTAAAAAAACATAAAAATGCAAATAGAGTAATTTTAAATATATTTTGTAATAATAATAGGCACCATGTAGCCTCAATGTCTTCATGAGCGAAAGCAAGTGTAATTTATATTTAAAGGGCAACCCTTGGGCAAGGTAGCGCTGAGGCGAAATTACACAACGTCATATCATAATAGCTCAATTATTATTGGTATTACGAGCTAATAATATGTAATAAAGGAATTTTTCCGTTTGGGCTATTACATGACTTTGATATTTTCATTAAATTAAGCGATTGCTGTAATAGTTTAATGATAGATCAGTAGGTAGGTACTGAATTGCTGGGATATTTTAATAAGTAGGTTTACCTTTACGTTTTATCCTGTTGGGAATCAATAGAAGTCCAAATAAGGATTTGTGAGAAATTAACTAAATACATTTGAATAGACGTATATCGGTTGACTCGCACGAAGGACCAAATATTTATCAGAGTAACTATTCTATTGCGGGATATTTTATATTAATGTTTCTTTGCGAATCCCGTTGGGTTTGTCGCCCTGACCTCGTTGTCGTTGTTAAATTTTTGAGGTGACGACAAGTTTGTGAATTCAAGTTAATTTCAATTAAACTAATCTTCGATTATTTTTTAAAGTATCTCAAGATGTCATATAGAATTTGCAAGGTCAACTTTTTCAATGTGAAAAAAAGTAGGGTGCATTCGGGTATTTACGAAAGAATTTTTTATGAGTTCACAGGGTATTATCACCAATTAGTCAAAATTGATTGAGACTTCATGTTACCAGCTTATATCACTCCGTCTGCGTGAATATATGCCCAAGTACTATTGCTAAGATTTTTATAGATATGTCATTTTAATTAATAATTAGAAATGTTTGAAAACCTTGCTATTTTTTTTTGTCAGAGTGCAATTCCGAATTATGTTCGGGTAATTCTGAATGACACTCAAAAATGGGTTTTAAGCAGTTATGCCTTAAAGTACGTGTTTCTTTATCGTTCAGGTTTACCTTCACGAAATGTATGAAGCTGTTTGGCTACTAAATGGCCCAAACAATACATGAGTGCTACTTTTATTTCGGAATTAACCGACAAGTAGCCTACGGTACTAAAATTCTTAGAAGGAATTGGCAAATTCGGAATTGCCCTATTCGGCTAAATCTGAAAAGTGCAAATAAAACTTGAGCTAGATAGTTCTAAGCCTACACAGAATTGCAAAAAAACTTTATTCTAGGGAATAAAGAAAATAACAGTTTAATATCTTAACAGGTTTCTAAATTATGGATGTTCGGGCAAATACAATAACACCAAAAAACCCGCGTAATCGCCGTTGCATGGAAAAATGACAGTTGATGACGCGCGGTCGCTCGGAGCAGCCTGAGGTGACTTGAGGGCGGGTGCGTATTAAAATGGCCGCTAGGTGAATGTAACCAGAGCATGAAATATTACCGTGTCGATTGGAAAACTTTAATTATTAGAATTCCCCGATTTTCGGAGTTAGCCAAATGCACCGTACTTAGGTACTTATCAAAACTTTGGCATCAAAATTTCGGGTAATTCAAACCCACCTCGTAACTGATATAACAATTTTACACCTCATTCATGCCGGTTCTCCAGGTGAAAAATTGTATAGGTGACATCTTTGTATTTTGTTAGATGTCAACCGGAAGTACCCTATCTCCCTACTTTCCGTTGACCTAGAATCATGAAATTTGGCAAGAAGTAAGGTCTTACAACACGAATAAAGGGAAAATAATAAAAAAATAAAAAAGTTGTAAATTAAAGGGTGTCCCCATACATAGATTCGCCAATAGGCCTCTGAGTTTAAATATCAGCGCTCATAAAATTTAGAGGTCTAGCTTAATTGTTAGCACTCAACGTTTGTACGGAAGCCTCGGTAGGCGAATCCAATTCGACTTGGCCGGTTTTTTTAAGTTTGTTAAAAAGAAAGTTTAAACAAAAGGCAGTCCGCTCTCCCACTATTCCTTCGAAATGCCACGCACGACTCGACCGCTGGTTCGTGTCCATTTGTCCCGGTATACCACGCTCTATGACAATCGCATTATGCTCACTTCCTTACCATAATAAACACTAATATCTAGACTCAAAGGTGCATTTTCAATCGCAGAAATAACTGGCGTTAATATTGGCACAAAACTAGCTGGACATGGGACGAGGAATGTGGGAACGCTCTGACAAATAAAATACTTTCCAGTAATAACTTGGGAACTTGAGGAAAACATAAAAGACACCTTATATGGTTGCTAAATTCAACTACTGACGTCATCGATAATATATACAAATTAATTACAATGCCTTCCTCTGTTTTTTATGCACATCAAGCTCGACATTAAATAAACTGGCCAAGTGCGAGTCGGACTCGCACACGTAGGGTTCCGTTTGAACAGAATTTGCCGGAAAAATTAAGTATCTACATAGTTTTAACATCGATATATATAAATACCGTGTCAATACTAAACATATTTACTACAACGCCATCTAACGAATGTCGAACGAACTTCTAACACCCACCATGTGAACGTTAACACAAAGGTCAGTGACCTTTTTGTTGGTTACCATCGTTCATAGATGGCGCTATAGTAAAACACGTTTTTTGTATGGGGACCCCCTATAATTTTTAACTTTGTTCTGTTTTTAGTATTTGTTGTTATAGCGGCAACAGAAATATAGCATCTGTGAAAATTTCAACCGTCTAACTATCACGCTTCATGAGATACAGCCTGGTGACAGACGGACAGACAGACAGACGGACAGCGAAGTCTCAGTACTAGGGTTCTGTTGGTACCCTTTGGGTTCGGAACCCTAAAAATCGTGTTTTCATGTAGTAGTTCCATTACGTTTATCTTACCGCATCTACCTTTTTGTATCGATGACTGATGTACTCGTATAAGTTAACACGTTATGAGTCTTCTGAATCCAAACTGACAAGCGTAATTGAAATAAACAGATATCTTCTAAGCAAGCGTACTACATCGTCGATTGCATCGTAACTTAACGTTAAGTGAGATAGTGGTCAAACGCTTCCCAAGCTAGCCTGCACAGTAAGTCAGACACTGTCGATAACTTTGCTCGCTTCGCTTTATTCCCAGTAGGCATTTAGCGCGTCACGTACTACGCGCTTTGTCCTGAACGGTTGAGACCTCTACCAACGAAGTATTTGCCATAAACGGTAGTAGTTAGTTAGGATCCCTGGGGACTAACAGAAGCCCTACAACTATTTTCCACGGATTTAAATACTACCTAGTACCTATAAATGGATGCTATTTTCTTTTAATCTAAAAGTTATAAATACTAGCTGTATTTATAACTTTGAGGTTGGGCATAGGACACGCACGAAATATAATCTAGACTTGACAACAATAGAAAACACTGTCTACTATTTGAAAGAAAGAAAGATAATTTTCACAATTAAATCAAAAAGTATTGACCATCTTAACAGAAATTATAATCTAAAACAAATAAAAAATGCAATATTATATAAGGTACTGAATAAACTGGCCAAGTGCAAGTCGGACTCGCACTCGTAGGGTTCCGTACCACACTACAGTATTTTATAAGATCGAGCAAAAAATACCACTATCATTTTTCGCCAGCAAAAAATAATAATTGATAAACATTTTATTTCTTATAACGCCATCTAACATCTAACAAAGGTTTTAGGGATCGACATTTCAATAATACGCCATCTATGGGACGTTTACCTAACTAAGCGTTCATAGATGGCGTGAATTGCCGAAAAAAACACGTTTCTTGTATGGGGACTCCTTATTATTTTTAACTTTATTCTATTTTTAGTATTTTTTGTTATAGCGGCAACAGAAATACATCATCTGTGAAAATTTCAACTGTCTTACTATCACGGTTCATGAGATACAGCGGACAGCGGAGTCTTAGTAATTGGGTCCCGTTTTACCCTTTGGGTACGGAACCCTAAAAAAGAGTAGCCTGTCTCGGCACAAATATAATCTAGGTATTCTGGATATGATCCAGATGATATTTGTGAACGTTTTAAATTGTTTGTAGAACGTGAAAACCTCAGAAAGGTCTAAAAGCGGGTGTTTTACCAACGCAAATTAAAACATTGATGCAAGTACCTAACTTAATAGATACATTTCGTTATTTATTATAGTTGATATTTCATGTTTAAAGCCGGCCTATGGGATATACTATAATATACCTATATTATATCTTGAGATATAATACTTTATTGCTCGTCATACATTTGATATGCGACTGTTTGTTAACACTCTGCTATAATATATATTACATCCTAAACTATACATATTTTTTCGACCGACTAAGGGATATTTGAAGATGTATATTTTACCTCACGTCCCTGGACACCGCGCCTTCCCCTGCCTCGCCCTCAGTTTTTTTTTGTTGTTTTTTTTATTTTTATTATGGCTCCACACAATGAGTGTATTTAGCCCAGTGTTTGAATGAAACCATAGACAACCAAAAGTGATCTATATATATCTTACAGTGTGAACAGCAATCGCGGGATATTATATATAGCACAAAATGTATTTTACATTATATCCCATAGTGAAAAGCCGGCTTTAGAATAATAACGCTCGAACCCTTATCAAATGATACAATTATAAATAAGTCCTATCTATAATTTATAGAGTCTGTGTAAACACTATACACAGTTTAGAAAACAGCGCCTTCACCTCTAATGACATCTCTGAGTGACAGCTTCATAAACACAGATTAATTAGCAGTAACTACGGCGCACAGTCCAATTACTGAGCGTATTTATATGTGATCGTAAATACGTCATGTTTTGCCGGTAGATATTTCAATTCCATGTGAATGTACCTAGTCAATCTAGTCATACGATTTCATTTCAATACTTGAATACGTAACTAACTTACCTACGTAACATAGGTATCTTGTTAGCCTCCTACTAGCCAATGATAATCAATTCAATAAAATCTACATTTTTATTCTTTTTAACTATGTGTTTTTGATCGAAGGATAGCCATTAGCCATCATGGATTCATAAAAGATATTCGAGTTCCAAATTAACCAAGATGCCGAGATCAATTTTACATAAAATATATGAGTATGTATTAATACACTCATGTATTTTTTAGGGTTCCGTACCCAAAGGGTAAAACAGGACCCTATTACTAAGACTCCGCTGTCCGTCTGTCTGTCTGTCTGTCTGTCTGTCTCTCTGTCTGTCTGTCCGTCTGTCACCAGGCTGTAACTCATGAACCGTGATAGTTAGACAGTTGAAATTTTCACAGATAATGTATTTTTGTTGCCGCTATAGCAACAAATACTAAAAACAGAATAAAGTTAAAAATAATAGAGGGCCCCCATACAAGAAACGTGTTGTTTTCGGCATTTCACGCCATATATGAACGCTTAGTTAGGTAAACGTCCCATAGATGGCGTTATATTAAAATGTCGATCCCAACTCCTTTGTTAGACGTTAGATGGCGTTATAAGATAAAATATTTATATTTATAAAATGTTTATTAATTATTATTTTTAGCTGGCGAAAAATGATAGTGGTATTTTTTGCTCGATCTTATAAAATACTGTAGTGTGGTACGGAACCCTACGAGTGCGAGTCCGACTTGCACTTGGCCAGTTTATTAATCCATACTAATATTAACTATGTACCTCCTTATAAAAACGTTTGTATCTCTGTCACTCTGTCTGTTTGTTACCTAATCATGCCTAAACGGACAATCCGATCTAACTTACTGTTTAACAAGGAGATTCTTTATAGCATGATGACATCGACGTCCTAGTAATTGCTAGGACATCGATGTATGAGGATGAATATAGGCTAAGTACTGAACTCTTGGTGTACCTACGTGAACGAAATTGCGATTATCAGCTAGTCCTTCATATAATTTTGACACTATTTGTAGGAATCAAATTTGAAGGCTTAGAAAATTCTAATTTCAAAATTCTATCCAAACCTATTTTCAACCAACTTCCAAAAATAAGGAGGTTCTCAATTCGCCTGTAAGTTTTTTTTGTAAGTATGTTACGCGATTACTCCGTGAACCGATTCGAATGATTCTTATTTTAATCGGTAGGGTACGTTTCCGAAGTGGTTCAATCAGCCGGTATCAGTCCACTGCTGGACATAGGCCTCTCCCAAGTCACGCCACTGAGCTCGATCTTCGGCTTTTTGTTTCCAGTCACTGCCCTTTTTGCGCATCCTTTACGATATAAATAATGTAATAGTTTTAACTGCCTCTCAGAAATGTTGTGAGATTTAAACTGATATGACATACCTACCTACTATTTTATGTGAATCCTATTTAATCCTATCCTATCCTATTGAATGTGAAATTTTAGTATCTAGTTAATTAGTGATATAGTATGATCTGTGACCATTCTATCTTCATTACATTACACAGTATAAATAAAGTCGCTCCCTTCTTCCAGTCTGTACGCTTAGATCTTAGACTAAGCGACGGATTTAAATGCAGTTTTCAGCAATAGATAGTGATTCCTCTAGGTTTATAATCAAGATTAAGCGCGGGCAAAGCCGCGGGTTGCAGCTAATACATAAATAAATAAATAATGTGGTTGTTGCAGGTGGGCCGCACGGCGTTACAGCGCGCAGCCGCGGAGGGTCACGTGGAGGTCGTGCAACTGTTGCTGCAACAAGGAGCCGATCCTAACAGCCAGGACCATGTCGTGAGTTACACTCTTTAAATGTTTACTAAGATAACTATAACGTCCAGTTTAACAGTGGTTGCTAACATCACTTTTTTATTTATTCATATCTTAAAGGCTAGCGTTTGACCACTATCTCTCTTGGAGCTAAGCGATGATGTTGTCGAAGATGGTGAACTCACACCACTTAAATGTTTAGTGCTATTCTGCTATTATTCTAGGTCTAGCATAACGAAGCATAAGCATAGGCCTAGAATAAATTGACTCTCAAGTTGTGTGTGCTGTAGGAATAACGTAAGGTTATGGCAGCAGATTACTCCTTGATGGTGGATGTATAAAGTGAAAACTAATTAACGATTAATTTGTTTCCTAAACATACATTTGAAGCTGTTTGTTTTCCATATTCATAAAAATAAAATATTCACTCAAGGTTACCATTACTTGTACTTTGTAAAGAAATGAACTAAAAACATAAATGAAGGATTTATTATTCGGGCATCCAACTATTATTTTATTTATTTAAAAGCACTAGCAATGTTTATTGCACACTAGCTGACCGGCGAACTTCGTACCGCGAATATAAATAAACTGTCCATATTCGAGCCAGACACGCAGGGTTCCGATTGAACAATATTTGCCGGAAAAATACGTTTCTTGTATTTAAATACCTACGCGATAATCCGAGTAATGTGGATATATTATGGTATCGATTCAAAATCCTTAATTTAATACGTGTTTCAAGTTTCAATTCGAGAGTAGAACAGAGTCTACCCTACCGTACCGAAGGGACGAACGTCAAATGTTTGACAGAAAAGTAGGTAGAACAGTTTATATGGGAAAATGAAATTGTTGTTTTTACTATCTTCCTCGCAATTTTTCCATATTTTCTCACCGTTTTAACCTTCCCTGGACTACGAAAAACATTTCAAAACCAAAATCAGCCAAATCGCCCAGCCCTTCTCGAGTTTTAGCGAGACTAACGAACAGCAATTGATGTTTATATATAAGACTAGCTGACCCGGCGAACTTCGTACCGCGAATATAAATAAACTGTCCAAGTGCGAGTCAGACACGCAGGGTTCCGATTGAACAATATTTGCCGGAAAAATACTTTTCTTGTATGGGGACCCCCTTTAATTAGGGTTCCGTAGCCGAATGGCAAAAAACGGAACCCTTATAAATTCGTCATGTCTGTCTGTCTGTCTGTCCGTCCGTATGTCACAGCCATTTTATTCCGAAACTGTTAGGACTACAGAATTGAAACTTGCAAGGTAGATGTATTCTGTAAACCGCTTTCCGATTTTTATACAAAAATAAAAATATAAAAGTTTAAGGGGGGGCATCCCATACATGGAACTGAAACCAAAAAATAAAAATTTTCTTCAAACCTATACGTGTTGGGTGTCTATGGATAGGTCTTTAAAAATGACATTGAGGTTCCTAAAATCATTTTTTCTCAAAGTCAATCATTTGAAAGATAGGCGCGTCTAAAGTGGTAAAATGTTTGTCCCCCCCCCCCCTCTAACTTTTTAAAGTATGGGAGTGAAAAATCTAAAAAAAATATATGCTGTAGATCTCAATAAAAACTAACAACGAAAATTGGTTTGAACGAGATACAGTCAGCAGTTCTAGAGATATGGCGACCGCAAAGATAACTTTGTTTTTCATAGTGTTTGTATTTTGTAGTTGCGAAAAATCATAGTTATGGAATACTTAACTGCGTTCCGGAACCCTACGAGTGCGAGTCCGACTTGCACTTGGCCAGTTTATTTTTAATTTAATATTGTTTTTATTATTTGATCTTGCAACCGTTGTAATACACACTATGAGTAGATTTTAAGTCTTTATCTATTAAGGTTTGTAAGATCGAGCATAAAAAGCCAAAATTCAAAATATAAAAATGTAAATACCTACGCGATAATTCGAGTAATATGAATATATTATGTTGTCGATTCAAAACCATTAATTTCATACGTGCTTCAAATTTCGATTCGGGAGTTGAACAGAGTCTAACCCTACCGTACCGAACTAACTTCAAATGTCAAACGACAGGAAAGTAGGTAGAACAGTTTATATGGGAAAAATTAAATTGTTGTTTCTACTATCTTTCTCGCAATTTTTAACCGATTTCAAAACAAGGAGGAGGTTTCTCAATTCGACCGTATATATATATATATATATATTTTTTAATGTTTGTTCGCGGATAACTTCGTCGTTTATAAACCAATTTTGATTATTCTTTTTTTGTTAGAGAGGAGATATCCCAAGTGTGGTACCATGGTAATTTTATTGAGGTCTGATAAATATCTCCAGAGATATGGAGATAAACACCGCAAAATTGGTACTGAAAATGAATAGCGCGGCATTGAAGTCGGTTCTTTTTTAGTTTTTAAACGATCTTATTCCAAATTGTGTCACCGTTAAAAGATTCCCTGGACTATGACAAACATTTTAAAATCAAAATCAGCTAAATCGGCCCAGCCGTTCTCGAGTTTTAGCGAGACTAACGAGCAGCAATTGATTTGGCGCCGACTCAAAATTGCTTAGGTATATACATACTTACATTAGATTAAGAACTTAGTTATTATGTTTAGTTAAAAACTCAAAACAATTACAAAAATATATACTTATGTATACTAACAGTAGTTTTAGAACTTCGTTATTAAGTTTTAATAAAAAAGTTTTATTATTTTTGCTTTTCAGTTTTTTTGGCGGTTTAATTTTATTGATAAAAAGTTTTATTTTATAATTTTTTACGGCCATAATCTACTATGTTAAAAGCAGGCGTCATTGCGTACCCCTGGCCTAGACAAACGTTATATAGAACATTTATGCTCTATAATAGTAATAAAAATAATTTAAGATCAATCTAGTCAATTTCAATACTAAGTTTGAGGTGATCTTCATATCTCTGGAGATACTGAACATATCTCGATGAAATTTAAATGGTACCACCTGTACAATATCATCATGATCAGCCGGTATCAGTCCACTGCTGGACATATGCCTCTCGCAAGACACGCAACTGATCCCGATTTTCGGCTCTTTGTTTTTTCCAGTGTTTGTTGACAGACATCGATGATATGATCAAATCATCAAAATAATGATATTTTTATGCATTATTTTTGTTGATTTATTCAAAACGGCTCGACCGATTTCGTTAAAATTTAATGGGACTAACAAGCAGCAATTAACAAGCAAAAAAAAAAAAAAAAAAAAAAAAAAAATGGATGGAGATCGAACTCACGACCTCTCGATCGCCAGGCCGTCGCCTTAGCCATTGGGCTATTTCCGCTTTATCATAGTATCATGTGTTTTTTTTTCAATATATCTTATAGGCTAGCGTTTGACCACTATCTCACCTGTTGTGAAGTGATCATGGGGTCAAAGATGGTAAGCACGCTAGGCCTAGAATGGGAACTGGCTCTCAAGGATAGCTGCCGGAACACATAAGATGTTTGGCGACAGATTTCCC
The DNA here is from genome assembly GCA_954871355.1 of Cabera pusaria. Taxonomy (NCBI): domain Eukaryota; kingdom Metazoa; phylum Arthropoda; class Insecta; order Lepidoptera; family Geometridae; genus Cabera; species Cabera pusaria. The sequence goes on along the minus strand of OX940901.1, from coordinate 24,743,743 downwards.
TCAATATGTGATGTTAATATTCCGCAGTACGGCAACACGGCAGCCCACGAGGCAGCATGGAAGGGCTACTCTTGCTGCATGCAGCTGCTGGCCCGCACCGGCGCTGATCTTCGTCTGCTCAATGGAGCCGGCTTCACCGCACTACACTTCGCGTGTCAGAACGGTCACAACCAGTCCTGCAGAGAGGCGCTGCTGGCTGGAGCCTCGCCGGACTTGCATAACACCGTCAGTACTCTTATACTTTTTTACCTTTACATAGTTTACCTATATATTTTTTTATATCATATAGGCTAGCGTTTGACCACTATCTTACCTGTTGGTATGTGATGTGGTCGGGGATGGTAGCACGCTAGGCCTAGAATGGGAACTAGCTCTCAAGGATTGCTGCCGGATATTTCGCGACAGATTTTCTAAGTTGAGGGTAGTAGCTGGATAGTGTAGCACAAGACTGTGTCCAACTACCATGCGGAAGTTGGGGGTTTCCTTCCCCAGACTCACCGGAGGGCCACTGTGAAAGGAGCGCATAATTTTTTCCATTGAAAATTCCATTGGTACACGGCGGGGATTGAACTCGGTACCTCTGGCGTCAAATCCGACCGTTGTCCCACTACACCACTGCGCCCTCAAAATGTTATGATATAAAGTAACAGGACAAGCATGACGCTCGCCTGATGCGATGACGTCTACCTATTTTGTCACCGCCGTCACAGCACTGTGCCTGTTACCTAGAGACGTAAAGATGTTAAGTCTCATATGCCCTGTAATTCACTGGACACTTTGCCATTCCAACCGATTTTAATTATTAATTAATTAAACGTTCCTATTTCACGGCTGAAATCTTAGTCTTCTTTCTTCTTTAAAAAAAAAACAAAGGTTCGCAATTTGGGTTGCACATTACTAGTATACTTGTTAACCCCTCGAACTAAGCTAAATATGCTTGTGTCTGGAGTGGGTTCACATCAATAGTGCAATGGGTGGGGTGGGGATCGAACTCACGACCTCTCGATCGCCAGTCCGACACCTTATCCATTGGGCTATTGCCGCCTTAGAATTGAATTAATTAGCAAATTATTTTTTTTCTCTGAATTAATTGGCAAAGTTGTGGTACCGCCCCAGGCGGACTAGCAGAAGTCCTACCTCTACAAAAAAGTATAAAACAAAGTCACTCCTGCTGCCTGTACATTTAGATCTTTTAAATGGCACAACAGATTTTATTGCGATTTTCATCAATAGATATAGGAACGTTTACAACTAGGATTAAACGCAGGCAAAGCCGCGGAGCGAAGCTAGTTATTTATAAATTTTTTTTTATACTTTTAATAAGTTCTGATGCATATTAATAAGCTAACTCACAATATATAAACAATGTGATTCCAGTACGGCGACACCCCGCTGCACACAGCGGCACGGTACGGGCACGCTGGCGTCACGCGCATCTTGCTGTCGGCGCAGTGCAAGGTGTCGGAGCAGAACCGCAACGGAGACACAGCGCTGCACATCGCGGCCGCCATGGGGCGGCGCAAGCTGACGCGCATCCTGCTCGAGGCGGGCTGCGACAAGGCCGTGCGCAACCTGCAGGCGGAGACCGCCCGCGACATCGCCACCAGGAAAGGCCTCGACGAGATCGTGAACATCCTCAACACGCCTGTCGCGAAACAATCCAAAAAGAAACGCGACAAGAGCAAGGAGCGCGTCCTAGACGAAATCGACTCCAAGAAACGCGATCGAAGCAAGGATAAAAAGAAAAAGAACGTGCATTTTGAAAACCCACCGCAGGTCCAGTGGTCGCCGTACGGGTGCCACTACTACCCGGACCCGAAGTCCTTCCCGAAGCCGAAGTTGAGCTCGCTCCCCACCGAACCGTTAAGAAAAGGCGAGCAGTACTACTTGGACTTGGCCGGGAATATTAAGAAGGGCCCCATCGGCGCGGGCTACACCTGCTACTGCGCTCCGTTCTTCAAGCACATGGAGGACAAGCTGAACGAGGACAAAAAGGATCTGAAGCGCCACATTGACAGAGCCCACGAGAGGCTGGATCAGAAGGTGACAGACTTGGAGATGAAGACGCAGGGCCAGATATCGGAGCTGACGAGGTTCGTGGCGGCCGAGCGCGCGCACTGCAAGGAGCGACACAAGCACCTGGAGCACTGGCTCACCCGGGGTATGATGTTCAGGGCCTCCGAGAGAGTCAAGAAACTCGATTTTAGCCCCAAGGGCTCCCTGGATATTCCCCCTTTGAAGAGAACGAGGAGCCTCGAGGTTCTCGATACGGAGGAATGGAACCGAGTTCACAGGATAATAAAGACGTTCAACGAGAATTGTGAGCAGTACGACAGCCATTCCAAAGACCTGAACGACGGGAAAATCACGTCGAAGAGCACCGAGGGCTTGGACAGAAGGTCGCCCAGTCCGAGAAGACGGCATATGAGAAGTTCGAAAAGTAGCGATCAACTGGACGCGGGACCGAGTCGGCGACCCCGGTCTCCTCGCAAGACCGCCAGCCCGGACCCCGAGGGTCACATGCAGAACGTGACCGCGGAAATACACGTGAAGTCTAACCGCGTCTCTGTGTCTCAATCTCCGGTCTCGATGGAGCTCCGAGGGTACAACCAAAGGTACGCGTCGCCCGGGCGACGAGTGGCGGCCACGTCTCCGGTGAGACCGAGCGAGCCCGATGATATCCAGAGAGAACCGGGACCTTCGTGGAAGAGCCAAGTCCTGCAGAGGACAGCCGACGACATCAGAAAAAGAGTCGAACTAGAGAAGGAAATGTCCGAGGTGATAGCCAGAAACACTTCGAAAACCCTGGACATCTCGCAGGACGGGTACGTGAAAATTAGAAAGCATCAGGTGGAAGAGGGCACGGAGAGAGAACCGAGGAGGTCGGTGCAGGAGCTGGTGGCCCAGGTGGAACAGCAGAGATGCAGGTCCCCCGAGCCGCCGTCCGTACCCACGCCGGTCACGCGGCCGGCACCCGTCGACACGGAGCCACCGATCGTCCCCGCGCCGCCGCACCCGAGCATCCTGAAGATGCCGCAGCAGCCGCTCCGGCCCGCGCCGGTGTTGAAGGAGAAGCCGCCGAAGAGCAAGCGGTTCAGCCTGCACAACCTCATCCCGTTCCCGACGAGGAAGACCTTCCAGCCGCCGCCCAAGGACAACGGCAACCGCTCCGAGAGCAGCGACGAGGAGGACAACCCGATTCGTAGCACGACTCAACCTTCGCCCCTGCGGAACGCCAACCTGCTGCAGACGTTGCCCCTGCCGAACTACGAGGCGATGTCGAACAAGTCGCCGTCGCCGGGCTTCCTCGACCGGCGGCCGGCCGTGCCCAAAGACGCGTACTTCCACGAGATCCCGAACAGACAGATGCCGTATCGCGAGATGGTCGACGGCGGGCCGCCGTACCCCCGGCCGGGCCAGCTCCCGTACGAGCGGCCCGGGCTGCCGGTGGTGGCGCGCAGCCGGCGGCCGCTGTACCCGCCCTCGGGCGTGTTCGACGCCATGATGGAGGACCACGCGGCGCGCGAGCTGGAGCGCGGCCCGCGCTGCTACAGCGAGCGGCTCGACCAGAACACGGAGGTGGAGATAGCGAACCAGAACGGTCAGTTTCGCGGCATGTACTACGATAACCGTGCGGCGGCGTGCGGGCCCGCGCGCGCCGAGCCCGCGCTGCTGCACTCGCGGCTGCACTCGCTGGCCATCAACACGCAGCTGACGGACGCGCAGAGCCAGGCAGACCGCGAGTCGCACAACGACTCCGGGTACAGCACCAAGGTGTACGGCAGCTCGCAGGGACCCAGCCCGAGCCTGTCGGCCCACCTGGACGAGCACCCGGCCCGCCTCGCGGCTAGCGCCCGCCTGCCGGGACACCTCGGTGCCACCAGCCTCGTGTAGACGCGACCGACGTTGGACAAGGAAAAGAGAGAGAGAGGGATTCCTAAACATAATGAAGCAAGGGCGTCGCCCCACAGTTGCACCTCCCCCCCCCCCCCCCCCTATAGATCAAATTTAGCTAGCCGCAAAGCAACCAAAGTGCGAGCAATTGACTTCCTTACCTATTAATAAATTCCGCATCGTATGACAAAACGTTTTAATGTACATGCGTTCATATTTATTTTCCTCTATAATATTGCATTGCCCCCCCCCCCCCCCTTAGTCATAACCTGGCGACGCCCTTGTAATGAAGTCCTGATTGTAACACCACGAATGTGAATAGGATCGTCCTACAATGTACTACTTGATTGTTGAATTACCACCTAAGTAATACAGCCTTAAAACATATCGCATAGGTTAGAACCGTTACGAAAGCAGTGCATGTGTAGGTATGCACGAAACTAGAATTGGGACGCTATGAAAGACCTTTCAGACTACACAATAACTGCAATACTCATAAGTAGGTACAATGTCGGAGTACCTCAGTCACTTTACTTAAGTTTCTAACTTATTCGTAAGTCACTTAAGATCACAATGCAAATTAAATTATAAAATCCTACAAAAATAATAATAAAAAAGTACAAATGTAACTTAGAATGTAAATGTTGCCATGTCACGATTAGTTTTAGTTGCACCATGTTTCTATTTTAACAATAGATAAAGACAGCACACCACCAACAACTTTATTATAATTTATCTAAAATATATAAAAATATCAATCTTAGCTAGTTACTGATGATGAAATTAAATTAAAGACCAAATCCAAGTCACCGTATGTGATACAATATTACATTATTTTTACAATGATTATATTGTTACGTCATATTTAAAATAAAAATATGTATGAGTATTGCCACACACAAATTAAAATTGTTGCTATGATTGTACCACCATACTTGATTACTTCGTCGATATTAATGTGCATGTTAATTAGATACGAAATGTATAAAATTAATAGGTATAAGAATTATCTACACATTCACAGACACTATTTTGACTGATCAATACTAGAAGAAATTTATCTCTGCTAAAAAATTAAAGATGTAACTAGGTATTCGTACTCAAAGATTTTAACATTACAGTGTGGGGTCTAAGGGCCCAGGGCCCCTAGACAAAATCTAAATTCCTGTTTGCCTTCACGCTAACGCAAGTTCAAAATGTATGACATTTACGTTTCCGCTACCAAAATGTCATTCCCATACATTTTGAACTTACGTTAGCGTGAAGGCAAACAGGAATTTGGATTTTGTCTAGGGACCCAGGTTTCATTAGCAGTATACATAAAGTAAACTGAACGTAGCCTTAGCGGATCATCAGCGTCGGCAAATCGCCACGGCTAGGTGACGCCGAGCTTACAGCAAGGCGTCGCCGCGCTTACGACGGCGTTACCTGGATTATGTCAATGTCGTATGAATTATAAATTGAATAGCCAACAAAGTAAGTGTATACAGCTTCTCTTCTATTTTAATGTAACTTGGCTTGGGCCGCTGAGGAAAGGCGTGTAGGCGGCAAGATGACCGCGCGCTGCTCGAGGGTCGTGATCTTGTCCTGAGACGAGACGATTACGTTATAATAACAATGGGTGCACCCCATTGTGAATGTAACTTCTAGATTTCTGACAACTTTAAATAGTTTGAGTACAAGCTCTGAAATATTATGTTTCTTTGAAGTGTTTCACACTTTTTTTATATTTTTGTAAATTGTTAAACACAATCCAAAATTTCATCGTACCGACGGCACTTGAACCCGCAACCTCCGGAATAACATGTTCCGGTGCTTTGCCAATTAAGCAACGGTGCGAAACGGTGCTTAATTGGCAAAGCACCGGAACATGTTATTCCGGAGGTTGCGGGTTCAAGTCCCGTCAGTACGATGAAATTTTGGATTGTGTTTAACAATTTACAAAAAGCTCTGAAATATCTACGAATGAATATAAATTCGAGTATAACTTCAAAATAAATAAATACTTTTAAACGCCCTATCCGAAGCTGTAATAAGATCGTGTACCTACCTATTATAATTTATGGTTTGTAACAATTATTATTAATTCCGCTGTACAATGTTGCACGGCAGATTTTGGCGCAATGTATCGAATATATTTTTAAATTTGTCAACAATTTTACCCTATATTGTATGCAAAATATATTGTACTATTTTATATCAACGTAATATCAGTATTTATTTAAAACACAAAAGTAATTGTAGCATAATCGAGAGTGCCTGTTAATAGTAAGTAGATTGTAGAGCACAAGCGTTTGTATTTTTTGTAATAAATAATAATTATTTATTGTGTTAATTTTGAACTATTTGTAATTAATTGATAATTAATTTTCTACTGATTTATTGAGTCTAATAAAAAGCACTATGCAAGTGTCACAAACTAACATAATTTGTTTTATTTATCTAAATAAATTGGCCATGTGCAAGTCGGACTTGCACTAATAGGGTTTCGTAACACAGTAGAGTATTTTATACCCGCAGTTATAAAATACTCTACTGTGTTACGTTGTAAGATCGTTTAAAAAACTAAAAGAACCGACTTCAAATGCCGCATTATTAATTTTCAGTACCAAGTTTGAGGTGTTTATCTCTATATCTCTAGAGATACTTATCAGATCTTAATGCAATTACTATGGTACCGACCTTGGGAGATCTCCTTTCCAACAAAAAAATAATAATCAAAATTGGTTCATACACGACGAAGTTATCCGCGAGTTACACACATAAATTTATATATACAGGGTGATTCAGTACCGATGGATCAAACGAAGCAGGGTGGTAGAAGACCTCACTGCGCATCTATTGAACACCCATGTATGTTCTACCATTTTGGATAGTTTATGAGATATGATGTTTTTGCCTTTCGCCGCTTTGGTTCACAAAATGTTTTTGTAAATTGTTAAACACAATCCAAAATTTCATCGTACCGACGGGACTCGAACCCGCACCCCCCGGATTACACGTCCAGGTGCTCTGCCAATTAAGCCACGGTTCGATACATCGATACGACGAAATTAGTGGATTGCATTTTGTTAACCCAATTATGCATTGGTGGCGCCATCTATGACTACTTATTACGTAAGTTAATCATTCGGAAGAAATCATTACAGTTTTCAAATCCGACGAGAGATGTTGCACTGCGTAAACTGCCACCAATGCATAATTGGGTTAACAAAATGCAATCCACTTATTTCGTCGTATCGATGTATCGAACCGTGGCTTAATTGGCAGAGCACCTGGACGTGTAATCCGGGGGGTGCGGGTTCGAGTCCCGTCGGTACGATGAAATTTTGGATTGTGTTTAACAATTTACAAAAATATAAAGTGTGAGACACTTCAAACAAACATAATATTTGATTTACGCAGTGCAACATCTCTCGTCGGATTTGAAAACTGTAATGATTTCTTCCGAATGATTAACTTACGTAATAAGTAGTCATAGATGGCGCCACCAATGCATAATTGGGTTAACAAAATGCAATCCACTAATTTCGTCGTATCGATGTATCGAACCGTGGCTTAATTGGCAGAGCACCTGGACGTGTAATCCGGGGGGTGCGGGTTCGAGTCCCGTCGGTACGATGAAATTTTGGATTGTGTTTAACAATTTACAAAAATATAAAGTGTGAGACACTTCAAACAAACATAATATTTGATTTACGCAGTGCAACATCTCTCGTCGGATTTGAAAACTGTAATGATTTCTTCCGAATGATTAACTTACGTAATAAGTAGTCATAGATGGCGCCACCAATGCATAATTGGGTTAACAAAATGCAATCCACTAATTTCGTCGTATCGATGTATCGAACCGTGGCTTAATTGGCAGAGCACCTGGACGTGTAATCCGGGGGGTGCGGGTTCGAGTCCCGTCGGTACGATGAAATTTTGGATTGTGTTTAACAATTTACAAAAATATAAAGTGTGAGACACTTCAAACAAACATAATACAAAATGTTTTTTTTTTCTGTTAAACCCTTTACGCTAGGGCAATATTTTTTTTTGTAATCGTAGGTAAATAATAGACCTAATAAATAGTATTCTTTTTATTTTACTCGAAAAGTAAATAGGTACTTTCATAATAATAGAAAAAGTTACAAAAATCTCATTGACTAATGCTACTGCATAAAGTTTGCGAGGCCATTACAAAAAAAAATCACATATTATTTTTTTTCATACCTATTTTAAAAACTTCAGTATTTATCAATACCATGAAACGTGCACGCGTCTTTAGTTAGGGTCTTTACAAATGACACTGAGGCTTGAAGTTCCGAAAACTATTTTTTCTCAAAGTCCATCGTTTGAAAGAAAGCCACTTCTAAAGTGGTAAAATGTGTTCCAGCCCTCTAACTTCTAAAATAAGAGAGTTAAAAATCTGAAAAATATATGCTGTAGATCTCGATAAACACTCAACGAAAATTGGTTTGAATGAGATATAATCAGCAGTTTTCTAGATATAGCACACTTTCCAAACCGCATATATAAATAACTATGTAATTAATACAAACACTATGGAAAAAAAGTTAATATTTTGCTGGCGAAATGATTGAATGATTTTGCTGGTGAAATTGAGTGGAGCAAAAATTTGCTCCCTCTTATAGAACATTGTAGTGTGTTGCGGAACCCTACAAGTGCGAGTCGGACTTGCTCTTGGCCAGTTTTTTTTTATTTGTTACCTCTGAACTCAGTCATTAAATAAACTGATTCGGAAAACAGTTTTTTTTTTTGAGAGAGCACGATACTCGTTTGGTCCCATTGTAATTTTATTGAGATCAGGTAAGTATATTCAGAGATATGGAGATAAACACCTCAAACATATTATAGTATTAAATATGACTAGCGCGGCATTTACATTCGGTTTTCAACTGCCTTCCAAATAGGGGGAGGTTCTCAATTAGTCTGTATGTTTTTTAGGGTTCCGTACCCAAAGGGTAAAACGGGACCCTATTACTAAGACTCCGCTGTCCGTCTGTCTGTCTGTCTGTCTGTCTGTCTGTCTGTCCGCCTGTCACCAGGCTATAGCTCATTAACCGTGATAGTAAGACAGTTGAAATTTTCACAGATGGTTTATTTCTGTTGCTGCTAGAACAACAAATACTAAAAACAAAATAAAGTTAAAAATTAAAGGGGGTCCCTGTACAAAATACGTGTTTTTAAACGCCATCTATCTAATTAGTTTCGGCAAAATGACATAGATGGCGCTAGTAAACGAGCCCCGTCTTTCTAGATCGCGACCAAACCAAATATTCTTGGTAATATCAATTAATCAAATATATGAGGTTGAAACTCTGTAATGTTTCGTATTGTACGGAACCCTCCCTAAGTGTGCGATAAGAGACGTTGCTGACTCGCACTTGGCCAGTTTTATTTTATTATTATTTTTTGTGTATGTTACGCGATTATTCCGTCAATTGTGAACCTATTCGAATTATTATTGTTTTAATCGGTAGGATACATTTCCGAGGTGGTCCCATTGTAATTTCATCGAGATCTGATAAGTATGTCCAGAGATATGACGATAAACGTCGCAAACTTGCTACTGAAACTTATTTATGATGTGGTGGAGATGTCGCAAGCAGATAGCTTAATAAGCCGTTCAGTCAACAGTCTAGCCTCTTTACTAAACAGCGCCGTTGAACTAGATGCCTGAATGAAATACAGCCATTTGATCAAACTCCTAGGCAAATGACTTGGATCGATGACGTTTCATTACTTGCCTAGTCATTTGATCAAACAGCTAGGCAAATGACTTGGATTGATAACGTTTCATTACTTGCCTAGCCTGTTCATTAGTCTGACACTTCGGCAACACACTAGGATCAGTGAGTGACCACCGCGTGACGCCGTCGTTGCCGCGCGTCACCAGAAAGAGATATATATATATATAGCTTAGATATAGAGCTTGCCGTAGTAGAAGTCTTCAATTTCCGACAGAATCTCCGACTTGAATGCGACGACCGCACGCCACTAGATGGCGATGTATACCCTTAAAACACGCAGACGTTTCGATCGTTAATTTATTCATATCGGACCGATGTAATAATGTTACCTAATCTTACACCAGAGTACTTTTCTGACAGGTAATTGATAGATAGTACTTAACTTAAAGTTAGATTAGTTCGCTCACAGTTTAGTACTCCATCTATTAATGTGTAAGCTAAGCGATGAGCACCGAGGTCCGAGATAAGCACCGAGATCCACACGACACAAACTTTGTGTCGTGTGGATCTCGGTGCTTATCATCATACACATATACACATAAACATTGAATCTACTATACTTATCTACGGAACTTAAAACTATAGAACGCCTCTTGACGTTGTTTGTGGCTACAATGGTCTCAAATGTACGAGGAGCATTCAATAAGTACCTAGCCTCATTGCCAGAGGGCGCTGTAGTTTCAAAAGAGTTTTACCACAGTGTAGCACATTCTTTTTTAATTCTTTTTTCATTTTTTCATTCCAATCCCTTCATTTGTTTTATTTTGAAAACTTATGGAAGCGAACGTATCGATCGGTTTTACAAAAATGGAAAAAGAGCAATATCGTTCGGTGATTCGATTCCTATTTTTGGAAGGGAAAACGCGCATCGAAATCAAAGAGCGCTTGGATGCTGTGTACGGTGACTCTTCTCCATCGATGGCCACCGTCAAGAATTGGTTCAACGAGTTTGCACGTGGCCGTACGTCGGTTTTTGATGAACCACGTCCAGGTGCGCCGAAAACAGCTGCTACGGAGGAAAAAATTTAAAAAATCCATGATCTCGTATTGGCAGATCGCCGATTGAAGGTTCGGGAGCTAGCTGAGACTGTAGGCATTTCAGAAGGAACAGTGCATCATATTCTTCACGAGGAACTCGGCATGAGAAAGCTGTCGGCGCGATGGGTGCCGCGTTTACTCACACCGGAAATAAGTGCAACCGTGAGACCACATCGGAGACGTGTTTGGCGCTGTTTAAGCGGAATCCAGCGGAGTTTTTGCGTCGTTTTGTGACCGTCGATGAAACCTGGATCCACTGGTACACACCAGAGACCAAGGAGCAATCAAAACAATGGATCCAGACCGGGGAACGTGCTCCAAAGAAGGCGAAAACTGTAAAATCGGCCGGAAAAGGTATGATAAGTATATATTACGCTACGAATTGCTGCCCCATCCACCGTATTCTCCAGATTTGGCCCCTTGTGACTTCTTTCTGTTACCTAATCTGAAAAAGTCTCTCGCCGGGAATAGATATGGATCAAATGAGGAGGTCATCGCCACCACAGAGGCCTATTTTGCAGAGTTTGACAAAAACTATTTTTCGGACGGGTTAAAAAAGTTGGAGCATCGCTGGGCTAAGTGTATCGAACTAACAGGAGACTATGTTGAAAAATAAATTGCCACTTTTCCAAAATTTTCGTTTACTTTTTGTAGGCTAAGTATTTATTGAATGACCCTCGTAAGTTGTAACTTCAAATTTAAGCCAGGGTGCGATCAAAACGAAGCGTCATCCTTAAGACCTATTTCACTACTGTCTTGTTTATGCAAAACATTTCATACGATAGTTAGCAGGCGATTGGAATGGTTTCTAGAATATAATAATGTCTTCTCTGCAAATACCATTGGCTTTAGAAAATCTAAATCATGTATAGATAATATAAGCTTACTTGTAAGTAGGATACAGTTAGGAATTTCTGAAGGTAAGACCACGATCGGGTGCTTTATGGGTGATTCTTCAAAAACAAAATGTTCGATGTCTGAGGGTATATCTCTGAAACCAACTGACAAAACGGTGTGTAAATTTTTTTTTGAACAGTTTGGCTTTATCCCTGACTAGCGCAAATTTTATTTTTATAATATTTGCTGTTTAGGTACAAAATAAAAATATTTAAAGTTCGTTCTTCTGATTCATATAACGCGTCCGTTTGCCATTTTCCGGAACAAAATGGTCGATGTCGCATTTAGCCTTTGATACTTCAATATTAATTAAAATTTTATCGAAAGGTAATGAATTGTCCTCTTAGATAAAAAATGTGTTTTAATTATAAACTACGTTAGTGTGTTTATAAATAAATAAATAAGAAGTAGGTCAGGTATTAATAATGAGAGTCTGGCTTCACGAGCGGGGGGAAGCCAGCCATGCAATGAACGAGCTAGACGACGAATGTATCCCTGGTTGGCTTAGAACCCGGTGTTACACGGGTAAATGTCTGATTAATCTGTGCTTGGTTCAGGTGACATACTAATTACTATGCCTACTTCATAAAATTATTTTGATTGTTTAAAAACTTTAATGTAAGTTTCTTATATATGATGCTTTTGGGTTATATAATATATAACCCAAAAGCAACATATATATATATATTATATATCGTGTAGAAAATATAATCACTGTAGTCTGTATGTATGATGAGTTAAGCATGATTGTTGGCTAAATCCTGATTCATCTGTACCTGATTCATATTGTCCAAACCCTATATGAATCATGGGATGGGATCATCATTGGGATGTAAGGGAGCACACATACCATCTAAGTGCTCCCAGCCAACTTTACCTGCCCGTGGTGCATCCTGCTGACCAAAGAACGAGGCTCTGGCGACCGACAAATGGCTGTATAACTATTTCATATAAAGGCGTAGCTAAATACCACAGGCCAGTCACAGGCAGCAGCGTCACCATTGCGAAAAGCTACGTCCTGCGATCACCCAACCCGACTGCCCAGCGCGTGGTGATTATTTGGGAAAAACCTATATGGTGCGCCAACTATACAACGGCCCCCAGTCCCCAGTCACCCCGCTATTCCTAACCAAGGCGGCAGTTACGGTAACGGTGGGGCAGAGTGAGCTAAGAATCTACGAGCTACGTTTCCCCGCCAGTAGGTACCGACTGACACTGGCTACGTAATGGACGCACGCTACAGCTTGATGCACACTAGACACTACTATAAGAAGAGCTGAAACACATAAGATGTTACCTCAGAATCAGGCCATCTTATGTATTTCAGTGAAGGAGTACAACCATCCCAGGCGGCGTCGGGTTTTTTGTTCACAAGATCCTCCTCGACAACGTTCAAGAAATCTCCAGTGTGTCGACAAGGGTAGCGTATCTTGTCAAATAGCGTATTAAATTCACCGAGACGTATATCCTCAAGGTTATCCAAGTATACTCACCGACTTCCGCACACTCGGACGATGAAGTGGAAGAAATGTACGAGGACATTTCCTTGCACACCACCCAATAGGCCCACTTCAACGTTGTCATGGGAGCTATCAACGCTAAAGTGGGATTACAAGCAAGCGGCGAATCAGTAGTTGGAAAGCAGAAATCGTAGGGGGCAAATGCCCGTCAACTTCCTAGGAAAAGAGGGGCTTTTCTGATGATTCCCTCCTTTCAGAAAGACCTTCAGCGAAAGTGGACGTGGCAAAGCCCCGACGCTATGACTAAAAACGAGATCGACTTCATTATGACGGACAAAAAGTGCATATTTAGATGTCTCAGTGATCACTAGGTTTAAAACTGGCAGTGATGACCGACTAGTCCGAGGCTCTCTAGATATCGACTGCAAGTTTGAACGAGTTCGTTTAATGAAGTCCACGCTTCGACCCAATATGTTACAATCCGTGGATGGGTCCGAAACGTTCCAGCTGAAACTGGAGAACCGATTTGCTGCACTGGGAACCACAATAGACTTTGACGCTGACCAGAATCTCGACCATGTGGTAGGCATTTTCAGGGAGGAGGGGACAAAATTCTGTGAGACGCGAGGTGCCGGCAAGATGTCTAAGCTTTCAGAGGATTCTCTACGGCTAATGCAGAAGCGACGTGAAAACCCTGCAGTCACTTTGTCAGATCTCAACGGTCAACGTACAACGGAGCTCTAAAAAGCTGATGGAACTCCTACGCTACAACAGCTTCAGCATATTTTTAGTTCCGTTCTTTTTTCGGGGAGAACTCCGAAGAAGTGGAGTAAGAGTATCATTGTTATGTTCTTCAAAAAGGGAGACAAAACCCTTTTGAAGACCTATTGACCTATCTCGCTCTTAAGCCATGTCTATAAGCTGTTTTCGAGTCATCACAAATCGTCTCGCGCGTATGTTTAACGAATTTCAGCCCCGCGAGCAGGCTGGGTTTCGAGGAGGATACGGCACCATAGACCACATTCACACAGGTGGCAGGTTCTAGGTTCAGGCAGGTGTCCAGTGTTTGTGGACTATGAGAAAGCCTCTGACTCCATTGAAACCTGGTCTGTTCTGGAGTCACTGCAACGGTGCCAAGTTGATTGGCGATACGTCTAAGTGTTCAGAGGTCCCTATGACGCTGCGACTATGGCCTTCTCAGTACAAAATCAGCAGACTGAACATATCCGCTTACATCGAAGAGTGATACAAGGGGACGTTATTTCCCCCAAATTGTTCACAAACGCTCTCCAACGCGATATGTTCAAAACGCTGAATTGGAAAGACACACTTAAGATTTGCGGACGACATCGTTATCATGGCTGAAACAGTGCAGGCAAGCTAAACCGTGCAGGACTTGCAATGAGTTGCAACACATGCTGACCACCCTTGCTGATTCTTCTGCACGCATCTGTCTCCGGATGAACTTGGATAAGACCAAGATCATGTTCAACGAACATGTTATTCCGGTACCGATTGCTCTAAATGGAGTTCCTCTCGGAGTTGTTCACGAATACGTCTACCTTGAGCAAACCTTGCAATTGATATTTTCCTTGTTCACGCCATAACATGAAAACGTTTTTTGATTGGTTTCTACGAAAGAAAGTTCTGAATGGATCAAACAAGTTTTTAACGCGAGAAAGTCACGAGGCATTTCTAGTTTTTTATATATATTTACTTGGCTACAACCTCTTGAATAATTTTTAAAAAATCACAAGAGTATAATCCTTCGCATTAATAATATCAGTTAGGATTAACGCTTTTCCAATACAATAATTATTATGCCGTAGTTTAAAAAATGTTTAACAATAATTATTAGTGAATTCACCAGATTTTTGCGTAAAATGTATGATCTGTGATATACTTCAAATGACGCGCTAGTCATTTTTAGTACTAAGTTTGAATAACTCCATATATCTGGAGATACTTGTTAGATCTTGAAAAAAATACAAAATGAACAAACGGGTAACATATTCTGTCAAACAAAAAAATAACTTTCCAAATCAGTTAGAAATAGCGGAGTTCTGAGGTAACAAACATAACAAAATACGGGCGAATTGAAAATCTCCTCCTTTTTGAGAAGTTAGTTAAAAACAGATGATTGTTATTGTTAAAATATAAATGTTTTCTTAATATAGAGCCGATCTACATAAAGTTTTTCATTTTTATTTCTGTTTCTGATTCATCTGTTACAAATTCTGATTCATATGGGCACAAAATATTTGAACGCCGATATCTTGAAAACTACTTTATAAAAAAGTGTCCCTCATTCAAATATTTGTTATTTGGTATACCTATTTTCATATGAACATGTGCTACAGAGCTGAAAGTGTAAATAAATTTTGGCCATATGAATCAGCCGAAGAATGAAATTTCGAAGAATCACCCTTATAGATGTCACAAATGCTTATAATAACATAGATGTACGAAGTGCTACTATCAAAATTAAATAAAATGAACGTAGGCCCTAAGACATGCACATATTTGTGGAATTTTCTAAAGGATCGAACCTTAAATTTAAATATTATGTTTCTTTGAAGTGTCTCATACTTTATATTTTTGTAAATTGTTAAACACAATCCAAAATTTCATCGTACCGACGGGACTCGAACCCGCACCCCCCGGATTACACGTCCAGGTGCTCTGCCAATTAAGCCACGGTTATATATATATATATTATATATATCCACTCATTTCGTCGTATCGATGTATCGAACCGTGGCTTAATTGGCAGAGCACCTGGACGTGTAATCCGGGGGGTGCGGGTTCGAGTCCCGTCGGTACGATGAAATTTTGGATTGTGTTTAACAATTTAAATTTAAATGTTGGGGAACACAATTTGACACGGATCGCCAGTGTAGGACTAGCACAGGGTGACGTACTGTCAAGCATTCTATTCAACGTCGCTACAACAAACATTTGTAAATCACCGGAGAGTGACATGTATGTTACACAATACGCAGACGATTTCGTGATTTATAATCAATGTAGTACTAATAATATAACGGCAGGAGGACGTGAATTAGAAGAGTCCTTGAAGAAATTAGGCCTACTTCTGGCTAATATAGGTTTATATAATTCACCTCAAAAAAGCAAAGTCTGTATATTTAAACGGGGATATAACAGGGTGTAACGTAACGAATTTCACGTAACGGAGCGCCTGGAGGAGGCTTACCTCTCATTACGTGGATCAAGGGAACCTAGACAAGATAAACTACAGAAGACGGCTATAACAGTTTAAATATTCCTATAGATTCTACCATACTCGACGATACTTATCTTAAATAAAACTTAGAGTTTATCACTGCTCTTCTACAAAAATCCTCTATTATAGACCTTGTGACGTATATCAATTCATTAGCCAAAGTCTGCATCTTAGCTTGTCGCAGCTCCTCCCGTATGAACATCATTTCTGGACGTAGCTGTTGGTGAGCCTTCGGACCCATGCCGATGGTCAGTTGAGGGTCTATGCCCGCTAGCTGCCGGTCAAATCTGGCTCCCACATGGCGTCCAGGACGCCAGCATCTTCAAAGGAATTCTCATCCTTGTGTATCATATGGTAAATCGATGGAATACTTCAGATAGGGTAGGTAGATAAAAAGATTGTCTACTAGAAAAGCGATAACGTTCGTGGTAGACCGGTACAAATATGAATTCAGTAGATATTTATAGATATTCCATGCAAATAGGTACCTATAGTCATTATTCGTCTTCTTTGTTATCCCGTTCCCATGGCAACGTGACCCGTCATAAAGAAACAAATCGTTTTAATACAAAAGAGTATATGTATGATATATGAAAAATGTATGAGGTGATTAAAAATATATGCCACAAGGGATATTTTAAACATAGAAGTTAATGATACACAATTAAATGTAGTAGATAATATTAAATATTTAGGGATTTGGTTAGATCGGGGCATTCGGTGGACTAAACAGATCAGTGAATTACATAATAAATGTGTAAAATATACAAAAATATTCCAAGTTCTCACAGGTTCTTCATGGGACATGCATCCATTCACCTTCGCCGTTTATATATAGCTATAGTGAGAAGTAGACTTGATTACGCGAGCTTCTTATACGATAATTGTTGCAATACAAGAATCAATAAACTAGATAAATAATCTTCCTTAATTTTACGGCTGTTTGGTAAATTTCACGCAGTTTCTGAGCATCCTCGGAATATGGCTCGGATAAAATACAATTACATCCACCAACCTGCCAGAAAGCGTGACCGTTAGCAAACAGCCGCTGACGGAGGCCCGCGATCCTGGCACATTCCATTACTACATGGTATATGTCTTCCACTATTCCGCAACATTCGTTATTTGGGGATTCAATTTTTTTCATCATATGACCAAACTTATTGAAAGGAATGTGCCCTGATCGAAGTCTAAACGTCGCTACTATTTCATTCCTTCCCATGTCGGCCCTCGAAAACCATGGGAAACGAAGAAGAGACGACTGGGGCCTTATTCAGTATGACCAAATTAGATAACGCGTTCCTTAACGCGCCACGTTACGTTATTGAAAAATTGTATTCTGTATGCCGCACTATAGGTAAATTATACAAAACGCGCGCGTTACACGTCCTCATATGTCACGATATTTTGACAGCTCAAAACGCGCTCATAACCTTACCCTACCGCATTTTAATTGGCATAGAGAATACCATAACGCGGAGATAACGTAACACGGCACGGTAAGACTTTAAAATGGTGATACTGAATAAGGCCCCTGGACCGTTTTGTACCATATACCTTTTGTCAAGGATCTTTTATCAAAATATTCAGACCATATTTCAAAAGAATTCTTTTTAGCGTGTAAAGTCACATCAGGGGCCTTATTCAGTATGACCAATGAGATAACGCGTTCCTTAACGCGCCACGTCACGTTATTGAAAAATTGTATTCTGTATTCCACACGATATGTAAATTAAACAAAACGCGCGCGTTACACGTCCTCATATGTCACGATATTTTGACAGCTCAAAACGCGCTTATAACCTTACCCTACCGCGTTTTAATTGGCATAGAGAATACCATAACGCGGAGATAACGTAACACGGCACGGTAAGACTTTAAAATGGTCATACTGAATAAGGCCCCAGTATAGTTAGGTAAGTATTCAAATGAGTGACCATCTACAGCAGCCTCTTTCGCCAGTTTATCTACTTCTTCATTACCTACCAGGCCGATGTGAGAAGGTATCCATTGAATTTTTACACATTTATTATTATTTTTAATATTGATTATACTATTGTATAGACTTAATACATAGTTAATTAAATTTAGCATATAAGGGTGACATACTCTGATAAAACCCTGTTTAAAATACATAAAGAATTTAAAAAAAAACTTCAAATTTGCTGCGTATTGTGGCATAAAATACTATGGAAACATCTATCAATCTATATATTATATACTGTGCTAACAAGTCACAAGTATGTCAGTAGCTTACCATGGTCACGAGTTTGTAATTACCAATTCCGCACCGCACGTGTGTCATACAACGTTTTTCGACAAATTTGCGAGAAAACAGAACAAATCTATATATATAAAAGAAAGTCGTGTTAGTTATTACACTTATAACTCAAGGACGGCTGAACCAATTTTTAAGATTTTTGTATTTTTGGATTGTCTTTGTCAGGAATAGGATAATAAGTATTAAAAACAATAAATAATTGACCTAAAAAAATTATATAAGAAAAAATATTTTGCCTAAATGTTCCTGAGTTTCAAAACTGTTTATTCCGTCGATTCGGTAAACCGCTAATTAATAAGGGTCATTGCTCCAAACGATTAGTGTATTTAGCCAGTGTCAAGTATAAAAATTATTCAAGTTTTTGTACATTCAAGTCATGTAGATTTTTAAAAAATTAATAAATTTTAAATACCGTCACTAATGACAATTGTATGACATATTTATTGATTATCAAATATGCGTGCGTTCAGAAATGTACGCTTACAAGCAATCAAGACAATAATAATAAATTTTATATTTTGTCAGCTTATTTATTCAATCTAAAAATCTTTGGTGGAATAAAAAAAACCGTAAAGGAAACGTTTACGCGCGGCGCCATACAACGGAGCGTGCGGTAAGTAGGTACTTAGCAAAGAGAATATAACCACTACGTTAAGAAGAGTCGGGACTCCCATAGAGCAAACTGACCAAATAGCGAAATGTCAAAACACAGGGCTTTTATAGTAGCCAAAATACCAACGAAAAAATCTTCTGCTAATTGACCAACATTACAAAAAAAACCTACTGATGTACCGTGTCGGCAAAAACATTTTTTTTTTTTAATGTTTCCTTTATTTGTGCTATAAGACCTTGCTTCTTGCCAAAATTTGTGATTCTAGGTCAACGGGAAGTACCCTATAGGTTTTGGGTCGAAAACCTATAGGGTACTTCCCGTTGACCTAGAATTGTACATTTTAGTTAAAAGCAAGGTCTTACAGCACAAGTAAAGGAAAATTTCCGAAGATTAAAAGAAGTTGAAAATTCTGGTAAATTTTGGTATTTACAAGTTTTGGGAAAATCTAAATTTGCCCATATCTTTTTATCGTGTTGCCTCAGGACCTTGATTTTTATACACCTAATAGGGACTATAGATCTCAATATCTTCAGTATCTTCAAAAAAAAGGGTGTACTAATACTTAAACTGTGCATGCCATACCTAGCCTGATGTATAGTCTACCAGCAAAGTCTTCCTTTCCTCAGTATATAACTGGGATCGCAAGTTATCATATTATCACATGTTAAACTTTTACGTAAACTTAGCCAGATTCAACCATAAATCAGCTATTCAGCGTCATTGACCTAATGAAAACAGAATAATAAGTGTTGTCTGTGCAGAAGCAAAATTGTTATGAGTGGACGCCTGAAAGGGTCTAGGTATAGTGCCAGTTGCGGTAGCTTGAAGTTCGTCTTGATGTATTCATCACCAGAAGGACGAAATCTTTGCCCGATGATGAGTATGAGCTTGCGGACATTGTTGGTTAAAATTACTCAATATTACTTTGATGGTTTATCCCTATTAATATCTCTGGAGATACTCATCAGAACTCGATAAAATTACCATGGTACCACACTTGGTATCTCCTTTCGAACAAAAAAAGACTAATCAAAATCGGTTCATAAACGACGAAGTTATCCGCGAACAAACATAAAAAAAATACGGTCGAATTGAGAAACCTCCTCCTTTTTTTGAAGTCGGTTAAAAATAACGTTTAGTAGAGTAAGTCTTTGCAGTCCGCATATTTCACTATTTATGTTTTATTATCACTTACAAGCAAGGTGATAATAAT
Source organism: Cabera pusaria (assembly GCA_954871355.1). Taxonomy (NCBI): domain Eukaryota; kingdom Metazoa; phylum Arthropoda; class Insecta; order Lepidoptera; family Geometridae; genus Cabera; species Cabera pusaria. The sequence goes on along the minus strand of OX940901.1, from coordinate 24,723,344 downwards.
CAAACACCTTAAATTCATGCTAAATGCATGCTTTCTAACATCCACACTAGGTTATTTATTGTAAAACAAAAAATAAAACAATAAAATGATTATTTTGAAAAAGCCGATTAACACGCTACCACAGGCTAAGTAGAAATACATGCTAGCCACAGACTAAGTAGAGATGTAACTTCTTTTTCTTGATGGCATTTATTATGACAACCAAACGAAAGAGATAGTAAGAAATAGTGAGTGAGACGAATATAGACTTCCATCGGACGCGCCCCCCTTTTCATATCATTCGCTTTCATCTTTTTTTTGTACTGCAGCTTCAGTAGACTGGTACTTAGGTGAGAGTACCTATTTGACCGCACGCTGTGGTGTGGTGCGTCATTTTTAACTTTCGAACAATGTATACAGGTTTCGTAAATGCATTTTTTGAGCAAATGTGTTGAAAACGATATTGATATATTACGTGTACGTTGATTGACGTTAATAACTTGCTCTGCTCGATGAGTAGACTTGGTTAGCTGGGAGCACTGACCTATGGGAGGTGAATTTGTTCTCCCTTACGGTTTTTTTTTTTCAGTTTCATCATTGGTCCACGCAATTAGTGTATTAAGCCAGTGTCAAGATTTAAAATTCTTCAAGTTTTCGTGAATTCAAGTCATAAAGATAGTTCAAAGTCAATTTCAGGTCAAGTTGCAGTCATAGTCCAGTCCAAATCATACCTTCAGTAAAGATGTGGACTTTACTGAAGATTTCCAGTTAAATTTTGTTAAGAACGCAAACAGCATGTTTTTCAACATTGTGCTGTTTCCTACACTCGCACACATTCACCGACACTTAATGGTTAATAATCCACATTTATTACACATTAACTCAACATTGACTCTCGGAAGAACACAAGTTTTACGAAAAAATACAATGAAAAAACACACTTTTTCACGTTCCCGCCAAAACTCCCCCTTAAAACTTTATGTAGGGTAATTAATTAAAATAATCAATAATTCTTTTAAAAATGATCTTTTCTTTAATTTTCAAGTTAATACTCAATTTCAGCTTTAGCTATGCATTCACAAATAAATGACCTATGTAGCATATACAGCGAATTTATATGACATTTCTTTACTTATATAATATTACAATACAATATAACTTTATTTAATAGTTGTACCACCTTTTATCACTATTTCATAAATAACAACAGTTAAACTGGAGCGTCAATGGGCAATCTCTTACAACCAAAAGCGGTCTATGCCAGGCTGTCTTTGGATGAAAAAGGCCGTTTGTTGACCGGGCGCGTACGATCGGAGAGCCACTGTGAAAATCGCACATACATTTTTTTATATAAAAATCCATTGTTGCACGGCGGGGATTGAACTCGGTACCTCTCCCACTCAACCATTCTCCCACTACACCACTGTACCTTCAAATCATCTCAAACTGTTATGGCCGTTCTCTCCGCCCATCCCTTATCCCTATAAAACTCAGTCAAGCTGGTCTTATAGAGCGGCACTCCAGACAGTACAGAAGACCTCGCGCCTACAATCCTAACAGCTACATAGTCACCTTTTTCTATCCTACCCTCATCCAATGTTTGCTGATCAAAAACAACCTTTATGTACAACTCGTTTCTTCCCAACAATTGTCCAGTTTTTTTAACAACACCGTCTACCAGCACAAGGTGTATATTCCCTATTTCAGCTTCGTTTAAGCGCTGACATTTCCGGCGGTATATGTCTATCAGACGGTGGTGGCGGGATTTCTTTATGACTTCCGGGACGTCGTCTTTGTAGCGACGGTAGGCTGTTGTTTTCTGGAAAATTATGTATTAACTTTTAGAGGCAGTGACTGGAAAATAAGAGTAGAAGATCGGGCTCAGTGGCGCATCTTGGGAGAGGCCTACGTCCAGCAGTGGACTGACACCGGCTGATGATGATGATGATGATCATGATAGAGGCAGTAATGGGGGGGGATTATTGTCATCTAGGTGAAGGTCATTTTTGTCTTCCGCAGGCTTAGACCGTGGAGCTAAATGTATGTGCAGTGGTGGTCTTCAGGCGTGACTCGAACCACCCACCAGACGAAAATATATCCAATCGACTCTTCAAACTCCATCATGATATTTTGTGTCAGCCGGAATCATTCGCAAAACCAGATTGGCGCCTCCAGATCCGAGCTGGGGAGACACTTGATATCTGAGATAGTAAGAGAGCATTCTAAGAATTCCTTGTTTTGTAACTAGTTACGTCTGCCGACTCTACAGATAACACGCGTCAGCGTTCTATATTCTGAGTAACGCAATCAGACACCGGACGCTGAATGGACAAACAACAGATAAGAGCATCCGTCCCACGGTGGTCTGATATCAAAGCTCTAGATTTAATTTATATTTAAGTTAGTCTTAGACGAGCTCTTGTAGAGAATAAACGTCTTGAATTAATAAAGTTTTATTTTTTTAAAGCTCCTTCGGCTCGCTCAGCTCTTGACTACCTACCTCCTAAATAATAAATAAATAGAAAATTGAAATTGAAGTTTGAAAGCTAACTGAAGAAAGTTTACCTCTCTCATGCTGTACGGGAAGAGGAAGGCGACGTGGTAGTCCACCAGCTCCAACAAGGACAGCGTTTCTTCAAACTCTTCTTCTGTCTCACCGCAGAAACCGCAGATCATGTCTGTTGATAGACCCACTGCAGATATAATAATTGAGATCGTTTAAAAAATGAACAAATAAATAATGACTGTTAAATATATATGTTTAAGAGGGGAGCCTGCTTTAGAAGCTTCAAAAAATCGATTTTTTTCGAGGATTTTTTTGGGAAGGAAAGAAATATTCGATTGAAACGAAACTTTCAGGTTTTATTGTTATGTATTTCAACAGCCTTCTCAAATTTTTTCATTACAATATATGACATATTATGCCCAATACAAGCATTTCGCCGAGGCGCCTCGAGTAGTGCATTGTGTCGTGCGGCGGGAAAGATATGAAAAAAACTAAACGTCCTATCGAAACGAGACAAAATTGATTGTATTCGGGATTAAATTCTCTTCTAGTTGAACCTAAAAAACTTTAAAAAAGTTATGATTAACCCACTTTTTATACAATCTAAAGTGAATTTATTTTTCCAAAAAAAAAAATTGTTTTTTTTTTATTTGCGAAAAAATGTTGAATTTCTCACTTTATGTTGAATTTTCTTGGTTTAACTAGAAGCTATACTATTGAAAATAAAAACAAATTTTGTTTTTTGTTTCAGATGGAAATTGCGACCTGTATCTTTCCCGCCGCACGACACATGCACATTTGAGGCATCTCGGCGAAACGCTTGTACCAGGCATAATATGACATATATTTTAATGAAAAATTTTGAAAAGACTGTTGAAATACATAAAAATAAAACCTGAAAGTTTCGTTTCAATCGAATATTTCTTTCCTTCCCAAAAAAATCCCCGAAAAAATCGATTTTTTGAAGCTTCTAAAGCAGGCTCCCCCCTTAATGTAATTAAAATAATAGAATCAATGAAATATGTACTCATGTAGTTGAATAAAAGGCTTTTTAGGGTTCCGTAGTCCTGACAAGGAACCCTTATAGATTCGTCATGTCATGAAAAATATAGCGGTTAAGATAACTTTATTAGTTTAGCAGTAATAGTCGTTGAACTTGGGTGTTGGATAATTTTGTACCAAATACAAAATCCAAAATTAGAATAAATCCTTTAAAGTGACAAAGACGAAGTACCTAGTAGCTTGTTTATAACGGGTAAAGACTTGCATTGCATAACAGGCTACGACTGAACCCTACACTGCGCGTGGCCCGACACGCACTTGGCCGGTTATTTACTTTTTGTTTAAAAAGTAAAAGAACCGACTTCAAATGTCGCGCTAGTAACTTTCAGTATCAAGTTTAAGGTGTTTATCTCCATATCTCTGAAGATACGGGACATATCTCGATGATTTTTTGTTTATATAAGGTAATAGGACAAGCACGACGCTCGCCTGATGGTAAGCGATGACGTCTACCTATTACAGATACAGCGACATGCAAAATTTTGGACTGCCAGAATTTTGCATGCCACTGCACTGCGCCTGTTACCTTGAGACATAAAAAAAGCATAAGGAAAGTAATAAACTGGCCAAGTGCAAGTCGGACTCGCACTCGTAGGGTTCCGTAACACAGTTAAGTATTCCATAACAATGATTTTTCGCAACTACAAAATTAACTTTGTTTTTCATAGTGTTTGTATGAAAAACAAAGTTATCTTTGCGGTCGCTATATCTCTAAAACTGCTGACTGTATCTCGTTCAAAAAAATTTTCGTTGTTAGTTTTTATTAAGATCTACAGCATATATTTTTTTTAGATTTTTCACTCCCATACTTTAAAAGTTAGAGGGGGGGGGGGACACACAATTTACCACTTTAGACGCACCTATCTTTCGAATGATTGACTTTGAGAAAAATGATTTTAGGAACCTCAATATCATTTTTGAAGACCTATCCATAGACACCCCCACACGTATAGGTTTGAAGAAAAATTTTTTTTTTTGTTCAGTTCCATGTATGGGAATATTATTTAATTCCCTTAAACTTTTATATTTTTTATTTTTGTATAAAAATCGGAAAGCGGTTCACAGAATACATCTACCTACCAAGTTTCAATTCTGTAGTCTTAACAGTTTCGGAATAAAATGGCTGTGACATACGTACGAACAGACAGACAGACAGACATGACGAATCTATAAGGGTTCCGTTTTTTGCCATTCGGCTACGGAACCCTAAAAAGGATGAAAATGTATTGGGACCAAACGGGAAGCATAATGTTATATATAAAAATCAATTGCTGTTCGTTAGTCTCGCTAAAACTCGAGAACGGCTGGACCGATTTAGCTGATTTTGGTTTTGAAATGTTTTGTCGTAGTCCAGGGAAGGTTTAAACGGTGAGAAAAATTGAAAAATTTCAAAAACAAAAATTTTATTTTCCCATATAAACTGTTCCACCTACTTTCCTGTCAAACATTTGACGTTCGTCCCTTCGGTACGGTAGACTCTGTTCCACTCTCGAATTGAAATTTGAAGCACGTATTAAATTAAGGATTTTGAATCGACAACATAATACATCCACATTACTCGAATTATCGCGTAGGTATTTGAATTTTAATATTTTGAATTTTGATGGTTGTCCCAGGTTGTCATTGTTGGTTCGTTTAGACATTTTTGTCATTGTATTGACATATTTGTTTGATGGTTGTCATTATGGCGCTTCCATACATGGGTATTCGCTATTTGTGTATAAAACATAGACCTATAACCTCCAGACTGAACATGTCGAACTGGCATTGTCGAACACCGCAAAGGAGCTGGCCGGCTTCTTCTCGCTCACACGTAGCTCGGCACTCAAAACAACAACACGCGCGTAATGAAAAAACTTGCGGTTCCGAAATGCCATCGTTTGTCCTCAGATATTGTAAAAACCAAACGGGAAAAACTAACAAAAGCGACGGAGTCACTTTTCATAACTAAGTTTAGATTTTCGAATAAAACACGTTAAAATAAAACATTATTTTGTCAAATTGTAATGACACTTCACGACGCGGCGCCATGTTCTGTTTGCACGCGCAGACAGTAAACAGATATGACATTATAGCTAAATTAAATTGCCTATTTTGTAACCTACGGAGAACAGTTTGACATGTGTGTATATACTGTAATTTACTAAATAATTGTCGTGTGTCGAGTCGAGTCGAATCGAGTCGTGTCGAGGTAGGTTGCACAGGTAGCACTCCGAGCGTAGGTCGTGAACGGAGCCTAGACAGCATGGTTACCTCCCGGTACAGTCCGCTGCACGTGCCGCACCAGGTCGAGGTAGGCCTCCCGCGAGTGACCGCGCCGCATACGCTGTAGGACGGCGCTGGAGCCCGACTGCGCCGGCAGGTGTAACATCTTGCAGATGTTGGGCCGCTCTGATATCACCTGCAGCACCTGGAATACGCAAGTCGAGTATGAGTTTAGTGAAGACCGAGCCGTAAGCGAGGAGTTCACTAATACGAGACCGGAGACAGGCAATTGCCATTTCCGCCGCGGCAAATGCATAGCATAGTGCTTTTCTCAAAAGAATGCAGTATGCAATGGATGGATACTCCTGCAATGGATTTTATTTTCTTTGTCCATAAGTTCGAAACTTCGCGTGTTCTTTTTAGGGTTCTGAACCCAAAGGGTACCAACAGAACCCTATTACTGAGACTCCGCTGTCCGTCTGTCTGTCCGTCTCCAGGCTGTATCTCATGAACCGCGATAGTTAGACGGTTGAAATTTTCACAGATGATGTATTTCTGTTGCCGCTTATAACAACAAATACTAAAATAGAACAAAGTTAAAAATTAAAGGGGGTCCCCATACAAAAACCGGGTTTTTTACTATAGCGCCGCGCCATCTAGGAACGAGTGTTTACCTTATTAATAATATTAATTACCTACCCTAACACCTTTGTGTTAACGTTCACTTAGTTGGTGTTAGAAGTTCGTTAGATATTCGTTAAAGGCGTTGTAGTTAATGAGCATGTTTAGTATTGACACGGTAATATAATATTATACTTATATATTATTATACTGCGGTTCGGAACCCTCCGTGTGCGAGACAAAAGTCTGACTCGTACTAGGCCAGTTTTATTTCGAAATTAATGACAATATTTCCATGCATGTTTGAGAAAATAAAGTACAAGTACAGAAGATACACTCTCTGATAGCATTAATGCGAGATCAAACTTATTTACAACGTCGGTAACGTTCAAAATACGGTACACGCCTAGCATGCGGCCCTGAATTTGTTTCAGAGAATAAACTAATAGTAACTAGGAACCGCGTGTTGCGCACCGTAAAATGCAACATAAGTCCGCGCGGCGAGAGTCTGTATCAGTCGGTCAGCTCGCGGGCCGTCAGCTGTCTCTTACTGTAAGGTTGAGTGTTGTGGAGAAAACAGATTGAATAGTAAAGTAAAGGCGCGCGTCCGATCGAGAGCGCGCGTGACACTACTGACTGAACTTGTAGCCGGCGAGGTTTCGCGGAGGTACTAGCATTTTCATAGCTACAGCGCGGATTGCGAAAGGGCTGCCTAAACATTATTTAGTTATTGTTGTAATAGCAAAATTTACAAAGCTTCGTAACTTAGTCTAATTCTAGGAAACATTTCAGCCTTATCTAATAATTATATCTCTAGATCCTGCACTAGGATATCCTGTATCGCAGGATCTAGTGACTTCCTTTAAAGCATTTTTATAGTGTTAGTCTGGGTGGCTGGTTATATCACCATTCATTTCGGCCACTGACATTGACGAGTAGTTTCTATTACTAATCTTAAGCCAGCACCTTAAGTCACATTTTTCTTTTTTAGGGTTCCATCGGAAAAAAGCAACCCTTATAGGATCACTCTGTCGTCCGTCTGTCTGTCCAGCTGTCAAGACTCCTTTTTCTCAAGAACGCGTGGAGATTCAAGTTGAAACCGATATCAATTACTCGGGTCTACAGTCTCTTTTGGCTGTGAAAAAATCAGATTTGTAAGTTGATCAGAAAAAGATCAGCGATCAGAAGAAGATCGAGAAACCATTTATGTTACATATTTTTCGATTTCACAAAGGAATCAAAACCTATAGGGTACTTTCCGTTGACCTAAAATCATGAAATTAGGCAAGAAGCAATGCCTTACTTATATAGGAATACATTTGAAAACCGTAAATATGTAGTTTAATAACAAAAAAAAGTGAATTTGCTATCATAAACTTATTAGTTGCGATTGGAGCAATACATTTTTTCTGGATCGAACTGTAAAGTTAAGTTTGTCCTTTAACCCAGTTTGACAAATTTGTACGGAAGCCTCGGTCTGCGAATCTAACTCGCACTAGACCGGTCTATTTTCATTATAGTCAAGCGTTTGACCACTATCTCACCTGATGTTATGTGACGATGTGCATGTTGTGTGATGATGTAGCACGCATGCCTAGAAGATACCTATTATAAACAATATTCGTGACTTAAAAAACCTTCAAATGGTACCTTTCCGGAAACAGAGACAAGGACAGACAGGCAAGAAAAGGAGTTCCAATCCCTGGCAGTACGTATGATGAATGTAAAAGCAAACCACATAAAAAGATGACATAATCTGAACCTGATCAGGGAAGTCCTTGGGATGCGCGGCAGTGAACCTGATCCTCATCTCAGGGTCTACCGCCGACACCTTGTCCAGCAGATCTGCGAAACGTAGGCCGCCCTTCTTCGGCTTGTACACCGTCTTGAAACCTGCAACCATAAACTATTTTGAAGTCTAACATCTGGTAAAATTTTACGGAAATTACGTAGCGTCACGTTCCAACGGCAGCGGATGTGACGTAAACGTATATTTATATTTATAAACGCCCTCTATTGTAGAACGGCGTAACTACTAAGACGTATTCGCTAAAGTTCAACAGATGGAGTTGTGCAAAAAATGTAATGATGTTGAGAAATAAATTAAATTAATTTGGAAGTTTTACTTCTAACGCGTAGTTTTCTACACATCCTCTTTTTTTGTAAAGATCAGACAAGCACTTCACCACTATTTTTTGTTAGGTGACGATACGTTCTAGACTGGGATGAAGCAATCTGGTGAAAAGTAGCAGAGATGAGGCGCTGGTTAACTATCAAGTGTCAAAACCGCATCGCCCTACTATCTTAATATCATAGATCATGTCCAAACGCGGTAAACCGATTGGCAACGTGTCTTTATTTCGAGAATATTTCAAGCCGTGGCCTGTGGTCATTTAAAACAGCCCAGGCACCACGTGTAGGGTTAAGAATTAAACCAAGGGGTGCAGGCGGACAATAAATGACCCTCCTGTTGGAGCCAAATATTTATATATTCGCGCCGTGCGCCGCGGCCCGCGTACTCAAACCACAATGAACATATCAGCAAGCAGCCTGCGCCACGAAGACGCCCGCGCTCCAACTTCACAGCTACAAGACGATACTAACCGATACTGTAGAACACACGTGTTACCTTTTCTAATATACCAGTTTTAAATACAGTCCACTATTTCATTTAATCGAAGCCTACACACCAACACTCCCAGTGCCTATTTTTAAGTATCTGATAGGCTAGCGTTTGACCACTATCTTGCCTGTGGTAAGCGATGATGTGGTCAAAGATGGAAACACGCTAGGCCTAGAATGGTCTGACTTTCAAGGGCGTGGTGCCGGAACACCATAAGGTTATGGCGGCAGATTTTCTCCTTGATGGTAAGCTAGTTTTTGGTAGCAAGTCAGGCGGAACATCGATATGATGCTCCTATCACCTGTGAACGTACACCTATGGATGCACACAGAAAGATCCATTGGTGCACGCTAGGATTTGAACTGGTGACCTCCTGGTTTGAAGGCCAGCTATCTATCCTTTACGCCAATGCACCGTTCACGGGACTGCAAAGGTAACAGACGCAGGGCCTTGGCGTGCAAAGTTCTAGCAAGCAAGAGTTTTGCATACCACAGTGACAGTCCCATCTGGTATTACTTCTTCTGGACATTTTACATTCTATCATGATTAAAAGGTACCTACCGAAATCGATTATTACGGTTTTGAACGGGTAACAAACATTTCTTTTTAAGCTTTATAGACAACCGTTTGACAACTATTGCACCTGATGTTAAGTGATGATACAATCTACGATGTAACAAAGCAAGCTAACTCCGAAGATAGATACCTGTAACGGAGGCGGTATAACTGCCCGACTCCCGCAGGTCCGAGTAACTGTTGACATTCTGTCCGAGCAGCGTGACCTCCCGCACCCCGCGGGCCGCTAACTCCCGCACCTCGTCGACGATGGAGGCGACGGGCCGCGACCGCTCGCGTCCGCGGGTGAACGGTACTATGCAGTACGTGCACATATTGTCGCAGCCTCGCATTATTGAACTGAAACGTTGAAAAATAAGATGTAAACCATCTTATTTTATTAACTAAAAAGAACCGACTTCAATGCCGCGCTATTAATTTTCAGTACCAATTTTGAGGTGTTTATCTCCATATCTCTGGAGATACTTACTAGACCTCGATAAAATTACCATGGTACCACATTTGCGATATCTCCTTTCCAACAAAAAAAGAATAATCAAAATCGGTTCATAAACGACGACGTTGTCCGCAAACAAACATAAAAAAAAAACATATATATGGTCGAATTGAGAAACGTCCTCCTTTTTTTGAAGTCGGTTAAAAAATAGAATAAACAACCGAAATAACAAATCAAACATTGTTAAAATTCTTATGAAAGTAATAATATATAAGGTGTTCGATGCAAAATAAATATATTTTCTTTTTATGCTCTGCACTATTGAGCAAGCAAGCGATTAACTACTAACTCACCTGATGTTAAGAGACGATGTGATCCAAGATGTAGCACGTCTGCCCAGAAGATACCTATTCACTCTCTTGACTTGCATACCCCCAGGTGGTAGTTATCTTTCCTTCTTTCTTTACATACAGACCTCCATCGGCTGATTATAAAATGTTTGAGACAATTATGGAAGAATATTATGTTTCTTTGAAGTGTTTCACACTTTATATTTTTGTAAATTGTTAAACACAATCCAAAATTTCATCGTACCGACGGGACTTGAACCCGCAACCTCCGGAATAACATGTTCCGGTGCTTTGCCAATTAAGCCACGGTGCGAAGTATCGTTACGACGAAATTAGTGGATTGCATTTTGTTAACCCAATTATGCATTGGTGGCGCCATCTATGACTACTTATTACGTAAGTTAATCATTCGGAAGAATACATTACAGTTTTCAAATCCGACGAGAGATGTTGCACTGCGTAAATCAAATATTATGTTTCTTTGAAGTGTTTCACACTTTATATTTTTGTAAATTGTTAAACACAATCCAAAATTTCATCGTACCGACGGGACTTGAACCCGCAACCTCCGGAATAACATGTTCCGGTGCTTTGCCAATTAAGCATATATATCATAGATGGCGCCACCAATGCATAATTGGGTTAACAAAATGCAATCCACTAATTTCGTCGTAACGATACTTCGCACCGTGGCTTAATTGGCAAAGCACCGGAACATGTTATTCCGGAGGTTGCGGGTTCAAGTCCCGTCGGTACGATGAAATTTTGGATTGTGTTTAACAATTTAATTATGGAAGAAGTCATGATGAAAGTCTTCAACACCCCGAAATCTTTGATAGTTTGCGGTGACTTTAATGTTAATTTAATTGAGCAGTCACCGCTCAGTGATAAGTTAAAAAAATTATTTCTTAGCTTCAATTTAAAGCATCTTTTTAACCAGCCGACTAGAATCACTAGCTCATCAGCAACCTGCTTGGACAATGTGTTTTGCAACTGTGAACCTGAGAAAATTGCAATCTTTGATAAACTTGGCTCCGACCATCTGGGACAGAGTGCCACATTTTCATGTAAAACATCCACCAAAGGTCAAGAATACACATACAGGCCCATTACAACCAATCGGGTTGAACAGTTTGTGGATATCATTGACAAGCAACTAATGAACCTAATATTTTCTGAGGATCCCGATGACCTATGCAGCACTTTATCTCAAATGTTGGGTGCAGAGTTCAATAATATTTTTAAATTTAAAACTATTACAAGAGCTGGGAAAATTCGGTTCGATGACTGGGCTACTCCTGGTATTTACAAAAGTAGAAATAATTTGTACAACTTATACTCACAAAAACAAATTAATTTACACAATACTAAATTCATAAATCACTTAAAACTATATTCCAAAACTTTTAAAGTGGTTTGTCAGACAGCAAAATCTTTGCATTTTAGTAGAAAAATTAAGCATGCTGATGATAAAATAAAAACAACATGGAAAATCATCAATACTGAAACTGGAAAAATAAAACAAAGAGACAGTAAGATCATCTTAAAAATTAACAATAAATTAATCATGGATAGTAATGAGGTTGCCAATACATTTGATGAGTTCTTCTCTCAAGTACCCATTACTACCACTCAGTCCATAAATTCTAGTCCCGCTGATGCTTATTCTATATTATCAAAGTGTGTAAATAAATGTGATACCTTGTTCCAGTTCAAACACGTAACTGCAGCTCAATTGTGAAAACATTTAAAATGCTCAAACAAAAGAAAACCGAGGACCTGTGGGGAATGTCAACCACAGTTCTCAGTTACATTATTACTGTTATTAGCCCATACTTAGCTTTTATTTTTAACAGATGCGTTGATCAAGGTGTCTTCCCGGATTTAATGAAAATAAGTAAATTGATTCCTTTATTCAAATCAGTAAACAAAAATGATCCATCTAACTATAGACCAATCTCTATACTACCGGCATTGAGTAAAATTTTTGAAAAAGTAATATTAGACCAGCTTTTAACACATTTTAACATGAATGATCTTTTAAATAGCAAACAATTTGGATTTACTAAAGGGCGTTCTACTACTGATGCAGGAATAGGTCTTCTTAAACATATATTTGATGCATGGGAGAAAGCACAAGATGCTATTGGCGTGTTCTGTGACCTATCAAAAGCATTTGATTGTGTCTGTCATGAAACACTAATTTACAAATTAAAATACTACGGTGTTGAAGGTAAGGCACTTGATCTGGTATCATCATACCTCTGTAACAGAACACAGATGGTTGAAGTCAATGGCGTCAGGTCATCTGGATCCCTCATAAAAATGGGAGTCCCGCAGGGATCGATCCTAGGACCTTTTTTATTTCTAGTTTATATCAATGATTTACCGTCATTCGTACAGAACCTATGTGATATTGTTTTGTTCGCAGATGATACTTCCTTGATATTCAAAATAGATAGGACTACACCTAACTTTGACGATATAAACAAATCAATAACACAGGTTCTGAATTGGTTTACAACCAATAACTTATTGTTAAACGCAAAAAAAAACTAAATGTATTAATTTCTCTCTACCAAAGGTAAAAAAGGGTATCCTAAATAGAAGTATATTAATAAATGATGAACCATTAGAACTTGTTGAATCCACAACATTCTTGGGCATCACCCTGGATTCAAAGCTTCAATGGGGTTCTCAAATATCGGTTCTAGCAGGTAGGTTAAGCTCCGCTGCATACGCAGTACGTAAAATTAGATTTTTAACGGACGAAGCCACTGCAAGATTGGTCTATTTCAGCTACTTCCACAGTATAATGTCTTATGGCATTTTATTTTGGGGGAAAGCCGCTGAAATCCAATCAATATTTGTTTTGCAGAAACGAGCTATTCGCTCTATGTATAGTATGAGGTCGCGTGATTCACTTCGTGAAAAATTTAAGGAAATTAAAATTCTAACAGTGGCATGTCAATACATTTATGAAAATATTTTGTTCATACGCAAGAATATAAATGATTATAAGAAAAGGTCTGATGTACATAATTTTAATACAAGACATAAAAATAGATTAATTATACCTAATTTCAGACTGCAGAAAGTTAGTGGTTCATTCATGGTGAACTGTGTACGCTTTTACAATAAGCTACCTAAAGATATTGATCAATTGCCTATGAGCAAATTTAAAATCTATGTAAAATCCAATTTGATGAAAAAATCATACTATACAATAGGTGACTATATGGATGACAAAAATGCATGGCCTGAATGCCCCAAGTTCCAAGAACAAATATAAATTGTATTATAATTAATAATATATTGTTAAAATTTTAAAGCTGACATGTACAATTAATTTAAAAAAAAAGATAAAATGACAAGACAAGCCCCATAGAGTTTCTTGGTGTTTCTTCTCTGATGGGAGTATTTCCGAAACACCGGTAGATTCAACAGCCATTCAGTTTTCCCCTTTTGTCCGCAGATTTTCTTTCTAGGCTTGCCATTTTTATTTAAACAATATTATGCAGCTGACAGACGGACTATCAGTTCCATTTGGATCATGATATGTACTGTGATCGGTATGCGTTTCTCTATGTTGTGTTTCACTATTTCACTTTTTTATTTTTTTTATATAAAAATTGTCTGAAGTACTCAAACACACAGTTACATGTATGGTTGGTTTTAACCTACTTTAATTTTTTTTAAATGTTCTGACTTAAACGATTGGATGACAGCTGAATGGTTCATTACTTTTTTTTTCTAATTCAAAGCGTTAAATTCTGCTTTTGCTATGTTTACTTGATAATTGGTTATGATTTATTTTATGATTTATGATTTTGACGTGTATATGTGCGTATATTTATAGAAGAATCAAGAATCAAAGCATTTATTCAGTATGTAGGCAGTATAAATATACGCACATATACACGTCAAAATCATAAATCATAAAATAAATCATAACCAATTATCAAGTAAACATAGCAAAAGCAGAATTTAACGCTTTGAATTAGAAAAAAAAAGTAATGAACCATTCAGCTGTCATCCAATCGTTTACGTCAGAATATTAAAAAAAAATTAAAGTAGGTTAAAACCAACCATACATGTAAGTGTGTGTTTCAGTACTTCAGACAATTTTTATATAAAAAAAATAAAAAAGTGAAATAGTGAAACACAACATAGAGAAACGCATACCGATCACAGTACATATCATGATCCAAATGGAACTGATAGTCCGTCTGTCAGCTGCATAATATTGTTTAAATAAAAATGGCAAGCCTAGAAAGAAAATCTGCGGACAAAAGGGGAAAACTGAATGGCTGTTGAATCTACCGGTGTTTCGGAAATACTCCCATCAGAGAAGAAACACCAAGAAACTCTATGGGGCTTGTCTTGTCATTTTATCTTTTTTTTTTAAATTAATTGTACATGTCAGCTTTAAAATTTTAACAATATATTATTAATTATAATACAATTTATATTTGTTCTTGGAACTTGGGGCATTCAGGCCATGCATTTTTGTCATCCATATAGTCACCTATTGTATAGTATGATTTTTTCATCAAATTGGATTTTACATAGATTTTAAATTTGCTCATAGGCAATTGATCAATATCTTTAGGTAGCTTATTGTAAAAGCGTACACAGTTCCCCATGAATGAACCACTAACTTTCTGCAGTCTGAAATTAGGTATAATTAATCTATTTTTATGTCTTGTATTAAAATTATGTACATCAGACCTTTTCTTATAATCATTTATATTCTTGCGTATGAACAAAATATTTTCATAAATGTATTGACATGCCACTGTTAGAATTTTAATTTCCTTAAATTTTTCACGAAGTGAATCTCGCGACCTCATACTATATATAGAGCGAATAGCTCGTTTCTGCAAAACAAATATTGATTGGATTTCAGCGGCTTTCCCCCACAATAAAATGCCATAAGACATTATACTGTGGAAGTAGCTGAAATAGACCAATCTTGCAGTGGCTTCGTCCGTTAAAAATCTAATTTTACGTACTGCGTATGCAGCGGAGCTTAACCTACCTGCTAGAACCGATATTTGAGAACCCCATTGAAGCTTTGAATCCAGGGTGATGCCCAAGAATGTTGTGGATTCAACAAGTTCTAATGGTTCATCATTTATTAATATACTTCTATTTAGGATACCCTTTTTTACATTTGGTAGAGAGAAATTAATACATTTAGTTTTTTTTGCGTTTAACAATAAGTTATTGGTTGTAAACCAATTCAGAACCTGTGTTATTGATTTGTTTACATCGTCAAAGTTAGGTGTAGTCCTATCTATTTTGAATATCAAGGAAGTATCATCTGCGAACAAAAAAATATCACATAGGTTCTGTACGAATGACGGTAAATCATTGATATAAACTAGAAATAAAAAAGGTCCTAGGATCGATCCCTGCGGGACTCCCATTTTTATGAGGGATCCAGATGACCTGACGCCATTGACTTCAACCATCTGTGTTCTGTTACAGAGGTATGATGATACCAGATCAAGTGCCTTACCTTCAACACCGTAGTATTTTAATTTGTAAATTAGTGTTTCATGACAGACACAATCAAATGCTTTTGATAGGTCACAGAACACGCCAATAGCATCTTGTGCTTTCTCCCATGCATCAAATATATGTTTAAGAAGACCTATTCCTGCATCAGTAGTAGAACGCCCTTTAGTAAATCCAAATTGTTTGCTATTTAAAAGATCATTCATGTTAAAATGTGTTAAAAGCTGGTCTAATATTACTTTTTCAAAAATTTTACTCAATGCCGGTAGTATAGAGATTGATCTATAGTTAGATGGATCATTTTTGTTTACTGATTTGAATAAAGGAATCAATTTACTTTTTTTCATCAAATCCGGGAAGACACCTTGATCAACGCATCTGTTAAAAATAAAAGCTAAGTATGGGCTAATAACAGTAATAATGTAACTGAGAACTGTGGTTGACATTCCCCACAGGTCCTCGGTTTTCTTTTGTTTGAGCATTTTAAATGTTTTCACAATTGAGTCTGCAGTTACGTGTTTGAACTGGAACAAGGTATCACATTTATTTACACACTTTGATAATATATAATAAGCATCAGCGGGACTAGAATTTATGGACTGAGTGGTAGTAATGGGTACTTGAGAGAAGAACTCATCAAATGTATTGGCAACCTCATTACGTTATACTGCCTACATACTGAATAAATGCTTTGATTCTTTGACATAAGTGTAAACCTTCTCCTCTTTGTAAGTTCCCTTACATCCGCAGGTAATGCCATTATATAGATGTTCCACCTGACTTGCTCCAAGAAGTAGCTTCGTACCATCAAGAGAAAAATCTATGTCCATTACCTTAACAGGTTCCAGATCTCACAATGATAAAAAAGTTAAAAACACTAGATTCTAAGCTACGAGTACAACGGGATCCTCATTTTGCTGACCTCTCTGGAAAATTAAATTCATCTGCACTGGTATGGCATTTTTTTTTATAATATATATTATAGGCTAGCGTTTGACTATCTCACCTGTTGGTAAGTGATGATGCGGTCGAAGATGCTAAGCACGCTAGCGTGGCCTAGGCCTAGAATGGGAACTGGCTCTGAAGGATAGCTGCCTGAACACATTAGATGTTTTAGCGACAGATTTTCTAACTTGAGGGTGGTAGCTGGCCAGGTGGACACTAGATAGTGTCCTACCACCATGCGGGGGTTGTTGGTTTCTTAACGATGTTTTTCCTTCACCTGAGGGCCACTGTGAGAAGCACAAATAAATTTTTCGTGGCACATAAATTCACATAAATGGCATATTATTGTATGGCAAATATATTGTAAAATATAGATGTATTATACTGTACCTAACTGCATACTAGATACATACGACTTTGTTCATGTACACCAAGAATTTAGTAGCCTGTCGTAGTGTAGAATGTGTAGTATGTTCATCCTCATACTATAAAGTACCTCCTTGTTACATTTCAGTAAGATTGGATCGTCCGTTTAGGCGTGATCAGGTAACAAACAGACTAGACAGAGTTACAAACATTTTTATAATATTATGGATATTTCAACATATTGCCATCAGGAGTAACATTGCTACCTGCCTGTGTCTGTATTGTATTGTATTCATTTATTCATCTTTAAGTGCAACTTACACACATACACACTTAGACATGTCCAAAGAGTAACAAAGTGTACAATTGAAGTGATTAATAATTATAATCATTTACATACTAAAAAGTAAATTCTTAAACTGTTTCAAACAAAATTAGTCTAACATAAAAAAAAAAATTCAATATGTTGTCACAAGCAAAGCAAGACAATTATTAAATACAATCATCTTTAACTGTTTAATTTTAAGTCATTTATTCCATATAGTTCCATTTCAGTCAGTAGTTTCTTTAGTTTAATTTTAAATTGTAGTAGGTGTAGACATAGGCGTTCTTCCTACATGTAAGACCCAAGTTAAGCTAAATGGATGACATTGATCGTGTGGTAGGCTTCAGCTGTGACTACCAACTACCCACCCAAATAAAGACATGTCACTAATTAGGAAATTACCGATTCAGCCAAGTTCTGCCATGTTCGGTGCTAGCCAGCTTGAAGACAGGTTTGAATGGTGACACTAGGTAGATCAGACAGAAGTCAGTAGTCCTGCAGCTGTCTCACTGACCTCTTCCTTTGAATCACAGAATCCCATCGCAGACCGCATCTTCACCCTCAGACTAGAGATAACACTAGATCAAACATCACTCACATGAAGGCAGACATCTTCACCCTCAGACTAGAGATAACACTAGATCAAACATCACTCACATGAAGGCAGACATCTTCACCCTCAGACTAGAGATAACACTAGATCAAACATCACTCACATGAAGGCAGACATCTTCACCCTCAGACTAGAGATAACACTAGATCAAACATCACTCACATGAAGGCAGACATCTTCACCCTCAGACTAGAGATAACACTAGATCAAACATCACTCACATGAAGGCAGACATCTTCACCCTCAGACTAGAGATAACACTAGATCAAACATCACTCACATGAAGGCAGACATCTTCACCCTCAGACTAGAGATAACACTAGATCAAACATCACTCACATGAAGGCAGACATCTTCACCCTCAGACTAGAGATAACACTATATCAAACATCACTCACATGAAGGCAGACATCTTCACCCTCAGACTAGAGATAACACTAGATCAAACATCACTCACATGAAGGCAGACATCTTCACCCTCAGACTAGAGATAACACTAGATCAAACATCACTCACATGAAGGCAGACATCTTCACCCTCAGACTAGAGATAACACTATATCAAACATCACTCACATGAAGGTAGACATCTTCACCCTCAGACTAGAGATAACACTAGATCAAACATCACTCACATGAAGGCAGACATCTTCACCCTCAGACTAGAGATAACACTAGATCAAACATCACTCACATGAAGGCAGACACACTATCCTGGTTCAGTCTGACAGGCACAACGTCAGCGTAGGTCTCGTCGAGAGACAGCAGCACGTTGACGGCCGTCTGGTTGTTTTCTGTCAGGGCCAGCAGTCGGGGGAGGTCGCGGTAGCTGTCCGGGCCTGCCACTGAGAATGTTTTACTGTGAATATATTCCAGTAAAACTTTTTTTTATATACTAGATATGTAAGCATTTGACCACTATCTCACCTGATGTTAATTAGTGAAGATGCGATTGACGATGTAGCGCGCTTACCTAGAAGATACTAATCATTTATATGGGCATCTTTATTGTTTAATTAGTTGGCAGATCAAAGGTATAATTTTATTGTATAATCTGATCGATAACTATTGTTAATAATAAAATTTGGAATGTTTGCTAATCACAATAATTATTATCATCATCATCATCATTATCAGTCAATTTTTGTCCCTTGCTGGTCATAGGCCTCTCTCATGGCACGCCAATGAGCTCGATGATAATGTAAACAATGATTGTTAACTAGTTCTGAATATAATAAATATATTACCAACATCTACTGCCTTTTCCTTCTCTATGAGTTTCTCCTTTAACCTCTCTGCCATACAACCGAGTATACCGATCTTCACAGCTTTGTTCTTCCTGGCCATTGCTCGTCTCTTGAAGCCTCGCAGATGGTCCAACCGATGCCAGATCTTACTCTCAGCACCTTCCCTAATAGCACACGTCATCACCAGAAATATGTCAGCTTCCTCTTCATCTTCTGTCTTCTCGAACCCTTCTTTCTTCAATATAGACCAAACAATCTCTGTATCACTCAAGTTCATTTGACATCCGTACACGTCGAAGAAAACCTTCCGTTTCGTCCTTATTTCAACACCGTCAGGCAAGTAAGGTATATGAGGTCGATCAGTGAGAATAGGCTCAGAGCTCCCAGCGATAAATTCCTTTAATCCTGGACCCTGTTTTAATTTATCGGTGATCGAAGTTGAGCGTACTGTATCGGAGTAACATCGGCATTTCCTGAATGAAGATCTGTTAATTTGTTTTATCAAACGATGCGAGCGTTGTAAGAACGACATGTTCTACACTTTTTTATAATAAATTACTGATATAGATAATCGTTTTATTTAACTTTATCGAAAATAAAAATATTTTCCATCCAATCCGCCAAAGAAAGATCCCACAGACTAATAAATATTAACTATTTAGTCCCCACGTCACGTCAACCGTCAACGTCACTGTGACGTGAGAACGCACGCTGTTGTATTTAACATTACGCTTCGCGTATACGAGGCATTTTGCCACCCAAATGGTTGTGGCAAGACGCCACATAAGTAACTGCTGCCAAGAATCTGGGTTGCATTGTTGATCAGCAATGGACAGACATTTGACCAGTGACATTCAAGCTCCTCTTGGGATCCTTCTATGACCGCAGACCGCAGCAGTGTGTATGACGCTTAAATAGACAGTCAAAAATGTCAAAATAGTCAATGTCAATCTATTGTCATTACGTATGTCATTAAATTAAATGTCAATTATTAAAAAATGGCGGACATCTTGTTCGTCGTGTAATAAACTGCAAGATAATAATTATAACTACGCAAAAACTATTTGAGTAATTAGAACAACTCTACAATGAGTGGCCGATACGACGACTACAAAGGTATTAGAATGGCATGGTCTTCATAGATTTGAGACGAGTCGCTTCGACACAATCACCCTATAGTCCGCTCATTATTTGATATTTGACTCAATATGTATTTTTATTTATCTTTGCCAGTGTTTTCACATTGGCAGGGTCGTCTCGATCCACGCGTGATGATTCTAGGCTGCACAAGGACGCCCGTAAGGAGCACAAGGAGAGATACGATCGCAAGCACTCCAGGTCGCGATCACGTTCCCCCAGACGTCGCGCTTCACCTCCACGGAGCAGTCATTATTCCTCGTCGGTGCCTAAACACAGTAAATCTCACAGCCAAGAGCGAGATCGTAGGGAGCATGAAGGTGATTACAAAAATTAGATGCCTACTTATGTAAATCCAACCTTTCAACCAATCAAACCTTTACAATATTATCTATCTAAATACTATAAGAATCTTTGTCCTGACATACTGACTGACTGACTGACAGACAACGCACAGCCTAAACCGCTGGTCGTAGAGACTTGAAATTTGGAGGGTATATTTGTCTTAGTACGTAAGGGGGTACTAAGAAAGGATTTTCCAAAATTCACCCCTTAAGGGGATGAAATGGGTGTTTTTAATGTTTGTATGGAGAAACAAGATTAGATCTATAGATATAGTCTTTTCTATCCGAAACTTCACACAAGTGCTTAAGTAAAAAAATAAGTAAATACATGTTTCAGTTTTTTTTTTTTATTCCACCCCTAAGAGGGTGAAATGGGGTAACAAAGTGTGAAAATCAATAGTGATTCGGAATGCGCTGAAATTTTGCATGCAGATAGTTATTACGACGTTAGTTCCCCAGACAAAGGATTTTCCAAAATTCACTCCTGAAGGGGATGAAACGGGTATTCATAGTTTGTATGGAGAAACAAGATTAAATAGTCGCTTATATTCAAAACTTAACACAAGTACTTAAATAAGTAAATATGTGTTTCAGGCTCTTTTGAAATTCCATCCCTAAAAGGGTGAAGTGGGGTAACCAAGTCTGAAATCAATATTGTTTCGGATTGCACTGAAATTTGGCATACATATAGTTATTTTGACTAAGGTATCTGCTAAGAAAGAATTTTTCAAAATTCACTTATCAGGGGGATGAAGCGGGGGTTCAAAGTTTGGATAGTCATTTTATTCGACATTTTACACAAGTACTTCTGTAAATAAATAAGTAAATACGAGTTTCAGACTTTTTCTAAATGCCACCCTAAGAGGATAAACTGGGGAACAAAGTCTAAAAATCAATATAGTTTCAGATTGCGCTGAAATTTAGAATGCAGATAGTTATTATGAGGTAGGTATCCGCTCAGAAAGGATTTTCTAAAAATTCCTCCCGGATACAGACGGGGATTCAAAGTTTGTATGGCAAAACAAGATGAGATAAAGTACGTGTTGTAGGATTTTTCGAAATGGGGTAGGTAACAAAGTTGAATTTTTCGAATATTTGGGTTTCTGAAATATGAATTCCGAATTAAAGCGGGCTAAGCCGCGGGGCACTTCTAGTTTGAAATAAAAGTCTGCCGAAATATTTCGCTGTTCCAGCAAACATTCGGTTTTATTGACTTACTAACAATTACTTGCAGACAAAAGAGACTCCAAAAAGTCTTCAGGAGAGTGGGACAGCTCCGAGGAGGACGTTCCGGCGCCTCCACCACCGCCTCGCATCACCCCCATCTCCATTGGATTCTCCAAACCTAAAGCTCCCATCAAGATGAGTATTGGAGGTCCGGTGAAGCAAACGTCAGTGAAGAAGCCGACAGTAGCATCCGTGTTTAATGATGATGATGACGAACCTGAGGAGATGCCCGCTGAAGCCAGGATGCGGATGAGAAATATTGGCAGGTTCGAAATTTAGTTTTTTTTGTGTATTAGGCTAGCTTTTGACCACTATCTTAACTGGTGGTGAGCACTGGTGTGCTCTCAGATGATGAACATGATACGCCTAGAATAGTCTTTAACTCTCAAGGGCTGGGAGCCGGAAGAGCGTAAGGTAATGGCTGCAGAATTTCTCTTCAATTGTAACAAGCAACAATAACACAATGATTACTTCTTATCCTGATATAACCACGGAAACGATGTCTACGCGTGTAAAACTGTGGGGCGTGGGGCACAGATAGTTTTTGATATATCTGACTTCAATTTCCAGAGAAACTCCAACCTCTGCGGGTCCTAACTCCTTCGGTAAGACCAAGCAAGGTTTCTGCGATGCCAAGAAGG
This sequence comes from Cabera pusaria, assembly GCA_954871355.1. Lineage (NCBI taxonomy): Eukaryota > Metazoa > Arthropoda > Insecta > Lepidoptera > Geometridae > Cabera > Cabera pusaria. The sequence goes on along the minus strand of OX940901.1, from coordinate 24,700,619 downwards.
TATTTGAGAAGAATTTAAAGCATGCGCTGGAGACTTCTGAAAGACCTGCGGTTCCTAAATTTGCACAGACTATCTATAAAATCAAACCTTGATTTATTCTTATTGATATATTTAGGCTGAAATCACAACCCGGGCTTGGTTTTGACTTAACTTAGTTATTATCCAATCACAGCACAGAATGGCTCCGACCACTAAAATGCTCCGGAGATGGTCATTCGCAATTATCAATTTTACGTCATTTATAAACCAAATAATTGTCTACAGAGGCAACTAAAGCCATTGTAATTCGCAACTACGTGATAAAAGGGGAGAAAATATTGATTGAAACCCATTGACAAATGCGAATGACTGTCTCCAGGGCACTTAATAGCTAAAATGCATATAATTTTAAATGACTACGAGATGAATATACACCATAATATTTTTTCCATTCAAGTTCTAGATTATGCCACAGGAGAGGCCTATGTCCAGCAGTGGACAGAAATTGGCTGGTAATGATGATAATGAATTTGTAGTTGTAACGTGTTGTTTATTCTTTATGATATAAATATTATGTTCAAAAACAATTCTGTATAACTTTCAATAGTTTCCGTAGTACTTTTACTAATTACTTTAAGAATTTAGGGTATAACATAATTCATAACTTATCAATAACTTTACACTTCAGAATCGTGCCTGCACCACTCCAACCATTTTGTATCAACCTTTTCCTTTCTGTTCTGTAATATATGTACTTACTTTTTTCAACCAACTTCCAAGAAGGAGGAGGTTCTTATTTAATCTGTATGTTTTAAAAAAAAATTTCAATTGTGAACCGATTCAAATATAGAAATATTATAGAATATAGAATAATATAGAATTATTTTTTTTTATTGGTTAGGTACATTTCCGAGGTGGTCCCATTGTAATTTCATTGAGATCTGATAAGCATCTCCAGAGATATGACGTTAAACGTCTCAAACTCGCTACTGAAACTGACTCGTGCGGCATGGAAGTCTGTTATTTTAGTTTTGTTAGTATCTTAATTGTCATTTATGAAATTAAAAACTATTATAAATAAACTTTTCATACTACACCTTATTTTAGTACAAAATGGGAAATATGTTATTTGTAAAGATTTTGTTATAATGTAACCTTTAGAATTAACGTAAGAGTTTGATCCTCTTGATAGTTTTGTATTGTAATGTATTAAAAATGCAATTTTTATTAGGCTTGTGGTGTTCTATAATATTGTTAACATGTAAAGTATCTTAATAGATTATAAACTTGGGACAATGTGTTTCATTCCTAACTTGTCACTTGACTTTCCCAGTGTCTTTACTCCTTTTAACCGACTTCACAAAAAAGGAGGAGGTTCTGAATTCGTCAGAACCTTTTTTTTTATGTATGTTCACCGATTACTTGAAGATTTGGAAAAATCTTTTTTCTTTTAAAGTGTACCCTTCCCAGGTGCTCCTATTTAAATTTTAACGAAATCGGCCGAGCCGTTTTTAATATATCAACATTTGTATTACGACGCATTTACTTATCTCGACGACTACACAGATCTACGTCTACTGGCTACTTTGACTAGCGCGTGTTGAAGCGTGTTTGAAGTCGTTTCTGAGAGACCAAAGTGATATTTGCATGGGCAAGTATCTTCATCAGCCTATATTTCTACTGCTGGACATAGGCCTCACCTGACGCCACTGAGCTCAATCTTCAGCTCTTTGTTTCCAACCGCTGCCAGCCAGCTTGCGTATATCGTCTGTTGGGCTGCTCAAATATGTTGTAGATCTTATAACCGTTGGGGAAATCGTGTTTAAGAGAGTGGAGACCATGACTCTGCAAACAGTGTAAATGCTAATGTTAAGTGTAATGATAAATGGAATGGAAGGCAAGTATACTTAGTACCTACTAAGTATACTTTCCTTCCATTCCATAGTACCTACTATATAGTTTAGTACCTACACTTTTTTTAAACCGACTTCAAAAAATGGAGGAGGTTTCTCAATTCGACCGTATATATATATATATTTTTTTTTTTATGTTTGTTCGCGGATAACTTCGTCTTTTATGAACTGATTTTTAACCGACTTCAAAAAAGGAGGAGGTTTCTCTATTCGACCGTATATATATTTTTTTTTTTTTTTTTTTTTTATGTTTGTTCGCGGATAACTTCGTCGTTTATGACGATTTTTGTTCGAAAGGAGATATCCCAAGTGTGGTACCATGGTAATTTTATCGAGGTATGATTAGTATCTCCAGAGATATTGAGATAAACATCTAAAAATTGGTACTGAAAATGAATAGCGCGGCATTGAAGTCGGTTGTTTTTTAGTTTTTAAACGATATTATGATTATTCTTTTTTTGTTCGAAAGGAGATATCCCAAGTGTGATACCATGGTAATTTTATCGAGGTCTGATAAGTATCTCCAGAGATATTGAGATAAACATCTCAAAATTGGTACTGAAATTGAATAGCGCGGCATTGAAGTCGGTTCTTTTTTAGTTTTTAAACGATATTATTTGGTTAATAAATACATTAGTAATAGATATAATAGTGTTAAATTATGGAATGCTAGTGGCGTACAATTTTCCATTTGCGTCTTGTTAGCTTTAGTTAGCCATTGAGTAACATAAATATTAACGTAGCGTAGAGTAATATACTATACTGGTGTAGTCTGGCCTGCACTGAACAATTTGCCAATTTTTGTTGATATATTATATTATCAGGGAAGGTATTACACTAAAGTAAATTTGTATGGGTGACTAATGATGATCAGTGTGTGCATATCTAGGCAAGGACTGATACTGAATAATTGTACAAGGTAACTGTCAGGTCATATAGCTATAATTTTATTTCATCGACTTTTTGGTCATCTGTACCTAGTAGGTGATTTTCTGTGGTCTGAGGATCCCCATTTCAACTAGACCTGACTACCTGAGTGAATAGTGATTAGTAATGCTCACTCACAGCAAACATAGGTACATACATCTCTCACTTAAACGATTCGCAGATGACATCGTCATCGGAACCGATTGCTGTGGATGGAATTCCAATCGAAGTTGTAACGCAATATCTTTACCTAGGGCAGACGCTCCAACTAGGCAAACAAATTCGAGGAGGAAATCCAGAGAATTCAGCTCGGCTGGGCAGCATTCGGAAAACTCCGTCGAGTCTTCTCGTGCCTATACCGCAGTGTCTAAAGACAAAAGTCTTTAACCAGTGCGTCCTACCTGTGATGACATACGGAGCCGAGACGTGGATACTCACAGTACGACTGGTCCACCAGTTTAAAGTCGCTCAGCGAGCTATGGAGAGAGCTATGCTCGGTATAGGTACCTTTCTCTGGGCGGGATCGAATCCGGAACGAAGTAATTCGCCAGAGAACTAAAGTTATCAACATAGCTCTACGGATTAGTAAACTGAAGTGGCAGTGGGCTGGTCATATCTGCCGCAGGACTGATAACCGTGGGGTTAGACTTGTCCTAGAGTGGAGACCGCGAATCGGCAAACGTAGCGTAGGACGTCCTGTGACCAGGTGGAGCGACGACATACGCAAAACGGTGAGCAATGACTGGAAAAGAAGAGCCGAAGATCGGGCTTAGTGGCGCATCTTGGGAGAGGCCTACGTCCAGCAGTGGACTGACATCGGCAGATGATGATGATGACGGCAAACATGCATGTTTGTGCCTAGTCTATCCAAACCTTACTTTGATACTGATTATTTACTTGGTAAATAACCAAAGCTTTGAGAAAACACTTGTATTCAGCAACATAGAACAATATTACTTACAGGGAGATATAGAGGCGTACCTAACACAAAATAAATGTACTCACATAATTAGCAATCTTCTACTCCCAGTGAACATACTGTCTACTCCAGGAAAATTTACGTAGCGCTACAGAATAATAATAGTCTGACGCCTTTGATGAATAATAAATCTAATGCCATGAATAAAAAATCTAATGCATTGCTTAAAATAGTGATCTGTTCAATAATGGCAGTTACAATACATCTTTAAACATTTAATCATCATTGCATGCCAGATTGTGGACCCACGCCACACGATATTATTTTCATTTTGTCTGGAATCCCAGCATACGAAAGGTTAACCAATTGAGCACCACCATACAAACGCACTCCTGTGCCCTGTACGCCGAGAGGTACAGTTTTTGTCTTTTATTGACAACACTTGGCATACAGGGCCGCAAGTGTTATCACAATGTGTAACTTTGGCACTCAAAAGGTTAATCTACACTCTCACCATGACTTATTTTATAGGTCAAGTTGTTGGTAAAAAAGGTGGTGCCTATTTAAAGCTAAAATAATAAATAAATCAAAGACATTTTGGTTATATTTTATTTAAAAACTACTTCCTCTGCACATTCTGTGGGCGGGACATATCCCTGGGGAAGTTGCTCTTGGGCGGTGTGCGGATGCGCCTGTCCTTCTTGGACCTGTTGCGCACCACCTTGCTGTGGATTGCGCATGACACGCAGTAGTGGAGCTTGGCATACAGCTTGGGCAGCTGGAATGCTGTGGACAGAACAAAACTACTAATACAAAATAATTCTTTATTGCACATCTAACAATGGAAGGTTGGATTTAACAATCCAACTGTCCAGTCCAGTCCCATAGGAGGATCAGTGTATGGATGCAGGATTCGGTTCAGATGTTATAAAGGAGAATGAGTGTGAATGGTCTGTCTAATGGTAGGACAACAAGTGGCAACAGGTATGACAGCAAATAGAGTGAACAATGATATTGCATCCACCCCTTTAGGTGGGATCCTCGATGATCATGTTTGATCGAGTTATAAAATTTAATGAATATTTTTAAGTAAGACAGATACAGTACTATCCACTGTGTAGTATTCAGATTTTCATCCTGCATTCACAACCCAATAGTGGTGTATTGTGTATGCACTTTTTAGTCTATAAAGCGCAGACACTCGAGGGAACCCAGTAGCTGGCATTGTAACGCTGGTGCTACTGCTGATACTGGTATAATATTCCCAATCAGAATGAAAGACACGCTTTATGTTCGCTCTAGAATTGATGCTTGGAAAGGTATCATCAACAAAAATTGTGAGGTTATCTTCATTATCAACAACGAGGAATATATCTTGTTTTACAAGTAACAGGTCGTCGTATCGACTTACATGAGTATACGGAGGCTTCGTTTATGTCCCTGACGGCAGCCGCTTCAACGATATTCCTGATCACGAACTTTTTGATGGCTTTGTCCTTCGGCACGCATCGCGCGCAGTTGGTGCATCTCACGGCCTTGACGTGGCCACGGCCGTGCTTGGCGCGTCCTCCATTACGGCGTTTGCGAGTCTGAAAATATAAATGCACTCTGAAACCACATGTTCGTCACTAGTGACATCGACGCATGCATCTTTCCAAGCCACCGTACTCGCGCACAAATAACAATAGCCACATCATAGTATCACTTTCACGTAGATTATTATTCAATTTGAGCTAAGTTTATAGCTTTTTTCACAAATATTCCCAAAAATCTTTACGCACCATTTTCTAACCTCCGTATCGGTGAACGAAGAACGATGGAAAAGAAAATTTGTTCTGTTCATAGACAACTTTTAGACAAGACAATACACTGCCTCAAAGACATTGAACGGTTTCCTGTCGTTCAAATGTGTTGCCACATTCACAAGCATGTTTTCGTTTACATAAAATGAATAATATTGGATCATTTATTAATGTGGATTTACTGGACAGTAAATAATTAATAATGGCATTGGTACTCATCAAATACCTAGTCATATTTCATAAAATCTAAATATCCATTAAAGCCTGGCTGGCCATTAATTATTTTAGAATATATTGCGAAGTGCGCATTTCTGAGAATAATACACGAACTGAAGAAGTGTCATTTCATTCATTCATATCGTTCATTTATCAATCAAATCAAAATTTAGAAAAAAATAATCGTCTGTCACGAAGAATTCCTTTCATTGTAATATTTATTTTTGTTGCTAAAACCATTCGAATTTAGATTGAAATATAAATTTATTTCGCTTTTTAGTGCATTCTAGAATAATAGAAAATTATTTAAATGTCGGCACGTGACCGTGTACATAACTTTATTTACATCGTCATTTTGTGATCGTCGCAGAAGTGTTTCGTATTTGTGTAAAAACAATTTTTCCAAAGGCTTTCGTGTAATGCGATGTTGTGCAGATAGTGAAGAGTAAAACGCGTGTGAAATGTCACAACATGGATGTCCGGAGAGACTGTCGAATAGATCGAAAGCGTTCCAGGAAGATGGAGCTAACCAGTCCACGATGGAGGTATTGGTGGAGACGCTCACGGGCACGGCCTTCGAAATGACGGTGTCGCCGTCTGACACCATCTTCGCGATCAAGTCGAAGATATTCCGGGTAGAAGGTGAGTTCCGGATTCCTCGCGCACTCTTACACAATCTCTAGGTAGGTTTGACAAGCCGCGCGAGCGTGCGTCATCCTCGCTCCACAAAGGACGTGGTATTCATGCGACACCCAGCGCTTTGTTGACAATATATAGGTACCATATTCTATTCACCAATTCATACAGCAAACATGTGCCTGCTGTGTACATTGAAAACTGTGTAAAGATTGTAGGTAATCCAATTAAGTTACTGCCTTGAGTCTGGTGGTGGTATGATGTAAACAAGGCTCAGGTATGATGTACTTGACGGTATAATTTTCCTGCGGTTGTCGGAGAAGACTGATAAATGTGTGTTTAACAAGGACATAGTGTTACATTGATGCTATTGTACCGATGAGGTTGTGTTAAAAGATGCATATCAGATAAATATATTAGTCATTATGTTATAACATTGTAGACCAGAAAGGCTAGCCTCTATGTTGTAGATTTGATACAATTTCATAATCACAATCTATACAAAGCCATAATAATTGATCGTGTGATCTAAAGTGACACAACACTAGTTCAATTTCATCTTTGGAATGGTGTGGCTAGATTTATATACACTACACTACACTGTACATACATCACAATAATCCATCCATATAATCCAATGCAACTTGACTAGGCCTACCTGATGTCAATGTAATAAATGCACACCACCAGCTCCATTATGGATAATGGATTCCATATGATGGTTAGATACTTGTGCTTTTATGTACAAAACTTAAAGAATTTTCACTCTTGAGATGTCTTATAGAACCTGTATATATATCACTATAAATATGTAAGAGTTTGAAGAATCAAATCTATGCATGTATACTTCATAAAATAAATCAATAATCATACTAAAGCGATGGGCACTGATTGGAAAAGAAGAGCCGAAGATCGAGCTCTGTGGCATATCTTGGGAGAGGCCTATGTCCAGCAGTAGATTGATATCAGCTGTTTATGGTGTATACTTCATAGAGCTCTTGGAAACGAATAGCTGAAGATCAAGCTCAGTGGTGTGCCATGGGAGAGGCCTATGTCCAGCAGTGGAGAGAAATTGGCTGATAATGATCATGTATACTTCTACTGCTACTGTTGTTAATCAATCAAACAAAAAGAGCTGAACAGTTTGACAAGAACAGAATACTGGGGCAAGCCAGTATTCCACACCTGGATGTAGTTAGCACAGAATTTATTCTTATTTTTTTATGGCAAAAGGTAACAGGACAAGCACGACGCTCACCTGATGGTAAGTGATGATGTCTACCTATAACAGATACAGTGGCATGCAAAATTCTGGACTGCCAGAAATTTGCATGTCACTGCACTGCACCTGTTACCTTGAGACATAAAGATGCTGAGTCTCACATGCCCTGTAATTTCACTGGACACCTTGCCATTTCAACTAAAAAACATTCCTATTTCATGGCTGAAAATTAACTGTGTGGTGGTACCACCCCAGGCGGACTAGCAGAAGTCCTACCACTAAAAAAAACTAGAAAGAATCATTAAAAGTGGGATATACAAAAGAAGGCCTATGCCCGGCTGTTGGGAACAAGATTGGTGATGATAACTGGGCAAAGACATATTTACATATTGTTATAAAAGGTTTCCTTTGTCTATGTATGTAAAATGTGTGGTACAAATATGCAAGTACCCATTAGCAATGAATATAATCATCACAATGGTGTCCTGTGATTTATCAAAATATTAGAACATTGCACTCATTGTTCATTCAGCATAAAGTTTCTATAAACTTCCTCCTACTTACCGTTTATATTTCTACACACTTAGTTAAATATCCTTTCTAAACTTATGCCAACACTTGCTTAGATACATTCATCCATATTTAATGTATGTATGTATCCATATTTAAACTATGTACAACAATTTACAAAAATATATACGGCCTTACTAATAAAGTTTTTTTCACTCTGTACACACGTTGTAAACCACAAAAGCTGACCAATAAAAATATTTTTGACGTAAGCCTTGGATAAAGTTGGTATACAGATGTGCCATTATCAAAGGAGGCTGTCCATTTCTTAAACAGCCTGGGACCCTAGTTTAGCGAGTGTGTAAAGGATTAAAATGGCGGATTTCTCTATTAGCAGCTGATTGAAATCATGTCTAGACATAGTAACTATTATTGAATCTGTGTCTAGTATTCTGTAAAAAAACGTATTGATTCTTCAAACTTCAAAAAGTATGCTGTTATTTGAGGATCGTTTGTATGTGTTAGATTTGTTCTCATTGAAATGGATAACATAAATTATTTCGACATATTTGACTTTTGGGAGATAGAAGAGGCAAAAAAAAAAATCGAAAACATTATGAAGACCGTGCAGATCCATTTTTTTGAACACATCAGATTTTCCATTTTAAATACAAATTACAGGTTTATAAAAAGCTATGCGGAAGAAACTAAACGCAGTGATTACATTATCTTTGGAAATTGACAATTTATTCAAAGATGGCTACAATCATGTTTATATTGTAGCCATGGATACCGCTAATCTCCATGGCTACAATGTCAACAGCGTAGACAGAGGACAACAGTCAATTTGAGTGTTTCGTTCTAAAATTTGTTTTAATACTTTCACTCCTACCTAAAAGAAAATATTTTCCATTATGTCAACTAATTTCAATAAAAAGTTCCAAAAACAACGTAGTTTGATTAATATTGCATTCTTAAAACTAAATTTCATGACTAATATTAATCATTAGTAAACTTTATGAAATAATAATTTACGGAACTATTTAAGACGAAAACAGTTTCTAAACGAATTGACTAATAGTTGCCAGATGAAAAAGAAAAAAGTGTTAAACGTCTATGTAGATACCCACCGCCTATTCAACGTTTATTTGTTACTCTGTTTGCGGAGTCTTCACGTTTAGATGCTGGCAATGCTGTACCTTCTAGTCTGCCGACTTGCGGGACGTTTATGTCGGAAATCCGCATTCGTCAGACTGAAGTACGCAAAGCGTTGCGCAATCTAGACGTGAACAAAGCTAGTGGTCCAGACGGTATACCAGCTGTAGTCTTGAGGACGTGTGCGCCTGAGTTGGCTCCTATTTTGACACGCCTCTTTCGCTTGTCTATGACGACTGGTCAAGTGCCTAAGTCCTGGAAGCAAGCAAACGTGCAACCCGTGCCGAAAAAGGGTAGTCGTGCAGACCCTGTCAATTACAGGCCTATCTCAGTCACTTCCATACTCTGTAAGACTATGGAACGTGTACTGAACCACAGGCTCCTGGCATACCTAGAAGTGAACGATCTCCTCAGTGACCGACAATACGGGTTTCGCCGAAACCGGTCTACTGGGGATCTTCTAGCGTATGCCACGCACATCTGGAGCGAAGCCATCGAGAACCACGGCGAGGCGCTGGCCGTCTCTCTTGACATCTCGAAGGCTTTCGACAGGGTTTGGCACGATAGCCTTATTAGCAAGCTTCCTTCATACGGCCTGCCCACTGGTTTATGTGTTTGGATAGCAGATTTCTTAAGGGATCGGTCGATTCGAGTGGTCATCGATGGCTGTACTTCCGACCAATTGGCCATAAATGCCGGAGTCCCTCAAGGATCAGTACTTTCTGCAACACTTTTTCTGCTGCATATTAATGACCTGCTTAAACCCGGTATCTTTGGGTACGCAGATGACAGCACTGTTGTAGAGAGTTATACATCCAACGCACGAACCAGTACATTACAAATCCAGTCTCATAGAGAAGCGATGGTCGAACGCTTGAACTTTTCTTTGAAGGCAGTCTCTGATTGGGGCGATGCCAATCTGGTCAAGTTCAATGCAGCGAAAACCCAGGCGTGTCTTTTTTCCGCTAAACGGAGCCCATTTCTACTGGCTCCTACTTTCCGGGATGTGTCCGTTCCGATAAGTAACAAACTCGAGCTTCTTGGCATCTCTTTGACACCAACTCTCAATTTCGGCTCTTATATTGAGTCTAGAGCCCAGCTAGCCTCAAAAAAGCTTGGCATTTTGGCTAAGGTGAGACGGTACTTCACACCGGGACAGTTGCTTAATCTTTACCAAGCACAAGTCCGGTCGTGTATGGAGTACTGTTCTCACCTTTGGGATGGTTCTGCTAAATACCAGCTGGAGACACTGGAAGCTATTGAGAGGAGAGCCAAAAAACTCTTCAGCGATGACCTATTAGTAAGCAAGAGACTCCAGAGTCTCGCGCATCGCCGCAAAGTCGCTTGTTTATCGGTTTTCTATCGGATACATTTCGGAGAGTGTGCAATGGAACTGCATGATTTGATTCCACCATCCCCATTTTATAATCGGACATCCAGAGACACTAAAAGGCGCCACCGATTTATGGTGGATATACCATCTACCCGAACGAAGCGATTTGCTTCTTCGTTCATCATACGAACCGCTAAGGAATGGAATACCCTGCCCGAGTCCGTGTTTCCGATTAAGTACAATATGGGGGTCTTCAAATCGCGAGTGAATAGGTATCTTCTGGGTAAGCACGCTACATCATCGATCGCATCATCACTTAACATCAGGTGAGATAGTGATCAAGTGCTACCCAGTTCGGTATAAAAAAAAAAAAAAAAATAGTAGTCAAACAATGGATTGACGCGTGTTTAGCGCTTTTTCATCGTGCAACTATACAACCGTTTAACAGATGTATAGGCAAATTTTTATTAGTAAGGCCGATAGTGTGTAACACTTCAAAGAAACATATATACATGATGTTCATTATTTTTACAATTTGTATAATAAAGTTTGTCATCACCACTAACAGACATAGTTAAACTTTTTATTTTGTTTCATTTATTTCTTTACTGTTTTAGTATGTGGCTACCCATTAATACTTAACTTACACAATAATGTACATTTTAAAATGAAAGAAAGAAAGAAATAAAAGTCATTTATTCAGCCGTTCTTAAGTTACATAATGAGATTGTTTGAAAAACTAAAAGAACCGACTTAAATGCTGCGCTATTAATTTTCAGTACCAAGATTAAGGTATTTATCTCCATATCTCTGGAGATACTTATCAGATCTCAATGAAATTACTATAGTACCACCCTTGGGATATCTCTTTTCCAACAAAAAATAATCATCAGAATCGGTTCATAAACAACTAAGTTATCTGCGAACACACATAAAATATATATTAATTTTATGTGTGTCGATACACGGTTGAATTGATAAACGTCCTCCTTTTTTATTTGAAGTCGGTTAAAAGATATGAAAATTTTTGAAATCATGACAAAAAACGAAACTAAAAAACACAAAAGGAATGCAATATGAGGTACTTAAACAGACCAGTCTCAGCTCAAATGTCCAGATTGATAGACCCTAAAAACCAAGGTGCTGACTTTCAGAAATGCACTAAATAAATATACATTATTTTTAAGTTTTTTAAGTAAATAATCTCTAAATATATAAAAATTAATGTTTGTCTGTATGTCCTTTATAGAATCGATCGTATGTCATTTGATCATGTGATGATCATGATCTTTAGAAAAGTTGTTGTGCATGAGCCAAAGAAGGTTTCTGAGTTTGTACGACCAATTTTCGACAGATGGCGCCTCTGTCAAATGGAGAGGGAGTGAATGTAGGCACATAGATACAGCTTTTCTGGGCAAGACGACGTCTGCCGGGACAGCTAGTATAAATTATAAATATAGAATGCATTGTGTAAGTAGGTACATATGAAGACATCATATCTATAACAATATGTATAACTCCATAAATGGTGTCTCAATGACATGAAACCTCACTGGGGGCTATTTATACCTCACGGATCATTTATCTTGAGTTACTGTGAATTATTGCTCCGGCCAGACTAGGGTACACTGCAGTTATTATGATGCTTTTGTATAATATCTGTTAATACTGATGTTATTATCTCTGTATGGAGACTAGGTATTTTAGACAGACTTATTTTTATTGTCTTATTGTCTAGCATTTGACACTATCTCCCCTGTTGGTAAGTGATGATGTGGTTGAGAATGGTAGCACGCTAGGCATAGAATGAAAACTGGCTCTCAGAGACAGCTGCCGGAATAGATTAAATGTTTTGGCAACAGATTTTTAGATACGAGGGTGCTAGTTGGCCAGGTAAATATTAGACCATGCCGGCATGGTGGTAGGACACTGTCTTGTAGGATTTCTTAACAACGGTTTTCTTTCACTATGACATATGCATATACATTTTTGACGCAAAAATCCATTGCTGCACAATGGGTATTGAACTTCCTATCTCACCATATGGAGATACAACCTTCTGAAAGATGGACGGACACCAAAGTAATAGGGTTCCGTTGATACCTTTTGGATACGTAAAACAAATCTTAAAAATATATATGCTGTAGATCTCAATAAAAACTTTCAACGAAAATTGGTTTGAATTAGACACAGTCTGCAGTTTTTGAGATATAGCGACCGCCAATATAAGTTTGTTTTCCATACAAACACAAACTTTTTGCTGGCGAAAAATTATAGATATAAAATACTCTACTGTGTTACGGAACCCTAGGAGTGCGAGTCCGACTTGCACATGGCCAGTTTATTTAATGCGCGATACAACTAGTTGTCAATAAAAACATAAATTAAATCACTAGATAAAAATACATCAATGAGTAATATTACCTACTATACTTATCATATTAGATAGTAGTAAGCTACCTTTAAGATTAATGCCAGTACTCACTGCCGTGATGGTGGTGGTCGGTTAGTAAAGTGCTGGCAACACACCAGTGTTTATTTTTTTATATCGTATAGTTGACCACTATCTCACCTGTTGGTAGTGATGATGCGGTCGAGGATGGTAGCACGCTAGGCATAGAATGGGAACTGGCTCTCAAGGATAGCTACCGGAACACATTAGAGGTTTTGGCGACATATTTTCTAACTTGAGGGTGGTATATAAGTTTTTAAGTTTTCATGGTCACTGACATTATTATTAATATTAATTTCGGGATATTTACCATGTATACCACCGAAATATCGGAAACTCGAAGCAAAAGAAAAACATGGTAAATATCCCGAAATTAATATTGAGGGTGGTAGCTGGCCAGGCGGACACTAAATAGTGTCCTACCACCATTAGGGGATTCTTAACGATGTTTTTCCTTCACCGGAGGGCCACTGTGAATAGAGCACATAATTTTTTCAATAGTGAAATCCATTGGTTCGTGGCGGGGATTGAACTCGGTACCTCTGGCGTCAAAGCCGACCATTCTCCCACTACACCACTGGGCCCTCATCATCATCAGCCTATATTAGTCCACCGCTGGACATAGGCCTCTCCAACTGCACGCTACTGAGCACGATTTTCGGCTACTCTCATCCAGCTCTTTCCAGCCGCATTGCCAAGATCATCGCTCCACCTAGTCTGAGGATGTCCTAGACTACCTATATTTGCCGAACCGCGGTCTCCACTCAAGAACTCGTTTACCCAACGGTTGTCGATTCTTCGGCTAATACATTAACATAAACATCGAGGTTTAACATCAAGCCACAGCTTATTCAGCTTGTTTTGTTTGGTAAAATAAATTACCACAATTAAACTGCTATTGTTTTTGATCACAATTCTCTTATATTAATTACTAGAAGTGCCCCGCGGCTTCGCCCGCGTTAAAGATTTCTTTTATTTACTTAAAACTTTTATTTTGTAGAAAAGAATTTCTATCATAAAAGACATCAAAGAAGTAAAAGCCAAATCGGTTCATCCGTTTTCAAGTTATTGCGTGACTGAGGTAAATAGGGATTCATATTTATAAAACCCGAAAAACCACATTGATTTTCAGACTTTTTTTACCAACCCCTTGCAAAAATCCTGCAACACGTATTTACTTATTTATTTACAAAAGTACTTAATAGTACGTAATTAAGTAAATCTATAAGTTTATGTATATAATTAAAAATAATAGGTAAAATCCGCGGAGAATTTTTAAGAAAATCCATTCTAAGCGGAAACCTATGTCATAACTATCTGCATTCTAAATTTCAGCGCAATCCGAAACAATAGTATTTCAGACTTTGTTACCCCACTTCACCCTTTTAGAGGTGTCATTTCGAAAAAGCCTGATACACGTATTTATATTTACTTATTTATTTACTGAAGTACTTGTGCGAAGATTCGAATAGAAAAGATATCTTGTATCTTGTTTCTCCATACAAACTTTGAACCCCCGTTTTATCCCCTTCAGCAGGGCTAGCATGGCGAGGGGACTATTTATTCCGGGGAATAGATAAAAATCTTTTCCCCATCTGTCATTTTGTCCACATTCAGAGCATGGGCGCACAGGTGGATATATTTGTCACGGTGGATATGGAGGGAATAGCCTTGTCCCCTTCATTGTTGCCATACATAGAAAATAAATTAAAATTGTATTATCAATCATCATTATTTGATTCAAGTCGTCAGTTTTGATGTTTTGTTTTTCTTTTTAGTTTCATTATGACTCCACACAGTTAGTGTATTTAGCCAGTGTTAAGTACATTATTTATCTCTTCTCTATCTTTATGTATATATGTAATTGTACTGTACGTGTGTATGTCACTGAACTTCTCCTAAACGGCTGGACCGATTTAGATGAATTTTGGTATGTGTGTTTGAGTTAGTCCATAGATGGTTTAAATACACAATTGTACCCGATAGGTGGCGCTGCGAGACAGTCTGCCGGATCCGCTAGTATATATATAAAATTCTTAAGTCACAGTTTTAGTTTTATACTCCTTCTAAACGGCTTGACCGATTTTGATGAAATTTTATATGTATATTAAGTAGGTATGATAATAGGCTTAGAAATAATTTATAATACTCCTAAGTGTTAAGGGTGGCCCAAACGCGGGCAAAGCCGCGGGACGCATCTAGTATATATATAAAATTGTTTGTGTTTTCGAAAATGCTCTTAATGTATTTTTTCCTCAAACTTGTGTTCTTCCGCGAGTGGTAAGTGTAATACATGAGAAAAAATCTACTAAATTGCAATATATTTTTCAGTTACGAAAACGTTCACAAGGTCAATAAGTTAGTTTGAAAATCGTGAGATTAAGATTGTTTCGATTTATTTGTTAATTTTTAGGCACTGTTCTAACTTACTCTTTGGCACTGCTTTTAAGTCAAGTTCCGTGTCTGGCAATTTATTCGGCATACCTCGCGATAAAGAAAAAAGTATTTAAAAGAAATGCATAGATCGAGTGGGAAAAAGTAAGTAAGTATTGTGTATATCTTTTACATGTCCATGTAACGGTAAAATCCGAAAATATGTAATTTACGTTCCATTTATAACGAGAAAATGTAGATTTAATACGCACGCGACATTTTTAGGCAAATTGCGGTGATAGATAAACATAAACCCACCTCTTATGATAGTAGATACATTTGTCCTCTTTAAATGTCAAATATCGCAGTTATTCCATTTCCCTCTGTCGTCCATGCTTTACAAGGTGGAAATACTAAAACGTCAAATGATATACGGGGATAAATATTGTCTTTCCACTTAGCCATGCTCTGACAGGTAGAGAAAACAATTTTATCTCTTTTCAGAGGAGAAAAACAGGGGACAAAATTTTTATCCCCTCGCCATGCTAGCCCTGCTGGGGTACATTTTGGAAACTCCTTTCTTAACAGATACTAACGTCATAATACTATCTGCATGCCAAATTTCAGCGCAATCCAAAACAATATTGATTTTCACACTTTGTTACCCCATTTTACCCATCTCAGGGGTTGAACTTCGAAAAAGCCTGAAACACGTTATTACTTATTTATTTACTGAAGCGCTGGGTGAAGTTTCTAATAGAAAAAAACTGTCTAATCTTGTTTCTCCATAGAAACTTTGAACCCCTGTGTTTACGCTCACTTGGACGAAATAAAAGTCCCTGGATCACTTCTTACGGCGTTTATTGCTTTCTTGTACAAAATGTTGAATATGGGAGGTGATGAGATGCTTGTATCTCGAAGGTTGGAAACGCACTGAATTTATAATGCAAAGTCCTTACAAAAACGATGAAAGGCTCACTAAGACGATTACTCAAGTATGACAATTAACGCAGGCGTTAACATCCCGTTTCATTCCCTTAAGGGCTGACTTTTAAGGAAAATCATTTCTCAGAACTAACGTCATAATAACTGCATGCAACTGCTGCATGCCAAATTTCAGCGCAATCCGAAACAATATTGATTTTCAGACTTTGGTACCCAATTTCACCCTCTTAGGGGTGGAATTTCAAAAAAGCCTGAAACACGTATTTACTTATTTTTTTACTGAAGCACTTGTGTGAAGCTTCGAATAGAAAATATTGTCTAATCTTGTTTCTCCATACTAGCTTTGAACCCCCATTACATTCCCTAAAGGGGTGAATTTTGGAAAATCCTTTCTTAGTACATCCTTACGTACTAAGACAAATATACCCTACAAATTTCAAGTCTCTACGACCAGCGGTTTAGGCTGTGCGTTGTCTGTCAGTGAGTCAGTCAGTCAGTGAGTCAGTCAGTCAGTATGTCGGGACAAAGATTCTTATAGTATTAGAAGAAAGATGTGTATATTATATTATATGAATATATAACATGTATTGAATTTTATTGAATGGTATTATGTATGTAGTATATTACATACATTGTATGTACTTATGTAATTATGTCTTTGTAATTATGTACTTACCTATTATTTTATTTTAACACCGCCATGTATGCTAAGCTATCTATTCATTTCAACCCTAAGGTTGTCTGGAAGAGATCGCTGTAAGCAATAAGACCACACGTGGCCACATTATGTTTTGTACACTATTTATTACTTTTAATTGGTGTGTAATAAAGTGTTTATCTATCTATCTATCTATAATTTATAATTTTATTATGGTGAAAATGTTTGGCATGAATCAAACATTTTTCAGGCTATCTCTGATCTTTCGTTTTATGATGACTATCAACCTTCTTGAATAAGATTTACTGATCCAACCTTGAGGCAAACTGATTAATTGAGAATAACTGCTCTGAAGAATTATAAGTCATTCATTATACTTTATGCACGTTTTCCCCCAAAAAATTACAGAATAAAAAAACTACAACCCATTTTTAAAACTTGTATACATACTTCATGTATGGACTGCCTGCCAAATTTCATGAGGATATAAAAAGATGATAATGAGAAAATGTTCAATTTAAAAGCTATTCGGAAGTAATCCCTGATAATACCCTTTTTGGGGTTTGTAGTCGTACCCAAACGGTGAAGGTAAAGATTGATAACTGACCAAGTGCGAATCGGACTCGCACACATAAGGTTCCGATTGAACAAAATTTGCCAGATAATACTTTTTTTTTTGTATGGGGACCCCCTTAAATTTTTAATCCAATTTAGTTTTTATTATTTGATATTATAGCAACCATTATAATACACACTATAAGCAAATTTCAAGTCTTTCTGGTTTGTAAGATCGAGCATAAAACGCCTGAAAAAACATGTTTCTTGTATGGGGAAAAGGGGTCCCCTTTTATTTTTGGGCGGCAATAGCTCAATGGATAAGGTGTCGGACTGGCGATCGGGTGGTTGTGACTTCGGTCCCCATCCCACCCATTGCACTATTGACGTGAACCCACTCCAGACACAAGCATATTTAGCTTAGTTGGAGGGTTAACAAGACTACTAGTCATGTGCAACCCATATTGTGAGTAATCTGCAAAGATTTGCCCAAGGTCTAGTAGAAACAACTTCGAGAAGGAAGCTCGCAGAAGAATACAGCATTTAGAAAACCTCGTCGAATCTTTTCATCGCCCATACCCCAAGCATTAAGATTAAAGTCTTTAAGTGCGTCCTATCTGTTATTACTTACGGAGCCGAGACGTGGACAATGACGGTGCGACTGGTTCACCAATCCAAAGTCACTCAGCGAGCTATGGAGAAGGCTTTGCTCGGAGTATCTCTGAAGAATCGAGTTCGAAATGAAGTCATGCTTCATAAAACTACATTTATCGACATAGCTCAAAAGATTAGCAAGCTGAAGCGGCAGTGGGCTAGTCACATCTGTCGTAGAACCGATAACCGTTGGGGAAGACTTGTTCTAGAGTGGAGACCACGGCTCAGTAAACTAAGTGTATAGCGCCCTCGCGATGATTATTTTTTTATTTTTTATTGCGAGCGCTTTCCTTTGATTCTACTTGTTTATTTAATTAACAAGCAAGTGTCACGCGTACTACTAAACATTCTAAAAACTGTTCCACTCTCCCATACTGAGAAAAAATGGCATCCACCTGCCAAAAAGTAGCGTCCGCACTAAACAAAACAGCTGCTGTGTGGTGTTATTTTTAGCTTAATTCATTTCAGTGTTCATGTGTCAATGGAACGGACATCAAGGGACACAAGAACATCAATATTCTATGGAGGTTGCATGTAGTATAGAATATAAATTCTTGAAGACTATATATGACCTCAACCATGTTTTTGCACTTTTCTTAACGTCGATACAGTACTATTATTTATTCTGTGAAGTTGACTTAAGTGTTTGACATAATATTACAGATTGTTCTTACGGTAAGTGTGAGTGCGATAGAAACAAAACGGTGGTGAATTATTTTGTCTCCACAGTAATGTTTTAACTTGCAAGGTCTAGTTGGGCTGTAACCTTTTTGGAACTCGCGATGCCAGCACTCCTGTTGGCGACTGATTTATGGTCATTGATGCTTATTCATTTATAATTATTGATTAATTACATTTTGATAAGTATTTGATCTTTGGCAAAGGAAGTGCCCAGCGTGCAGTGCAATAGTCGACTATTTAAGTCACGGAAAAGCGAGGATAAAGTGCGGGTTTAGGTCACAGTGTGCTATAAATATAATGTTTACACGAATATTTTTTAATCCCAATGCCTACTCATTACGTGACCAAAAAAAAAAAAACCTTTTTGCGCAATCGTAAAACGGATTGATAATGTTATCAAAATTACGTTCAATTTCATCCTACGTTTTAACGTACCTACTTCAGTATATATGGTGGCATAAGACTCCGAAGTTGATTTCATCGTGAAAATATTTAATTGACGAACCCTTTGTTATTACAGTGCATCTATTAGCTAAGTTAAATTGGGTGGTCTATCGTTAATAGCGAATCAATCTCTTCCACACATCCTGGGGGACCAGCATTTTGTGTAAAATTGAGTTTTATAAAAAATACTATAGATAATATAGGCCGGTAGAAGCCGACCAACCAATGGCGGTATAACCATTTCAAATAATGGCGTACCTAAAGACTACAAGCCGGTGACGGGTAGCAGCGTCGCCGGTGCGAGGAGCGAAGTACGTCCTGCGATCGCCAACCCTGCCCAGCGTGGCGATTAGGGCATATCTTGGGAGAGGCCTACGTCCAGCAGTGGAGTGACACAGGCTGATTATGATGAGAGGCGAACGTATCCCGATCATATCGGAGAAGTTTTAAAGAAAGGCCATGTCAACAGTACCTATAACCGGCAAGCATGTATGAAGGCGCTCATGAAAGTGGAAGACGGGAAAGAGGTAGGTAGGTATGTCAGGATCGTAGCATGTGGAAAGAAGTAGTCTCTGCCTACCCCAACGGAAAATGGCGTGATTGTATGTATGTATGTATGTGAATCTACAATATAGGTAGATAATTTTAAAAAGGTATTTAATATATGTATATGTATTCGTGTTTGATAGGAAAGTATGGAGCGCCTCGTGTTTATGTACAAACACGTTCATTAGTTAATGAGTAAACAAAATCCAAGAAATTACGAAGTCGACACGAGGCCTAACATGGTATGTACACACTATTAACTAGAAGCCATAGTACCTATGTCGGCATACGCCTCCCTTTATTAACCGACTTCACAAAAAAAGAAAGAGGTTCTCAATTCGTCGGAACTTTTTTTGTTACAAAGGGTACCCTTCCCAGGTGGTCCCATTTAAATTGTAACGAAATCGGCCGAGCCGTTTTTAGGGTTCCGAACCCAAAGGGTACCAACGGAACCCTATTACTGAGACTCCGCTGTCCGTCTGTCTGTCTGTCTGTCACCAGGCTGTATCTCATGAACCGTGATAGTTAGACAGTTGAAATGTTCACAGATGATGTAGGGTGCATTCGGGTATTCACGAATGAATTTTTGATGAGTTCACAGGGTCTTTGTATTATCACCAATATGTCAAAATTGATAGACTTCATGTTTCAAACGCGGCCGATGCCGCGGGCGCAGCTAGTAGTTCATAAAGAAGTTGGGATAGTGGGTAGTTGGGCTTGTGTAGTCGCTATAAACGGGAAATACATATATTAACTACCGAGTGGGATCACAAATTAGAACGAGAATTTGGAACGGCATATCTTAACCTAAGTAAATAAACTGGCCAAGTACGAGTCGGACTCGCACACGTAGGGTTCCGATTGAACAAAATTTGCCGGAAAAATTAAGTATCTACATAGTTTTAACATCGATATATATACATACCGTGTCAATACTAAACATGCTTATTTAGTACAACGCCATCTAACGAATGATGAACGAACTTCTAACACCCACCATGAGAACGTTAACACAAAGGTCAGTGACCTTTTTGTTGATTACCATCGTTCATAGATGGCGCTATAATAAAAACACGTTTTTTGTATGGGGACCCCCTTTTATTTTTAACTTTGTTCTGTTTTTAGTATTTGTTGTTATAGCGGCAACAGAAATACATCATCTGTAAAAATTTCAACCGTCTAACTATAACGATTCATGAGATACAGCCTGGTGACAGACGGACAGACAGACAGACAGACGGACAGCGGAGTCTCAGTAATAGGGTTCCGTTGGTACCCTTTGGGTTCGGAACTCTAAAAACAAAATAACTTCTTCGTCTGTTGTACGTTGAGATCTTCTAAACTACGCAACGGATTTTAATACGGTTATCATCAATATATAGAGTGATTCAGAAGGAAGGTTTAATGCGGATTAAACGCGGGCAAAGCCGCGGCGCGCAGCTAGTTGAAAATAAAGAGAGCGGCAATTCCAAACGCATATTAGCGCCCATTACATGGCTGGGTTTTCGCGTAGATGCCAAGATTCATTTTTAACAAATGGATTTCTCATTATTAATTGATTCAAGGACGGGCTGTTTGTCCTCATATAATAAACGTCAGTAATGGGCCACTGGGGCTGGTCGGGATTTTATTGTTTGGACAATCGTTTGCATTATTGTCGGGGTTGGTACGGTACAACGTGGCGGTAAGGCATTATTAATAATTAATAATAAGAGATAGTTAAGGCCCAGTTTCACCGCTTCCTGATAATGCGTCGGATTAAAGTAATCTAACACATGACGCCATATAAGAGCTATCAAAAATCTGACAGATTTCTTCATATTAGCGCTATCAGATACCGGTGAAACTGGCCCTAAGACTTGCTTGGGACTGGTGCAAAATCAACTTGCAGCTAAATCTCTTTTTTTTTTAAATATTTTATGCCTATGACGTAGCGTTTGACCACTATCTTGCCTGGTGGCAAGCGCTGATGCGGTCGAAGATGGTGAAAACGCTAGACTTATAATATTCTGACTCTCAGGGGAACATCGATATTATATATTCCTACCACATGTGGAAGTTATACTTAGATTGTTTTTAATTTTTTTTTAACTAAAACTTTGACAATGCAATATTGCGGTACCATCGAACTCATCCGATGGTGGAGATCACGAGAGTCTAACAAATAACAATACTTTTTTAAAAAAAGTCTGAAATTATAAAGATAAAGTACAAATAATTTGTAAGCAGTCCCCAGTCCCCAGACCACAGACTTTCGCTGGTGCGGGTTGCATGGGACACCCTGTATATTCTGTAATAATTATTATTATAGCGAATAATCATAAATACTTATATCAAGATACGCTGTTTTTTCCTACGTTTACTCAGTCTTTATATTATCAATGCACGAAATAGATAGTATTGATCTACGTAAGAGTATACATAAGAGTACTCAAAGGAATATTATTGTGATCTTATAATAATACTGAAATCACTACCAAATTAAATAATACAAAACTTGACCTGAGAAAGAAATGCCTAATTACATTTACATAATTACAGTTTGTACGTCCATCTATATCTTGAGGATTATTTTGAGTGAATTTACGCAACATGAAGTGAAACAAAACAAAGTTAGTTTTCTCAGAACACGGTAACAATTTAAATGATCGTACGTGAGCTAAATGTGAATCCTAATCTGAACATTACCTAGTTTATGTTGTATCTACAGCTCTACGGTCGGCCATTACAGAATACAATGTGTCTTTTCAACCGACTTCAAAAAAGAAGGAGGTTCTTATGTTCGTCTGTATGTTTGTTTTAATGTACTATACGCGATTACTCCGTCTATTGTGAACCGATTCGAATGATTCTTTTTTTAATCGGTAGGGTACGTTTCCGATGTGGTCCCATTGTAATTTCATAGAGATCTGATAAGTATCCCTAGAGATATGACGATAAACGTCTCAAACTTGCTACTGAAATTGACTCGCGAGGCATGGAAGTCGGCTGTTTTAGTTTTTAAACTATCTTAATTATAAATTACTAGCGGCCCGCCCCGGCTTCGCATGGGTAGAGAATATATATGTCAACATTATTTGCATCAGTTTGTTGCGTCGAGTATGAATAAACATCTTCAACAATCATCGTCATATTTCAACCAATTTACAGAAAAGTTTAATGAATTATACACATAAATCTTCCTCATGAATCACTATGTCTATTGGCGAAAACCGCATAAAAATCAGTTTTGTAGTTTTTGAGTTTATCGCAAACAGACAGACGCGGCGGGGGACTTGGTTTTATAATATGTAATGATAATATAGGACAGTGTTGGTAAGAATGCGTGGAAACGTGGAATGCCTTTTGACCGACTTAAAATAAATATTACACAAAGAATTCTCTATTGAAAGAAAAAAATGAACTTTTTTAGTTTGAAAGTTTTCGCGAAAATTATTCATTTTAATGTGAACGTACCGGCTTTTGTTCGCGTGTATTTACTTCGGATATGCTCCGACCAGGTTTCAACCTAACCTAGCCTCTCCCAGACCATGACCTACGTATTAGGTTGAAACCTGGTCGGAGCATATCCGAAGTAAATACACGCGAACAAAAGCCGGTACGTTCACATTAAAATGAACTTTGTTTACCCAACAGAAATATTGCCCTAAACTTTACTTGTGACTTTACTAGGTATGTTGGTTGTTTTAGTTTTTAAACTTTTTTTGTTTTAGTTTTAGTTAAATTTTTAGTGTTTAGTTTCTTAATTGTCTTTCGATTAAATCGCGCTTGAACCAACTAAACAGCTCAATTCTAAACTTTAGTATCGCTCTATAGAGTCTGTGCAAAAAGAGAACCGTCGTAGAAATTGAGGTCGCGTCGGTCGTTTTAATTTATTGTTTTTGTTGCATTGACAACACTGCTGTCATTACTAGTACGACTAAAAATGATTGATACTTGGTAGATACCCACTCTTATCATTATCGTGTGCTACTAGGTAGGTATGTACCTTCCTTCCTGACCTTTGAATGTTAGTTCATCGTAACGCCACAACGGTTCTCTTTTTGCACAGACTCTAATGCTAGCCTAATGTGTTTCCGAGACAAATAATTGAGTAACGATACGAGTACTTTTAACCGGTACCTACTCGGTATCGGTTCCAAAGTATCGATACTAAAAGTACTTGGTATCGCCTCGTGTGAACTCTGTATTACATCGTATCACCCGGAGATATCGGGTAATAAATAAGGCTCACAGGTAATTTTAACAAAAGTAGATACTTTGCCCTTAACCTTTACGACAACAAACGTAACGTACACTGATCGATGTGCTGTATTGCTTCCGCGATAGTCGCTTACTGCAATTTGAAGCAGTTTTAGCACCATAATATATGAATTAAAACTTTCTTTTAGCAATATTTGTTAGTAAAAAAAATTACAAGACAATTATAATCTTAAGTCTTTAAAAAATCTATTAACATTTTTGTCTATCTTGGCATTGCGGCAACGTATGAACCGGTTATGATTTAGTTGTGTGTGATAGGTGCCTAATCGAGAGTGTTCTTAGCTATGATACAAAAGACATCATTTCTAAATTCTAATTGATGAGGCTATAAGAGCATCTCTCATAGGTCTGATCAATTCAAAATCCGATATCCTGTTCCTTCAATGATATACAACTACCAGCACAGATGTCGTTTTTAGGCTCATTGAAATGGTCATTGAAATCAATGAACAGATTATTACAAAGATGCATGGTGGTAGGACACTATCCAGTGTTCGCCTGGCCAGCTACCACCCTCAAGTTAGAAAATCTGTCGCCAAACATCTAATGTGTTCCGGCAGCTATCCTTGAGAGCCAGTTCCCATTCTAGGCCTAGCGTGGTACCATCCTCGACCGCATCATCACTTACCAAACAGATGAGATAGTGGTCAAACTCTTGCCTATATAATATAAAAATAAAACTGGCCAAGTGTGAGTCAGCATCGCGTCTCTTATCGCACACTTAGGGAGGGTTCCGTACAATACGAAACATAACAGAGTTTCAACCTCATATGTTTGATTAATTGATATTACCAAGAATATTTGGTTTGGTCGCGATCTAGAAAGACGGGGCTCGTTTACTAGCGCCATCTATGTCATTTTGCCGAAACTAATTAGATAGATGGCGTTTAAAAACACGTTTTTTGTATGGGGACCCCGTTTAATTTTTAACTTTATTTTGTTTTTAGTATTTGTTGTTCTAGCGGCAATAGAAATACACCATCTGTGAAAATTTCAACTGTCTAACTATCACGGTTAATAAGCTATAGCCTGGTGACAGACGGACAGACAGACAGACAGACGGACAGCGGAGTCTTAGTAATAGGGTCCCATTTTACCCTTTGGGTACGGAACCCTAAAAAAGATCAATCGATACGAGTAGTATTATTTAACTCTGTAATTTTCAGTGACAATTGCCAAAGAACGCCTTGCACGATGAGTTGTCCTGACACATACATAGAAAACATTTTACTTTCTCATTCATAATAAAAACTGGCAAACAATGGATTACCTCATTGATATTACAATATGGAATTCTTCAAGTCGCGAGTTATTCAGTTTCTTTTAAGGCAATTTGCTTAGTATTCTTCCGCATTGTCACTATTACGTAGTAACTATTATATAATCTGTGCTATCACTAGCATTGATAAGACTGCCTTTTATCAACCGACTTCCAAAAGGGAGAAGGTTCTCAATTCGTCTGTATGTTTTTTTTGTATGTATGTTACGCGATTACTCCGTCAATTGTGAACCGATTTGAATGATTATTTTTTTAAATGGTAGGGTAAACTTCCAAGGTGGTCCATTGTAATGTCATCGACATCTGATAAGTATCTCCAGAGATATGACGATGAACATCATATCTCTGGAGAGTTCTATATTACTCTGAAGTCGGTTGTTTTCGTTTTTAAACTATCTTAATTATTTCAAATTTTTTTGGGTCCGGCAGACAAGCTTTAGACTGCTATCGGCTATCACACCCGAATTCACCCGATACAGATGACGATGCATGCATTCTATGATGGGATTCCATCATACATAAAGTCTGGAAGCTATTTTATATGATGTGAGAGTTTTAGGTATGAACCTTTTTGTAGTTATTTCCATACAGGCGAATGTATCGCGGCTTCTCCATGTTTTTAGGGTTCCGTAGCCGAATGGCAAAAAACGGAACCCTTATAGATTCGTCATATCTGTCTGTCTGTCCATCCGTATGTCACAACCATTTTATTCCGAAACTGTTAGGACTACAGAATTGAAACTTGGTAGGTAGATGTATTCTGTTAACCGCTTTCCGATTTATATACAAAAATAAAAAATATAAAAGTTTAAGGGGGGCATCCCATACATGGAACTGAAACAAAAAAAAAAATCTTCAAACCTATACGTGTGGGATGTCTATGGATAAGTCTTTAAAAATAACATTGAGGTTCCTAAAATCATTTTTTCTCAAAGTTAATCATTTGACAGATATGCGCGTCTAAAGTGGTAAAATGTGTCCCCCCCCCCCTATTTTTTTAAGTATGGGAGTGAAAAGTCTAAAAAATATACATATATGCTGTAGATCTCAATCAAAACTAACAACAAAAATTGGTTTGAACGAGATACAGTCAGAAGTTTTAGAGATATGGCGACCGCAAAAATAACTATGAAAAACAAAGTTAATTTTGTAGTTGTGAAAAATAATAGTTATGGAATACTTAACTGTGTTACGGAACCCTACGAGTGCGAGTCCGACTTGCACTTGGCCAGTTTTATTTCTAGCTCGATGGGCTTGCCCGCGGGGCTAGTAACTCTACTCCTTTATGTATTAGTACTTTACCGTGATACTACACCGTTTGAAATATTCATTAAACACATGCTTAACATAAAAAACACTATTAACACAATTCCCGAAAAAGAAAAGGAACGCGTATCTAAATAATCGCTTCCCACCTCCATGTTTAATAACAAACAGGGCAGTATAAATATCAGGCGATTTTAGCGAGAGAAAGTAGGAGCAGCATGATGTCACTTGGCCTTGGTCCAAGTGATTCATGTGACCACCTGTCTACGTCGACTGATTGCTTTTTATCACTGTTTTACTTGTAGGAAAAATCAAGGTGAAATTAACAGTGCAGTGACTCTTATGCGTTTAATAATATAAGTCTAATAATAGACTGATGGACCGGATAAGTTCCAATCGGAATATGAATTGTACTGCGATCAGTAAGCGGTTATTTAGTTATTGTATTTCTTTATTTCACAATATTAGAGATACGAATTGTATGCAGTACTGAAACACGCGATGGGTCGGGGGTGCGTGTAAACTTGACGGTGATGGTAGGAGAGCTAAATGTCTCATACGTCATTGGTCGTCTGAAGAGTAGCTGTCAATATTTTATTGTTATTCGTGACACTGAAAGCATGCTTTTGTCCAGGATCTAGAGCCTTACCTGGAAGCAGAGATCACGTGTTTGTTAGGTAAACATACGGAAGTTGGTGATTATTGACCCCCATCAGCTCAGGGTTTATGAATCATGCTAAATTCCATCCATGTGACACTTTTGCCTTGATATCTTAATCTATTGTCACCATACAAATAAGCCAGCGGTACACTGATATGTCGGGGCCACATTATCTGCTATCGCCGTTAACCAGCTTTTATGGACATTCAACGCCACGACTTAGCGCCATAATTTCGATTTGCTAGAAAACGCATATTTTTTCTTCATGTTTTTTATTATTATATAAGGTAACAGGATAAGCAAGACGCTCGACTGATGGTAAGCGATGACGTCTACCTATTACAGATACAGTGAGTCCAGAATTTTGTATGTCACTGCACTGCGCCTGTTACTTCGAGACATAAAGTTTTTGAGTCTCACATGCCCTGTAACTTGAATTGCCATTTCAACCGAAAAATAATCCTATTTCGCAGCTAAAAATTAATTGGCAAAGTGGTGGTACTGCCCCAGGCGGACTAGCAGAAGTCCTACCACTACAATAACGTCATAGTATCACTTTAGGCAGTGTGGATGTGGTCGTGCAAGAAAGTGCATCTGGAAGATGGAAATTAGACTGCTTGATCCGGATTCTGGAGTTCTTCAAGTATTGACATTCGTTCTAAATGCTATCCGAGATATCTGAAGCATACTTCTTCAGCACCACGTTTCTAGAACGTCAATCTTCTTCTTCTCGCTCTCTCTTGAATTCCACGTCTCAGCAGCGTAAAGAAATATGAGTGCAATGTTTTCCTCTCGGATTATAGCGTTAATTTATGTTTAGTTTATGTTGTATCTACAGTTCTACGGTCGGCCATTACAAAATACAATGTGTCTTATAAATATCTAGCTACTCGCCCCGGCTTCGCACGGGTACAGCATACATGCCTACATTTTTAGCATTAGCTTGTTGCGTTGGCTATGATTCAACGATCGTCGTCATATTTCAACCAATTTACACAAAACATTAACAAATTATATACATAAAAATCTTCCTTATTAATCACTGTCTATTGGTGAAAACCGCAAGAAAATCCATTGAGTAAGTTGTGAGTTTATCGCGAACAGACAGATATACAGACGTGGCGGGGACTTTTTTTTATAATATCTAGTGATTAATTGAGCAGTGGTCACCGTCGACGTGTCTAAGTTTTGTCTTCGGCTCTCCTTTTCCAGTCTCTACAATTATAACCCACACACTGACAGCAGTTATTCTAAATATTTCAATTGCCAATCTTTACAGGAATCCCCGTGGCCCAACAACACCTTCTCTACAATCTAAAGGAGCTGGACGATTCTTCCTCGCTCCGTGACCTGGCTATATCGGATGGAGCTAGACTGCGGCTGGTGCTGGGCATGCGTGGTGGTCCTATATCAACCAGACGCTTGCCGCCGCCCGCGCCGACCAGTGCCGAGCCCTGGCCTGATATTGAGAGACTGTTGGACTCTAATAGGTAAGTATGCCGTGTATGACTGCTCTGTGCTCATAATTTGGCACCTGCCTCTTTTTCGGCACTTTCTCTACAATTTCATAAATCTTTTTTCATTTTCTACAACTCCTTACCTGAGTCTGTGTATCCCGATAACTACCACCTGTGGGTGTTCAAGTCGCGAGTGAATAGTTATCTTCTGGGCATGAGTTTTACATCTTGGACCACATCGTCAGTCGTGTCTTAACATCAGGTGAGATAGTGGTCGATCGCTTGCATGTTGAGAATAAAAATAAATCTGGTCGAATTTCTAACGGTGACGGTCCGTTGTCTGATGGATACAAGACTGGACTATAAAGCGCCATAGAATGATGACTGGATGTAAATAATTTATCCAACAAAAAGTAAAGAGTCTGTTATTCAGGGCTGGCATAATTGGTTGAGGTGGAGTGCAAGCATGATGATTGGTGTAGCCTGTTTGTACGACGGATCAGGATCAATGGCGCTATGAGAATTCATTGACGTGGAAACTTTAAGTCCAGACAATCCTCGCCGCTTTATGTCTTCACACTTCCAGGCCAGCATTTCTGAGAAAAGCGGTTTTATAGCATATCTCCAATGTTAGCGACTTACCCTCGCAAACTGACCTGACCTGAGTTGTTAGTACGCATATGTTCATTCCGATCTTCTGGATTATGATACCACATCTCACTAGACCAGACTTCCAGGGATATCGACGTTGGGTAAATAACATATGCTGGAAACTTAACCGCTAGAACAGGAAACCGTTTGCGATTTTGTTGTTGCAGAATTCTATTGATAACATTAAAAACAATACCCCTATGGTACAGAGTAGTTTCCATGTATTTGGCCATACATTTATATGGTTTACAATTATATTAGTTTCTGACAGTGTGTGGTGTAATTCCAGAGACGAGGTGGAATGGAGCAACAGCGGCTGTAAGGTGACGGTGTTGGTGTTCAGAGACGGAGAGCGAGTCAACATGCTGCGAGTGAGGGAGAACCAAGATGGGACGTACTCGCCGGTCGACTCTAACAAGTGTCAGTATATTTAGACATCACATTATTGTTTATGACCTTGAATGTCGCACTCCTGGGCAAAGGAGTTTCCTATAGCCTTCCTCCCATCTTGTCTTTCCGTATAGGCTAGGCCACTTATATCGTCACGCCCTTCGAGCATTTACCAATGGAGATGTTAACGTTGTAATCCGCAAACATTTTTTTCTGCCGAAATTTACGGGGGACGAGGTAAACACGCACACACAAATCACTCACTTTAACGATCCCGCACACTAGCTTAAAACACGCACACAGTATTAAAAATACAGCGTAGTTACGCACGCTCATATGGCCAAAAATGGCTATATGGCCAGCAGAGGGGTACGCCTTGCGTTAACATCTCCATTGGTAAATGCTCGAAACGTCACGCCACATCTTTTGTGGTCAACAACGGCGTCGAACTGCACGATTTTTTTTATATCATAAAGGCTAGCGTTTCACCACTATCTCACCTATTGGTAAGTAATGATGCGGTCGAAGATGGTAAGCACGCTAGGCCTAGAATGGGAACTGGCTCTCAAGGTTAGCTGCCGGAACACATTAGATGTTTGGCGACAGATTTTCTAACTTGAGGGTGGTAGCTGGCCAGGCGGACACTAGATAGTGTCCTACCGCTATGTATTTACTTCACCGGGCGCACCAAAATGTTTGATGATGAAACAAGATGATACAATACACAACAATTAACAGTTATGGTATCTGAAGACGTTCTTTTTTTTATTTTTCAACGTTTCTCCAAGTTGCTTTGCATTAAGATTACGTCTTCATTAATTCACAAAGTGATCGCCGGTTTGTGCTAATGTTGCTGCCAGTAACGTTGGCATACACTAGCAAGTTGCTGGTGATAGGTTTGATAGGTTTTGTTCTAGCTACATTTATCTGAATATGGTAATATGTTTAGTTCTTGCTACATTTATCTGAATATGGTAATATGTTTTGTTCTAGCTACATTTATCTGAATATGGTAATATGTTTAGTTCTTGCTACATTTATCTGAATATGGTAATATGTTTAGTTCTTGCTACATTTATCTGAATATGGTAATATGTTTAGTTCTTGCTACATTTATCTGAATATGGTAATATGTTTAGTTCTTGCTACATTTATCTGAATATGGTAATATGTTTAGTTCTTGCTACATTTATCTGAATATGGTAATATGTTTAGTTCTTGCTACATTTATCTGAATATGGTAATATGTTTAGTTCTTGCTACATTTATCTGAATATGGTAATATGTTTAGTTCTTGCTACATTTATCTGAATATGGTAATATGTTTAGTTCTTGCTACATTTATCTGAATATGGTAATATGTTTAGTTCTTGCTACATTTATCTGAATATGGTAATATGTTTAGTTCTTGCTACATTTATCTGAATATGGTAATATGTTTAGTTCTTGCTACATTTATCTGAATATGGTAATATGTTTAGTTCTTGCTACATTTATCTGAATATGGTAATATGTTTAGTTCTTGCTACATTTATCTGAATATGGTAATATGTTTAGTTCTTGCTACATTTATCTGAATATGGTAATATGTTTAGTTCTTGCTACATTTATCTGAATATGGTAATATGTTTAGTTCTTGCTACATTTATCTGAATATGGTAATATGTTTAGTTCTTGCTACATTTATCTGAATATGGTAATATGTTTAGTTCTTGCTACATTTATCTGAATATGGTAATATGTTTAGTTCTTGCTACATTTATCTGAATATGGTAATATGTTTAGTTCTTGCTACATTTATCTGAATATGGTAATATGTTTAGTTCTTGCTACATTTATCTGAATATGGTAATATGTTTAGTTCTTGCTACATTTATCTGAATATGGTAATATGTTTAGTTCTTGCTACATTTATCTGAATATGGTAATATGTTTAGTTCTTGCTACATTTATCTGAATATGGTAATATGTTTAGTTCTTGCTACATTTATCTGAATATGGTAATATGAGTGGAATGGAATACTTCCAGATTCAGGTCGTGTGTCGGTGTCGGAGCGAACAGGGGCGGGGGCGGCGCCCGAGGGCGGGCGCGGAGCCCTGCAAGAGAACGCCGTCACCATGGGCAAGATGATGGAGCTGCGGCGCAGGATGGACGCGCTGTCACTGCACAGGACAGACCCTAGACCAGGTGGGTGCTACCTTCGAGTGAAGCCCTACTTTGTACCAGGAGAATTCCTTTATTTTTAGGGTTCTGTACCTTAAAAGAAAACAAAGGAAATCTTATAGGATCACTCTGTTGTCCGTCTGTCTGTCTGTCTATCCGTCTGACAAGATCCTTTATCTCAGGAACCCGTAGAGGTATTTAGTTGAAACTTATATCAAATACTCGGGTTTACGGTATCTTTCGGCTGTGACAAAATCAAACATGCAAGTCAACGCGATCAAAAGATATGACCGTTTAAGTAGCATTTATCGTATATTTTGCGGTTTCAAAAGGGAATCAAAACCTATAGGGTGGGTACTTCTCGTTGCCCTAGAATCATGACATTTCGCATGATGCAAGGTCATAGACCACTAATATTAGGAATAAATCTGAAAACCGTAAATATGTAGTGTGATAGGTAAAAAAAGGTTAATTTACTTAAATAAACTTAGTAATGTGTAGTTCGTGCAATACATTTTCTATGGATTGAACTACAAAGTTAAGTTTGGCCTTTAACCTAGTCTGCGAAGTTGATACGGAAGTCTCGGTGGGCTAGTCCAACACGCCTTGGCCGGTTTTATTTAGAAGTGTTTTCATGATAAAAAGGTTTTTACGAAAGAAAAGTTTTAAATAAATTAACGAGTTTTAACGCGGGCGTAGCCGCGGGCACAAGCTAGTATGTATATAAGTTAAATTGGTCATTAACACTTCTTTACACACTAAAAATAATGCAAAAATAATAATCTAATAGCTCGATGATACAATTTACAAGTTACTTAGTTTTCACTTCTTATCGGCAGTCCCCTAAGACTGCCCCGCATTTTATTTTAGCAGACAGGCAAGCACCTGATTGAAAGTGACGATGTGATCGAGGGTGTAGCACGCTTGCCTAGAAGATACCGGTTCACTCTCGACTTGAAGAGATCCAAGTTATATCTACTCGGAAACAAGTCAGCCAGCAACGTGTTCCATTCTTTTGCGGTTCGGATTATGAAAGTCTAACCTAAACTTTTAGTGCGGATTGCTGGAAATATACACCATTAATGTCACCATCCATAATAATACGATACATTTGAATGTAGCTCTCTGTCTTTCTGTCGAGGTACGATTTCACAACTGAACCCAGATATTGCGGATATCTGATATTTTGTGTGAAAGACCCGTCTGATTCTGAGCACGGTCGGTTTGGATAGCGCGATAGGTTAGGGCAATTTTTCAATGTAAAGTGTTGTCGAGTAAAAATTAGTTGTTTTTTTTACGTGGTAGGCTAACGTTGACCACTGTCTCATCTGATGCGATGTGATGACTGACGTCGTGTTTGACTTGACCTAGATTACATGCTTACCTCCAAAGAAAACTACCTGTTCACCCGCGTTTTGAAGACATACATACATACATACAATTCTCGTTAGGGTAGGCTGAGACTACTGCTTTCCACATGCTACGCTACGATCCTGACATACCTCTTTCATCATCATCATCATGATCAGCCGGTATCAGTCCACTGCTGGACATAGGCCTCTCCCAAGTCATGCCACTGAGCCCGGTCTTCGGCTCTTTGTTTCCAGTCACTGCCCACCGCTTTACGAATGTCGTCGCTCCACCTGGTAACAGGGCGTCCTACGCTACGTTTACCGATTCGCGGTCTCCACTCTAGAACCAGTCTACCCCAACGGTTATCGGTCCTACGGCAGATATGACCAGCCCACTGCCACTTCAGCTTGCTAATCCGATGAGCTATGTCGATCACTTTAGTTCTCTGGCGAATTACTTCGTTCCGGATTCGATCCCGCAGAGAAACACCGAGCATAGCTCTTTCCATAGCTCGCTGAGCGACTTTAAATTGGTGGACCAGTCGAACCGTGAGTGTCCACGTCTCGGCTCCGTATGTCAAGACGGGTAGGACGCACTGATTAAAGACTTTTGTCTTTAGGCACTGTGGTATATGCGACGAGAAGACTCGACGGAGTTTTCCAAATGCTGCCCAGCCCAGCTGAATTCTTCTCTGGATTTCCTTTTCGAAGTTATGTTTGCCTAGTTGGAGCGTCTGCCCGAGGTAAACATACTTAGCGACAACTTCGAGTGGAATTCCATCTACGGCAATCGGTTCCGGAACAACGTGCTCGTTGTACATGACTTTGGTTTTATCCAAATTCATCCGGAGACCGATGCGACGAGAAGAATCAGCTAGGCCATTCAACATCCTCTGTAAGTCCTGCAGCGTCTCTGCCATAATGACGATGTCATCTGCGAATCGTAAGTGAGAGATGTACCTGCCGTTGATGTTGATGCCACAATCTTTCCAGTCCAGCGTCTTAAACATATCCTCCAAGGCGTTAGTGAACAGTTTCGGGGATATGACATCCCCCTGTCTCACTCCTCGATGCAGGTGGATATTTTTAGTACGCTGGTTCTGTACTTGTACACTCATCGTTGCGGCATTATACAGACATCTCATCACTTCGATATATCGCCAGTCGACTTGGCAACGCTGCAAGGACTCCAGAACAGACCAGGTTTCGATTGAGTCGAAGGCCTTCTCATAGTCCACAAACGCTAAGCACAGGGGCCGATTGTACTCTTCGGTCTTCTGTACAATCTGCCGCACCGTGTGGATGTGGTCCATAGTGCTGTAACCGCTTCGAAATCCGGCCTGTTCCGGAGGTTGGAACTCGTCGAGTCTTCGCGCAAGACGGTTCGTGATGACCCTTGAAAACAGTTTGTAGACATGGCTCAGAAGCGAAATCGGGCGGTAGTTTTTCAAGAGGGTTTTGTCTCCTTTTTTGAAAAACAAAACCACCATGCTCCTGTTCCATGCCTGTGGAGTTCTCCCAGTGAAGAGAACAGAATTGAAGAGCTGTTGCAGCTGGCTTACAGCTGGGGCTCCTCCAGCTTTCAGAAGCTCCGTTGTGATTCCGTCTTCACCTGGGGCCTTTCCATTTTTGAGCTGTTTAAGGGCCATCGCGATCTCATATCGGCTGACTTCGGGCAGGTCTTCTGTGAAGTGGCGGGTCAAGGTGGCTCTACAATCCTCAGTATCGGGTACGGGCCTTGAAGCATGCGATGCGTAGAGCTTGCCGTAGAAGTCTTCAACTTCTGACAGAATCTCCGACTTGGATGCGACGACGTTCCCCGTTGACGTTGTCAGCTTTGTGAGGTGGCTTCTACCCAGAGGCTGGGCGAACACTTTCGACCCCCGATTCTGCTCAATTGATTCTTTAATCAAGAGCGTGTTAGAGGATCGGAGGTCTTGTCGTACCAGCTTCTTAATGGTTTTGTTGCGCACCTGATTAATTGACAAAGCTGACAAAGGGTCTGTTTGTCTCTCTTCCATTAGTCGAAGTGTTTCTGCCGAAAGTTTGGACTTTTTGCCCGTACGCTTGCTCTCGCAAAACTTCGTCCCTTCATCCCTGAGGATTTCCACCACTTTTTCGAGTTTCTGGTCTACGTCATCTGTGGTTTCCAAGGCAGCGAATCGATTTTCCAATTTTAATTGGAATGTTTCAGACCCAACAACGGTTTGGAGTAGGTTTGGTCGGAGTGTGGACTTCATCAATCGGAATCTCTCGGCTTTGAAGTCGATATCCAGAGTGCCTCGTACAAGTCGGTGATCACTTCCAGTATTGAACCTACTGATCACTGAGACGTCTCTGAATATGCGCCGTTTGTCCGTAATGATGAAGTCGATCTCATTTTTAGTCACAGTGTCGGGGCTTTGCCACGTCCACTTCCTTTGGGGCTGTTTCTTGAAGAACGAGTTCATCAAGAAAAGCCCCTCTTTCTCGAGAAAGTTGACAAGCATTTGCCCCCTGTGATTCCTACTGCCAAATCCGTGTGGTCCTATTGTCGATTCACTGCAGGTCTGTACTCCCACTTTGGCGTTAAAGTCTCCCATGACAACGTTGTAGTGAGCCTTAGAGGTGGTATGTAAAGCTCTAGAGATGTCTTCATACATGCTCTCCACCTCTTCGTCCAAGTGTGCCGAGGTCGGTGCGTAAACCTGGATAACCTTGAGGCTGTACCTCTTGGTTAACCTAATTATGAGGTACGCTACCCTGGTCGACACACTGGAGATTTCTACGACGTAGTCACTGAGAACCTTGTTGACCAGAAACCCGACGCCGCCTTGGGATGGCTGGTCTCCTTCTCTGTAATACATAAGATGGCCCGATTCTAGAGTTATGGTGTCCTCTCCCTGTCTTCGGACTTCACATAACCCCAGAATGTGCCATCTTATGTGTCCCAGCTCCTCCTCCAGCTGCGCCAGATGATCATCCAGCCGAATCGTGCGTCCATTATATGTTGCGAGGGTCAGTTTGTTTTGGCGGCCTACCGTAGCCCGGAGATTCTTAGCACCCCCTGCCCTGCCGTTACCGTGACCGCCGCCGTGGTCAGGAATAGCAGGGCGGCCGGGAACTGGGGGCCGCGGCATATTGTGACTTTCCATCCTTCTTTCATCCCTTGGGAGGGATATGCCCTAATCGCCATGCTGGGCAGGCGTGTTGGCGATCGCAGGACGTAGCTTCTCGCACCGGTGACGCTGCTGCCCGTCACCGGCCTGTAGTATTTAGCTACGCCATAATTTGAAATGGTTATACCGCCATTTGTCGGTCGCCAGAGCCCCGTTCGTTGGTCAGCAGGATGCACCACGGGCAGGTGAGGTTGGCTGGGAGCACTAAGATGGTATGTGTGCCCCCTTACATCCCTACATACCTCTTTCACTTCTTCCGTTTTCATGAGCGCCTTCGTACATGCTCGCCGGTTATAGGTACTTTTGACTTGGCCTTTCTTTAAAACGTCTCCGATGTGGTCGTGATACGTTCGCCTAGGTCGGCCTCCACCGGCTGCCCCATTCACACTCGTCTCATAAATCTGTTTCGTCAATTTTTCTCATCCATCCTCTCTAGATGTTCAAACCATCTAAGCATCCCTTTCTCTATCTTTGTCACTACATCTTCTACCACACCACAACATTCCCTTATCACGCTGTTCCCACCTTATCCATCAGAGTCACTCCAATCATACTTGTCATGAAGACAGTATTGTATATTAAGCTTAGACCCACTCGTTCCAGACGAGAAGGTGGAGATCCAGAAGACACGAAGCGAGGAGAGTCTCTCTGCCAGCCGGCCGCTGGAGCAGACCGTGCAGTACAGCCGGTACAGCGAGCCCGGAGACTGCTTCGTGCCGCTGTGTCACTCCAACTGTACCAGGTGGGTGGATCATCATGGACCGCCGAGTCCCGGCATGATGCTGGGTGCCAGGACGTTCCTACGGCTACGGGTGTTCCGACTGGACTTATAGACGCGTCTGATAATAAATTGTTTCCACGATACAAGAACCCCGACATATTTAATGTCTTAGTTAAGCTAGAGACAAACTGAGCCCACGTAATGAGCTCAGTTTGTCTCTAGCTTAACATTTACAGATACGAGATTGAGCGGTGCGGCTTCAACGCCCGCTACACGCTGCTGCCACCTATCGGCACGCGTTACAACTCCGACGTATAGAATGTACATATTAGTGACATTTACAGATACGAGATGGAGCGGTGCGGCTTCAACGCCCGCTACACGCTGCTGCCACCTATCGGCACGCGTTACAACTCCGACGTATAGAATGTACATATTAGTGACATTTACAGATACGAGATGGAGCGGTGCGGCTTCAACGCCCGCTACACGCTGCTGCCACCTATCAGCACGCGTTACAACTCCGACGTATAGAATGTACATATTAGTGACATTTACAGATACGAGATGGAGCGGTGCGGCTTCAACGCCCGCTACACGCTGCTGCCACCTATCGGCACGCGTTACAACTCCGACGTATAGAATGTACATATTAGTGACATTTACAGATACGAGATGGAGCGGTGCGGCTTCAACGCCCGCTACACGCTGCTGCCACCTATCGGCACGCGTTACAGCTCCGACGTATAGAATGTACATATTAGTGACATTTACAGATACGAGATGGAGCGGTGCGGCTTCAACGCCCGCTACACGCTGCTGCCACCTATCGGCACGCGGTCCGACTCGGAACACTCGGTGGACAGCACGGACCGCCCCGTGCATAGACAGGTATGTATCATCAAAACGCATATTACTAATACAAGAATAGAAAGCTCATACTGATAGGCTAGTCGCCGAGTTAGCGCGCTTTCTTTACTTAGCAATGGCTCTATTCTGTTTTTAGATTTTAGGGTTCCGTACCTCAAAAGGTAAAAAAAGGAACCCTTATAAGATCACTTTCTTGTCTGTCAGTCAGTCTGTCTGTCTGTCTGTCTGTCCGTGTGTCACCACCGATTTTCTCAGGAACTGGTGGACCTAGCAAGTTGAAATGTAAACCAGATACTGAGGTCTATAGTCCCTATTAGGTGTATAAAATTCAAGGTTCTGAGTCAATACAATAAAAAAATATGAGCAAATTTAGATTTTCGCGAAAACTTGTGAGTACCAAAATTTACCTTAATTTTAAACTCTTTATTTTTTGAAATTATTCCTTTATTACAAGTTTACAAGACCTTGGTTTTGACCAAAATTGACAATTCTAGGTCAACCGGAAGTACCCCATAGGTATTGGGTCGAAAACTATAGGGTACTTCCCGTTTACCTAGAATCATGAAATTTGGCAAGAAGCAAGGTATTACAGGACAGACAAATAAAGGAAAAATACCAAAAAATTAAAGGGTGTCCCCATACATACATAATTTCGGCAATTATGATATGGCTCTGAGTTATATGAGCGCTCATACAATCTCATCTATTGTATCGTATTACAATTCAAAGCCCACGTTGCCTATTCGCCCCTTTCTCTAGAGTTCGCTCAAATGGCGTACCACTTGTAGTACAAGGTGGTATGTATTAACCATAGTATATGTCCGTCAGGGTCGCAGAGAAGACTCCGCCATCCTAGAAGAATGCCTGGCGGCCGAGGAGTGCCTGAGACAAGACTCGCCGCCGCTGGCCGCGCGGGCGCTCGCCTCCGTGCCGGGACACGAGTATGGTATGTACAATGCAATACAATTATGTTATTTTCAAACGACTTCCAAATAGAAGGAGGTTCTCAATTCGTCTGTATGATAAAAAAAAAATCTTTTGTATGTATGTTACGCGATTACTCCGTCAATTATGAACCGATTCAAATGATTCTTTTTGTAATTGGTAGGGTACGTTTCCGAGGTGGTCCCATTGTAATTTTATCGAGATTTGATAAGTATCTCCAGAGATATGACGATAAACGTTTCAAACTTGCTACTAAAATTGACTCGCGGGGCATGGAAGTCGGTTGTTTTAGTTTTTAAACTATCTTGATTTTGTCTCACAAGTTTTTACAAGGGTGGTTCTTAGTCTGAAGCTCAAAGAAAGAACACTATCCTATGAAAGACTGGTGCCTGAAGTCTTATGTCTACCGTCCTGGTATATGACAAACGGCTCCACTAAAGAATCTAAGTAAAATAAGTAAAAATATTGTTATGAGTAATGTTGTGCAACAGTTATATCATGTTGACAATGTATTTGTTAACCAATGCTAGATAGGATAGGCCTTGGAGCGTCTTTCCTCAAAGCAAAGAGTTGACAACATTCGTGTAGATCTGAAGCTATGTTATGATATCATGGAGGTAGTAAATACATATAATAAACATGGAAGCGCCGCGATACATTTGCCTTTATGGAATTTTTTTTTTTTTTAAAGAGGGTATATACTGCGTACTAAACTACGCGTTAGAAGTGATACTTTCAAGTTCATTCAATTTGGATTCAAATTCAATTGCTCCCTACGGACCGTGACACTACGTCACATCCGTCAAATTTTACTCCAATGCGCCTAAAGAAGTTTCAATTCAAAAAGGCGCATATCTAAACGTCGTAATGGAACCAAAAATGGCTGCCATTGAATGTCTAACGGTCCATTGATGATCAAGATTGACAGAATGGCAATGGCAATAACAAGGCAAATAAACAAAGGCGGCAATAGCCCAATGGATAGGGTATCGGACTGGCGATCGAGAGGTCGTGAGTTCGATCCCCACCACACCCATTACACTATTGACGTGAGCCCACACCAGACACGAGCATATTTAGCTTAGTTGGAGGGGTTAACAAGAATACTAGTAATGTGCAACCCATGTTGCGAGTAATCTTTAAAAAACAATGGCAGCCATTTTAGGCTCCACTATGACATTTAGGTTTGCACATTTTTTTGTAGGTATTTCGTGTCCATATATATTTATCGTTCACCAGTTTACCGTTCAGGTTACCGGGCTCTTTGGTATGTTGACCAATTTGCCGGGTTTTATCTACCTAGGTATTATATCGATAGTCTCATTGCATATTTCCTATCGGGTGTAGTGGGTCGAAATTAAAGTCCAAAATCCAAATAACTGCACTGATGCCTTGCCAATTATTTACCGTTACATACAAAAAGTCACACAAATCTTTACGTAATAATTTACGAATGAATTAGACGGCGGTTGTGTACGCGTCGGTATAGGGACAACTAACTCGTGAGCGGAATACAGTTAGCTAAGCGAATAGGTATGACGGCGACAGTATCAAAAAATCGAAGATTCGATGATTTTAGGGGAAAATACATATTAAAACAATTTAAAACACTATATAGTTTTATATAAAAAATTGAGATTATTAAGATTTTCAATGTAATAAAACATTAAAATACTGCAATCGGCCATTTTGATTGAAACACCAATCCCAGCGCATGACGTCACGTCTACGTCCTCTTATGAGGTTTTCTTGAAATTTTGGAAAACTCATATGTATTCATTATCACAGAGTATATAAAGTTACTACGTTAAGTATGTCATTAACGTGCGTGACGTCACAGCCGACGCCATGACGTGAGCTGTTTTCGCGCACTATTGAAAAAATATTACAAAAATTGCTTTAAACTTCGTTAAACTTAAGTTAATTACCGAAATATAGATTTTTTCGTGAATAGTAAATGTGTTCCCACATTACGGAAGAGGGTTTCAAAATGTTTCGTCACGCCTATTGTAGCTACTACATGCTTATACTGTGTCTTTACAATTGCATATTTAGTCGTGTTAGGCGCGCTCGTGGTTCGGAACACGCCCGCTGATAGGGCTGCTCTCGGAGATTGCTGTTCGTCTACAGGCCAGGGCGTCGACTCGTGCGAGTGTACTGTGCGCTAAGTGGCGTGTTGTGACGCCACACATATATATGTGAATGTATGATAGCCAGATAGTACTAACAGGCGGTGTGTGACCCCCAGGCCCGCTGGTGACGGGTGGCGCGTGGCGCGGCGGCGCGCACGCGCACTCCGCGTCAGCGCTGCCGCACGGCGCCGCGCTGCCCCCGCCGCCGCCGCTCTCACACGCGCTCTTCTCCTCCTCCACCTCCGAGCTGCAGAGTGTCTCCAGGTGTGTATACACTGCCGTGCTCTCCCACTGACACAAGGCTCCGAGTATGTCAAAATCGTCACCAAACATCTAATGTATTCCGGCAGCAATCCTTGAGAGCCAGTTTCCATTCTAGGCCTAGCGTGCTTACCATCTTCGACCGCATCATCACTTACCGACAGGTGAGATAATTAAAAAATATATATATATTTATTTAATTTAAAAAAAAGCTTACTGGCAATGGCATGTGATATAATTTGAGCTTGCTTTGAGGGCCCAGTGGTGTAGTGGGAAAATAAGAAGTCGGCTTTGATGCCAGAGGTACCGAGCTCGATCCCCCCGCATGCACTACTGCTTATCCATCGAAAAATGTATATGCGCTTTTCACGGTGGCGCTCCGGCGAAGGAAGAAAAAGAGGATGCGTAGAAAGCTACGCGTTAGAAGTGATACTTCCAAGTTCAGTAAATGTATTTCTTAACAATCGCTAATTAGTTATGTGTACCACCCACCTGTTACACATGAATTAATAGCGAATACGTCTTCGTAGTTATGCCGTTCTACAATAGAGGGCGTTTATAAATGTAAACAACAACATGACGCGTACGTCACTTCCGTTGCATGCGGACCGTGACGCTACGTCACTTCCGTTGCATTTGAATGTTGAGTTGAAATAAATGTCCAGCAGCCGCATGCTGCCGGCGCTGTCCCGGCACCGGCCCCGCGAGCACCTGCACCTGAGCGACGAGGGGCTGCACCTGCCGCCCGCGCCCCCGCGCCGGCACCTGCCCGCGCCCGCGCCCGAACACCCCCACCCCCTCCCACTACCTCCGCACCTCCCTGACAAGAAGATCAGGTCTGTATCATTCATTCATTAATTTAGAAAAAGTCGAAGCATTTAGGTTGTCTGGAAAAGATCGCTCTTAGCGATAAGACCGCCTATTGTTACACTATTGTTTCATTAAACACAATCCAAAATTTCATCGTACCGATGGGACTCGAACCCGCACCCCCCGGATTACACGTTCAGGTGCTCTGCCAATTGGGGTGCGGGATCGAGTCCCATCGGTACGATGAAATTGTGGATTGTGTTTTACAATTTACAAAAATGTAGTGTGTGACACTTCAAAGAAACATAATATTTGATTTACGCAGTGCAACATCTCTCGTCGGATTTGAAAACTGTAATGATTTCTTCCGAATGATTAACTTACGTAATAAGTAGTCATAGATGGCGCCACCAATGCATAATTGGGTTAACAAATGCAATCCACTAATTTTGTCGTATCGATGGATCGAACCGTGGCTTAATTGGCAGAGCACCTGGACGTGTAATCCGGGGGGTGCGCGTTCGAGTCCCGTCGGTACGATGAAATTTTGGATTGTGTTTAACAATTTACAAAAATATAAAGTGTGTAACACTTCAAAGAAACATAATCGTTTCATTTATTGTAATGTACTGTTTCTTTTGTATGGTGTTCAATAAAGTGTTTTCTATTCTTTTCTAGACTATTCCATATAGGTAGTATTAATATACGCACATATACACGTGTATAAATAAAATCATGATAAATTATCAAGCAAACATAGCAAAAGCCTAATTTAACGCTTTGAATTTAAAAAAAAACTAAAGTACAAAGCTTTTCAGCTGTCATCCAATTGTTGCCTATTAAAATGAATGAATTTATTCAGTTCGTGGCCCTAGGTTAAAGGTTCTACTTTATCATCTCTCACTCTGTAGATGGGATATTCACATCAGTGCTCTAAAAGATTGTTTCAAACGCATAGTATATAATAATAATAATATAATATATCCATTTATTTCTCTCACAAAAATTACAAATTACAAAAAAAAAACAAATTACAAATAGGTAGGACTTAAGTTTATAGGACATAATTATAACATAAAGGCATATAATTATACGTTGTGAGAGACTGGTGCCTGCTGTAGGTTTTGTAAAAACCTGTATTGCAGGTCACCAGGACCCTCCCGCGGAACATTGTACATAAACATATATTGTAGTGATGGACCTCACTCCAGTTAGTTATAAATGTACGAGCTTGTGTATTTGTTCCTCAATCTCGCTATTACTAAACTGATTTGGATAACAAAGCTCTCATAAAATATATTCAAAGTGTATTTTCTATTTTCTTTCCTTATAAAATTAACTCGAACACGCAAGAGCTCGTATTCGATGAGAATGCTTGTAGTGGCAGGGCTTCTGCTAGTCCGCCTGGGGGTACCACCACTTTGCCAATTCATTTTCAGCCGTGAAATCTGAATGTTTTTCGGTGTAAATAGCAAGGTGTCCAATAAAATTACTGAGCATGTGAGACTCAACATCTTTATGTCTCAAGGTAGCAGGCGCAGTGCAGTGACATGCCAAATTCTGGCAGTCCAGAATTTTGCTTGTATCTGTAATAGGTAGACGTCATCGCTTAGCATCAGGCAAGCGTCGCGCTTATGCTGTTATCTTTTACCAAAAAAAAAGTGACGCCACAAGTAAGTGAAGTAACAGTATGTGACCTCCCCAGGATCCGCTGCGGTCTGTGCAAGAAGCGTCTCAGCATAGCGACGGTGCACCGCTGCCGCTGCGGCGGGCCGTTCTGCGCGCCGCACCGCTACGCCGAGGTGCACGGCTGCGCGTACGACTACAAGGCCGACGCGCGCCGCCTGCTCGCGCACGCCGACACGCACCGACACAACAACAACCTGCCCAGGATCTAGGACTCCACGCACCGCACCGCTCTCGCACGACTGACTGTGCAGGCTATACCTCGTACTCTATACGTTAGACGGACACTTTACAATCAAACCGTGAAGTTATAGTGTCCGACTGAAACTGGTTTTTTCATTCGAACATTCGACCTGGGTCTCGGTTTGAACCGAGTGTTCGTGAATTGTCGTTCGGCCGGTTCGGAAATCTAAACTAAGGTTGAAACTGGATTTCTTGGCCGAAACTGATCGAAACCGAAATC
The DNA here is from genome assembly GCA_954871355.1 of Cabera pusaria. NCBI lineage: Eukaryota > Metazoa > Arthropoda > Insecta > Lepidoptera > Geometridae > Cabera > Cabera pusaria. The sequence continues at coordinate 24,656,170 of OX940901.1, read as the reverse complement.
TTCGGTCGGCCATTATAAAATAGCAAACTGCGTGCGGTAAGCTGCCTCCCGAACAAAGTGCCATTTCTGATAGAGGTCACGCCAAACGCAATTTTCAAAATGTGTCGGAAAGACATCGACATTTGTTGTTGAAAAGATGTGATGATATGTCATTTCTACTTACATTTTGAAGATACTTTTGGCGTGAATGCTATAATATTTTGGCAAGGGGGCGGTTTGTATGTAGTCATAGAGTACGAGCTAAAGCTCATATTTGAATGGTAATTTCGTGGTGTGCGGCAGCGGTGCGGAGGAAATAGGTCACGACCTTATATGTGATATAACTATAACCTAGAGCGCACCGGGCTTCTTTATTAGTGTGGCTTTTGTTACTTTCGGAGCGAGACATTCTCGCAGGACATCTCTTTCTTGATTCTGGTGGTGCCATCTATTGACACTGAGGAATAAATAGCTGTCTTTTGCAGAAATTGTTGCGAGAATTTATCACAAGTAGTGATGCCATCTATGAGAAGTAAGAAATAAATATGATTTCCTTACGTCTACTAGATGTCACTATTCGTACGAATTTCGTAAAAGCAGTGTCGCCAAACGCCATCTTGTAGCAGGGACAAAAAATATGTATTTGGTTTCTGCCAATAGATGGTGCTTTTAGAACTAACATTTAGAAATTGTAGTTGGGAGAATGTTTGACGTCGCAACCGAGTAAGTAAAAAAGTCGCACTAAAATACTGGACAAAGTTGTATTTACCAATTTATCTGTTTAATGTACGTCATTAGAACTAAACTCAACTAAAATGTTTAAGATATCTTTAAATGAGTTATGTCAAAATTCATCTCCGGTTATGTAACCCATGGATAATATCAAAAATGGTCTTTTACAGTTGTAAAACAGATAAGATAGCGATTATATGTCTATCTTTGTTATGGACTCTCTGAATGTTATAATATCGTGGCGTTCGGTTTCAATAAGGATTGCACTCTAGTGAGACCAACTTGTCTATCAAGGTGGTAAAATTAGAAGTAAAGGCACCGTTATGAATTGTAACAGTTGCATTAGACAGGCTGGTCTTTATAGTAGGATACTCGGCGTGGATCTGTGCTCGAGTTAACCAATCGATGAATTCGTTTGATGGGTTTAATCGCACCTGATAGTTATGTGGGGAGTGAGTCTGTGCTCGGCTAGCGTCCTGTGTCCGGTCCGATGTCGCAGTTCCCCGGGTAGATATCATGTTACACTTTTGATATCAAATGCTTGTATATTTGTTTCGATAGTCTATAACAAAATATAATATGACTTTGTCCAGCCTAAATCACGTCTGCTGAGGGCGTCGTGCGTCTCTAGCTTTATATTTTTGACTAAAATTAAGTATAAAAATGTTAAAATCGTCTGCCATGTGTGTGTTTGTTTTTGTAATTAATTGCTAAAAATTGACAAAAAAAATATAAAAAATTTTAGAGGTCTAAAGTGTCGGTCCTTGACGATTTGAGAGGTGCTTATTTTTGTGGTAGATTTGTGCGTGCGGGTGAACGGGACGGCGCGCCTCGTCTCGCCGGAACTGTTGTCTTCCGGACTCTTTACAACGGTACCAGGGTCCGATAGATCCCAGTAGTAGTATATGCAGACCGTTGTAATGTGAATTTCTCCTCTTCTACGTTCGCACCGATAAGTGATCGCTGCGGCATCAAACGTAGTAGATCCCAGAGATAAATAACGTTAAAGATTGCTCACTCCATACAACGTACATTATTACGAGGTATCAACTATAATAATAAGTAATAATGTACGTTGTATGGAGTGAGCAATCTGTAACGTTACTTATCTTTGGTATAACGAAAGCTAACTGAGTGCGTGTTGCTCGCACAGCTATGCTCATATCTGCGATACGCTCATCAAATTTAGCTTAGCTTTTTATCTAACTGCTTTAAAGTCCGGTCGCAGAGCGTGGATAATTTATCTCGTTGATCTTTTATTTGTTTATATTTTTGAGCATGAATACATTGCCGTCTCGCTTGCACGTATGCTGCTTGATATCATTGTGCGAGCGTGACGGCAATATGTTTGTACTCGAGTGAAATAGATAAGTAATGGTCACCGAACTAAAATCAGGGAAAGTACGTAAATTGCAATCAAAATGATTTCGCTTTTAATTCAGTAGTTCCCAGTGATTTTGGATTGAAATTTTAAAACATCTGTCGGTCTCGTCGGTGTGAACATTTGTTGTGATATTTTTCTTGGAAATCGTTTATTTTATTTAAAAAATAAACTCTTGTTCTCTTGTGACTTCTTTAATGATTTGTGTGAAATTTCAACTTTTCATTTACCGTTTTAAAATATAAAACGCATGAAAAGTGGACGAGTCAAAAGTTTTGTTTCGTTTTCAATATATGCGGTGTTATTTATTAGCAATTTTTTGTGCCGGTTTCATTTTCGATATGATTTACATTGTTTTTCTATTTATTTTTCGTATCAGTATATTTATTTTTGTGTTCGTAATATTTTATTTGACTTGTATATTTTAGATATGATTTTAAGCGCTTTGAATGTATTTTTGCGCGATTTCACTATCGGAGCTTATGGTCATTCTCCAGGTAGGACTGTGGTCAAGTCGGATGATAAGATAATTAAAAAGAGGTGGTCTGTTATACCATACTTGCCTGAAGTTCCTAACGAACCGCGGCGCGGCGGCCCTCTTCGGATGTGTTGTTGTATATTGCATTACATTATAATATAATATAACATAGAGTATAATGAATGCTTTATAATTGTATACCTAATTGATTTAATTCAGTACTCACCCGGTGCAGTTATTATATTAATTATGACATTCTTGAATGTCAACTATATCGACATCGATTCAAAAAGTGCAAACTATCCAAACTTTATAACGGACTGTTTTCACTAAACATAAAAAGGAAGGTGACAAGTATACGATCGATGTAATTTGATCATGGTGTCGACTAACGATGACATCTTATCGGTTGTTGACAAGGACACAGATATCTCCTTCTCTCCTCTTTGGTTAAAGTCAGGTCTAATATATTTTCGGTTTAAAGTTCTAAAGTCCCCGTCACGAGAAGCTATAAATTATGTAAACAAGTGTTCAGGAGTTCACAACATTTGGACCATAAAAAAAAATGAATTTCGTACTCGTACGCATTCGAAACTCGAATGACGCGTTTATTTCAAAATGGCGTCCCGATAGTTTACAATCCCTGCGTCCGGTACCAAGAAACACAAACGATAGCGCTTTGCGTCGTTAAAATATGATCCGACTAAATTAAATAGGTTGTTACTTTCATATAACCCGTCTATATTTCATGTCGATTGAATATGGTCAATTTATTATTATCTCGCAGTATAAAATGTTTACTTAGTAAAAGATGTTTGTTTACATAATTTATAGCTTCTCGTGACGGGGACTATAGTGAGTGTGTGATATGATTACAAGATATACCTATGTCCGTGATCGAGCTGGTAGCAACTAGAGCAATAAATAATGCTTGGACGTTCACTTTTAATACAGACTTTATTATTCTGTCTTTCCATGGTTGACCTTATTACACATTATTATTTAACATAATTTGTATAAAGCTTTTGTTCAATCTTTTGTAAGGTGAGTCACACATATATCGTGCAATAGAAAACGATTTTATCTATGATTTTCGAGGATTTTGTGATTTGTCAACAAAATAATTCGTAAGAATTATAGGCATTAAATCTAAAACAGAATTAAAACACCCCCCCTAGTTAAATCTAAATTCGGTTTCCATTCACATTCCATTCAAGTTGAAAATGTATGGGTATGACATTTATTTTTCCGCAACAAAGTTATCATTCCCATACATTATGATGAAGCTGCGTTAGCGTGAATGAACACAAATTAGATTTTGTATGGGGGCCTGATTTATAAAATAGCGCAACAATAACTATATTCTACGTTATTTTTGCGCCATTTTTCTGCAATAAGTATGTGTTAAATTATGATCTATGTGTTGTCTATTATAATTGATGTCTGTGGTAGTCACTTGCACTTTGATGAATATTTTGAGTACGTATTTATATATTTTTGTGTTGTTCATGTAAACAAATTAAATTGAAAATGGTTTAGTTTCGCTGAAATACTGTGATAGCTCACTACCCGTGGCGAAATTAAACAATATTTTTATGATTTGATGTGAGTTCAAGAATGTCATCTTAGTTTTACGTCGGTTTATTGAAGATTTGATCACTAAATTATTATATTTATTATAATTCGACACACGGAAGTAAAATTACCACAATTTAATAACTGCTTTCAACACTTGTTTCCAATTTATGTATATTAAATTGCTTGATTTGTCTAAAAACCTCAAATAATTTAATAAGAATCTATTTCCTATCTTATTATGTAAATTATATTCTCGTAAATTCTTTGACTTTCACTAACACTGCGTCTTATTTTAATTTTGCACTTTAACTACCAAAAAATAACCTTAAAACAAGTGGTGTCTTTTTCTCGTATATGCGTTAAGAAAGAGATGATGAAAAAATGATGTATTTAGAGCAGTTACATTAGGAGTACAGTTTTGCACAGTTTAATGTAATTTTGGGGTTAAATTAAAACATATATTTTTAAATTTCAACATTACCTAATGCACTGTGTATGCACTAAATCCGTCCAATATCCGTCAAAATTAAATTACAAAAAAAAGTGCATGTTTAGTTTTTTTTAGTAAATAGCAAGCTTTTGTGATTGCCTTTATAAGTCTGAGACCAAACTATTCTTGATCAGTAATTAATAAAGAGTGGCTAAGAATTGTACGTAAGCCTAACGTCTATTTTTTTTTATGTTATGGTAGGCAAACAAGCAGACAGCCGCTTGCCGTCGCCTATAAACAACTGCAACACCACGAGTGCTGTTAAAATAATAATACTAATAGACAAAAAGTATAACTTCTGTAGACATTTGTCGGATGTTTATTATTTATTTGATATGTGAAGTATATAAATGTACAAGTTTGGTGATCAAATCTCCGTAGGAGGCCTGGTCTAACGGCTCTAATGCTACAAATAAGGTATTATAATGTTGTTATTGTATTGACGTGATGTTGGAACACTTAGGTTGTCTGTTGGAAAGATCATCAGTACAAGTTCACAGTTTTTTTGGCAGATTAAATAACCCACGATAAGTTTTCTCTATACATATCGACCTATCTGACTCTATACTAACTCTAACTCTACGCTAAATTGCTGTGTTAGCGGTCAAATGTCAGTTTTATAGTTTTGCTTATGTTGTTAATTAGAAACAGTAAAGGTAACCCACAAACGAAACACACTCTGACAATGAAGCTACGTCGTTTACTAGCAGTACCCTTGTTACGAGTTTTCATACCAAACTCGATATCGCATATCGAATAACTTTTGTATGAAAAACAGTACAGCGCCTCTAGTGGTTACTACACTTCACTAAATTTAGACCAATCAGGGAGCCAGAATAAGTCGAAAACTATGTGAGATCTGTCAAAAGTTTTTACGATGAAAACTCGTACTAGGGGTACAGTGGTCGGCTACGGTTAAGGTAACCGTTCTTCGCGGACCACTGCTAGTAAACGACGTAGCTTCATTGTCAGAATGTGTTTCGTTTTTGAGAGATGATAGCTATATTTGTCCTAGGTAAAATGACGCGGGTGCCACATCGGTCTCCGCTATGCATAAATCGAAGCAATGTTTTCAGATATAGCGTAGCTGTGCAGTGGACGCTCGCCTTAAACAGTAAGGCCATAATAGTGTAATCAATATTTAGAACTATGTTTTATAGTCCTTAGTTGCCGAACTAATGTTTAATACATAGTTTGTTCTACATTTTCTCATTTATATAAATTGCACTTAGGTTTGGTATGTTTGAATGTATATGTACACATTTAACAGTTAAATGTTATGTGATTTAAATGTTGTGTTATGTGATACATGGTAGATGAGATGGGAACTAAATTGTCGAGTAAAAGCTACAAACGGAATGGTACTCACCTACCCTTAAGGTCCCATATCTGCTGTATAGTTTCAGAAATACCCTTAGTACGAGATTTCATACCAAACTCGATGTCGTGTATCGAACAAATTTTGTATGAAAAACAGTTCAGCGCCTCTAGTGGTTTTCATACTACACTAAATTAAGACCAATCAGGGAGCCAAAATAAGTCGAAAACTATGTGAGATCTGTCAAAAGCGTTTACGAAGAAAACTCGTACTAAGGGACTTGGGGTTTCGGCAAACATTTATAAAACGAAAAAATGTTCATAAATTTAAATAAAAGTAAAGACGTTTGTGTGTGGCTGTGGGAAATAAATTATTATAGAAAATATTTTTGTGCCACCGAATGCATAATTGGTTAAAAAATAAAATCTATTAGTTTCGTCGTATTGATAGGATCGTACTGTAGCCGAGTTGTTTACAGCGTCTGGGCATGATTCCCAGTAGGCGCAGGTTCGAATCCCGTCGGCACGATGACATTTTGGATTGTGTGTAACAATGTAGAAAATATTTTGTCAGAGTCTGTCTGAGATTGTTTTTGATTTTCTATAAGTATTTTTAATATTCTTTCACATACTTATAATGTGCTACTTTTCAAACAGATCTTTGGTATTAAATAAAAAATTTGATAATAGTGTGAATTGCAAATAAATGTACGTTTTGATTCGATTATTTGGTAACCAATATTTTTAGATTAAAGTATTTAGTGGGTGGTCACACGATACGCACGAAGAAGTGTTTTGATCGATGTACTTCCGTCGTTGCATATTTGACAACTTACAAACTTATCGACTAAGGAATCAACGGTTTACAACTGACTCGGCCAGATCCCTTAGTACGAGTTTTCATACCGAACTCGATATCTTAAATCGAATAAAATTTGTATGAAAATCAGTACAGTGCCTCTAGTGGTTTTCACAGTTCACTAAATTTAGACCAATCAGGGGGCCAGAATTAGTCGAAAATTATATGAGATCTGTCAAAAGCGTTTACGTTGAAAACTTGTACAAGGGTGCAGGTTACGGGTCTGCCTTGGTTAACCAATACCTACCAACCATATAGGGCCTTGGCGTGGTTACTCTGTTGTTGGATCCAATCGTAAAATATATGTAGTAGTGTCTGATGTTATTGTTAACAAATCTGATGATTATTTGGCCAGCTATATGTTTCTTTCGATTGTAAAGTCGATAACGAAAATTAATATAACTTGGTCGATAATAATTGTTTTGTCCTTAGTACGAATATACGGTTACAATATCGCTTGAAACCTGACTGTTTGAGATTGTGACAGTTTTGCTACGTTTTTAATATATATTTTTTATATAATCTGTATTGATCTATCTCGGATCTCACTGCTATGCTCTATGGTGCACTTGTTTTCTAGCAATTGATTCGTATTTTGTAGAAGTGTAGACTTATCAGTGTGTATGCGAGTTTCTTTGTATTTATTTACTCACAAGATCACGTTAAAATAAAAGCAGATTTGTTTGGATATTACAATGTTGCCACTTATTCACACTAGATGGCGCTTTTTCAAATTCCGTACAAATCTGCGTTCACTGTAACGTGTTCGAGTAAGTAAACGAATGTATAAAACTCGCACTCGGCACTCAGCGGTGGAAGTATCTAGATCTACATAGATAGCGATGCGTCTTGTCATCGGAAACGTCTAGCAGCTAGACAATTGGATAATTGTATCTCTTTTCTTAGACGATCATCGGTCGAAATGTATCGCTATTCATGTAGAGACTACCCTGGCTATTAATCCTTTTGTCATTATCTTCGCTGGTCAGGTTTTAGCCCTCCTACACAAAATCCAATTTATGTTTTCATTCACACTAACGCAACTTCAAAATATATGGGAATGGCAACTTTGTTGCGGAAAAATAAATGTCATTCATACATTTTGAAGTTGCGTTAGCTTGAATGGAAACAGAAATTGTATTTTATCTAGGGGAGCTAGTAATGTCACTAGCGTACTAGCAACAACGTGAGTTATTTTTGTTTTGAAATTATCGTGGATTTGTAACATTATTCATGTTATGTACCGGCTGTCATTCAGGTACCTTTAGTCGAATTTTCTCAAACATCGCGATCTCACCGCGTGACCTCCGAGGAAGAGCGACGGACTCGCTCGAAACCTAGGTCGAGAAAATCTGACTAAAGGTACGTGAATTACAGCCAGTACATAACATTAATAAAGCGTGAGTTATGGTCACACGTGGAAATTTCCCTGAATTATTGTAAGGAGGATCTTTCGTGCAGTCCATTTGTTTACCCATAATTATAACCTATACACAGTCAAAACGGTCAGAGATGTATTTTTAACAAAAATAACGATTTTGACTATGTATAGACAATGGCTATTCTTTTTTTTAATTCTGGCTGGGTGTGCCACATTATAATTTTTTAATAGATTTTTGTATATTTAAGTTTATAAAGATAATTTTTATTTGGGAGAAATAATTTTGGCTGATTTACGAAAAATAAAATATTTATAATGCGAAAGCGAACTGTTTATTTCATTTTATTGCACCTTTCTTTACCTTCTTAACATTATTTATAAAATATAACAACCATCAAAAATGTAAACAGTTTGGCAAAGAGATGACAAATAAATACATCACATATATATTGTAGGAAACCGTGGACGGAGTACAAATAGACCTGGCATTCAAATAACAATAATAATATGGGATGTTGACTCTACTATCATTGTTCCGATAGTCGTCTCTGCCAACGGCCTATAAGCGAAGAGTCTCGACCAACATCTCAAGAGACTCTCGCTAGACGGCTGGATCAAGGGCCAGATACAGAAGGCGGTACTTCTTGACACGGCACGCATCGTCAGGAGGTTCCTCTTTCTGCAGCCCTAACCACCGGTAGCTTGGGTCCTGTCCCGCTGCCGGCGGCACCCTAGATTTAGGTTTTTTATAATGTTTTATGTTTTTAGAATAGTTTTCTTTATTATTTTCATATAAAATATTATAAAAAACCTAAATTTAAGAAAATAAAATAAATACGTGAATAATATGAGAAGGATAAAAACTAAACAATCTGTTCATAGTAAGAGAGAGCGAGACTGACAATTTTTTTTATCCAATCTCTGCATATGCGATTTCTTTGTTCGGCCCCAGCTCTAGGTGCGCCCAACAAATGGCTTTCATCTGCTGTCATGTATGACCCGACCAAATTACGTTGTTCATGTATCTTATACTTATGCAAATGTATCACGTATTCATCATTTTAGTCGGGTTATATATCTCTAGCTATTTAATTCACATATGCTAATGTCTTGTCTATTTAACATTCCGTCTACGTAGGCAATACACAATTGTAGAACCTCATCTGTTCTGTGATAGGGAAGTATTTACAACAAGGATAAAATACGTACCTACGACATTTAAAAAACTTACAACACTAGCCCCGGCTTCGCTCGCGTAGAGCATAAATGCATACATTTGTTGCGTTGCCGAACATCTTCAACAATCATCGTCATATTTAAACCTATTTACAGAAAACCTTAACGAATTATATACACTTAAACCTACCTCGTGAATCACAGTGTCTATTGGTATAAACCGCGTTCAGTATTCCGCGGCGGAGTGTTTTATAAAATGTAGTTATATGTTAAAAGTTGTAGGTTCTCTTTATATAATTAAGTACGTTACAATTCATATAAGTATAATAGTATTTTATAATAATATTTAATGGTATACTTGAAGGTGTTAAAATTAAAATATAAAATTAATATCCTCAATATCAATCAGAAAGATATCGTGCTACATCGTGGACCGCATCCTCACTTAACATCAGATGAAATAGTGGTCAAACGCTTGCTATTTCTAACTAAATAATTAAGATTAGTTAAGATAATTAAGAAGAGTTTAAAAACTAAGACAAACGACTACCATGCCGCGTGAGTGAGTAGCAAGTTTGAGACGTTTATCATCATATCTCTGGAGACATTTATCAGATCTCGATGAAATTATAATGGGACACTGGGACTCGAGACTAAAACATATATTTTTATATCGGTTCACAATTGGCGAACATATTATGAACATACATAAAAAAACATACAGACGAACATAGAAACTCCTTCTTTTTGGAATTCGGTTAAAAAGGATAAAAACATATCGGTACCTGTAACACCTAACGGCACATTTTCGGTCGGCGAGATCACTATGAATGTAATGGTGTGGAAATGCATTCTGAATATTATTGCACTGACGGACTAATAAATTGCATAAAAGTTCAGGATTACTTTCGAATTCATTGAATGGTCCTTTCCAGTATACAAACATACAAACATACATTGGATACACTTAAGGATATTATACTACTACTACTGTTATGAAGTTAACGAACCAAACTATAGGTTTCTATTTGTATAATTTGAAATAATATTTGTATTTTATTTCAAAGGTCTCTTGAACTTTGATGCAGTTTATTAGTCCGTGAGTGTATGATCACTATTATATAAAATATACAACAACATATTTCATTAACTTTAAATAAGAAACGCTATCACAAAATGTAAGTTCACATTACGTACAAAATCCTAGATCGAGCTGAAACTCGACACAAAATCCATCAACTCACATCAAAGAACTTGATCATCTGTCTCTCTGAGGAAGCACTCGAATATCGCCACGAAGTTGTCTACCCCCTCCCTGAAGTTACCATCCCCCTCCCTCTCATCATCCTCGTTGAAAAACGCATGTGCGAAGTCTATAATCTTCACGGTCCCCCAAGGATTGTGATTTGGAGAATCGTAGGACAATTGATCCAAAGTGGCCTTGTAGTTCATCTTTATCTTGGACAGCTTCTCCTCGTAGTTATGATCGAAGGAGTGGTTGACGTTAAGCTTTTCTAACGCGTCGTTCCAGGGGGAGTTGATCGGCGGGGGTGGGGGAGGGGAGAAGGTGGTGCGAGCGAGAGAGATGGGCGTGAGCGGGACGGAGGTTAGTTTCTTGTAGACGGGGCCCTTCGATGATAGCTGTCCGCTGAACGAGGAGCCTTCTATGCTGTGAAGGGAGTGGATGGAGCGCCGCCGGGGCGGGCCCGAGCGGGGCTTCGGACGAGATCTGGAATAGAGGTGCACTTGTTTGATGGAGACTTATTTCACACACAATGTTATATTGTTTACTGAATAAAAATTGAATTGAATTGACTGAATGTCTGATCTTAAGTGTGCTCGGAGCGAACTCATTGCAAATTCATAAATTAAAAACAAAAACTCTGAGTGTGGTGTTGTGGTATTATGAAGCCACGATGTAGGTTAATTTTGTTGTTGATGTGCAGCTATGGTAGCTAGCTACTATGACAGCAGTTGACACACAAGCAGACGAAAACATCCCACCAAAAACAATTTCATGTAAAATGTAGCCAAGACGAGACCATGCGGCTCGCACTGGCAAATGTTATACAGATCTTATACAGTGTGGAAATTAAACTCAGGCCCTGGTGGGAAACTACTTTAAATCCTTAAGCTAGCTCATTTTACTTAAAGGAGACATTCCTTTATTTTTGAAAAGAAACAAATCTGCATTAAAAGATTTTTTTAAACTCGCTTGCTTCGCCCGGGACTCGAACCAACTAAACTTAAAAAAAATAAACACTTTATTTTAATATACTAATCGGTAGTATTAATATTCAGGATAAAGTTTCTCTAACAAACATTAGGTCTTAAAAATAAAAATAATCGTTAAATCTAACATCAACTTTATTTTACTATCAATTTTGTAACACTTAAATTATTTAAAGTATACTAGTATGGTTGATGCCTATCTCTTGAGCAGCTTCCCTGCTTGAAGCCTTTGGGTAACACTCGAAGTATGTCAAAATGTTTAACTCAACATCGCTATAGTCCACATTTTGTTGCTGGGGCGTCCAGTCTTCTTTTTAAAACTTCCAACGGTCAGTAAATTATTCACAATTCGAGACAAAACTTTTCTAGATGGTAGTTCTCTGTCTGGATACTTCTCGCGATACCACTGCAGAGCTAAATCGTAGCTCTTGTTGCAAACAAAGTAAGCTTCTAATAACTCGAATTGTTCTTGATACGCCATTATGAGATAATTTAATTACGTAAGGAAAGCAACACTACTTAAATAAAATCTGTTGATAAAAATCGTTCGAATTTTAAAATGATTGTCCCGCATTGCAAACAAAGTCAAACGTTCCATTTTTAAACTTCTCCACTGAACGCCTCGGATCATGTAAGAAGGAAATGTGCATAGAGGTATTACCACCATTGAACAATTTTCTTATCGAAGATTTCAACAAGGTACTTAACGATAAATTAGCAAGCGTGTACTTCATACGAAGTCTTTGAGTGTTGGAGAGATAACAGAACTGTTACGTGTCTTTTACTTGTTAAAAGTGAACAGTAACCAAAAATTTTTTAGAGAAACTTTATCCTGAATATTAATACTACCGATTAGTATAATAAAATAAAGAGTGTTTATTTTTTTAAATTTTAGTTGGTTCGAGTCCCGGGCGAAGCAAGCGAGTTTTAAAAAATCTTTTAATGCAGATTTGTTTCTTTTCAAATATAAAGGAATGTCTCCTTTAAGTAAAATGAGCTAGCTTAAGGATTTAAAGTAGTTTCCCTCCAGGCCCTGAGTTTAATTTCCACACTGTATAATACGTAGAGCCAAGCTTCTAACTTTACACGCCCTACTGTGCAAGGTCTAACTTCACAAGCCTTAGTCAAAATGTATGTCTTGGTCATTTCGACGATCAGATCACGTCGACGAAGCACTTCGAGAAAACTTTGTGTTTGTTTCGTATACTTCTTCATATTTTTACCTTTTCTTTTGAAAACATTGTTTTGTTTACTTGTTTAAGTTAAAATTACTGTAGATTTAAGTTATAAATTAGTAGGTATTAAATAATATGGTTGCGCGTTGCGGATGTGATTACCAGCAACAAACAAATAGTTTATTGGTAGGTACTCATTACTTTGTATATCATGTACAATTTATTGAGCTGTAATAAATAAAAATAAAACCGGCCAAGTCGAGTTGAACTCGCCCACCGAGACTTCTGTACCAACGTTGGTTGGTAACAACTAAGCTAGACCTCTAAATTGTATGAGTGCTCATATTATATAACTCAGAGGCCTATCTTAATTGGCGTATATTATGTATGTATGGGGACATCCATTAATTTTCAACTTTTTTATTTTTTGGAATTTTTCCTTTATTCGTGCTGTAAGACCTTGCTTCTTGCCAAATTTCATGATTCTAGGTCAACGGGAAGAAGGTTTTAGGTTGAAAACCTATAGGGTACTTGTGGTTGACCTAGAATTGTCAATTTTGGTTAAAACATCACTAGCAAAGGAAAAATTCCGAAAAATAAAAAAGTTGAAAATTAAGGTATATTTTGGTACTTACAAGTTTTCGCGTAAAATCTATTTTTGCCCATATATTTTTTTCTTTGCCATAAAAACAATTCAATATTAAATGGGAAACACAAGCTTAGAAATAATATGAATGTCCTGTTGACTTACATGAAATCCCTCTCTCCGCAGCACTCCCGCAGCTTGGTGGCGTCATAGAGCAGCAGCAGCGAGGCGGAGTAGAGCCTCACGGCGGTCTGACGCCGGCACCACTTCTGTATGCGCCACAGCTCCGACAGGAACTGCAGCAGCAGGGCGCGGCAGAGACCTGTGCCTGGCACGTTCAAGTAGTTGCGAAGCGCTGCAACGAAACAACACCAATACAATGGCCGTTGGAACAATTTTTAGGGTTCCATACCTTAAAAGGAAAAAAGGAACCTTTATAATAATAAATAATATAATAATAAAAAGGTTTATTGAAAAAAAAATGGCATTAATACAATAAATCAATAATCCTTGTTGTCTGTCCGTCTGTCTGTCCGTCTGTTAAGACCCTATTTATTAGGAACGCGTTGAAGTTGAAATTTATACTAAATACTCGGGTCTGCGGTATCTTTTATATGAATCATTCGAATCGGCTCACAATTGACGTAGTAATCGCGTAATATACATACAAAAAAAAATTAAAAAAAAAAACAAATTGAGAACCTCCCATTATTGGAAGTCGGTTGAATAAAAAGAACGCCTGTAACCAGCTTACCATCTATAACAGCATGAGAGTGCAGCTTCTTGCCGTAGTCTTTGTTATATTTGCAGAGTTGTCCGCTCGCCAGCCGGTACACTTGGAACCCTGGGATACAAAACCCGTACTGTTTCTTGCATTGCGCGTATTTCTTCTGCTCATTTGCCTTCTTTTCTTCTGTGGCTAGGGGGTCCCAGGTTCTTTTGCCTGGAAGAGGGTTATTTACTAATTATATTAGGAACCTTTATAGGATCACTTTGTTGTCAGTCTGTATGTCTGTCTTTCTGTTTGTCTGTCTGTCTGTCCATCTGTCTAGACCCTTTTTCTCAAGAACGCGGAAAGGTATCAAGTTGAAACTTATATCAAATACTTAGATATAAGATATCTTTAAGCTGTAAAAAAATGAAACTTGTAACCCGATGCGATTAAAAGATATGACCCTTTACGGTAACATTTTCGTATATTTTTCGATTTCACAAGGGAATCAAAACCTATAGGGTACTTCCCGTTGACCTAAAATCTTGAAATTTGGCAAAAAGCAAGGTCTTGAAGCACTTATATAGGAAAAAACTGGCTGAAATCCGTACATATGTATGTAGTTTAATAACAAAAAAGCCAATTTACCATTATAAACCTACTATTGAAAGCGCTCAAGAAAGTAGAAGAAGCGAAAGAGGTATGTCATTATCATAGCATGCGTAAAAAAGTAGTCTCTGCCTACTACCAACGGGAAAATGGCGTGATTGTATGTATGTATGTAACTTATTATTTGCGTTTTTTTTTCTTTTTTTTATAAAAGATTACTCGCAATGTGGGTTGCACATTAGTAGTATTCTTGTTAACCCCTCCAAAAATATGCTTATGTCTGCAGTGGGTTCACGTCAATAGTGCAATGGGTAGGGTGGGGACCGAACTCACGACCTAACGATCGCCAGTCCGACACCTTATCCATTGGGCTATTGCCGCCTTAAAGCATTAACAGGTTCTAGCGTCTAGCAATGGCTCTAGGGATCGAACTAACTGCAAGTTAAGTTTGATAAGTTGGGGCGGAGGCCTTTTTAATACCAGATACGGACGCGTTTGACCATCTGATGTTAAATGATGATGATGATGACTCACCGATCTTGACATCCATGATGCAGGGCTCCAGCATCCTATAGGCCAGGTCTTCCAGCACTATGTACTCCTGGGTCCGGCCCCCGTAGCAGTAGTGTGTGCGGCCGCAGTACCGGGGCACCAGCGACCGGAGCTCCATCAGCTCAGGGTCGGTGGAGCTGATGATGCGGGAGTAGAACTCCACCTCGCGCTTCTGCGCCTCCTTGATGATGGGCTTCAGGATGGTGCCGTTGTTGCATTGCAGTAATCCTGGGATGGAAATTTGTATTTTTTTTATATATCACTAGCTGACCCGGCGAACTTCGTACCGCGCATATAAATAAACTGTCCAAGTGCGAGTCAGACCCGCACACGCAGGGTTCCGATTGAACAATATTTGCCGGAAAAATAATTTTCATGTATGGGAACCCCCTTTTATTTTTAATTTAGTTTAGTTTTGATTATTTGATCTTGCAGCCATTGCAATACACACCAAGAGTAAATTTGAAGTCTTTATCTTGTTTGTAAGATCGAGCATAAAAATGCTCGATCTTACAAACAAGATAAGACTTGCTAAGAATCGTGTTTTTAAGGCTTTTTAGCCTTTAAAAACACGATTCTTGTATGGGGACCCCCTTTATTATATTATTTTATTTTATTTTGTTTTTATCGGTGTTTTTTAAACACAAATAGCGAATACCCATGTATTTTATTTATTTATTGTGTTTCATTATTTCCTTTGATTATATACATTTATTTCACAATTTTTTGGATAAAAATTGTCTGAAGTACTAAATGCATTGGGTAATTGTTGGTTTGGTGGAATGCAATAGTACGGTTGGCAACCCTACGTTAATCAGGGGAATTAAACATGTGTTTAAAGTGTGACGTTCGACGTCTAGATGAAAGCTGCATGGTTTGCTACCTTCCTACCTTTGTTTTTTTGTTTGTAAATTCAGAGCAATAAGTTATGTTTCTGTTTATCTATAATAATTAGTATTGAATATGATCTATTTAATGTTATTTGTTACGTGTGTAAGTGCACATTTTTAATTTGCTTATATACTGAATAAACGCTTTGACTTTAGACTTTTGGAAGCGCCATAATGACAACCATCAAAATAATCAAAATATTTCAATATAATGACAAACATTTCTGAACGAACCAAACCCGTATATATTACTTTACTCTATGAACCAAACCAACAATGACATCCTGGGACAACCATCAAAATTCAAAATTAAATTTTAATAATAATTTTTATATATTTCAAACGAACAGCAATAGATTTTTATATATAAGAAGATATAGGCTAGCGTTTGACCACTGCCGTACCTGTTGGTGAGTGATTATGCGGTCGAGTATGGTAGCACGCTAGGCCTAGAATGGGAACTGGCTGGAAAGGATAGCTGCCGGAACACATTAGATGTTTGACGACAGATTTTGTAAGTTGAAGGTGGTAGCTGGCCAGGCGGACTAAGCGGAGCGGAGCGACCTAGATAGTGCCCTACTACCATACAAAAGGCCGCATGGAGGTGTAATGTGATGAAGGGGGAGGAAGAAGAGAATTAATGTCTGCATAAAGTAAATGCCATATGGCAAGTGCCAATAGTGCTATATGCCAAAGCAAGGCAACTCTGCGACTAAATTAGATAATCTAAACAGTTTGAGAACAGTCTCAGGAAGGATTTTAATGCAGCAATAGCATAGCTTCGATCTGGCGATCGAGAGATCGTAAATTCGATCCCCACCCATTGCACTATTGATGTGAACCCACTCCAGACACAAGCATAATTCGCTTAGTTGGAGGGTTAACAAGACTACTAGTAATGTGCAACCCCACATTGCTAGTAAGCTTGAAAGAAAGTATGTGTATCAGCTCCGAAGCACGACTGGAGTTTACTCTTAAAGAATTATTATTATTGTGGTCAAGGTCAAGGGGGCTAAATATGAAAATCAATTCTTAAAAGAGTAAACTCCAGTATACTTTGTATACATACATAATCTCGAAGAGAAAGGAAAAGGTGCGCAAAGAAACGTTACGCCTCACTATTAGTTAACACTCGATTTTACTCCTCGTAGAATGTTCATACCGCGGGCTAAATATGAGAATCGTTTCTTAAGACACAGCGTAATTCATAGTACAAGTACAGAAGATGCACTCCTTGGGAGCAAAAATGCGAGATTAAACCTAGTTACAACGTCGGTATCGTTCAAAATACGCTACAAGCATCGGATGCGGCCTTGAATTTGCGCCACAGAATAAAATAATAGTAACTAGGAACGTGTAAGTCCGCGCTGCGAGATTCTGTATCCCTCGGTCAGCTCGCGGGCCGTCAGCTATCTCTTACTGTAAGGTTGAGTGTTGTGATAAAACAGATTGAATATTAAAGTAAAGGCGCGCGTCCGATAGAGAGCGCGCGCGACACTACTGACCATAGACGTCATAGCAACGTCGATGCTGCAGACTGACCTTGTAGCCGGCCGGCTGCCGCGTATGTACTAATATTTTTATAGCTTCAGCGCGGAGTGCGACAGGCCTGCTTAAGGGATGAACTTTAGAAATAAACTGGCCAAGTGCGAGTCGAACTCGCACACGTAGGGTTCCGATTGAACAAAATTTGCCGGAAAAATTAATTATCTTCATGGTTTTGACATCGATATATATAAATACCGTGTCAATACTAAACATATTTACTACAACGCCATCTAACGAATGTCGAACGAACTTCTAACACCCACCATGTGAACGTTAATACAAAGGTCAGTGACGTTTTTGTTGGTTACTATCGTTCATAGATGGCGCTATAGTAAAAACACGTTTTTTGTATGGGGACCCCCTTTAATTTTTAACTTTGTTCTGTTTTTATTATTTTTTGTTATAGCGGCAACAGAAATAAATCATCCGTGAAAATTTCAACCGTCTAACTATCACGGTTCATGAGATACAGCCTGGTGACAGACGGACAGACAGACAGACAGACAGACGGACAGCGAAGTCTCAGTAATAGGGTTCCGTTGGTACCCTTTGGGTTCGGAACCCTAAAAACATTCAAGTCCTACTAGAATATTTGAATTCTAACCAAAAAATTTGGCATCCTTAGTTTTGGTATGTCCCGCCACCTGCTGCCCGTACTTCTGGAGCTGGTCAGCTGTGGGCGGCACTAGCGGCTTGGCCGTCATCTCCTCGGAGCGTTGGATGCCGTAGTGGACCTGGTAGATGGAGCGCTGCCGACGCACTGTGGGCTTCTTGGTCTGCTGCGCATCGCTCATTTAGATACCCGCCTGGAACAGCCAGAATTAACCGTTATACTACAAATACATTTTTCGGGCCCGGTGGTGTAGTGGGCGAATAGTCGGCTTTGGTGCCAGAGGTACCGAGTTCAATCCTTATCGAAAAATTTATGTTTTTGATGCGCTTTTCACAGTGGCCCTCCGGTGAATGAAATCTAGTGTCCCCCTGGCCAGCTACCACCCTCAAGTAAAAAAATCTGTCGTGTTCTGGCAGATATCCTTGAGAGCCAGTTCCTTCTATGCCTAGCGTGCTTACCATCTTCGACCGCATCATCACTTACCAGGTAAGATGGTGGTCAAACGCTAGCCTATATTTTATTTAGAAAAAAATAATCCGATACCCAGGAACAAAGAGCCGAAGATCGGGCTCAGTGGCATGACTTGGGAGAGGCCTATGTCCAGCAGTGGACTGATTATGATGAATCAGAAACCAAATATAGGTCGGATGCATACATTATTTTAGAACTATGTATATTGTATATATTCTTTTACATATAATAAAAGATAGAGTGATTATATAGGTACGCAAGCTGGCTGGCAGCGATTGGAAACGAATAGCTGAAGATCGAGCTCAGTGTCGTTACGTAGTACTATTAAGTAATCTCTGCTGTCGTGCCATGGGAGAGGCCTATATCCAGTAGTGGACGGATATTCGCTGATAATAATGATGATTACAAAAACTCACCAAGTCAAAAGTACCTATAACCGGTGAGCATGTACGAAAGCGCTCATGAAAGTGGAAGAAGCGAAAGAGGTATATCAGGATAGTAGCATGTGGAAAGAAGTCACAAACACTTGTTACACCATTATCACTAATCATAGTCCAATAAGTTACCGATATTAATAACTGCAGTTAACTGAGTAGCTAACTGAATTGGTCTTTGGAGCGCAAATTCGTCTCAGCTTACCGTTAGGTATAGACTATAGATAAACAGTGGAACATTTCGATGGAATTTTTTACGACTTACGTGGCTTTAATTAATGACTGAGTTCATCCTAGCTAGTGAGTTTAACCTGGCCAATTTTGTTTTAAAAACTTATCTCAGTTCTTTCATATGCCATTGCATTGCTAAATAGATGGTCTTATATAATTTTTCCAACAAATTTTGTATACTCTATTTAATGAGACATAAACTAATTTCATTTCATTAGTATTAATAATAATCCTTATAATTTATAAGATATATGTACCCTTCTGGCGGCAAAATTTCACTAACGTATGTGCACAGTTGTCATAATCGACGATAACATTTCTTAACGAATTTTCCGCGTTTACCTCTCCCTGATAACGATCGCGATATCACACCATTAATGACATAACGAAGTGATATAAAAAAACTTTATTTGTTACACAAAAAGATACACATTTCATTGACTTAATTCGGCGGCTCAGTCTGCGCCGCGCTGTGGGCACCGAGCGGTTTCTAGCTGCGCCGAATTTTTAATGTGTTTCTTTCTGTGTAGTAAATAAAGTTTTTTTATATCACTCTCTTAATAAGTGCGCGCCGCGTCTCGTCGCGGTGTGAACTGACCCTAAATAGCAAGTCAATAATATAAACATACTAGCGACACGCCCCGGCTTCGCATGAGTAGAGCTTAATGCCTAAATATTTGCATCAGTTTGTTGCGTCGAAAAACTTTAACGATTTATTATACACCTAAACCTTCCTCAAGAATCACGCTGTGTATTCGTTAAAACCCATGAAAATCCATCAGTAATATTTGAGTTTATCGCGGACAAAAAGACAGACGCGGCGGGGGGACTTTGTCTTTTACCGACTTCACAAAAAGGAGGAAGTTCTCAATTCGTCGAAATCTTTTTCAACCGACTTCCAAAAAGAAAGAGGTTTTCAATTCGTCTGTTTTTTTTTGTTTGTATGTTACGCGATTACTCCGTCAATTGTGAACCGATTCGAATGATTCTTTTTGTAATCGGTAACGTACGTTGCCGAGGTGGTCCCATTGTAATTTAATCGAGATCTGATTAGTATCTCCAGAGATATGACGATAAACGTCTCACACTTGCTACTGAAACTGACTCGCGTGGCATGGTAGTCGGTTGTTTTAGTTATATTATGTATGTTCACAGATTATTCGAAGACGCGTAAACTTATTTGGATAATTATTTGTTTGGTTTGAAAGGGAGGGGTTGCAGTTAATTTTTCATCGAGTTATGTTCAGTATCTCCAGAGATATGGAGATAAACACTTTAAACTTGGCACTGAAAATTAATAGCACGGCATTTGAAGTCGGTTCTTATAGTTCTTTAAACGACCTTAAATGATATGTAATAAATGTAAATGTAAATTATATGTAGTGATACTATGTACACAGGATGACCACTAGGTACCTTTGAGGTAATAAGTAGTTGATGAATAAAATTATTATGTAGTGACTGTAGATTAAAATAATCTCATAGATAAATAAATGTACTGCAGTGACGACAATAACCACCAAATTACGACGATAATATTTTGAATCATATCTCGGGTTGTACTATTCATTATTCTGTGGCTCGGGTATAATGTTAATGTATATTTATTCTGTGGTTAATGTATCATTAAACTAATTTTAACCGCGAACGGTCCGCGAAATTTTAATTTAATTTTTTACCGAATTCAAAAACGAAACTTCTCGTTTCTTCTCGTTAACAATTCGGTTAAAAATTACATTAAAATTTCTCTCAATTAACTTGTTTATTTTTTTTATGTTTGTTACCTCAGAGCTCCGTAATTTATAAACCGATTTGGAAAATTCCTTTTTTGTTTGAGAGGGTATGGTGTAGATCCCGCTAGGTCCCACTGTACAATTCAACGAGATCTGAAGAGTAGCTTCTGAGATATGGGGATGAGTACTTCAAATTAGCTGCAGAAAATTGCTAACGAAAGAAAACGTCTTTATTCCAGACGTAGGACCAACATGATACCTTTTTTTTAACGTGGGCGAAGCCGAGGGATACAGACAGTGATATAGCAGGTTGAATATCCTTCAAACGTCACTCACTTCAAAAACTCACACAATTACAGCAGTTATTATAATCTAACGTAAATTTGTGCACATTAAAGTTGATATATATGATCTCTAGACCGCCATCACATCACAGAAACATAAATAATGATGATATAGGTGATCGTGTTTCACCGACGTAGGTATGCGGTCTAATGACTCAAAACATCATAACACTACCTACTTACCTAAAACTACAAAGGATTTATTCATTTAATTGTGCTCTTTGTATAGGGATACCTCCCTTTTGTATGTATTGTTTTTTTATAAGCGTAATTACACTAACCATTGTACGGGCCAGTTTCACCAGTCCCTGATAGCTCTACTAGGGACTTATCTGATAGATTTTTTACATATTTCATATGGCATCATCTGTCAGATAATTATCTGAAACTTTATCAGTAACCGGTAAAACGGGGCCTAACTGAGCTATGGATGTATGCTGTGGATTACAGACACTATACCTACTTAATGAATTAAAAAATACAGTGCTCTATTCAAAGCTTTTTGACTTGTTTTCATTTTGGAACAGTAACATTATATTTAATTAATTTGAATTTTATATGGGCTCATATTCAGCAAAATGAAATAATTTATCATAAAATAAAATCAATAAAAAATAGGTACTTCATTATTTCGGAAGCTACGATATCACCTGCAGGAACACACAGAATAATAAATAAGTATCTTAAATATAACATCACAATTTGCCTCGATATTGACCACTATTAGGTTAAAAATATTTTGAAATGACTTTTATACCTTTTATCACTAAGAAATAAAACTGTACAGCCCACGAGCCGAACCGAGAGTAAGTATTTGCAAAACGGATCCGAAGATATTGGTATATCTAATCTGCTCAATAAATCAAGATTAACTTGGTCTTATCGGACCGATAGGTTTCGCTTAGAAGGAAGTCGCTGAAACAATGTTTTTATTTACACTTTTAATATTCTTTCATGCGAGATATGCGTAACGTTTGACAACAATCTTACCTGTTGGTGAGTGATGATGCGGTCGAGGATTACTTTGTGGTGCTAGTCTTCCTACACAGCCAAATGACATGAAAGGTGCAACAAAAATTCAAACACAAAGTTTTAATGTATATTATATATTCCTTCGAAAAATACATGGAATTTATATCTCTTAATAATTATATTATAAATGTGTAAGTCTGTATGTGTTTTATTCAATCACGCGAAAACAGCTGAACGGATTGTGATGAAATTCAGCATAAACTAAAAGTAAATATTTAAAGTGAAACGACATGCTCCTATTTCTTCTCCTCATACTTATAGATTCCCTCCCCAGTCTTCCGTCCGAACCTTCCATCTTTGACCAGATCATCTAGCACTGCAATAGGTGTGAACACGGGGTCTCCCGTCTTCTCCAGGAGGACTCCTAGGATGGCCTGCTTGAGGTCCAGCCCGGTGAGGTCAGCCAGTTCCAAGGGTCCCATGGGGTAGCGGGCGCCGAGACGCATCGCTGTGTCGATGTCATGGGCTGACGCGTCGCCTGGAACATGTTGTCAAATGCCGAGTTCACGCCAAGAGAATTTCAAACGACTTCCAAGGAGGAGTTTCTCGATTCGTCTGTATGTTTTTAGGGTTCCGTACCCAAAGGGTAAAACGGGACCCTATTACTAAGACTCCGCTGTCCGTCTGTCTGTCTGTCCGTCTGTCACCAGGCTGTATGTCATGAACCGTGATAGTTAGACAGTTGAAATTTTCACAGATGATGTATTTCTGTTGCCACTATAACAACAAATACTAAAAACAGAATGAAGTAAAAAATAATAGAGGGTCCCCATACAAGAAACGTGTGTTTTTCGGCATTTCACGCTATTTATGAACGCTTAGTTAGGTAAACGTCCCATAGATGGCGTTATATTGAAATGTCGATCTCTAACACCTTTGTTAGACGTTAGATGGCGTTATAAGAAATAAAATGTTTATTAATTATAATTATTTCTGGCGAAAAATGATAATGGTATTTTTTGCTCGATCTTATAAAATACTGTATTGTGGTACGGAACCCTACTAGTGCGAGCCCGACTTGCACTTGGCCAGTTTATTTTTTTAATATTACGCGATTAATCCGTCAATAGGGTATTTTACTCTATATGAGAAAATCAAAAATATATGATAGAGATAGCTTAGGCAAAAAGCAGTCGGAAAACGTTATTAGTTCATAAAATAGCAAACTACATTTTAAAATGTAATTCACAGGTTTCAACTTTTTAGGGTTCCATACCTCAATAAAGAAACCCTTAAAAGATCACTTTTTTGTCCGTCTATCTATCTGTCCGTGTGTCACCACCGATTTTCTCAGGAACGGGTGTATAGCAAGTTGAAATGTATACCAAATACTGATTTCTATAGTCCATATTAGGTGTATAAAAATCAAGGTCCTGAGTCAAGATTTTCGCGAAAATTTGTAGGTACCAAAATTTACCTTAAATAATAAAAAAAAACCGGCCAAGTCGAGTTGGACTCGCCCATCGAGGCTTCCGTACCAACGTTGGTAAGTAACAATTAAGCTAGACCTCTTAAATGTATGAGCGCTAATATAACTCAGAGGCCTATCTAATTTTTTATTAATTGGCGAAAAACTATGTATGTATGTATTGTACCAATTTTTACTTTAATTTTCAACTTTTTTATTTTTGGAATTTTCCCTTTATTTGTGCTGTAAGAACTTGCTTCTTGTCAAATTTCATGATTCTACGTCAACTGAAAGTACCCTATAGGTTTTCGACCCATAACCTAAAGGGTTCTTCCGTTTGACCTAGAATTGTCAATTTGGGTTAAAAGCAAGGTCCTACAGCACAAGTAAAGGAAACATTCTGAAAAATAAAAAAGTTGAAAATTAAGGTAAACATTGGTAAATTGTTAAACACAATCCAAAATTTCATCGTACCGACGGGACTTGAACCAGCAACCTCCGGAATAACATGTTCCGGTGCTTTGTCAATTAAGCCTCGGTTCAAGTCCCGTCGGTACGATGATTTTGGATTGTGTTTAGCAATTTACAAAAATATAAAGTGTGAAACACTTCAAAGAAACATAATATTTAAAAATTGGTACTTACAAGTTTTCGCGAAAATCTAAATTTGCCCATATCTTTTTATCTTGTTGATTCAGAGCCTTGATTTTTATATACCTAATAGGGACTATAGACCTCAGTATCTGGTATAAATTTCAACTTGCTAGGTCCACCCGTCCCTGAGAAAATCGGTGGCGACACACGGACAGATAGGTAGACGGACAGACGGACAAGAAAGTGATCTTATAAGGGTTCCTTTTTTACCTTTTAAGGTACGGAACCCTAAAAAGATAAATTTACTTATAAACTAAACTATAAACTTATCAATGGTAGTTGGTGCAATACATTTTCTATGGATCGAACTATAAAGTTAAGTTTGTCCTTTAACCTAGTCTAAGAAGTTACGGAAGGCTCAGTAGGCAAGTCCAACTCGACTTGGCCGGTTTTTTTAATATGTTTCATAACACCATTAAATAGTAGTCGCCATGTTATTACATCATACGGCTATGTAAACATAGAAGTGTCAACGGTCAACTGTCATCATATCACTGCATTGGTTTACACAGCCGACGACGTCATGACCACATAGCAATATGGCGTCCACTGCGTCCAGCGTTTTCGTCACATTAAGCGCAAAATTTGAAAATGCAAAATTGTAATGCTTTTACATGGCACTTAACGATTGAATAAAATGTTGTGAATTTTTAGTGGTTCATTAGCTAGCACTATAGATTCTAAATGAGACACTTTTCAAAAATGGGTGTAATTCCCTATGGTTAGAGTATATTCCCATGGGACAACCCATTGTAATTTCATCGAGATCTGATAAGTATCTGCAGAGATATAGAGATAAACATTTCAAACTTATTACTGAACATGACTAACAAGGCATTTGAAGACGGTTTTTAGGGTTCCGTACCCAAAGGGTAAAACGGGACCTTATTACTAAGCCTCCTCTGTCCGTCTGTCTGTCTGTCTGTCCGTCTGCCACCAGGCACTCATGAACCGTGATAGTTAGATGAAATTTTCACAGATGATGTACTTCTGTTGCCGCTATTACAACAAATACTAAAAACAGAATAAAGTTTAAAATTATAGGGGGTCCCCATACAAGAAACGTGTTTTTTCGGCATTTCAATATAACGCCATCTATGAACGCTTAGGTAAACGTCCATAGATGACGTTATATTGAAATGCCGATCCCTAACACCTTCGTGTTAACGTTCACTTAGATAGCGTTAGACGTTAGATGGCGTTATCTATACTAATATTATAAAGAGAGAACATTTGTATTTTTGTATTTTGTATGTTTGTAATGATTTGGCTCAAAAACTACTGGACCGATTTAAAAAATTCTTTCACTAATATATAGAATGGACTTTCGGAATGAAAATAGGCTATATATTATCCCGTTTAAATTAAAGGTACATTCGTGGAGACCTAATTTGCAACCTAAGTCGACTAAAAAACGGTCGAAAAAACACGTTTCTTACGAACGCTGCTCAATTGAAAATAGATAGAAGAATATTTTCTATGGAAGAGTTGTACAACTTAATAAGACCTACAAAAAAGTCCGCAACAGCATATGTCTATCTCTTAAGGTTGACTCACAGTAACCATTTTAATCTTTAATTTTTTGTTAAAAAATATTACATAACTTCCAGGGCTATTTTCAAGTATATAGTATTAATCCTTATCCAAATAATTACGTTAGTTAGCTTGGCCACATATTATAGATCAAAATTGTCCCTTACAGTATATAATTCAAATGAAAACTCTAGAAGATATCACGGATTTCACATACACGCATCGCAAAATTAATAAAATAGCTGCAGTGAAACCACAGATTAGGTCATAGTTACTACGAAAATATTATTATAAGCTTAGCGATGCTGTAGATCCCCACCGATCACAATCAATTTGAAGTCAATATTGTATAATAATATATTTTTACTGTAAAATTTAAAATTCTATTGTATAATATAGTTATGATCTATATATAAACCACCCCGACTGATCTATGTATAATCTTTTCAATAAAAGCATTCCAATGACTCTAAAGACGACATTTAAAATCTGAGCTGTAAGTTGCTGTGGATTTGAGTATTCTGTAGAGTACAGGAGATGTCCCAGCATCAGGTCAATGCTTCCATGTTCTTACAATATCGTTGAAGAAGAAGATTTTCGAATTGATCAGACCTATGAAAGTTGATTTCATAGCGCAATTAACTAGAAAAAAGCTCATAGTTTTATAACGATTGGACGAATTTTCATGAATCAAAGCTAAGAACACTCACGATGAAGACATCTATCAAACAAAAAAAAAATCAATAATGAAATCAAAATCGGTTCATCCGGTTGGGTGCTAAGATGCTACAGACAGACACAGATACACACGTTAAACGTATAATACCCCTTCTTTGATCCCATGATTTGATTGATTTTGATTCCATGTACCCACTACCTCTGTACGAAAAGCCATGATTCATGAATTCATATAAAACTTTCATTGGTAGGTATATAGCTAGGATTAGAACCAACGACCGTCGGGTCAGAATCAGGGTAACTATCCTTTAGGCCAAAGGGCCGTCCAATATCACTACGTAAGTATTATAAAACAAAGTCCATCACTGCGTCTGTCTGTCTGTTCGCAATAATCTCAATAGCTACTGAACGGATTATCATGCGGTTTTCACCAATAGCCAGAGTGTTTATAAGGAAGGTTTAGGTGCATAATTCGTTAAGGTTTTGTTGAAAATAAATTGGTTGAAATATGACGATGATTGTTAAATATGTTAATATTTTATATTTGATGCAACAAACTGATGCAAATTTTGTAGGCATATATGTTCTACCCGTGCGAAGCCGGGGCGGGCTGCTAGTCATATATATATATCATATCACTGCTTCTGTCTGTCTGTTCGCAATAATCTCAATAGCTGCTGAACGGATTAACATGCGGTTTTCACCAATAGCCAGTGTTTATGAGGAAGGTTTAGGTGCATAATTCGTTAAGGTTTTGTGTAAATTGGTTGAAATATGACGATGATTGTTATATATGTATTCGATGCAACAAACTGATGCAAATTTTGTAGGCATATATGTTGTACCTGTGCGAAGCCGGGGCGGGCTGCTAGTCTGCTTTAAAAAAAATTAAGAGTCACCTAAATTATAAAGATGGTTGAAAAATAAATTACCGGTAACTTAAACTTTTAACTTTTAAGCGCGTAAAAATTTTGCAACATACAAACGTTTTTTTATTTTTTGCATATTTTGCTTTAACAAAACAACAAATTGAGTCAGATTGCTAAAACTTTCAGGAAATCTAGGGCGAGGGCCCGGTGGCGCAATCGGGAGAACGCTTGCCTTTGATGCCAGAGGTACCGAGTTCAAACCGCCGTGCACCAATGGATTTTTCTATCGAAAAATTTATGTGCGCTCTTCACAGTGGCCCTCCGGTGAAGGAAAAACATCGTTAAGAAACCAACAACCTCCGCATGGTGGTAGGACACTATCTGGTGTCCGCCTGGCCAGCTACCACCCTCAAGTTAGAAAATGTGTCACCAAACATCTAATGTGTTCCGGCAGCTATCCTTGAGAGCCAGTTCCCATTCTAGGCCTAGCGTGTTTACCATCTTCGACCGCATCATCACAACAGGTGAGATAGTGGTCAAACGCTAGCCTATTACGTATAAAAAAAAAAAAAAAAAAAAATCTATATTTTACTAGAACCTGCCTACATATCTTCTAAATATCAATTAAATATCTTACGGGGTCAGATTTTCTATACTTATATACCCCTAGAGCCCCTTACAAATGTAAAGGGTGATGAATGATGAAGATTATTCTAGTAAGAAATAAGCACGCGGCTCACATCTCTGTCTTGATATTAATATTTATTATTATTTTTTGCTGGCGAAAAATGATAGTGGTATTTTTTGCTCAATCTTATAAAATACTGTAGTGTGGTACGGAACCCTACGACTGCGAGTGCGACTTCCATTTGGCCAGTTTATTTCGTTTAGTCAACGATGTTAAATAATTTTAAAATTTTAATTTTTAATTTTTTACAGTAACATAAAAAGACATTCAGATTTGATAACCTTTTTTAGCTCAGCCATGTTATTCTCAATCATTCGAAAGCAAATTCTGATTCGGAAACTGCCTTTACTTTGACTTGTATCTTTGCAATTCACAATGCTGCGATCGGTTACTTTTGATATTTTATTTCGAAAAAATCAGTGATTCTAATTGGAAAGGTTTTCGAAACAAAATAGCTCACAGATTTATCCATTTTCAAAATTAAAAATGAAGATTCCGAATCCGAATAGGTTTTCAAATGATTAAGAATCAGGGAGCTGGTCATCTCATGGCTGTGTCATATTTGATAGTGTACTACTGATATTATTAAATAATTGCGGAGGCTGAGGATATTGAAATAAAACAAAAAATTTATACTTTTATATTGCAAATATATTAAATATAGTAAAATTTGCTCCAATGCATATGCATTTAAAATGGATACAAAAATATAACTACAAGTCTTTCCTTTAAAGTTGATACAATACATTAAGAACGTTTGTATTTTAATATTATTTTTCGACAGTGATACATCTTATCGAAAGCAAAACAAATGCCAAAATAATACATATATTAATAATTGTCAGTCATTTTTACATTGATATAATAAAATAATCAAAAAGATGTTAAATATCAAAGTACATTGTTATATACAGTCCAAAACTTCATCATAACGAAGGGATTCGAGTCCGCGTCTACGGGAAACACGGGCGCTGTTCCAACTCATCCGATTATCCGAAGTGATTTACTTCTAAACAGCAATCACAGATGGCGCCACCAATGCATAATTGGTTAAAATGCAATCCATTAGTTTTGTCGTATTGATAGGATCGTACTGTGGCTTAGTTGGCCTTAGTGGGCAAGTTTCTCAAGAGGCGAGAGTTCGAGTCCTGTCGTTACGATGACATTTTGGATTGTATATAACTACATACAAAAAATATAAAGTATAGATAATACTTAAAAGAAACATAATATGAAATGTACATACAAAAACCCAACCATATATTTCACAGAATATAAAATACCACAATATAATAATTCGATTCGACGCATCTTTTCTCATTTCATTTATTTCTTATACTTATAAAACCCCTCCCCGGCTTTAATCCCCAGTTTTCCTTCCTCGACCATTTTGTCGAGCATCGGTATGGGTTTGAAGACAGGGTCCTGGGTAAGGTCATACATGACCTGGAGGACAAACTTGTTGGTGTCTAGCCCTGTATAGTCTGCTAGTTCGAAGGGACCCATGGGGTAGCCTGCGCCTAGCTTCATGCCGATGTCAATGTCTTCCTTGCTCGCGTCGCCTG
The DNA here is from genome assembly GCA_954871355.1 of Cabera pusaria. Classification (NCBI taxonomy): domain Eukaryota; kingdom Metazoa; phylum Arthropoda; class Insecta; order Lepidoptera; family Geometridae; genus Cabera; species Cabera pusaria. The sequence continues at coordinate 24,626,242 of OX940901.1, read as the reverse complement.
GAATTACAAGTTACAGTTTATTTAGTACTTACGAGCTGCGGTCCACGGCTTTGCCCGCGGTTAATCCTGCTTATAAACCTTTCTCTTGAATCAGTCCATTTATTGCTGAAAACCGCATCAAAATTAGTTGCGTAGTTTAAACAGTAAAGGGCATGAAGCGACTTTGTTTTATACTATGTACCTAAAGATGGTAATACAGTAGAACCTCTTTAAGTCGAACCTCGATAAGTCGAAAACCTCCAAAACTCGAATAACTTTGACCTCTGTATCTCGAACATAGCATTTTTATATCTCACAACTTTTACAGTTCTATTATTTGAAACTTATTACCTCTACAGTTCGAAGAAAAATTAGTTGACGACTTTAAGAAATTGCCGACAATGTAAGTAGGTACTCCATTGTTTCTTAGAAAACGATTTAGAAGTAAACAATAAATAGGATTAACCCTTAAGGAATCCTCCATAAGTCGAAAACTCTATAACTCGAATTTTTTGGCGTTTCCCTTGAGGTTCGACTTATAGAGGTTCTACTGTATAAATTAGTTTGAGGATCGTGTTGCCAAAGCAGATCGTAATCGGGATTAGTAGTTTATTTGTTTGGTGGTTGTTGGCTGATTACTTCCATAACTACAGTACTTACAAGAGGTATTTTTATTGTAACACCACATACACATACTAACCAAGCAATAGAGGCGTAAACATTAAACGTGTAGACGAGTAACAAAAAGAAACAACACAAACATATCTTTAAATTTTGCCCCAAGGCCAAGCAACAATAAGCATTAATGTGATGTAAAAAAATGTAAAAAAATGTAAAATGAATAAATATATGTACTTACAATATTACCACAACCATTCTACTATCTAACTATTATAAAGTGTGGTATGGTGTACTTTTAAACACAAAATGTTACTTTATTTAGTACCAGCTATAAGTATGATCATAATTTAAGAGCAAACGCGGGGTGCACTTTTCCATACAAATTTATTCCCCCGTTTCCTCCCTGAAAAACGCTTTTAGAGCAAAAAAGTCAAGGTCTGCTGTAGCTGTAGCCCTTATCATTTGCGTTTTTTGACCAACCAATTGCAAATAGAAATATGACCCTTCAAACATCTTAAAGAGGAGATTAGAAGACTCATATTTTATTTAACAAATTTGTTCTAGAAACATTTTCCATGGAGAAAACGGGGGAATACTTTGTATGGAAAAGTGCACCCCGCGTTCCCTCTTAAGATCGTTTACAAAACGGAAAAAAACCGACTTCACATGCCGCGCTATCCGCATATGCCGCATATCTCGATAACATTACAATCGCGTCAAACGTCAATATGTACTCTTAAACAAAAAAAAAATGTTTAAAATCGGTTAAGAATTGAAGCAGTTCTGAGGTAAAAAAAATCATTTTTTAAAACCGTCGAATTGAGAACTTCCTCCTATTTTTCGAAGTCGGTTAAAAAGCAAATTTAACAAATCGCCAAAGAATGTCAACGTCAGAGACAATAATTGATTACAGACAGCGGGACAGGAGAACCTAAATTAACTTGAACAACTTGTAACATACATAAAATAACATCACATGTATCAAGTACCTCCCCCAACAGTGCAGTCGGTCAAATAGTACTATAAAAGCAACTGCATTGTATTCAAATTATTTTAAGAGCGTCATGCATTAAAAATAAGTACATACATGAAGTGGCAGGCGCCTTAAAACTAAGAGAATATATTTAAAAGCTAAGAAATAATCTAGCAAAACTTTAACGGCAACAAGACAATATAAAACTAAGAGAATATATTTAAAAGTTAAGAAATAATCTTGCAAAACTTTAACGGCAACAAGACAATATAAAACTAAGAGAATATATTTAAAAGCTAAGAAATAATCTTGCAAAACTTTAACGGCAACAAGACAATATAAAACTAAGAGAATATATTTAAAAGCTAAGAAATAATCTTGCAAAACTTTAACGGCAACAAGACAATATAAAACTAAGAGAATATATTTAAAAGCTAAGAAATAATCTTGCAAAACTTTAACGGCAACAAGACAATATAAAACTAAGAGAATATATTTAAAAGCTAAGAAATAATCTTGCAAAACTTTAACGGCAACAAGACAATATAAAACTAAGAGAATATATTTAAAAGCTAAGAAATAATCTTGCAAAACTTTAACGGCAACAAGACAATATAAAACTAAGAGAATCTATTTAAAAGCTAAGAAATAATATTGCAAAACTTTAACGACAACAAGACAATATAAAACTAAGAGAATATATTTAAAAGCTAAGAAATAATCTTGCAAAACTTTTACGGCAACAAGACAATATAAAACTCAACAAAACTCAAAGCATATATTATTTTTTGACTACATTTTGAGCAGCGCTCACAGATTTGGATAAAATACAGTCCGCAAACATATGCACATTTACACAAAATAGTTTTTGCAAGCATTCAATATCATTGCTTCTGATCAAAACACTCAACCAAGATCAAAACTTGTAAGAAAAAACAACTTGGCCACACTTCGCCGACCGCATCATCACATAACATCTGGTGAGATAGTGGTCAAGAGCTTACCTGTATAGTATAAAAAAAAATGTAGGCAATTCGAAAATCTATGAATCTAAACATAGAATAATTCCATTTAGGTACCATACGTTTCTGTAGCTACAAACTGCTTGCTACGGACGGTCTCATCTTAAAAGTATCTAATACTACTTGCACCCCGCGGCTTTGCCCGCGTTTAATCCTGGCTATAAACCTTCCTCTTGAATCAATTACTCTATCTATTGATGTAAACTACATTAAAGTCCGTTGCGTAGTTTAAAAGATCTAAGCGTACAGACAGCGGGATCTACTTTGTTTTATACTAAGTAAAGATACACAAATGCGTAAACAAAAAAAGTCACCAACCTCGTTCATACATCCTCAACGCCTCAGCACTGTAAGGTCCCAGCAGCCTGTTGACCACAAACCCGGGGGTGTCCTTGCAGGTGATGCAGGTCTTGCCCACAGCCTTGCCCCACGACATCATGGCCTGGTATGTCTCCTCGGATATCTGGTCACTCTTGATCACCTCGAGCAGTCGCATCACTGGGACCGGGTTGAAGAAGTGGAGACCACCGAATCTGGAAATTGCAGGTGATTTCATAGCATTGTATTTAAACAAAAATAGATATATATAGAGGAAATTTTCAGTGGTATTGATTTGGTATTCAGTTTTTGATCTCTGACAAACACTAAACCACTGTATAACCTGATCTTAAGTAACGATGCGGTCGAAGATTAAATCGTACTTGTATGTACAGGAAAGATGGCAAAGAGACAAGGTGCAAAACAAATGACTTTAATCCTATATTATGTATCGTGAAGTATTTACACGGTTAATATTTTATACACAATCCGAAATTTCATCGTACCGACGGGACTTGAACCCGCATCCCCCGGATAACATGTCCAGGTGCTTGATTATGGTGAATGATTAACTTCGAATAAGTTATTATAGATAGCGCCACCAATGCATAATTGGGTTAAATAAAACTGGCCAAGTGCGAGTCAGACTTTTGTCCCGCACACGGAGGGTTCCGAACGCCATATAACTAGATATTCATCTAACGAACTTCTAACACCAACTAAGTAAACGTTAACACAAAGTAATTAATATGATTAAATATAATTAATCGTCCTGTGACCAGGTGGAGCGACGACATACGCAAAGCGGTGGGCAGTGACTGGAAGAGAAGAGCCGAAGATCGAGCTCAGTGGCGCATCTTGGGAGAGGCCTACGTCCAGCAGTGGACTGATACAGGCTGATGATGATGATGATGATTAAATATCTGGAAGACCGAGCTTTGCTCGGTATTTTTTGCCACAATATGACTCTTCCCGACATCTATTGGCGAATAATAATACTATTTCTTTTATTGAGAGCAACTAACTGCTTTAACAACACAATAACAATAAAACTACTTCTACTCGCCAATAGATGTCGGGAAGAGTCATATTTTAAGTTGATTATTGAAAACACGAATAAAACAACATTTTCTGAAAATGAATCCTAGCTAGATCGATTTATCACCCCCGAAATCAACTGTATACTAAATTTTATTTAATCGTTGGAGCCGTTTCCGAGATTCAGATTCTGATTCAGAAGATTAAGGTAAACACACGATAACACGATAGCGCCATCTATGAAGATTCATAGATGGCGCTATCGTAAAATACACGATTTTTGTTTTAAACACTTTAATTTTTAACTTTGTTCTGTTCTTAGTATTTGTTGTTATATTTGACTTCGTTTAATTCAGAATAAATTCCATTTTGTTAGTAAAATCTGTCTTATATAACTGTTAGTATTCCTGTGATATCAAGTAAATTTAATAATATAATATTACAATTCTAATCATGTCAATTGTAATAAAAATAAATTTAAATATTATTAATAGGCACAGTTTGACGCCCTGACTTGCGTTTTGGTCCAGTGTTTGAGTATAGGGCCATCCACCCTCTCAGCCACAGTACGGAGGAGACTGTTGGCGCTGTCCAGCACCCGCTGCATCAGGGAGGCGACACGCTTCCGCGTGACGCGGTGACCCAGTGCCCCAGGTACTTGTCTACCAGTCTACAGGTCTACCAGTGCTACAGGTAAATTGCGACACGAAATTTAGAGCTGTACCTGCAAGTGTGATTGGCGGTACCTCCGTGTAGCATTTTGTGCCCGCCTTGAACACCAAACACTCACTCTTTTTCGCGTTATACCTCAGGCCATGAGGCTCCGCGTACCGCTCACAAACAGACAGCAGTTTTGTCAGGGCACTGACCGATGGGGCCAGCAGCACCATATCATCGGCATAGCTTATATTGTTGACAAGGGTTCCGTCAATTGAACAGCCTACCATGGTGCTACTGAGCTCACGAATCAGCCGATCTACATACAGACTGAAGAGACGGGGTGAAGTGAGACCCCTCTGTCTGACTCCACACTCCAGCCCATACGAATCGGACAGCGAGCCAGCCCACCTCACAACATTGCTCTGATAATCGTACCAGTGTCTAAACAACTCAATCAACTCACCAGGCAATGTTGTTTCCAGTATTCAGTATTGTTTATTGCAACACAATGTACAATAGTTGTATCTTAGACTAAAACTAATCTACTTATTACTATTGACATGTACCCTGTACTATTTAGGGTGTAGCAATATTGTGCATAATTTATAAAATTCCTGGTACATCTTCCTCCACAAAACACCATAGGACACCAAATCGAAAGCTTTAGATAGATCTAAGAAACACGCGTAAAAAATACATCATCTGTGAAAATGTCAACCGTCTAACTATCACGGTTCATGAGATACATCCACATTCAGGACAGACAGACAGACAGACGGCCAGACAGCCAGACAGACAGACGGACAGTGGAGTCTCAGTAATAGGGTTCCGTTGGTACCCTTTGGGTTCGGAACCCTAAAAATGCAATCCACTAGTTTCGCCATACCGATAGCCACAGTCCGATGGCTTAATTGGTCAGAGCACCTGGACATGTTATCCGGGGGGTGCGGGTTCAAGTACCGTCGGTACGACGACATTTTGGATTGTGTACAACGACTTTAGTTCTATCTACAAAGCTCAAAGGATTGGGATAGCCAACCTGCTGGGTAGCATCGCACATCATTGACGGCATGATTGATTCGCGCTACGGCCCTACCATCCAGGGATCACGAGTAGGATCAAGATCTTAGCTTACGGACGCAAAAAGGTATCCATAACCCTCCATGATGGTGACAAGACAGTAATCCCTGAGACTTGTACCGAGAAAGTAGTCAATTAGTAAGAACTAATCCACACTTGTAGAGTATACTACTTATAATACCTACTATCTCACATAGTTTTCCACTTATTCTGGCTCCCTGATTGGTCTAAACGTAGTGAAGTGTAGTAACCACTAGAGGCGCTGTACTGTTTTTCATACAAAATTTGCTCGATATACGATATCGTTTTTGGTATGAAAACTCGTACTAAGGGTACAGGTAAATGTTCCAACAAGCTAACAGTTATGAAACAGCCACACTGATGTGAAACACGCTTGCAAGTCATCACATTTTAAGTGTCACATCCTTGTCTTTCTGACGCGAGCGTTGCGCCTCTTATACTAGGATCAGAGCAGGCGAATTTTGTTGTTCAGCTTCCTAGGGATGTACGATACGAGCTACAACAAATACACATTCGATACTTTTCTATCGATTAAATCGCGCTCGATTAACCAATGTAATAGCTTAATTCCAAACCTTATTATTGCGATTATCCGAGACAAATAATTAAGTAACGAGACAAGTAATTTTAACCGGTAGCTACTCAGTATCGATACTAGAAGTAAGTACTTGAAGTCGAAAGAAAAGTACATTGCTAGGAAGTTGAACAACAAAAATCGTCAGGTGTGAACTCAGCATTAGGGATTGACGATTGATGTAAGCTAGGTTGACAGCTGTGTACGTTCCTATAGAGAAGGGAAGGGTATTTAAAACTGAATGTGGAGAACTCACTTATCCTTCCTTTTGATGCCAGCTCCGATGGCGTTGACTGAGATGGAGGATGTGTTGGTGGCCAGGATCGTGTGTGCGGGGCACAGCTGTAATGTGGAACATGTCTAGATCGGTGGTTCCCATTTAGTGGTACTCGCACCCCTGGGGGCACGTTAGTTGGTTATTGGTTGTTTGAATAATGTAGTCAACCCACTGCCGTTTCAGTTTGTTATAGTTATTGATGTCGACGACTTCATTCTCGGTTGGATTACCTTGTACTGTATTCGATCCTCAGATAAATTAATTTTAACTAACAACAGTTTGCCCTGACATGTCAGCATTTGAATTTCTTCTAAAATTACTGGGCATATGTGAATTTAGATGATGAGAACAAGATTAGATGGTATAGTATAAAATAATTATAATGGATCATTTTTATTACATTGTAAAACTAATTTTATCGCAGTTTTATCGATAGTAGCTGACATAGAATAGAATAAAATTCAAAATTCAACCCCATACATACATAATAAATATTATGGCTGATAACTGATAAGATAAAAAAACCAGAAATTAAATGGCACATTATCAATCAATTACCTTGCCTGCGAAACTACAACGAGGTTGGCAACAATAGATTTCCTCAGTTTTCGATTTCATCAATTTGCTATGCCAGCCATTCTTGAGAATTTTAGAAGAAAATATTTGTAATAGTTAATATTATTTGCCTATGTCCAGCAGTGGACTGATACCGGCTGATTATGATGATGATGAATATTATTTGAATTTCTGTGTGTCGCTCATGTATTAGTCACATAGTTCTGTCAATTGCCCTTCACTGAGCAGGTTCCAGGTTTCAAGGTTCCAGGATCAAAATCAAAATGAGGTCATCCACCAGAGAACCAAAGTGATAGTAGCTAGCTCACAGCCGTCATTGAACCAGCAAAACCGTTGTACAGTAACGTGTTTAAGAATGAAGACCACGGCTCGGAAAATGTAGAGTGGGACGTCCTCCAGCTAAGTTAAGCGATGATTTAAAGCAGCTGGTTGTCGATGGTACAAAATTTAAGGTTCCAGGATGGATCTCAATTAGGGAAAGCCTATCTCTGGCAGCAGTAAACGGAAACTTTTCATTATGTTAATGAATATAGTGAAATTTATTAAACATAGATAGTTATGTACCTTTTAAAAATACCCATGAAAGATATACCAAAAAACAAGAAATAACGAATAGAATTTTTTATTACCTGATCCAGTTTATTGAACAGCTCCTGTTTAACATCCAGCTTCTCAACAATAGCCTCCACCACCAGGTCAGTGTCAACTCCATCTTCCAGTTTGGTGGAAACCTTGATTCTATCGATGGAGTCCTTGACGAACCCTTCTATCTTAGTTGCATCATCCTTGTGGATCTTCTTGGCTACTCTGGTGAGGTTGTTCTGGATGGATTTCTGAGCTTTCTCCAGGAGTTCTGGCTTGACGTCCACCAGGGTGACGTTTTGTCCTGCTTGTGCTGCCACCTTGGAGGTTGTGGGGAAATTTCAATGGTTTTATTGTCTTGGGTTACTTATTCTAATTTGTGAAGGAAATTAAGAATGCCAGTTTCCTAATTTCCTTCTTTTGTCTCACTTTTAAAAAAATGGAGCTGAATGTCAATGAAGAAACAGCTGTTCAAGTGGAAGTACTATTTCAAATACCTACTCACATATTTTTGTTTTGTAAAGTAAACGTCAGTCAGTGGTAATTTATTATTCATGTCTGGATTACTGGATATCCTCCTACTTCTAACGAAAAGACTAGTTATTCATAAATTATCATTTAGGATCAAGATCAACATAACAAATAAACTGACTTCAAATGCCGCACCATTCATTCAGTTAAAAGCTTTCAGTACGTTTAGGTGTTTATCTTCATATCTCTGGAGATTGTGGAGATACTTATCAAAACTCGATAAAATTACAATGGAACCAAACACGAAGCATAAAGCATACTCTCATAAACAAAAAACAATTCTAAATCAGTCAAGATATGACGAGGTTACGAGGTAACAACATAATTTTTTTTTTTTAAAAACAATGGAAAACTTCCTGCTTATTTGAAGTCGGTTGAAAAATGTGCCCCTGAAAGCTTTGCTACATAATATTGGACGAGGAACAGCATCCAGAATTTTGGTTTTGGGGGCTTGGAATCGGGATCTACTAGTGGACAGTATATTGCCAACTAGCAATGAATTCATGATGTTCATAGAATATTTTATCTTACCATACTTGGGTACCCACACTTGGGTTGGATCTTATATCGCGTCGCCTGAATTTGAGTAAACTGTGAATGTGGGGGGGTTATGGGAGTTCTTACTAAGCGCCCTGGAGCAAAACTTGCTGCCGGAGATGGGCCAAAATATTTATTATTATTTTTGAAATTATGTAAAATCCTTCGTAAATGAAACGTAATTTTCTTTGATTGCTTATCAATTTCAGAATTGTCAAAGTGCGTGAAAAGAAACTAAGCCGCCATTCGTTGACATTGACAGATGATTCTCTTAAAAAAATGGACAGTAAGCAGCTTTTATTTGTGTTAAGAAATTGTTGTGTTTACTTATGGCCCTAAAGTGAAGGTTAGGTTATGTTAGAACAGTGACCACACATCGAGCGAGCCGAGCGAGCGTGCCGCGGCAGCGGCCGGCAAAGCGCTAGAAAGTAAAATGACACAAATGTGTGATGAAAATATTTAAATTTCAATTTAAAAAAATAAAAACACTATGCCTCTCCAGCAGGAAAAAACAAGTGGAGGGGACTCCTCTCAACTCCCTCTACCTCCACCGACTATTCCTATCTTCCTACAAAGGCGAATTGATTCAAGATTAAAAGTAAAATAATGAATGAACTAAGACAAGTCATTAGCATCCAATGACTTTATATTCTCATGGCATGATAAAAATAAATTTTTTGCCCTCATTCTTCCAGGGCCAATTACTTAAATATTACCTAGCTATTAAAGATTATCATACTCATGTACTTATATTAAGTAATTTTACTATGCAAAGTGCAGTTACAAGTCCTTTCTAATATATCCATAGGTAGTAAACCATAGGCAATAAACATAAAATAACACTTACCTGGGCGATCCCGGAACCCATTAGGCCTCCACCGACGACGGTCACATTTTTTATCGCGTTTAATGTTGGAGAACTAGAAAAGTTCCGTGAAAATCCGACAAACTTATTCATTATAAAACCGAGTTACTGAAGAGAAAGTTGCCGGCAATATGACGTGACACACAATTCTACACAAGTTCACAGTGTTCATACGCTATCGCTGAGCGAGAAATGAAACGAGTTACAGGTACGAAGTCCAAAACAAATATTGATAACATAGGTTAGGTTGCCGTATAATCAGATATGAAAGCATTAAAGTATTACTTACCTGAGATAAAAGTACTTTGAAGTGGGCATTATTATACAACACATTTTGATACACTTTATAACTTTGATTTATATGTTTATTTCTGAGAAAAATGCAAATAAATCTACAAATTTTGCAGTGTTTTCAAACGATGTTGTATTAAAAACGTTCCGTTTAACCGATGAAGATGAATTGATACTGTAAAATGTAAATAAAGGGTCCGTCGGATCGAAGATGACGTGATCATGTGATGATGTGAGTGATGTTGGCAATTAAGTATTTTATTTTACGTGAAACGAAACGTGTTTTTTACGTTCAAAAAATAAGTTTTTGTTAAACTCACTTGAGTCTGTTGTAAACGAAACATATTATGTCAACGTCAAATGACATCCTCTATTAGTCTTGTAAGAAGAAGAAAAGTTTAAAAATGTCGTACGTATGTATGCGTGAATGGAGTATTAAATGGATCTGGCATTTAAATAACAATAATAATATGAGAAGGATAAATTATACAATCACTAGTATGAGAGAGCGAGAAGGAAATTTGTTTTATCCTTTTCTGCGTATACGATTTTATTGTTTGGAGCCAGCTCTGGCTCCCAGTTCTAGTGCATTGTGCAACCATTGGTTTGGCTAGCTTTCACCCGCTGTCATGTGTGACCTGACCAAATATTTTTTGTAAATTGTTAAACACAATCCAAAATTTCCAAAATTTGATTTACGCAGTGCAACATCTCTCGTCGGATTTGAAAACTGTAATGATTTCTTCCGAATGATTAACTTACGTAATAAGTAGTCATAGATGGCGCCACCAATGCATAATTGGGTTAACAAATGCAATTCACTAATTTCGTCGAAACGATACTTCGCACCGTGGCTTAATTGGCAAAGCACCGGAACATGTCATTCCGGAGGTTGCGGGTTCAACTCCCGTCGGTACGATGAAATTTTGGATTGTGTTTAACAATTTACAAAAATATAAAGTGTGTAACACTATGTTGTTCATTTTATCTTATAGCTGGCATATGTATCACGTGTTCATCATTGTAGTCGGGTTATAACTCATACGCTAATGTCTCCTCCATTTAATTTTCCCTCTACGTTTGGACCGTAGAAAGTTGAACTTTGGTTGGGAAGTTTTGGCGGGAACGTGAAAATTTGTGTGTGCACTGTGCTCTCATTGTAATTTTTTCCTAAAACTTTCCGCGAGTTAATGTGGATTATTAACCATTAAGTGCTGGTAAATGTGTGTGTAAGGATACAACACAATGTTGAAAAACATACTATTTGCGTTTTTATCAACTTCAACTTCAACTAAACTTTGGTGGCTTTTGCAGTGTTACCACAATTTTGCCAATGTCACGTGGATAGAGTAGACAACAAGCGTAGGAGTTTGCCCGGTGTGCTGGTATAGATCGGTTAAACTTGTCTGAGTTCTGAAAGAAACATTTAGGGACAACACAAAACAACACAGTTATATAATAAACATCCTAAATAGTTCATGGAATAATGTACTTAAAAAAATCCATCAAAAAAAATTTATCAAAGTTCCACTGAAAATCTTCATTTAAGTCCATATCTTTACTGACGATATGACTTGAACTACACTTTGACTTGAAACTTAACCAGAATTGACTTTGACCCATCTATACAACTGGAATTCACAAAAACTTAAAGAATTTTAACACTTGACACTGGCTAAATACACTAATCGTGTGGAGCCATTATGAAACTAAAAAAAATAAAAAGTTGAACTTTGGATTTTTAATTTTTACTTGTATAAAATATATTACAATTATATGTGTTTATTGAAAGTGCTTAGTGTATAGTGCTTTTATTATTTTTTTATAAACAAACAATGTCTAAAATGATCCAGTTCGGTGTAATTGCTAGAAACTTTTCAAGTTCGTCAGCTGTACAAAGTGCAATAAAAAATGTAACTGTTATCGGCGGCGGGTTGATGGGCTCGGGCATCGCCCAGGTAATTATATATTAATTAAACTGGGAGAAGAGAAAATAAAATCTTATATACTAACATGAAATACTAACATTTTCAAAAGTTGTTGAGTCTACGATGATGATGATGAAGTTTTTTAAATGAACTAGCTCGCCCCGCGGCTTTGCCCGCGTTTAACATTTCAATTTTATTTATCTGTTTCAATGTTGTTTTTCACTAAACTCTATTCTTTGTCAAGTAGCCTTAGTTACTCCGTATATATCATAAGCTATCTGCCAGTGAAAGTCCCGTTAAAATAGGTCCGAGATTAGCTGGCACAAACAGACAGACAGACAAAACTTAAATTTTTTTTTTTTATATGTAGGCGCTGCATATACTTCCATATATATGCATTTAGTGAAAAGCTGTTAATATGGAATTACAAACAGACGCTTCAATTTTATTTATCTGTATAGACTAAACTAGGTAAACAAACAATTACAGTGTCCTAAAAAATATCTCTTTGAAGGTATCAGCTCAAGCCGGCCAGAATGTAATACTCGTAGATACAAACTCGGATGTCTTAGCTAAGGCCCAGAAGTCCATCGCTGGGAACTTGGGACGAGTTGCCAAGAAGGTGTACAAAGAGAAGCCTCAGGAAGGAGAGAAGTTCGTAGCTGATGCTCTCGCCAGGATAAAGACCTCTACGGACCCTGCTGAGGCGGCTAAATCTGCTGATCTGGTGGTCGAGGCCATTGTTGAGAACTTGGATGTAAAGCATAAAGTTTTCAAACAGCTTGATGCGGTAAGTTGTATACTAAATAATTAAGATCAAATACTTAGGTCATTAATACTTGTTTGCACTCAAATTTTCGGAGATATTTAACATTGGATAAACGTATGGTGGCCGCCAAAAGGAAACCACTGATAATAATAAAAATAGTTTAAAAACTAAAACAACCGACTTCCATGCCCCGCAAGTCAGTTTCAGTAACAAGTTTTAGACGTTTGTCGTCATATCTCTGGAAATACTTATCAGATCTCGATGAAATTACTTTGGTACCACCCTTGGGATATCTCCTTTCCAACGAAAAAAGAATCATCAAAATCGGTTCATAAATGAAGAAGTGAACACACAAAAAAAAAATATATATATATGGTCGAATTGAGAAACATCTTTTTTTAAGTTGGTTAAAACAACAAAATCGTTTTAATTTGTCACCTCTGGCAGTCTGGCACCTCTAAAAACTATTTTTGAATTATGAAATATAATGAAATGAAGATCAAGATAATAACAAAAGTTGTTAAGAACTAGACATACAAAAAGAGTCTCAATACAGGCATAATATTTGTAAAATCCTCAAATAAAATAAAGTATATGTCATATAACATGTATGTTACAGGCAGCTCCAGCACACACCATCCTGGCTTCCAACACATCATCACTCTCTATTAATGAAATAGCTGCTGCTGTCAACAGGAAAGACAAGTAAGTTGTGTATGTATAGAGGTCAGTCCTCTCTAGTCTACTCACAGACCTAGGATTCACTACGTATGTATGCTTGACTAGAATGAATAAAAAAGAAGTAAAAAAATTAATAAAGAAAATAGTACTTTACTGCGAGGCCGCTTTTTAAAATTCAGAGCGGAGTGAAGGATTCTAGAGTAGAATGGCGAGTGTAGCGAGGGATTTAAAGTATGTCGGCCGAGGGAAAATAATTTTGCGGCCAAGTTATACACTCTGCTTTTCATCTCCCTCTACGAGAAAAGGAAATAGTTAAAAGGCTCATCATTTTATGTCACGTAATGTCATGTAATGTCATGACATGTCACTTAATGTCATGACATGTCACTTAATGTCATTTAATGTTATGAAGTATCACGAAATGTCAAAAAATGTAACGAAATGTCATGAAATATCACATGTCATGAAATTTGTTATTTTATATCATGAAATGTCACAAAACGTCATAAATGTCACGAAATGTCATGAAATGTCTTCAAATGTCACGAAATGACAAACGTCATGAAAAGTAACGAAATGTCATTAAACGTCACGAATTTTCAAAAAATGTCACAAAATGTTATGAAATGTAACAAAATGTCAATAAATGTCATAATATTTCACAAAATATCACGAAATGTCATCAAATGTCATGTAATGCCCCGAAATTTTATAAAATATCACGAAATGTCATGAATGGTTACAAAATGTCATGACATGTCACGAAATTTCATGTAATGTTATGAAATAAAAAAATATAAATAAATCGCAAATGAAAAGGTATCTACTAGGTAAGCGTGCTACATCGTCGACCGCATAATCACTGAACATCAGGTGAGATAGTGGTCAAACGCTTGCCTATCTAGCATAAAAAAAAAAACCTAAAATCTTTAGGAATTTCATTGAACCTCCTTAGACCGGGCACTATAGAAGAACATTCATAAGCCAAAAATTAAAAAATTACTTTCCTGCCCTAGGGGTGAAATGAGCTATTTCATCATTCCGAGGCCGAAAGTTTGAATTTCTTCTTTTGTTTGTGGGAAGAAAGATGCATATTTCAGACTGCTCACAATTAGTGACAGTTTAAAATTTAGTCTATTTTTGTTTTAATTTTCTTCCCGTTATCTATTTGAAATAACTTATTACCATGGTAACCGTGCAGTTGTTATTTCAATAAGAGTCAAATTTTCTGATTCTGATAAAAATTACATCAAAAATATACATAGAAAAAAACTTGTGTATAAAAAATAAGTGAATACAGCTGTGTAAAAAAAAACCCGACAATGAATTCATCGGATTATTCAAGTGACGACTCTGAAGATGAAGAAGTGCGACGAAACTGCTGCGGAAGCTGCGGAAATAACTCAAAATTTAGCACCCTCCAAATCGGTACAGCGATATAAAAATTGTTACAATCAATTTATTGCTTGGAAGAAATTGCATCGTATTATGTATTATGATAATGAAAATTGAAATATAATTATTAAATGACACATTTATAATACAGTATTATTTACTGTTTTAATTACTTATTTTATGTACATATTGTTATTTCCTATTCAATATTCAATGTTTTTTGTTTGCGTTCGATAATAAATACTATTTTTCTCACTAAAAAAATTGAATATTTAATTATGTCGAATATTATTAATAATATCTATTAAGTTTAAGATAATTAAAACTATTAATTTTTTTTTTTCGTCTGGGGGTGACGTTGTCACATCTAAATTAGTGTTTTAATTTTTATGTGAGTTAATTTGATGCCATCTGAGTATTCACTATCCCATTACCAGGTTCGGTGGTCTCCACTTCTTCAACCCGGTCCCAGTGATGCGTCTTCTGGAAGTGGTACGAGGATCTGACACCTCCGAGGAGACATACCAAGCCATGATGTCGTGGGGCAAGGCTGTGGGCAAGACCTGCATCACGTGCAAGGACACCCCCGGGTTTGTGGTCAACAGGCTGCTGGTGCCCTACATCTGTG
This sequence comes from Cabera pusaria, assembly GCA_954871355.1. Taxonomy (NCBI): domain Eukaryota; kingdom Metazoa; phylum Arthropoda; class Insecta; order Lepidoptera; family Geometridae; genus Cabera; species Cabera pusaria. The sequence continues at coordinate 24,610,896 of OX940901.1, read as the reverse complement.
AGGCTATCAGACTGTATGAACGAGGTAAGGTTTTAAATTTATGTAAAAGACTGGTCAAGTGCAAGTTGACTCACGCACCAAGGCTTAACTTCTTAAGGCTTTCCGTACTAACTTGTCAAAACAAACCTAACTTTGCAGTACTATCCCTAACACGATGCTCTAGACTCTGTTCATGAACCAACCGCAAATAATAACTTTGTAAATTCGCATATTTACCGTCATAGATTTTTTCCTCTATAAGCGCTGCAAGACCTTGTTTGTTACCTCAGAACTCTGCCATTTATTAACTGATTTAGATAATTCTTTTTTAGGGTTCCGAACCCAAAGGGTACCAACGGAACCTTATTACTCAGACTCCGCTGTCCGTCTGTCTCCAGGCTGTATCTCATGAACCGTGATAGTTAACACGGTTGAAATTTTCACAGATGATGTGTTATGATTCCGTTGTCTGTCTCCAGGCTGTATCTCATGAACCGTGATAGTTAACACGGTTGAAATTTTCACAGATGATGTATTCTGTTGCCGCTATAACAACAAATACTAAAAACAGAACAAAGTAAATAAAACTGGCCAAGTGCGAGTCAGCATCGCGTCTCTTATCGCACACTTAGGGAGGGTTCCAACACGGTTGAAATTTTCACAGATGATGTGTTATGATTCCGTTGTCTGTCTCCAGGCTGTATCTCATGAACCGTGATAGTTAACACGGTTGAAATTTTCACAGATGATGTAATTCTGTTGCCGCTATAACAACAAATACTAAAAACAGAACAAAGTAAATAAAACTGGCCAAGTGCGAGTCAGCATCGCGTCTCTTATCGCACACTTAGGGAGGGTTCCGTACAATACGAAACATAACAGAGTTTCAACCTCATATATTTGATTAATTGATATTACCAGGAATATTTGGTTTGGTTGCGATCTAGAAAAACGGGGCTCGTTTACTAGCGCCATCTATGTCATTTTGCCGTAACTAATTAGATAGATGGCGTTTAAAAACACGTTTTTTGTATGGGGACCCCCTTTAATTTTTAACTTTATTTTATTTTTAATATTTGTCGTTCTAGCGGCAACAGAAATACACCATCTGTGAAAATTTCAACTGTCTAACTATCACGGTTAATGAGCTATAGCCTGGTGACAGATGGACAGACAGACAGACGGACAGCGGAGTCTTAGTAATAGGGTCCCGTTTTACCCTTTGGGTACGGAACCCTAAAAATTAAAGGGGGTCCCCATACAAAAAACGTGTTTTTTACTATAGAGCCATCTATGAACGATTGTTTACCTTTCGTTAGATGGCGTTGTATTTAATAAGCATGTTTAGTATTGACACGGTAATATAATATTACCGTGGTATTAAACTGCGGTTCGGGACCCTCCGTGCGAGACAAATGTCTGACTCGCACTTGGCCAGTTTTTATTTTTGTTTGAGAGAGTATGCTAATTGCTTCCCATTCGTCCCATTGTATTTTAATCGAGTGTATAAGTATCTCGAGATATGGCGTAAAACACGTCAAACTTTTACAAATATCCCTTTTTTTTATATAAAACAAAGTTATATTTGCGGTTTTGAAAATTTGCTATATCTTAAAAACTGCTGACTATATCTTGTTCAAACCAATTTTCAACCGACTACCAAAAAGGAGGAGGTTCTCAATTCCTCTATGTTTTTTTTAATGTATGTTACGCGATTTTTCCGTCAATTGTGAACCGATTCGAATTATTATTTTTTTAAATGGTAGGGTACATTTCCGAGATGGACCCATTGTAATTTCATTGAGATCTGATAAGTATCTCCAGAGAAATGATGATAAACGTCTCAAACTTGCTACGGAAACTGATTCGCGAGGCATGGAAGTCAGTTGTTTTAGTTTTTAAACTATCTTAATTATGGTAGTAAGTGTTTATTGAGATCTACAGCATATTTATTTTTTTAGATTTTGCACTCCCTTATTTTAAAAGTTAGAGGACACACACACACACGCACGCACGCACGCACACACACACACGCACGCACGCACACACGCACGTACGCACACACACGCGCACACACATACACACTCACACACTCACTAGTTTATTCACACAAATAGTTTAGTTTAACCCTTCAAGAGGAGATTAGAAGGATTATATTTCTTTTTGCAATTGTTGGTTGGTCATAAAAAGCAAATGATAGGGGTAGCTACAGCAGACCTTGATGTTTTTTAGAAACAAATTTTTCTCTAGAAGCTTTTTCCAGGGAGAAAACGGGGGAATATATTTGTATGGAAAAGTGCACCTCACATTCCTTCTTAATAAAATAATGTTTGCAGGAGATGCTTCAGCCCGTGACATCGACATCGCCATGAAGCTCGGCGCCGGCTACCCCATGGGTCCCCTGGAACTGGCAGACTACGTAGGTCTGGACACCAACAAGTTCATCCTCGACGGCTGGCACGCCAAGTACCCCGACCAACAACTCTTCAAACCCATCCCGCTGTTGAACAAACTGGTCTCTGAGGGCAAGCTCGGAGTCAAGACTGGAGAAGGCTTCTACAAGTATGATAAGAAATAAATTAGGTTAAGGTAAATGTTTATATGTAATCATGTTGAGTAATAAAAGATTTATTGTCTTAGGTCAGTTTTTGATTTCATGTTGAGTAATAAAAGATTTATTGTCTTAGGTCAGTTTTTGATTGTAAGTACCACTTATACACCTGCCCTTATTTATTTTCTACCGTCTTCCTAAAAGGAGGAGGATCTCCATTCGTCTTTTTTACAAGCTTTTATTTTTTGTATGTATGTTATGTAAATTACTCCGTCATTTGTGAACTAATTCGAATTTTAATTTTTTTAATTGGTAGGCTACATTTCCGAAGTGGTCCCATTGTAATTTCATCTAGATCTGAAAAGTATCTTCAGAGATATGACGATAAACGTTTCATACTTGCTACTGAAACTGACGATCGAGAGGTTGTGAGTTCGATTTTTACCCATTGCACTATTAACATGACCCCACTCCAGACACAAGCATATTTAGCTTAGTTGGAGGGGTTGTTAAAAAGACTACGTACTAGTAATGTGCAACCCAAATTGCTAGAAAGCTTTTTTTTTACAAAACTAATATATATCGATTATATGAGTGTGGTGTAACTATTGTAAGCAATAGTGTGAGTTTAGTTAGATCTATCGTACAGTAGATTACCAACAAATTAGGTATACTGAAACAAAATGTCATATTATAAAAATCTCTATTTACTTACTTACAAACTACACTAACTAAACCATACCAAATAAGTCTTACTATAAAAATAATTCGAATATAACACTAATGCCAGTTTGCACTAACTCAACATAAGAATCGCCTTAGCTTGTCAAAATATCACCAAATAAACAAATCCAGCTTCCAAAATCTCAAAATAAAGATAGTAATAAATATAGGGTCATTAGCCTATCTGCAAGAGACACTTTGAGTTTATGATTCCCGATGTTGCTTTGAGATATTTAAAATCTTAAGTGATTCTTAAGTTGAATGCAAACGGAATGTAACCTATTGCTACCTCTAGCTATATCTACATATCATAATCATCTTCATCTCTTTTCCGTTTGAGAGCCCCTGGTTCATCCGTCTCCATCTTCACATGCGGAGGCCCGGATGTCACTCGCACCGCTGGCTTTGCTATCACCTGGAAAGTATTCAACATTATTAATACTAGATAGGCTAGCGGTTGACCACCATCTCAACAATAAAAATAAAGTTTTTTATTTAATAGACAGTAAATATTTAATTGTTTGTTAGTTGGACCAGGCCTCCCTCACTCGCCCATAGCTACTGCACTTTATACCTTTAATTATTTTAGTTTGTACATAACAATTTCAGATGAAAACATTTTCTTGTTTAATACTTTTTAGAAAGTACATGTTCAGTAGTTTGTCAGGTTTCAAATTTAGAACATACTTTTTATTAACATTAGTCGTAGCATTACTGTCGTTACAAAATACAAATGTACATTAGAAAAATAGTTTGAATGTCACCTTACCTTACTGCTAGATGTGAACTTGAGCACAGGTTTGGGCACCACACTGGGCTTGTTGGGTAAATTGCCCATAGCTCCCAGGGGTCTCTTCACCATCATGTTCTGTGAGGCCGGGGTCTTCGGAGTGGTGACAGTCTTGATGGTGGGTGCTATGGTCTTTGTGATCACCTTCTTGGTGGCCGGCTTCAGACGGTAGTTGCAAGCCGAGAGGCAGTAGCTGGAAGGGAAAGAGGTGATTATTTTGTGGTATTATAAGGCGGCAATAGCCCAATGGATAAGGTGTCGTGACTGGCGATCAAGAGGTTGTGAGTTCGATCCCCACCCCATACATTGCACTATTGACGTGAACCCACTCCAGACACAAGCATATTTAGCTTAGTTGGAGGGGTTAACAAGAATACTAGTAATGTGTAACCCACATTGCAAGTAATCTTTTTTATAAAAAATAAAAAAAATTATTGCTACGGGCTTCTTTTGGAAAATAATAGAATAGGTTCTTGTTCAACAAGTAAATAAGGCTGATATGCAGAAAATAGCCAATGGACCTGATGACAATCTTTTTCTGTGAACTTGAGTTTGATCCTTTACCTTGATAGTTCTTGAACACCATTTTTAGAAATTACTCAAAAAATATATGCAAATTGAGAAGATAATAAATACTGATAGTATATAGAGAAATTATGATAGGAATAAGTTATATAGAAGTTATGTGAGTTACTTCAGGCATGAACGAGAGTACAATAAGCTCTAAAAAACTCGAACATACCGATCAGGCGGCAGCCTCAGTCCGCAATGTGGCTTGATCAGTGGCAGCGGGTTCACATTCTTCACTCTGGCCAGCTCTAGCAGCACCTCTCGCGGCGGCGGGCTTGTGAACGACTTATCTAACTGCATTTGCACTGCTAATCTCACGTCCTCCAAATCTATGGTCTTCTTCTTCGCGTGGCTAGCGAAAACTCGCGCATCGTCTAAAGCTGATGTCACATATTTGTATGTAAACTCTAGGAGTTGGTTCACGACTCGGGGCTCGTAGTCTGTGATGCCGACCTCTTTCATGATGGACATTATTACTTGAGCATCCTTCGGGATATGTTTGGTTTGGATGTTCGCCTTCGACTTGTCCTTCTCTGACATGATGATGCACGGGTTTTAGAGAAGAAGTGATATTTGATTTGACTGATATCCTCAGTCAGCTCGGATATTTATACTTTTACATTAAAATAATATTATTTTAGCGTCGTTTCGTTTTCAATTTACAACACACACATGTCACATTTGTCACACACAATTTATTATTATTTCTTTGTTTTTGGCTTTTGCGAATCACACACAATAATGAAAGAAAATGAAATGAATGACAATGAGATGACAGTTGACACTTGACGGATATCTGACATCTGACAATTAACTGTTTTGACACTGGCCTTCTTGTAATGTTGACATATTTTTCGCGATTTCACCGCGTGACCCTAGGATGATGAATCCATCATCCTAGGCGTGACCTCACTGCCGAGGAAGAGCGACTGACTCGCTCGAAACCTAGGTCGAGAAAATTCGACTAAAGGTACGTGAATTACAGCCGGTATATAACAATAATAATGTTACAAATTCACGATACTTTTAAAATCAAAATGTTGACATAAGCGGATGTGGCATTTAAATAACAATAATTATATGAGAAGGATAAAACTATACAATCACTGATATGAGAGAGCGAGATGAACAAGAATGTTTTATCCTTTGCCTGCGTATGCGATTAAACTGGCTCCAGCAATGTATGGAGCCAGTTTCTAGTGCACCCATTGGCTCTCAACCGCTTTCATGTATAACCCGACCAAATTACGTTGTTCATTTTATGTTATTACTGGCATATGTATCACGTGTTTATCGTTTTAGTCGGGTTATATCTCTAAAGCTATTTCATTCGCATACGCTAATGTTGTCTCTTTATTGATATAATATACTATCTCTATGCTAGGAATTGTATTGTACACATTGGCAAAATACACATTGTGTGGAGCAATTCAATTAAAAAAGGTAAGAAAATAGTTTTGGCATAGAAAAGATAATAATAGAAAAGATAATGATACTATGTATAGAACGGACACTCTGTTCCCCCCACCAATCCGGGCTACCTCACCTCGCCACCGATTGTGATCTGTCGAGGCGCTAACGTGAGCAAGGACTATAGAACAATACTACCTCACAAGGAGAAGAACATCAACTTCATACATGTATGAATATAAAACACAGAAATATTAATAATAAGTATTATAGAATATTTCTGTGGAACTAGGTAGACACAGGAGGTTCAAATTTACGTAGTTTCTATATAATATATATACTAATACACTTATATTTGTATACCTAACTATATATTCGTATTTTAGAATTCATTTTCATAAATAAAACAACAATATACTCGTGCGTAAATAAACCTTAGTATTTAAATTTTTGAATATAAACTTTCTTAATAATTTATTTATCTTTGTCGCTTTTTCAAATCAAGTAACTTAAGTATATGAAAAGTCTCTACCTAACTCTACACTATTCAAATAACGTAATCATGTATTAGATTTTAGTTTGTAAAAACTTTCGCAACTGTTTCACTCGCACTCGTATCGATCTTCGTTCGCAGACAAGTGTCTTAGTTATGGCGTATCGCGTTGAGTAAATGAGAATAATTTTATTATCTACGTACTTTTGAAACCATAGCAAAGTCCTGGGGCCTTATTCAGTATGACCAATGAGATAACACGTTCCTTAACGCGCCACGTTACGGTTTTGAAAAATTGTATTCTGTATGCCACACGATAGGTAAATTATACAAAACGTGCGCGTTACACGTCCTCATATGTCACGATATTTTGACAGCTCAAAACGCGCTCATAACCTTACCCTACCGCGTTTTAATTGGCATAGAGAATACCATAACGCGGAGATAACGTAACACGGCACGGTAAGACTTTAAAATGGTCATACTGAATAAGGCCCCTGGCTAGCAAGTCTAAACCGACTTCCAAATGAAGTAGGTTCTTACGGTGACATCCTTAGACTTCACGCACACAATTGCGCCTGTAGAAAAACGACATGGGTGTAGTGTCCGTTTCGGTGTCACAGTGTCGGTCGTTAAAACGCTAGTTTGTATGGAGATTTAGTCGAGTGTCCGGGGTGTGTCCGGGGTGTGTCCGGGTAGTGGTTTTGGCTCGGCGCAAAAACCAAGAATTTTGGCGACTTGGCGAGATCCGTAGGGAGATCGTAGAACCACAGAAAAAACAATATGGTAGAACCACAGACCTGCTACATATTAAACTTGATCGCGTACACCGGCCCCCATCATGAGACCGACCGACGATAGAAGGTAGACTTAACGTAGACAGAAGTATTAGTTGCCTTCTCCCTCTACGTCGTAGAAAAATGACTATAACGATGGCTTAACCTCCTTGGTTGGTGGGTGTCACCTCACATTTAGATTACAGTGCAACATAAAAGAGTAAGAAATTAATTATTTAAGAACTAACTAGTCACTCTTACAGGCAACACCAAAAAATTAGTATTTATTGCGCGACTACTGATTTTGATACTTGTTGTCACTCACTGAATAATGCAAGTAAGAAATAAGCATATAAATAAATAAAGCAGAATTTGTATAGAAATAATATATATATAAAATGTATATAGATACTATAAAATTTATATAGATACTTACAGGTTTCCAATTAAATAAAAACTCATGTTATATTTGCAAAAATAATACAAGTATCAATAAAACCGGCCAAGTGCGTGTCGGGCCACGCGCAATGTAGGGTTCCGTAGTAGCCTGTTATTCAATGCAAGTCTTTACCCGTTATAAACAAGCAACTAGGTACTCCATCTTTGTCCTCCATCTCCGCTTTAAAGGATTTATTCTAAGGATTTTGTATTTGGTACAAAATTATCCAACACCCAAGTTCAACAACTATTACAGCTAAACTAATAAAGTTATCTTAACTGCTATAGTTTTCCTTTAAAGTTCATGAAATGCGCTACTATAACGAATTTTTCCAGATTTTTCAAGTAAGCAGTTTAGCTTTTAGAGGGGGGAGGACGCCCTACTGGAAAAAAATTGGCACTTTAAAGTTTAATATTTCGTAAATAGAGCATTCAATCAAAAAATGGTATCAGCAACCCTTAAGTCATTTTAAAAGACCTATTCAACGATACCCCACACGATGGGGTAGACGATGAAAAAAAACTCGTCCCCATTTCTCATATAGGGGAGCTAACCTAAAAAAAATATTTTTCAAAATTTTATTTCAGCACTTTGTCGGCCTAATTTATATACATACCCCCAGAAAATTACAGCTTTCTAGTATTAACGGTCTCTTAGCAAAACCTCGGACAGACAGACAGACAGACGGACATGACGAAACTATAAGAGTTCCTTGTCAGGACTACGGAACCCTAAAAAAATTCTTGTTTCTAACTGACTGTGTTGCTACATACAAGATACAAAAGCAATAGTGGAGCCCTCATTTATTGTCAACTCTTTTATGGATGGTCAGTGGAACGTCAGTACCGCGAGCTTCAAAATTTTTCTCTGGTTTTATTTTATTAATTCTTATAAGTAATTTAGGGTTGTTTTTTCTTCTCCAAAATAGTATTTGTTAGCTAAGTTTCTTGTACTTTATTATTTTCACTGTAGTGTAGCTTAGTTTTTTTTATTTTCCCCGACCCCGGTGGCGGGGCTTGGGGGCATAAGTCTTCCTCCCTCTCCAGCAGCTTTCACTTCTGCCCATACGTCCGACGAAAGACCCTTTGAGCTGGTGAATAATAACCGCTTGAAACGTAGAGCATTAAAGCGTGATGTTATAGTTTGTTCCCCGAACGACTCCTCGGGAGACGAATTCAAGATCGCTGATGATGAAATTCTAATTTCACCCATACCACCTACACGCCAAATACTTACTAGAATTTATTTTTAACATTTTAGTTCATTGTCCCAGATAAAAGCTTGTTTTTAAAAATACATTTTATTTATAATTTATTATTGAATAATTATACGCAGTGGCGTTGGCGGACGTGCTGCGCGGTTAGATACATATGATACGTTTAAACGCGTACAAAGCCACGGTGTGCTACTTGTTTACAAACATTCTTGAGATAGACACTTCTGCTAGTGCGTCCGTCTGAGACGACACTTCCACTACTTCCACTTCGTCAGTCCACTGTGAAATAGAAATATAATAAAATAATTTGTTTGCATAATAACCACAGTTTCTTAAAAGCAGACGTCAGCATCAGCTCTACTATCAGGCGAGTATCTGCGTGTATAGTTGCCAACAACCAATAAAAAAATTACCCACTAAATGTAATGAGAGAACGAAAGGATAGTAATAAAACAAATGTCATAATAACCATTTTGATTTATTCAGTTAAAATATGAAATAACTTACGTGTACGGTAAAAATAAGTTGTTTTAGATAGTCATCGAAGTGATTCAACCCAAGTTTAGATCGCTAGAAGCGCGCCCCGACTCTGCCTCTACCTTAACACCTTGTCGACCAAGAGTACTAAAATACATTCTAAACATTACATTATTGTAATTTGTATTACGAGTAGGTACACTTTAACGTATAAATGGACAATTTGGACGTACAGTTGTGATTCTCTTTATTTCCTATAGCGATACAGGATGCACTGAGGCGGTCGGTTGTCGATCACCGATGCTTCACGCAGAGAACATCGACTGGGTTTATTTACAAACATTTACATTACATCTACATCATCAATTGTACACTTTAGAAATCACACTGTTCAAACTGGACCGTTTTTTATAAAATTCAATCTGTTCAGCGGCTAACGAATAGCTTATTAAATTCAGAGTCGATATTTACAACAGCTATGACATGAGGACAAGTTGAGATATTGCACAACAAGTGGAGCAAGAGTGATCGACAGCTGACAGACGAGCGATCGAGTCGAACAGTCGTGCAATGCCGCGGTGTACGGGTCTTCAAACTACTAACCGTCCAACAAATATCGACCGATACAACTAACTACGCACCGCAGTTCGATCGCCTCACGTTACGAGTATAAAATAACAGGATGTATTATTGCTTTTTAATTACGTTAATGGTTATACAAAACCTCCGAGCCCCTGCGTGGTCACGCATTACCTATATAGCTAATAAATTGTGCTATATACTGAAACCAGCTCAACACTATCCCCGTTCTTTATTATCCTTAATTTACATAATATATCACTAAGCTGTAAGGTTGCCATGGTAACCTAACGTCCCTCACACGTCTCGTGCTACATGCTTCATTATTGTACATATTCAAGGTGTATCTTTTCTAATCATTATATAACTGCATACGAGTTTGTACACAAAAAATTACAATTACCTAGTTCAGACTACGACAGTTCAGTACCCTTAGTACGAGTTTTCACAGCAAACTCCAAATTTTGCATGAAAAACAGTACAGCGCCTCTAGTGGTTTTCACGCTTCACAATTTCGACCAATCAGGGAGCCAGAATAAGTCGAAAACTATGTGAGATCTGTCAGAAGCGTTTACGATGAAAACTCGTACTAAGGATCTATAATAGATCAATAAGGGTTCAAATGAACGACGCCAACAACTCCCAGTGATTGGCAGTTAACTAAAGATGATAGTTTCGGAGATTACAAGTTAACTTATTTACGTATTTCCGTCGTGGGAGCGTGTGAGGACCTAAGAGTGACTACTTATGTAGAGACGTACTTACTGATCTAGTACCGTTCGGTAAATACAATATTATCAACAACGTAACTAGGGCCTACTTACGAAAACTATGAACATCACAAAATTCCAACTATCTGACGATGTGTATGGCTAGGAAATAAATTCATAACACTTGCAGAGTCACACACTCACGGTTGCAGAATCAATAAAGTCACCGATGATGAGCCGTGTATGGCTGTCATACACAGGAGTTCATACAGAATGGCACTGCACGTATAATATGAGAAAATACGTTTTGAAATTCATCAGAATATTGGTAATTGTATAATTTGAAACGGCGATCTTAAACGGAATCTTTAACATTACAATAGTTTACAATAATGATTGCACGATACAATAAAAATAAATAATAATTAAGACAGTTTTAACTAAAACAACCGACTTCCATACCCCGCGAGTTAGTTTAAGTAGCAAGTATGAGACGTTTATCGTCATATCTCTGAAGATTCTTATCAGATCTCAATGAAATTACAATAGGACCACCTCGGAAATGTACCCTACCAATAAAAAAAAGAATCATTGGAATCGGTTTACAATTGACGCGAAGTAATCGCGTAACATACATAAAAAAACAACAACAGACAGACGAATTGAGAACTTCCTCATTTTAGGAAGTCGGTGGAATATACAATACCACGTCTAGAGTCAACACTATTTATCGATAAAATCCATTCCAATCATTGTAAAAAATAAAACAATTGATAAAAATATTGCACGCCGCATGGAATCGCTTCCGCGATAATTAATAAATATGTCCACATTTACAAAAATATTGTAACTCGAAAGTCAGTCGTAACGGTAACCACCGACTTGTGTCAGCTATTCGCAAAAGGCACTCCTTCATGCAAATCAATCGTCCCATTCGCACAACAAGTGGGGGGGGGGGGTGGATGTGAAGGGTGGAGGGTGGGGGGGGGCAGGAACCTATCGTAATGTCGAGCTTATTATACAAGCGTCCTTTAACTGTAAATTATAATGATAACTTACGTCTATTTATATCATAAGAAACGGGAAGAGACTACAAATAGACGAGACGGTAAAACGATACAAACAAGCCTGACAGAATACGACGACGTCCGGTGCGCTACGGGTGACGTCAGGACGTCCGCTCCGCTACGGGTGACGTCATGACGTCCGCTCCGCTACGGGTGACGTCATGACGTCCGCTCCGCTACGGGCGACGTCATGACGTCCGCTCCGCTACGGGTGACGCCAGGACGTGCGGTGCGCTACGGGTGACGTCAGCACGTCCATTTTGTCACTCTCGCGAGTCTCGCCGACATTCACTCTCGCACAAAGAAAATTAATTCAAAATTAAGTTTTTAATTAGTTTGCACTTGATTTAATCCCGTCGAGTATTGCACATAACATTACCACGATAAATATATACAATGTTGTTTGTATGTCGCGTTAGTTGGGTCACAAGCCGCCCGCCGAGCGCCACCGCCACCGCCAATGCCACCGCCACCAGGTGGCGTAATCCTCGCACCATACTCGCGGATCTAGATCTCGGCGGTTAGCTCGGCGGACACCTGCAATGAAGGTTAATTAAAGATTTGATCATCTTAAAGCTAGCACACATAAACAAAATGGATTACGAAATGCATTATTGTGTGTAGTAAATTCGTAAGACAGAGTTTTTCTTCACATTCAATGATTTAACAAACGCATCATCACTTAACGTCAGATGAATTCATAGACAAGAGCTGTTTTCATATAAATAAAATCTGCACACAGTACTATATGTACTAGTAGTATGATGTCAAATGTACAATGCAAACATATCCGAAAATAAAGGCACAGCCGAGTTTGGACCTCAATGTAAACTATTTTACGTATATTTCCACTTATACCAAATAATTAATATTCAGCGAGTCAGTTTGAGACATTTATCGTCATATCTCTAAAGATAATTATCAGATCTTGATAAAATTGAAATGGGACCACCTTGGAGATGGAATAAAAATAGAGTCTTGCTAATGAAAGATGAGAACGAACATTCGCGGCAAATTTAAAATATATGAATATGGCAACCCATAAATTATGAGCATACTCGGAACGACCCGATTTGATACTTTAATATTATTTTTAAATATGTTCTTGTTTATTGATTATCCATATACATTATTGATTATTCAATAGGAACAGGGACTTTTTCCATGATAAAAAGTAGTTTATTTGTCAATGCAGTGTCTAAGCTACATACGTACCAATGTCGTCCAACATAAAAAAATAATTATTGAAAAAAGTATCTATTAGCATCATGCTATAAAACCGCCATCTTGTGATAATTTTGACATGTATGACATTTGTATAATTATTGCCATGTAAAAATGCAAATAATTCGATTATCATATTTCATTAGACAGACTCTAATAATTCAAATACAAACAAAAAACAGACGAATTGAGAACCTCCGTCTTATTGGAATTTGGTTGATAAATTTAATTTCAGTAGAATACACACGAGTCTGAACGTGGCTTGGCGGAGCGTGATCGCGACACGCGATGTTTGTAGTTCTTGCTTCTAGAACAGTCTCACACGGAACGCGGGAAGGGAACACGTCGCGTTAAGCGGGGTGTGGCTATTGTATTTATAATACATACATACATAAAATCACGCCTTTTTCCCGTTGGAGTAGACAGAGACTACTTCTTTCCACATAATAATACACTTTTGACCAAAATTCAAAATGAATGTCTAACGTTTTCTTTTTCCTTTTTGCCTAGCTCTAGCGTTACGGGAAAGAATGCTTTAATTTAAAAAGCAGTAGAACTTCCGCGCCAGAGTCGTATAAAACGGGATTTAAAACAAGTATTTTTATTGTATGTCGTCACGCTCCGCCGAGCCAAGCACGACGCGTTTAATCCCCCGCGTCACGCACCCCCACCACGCATCCCTCACGCCCCGCCAACCCCGCACCCCCGCTCTCAGTCCTTAGACCAGGCCATTGTATGTGACGCGAACAAGTGAACAGACGAGACGAGCGCTGTGAGCGGCGAGAGACGTACCTATGTGGTGAGCGCGGGGTGGGCGTGGTCTGGCGGCGGCGGGAGGGGCGCGGGGGGCGGCGGCGCGGCGTACTCCACCACCTCCTGGTAGATGAGCTGCTTCCACTGGTCCACCGTGTGCTCGCGCTCGTCCACAGAGTGGTCGTATGCAGCCGGCGCCGGCTAAGGGACAAACACTCACTCTTACTATCTTTTTTTTTATTTTGACGTAATAACGTCTTATAAATCTATGAACGCCGGCTGCACGCACGCAAAAGTGTCAGTGTGCAAGCGAGAACGCGGCAATAGCGATAGAGAGGCACGATCGTATGACGTTTTCACGTTAAAATATCGTCCGTAAACTGACTTTACAGACAACAATTATTTTTTTTAGTTTTATTATGGCTCCACACTATTAGTGTATTTAACCATATGAAAATTCTAAAATGTTTTATGAGTTCAAGTCATTAAGATGGAGTCAAAGTCACATTTCAGGTCAAGTTGAAGTCTTAATCTAGTTCGAGTTATACCCCCAGTAAAGATGACCTTACCAGAATATTTTTAGTGGCATTTTGGTAAGAACGCAAATCGCATGTTTTTCAACTGTGTGGTGTTTCCCTACATTCACACACATCGACCGGCACTTAATGGATCCACATTTATTACACATTAACTCACGGAAGAACACGAGTAAAAAAAAATACAATAAGATTACACACACATTTTCACGTTCCCGCAAAACTCCCTTTTTATATCATATACGCTAGCGTTTGACCACTATCTCACCTGTTGGTAAATGATGAAGCGGTCGAGGATGGTGGCACGCTAGGCTTAGAACGGGAGCTGGCTCTCTAGGATAGCTATTGGAACACATGAGATGTTTTTGGGGACAGATTTTCTAACTTGAGGGTGATAGCTGGCTAGGCGGACACCGCGGACATTAGACAGCGTCCTACCACCATGCGGGCATTGGGGGATTCTTAACGATGTTTTCCTTTACCGAAGATTTCGGGTCACTGTGATATTTATTTTTCAGCATGTTTTGTACCACCGCAAAGGCTTCCTTTCCCTCCTACACATCACGATCTATTGCTTGTTGGTCACTGTGAAGTGCGCACATACATTTTTCAATAGAAAAATCCATTGTTGCATGGCGGGGATTGAACTCGGTACTTCTGACGTCAAAGCCGACCATTCGCCCACTACACCACTAAGTAATTCAATTTATTCAAGAAACAATTTTAACATTGTGTGTGAATATATATACAAAATTAATATCAACAGTCTATTCTATATAGTGAAATGTCTTTATCTCTCAAAAGAGAACCGTCGTGGCGTTACGATGAACAAACATTCAAAGGTAAGGAAGGTACATACCTACCTAGTAGCACCCGATAATGATAAGAGTAGGAACCTACCAAGTATCAAACATGTTTAGTCGTACTAGTAATGACAGCAGTGTTGTCAATGCAACAAAAACAGTAAATTAAAACGACCGACGACCAACGCGACCTCAATTTCTACGATGGTTCTCTTTTTGCACAGACTGTAGAGGTGGTAATTTTGCTTCCCGTAGACCGGGGATAGGCATTCTATTTCCTTCGCGTGCCAATATTTACAAACTAATTCGATGGGGAGTCGGTTATTAGAATTTACAATTTAACGATTATATTGTAATTGATTAACTATATTAATTTTAATTTAAAATAACCCCACCACCTCGCGTTCGCAATGACTAGAAATCACGCACGTGGTTGTCTTGTTTCACTTATTGTCGGATACAGCTCTTTATGAAATTTTGCGCAGGCCGTAGTTTGCCCAACCCTGTCGTAGACTGTACTGACGCGCAACTAGTTTTGGTCGCGTGTTTAGATTCGTGCCGCGACCTATGTGTAGTGTACTCACAGCGTTCACCTCTCCCTCGTCGTACCACACGTTGATGTAGGGATGCAACAGAGCCTCGTCGACGGAGATGCGGCGCTCCGGGTCGATTACCAGCATGCGGGACAGCAGGTCCCGAGCCTGCGACGCCTGTGACAACATAACAACAACCATTCAACTACCTACTTGAAACCAATAACACTAGATCTACCCTACCAAAAGATCTGAAGATCTTTTGGTAGGGTAGAAATAAGAACGCTTCAAGCTGAAGCGTTCTTATTTCTATTTAAACTTCAGTGTCTTTTTAAATAAATGATCAAGCGCTTGACCACTATCTCACCTGATGTTAGGTTAGTTTGTGATCGACGATGTAACTCGCTTGCCTGGAAGATACCTGTTCACTCGCGATTTGATGACCCCCGGATTGTAATGTCATTATTTTGGTGTCAATATTTATCAATGAATAGTTTATTATAGTTTTGGTCCTTCGAGCCGGGTTACCATGAGACGGTTATGTTCGTTGCTGTCGCTCGGGAACAGTATGTTCGGGAGGAGACGCTCGAAGCTTTAGCCGGAGTAGCACGGCCGGATCTCCACGTAGTTGCAGACGTTGTATCTACTTGTGGTCCTTCGAGCCGGATTACCATGAGATGGTTATGTTCGTTGCTATCGCTCGGGAACAGTATGCCCAGAAGACGCTCGAAGCTGTAGCCGGAGTAGCGCGGCCGGTTCTCCAAGTAGTTGCAGACGTTGTATCTACTTGTGGTCTTTAGAGCCGGGTTACCTTGAGACGGTTATGTTCGTTGCTGTCGCTCGGGAACAGTATGTCCGGGAAGAGACGCTCGAAGCTGTAGCCGGAGTAGCGCGGCCGGTTCTCCACGTAGTTGCGGACGGTGGGCTGCAGTCGCGCCATGAACGCCGCTGACGGCGTGCCCAGTTGCTCTGCAAGTTAGAGATAAGTGGTGAATATGCTGATTAGCTCATTTAATCATTGTTTGATATCTCATACCATTTTCGTCAAACCTTGCACTCGACCAAGAAAGTACATAAAGGAGATTTGCATGGTGGTAGGACACTATCTAGTGTTTCGCCTGGCCAGCTACCACCCTCAAGTTTGAAAAAAAAAGTTAGACGAGAGTAACTCCTCCCTAAGTAAGTCTTGTCGTGGGTGCCCACGACTATTAGATAAGAGGAAGTTATTGTAGGTCAGCATCTCACGATACTGTGTACGGTCTGGAATGAGCTGCCAGCACCGATACTTTCGTTCAGCTATAGAATGGAGTCTTTTAAACAAATTCCTCAAAGGTCGGTTTAGGCAACGCATAAACAATGCCAATGGTGTTGCAGATGTTCTTAAACGATGGTAACCTCTTTCCATCATCGGGTCTTCTGCTCGTTTGCCTACTTTAATAAAAAAAATAATAAAGAAGATTTCCGGCTCCCATGCCGCGCGAGTCAGTTTCAGTAGCAAGTTGAGACGTTAATCGTCATATCTCTGGCTGGATATACTTATCAGAACTCGATGAAATTACAATGGGACGTTGGAAATGTACCCTATTATTTAAAAAAAAGAATCATTCGAATCGGTTCCCAATTGACGGAGTAATCACGTAATATACATACAAAAAAAACAGACAATTTTTTTTAAACCTTACTAACAATGTGGGTTGCACATTTATAGTGTTCTTGTTAAACGTCGGTGAGATCGAACTCGCGGCCTCTCGATCGTCAGTCCGACACCTTCTCCATTAGGCTATTGCCGCTTTTTTTGATAATTGTGAACCCCTTCCTGTTTGGAAGTCGATGGGAGAAATATATGTATGGCAGAGAGTACTCACCAATGATCTTGTTCCACTGATCGATGTGATCAGTCCCGGGGAACAGCACCCCCCCACGTATCATCTCCCCCATGATGCACCCCACCGACCAGATGTCCACGTTCTCCGTGTACCCCATGCCTAGGATCACCTGGAACATACCAACATACGCGATCAAGGACACCATTTACAATAACAGAGAGAGCGGCAAAACGCTTGCAGTCTACATTAAATAACAATTTCATTCAAAATTTAAAAACACCCCGATTGATTTTATAAATTAAAATTAAAAATTAAAATTTAACTAAACACGACATCATCACGACAAATAAGTTGTGCGCAGAAGCGCCATTTTGATTTTTTTGACGTCCGCGGTCAAAGGGCTACGAAAGTTGCTATCGTAGTTTCATCAACCAAAAAAGAGCTGATAATATTTAAACGACTGAACGGATTTTTATGAAACTAAGCAAACAACACTCTCGATCAAGGTACCTATCAAACAAAGAAATCAAATCTAAATCGGTTCATCCGTTTGGGCACTACGATGTCAGACAGACACACACATACACAGATACACACGTCAAACTTATAACACCCCTTCTTTTTGTGTCCGGGGTTAAAAAAGTAACACTCACACATACTAAGTTAATCCTCAATGTATCATCAATCAGCTCATGACCACTTCAGTGACAAAATGTACGAGTACGAACTGATACATAACATTGTTTATTGTACCACCTCTTAACATAGCACAACAAACAGTAGTATACATGTTAATAATAGTTTTACAATGAACGGCCTTATCGCTAATAGCGCCCAGAAAACCTTTGGATGGAGAGCACTCAAAAACGTTTGTCGAAGGTGTTTTACAAAAATCATACCAAAACAACAGTATATGAGTACAGTAGTAATATCAGTCAAAAATACTTTTTATATAACATATAAAAAGGTTTTTTTTATATGTTATACACCCCTTCATTTATCTAGCTAGCGTTTGACCACTATCTCACCTGTTGGTAAGTGATGATGCGGTCGAAGATGGTAAGCTCGCTAGGCCTAGAATGGAAACTGGCTCTCAAGGATAGCTGCCGGAATACATTAGATGTTAGGCGACAGATTTTCTTTCTTTTCTCAAACTTGAAGGTGGTAGCTGGCCAGGCGGCCAGGCATCGCACATCAATTTTTCGATAGAAAAATCCATTGGTGCACGGCGAGGATTGAATTCGGTACCTCTGGCATCAAAGCCGACTGTACTCCCACCACCGGGCCCTCTAAAAGTGAAGTGAACCTACCTCAGGCGCCCTGTAATATCTGGTGACGACGTACGGCGTCATCATGAAGGTGGTGCCGGCCGTGCGAGCCAGCCCGAAGTCCAGGATCTTCAGCGTGCAGTCACTCTTCACCACTATGTTGGACGGCTTCAGATCCTGCAACCGGAGATCACGACATCACCTATCTTGCTTCATTTTAACCGACTTCCATGCCTCGCGAGTCAGTTTCAGTAGCAAGTTTGAGACGTTTATCGTCATATCTCTAAAGATACAAATCAGATCTCGATGAAATTACAATGGGACCACCGCGGAAATGTACCCTACCGATTAAAAAAAAAATCATTCGAATCGGTTCACAATTGACGGGGTAATCGCGTAATACAAATACAAAAAAAAAACATACAGAAGAATTGAGAAACACCTCTTTTTTGGAAGTAAATTGATAAACAAATAAAAAAGCCTTATGTTTCGCAAGTTTTACAATAATTATTAATTAATAAAAGAATATTGTTTTAGTTGTTTGAGGGAGCCCCTGAGGTGAAGGCCTGAGAGATATTATGTTTCTTGGTTCATTTTAACAAAAGATAAATGTTTGAGATGTTTTATTTAAACAACCTAACAGACGGGCGAATGTTTTTTGCTTGTTTGATTATAAATGAGTTTTGAAGTAATAATGTTATTTATAAAAAGAAAGAGGAGCTGAAGATCGGACTCAGTGGCGTATCTTTGGCGAGGCCCTTATCCAGCAAGAGAGGCCCTTATCCAGCAAGAGAGGCCCTTATCCAGCAGTGGACTGACTCCGCCTGATTATGATGATAATGAAGATAAATTGATCTCTTTCGTTGATTAATGCTCAACTGCCTCTCAGCTGAGAAGCTCTTACGGCCTTGATCGTTACCAAGAACGTTGAACTCAACCTTTCTGCTAAGGCATATAAAACTTTTATCATAAATATAATATATATATATATTAACGCCAATTTTTTTGTCTATTTTTTAAAGTTATTGTAATCAGTCGTACAACACCGGCTTAATAAAAAAAAGAAGCAGAAGTAAAGGTACCCGATGTATAATCCCAGCTAAATGCAGGTGCTTGATCCCGCACAACATCTGGTACAGCAGGTAGCTCATGCGCTCGTGGTCCAGGTCCATCTGTATCACGTGGCACAGGTTGGCGTCCATCAGCTCCATCACCAGGTACACGTCCTGGAACTCCTCCAGGCTGCGCTGCGGCGTGAACGCGTTCAGCAGACCGATTATCTGGAATACAGGCCAACAGGTCAATTAACCAATGAATGATACTTTATTGCACACCAAGAAAAGGAAACCAAAGTTATCGACATAGCTCAATGGATTAGTTTAGAAATCATAGCGGCAATAGCCCAATGGATAAGGTGTCGAACTGGCGATCGAGAGGTCGTGAGTTCGATCGCTACCCATTGCGCTATTGACGTGAGCCCATTCCAGACACAAGCGTATTTTAGCTTAGTTGGAGGGGTTAACAAGACTACTAGTAATGTGCAACACACATTGATACCAAGCTTTATTTTTTTTAAAAGGGGTAAGTAAACTTAAATGGCAGTGGGCTGGTCATATCTGTAATAAGAAATAACCAGCCAAGTGCGTGTCGGGCCACGCGCAGTGTAGGGTTCCGTAGTAGCTCGTTATGCAATGCAAGTCTTTACCCGTTATAAACAAGCAACTAGGTACTTCGTCTTTGTCACTTTAAAGGATTTATTCTAAGGATTTTGTATTTGGTACAAAATTATCCAACACGCAAGTTCAACGAATATTACTGCTAAAGTAATAAAGTTATCTTAACCGCTAGTTAGTTAGTTTTCCTTTTCATGAAATGCACTATAATCACGAATTTTTCCAGATTTTTCAAGCCAGCAGTTTAGCTTTTAGAGAGGGGGACGGGGGGGGGGGACGCCCTACTGGAACAAAAATTTGCACTTTAAAGTTGATTATTTCGTAAATGGAGCATTCAATCGAAAAATGGTATTAGCAACACTTAAATCATTTTAAAGACCTATTCAACGATACCCCACACGATGGGGTAGACGACGAAAAAAAAATTCATCCCCATTTCTCATGTAGGGGAGCTACGCTAAAAAAAATATTTTTCAAAATTTTATTTCACCACTTTGTCGACGTAATTGATGTACATATCCCTACAAAATAACAGCTTTCTAGTATTAACGGTATCTTAGCAAAACCTCGGACAGACAGACAGACAGACAAACAGACGGACATGACGAAACTATAAGGGTTCCTTATCAGGACTACGGAACCCTAAAAAAACCAAAATAACAGAAAAAACAGTACTTAAGATATCGGTAGTACAATGGGCGGTCTTATCGCTTAGATCGATCTCTACCAGACAACAGACATATGTATATTTTCATAGGCTGAAACGTTCATAATTTCCTAGAAATCATTTGAGATAATATTTCTGAAGATAAGAATTTCTCAGAATCCGACCTTATAAAATAATATGTCTAATGAAAAAGCAGTGACTAGTAAAATAATATTATTGTTTCTTAAAATCAGGATAATAGTTACTATAGTCATCCAGCTTAAAGTTGACTTTTATTATAAATATTTGCCCGCGTGGTTATAAACATTCCTCTTGAATCACTCTATCTATTTCTGAAAACTACATTATATTCCGTTGCGGAGTTTAAAAGATCTCAGCGTACAGATAGCCGGAAGAACTTTGTTTAATACTATGTAAAGATGACAGCTGCTACGGTAGCATTGTAAAAGTACCACGTTGAGCGCTATTGCTACCGATTGGCGCCCAATCAGGGGCACAGTAAACTATTGTGTTTAAAAATAGTAAAACAATCCTATCCTTTTATGTTTCAGCTTCATCTGGAAGCAATCGTCAGGATCTCGACGCGTGCACCCTCGCATTGTCACGTTAAATTCTCGTTTTCAAAAATAATAAATTACATAAATTTGCAAAAGAAAAAGTATTCCGTGAGTTTGTGAAATTATCTCTAGACATTATTACATGAAGCAAAAACTTTTATCTCTTTTTAAGAAAATTGCGCGAACGGATCAACGTGAAATTTTAAACAGATAAAGTTTATATGGAGAAGAAGTACATAATGCTATTTTTTTTATATAATATGCATTCGAAATACATTAAAAATTAAATTTATTATGGTCGAATTTCGACCACTGCGGGACCACTAGTTATAGATAATTATGCTCTCTTTAAATATAAATGATGTTTTCTTCGACTATCGCAAGCGAAGATTCGACCAATGATACGCTTTTTAAAGTGAATTTACGCAACTGGATCAATATATCGTAAGTTTACGCAAAACTTAGTAAAAATCGAATAAAATCTACTTACATTTTTGTGATTGACGAGTTTCATGAGTTTGAACTCACGATACGCGCGTTTGGCGTGCGTCACGTTCTGAAATGGCCTCGATAACTTCTTGATGGCAACATTCTGCTGAGTCACTGTGTCGTACGCGGCGCTGCAATCAAACATCAAAAACACATCATCGACTCACCCAAAACATGGATCTAACATACCAGAATTATAAAACATATAAACTAGTACTCTTTAAGTATATAATATAAAACATAGTACACGATAAAATATTGTAAATATAAAGTAGTTGGTTAGATGAAGTGATATTAGTAGCTAAACGAGACCCAAGTATCTGATATTCATTTAAAATTGAAATCATAATGAAGGTCATGCAGATTATTAGTTCAGCAAGTTAGATTAGTCTATCAGGCACTACCGAGCCCGGGTAATTATGTTAGCTGATTAAACATACATTGTGGAATTGAAACGTGATACAAATTTAATGTAAATGCCAATACATATGAGTATAAATGTGGAATATCAGAATAGTGAGTGATTTTAGTGTCATGCGAGTGCAACGCGGTCCGGCCGCTACAGCTTGTGAATTAAACCAGCAAAGGTACGATATATAATTTTAAAGAAATGTTCATTTTTATTTTAACCGACTTCAAAACTGAGAATGAAAAAATTAAATCCTGTCGATACAACTATCATACGTTACGTTTATAATTATGCCACTTAAGTATAATACGTATTTTGATTTCTGTTTATCATTCTACGGGATATTTTAAAAATATTTAAGCACTTATGCTATTTTATTTGAAGTCAGTTTCATAATTGAGAAAAGGTAGGTAGAGGTACCTAGAAGAAAACGACAACATTTAATTAGTTAAAAATTAGTCCTGAAAGAAGCGTAACATTGAAAGCGTCCGCCATGTTGCATACAAGCCGCCATTTCCCGCGTTCTCGTTAGACAACAAAATGGCGGCGGGTCCTTACCACACCATTCCCTGTGCGCCTGCGCCGCGGCGCTCGAGCTCAGTGTACCGGGTGGGCACAGAGAACTCCGTGTCACCGAGTGCCACAGAGTAAAACTCAACCATTTCTACTGGCTATTCTCTACTCGATCAGCTATAAAGAGAAACAGATCACATTGGTGTGCGTGCTGGCGTGTCTTGTGTCTACTGTATATGTCTGTGTGTATGGGGCTGCGACGAATTACACTAATAACACATCAACTAGGCACCTTTACAATTTTTCATTCAGAAATCACCAGTGCAACGCAAACGGCGTTTAATTGAATTTATTACAAGTAAATTAAAAACTAATATGAATTGGCAATTTATCCTTCGTTACAACCCAAATATTCAAGCCGTAAGTTCTTCAGAGTATAGTGTGGTATGGCGGTGCAAATACATGCGAAAAAAGAGTGCGTGCAAAAAATAAACGTGACAGAAAACTCTACAGCAAATTAAACAAAGTCCATAAAACTGTGAACACCACAAATCGCTAAATAATTTTCATGCTCATTATATAAGTAGGCCAAGGACAGTAAATTCTTATATTTAATGGTTCACGTAATATAAATAAAAATAATAAATAAATAGAACTGACGGAAATATTGAAGATAACTTGATTCATCTAGAAATCAAGGATTATAGAAAGGTTTTGATTATTTTCTTACAGATTATGGTTTAATGAATATGTGTATGTACAATGTGGATGTGGTCTTACATTAATGACAAATAATAAGATTATATTATTACCACAGCATTCAACCAAAGATCTTTTAAAGAAGTCATGGTTAGGCTTTTCTTACATACGAAACTTTACTTCGTAAGCTTCTACAATCTGTGCGTACCTTTACCGTATTCTTTTGGCAGGACATCTCGACATGTTCAACCCCGTACTTAAAAGCAAGTATTAAATAAAATCTTGCTATGGATGTTGTTATGTATGGTTGTAGGACACTCGCATGGTGGTAGGACACTGTCTAGTGTCCGCCTGGCTATCTACTACCCTCAAGTTGGAAAATCTGTCACCAAACATCTAATGTGTTCCGGTAGCTGTCCTTAAGAGCCATATGATTTGTACTGCAATTAGTCTGCGTTTTATTTATTTACTAGAAGTGCCCCGCGGCTTCGCGCCCGTTAAAGACTTCTTTTATTTACTTAAAACTTTTATTTTGTAAAAACCTTACTATTATAAAATAAATCAAAAATGAATTAGCCAAATCGGTTCACCCGTTTTCAATTTATTGCGTGACAGGGAAATAAGGATTCATATTTATAAAACCCGAAAAACTATTTTTATTTTCAGTCTTTTTTACCAACCCCTTGCAAAAATCCTGCAACACGTATTTACTTGTGTGAAATGTCAAATAAAATGACTATCCAAACGTTGAACCCCCGCTTCATCCCCTTAAAGAGTGAATTTTGAAAAATCCTTTCTTAGCGGATACTAACGTTAAAATAACTACCTGCATGCCAAATTTCAGCGCAATCCGAAACAATATTGATTTCAGACTTTGTTACCCCACTTCAGCCTTTTAGGGGTAGCATTTCGAAAAAGCCTGACACACGTATTTACTTATATATTTACTGAAGTACTCGTGCGAAGTTTCAAATAGATAAGACTATCTAATGTTATTTCTTCATAGAAACTTTGAACCCCTATTTCAGCCCTTTAAGGGCTGAATTTTAGAAAATCCTTTCTTAGCTGATACTAACGTCATAATAACCACCTCATGCTTAATTTCAGCGCAATCCGAAACAATATTGATTTTCACACTTTGTTACCCTATTTCACCCTCTTAGGGGTGGAATTTCAAAAACCTGAAACACGTATTTACTTATTTTTTTACAGTAGCACTTGTATGAAGATTCGAATACAAAATACTATCTAATCTCCATACAAACTTTGAACCCCCGTTTCATCCCCTTAAGGGGTGAATTTTAGAAAATCATTTCTAAGATAAAACAAACGTCGTAAAAACTATTGGCATGCCAAATTTCAGCACAATCCGAAACAATATTGATTTTCAGACTTTGTTACCCCAATTTACCCTTTTAGGGGTGGAATTTAAAAAAAACGTGGGACACGTATTTACTTTTTTTTACTAAAGCACTCGTGTGAAGTTTCTAATAGAAAAGACTATCTAATCTTGTTTCTCCATACAAACTTTGAACCCCCATTTCATCCTCTAAAGGGGTGAATATTGGAAAATCCTTTCTTAGTACACCCTTACGTACTAAGACAAATATATCCTCCAAATTTCAAGTCTATACGACCAGCGGTTTAGTCTGTGTGTTGTCTGTCAGTCAGTCAGTCAGTCAGTCAGTCAGTCAGTCAGTCAGTCAGTCAGTCAGTCAGTCAGTCAGTCAGTCAGTATGTCAGGACACAGATTCTTATAGTATTAGAAGATTATGTTTCATTATTTCACAATTTTTTGGATAAAAATTGTCTGAAGTACTGAAACATGCACTGGGTTGCGGGTGCACGAATAGTACGGTTGGCAACCCTACATTAATCATGGGAATTAAACATGTGTTTTAAGTGTGACGTTCGACGTCTAGATGAAAGCTGAATGGTTCAATACCTTTGTTTTTTTTTTGTAAATTCAAAGCAATATTATTATATTGCTTTGAATTTATGTTCTTATTTATGTTTCTGTTATATCTATAATATTTTTTATCGAATATGATCTATTTAATGTAATTTGACGTGTGTAAGTGCAAATTTTTAATTTGCCCATATACTGAATAAATGCTTTGACTTTTGACTTTTGCCAGTTCCCCATTCCAGGTTCTACCATCTTTAACCAGACTAGACAATGCTAGACTATTTTTAGATTTTTTATAGCCTATAATGCTAGACTACAGCATATAAAAAAATCTAAAAATATCGACATCTTGGATCTGAGAAGAGTGTGGCGGATAAGACCAGTGCTCGACTTTAAATCTGTGCAGTGTGTCGTTTCAAACTCGGCCGTGCACCAACATGGATGCCTCTACTGAAACTTCCATAATTAATTGGTGCTCATTACAAGAAAATATTGGGTCTCTTAGTGCCATATCTGATTTTGTCTTCCTTGATGGCTAACTCTCTGACAGTATCTTTAAGTTTACTGATCGAGTCTATTTTGCTGTTCTACTTTACAGTTACCAGGCGTTATAGCATAACATCCACTGTGAAGGAGCGACAATGCCTGTTAGGCTACTAATCGATGGTGAACACAGATAACTGTTAGTGGAATTTACCTACCTAAAGAAAGAAGTAAAGGCTATGGAAAGGAAGGATAAAAAAAACACATAATCGGTTATAGTTCTGACATCATCCGACATATTTCATTATTGCTCTATGTATGCCTCAGGCCCAGACTCCACCAAAGCGGAGATGTGCGAAGATAGGCGAAGAGGAGAGATGCTTAAAACTACGGTGTATTTAGTAAGTAAGCTTTGCAGATATGCGTGCTGGCTAGTTTGGAGCATAGATAGATAAACAGAGTCTGATGAGTTTTAGCTTACAGCTTGCCGCTCACCGTATATAGCTTAGATTCTTCTACATTGCGCGATCATGTCCGACTGCAACTTGTGAGTCACAGCCTAAACTGATATAACATCCTTTCTCCTCTCTATTCAACCTTATTAGAGCGGAGACGAAGTATGTGAGTAAATAATAAAATTTGATGGGTGGTTTACAA
The DNA here is from genome assembly GCA_954871355.1 of Cabera pusaria. NCBI lineage: Eukaryota > Metazoa > Arthropoda > Insecta > Lepidoptera > Geometridae > Cabera > Cabera pusaria. The sequence continues at coordinate 24,584,117 of OX940901.1, read as the reverse complement.
TGCATCTCTTCTCACATTTGTTTCCGCTTTAGTAGTAAGTGTCTGGCCTCAATGTTTGCTTGCGTTATTTTTGTCTCGTTACATAGAGCCGGCCATCGGTCAGCAATTACCTTTAGGATGAGGACATATTGAGGCAGGTTCCCGGCGCAGACAACCGGTACCGATCCGTATTCGTAAAATATTCCATTGTTTCATTATTTTCGCAACCTGTCTCTTTATGTACGAGCGTGTTAGAATTTTTTTATAGTACATACAGAGTTGCGACATATTTCTAATGTTTGATGATGATTTAATTTATAAATTATTAATATTGCCTCAAATAAGGGTATTTATTGTGTGATCGATACATTTGAGGATAGTCTAAACCTTACAAGATGTGTCAGAGCCGCCATCTTGGTTTTCTGTTTGACTGATACTTTAAAAAGGCGGTAGAAACGTTTATTGAGACACTTTTGCTCAAGCAGCCTTCGGGCTAACATCGTCACCTTTTCCCTGTCGGGAATATCGTTCAGACGACGAAGTGCTGTTGCTGTCCAACTCAATAAAGCTAAGTATTTGTATAAACATAATGTATTGAATAATTAGGGCTAGAATGTGGTTTTCTAGGATATGTTTATAATAATGATGGTTTCACCTAGGAACGGTGATAATAAAGTGTTTTAGCTTCATTGAGGGTGGTAAAGAAAGGCTATGAGGGGTGGTGGAGGCCTTTTGGGGGAAACCCCATAATAATTTGTATAAATTGTCTAAATCGGTAGTGATTTTCATGTGTTATGTCTTGTTGAAACTTGTTATAAAGCCTTGTGACTTAACATTAAATACTTATTGGTATATTGCTGTTCTCTTTGTTCTATTGTCTAATATAATGGTCCTGAGTCTCCTGATGGTACATAAACTGTTGTTAAATGATGAAGGTACAAATAAAATGCTTTCTCGGTGATGTCCTGACTTTTATATTTTATTAATAAGTCCTACCTATTAGCTGAAGTATAGGCAGGTAGTTTTGGACGTGGTTCCAAGTGAATATTTAGCTCCAGACATATTAAGTTTATGGTAGACTAGTAGATTACTAACACCCACCCACCCTTGTCATTATTTCAGTAAGCTAACAAGCGCATATGATAACATTGGAATATTTTACCTGTACGGATCGGTACCGTTTTGTCTGCGCCGGGAACCTGCGTCTTTACGTCCTCACCCTTAGCTGCGTTAATGCTATAGTACTTACCAGACGATACCCTGTGCTCCGGAGCCGATGGGCTTCAAGTTCTGGTAGCGCTTGAGAATGGTGAACCTTGTGTCTCCCACCTCGACGGTGTAGAAGTGAGGGTGGCGCGGCGGGGCCGACATGGCGGTGGCGGGAGCCGCGTGGGGCATCGACTACCCCTACCTGAAAAACAATGCTCTTTCACTAAATCTTTAAGTCTTTGGTAAGTAAGCGGCAATAGCCCAATGGCTACGGCCTGGCGATCGAGAGGTCGTGAGTGCAATCTTCACCCGTTGTACTATTGACGTGAACCGACTCCAGATACAAGCATATTTGGCTTAGTTGAAGGGGTTAAATAAGACTACTAGTAATGTGCAACCCATATTGCTGGTCAGCTTTAAAAAAAATGGAAATCCTTACAGGACTCAGTTATTAGTTATATTATATATATTATATATTATATTATAATTGTTATAAGTTATAAGTTACAAGTCTATTTAATGGATTGAAGGATAAAATGGATAGCAACCCGTCCAGCATCACCACCAATCCTCATCACTCCAGGCATCATCAGTAAATTTTAAATGCGAAAAGCAATTTTTTTGAGGACCCGGTAGCGTAACCGGGAGAACGGTCGGCTTTGATGCCGTGGTACCGAGTTCAAACCGCCGTGCACCAATGGATTTTTCTATCGAAAAATCTATGTGCGCTTCTTACAGTGGCCCTCCGGTGAAAGAAAACATCGTTAAAAACCAACAACCCCCGCATGGTGGTAGGACACTATCTAGTGTCCGAGTGTTAGAAAATCTGTCACCAAACATCTAATGTGTTCCGGCAGATATGCTTGAGAGCCAGTTCCCATTCTAGGCCTAGCGTGCTTACCATCTTCGACCGCATCATCACTTACCAACAGGTGAGATAGTGGTCAAACGCTAGCCTATAAAGTATTTTAAGAAAAAAAATCTTTGATATCTCTTCATATACCTACCCTCTTCACGGCTAAATAAAAACAAGTCGACCGAATTAGGCTGAAGTTCTGCACAGGGTTAGCCAAATATGGTGGAATACGATAAGGATACTTTTTTAATGCAGGTGAGCCTGCTGGGTGCAACTTTCGATGTTTAATAATTTAAGATCGTTTACGAAAGGAAGAAAACCGTTTTCAAATGCCGCGCTAGTCATTTTCAGTACTAAGTTTGAGATGTTTATCTCCATATCTCTGGAGATACTTATCAGATCTCGGTGAAATAACAATGGGACCACATTGGAAATGTACCCATTAAAAACAAGCTTCATTCTAATCGGTTCACAATTAACGGAGTAATCGCGTAACGAACATACAAAACAAATGAAAAAACAAACAAACAGATTGAGAACTCATCCTTTTTGGAAATCGGTTGAGAATGGTCAGTAAGTATGCTTACTTTGTAAAATAGTCCTTATATAAGGTGTGCTCGCTCTCCATATATCGCGTGCCGTGGGTTATGGTCAGCACCCTGAACGCTGGTATCACAGGATCAGTCTTGTGGCCGGTGGAAGACTAGCTAAGCTGGTTACGTCTGCAGACAAACAAAATTATATATTACTACTGGTTTCCTTAAAGAAAAACAATCGTTACATACCCTTGAGTTAGGTAGAACTGAGACGTTATGCAAATATGTATATGTCTTTTTGTGGAAATCTCTCTAAGAACAAATTTTCAAAACTATGCTAAGCAGAGTTGTTTATCATTAACCAATAGATTTCATAAACTAATATATTTTATCAAGCTGTCAAGATTTCATCAAGCTGTCAGGATATGCAGTGTGACGAAGAACTATTGTTTGTTGAGACACAGGAGGTGTGTCTCTCTCTTCTTCGCTTTGGTTGAGTCCGGACCTTATTATTGGTAACGAGCACGGAGACTAGACTAGTAGATTATCCGTGGTAACGAGGTTGTAGTGTGTGGTAGCTCCGCCATAAGTGAATCGTTTGAGATACCTACTCTAAATATTTATTTATTTTTACTTTCTTTAACAAGCTAATTAAAATGAATGTTAGTCTGACGAAACATTATTAATCTTATTGAAGCATGGTTACTGGCTTTTATGCTAACCGGGCTCCACTCGCGATTATTTTTCGGTTTATTTTACGGTGTGTCGCACTTGCGGCACGCCGCAAGTCACAGCATTCCTAGCCGCTCCCGAATAAAGACTCTTAAACGGAGTCGTAACCGGCCAGAGCATAATCCGAAAAATAAACTCGAGTGACGGCCGGTGAGTATAAAAACTGATAACTCGTGATCATTTCAAAACTCAAAGTGGTCTCTGGCAGCCTAAATCTTAAAAAAGATCACCGTGACAAAGCAAATAGACACAATCTGAGGCAATCTTCCAAAAACCTGTATTGTTCGCAATAAATACACGACCACCGCTACAACAATGATTTTAACATTCAGCTCTAGCCACAAATAGAATAACGAGATTCGAAATAAAAGCAATTGTAATATTTCAGGGTTCCGCCCACTACGTTTCGGAGCCTGAAGGGCTCCCGGCCCTTGAGGTCTCTCATACGAGTCCACTCTAGTCGATAGGCGTAGCCTAGGCCGGGCAGATTCAAGTTTTCATAAAAAATAGGCCACAGTCTATGTCAGATATTATGAGATGAGATAGATAAAACAATCTGTTAAATGAATAAATCTTTCCAATCAATGAGTACAAGAGTCTTATAACTTGAATTATTTTGGAACATTATATCTCACTCGTATTAAAGGCTTTCCAAAACATAAATAACCAATATAAATAACCTGTATCTTAACCCTATCTGCATTAATCGTTGATCTTCAGACGATCTACTTGAAGGTCCACTATTGCGTAGACGCCTTTAATTACTTCCTTCAAATCCTACTTACATCAACACCCATATTATAATTGCGAAAGTTGGTTTGTACATTTGTTTGGGAGCTGTTTACAGTCAAACGGCTCGACCGATTTGTCTGAAAAGTTGTACAGTACAGTGGATTACGACATAGGATTTTACTGACACGCCTGAAAAGTTTTGAGTGAAACTTGCTACACAGATAGCTAAGAGGGTGGAATAGGTCATAGAAGGAAACAGTATTACTTTAATGCGGGCGAAGCCGCGGAACGTAAGTTATATTAATTAAGTAAGAGAACATAGGCATGCACATAGCTCACATGCAAGTGCTATTATATCAGCCCACATTCCTAAATACATACGAGTTCCTATATACTTTCAATAGCGGCAGTTACCATAATATAATAAAAAATAAGTTCAAAAACTAAAACCCGACTACTGAATAATCACTCTCTAAAAAGTATGAAACAAGAAAATATTCTCATCTGAGATCGCTATGTACAAAGTAATCAATATGTATCGTGTATTATACAAACAACTAACTTGAAACAAATATTTTATTGTATTTCATAAATATTCTTAGTGGTGTTCAGTGGATACCCGTGGTCGTATGTTACTTTGCGGGTATCCTCTGAGCACCACTAAGAATATTTATGAAATACAATAAAATATTTATTATAAGTCAGTTGTTTGTATAATACACGATAAGTACATACTGATTAGTTTGTACATAGCGATCTCAGATGAGAATATTTTCTTGTTTCATACTTTTTAGAGAGTGATTTTTCAGTAGTCGGGTTTTAGTTTTTGAACTTATTTTTTATTTAAAGCATTTTGGGGTTTTTGGATAGATGTATACATGAATACATGTTAACATACTTACATACATACATAGTGATCAACAAACACATAACCCTCCCAACTGCTTCTTTGCGACGCCGTGGGGTAAAAATTAGTTTTCTTGACTTAGGCGAGATATATCTCGCCAACGCTACGCCCTACAAAAATATGATGTATTAAACCCTATCTTCATTTTAAAATCCCTATTCAAAGATACCACACAAGATGGGGTGGGGTGAGATTTTTTTTAGTTCTGGACTTCGTCCCCTCTAGGGTGTGCCACATTCAATTTTTTGTGACGTCACATAGCCTATAACCAGCAGACAAATAAGACGCGTCCAACGACACCATCATTTGTTAAATTATGATAAGTAGTTTAGAAGTTATGAGGGAATAGATGAACATACATACAAAAATACATACATACATACAAACATACTTACATACATACATACCGACATACCGGTCAAAAACATAACCCTCCTTTTTGCTTCGCCGTATTCGGGTAAAAAATACTCTCCGATACTTTTTAAGCTGCCCCAATAAGTCGTGATTACGGCCGTTCCTAGTTATTTATATTTCGCCAACAACCGGGCTCTTGATAAGTTTTTAAGGATCTCTCTATTGTGCCGTTATAGCGCGCAAGGGAGTTGTGGTTTTATTATGTTCCTCATTTTGTCGGAGATTTACGGCTGTTACTTTACATTAAGATTGCGTGTTTGACTAATTTCACGGAGACGACTTTTTAGCTCCCTACAGAGTGGCCCTTCAGGCAAATACACGAGAGAAGAGTTAGGGCCAGTTTCCCCGGTTCCTGATAAGAGTATTAGGAATTTACCTGACTGATTTTTGATAACTTCAATACTGCGTCATCTGTCACATACTAGCGTGCTACCATCTTCGACTGCATAATCATTTACCAACAAGTGAGATAGTGGTCAAACGCTAGCCTACATGATATTAAAAAAATGATTATTTGAAACTTTAAGTGGAAATTTACCTTGTCATTTTCGAAAATACTGTAGAAAACAACAGCTATGATAATGCGATCATATTGTACCTTTCTATGGGATTCGATGTAAAGTCCGTGGGTTATACGCAATGAGTGCCTAACGAACACTTATTTATATATCAAGAAATAATACTTAAATTTAAAATTTAAAACCACCCCCGATTGATTTGTGTACCTAAGTATAATTTGTTTATAGAGACCATTCCAATTATTTACAATGAGCCTAAACACGACATCTCAGACGAGGAGTTAAGTATTCTCTTAGCTTTACTTTCTTCTCTTAATTTCAACATTACACCTAGACGACGTCAACCCCATTTAAAAATGTTCATATTGGAAGTTTGTACAAATAACACGTCGTTCTTTAACCCAGTTGTCCGTATGTGTCGCCAATACAACGATCTTCTGAGAACTCATAACGATCAAATCGACGTATTTAATCATAGCTTTTATATATTTAGAAAAGCACTACTTTTCATCCTCTCGGGAGAGAGGATATCTAATGAAACATCCTGATATTATTATGATATCTAGGATGAAATTAATTTTGATTTGTTTTTATGATTTAAATGCAAGAGTAATTGTTTATAATATTTATTAATCAAGTTGTGTACACATATTTAGGAATGCTTTACTGTTCGTAACCAAAACATTGTTTTATTCTGTACATTGTAATAAAATAATTCTGTTTTGTGTGCCAAATAAATAAATAAATAAATTTTGAAGATTCAAGGAGGTGTCTCAGCATTAGGTCAAGTTTACCATATTCCTGCAATATCATTGAAGTAACAGGATACTGAATTTTAAATTAATAGATTTGATGGATTATTTGATGTGACTAATGTAAACTACACTAAACAGACGACATCAGAGTGACGGGTACGTGTGCGCAGAAGCATCAGTTTGATTTTTCTCCGCGTCCACGGTCAAAGAAGGGCTACGAAAGTCGGATCGTAGTCTCAATAACCAGAAAAGAGCTGATATTATTTAAACAGCTGAACGGATTTTCATGAAACAAAGCTAAGAACACTCTTGATAAATACATCTACGAGTATCAAACAAAAAAAAAACTAAATCAAAATCAGTTCATCCGTTTCGGCGCTACGATGCCATAGAGAGACACATACACAGACACAAAGATACACAGACACACAGATACACACGTCAAACTTATAACACCCTTTCTTTTTGCATCGGGGGTTGAAAATAGTCTCGTGATTTTCATTTTGTAACTCAAACTAAACTTTAATCACAACTGTAATAAAACTGTATCCATATTCAGGCCTCTCAGGCTTTTCAAAATCAGGCTTTAGTAATAAAAGCTCTCGGCAGGACTTTAGAGATTTTTTAGTAGAAAACCGAGGCATTTAACTTATATTAAATTCAAATTAGCGTCGCACCGAATGGCGACTTAACTCGAGATGGTAAAATTAGTCATCTACATTTTTAAGTGGTAATTTTCTTGTGATTTTGAGCGGAATGAAAGTGACTGTCATGGAATATGACCTCTAGATTTATAACTACAGTAAAACCAGTTTAAGACGATTTCACAGGGACCCAACCAAAAACGCGTCTTAAGCGAGAAAGCGTATTGTGTGGGATAGGGTATATAAATCGTACTATTATTATGTTTTAATTTCGTATATGTAGGTATAAAATTATACATTTATAAATTACATAATGTAATTATAATTTTTCTTGAAGTGACATTGCCTTTCGCTTTATTTTAGTCATTCTGTAATAAACAAATGATGCATTATTACAAAAGAATCAGAGCGTGCGCGCGACACAACATGTAAGCACATGAGTAACCTTTTTAACCGACTTCAAAAAAAGGAGGAGGTTTCTAAATTCGACCGTATATATATATATATTTATTTTTTTGTATATATATCTAATATTTCTTCGACTTTTAACTCTCTCTTCGACTTTTTGACAATTTAACTGCTACGCCACAGAGTGTTCAAACATATTATGATATACTTGAAGAGAGCATGATATCCAGCTTAAAAGGTATTAATGGTACCGATAAGAAAAAACAACCAATACTCAGTGAATATACAAAAAGCCTAATAAAAAAACGTACAGAACTAATACACACAAAAAATAAGAATGTAGTAATGAAAAAAGAACTTACTAAACTATTTAAAATAACTAATAAATCTATTAAAGCTGACCACTGTAGGCACAGGGAGCAGACAATATCAAGAAATCTAAATAATTTTAGGAGTACTAAAAGAGCCTACAAGGAATTAACCTTACAAAAAAAATGGATACTCAAATTGGGAAATAGCTCGGAAGAGACGGAGACTAGAAAAGATGTTATAAGCCATGCTACTACATTCTACAAAGATCTGTATAAAAAGAGAGAACATATTAATATACTACAGGATGAACAAGTTGAACACCACTCGGAAACAAGTATAGTTGTATCAATACAAGAAGTGTACGCACATATAAAGATGCTGAAAAACGAAAAAAGTCCTGGATCAGATGGTCTGACAAACGAAACCTTAAAATTAGGTGCTCCCATTATACTTCAACATTTAACACACCTGTTCAATATGGTGCTAGATACTGGAATAGCCCCAAAACATTGGTGCACATCTGATATAATTTTACTTTATAAAAAAGGGAACCCATTAGATGTAGGAAACTACAGGCCCATCAGTCTACTTGCAAGTACATACAAACTATTTACATCTATAATACTAAAACGAATTACTGGAAACATTGACAGCTGTCAGCCAGTAGAACAGGCAGGTTTTCGTTCAGGATTCAGCACATCTGACCACATTCACACAGTAGAACAATTGATAGAAAAGTACAATGAATTCAATAGACCTCTATACATTGCCTTTATCGACTATAGCAAAGCTTTCGACAGCATTAGTCACAGTTCAATCTGGAATGCACTGAAGACATCAAATGTGGATGATAAATATATAAACATCTTAAAATATATATACTCAAATAGTACAAGCTCCGTTAAACTTGAAAGAAGAGGTGAGCCAATCAAAATAGAAAGAGGAGTCAGGCAAGGAGATCCCCTGTCACCAAAACTTTTTATTGCTGTACTAGAAAATATATTCAAGAACCTGGACTGGACAAATCATGGGATTAATATCGATGGGTGTCGTCTGAGTCACCTTAGATTTGCAGACGATATTGTTTTATTTGCGGAGACAGCCAAAGAACTGAAAAATATGCTTTACTCATTAGAACAAGAAAGCACAGAAGTTGGATTAGAAATGAACATTGAAAAGACTAAGATAATGACTAACCGCCACAACATACCCATCAACATAAAAGGAAATGACATAGAATATGTAAACTGCTACATCTATCTAGGCAAACAAATATCATTTACAACATCTAATAACGACGATGAAGTAGAAAGAAGAAAAAACATTACATGGAGAAAGTTTTGGTCACTAAAGGAAATTCTAAAGGGAAAATACAGTATGACGTTAAAGAAAATCGTAATGGATACTTGCCTGTTACCTAGTCTACTATATGGTTGTCAAACATGGACTTACACAAACAGAGTTAAACAGAAAATAAATACAACACAGAGAGCTATGGAAAGGAGCATTTTGAAAATTAAAAAGAAACACAAAATTAAAAACGATATAATAAGACAGAAAACCAAAATTACAGATGCGCTTACACAAGCTTTAGGTTTGAAGTGGAGATGGGCTGGACACATCTCACGCTACTCTGATAATAGATGGACAAAATTAACTACACAATGGAAAGGTCCAATTTCAGGTAAAAGGAAAGTTGGAAGACCTAACAAACGGTGGGCTGACGATCTGGTACAAAGAGTAGGGAAAGACTGGATGAGTAAAAGTAAAGATAAAGAGCAATGGAAGGAGCTGGAGGAGGCCTTTACTCTAAACGAGATTCATATCTGTCAAACTAATAATTAACCACACTAACAAATATTTAAAGTTTAAGTTAATAAATTACTAACAACATTTGAAATGTAAACATTGTTAAGATATGAAATAAATAAGGCTTTATTATTATTATTATTATCTAATATATAAAATTCTCGTGTCACAGTTTTCGTTGCCATACTCCTCCGAAACGGCTTGACCGATTTTGATGAAATTTTTTGTGCTTATCCGGTATCTATGAGAATCGGCCAACATCTATTTTTCATCCCCCTAAATGTTAGGGGTAGTCCACCCCTAAATTTTTTATTTTATTTTTTTTACAACATTTTTAATTTCTATTTTTTATGATACAACATACAAAAATACATACAATCCTCAATTTTCACCCTTCTACGATCAACCCTTATTTTTTAATAGCCATTTTAGTAATTTAATCATTTTTCCTCCATACATACTTACAATAAGTAAGCTATTTTTTGTCTACACTAGAAATTACTACGAAATTATTTATATGGCAAAACAACGTTTGCCGGGTCAGCTAGTATATATATATATATATATTAATATATATATATTTTTTTATGTTTGTTCGCGGATAACTTCGTCGTTTATGAACCGATTTTGATTATTCTTTTTTTGTTCGAAAGGAGATATCCCATGTGTGGTACCATGGTAATTTTATCGAGATCTCATAAGTATCTCCAGAGATATTGAGATAAACATCTCAAAATTGGTACTGAAAACGAATAGCGCGGCATTGAAGTCGGTTCTTTTTTAGTTTTTAAACGATATTATCTTTACTCATGTGATGTAAGTCAACAATAATGACGACTGGACCGTACGGCGAACGCGCTAGGGCTTGCGTTCGGCGTTCGTGCGCTCAGTCAGTGACCACTACCTGCTGCCGAAAGATATAATAGGTAAATGTTGTTGGCGTATTAGAGCGTTTTAAACGGGATGACGTATTCGTATTAAGCGTTAAGAAATGTATGAAAACATGTCTCAAGTAGCAGGGACTGGCGTAAAATGGCATATTATGCGAGAAATCGTATTAAGCGTGATCGTATTAAGCGGGTTCTACTGTATTTAAGGATGAATTATGTAAGACCGTGCCGGGTGCGAGCCGAGCCCCGTGCGAGGCACAGCTTCAAAACACCGCGAACATGTTTTTTTTTTCCATAACAGTATGTTATATGACGCGGTTCAATGTTCATGCTATACCGTGCGGCGCCCGCGTCCCGAAATGTCATTTATGTACGGGGCGCCGGAGGACTCGGACGCGGCTCGCACCCGGCACGGTCTAGCATAATTCATCCCTTAACCGGTAACCTCCTCACGTGACAAGGTCGAAGTCGAAAGAAGTTCGACCTTATCACGTGAGTAGTTTACCGGTTAAATTAGATAGTAATAATTGATTATGCTCACGATACGTGCCATAAAGTTATCCCTAGATTTATGGCCTGAATGTTTCTTTTAAATGTAATTAAATTTTTAACACTATTTGCCCATTCATTCACAGACAACAAATTGTCTAAGTACACTTTATGAAACATTCTGTACATCGTAGTAAAAATCCGCCTATCTCTGTCTACTGCTGGACATAGGCCTCACCTATGGCACGCCACTAAGCTCGATATGATATCATCATTTGCTTATGCCAAACGCAAATAGTGTCTTAGGTACGAAGAGAAAATATAATGAAATGTTTACTGACACAATACACAGTAAAACAGTTTCAAGATATTCCGTTTTAATTAATTAATTTAAATAAATCCCTTCAGCATTTCATTTAATAAGCATTCACGTACCTAAATGTAGTTAGTCCAAAACAATCCGCAGCATATACGAGTACATTCAAGCGGTGTGAGTAAACCAAAATGGCGTCAGTAAACTATACGGCGGACAGTTAACAGTTACGGTGCGACGGGTGATCGGACTCAAGCAGTTATAGAAAATTTCAAATACATAGACGTGGCAGTGATTTCAGGAGGGGAAAATTGTGATTTTGTAATATGGAACAACTATAATATGCCAAGAGTAGCTTCGAAAAGGGATGAGTGGCGTAAGCGGGAGAAGGCTTATGCCCTGCACTGGACGCTGATTATGATGATGATATACTTATACTTGGCACAAGCACAATGTGGGTTTTTTTTTGTCAAAATATTAATTATGAAATATTACTGACATATATTCTATTCCTGGTAAAAGATCCCGAGGAAGATCTAAGAAACAAGATGGAAGAATGATGTGTTGGAAGATATGGGTGAGTGCGAGGTTTCTGAATATGATGACAAGGATAGAGTGAAGCGGAGAGAAAGTAGACAGAAGACTTCACCATCATAATTGATGAATAGGTAGTGGAAGAGATTAGAGACAAAACGGTTTCTGACATGGAATTAACATTACTCTCCTGCCTCGTGAAAACGATGATACAGGTACTTTTCAATTATTCTTTTCCAGCGGTAATAGCCCAATGGCTAAGGTGTCGGCCTGGCGATCGAAAGGCTTGAGTTCGATTTACACCCATTGCACTATTGACGTGAAATCACTCCAGACACAAGCAAGCTTAGTTGGAGGAATTAACAAGAATAGTAGTACTGTGCATCCCCACATTGCTAGTAAGCTTTTATTATTTATGTTTATTATCACTATCTCACCTGTTGGTGAGTGAAGATGCGGTAGATGTTGGTAGCTATGGTAGAATAATAACTTGAATTACCTAAAGGGCTTCAATACCCCCTCCTAATCCCCTAAGTTCGTCCCACCGTGAGGTATTTGCGAATATTGAGACAGGAGAATGTGTTTAAGTCTGGAGTTGTCGTCCCGCGTTAATTGAACTCTCAGATGCACAATAGATAAGTTTGTAAGAGGTGCGGGTTTGTTAATATCGTCAGCTAGACACAGACACCGGTGCCGTGTTTTCTATACAATACAAATTGGATCTATAGGTATATACTTAAAGAAAGTTATTTGATTTTAGAACCTACCAATTTGTGATCAACTTCTGATAGAAAATATATTTTAACAGACTTCACAAGAAAGGAGGAGGATCTGGAAAGTTCTTTTTTTGTTTGACAGAGTACGCTTCCCGTTTGGTCTCATCATCTCATGGTCTGAAAAGTATCTCAAGAGATATGGAGATAAACCCCTCAAACTTAGTACTGAAAATGAATGGTGCAGTATTTTTCGGTATTTGTCTGTTTTGTTCGTTTTGATAACGATCTTAAATTATTATTCGTAGCGTTTTTATTAGATGACTTCAAACAATAGCGAATTTATTCGTCATGTAATAAAGTCAATAAAAATTAAGTAATTCATTAATTATTAAGTAAGTCATTAAGTATTTCAACATCCTACCCAGCATATAATTATTTCCGAGCTAACATGTCGACCCTTAGGGCTCCGAGGCATAAAAAGGTCGGCCCACTTTCAACACACAATATAGTAGCAGTAGGTACCTTTAGTACAGCCCTTGTATAGCTACTCGTGGGTGACGTGACGTCACAGCTCCGTAAACATGCCGAATAATACACATTGCAAAAAGCCATTTGAATGGGGTCTCGGAGAAATGTTAGAGTTTTTACAATGTTTATAAATTTATTCTGTTGGTATAATTTTTTTTTGCACAAAGAATGTTAGTTACATACGTCCTTAGTTTTGAAATGGGACCCATGTTTATTTCCTTATGCATATAAGTACTTGCTTTTTCGTCATCAAAAGTCTTATCAAATTCAGTAACACACATAGACGTCAATAAAAACAAGTTAATTACCTATTATTAAATGAATGCTTAACAAACAATTTATAAAATATGTACCTAGGTACATATTTTATAAATTGTTTGTTTAGCCTAATTTATATAGCCATGACTGTCTCTCCGCGAGCGAAATAGTTAATTTTACAATGCAATACAAAATAAAAACTCTTTATTGATCAGCAAAAAAAAAACAAATTGTGCATACTATGTAATAAAAGTAAAACAGGCAAGAAATAAGGCAATACAATCTGTCTTATCGCATAGAGCATTTATTTCCAGACAACCTTGGCATGGTAAAGAAGAATATAAGAAACTCGGGGGTCGCGTACAATAAAATTAATGATCTGAGAAAAGCAATTACTGTAAGTAATAAAACAATAATACACAAAATAGACACAGTGTACTATTTTATTACAACAATAAAACATAATAATTTAACACATTAATTTACTGCAATAAAGGTTTTGCAAAACCTACAGCAGGCATCAGTCTCTCATAATGTTAACTTTATTTCACTTTCTTTACATATTGTACAAATATACCTAAGTTATACCTAATTCTACAACTTTGTGAGAAAAAATAAATTTGAACCAAAGCTAGTCTCTGTTACGGATCATCTTTTGTAAGAAGGTGTAGATGGAAGAGCACCACAGATTAGAATTACAAACAACTATCAGCCTAATTCACATAAGTGCCTCTAAAAGGGAGCCTATTAATACCATCATCTGAAACGAGGTCCTGATTCTTCCCGACGGTAATCCCGACACGACTGCGGTCGACGGACGGACCGATTATTTATTCAGAGCCTAAACCGCCGCCGTTATACCATAGCCGGCATAAATGTTGCCTTGGAAAACTTATGTGGGATGAATGACGCCACTTTCAACTACTTACTACCTCATCATTAATGAACCGTTATATTTGTCCTTAAAGTGTTTAGAAAAGTCTAGAAGATGGGTGAGCTAGACGAGTTTTATTCGATATTTGAATTGTCAATCGAAATTGACATAATAGGATTACTTTCGATGAATCATCAACTTACCCTATATGCCCATCGCTTTAAAGCTTTGTTCGGCCAAACCCTGTAATAGGAGCCTAGTTCACGACGTCGTTTGACGTCGCTAAGCTTCACTAAATGGTATATTTGGCCCATAGGTCGTCTTACATACGAGTAACGCAGATATGTCCTCCCTTTAAGACATTTATTTTTCAATGTATTTCAAGTTTTGCCTAATTAAAATTACCAGTTTTATATTGCGCATATGTTGGTCAATCAGTAGCTTGCAGCTTTCATTTGTAAGTGTCATTATAATCCTTACGCCTGAAAAACACTGGAATTGGGGCAGCCATTGTGTTCACAAAATGCGTCGTAAAACGCTATTGTGCCTGCTTTCGAAAAGCAATGGAAATAATGGCAAAGCGAGTGCAATGAAACTGTACGACAGCTATGCAGTGGGTATGCTGTTGAGCCAGTTTACTGTATAGCCATTTGAAACTGGAGTTACCGAATGGCCCATTAATGGATCTTTAGTTCTTTTTTGCGTTCAGAGGTCATTTTCGAAGTTACTCGTATTTAGCTGCCTTGACAATGATCTCTTCTTACCAAGTACATACATCATCAAATCAGCAAGCATCATGACATTAAGTTATTCAACTGTTCAAACAATGTAATTGTAACCTTATTGTGAGAGAAAATAAACTATTTATTTATTATTATTTAATGGAAAAAGCGAAGGAGGTATGTCAGGATCGTAGTATGTGGAAAGAAGTAGTCTCTGCCTACCCCAACAGGGAAAAGGCGTCATTGTATGTATGTATGTATTATTTATTCATCCTTCGTTATGATTTTGAGAAGAATTAAATAAGCCGATTCATTAGATTTGGGCTAAATGAATAAGATAAAAATCAATTGTTACATATATGACGGTGCATAACTTAAGATCGGCACGACCAATTGTATTAAAATTGTCAGGGTACTCAAGTAATTTTTTTTTTTCGAATATCTTTTTGCCGCGGTTTAAGCCGCGATACACTGAGAGTCCTATCCTACTAATATTATAAACGCGCAAGTTTATGAGTGGGTGTTTGTTACTTTTTATAGTTCATGACCTGGATTACCATATGAGATACCTTTTAATGCAGGCGTAACCGCGGGGCACAGCTAGTCAATAAATGTATGTGTCTTAATCTTAATTAAGATAAACAATGAAACACGTACAATAATAGAGAAGACTAACGTATACCTATCTGCTTTTCGAATAAATATACTTTAACATTTGAGTTATCCAGAAACTCCGAGGTTGAGTTGGAAACACTAGCAGCTAGCAACATCGCCGGGTACTGGTCGAGTGCCGCCAGCAACTGTGTCAAGTGCCCGGGCGAGTAATTGGAGCGAGTGAATATGCAGCATAATGCGCTTTTTTATTTACGTGCAAATATTTTTGTGTAACTTTGTTTAGCCTTGTTTCTTGAGTCTTTATTTTATGAAGTAGAATTTTGTTTTTTGTTAAATGTCTCACGATAATTTTTCGTGTTATTTTCTTTTAGAGCACTTTTAAGCAACACTGCCTGAATCTGCCAATATTTTATTGATACCTTAAATTTAGTTAACGGTTATTATTCTCTTAGCTCAGTACAGTTAATTTATACAGATCTAAAGTGATAGTAAAAGGCTGGTAAAACTTATGAATAAAGATACATTTTGTCCAAAATATCTTTAAAATACAAATAACCATTGAGGTCAATGTTAAGTCTTGAAACACATAACACAATTTTTTATATTATTTCCATAATTTTACTGAAATAAGGTAAATATTAAGCAAAAGACTAAATTGTCATGATTTTTAGTAGCATTAAGAATTAATTAAGAGTAATACAAAACATAAATAAAAAGACAAATATGGGTAGAATGCAAAAATAAAATAAAATCCAGCCTAGGCTAGCGTCTCCGCATGGTCAAGAGCAACCACGTGAGTGCCTCTCACGTAAATGTCAAGTGGCTCGCAACACACACTAATGCCTGTAGGGCTATTCTGTAAGCTAATCTCGGAAGCGAACTTCGCAGTGAGATTTGAATTTCGTGTTACGAAATTCAACCGTATTACAATCGTGTTACGATTTGAATTTCGTAGTACGACTCACCAGCGGATTGCGCTTGCGAGATGCGTAAACTAGCTTACAGAATAGCCTGGCTGGTTTCTATCGCGAAAGAGAAATGTGCGAGAAATGTGGGACGGACTCTTTTTAAATGAAATAAGTTTACGTTTCCACCAACAAAGCGTTTTGTCTGTTGATATCTACTGCAAAAGGAAAATGAGAAAGAGGGATGCGCGAGTTCATTTCAACTCTTTCGTCTCGCTCAGTCCTTTCCGCTCGACTACTTGTTGGTGGAAATACAAGTATGCCGTTTACTCTTGCGACTTAAACAAGGTCATTCATAAGTCCCATAGAAATAGGAATAATAAGATAGTATTACTCATATTTGTATGATAAGTCCGCTCCGCTCGCGGTGGCAACTGGGTTTAAAAGGGTCCCAACACGGTCAAAATTGCCTGACAAGCACGTAAAATGTGCGAGCTGGTCAAGCAATTTTTACCGTTACAACAAAGCTTAATGTGGTGACAAGAAAACAACGTGATTGATAATTCTAGATGAAAACAACAAGCAACACAGCCTCTTCTGGTAATGAAATACATTTCTGGCTGGCTGCCAGCCTGCTCGTCGGATGGACGTATTATGTCCTCGTCCCAGTAACGACGATTGTATACGTCACTGTTCAAAGGAAGCTTTAAATGTTTAAAGCTGCTATTCGTGAAATAAACAATGAAAAAAAAAAAACATGAGTTTCGATTTTGAACGAATAAGGCATTGGAATGCGCTAGACCAATTTTTGAGGAATTGAATGATTGAATACTGTCTCCGTTTGGACAGTATAATTTTTTTATATGTCTATAGGCGCTAGAGTTTGACCACTATGTCACCTGGTGGAAAGCGATGATGTGGTCATTGTGGTCTAGGATGGTGAAGACGCTAGGCCTAATCATATAAAAGAAATTCTGTTCGGTATTTCGAGAAAAGCAGGACCGATTGTTTTGTTTATAGGTTAATCCTATGCCAATATTAACAATTACATTTTAAAACATACAAAAAAAATGGCCGGCAAATTGGATCGGTTAGAAGAACATGGTTGGACGAAGTAGCCGTAGCGATTTCTCGTAGAGCCACCGTAGCCGTTCTACGGTCATCAACGTCGTAGGTGCGGATAAAGGCAAGCACAGACAATATGTATTGAAAATGAAATCACGCATAAACGTGGAGGGAAAATTAATAATTTTTTTTTTTTTAATTTCTGATAGGCTAGCGTGGACCACTATTTCGCTTGGCGGTACACGATGATGTGGTTAAAGATGATGAATACGCTAGGCCTAGAATGATGTAGTAATTTGTGATGAGAGGCGCCACAAAAGATAATAATGGGTAAGGAAGGCGACTTTAAATATTGGAACATTATTCTTCGTAAGTGGGACGATTTATTATATTAATATATATTTACTTGTAATTACTGTAATATCTACGTAAGTAATGTGGACTTTTTAGAATAGATTTCTAGTTAAAAGCAAAGTCAAAGTCAAAGCATTTATTCAGTATATGGGCAAACTAAAAATTTGCACTTACACTCGTCAAATTACATTAAATAGATCATATTCAATAAAAAATATTATAGATATAACAGAAACATAACTTATTGCTTTGAATTGACAAAAAAAAAACAAAGGTATTGAGCCATTCAGCTTTCATCTAGACGTCGAACGTCACACTTAAAACACATGTTTAATTCCCCTGATTAATGTAGGGTTGCCAACCGTACTATTACGAGCACGCGCAACCCAGTGGATGTTTCAGTACTTCAGACAATTTTTATTCAAAAAATTGTTAAATAATGTGAGTATTGTGCAAAGTGAGTATTTATTAGTTTGTATTATAAATATGTAATTATTATCTCCTTAATAATAATTGAATTTGTTTGGCTAAACTGTCGTTTAATATTAAAATGCACAATTTTCATATAAAGTTACAAAAATGAATGCAACTGTCAAAAGTGCTTCAAAATCGACTACAAAACTCGAATTCTTCTTCTTCTTCTCTCGAATCTTATTATTTTTTTATAAATCGACATTTATAAAAAAAATAAGATGTATTGGTACCATTTTTGTAGACAATCTTAACCTAGGTTTAGTGCGACGAGTTTGTTGACAATATGATGATATTAAACAATACCTAGGAACACTTAATACATCTAGATACCAAATAACAGATTGAAATCGAGAAAATTCCGCTCGGCTAGCACCGGAAGCAAAAATCTATTCAGGCCACCTAAAATAATGAAATGAACATTATATCTTATTATCGCCACCAGTTCCGATTATAGCAATTATCTCAATGTTCCAATTACCTGATTCTAAGATAATGAGGAAGCCTACGGGTTAATTCGCAAATTACACCGTCGAGATAATACGGTATTTCATCTCAGGTTTTCGGGAACACGACAATGACGTCAAAGGAAAGTTGGAGGATGTTGGAATGCTATCTCTTTCTTGCGGAATGTAAGGAGCTTTTCTTTTGCGCTCGGTAAATATAATAAGGACTAGTGAGCACTACAATCTTAGTTATAAACTGTAGTTAACTAATGAATGCATAAAACTGTTTTTTTCCACTAAACTTGTGATTGAAACCCACAAATGGTAGGACGACCCACAATGGTTTCGCCGGACTTGCTACCAAAAAGTAACTTACCACCATCAAGCAAAAAATCTGCCCCATGACCTTAGGGTGTTCTGGCATCATAGCTCCTGAGAGTCAGACCATTCTAGGCCTAGGGTATTCACCATCTTCGACCACATCATCGATTTCCACCAAGTGAGATAGAGATCAAACGTTAAGCTATCAGATTTAAAAAAAAACTTCTCGCTGAAGGATATATTCAGACGTGCAACCAAACTTTAATTCATACCTTAAGCATGATGCGCTTAAAATTTGAGTTGATTATTTTTGTTGTACTGATCACATTTTTATAAATTGTTTTGAACATTTTATCACCACAATATTATTTTATGACTCAGTCAAAAGTTTTTAGCGGAAGTTAAAAAGTATACGATTTATGAATATCCGTTAATAATATCTCTACTGACGGAATAAAGCCAAGCAGCATTACAAATATCTGAAACTATTTATTGTTTAGTTTGTAAAGGTTATATTAACATGACACTGAATGAACTGGCTGAGAAGGGTACGTTACTGAACTACATACAAGTTAGAATGGCCGTCTCGGGTCGTTCTACCGTGATTAATACTCTCAATGGTAATTTCATTCATGGAAAATGTAAATTATGAATTTTGTACTCGATACACACCTCGGGATTGTTTATTGCGAATATTATGTAATATTTATTTCAGTCGTTATAGTTATTATGGACGAATGAGATATTGCTGTACAATATTGCTGTAGAACTGTTAGTTTTGAGATTTTGTGCTCGTTCGATTACTTTTAAAAGTATTCGTAAAGTTCCTTTATAGTCGTATTACAACTTGGGAAGGGTTTCTGTTTAACCGTGAAAAGGATAAACAAAGAAATATACAAACAATCTGACTTTCTCATTTGTAATTTTCGATTTTTCCTGTGACCAGGTTAAGCGACGACAAACGAAAAGCGGTAGGCAGTGACTGGAAAGGAAGAGCCGAAGATCGGGCTCAGTGGCGTATCTTGGGAGAGGCCTGTGTCCAGCAGTGGACTTATACCGGCTGAGTATGATGATTTTCTTTTTTATATATTGATGTGACAAAGTGTATTATTTAGTTAAAATACATGGCTCAGGATATCATCCCACTATTTGAGTGGTAGGAATGATAATTAACGATCACAGATAATCTGTAATGAGTTGATTACGAATTCTAAGCTTATGAGCGTCATCTGTAAACCCAATGCCTTTAGTTCAACTTGTTAACTTCTTATTTTAAGATCGTTTAAGAAACTAAAAAACCGACTTCAAATGCAGCGCTAGTCATTTTCAGTACCAAGCTTGAGGTGGTGGTTATCTCTATATGTCTAATATGATCTTCATAACATTTTACTAAAGGACCACACAAACTCAAAAATCGGTTCATTGTCAGTGACAAGTTTGAGGTGTTCATCTCCATATCTCTGGAGATAGTCATCAGATCACAATGAATCGTATAATGCGATCCACCGTGGAGATGTACTCTAATGAAAAAGTACACAAACTAGTATTCGAATCGGTTTACAATTGGCGAAGTAATCGCATAACAAACCTAATAAAAAAACATACATCCGAATTCAAACCTCTTCTTGCTTATTATTTATGTAAAAAAATCTAGCAAGCCCATTAAACCCTTAACCACCAGAGTTGTGTTAAGATTTTTATTTTGAGACTAAATCTAAATCACGACAAAACTTTTTAAACATATACATAAGTAACATAGTGTTAAAATAAAATCCGCCCGGACGCCGCGACCCGGTCACAACTCTGCGGGAACATATGCCGTCCAGGGAAATGAATGCAAAATGCAACTATCTCACACACAGCCCGCAGTGGTACAACTTTCACCTTTAACCACCAAGTTTCAGAGTCCATAGTCGACTGCCGTTAGGATTAAGTTTTAATTTCTCTGCGGACACACGCTGTAAATGGCAAATTAATATTATGATGAGTGTGAAATGTGCCCGTTACTGTAAGTAGAGTGCTAAATGTGATTTATATTTTAGTAGGAGTAGTGAGCAACGTTAGGCTGGCTAGATTATGTTATGTTAAAGTACGTAGTATTATTATTTGTTCTGTGGTTAAAGTTAGCAAACAAACAGACGACACACTCCCAACTGGGAATGAGTCACAGTCGGTTATGGACACTTACAACATTCGGAGTGTAACACGTGTGTGGCCGACCTGTCAAGATTATTGTAACGCTCTTTTTGACGGATTCCATGTAGTCCTACGGGCAAACGGCAGACGGAAACGAATTCCACATTTTATACACACTCTTATAAGGGAGAATGCTCATTCTTCATATAACTCCAGTTTAAATGAAATTATGTATAGTCGTAAGTCGCTGAAACTCATTCAAGCCAGTAAGTGGGTGACATATACATTAGATAATCTACCTAGAGATGGAGTGATACAATACAGACCATATATTACTATAAGCAAAATATAAACATACGGAATACAACTTAAGTAGAACTAGTATATTTGTGATTCGACGTGGGTGAACGATCTAACTAATCAATGTCCATAATTAGGCTATTTTCGTCCTTATGGTATGTATCGATTGGATTCCTAAAACTACAAAGGTACGCAACGCTGGCTCTCTGTAATTATACCCGAGGACATCTCGAAGGTTGTAAAGGGCATTGCGCCCAGATACTGAAATATTATTATATTATATTATCTACATCGTAGGTATACCTAGGATTATCTTCATTAACATTTAAGCCCGTAAAATGCTGGCATGTATTTAGCTCAAAGACTAAGACATCGCCATTCAACGAGGAAATCGCCATACAGCCAACATTTTGGGAACTTTACCTACTGGTAATGGTTTGGTAGACTAAATTTTAGTTTTTATTGACTTTGATTAGGTTTATTTGTTTGTTTATAGTTAGGTAGTTTAAAAATATTTTAATGTATATATATATATATAAATATACTATTATGTAAATAACTTTTATTATTCCTATATAAAGCCCGTATCGGTCTACTACAGGACATGGGCTTCTCAATTATTCTTTAGAA
This sequence comes from Cabera pusaria, assembly GCA_954871355.1. Lineage (NCBI taxonomy): Eukaryota > Metazoa > Arthropoda > Insecta > Lepidoptera > Geometridae > Cabera > Cabera pusaria. The sequence goes on along the minus strand of OX940901.1, from coordinate 24,561,739 downwards.
CTTAAGGAACACACGTCTACTCATAATCAGTGTTCAATTAGATTGCCTTAATTTCCTTCCGCGCATCTTTCCCTCACGTGTAGCAATGTTATGACTACGGCGTAGCACTGACGTCATGGCGTAGCCGATGACATCATAATGTAGCATCACAACGTTGTACGTGTACGTAGCAAGCGACTAAGCTAGATCTTCAGCCGTTTTAAGATACAGAACCTATATATACAGTACCAGTACAAGATAAGAGCTTAAGAAGAAATCGATAACAGTTCTCAATCACTTGCCTATTTATCATAAAAAAATCCCACAGCAGCAAAACCTACAAGCTTCTCGTAGCGAAGAAAAGAAATTGATATATCCGATTTCAAAATCAGGATCAATCGCTGCCAATCGTCGTAATACTCGACTCGGAACGTTTCTTAACCCCGACTAGTGAGGGCAGTATTAGTATTCCACCCGCAAATAAAACCGAGCCGCGGTGTTTGAATTGACAAATCTACCCTCAAAGTTGGCGTTTCTGAGCGGCGTCCTACCCGGTTAGCCCCAGATTGAAATCTAGAAAAGTGGACGGAAAGTATCGAGCATATTTATCCTCGGTGCCGACGATTTCATTCATAAATCTAGTTTTGTTGGATAACTTTTTGTTTCTAGGTATTCTTTGAAAGGATTTGATTTTAGGGTGGCAATGTCTTCTGTGACTACTTTGCTTTTTGTCAGACTTTGTCTCATAAATGGAGAAACAAATGATTTAACATATTTAGTTGTTCAGTTTTGTAAGTCGTTAAGTTACTTTAAAAAGTCATATCTGTTTCAAAAGTAACTTGGAAGGTCTTGCTAACAAGTGTCACTGATCTCTTCAAAAATCTATGAAGAAAATTTCGGGGTTATGTTGCATGATATACATACAAACATGTGCGCAAATCTGTTAAGTTCAAATCGACTTTGACCATCTATGACATGATTAAAGCTACCGAAAAAGCCTATCCTTAGGCTACCAGGTAAACGAAAACTTTCCTGCAATGGTAGGACGAAATGATCTCTGTTAGCCGTGTCTGGTTGTATTTAGGGAGAGTCGGAAGCTCTGCGGATTACAATTTAATTGAGAGTTAATTTCCTTACGTGAAATATTCAGGAATAGAAATATATTTCATATGCAGCGTTGAGGATTTCTTGATTTTTTTTAGTTAAGATATATTTTCTTTCGAAACAGCGAAACACTTGACTACTCTCTTGTCATGACTTCTTTTAAGTTAAATTTAGTTATTTTGATGTATTTTAATAATGAATTGTGCTTATTTGACTAATTTTTGTGAAACAGCCATTGGAAACGTTTTGACTCACACCATATATTATGTTACTCTTTGACTCACACTGTCAGTGTCAATCGATGGTGCCAACCTGCCAACTTTAAAACTACCGCGGATGAGAATTGTCTGTGGCCTCTAAGCATGGATGCCAAACTTAAAAAGAAAACAAGAAAGTTAACGCGGTAGAGAGTTGGCAGTCGGGCTTCTGTTCGGTCTTGGCGTTTAAACTAGTAGGTCGTTGTTATAAAAGTACCTCTAAATTCTCGACATTTATTGTATAGTTTGTGAAGTACCGACATTGGTCGGATGTATAATATAAGTTTGCGCCTAATACACGATGTTTCAATTGGAGGAAGGTGTTTTTATTACAATCTCAACTAATGTTAAATACAGGATGATGAATTCCAATGAAGGAGTGGCCAGGTTCAAACCCCCGCCGTGCACTAATGATTTTTCTATCAAAAATGTAATGCATTTATAACAGGCTACTGTTAAGGAAACCTCCGGTGAAGGAAACACATCGTTAAGAAACCCCTAATCCCCGCATGGTGGTATGATACTGACTAGTGTCCGCCTGACCAGCTACCACCTTCAAGTTGGAAAATTCGCCGCCAATCATGTGTTCCGACAGCTGTCCTTGAGAGCCAGTTTCCACTCTAGTTCTAGCGTGCTACCACACTCGACCGCATCATCACCGACAGGTGAGATAGTTGGAAATTGCTAGCATATACATTATTAAAAAGCGATGACTTCTTTATAATACAGAAACAGGAGCATGCCAAGTTCTAAATAGTCAGAATTTTGTCACTGCACTGCGCCTGCTAACCTTGAGACTTAAAAATGTTGAGTCTCACATGACCTGTAATTTCACTGGACACATTGCCATTAAACCGAAAAACATTCCTATTTCACTGTACTGTATCACAGTACAAAGAAGTGGTACCGCCCCAGGCGGACTAGGCAGAAGTCCCACCACTAATATATATATAAACTACTTTAAACCATGTGTTATAATTTGGACTCACCATAAGCTCCGAACTTGCATTTTGTCTATTATAATCACAATTTGTTTGGTTGTTCACCATCTGTAACAAACAAATTAAATCAATTTACTATGTTATCTGAACTAGTCACTATTATTTATATATTTATTTATTTATTTATTTATTTATTTATTTATTTATTTATTCATTTATTCATTTATTCATTTATTTATTTATTTATTTATTTATTTATTTCACAACAATTAGGATAAGTATTACAGTTTCCCAATTCACTTACCTAATCTAATCTTGTATATAATTATATTTTGCCATATTATCTCTAAATTTAAAAACAAACAATTAAAAAGTAAAAGATAAACACTTGTTTGACATAATCAAGGAAAAATGTATATACGATATAATTAAACTCTATCACTCAACCCAATAACAAAATTCATTGCAGCACTGTGAAAGTCACTTGAACTGCAGTGAAATATATCAAGGTGTACATTAGCAGTGAAGGTGTTCAGTAAGCGTAGAGCGCGCGGGAGTGGAGCTTGGCGTGCATGCTCTGTTCTACACTGCACCTCGAAAAGAAGGTGTTTTCGTGCTCTTGTATAATTATCCGGTACTGCAATCGAAATATTTTGTAAGATTGCAGGTACGCATCTTCGACCCAATAATATTTCTAGCACATACTTCATAAGGTAAACTGTCCTTCGTACTTCCAAGGATTTGTACCCTGTCATTCCTAGTACAAAATTACTAGGATATATAAAGGGATAGCCTATATAGTATCCATACTGTTTTTTGTAAAGCCATCTTAAGAACTTTTTTTGTGTATGTACAAGGCTTTGCAACTTAGTCTAAAGTTAAAAAAAAAGTTTGGGCTACATATCTGTAACATGTCTAATTAGATACCTAGATTCTACACTAGATCTCCTAAGTGGTAGAGACAAGATCTCACCGTTTTCGGGGTTCCGTACCTCAAAAGGTAATAAATTATTTTTCAAAAAAATAAAACCGACTTCATAACCACAAACAGGCACTCAAAAGCGAAAAATAAATTACTACATATAATTATTATAAGCGCTACCCACTTATCTATTTGAAGAAGAAAGTAATCTTATAAGGATAAGATCACTTTCTTGTCCGTCTGTCTGTCTGTCCGTGTGTCACCACCGATTTTCTCAGGAACGGATGGACCTAGCATGTTGAAATTTATACCAAATACTGATTGATGTCTATAGTCCCTATTGGGTGTATAAAAATCAAGGTCCTGAGTCAACACCATAAAAAGATATGGGCAAATTAAGATTTTCGCGAAAACTTGTAAGTACCAAAATATACCTTAATTATCAACTTTTTTTACTTTTCAGAATATTTCCTTTACTTATGCTATAAGACCTGGCTTTTAACCGAAATTGACAATTCTAGGTTAACCGGAAATACCCTATAGGTTTTGGGTCGAAAACCTATAGGGTACTTCCCGTTGACCTAGAATCATGAAATTTGGCAAAAAGCAAGATCTTACAGCGCAAATAAAGGAAAAATTAAAAAAAAAAAGCAAATTAAAGGGTATCCCCATACATACATTGTTTGCGCCAATTAAGATAGGCCTCTGAGTTATATGAGCGCTCATACAATATAGAGGTCTAGCTTAATTTGTACCAACCAAAGTTGGCTTTTTCAACCGTTTGGGGTCGAGCCTATGGGCTCGTGGGGTCATCAAGCACGCGGTTTTGTTAAGGAGCTGTCCAGACGTCTGATAAATCTCCAATAACTAAAGAGCTGGCGCTTATATCGGGTAATGAAGTAGTCTTGCCATTCAAAGAGGTATGTAATGTCGTTTAATCTCTTGACGCAAAAATGTAACTCAGTTCTTTTTATAGTGTTTTATCATTACATCCAATTTTCGTCCACTGCTGGACTTAGGCATCTCCTATGGCACGACACTGAGCTCTATCTTCAGCTATTCGTTTCCAACCGCTGCCAGCCAGCTTGCGTATATCATCGCTCCACCTAGCTGGAGGGCGTCCTACGCTACGTTTGCCGAGCCGTGGTCTCCACTCTAGAACTCTTCTACGCCACAGGTTATCGGTTCTACGACAGATGTGACCAGCCCACTGCCATTTCAGCTTGCTAATCCTTCGAGCTATGTCGATAACTTTGATATAGTGTTTATACTTACTGTGTTTTAAGTGTTTATACTTTAAATTGCAGATAGATGAAACATGCATTTTTACTAGTTTTAATAACAATGATATATAATAATGAAAAACAAACAAAATACACGTGTACATCAATTTTGAATATATTCACGGTGTATGAGAGCGTTATTCCCAATGTATTCAAAAATACTGTTTCCGTACGTCGGTAAGAAATAATTTGCGGTGTAGTTATCCGGCACCTGGGTCCCTAATCCTGTGGATACAATAAGGTCACAGTATCTGAACATTCAGTACTGGAAGACAAACAAGTCGTGCTAGTAAATTGCGTGAACTGGTTTTTTTTATATCCGATAGGCTAGCGTTTGATCAACTATCTCGCCTCAGTATCTTGTTCTATCAAAGTTTTCTTTCCGTTTAATTGTTTGCAGTAAAGCACCGATCTATTGATGTATAATTAAAATCATAAAGCATAACTATCTCAACTTGTCCTTAGAGCTGGCTATACCGAAGATCGCGCTGAAAATTATTTAGTTCCACACATCGTTCATTATCCATTTAATATAAAAATATAGTTTAACATGCTTTAAAGGTTTTTATTATAGGCACCTAAAGTCTCAGGAAAGTATAGATAATACTTTCATCTTCAATATAAATATATATTAAAAATGTATTTATTTCTCAAAATATACAATGGAGCCAAAAACAATTTTGTCTTAACTAAAAATGAGACTGATGCCTGTGGTAGGTTTTGCAGAAAAACCTGTATTACAGGACACCAGGACCATTATTGAATCGAAAATAAACATACTATTATAGTGTGGTTTTATATTTCAAAATAAAATTTCATAAAATGCTAAAAAACTTATACTATAAGAATCTTTGTCCTGGCATACTGACTAACTGACTTAGAGACAACGCACAGCCTCAACCACTGGTCGTAGAGACTTGAAATTTGGAGGGTATATTTGCCTTAGTACGTAAGGGTGTAATAAGAATGGATTCAATATTATGTTTCTTTGAAGTGTTACACACTTTATATTTTTGTAAATTGTTAAACACAATCCAAAATTTCATCGTTACGACGGGACTTGAACCCACTACCTCCTGGATAACATGTCCAGGTGCTTTGCCAATTATTTGCCGCTTAGATTATAATTAGTGTTTGGCATATTTAAACGATTACATTAATAAAAATAATACATGATTAATAAGTGCATCTTCACCCTGATTTGTTTACACCCATAAAAAGTTTTATATGCAGAATTTGATTTGTTTACATTTTATTTTATAACATACTAGCTGGCCCGGCGAACTTCGTACCACCTAACAGACATGGATGTCGTGTTACCTTTTAGATGAACTTAATTTAGGCTTTTATGAACGAACTACGGCTGAACTAAACGTAAATGAATACAAACTTTAAGACATATTAAGTTTATTAATGTATTATGACAATACAGATATAGAATAAAAATTGGTAAAAATGGTTTTTGGAAATATAAACTTTTTTAAGTTGCTTGGAAGCATACATTTCTGAACGCACGCATATTTGACAATCAATAAATATGTCAAACAATTATCATTACTGACAATATTTGACATTTTTAAAATCTACATGACTTGAATTCACAAAAACTTGAAGAATTTTTACTTGACTTACTACTTGACACTGGCTAAATACACTAATCTGTGGAGCCATAATTATACAAAAAAAAAAAACGCGGTAATCTCGAATATTGTAATGCTATCCACCCACACATGAGAAGAATTTTTAACTTGACACTGGCTAAATACACTAATCGTGTGGAGCCATAATTATACAAAAAAAAAAATACGACGGAATAACAAAAACAAAAACAATTGAACATCAAATGATTGGCAGTTTTTAAACCCAGGAACATTTTGGCAAAATATTTTATCTCATATAATTTTTTTAGGTCAATTATTCATTGTTTTTAATACTTATTATCCTATTCCTGACAATGACAATTCTAAAAATACAAAAATCATAACAATTGGTCCAGCCGTTCTTGAGTTATAAGTGTAGTAACAAACACGACTTTCTTTTATATATATATAGATTTGATTACATGAGATTACACTCGTATTTTACTCGTAAAACTTTACCAGCGATTTCTTGGCAGCGGCAAGAAGAATGTTAAAACTCTACACCTTTCCTTCTGTGGTCATTACACTACGTCACGGGTTTTAGATACGATACAGTGCCAACTGGGTTGGAATAATTGCAACACGAGGGTACCGGACAGTGTCTTCGGAAAACATCCATTTGGAGAACGTTTGTAATGATTTGATAACAAACTCACAGCGCCTCGCGGTTTCACCCGCGTAGTTCATTGATAATACGGGGATGAAATATAGCTCATGGTACTCGGTGATACTGAAGCATTCCATTAATTAAAGATTTTTTGAAATCTGTCCAATAGTTTTTAAGTTAAATCGTAACAAACAAACAAACCAAAACTCAAATGTTTCCTCTTTATAATATCAGTTTAGATAAATGTAGTTTCAACGGCATATTCAGATATATCAGATCTATCGTCGAGATATGGCATTAACATTAGACAGTAGTATTCCCAAGAAATTTAACAGTGAATGTAGGAGTTGTACGCCGAAGTAGCAGCATCTCCTGATTGCCATTCGGTGGCGTTCATTAACCTAGAGTTAGTGTATTGTTATATGTCTATTGTTTTATTTATACTTATTGTTTACGGCCAAATTAGCCGAAGAACCGACAACCGCTGGGGTAAACGACTGACTTGAGTAGAAACCGCGAATCGGCACATGTAGCGCGCCGTAGGTCTTCCTAAAACTAGGTGAAGCGATGATGTTCGCAAAGTGCCTGGCAATTGGAGAGACCTATGTCCAACTGTGGACTAGTAGTATCGGCTGATGATTATGATGATGAGACATCATTCAAGTATAGTCTAGTCAGTAATACATACTCACACCACATAACATTGTTTGAATATTGAAATTGATATTGAAAGTGAAGTACGTAACTAATAAAAACCAGCCAAGTTGAGTTAAACTCGCCCACCGAGGCTTCCGTACCAACGTTGGTTGGGACCAATTAAGCTAGACCTCTAAATTGTATGACCGCTCATATAACTCAGAGGCCTATCTTAATTGGCGTAAACTATGTATGTATGTAATTTTTCCTTTAGTTGTGTTGTAAGATAATAAGACCTTGCTTCTTGCCAAATTTCATGATTCTAGGTCAAAGGGAAGTACCCTATAGGTTTTTGACCCAAAACCTATAGGGTACTTCCAGTTGACCTAGATTGTCAATTTTGGTTAAAAGCAAGGTTTACAGCACAAGTAAAGGAAAAATTCCAAAAAATAAAAAAAGTTGAAAATTAAGGTAAATTTTGGTACTTACAAGTTTTCGCGAAAATTTAAATTTGCCCATATCTTTTTATGGTGTTGACTCAGGACCTTGATTTTTATACACCTAATAGGAACTATAGACCTCAGTATCTGGTATGAATTTCAACTTGCTAGGTCCACCCGTATCTTAGAAAATCGGTGGTGACAGACGGACAGACAGACAGACAGACGGACAGACGGACAAAAAATCTCATCTCATAAGGGTTCCTTTTTTTACCTTTTGAGCTACGGAACCCTAAAAATTGTCTTTATTCTCTGTTGCTTTTAATTTTTCGGTAAATGTAAATTGAGCAATCACAAATCCATCTTATACCTGAATTCTGCGGAAACTGACGGGATATGATTTATTTTATGATTTATGATTTTGACGTGTATATGTGCGTATATTTATACTGCCTACATACTGAATAAATGCTTTGATTCTTGATTCTTTGATATTTTCTCGTCCAATCTAATTCCGACAGATAAATTTGTTTTTGTGTCGGAATATTTGAGGAATTCTCGGAAACATGATATTTTATTTTCTTTGTCTAAAAACAGAATTCTTTCTTTATAACTGTCCAAACTGCCAGTAAAAATATTTCAATTTATTAATGTGTTTTGATATTTTCGACGACATTAACGATACGAAATGAAATACTTTTATTGCTGAAAATGTAGTACAAAAAAGATGAGTAGAATTTGAGATGTTCTGGACAGATGGCGTTGCCGCAGTATAATTATAAAAACAATATTTACAGACAAACACATGACTTATGCATGTAGTAAAAAGTATTGTGGTAATATTTATCTATTAAACATCATATATTTCAAAAGATTTACATTATAGAATTAAAAGAAATTAGGTATAAATCAGAATTACAAAATAAAAAAATTCTGGTCGGAGGCCGTTCCAGAGCCAAATATAAATCGAGTTAATATAATATCGTTTAAAAACTAAAAAAGAACCGACTTCAATGCCGCGCTATTCATTTTTAATATCAGACCTCGATAAAATTACCATGGTACCACACTTGGGATATCTCCTTTCCAACAAAAAAAGAATAATCAAAATCGGTTCATAAACGAAGAAGTTATCTACGTTATATACGGTCGAATTAAGAAACCTCCTCCTTTTTTTGAAGTCGGTTAAAAATTGTGCTCTCATGGGCCCCGCTTATTATGCACACAACTATAGGGTTGGCACGTTATTTGCGTTATTCTACCGACGTGAAAGTGCCAACCACACGACTATTGCATGGAGTGGCAATGCACCGAGATTGACGCAAACAGCGCAACGGACCACTAATGGCAAATATACTGTTTGTTGTTACTACGGCTGTAGGATATACTGTTGTTGTTGCTGTTTGCTTGATGTGTAAAGTGTGAAAAAAACGGTATATGGAAAAATCGCATATTGGACATAATAAGAATAGCCTGAAGACGACCGCGCGGCCGTCGGACGCTGACAAAGACTCTTTTCGTCAAATGTCAAAGGACTCTTTTCGCCAGTGGACAACTGGAAAAAAACTGGCTTCAGATAGAGATAAGATAGGATTTGTAGGTCTTATGGAGATAATCAGTATGAACCATACATTAAACGAATTGTTTACGCACGGCAATATTCATATTCATATTCATATATTTATTGATAATACATATTACACGTCGGTGAAACAAAAATAAATGAAATATATTATTCTAATATTACTACAATATCAGTAATAATTTCATCAAAAATTAAACATTTAAAAATAAAATAATTTCAGAATTAAAAATTAAATAGTCATAATCCATTAAATATATAATAATAATATGTCTTCTTCAGTTTATAAAACTATTTAAAAACTAAAGATAATTTATAATTTGCTCTCAGCAAATTCTTCATAGCTGTAGAAGGTCTGCTCAATAAGCCAGGACTTAAGCCGTCTTTTAAAACAGGTCATACTTGGCGCTGAAATAACTGGTTCGGGCAGCTTATTATATACTGTTGGTCCCATAACATGCGTCACCTTGGAAGTTTTTGTAAGTGACCGAGTCTCTGCACGAAGCTTGTTCCTGCCACGGGTGTGGTGATCATGCACGCTACTGCCTTTTGTGTAAGAGTCCAGGTTATCCTAGCGTACACTGCGACTTGAAATACAACACGCGCAGGCAGCGTTAGAATGCCTAGACTCTTAAAATATGGCCGCGCGGAGACGTCTTGCGGAATTTTGACGAGTGCTCGCACGGCGCGTTTCTGCATTATAAAAGCTCGTTGCCATTCCGCAGAACGCCCCCATATCTCGGCTCCATATTGTATGAGTGAGTGCACGGTCGCAAAGTAGCAGGAACGAGCCACACTCGCAGATACGACTCGAGACACTCTGCGGAGCGCAAAGCACGCACTTCCTAATTTGCCGCATATTTTGTGTTCTTCCCATTGAAGACCAGCATCTAATTCAAACCCTAGGAAGGTTGTCGAATTTGTTTGTACAATCCTAAATTCGTCTAGAAATACCGTCAATGGACGATATGGACGTCCAGCCAGGCAAAAATGAATGAAGTGGGTCTTCGTCAGGTTCAACGCGAGACCGTTGAATCGAAACCACTCAGCTAGTTGGGATGTTGTGGTGTTCAGCTGCTGCTCCAGAAGATCCACCGAGGGCGCTGTCACAACTGCCGCCACGTCAGCGGCATACATAAAGATTTCCGCGGCGGTAACAGCCGCTGGCAGATCATTGAGGAGCAGCGGCAGATGTCAGTGGGTCCGACTTTATGTTACCGCCACCGCCCACGACCACTTGCGACCTATTCCTCATCAAATCTACTAGCAGGGCGTGCGACGGACCATCTACACCGTACTGCCGTATGTTGTCGGCAAGCACAGCATGATCGGCGACGTCGAACGCCTTCGAAAGGTCACAGCAAAGGATAGAAACTTGGAGTTTTTTTTCCCTAGCTTCTACTATGCACCGGACCACCTCCCTAGTGAGTGACGTTGTGGACCGGCCCTGTCTGTAGGCATACTGTCTATCAGTCAGAGCATTCGTGTCAGTCAGAAAATCAACTAGGCGGCTGCTCAGCCCGTTTTCAAAAATTTTTGCAACTGCTGGTATTATCGAAACGGGCCGGTAATTGTCGATCGACTCACGTTTTCCTTTACCTTTATATAGAGGTGAGACTTTACTGATCTTCATCGTTATTGGAAAAGATCCATCAACCAAGCAGGTGTTGAACAAGCCGCACAATACTGGGGCGAGTGGAATAACGGCCACTCGTAACAATTTCATTGTTATGCCGTATATATCTTTAGAAGTCTTCGGAGGGATGCGTGTCAAAACAATACGACACACTTCCTCGGCGGTGAACCTCAACAGTCGAAGCGAGCGGTCCGTGGGCGCGCGCGCCGAGCACAGCGCAGCTCGCGACCGAGCGACGTCAGCGCGGCGCGCCGCACGCGGCCGCCGCGCTCAGGCACCGAGAGTTCATCGCATTAACAGCGCACTTACTATCGTGAAACGCAACCCCATCTGCTGACTTAAGTACTTCCGTGAAATCAAGATGAGGCGAGTTATTTTTCCCTCTCTCCTTATTAACCACACTCCACATCGCTTTAGACGAATTAATATTGGTATTAATTATTTTGGAATAAAAATAAGATTTACTATCTGCTATTAAATTATTATAATAAGTATTCATATGTGTAACGATCGTATTAATTTTATCAATGTCAGGGAATAACTTACATAAGTTTATTACGTCAAATAAGAGAATTTTATAATTTTTTACATCGTCAGTGATCCAGCTCGAGTCAGACTTTTTGTTAAAACATGTTTTTCGTAAGGGATAACATATTTGGAATTTTGCGCTTATTATATTAACAACGACCCTTGCCCTGTCTGTCGCCGTTACATGCTTAGCAAATACATCATTCCAATCAATACTTTTTATCGCCGCAATAAAATTATTATTATTAGCTTGCGTGAAACTCCGAACTAGTCGCGCGGTGTGAGTGATCGCTCGCCTCTCACACACCAGCTCGGCTCGCACCGCGAGGTGGTCGCTCAGGTTGGTGGTGACGGGCGTCACGCTCACCGATCCCGCATCTAAATTAGAGTATACATGGTCCAGACTTGTAGAGGAATTGGCGGTTACCCGAGTCGGGAAATCAACCTCGTTCCTCATGTTATGGGATGACAGTAAATCACATAAACGTTTAGATTTGCTACTAAGCTCGTCCAAACTGTTTATATTCACGTCGCCTATAATTAAACATTCCTTATTAAGATCGCTGATCTTATCAAGCAGTCGTTCTAAGTTGTCAATAAACGCACTAGCACTAATTAAATTTGACCTGTATATGCATATTACGGTAACGTCATAGTCTAACATATCTATAGCGGATATTTCAAAAACTTGTTCTACCGATAGCGATACTAAATCTTGATTCTCAATACAATTAGTGATACTGCTCACAAAAATACAGGAGCCCCCATGTTTTAAAACTCGATACTAACTTAAAACCAGGTAAATTAACACGAGTCAACTTATCGCTTGAGAGCCAGTGCTCCGTTATACCCAATATGTCGCATTTTAAATCAGTCTAGCAATATCTCTAATCGTTGTGTTTTCTTGTCTAGTGATGCAATGTTTTGATGGCAAAGTTAATATACCTACATTCTCAATCAATTTGGACTAACGTGACTGGTAAATATGAAGTATAATTATCCTCTATATTATTTTAACGATTACAAGCAAGAGTTCTGCGTCCCCAAACCAATGTTATTTGAAAAAGAGGCACCCCTAACTGAAAGGGAAAAAAACGCGATGAATCTAAAAGTAAAAATATCCGCTTTTGTTAGATTTCCTTCCTGTTTCCATGGAAATCATGCGCTTATTTTCTAAATTCTGTGATTCTGTATACAATAGTAACCGGTATTAACATACCGTGTTCCTGAAACATACCTTGTTGCTACTGTATATAAGGAAAAAAAGTGCAGGCATATTATATGCTCTGCAGCTCTACCCGTGCAAAGCCGGGGCGGGTCGCTAGTAGACCTATAAAAGAGGAATATCCCACCGTGCATTGTTTTGTTATTTATCTCAAAAACTTATTAGTAATATAGTTCATCTCATTGTACATAGATGGTGTTGTCCAACGTTAACACACACGTGTTTAATTTTTCTGATTTGAGACCTTCGTATGTCGTTGTTTAAACAATACTTTAACAATAACCTTTTAAAACGAATTTTATAAGTGTTATTTTTAACACTATCAATAAACACATATTAAATATAAAATAAAATAATATAATTAAGATCAAATCCGACTTCAATGCCCCGCGCGTCAATTTCAGTAGCAAGTTTGAGACGTTTATCGTCATATCTCTAGAGAAACTTCTCAGACCTCGATGAAATTACAATAGGACCACGTCGGAAACGTACCCTACCGATTACAAAAAGAATCATTCGAATCGGTTTAGAATTGACGGAGTAATCGCGTAACATAAAACAACACAAAAAAACATACAGACGAATTGAGAACCTCCTCCTTTTTGTGAAGTCGGTTAAAAATATGACTTACTAGCTGCGCCCCGCGGTTTCACCCGCATGCATCGTGATGGAAAATTGTGATAAAGATGATAGAAAGTATTTTATCAACCGACTTCCAAAAAGAAGGAGGTTCTCAAGGGCTATCCAAATGGCACCATCTATGTTCCGCGATTTTTCGTAGTTAACAAGTTAATGACGTTTTTCACAAATTACTACTGAATTCACTACCAAAATTTTTGGTCAAGCTGACTTTAATAATTGTGATAATGCAGTTTTTTTTAATGTAGCTGGATAACCAAAGACATTTTATATTAAGACGGCACTACCGGCCCGAAAGAAACCGACCTTGAACGGATTTTGTCTCTTTCTTGTGTATGGACCACATATGCAGGGTTGTTGGTAATTCGGATTATTCCCGACAGGAGCATAGGGGGGGCTAAAATGCAAAAATTTTAGACCTCCCAATTTATGGCCGAAAGTTAATAGTTTACGAGATATTTGGAAATTTTTGGAAAAAGGACATTGACAATCTATGTATGGATGTTGGACCAAGTGCTGCCCTGAATGAACACATTGTGCATTGCAGTGCATTTTGTTCCGTACGTCAATACTAACCTATAAGCTGAAGCGCTTCAAATTTTGTTCTGGAAGTCCAGAGAAAAACATGTTCTCAATTGTCATTATTTAGTGACCAAAAATGAACTTGAAAACAAATAAGTTGACTATTTTTAATCGTTACTGACATTAAACTATTAGTAATTACTATGATCTGTTTATAGTAATACCTTGTACTATTCATCGACCCAGCTCTCATCTAAATTAACTACACCAAGTCATTTACCCGTGAAATAGAATAAAACAATTTTCTCAACGGTTTATTTGAATTTATCAGCCCGCAGACGTAGTTCCCGTGATAGAGCTACAATTGGCCTATTTCAGAGCCAGACTAGCGCTAAGGCCTGAAGTCTATACTTCCGCTACGCACGCAGGAATGTTATTTAGACATTTGGGTCACCCTTGACGAGGTAAAGGTTAAACCACCGCTCTGGCATTTCACAATTTTATCTATTTATTGACCGACTTCACAAAAAAGGACGAGGTTCTCAATTCGTCGGTGTTTTTAAATGTATGTTCACCGATTACTCGAAGATGCATGAACCGATTTGTAGAATTATTTTTTTGTTACCTTACCCTTCCCATTTAAATTTTAACGAAATCAATCGAGCTGTTTTTAATACATTGTTAGCATAATAAAGATTATTTTTACCGTATCTCGCCGCGTCATCCACTGGACTGAATAAAAGCCTGTATATAAGGTATGTACGCCTTGGCACTTTGTCGTTGGACTTGAATAAAATTCCACTTCTGATGCTAATAATATCAATCACAGAAATATTAATAATAATATCTCTGTGATATCAACATTTGTATTACGATGCATTAGCATGCCTCGATAACATGATACTGGGTACTAGCTACTTTGAAGTTTGAACTCGGTTCTTTTAGTTATTTAAACGATCTTAAATTTAGATAATTTAAGATTTTTATCGAAGAGAAGAATTTTATCTTATTATGCAAATGTCCGCAAGTGAGTCATGTTAGAGCGGGGGCACACGATGCGTTGCGGCGCCGCACTGCGAAGATTTCACCGTGTCAGTGGGCACACGAGCGGTGCGGCGCCGTAACGTTGTTATGTCGCAGAAAGAGTCTTAGAAAAAAAATCGAAACGAGCGAGCGTGTGTCCTTCCTTGTGACGCAAAACAACTGAGCGGTGCCGCTCCGACGTCGCAACGCATTCGCCCCTCCCCGCCTCGTCTTGGTGGTTGCAAGTCCGGTGCAGCGCCGGAGCGCATCGTGTGACATGCAACAGATATTTCTATGTAAGACGACGCAGCGACACCGCTCCGGCGCCGCACCGCCGCCGCAACGCATCGTGTGCCCCCGCTCTTACCCTGCACCTCTCCACAGATAAGTTATGTAAGTAACAGGAGGTCATTATTATAAGATTTTGATAAATTGGATTAACCCAAAGATACCCTAGTCATTAAAAAATGTATCAATAATAACAATTGCAAATTGAAAGAGAAATTAAGTATTACACATAACAACAAACAAAAACAAAAAAACAGAAAAATCGAGATCCTATGAGACTCCTCCTGTTTGGTAGTCGGTTAAACATTGAACGTTTAACACAACATTAAACGTTTTCTAGTAGGAACCAGATATAGCAATTTAATAGATGATTGTAAATTTTTATTTTTTTTTGATGGTATACCTGTAATACCTACCCAAATGTTATCTCACTCTTGTTAACCGACTTCACAAAAAAGGAGGAGGTTCTCAATTCGTCTGTATGTTTTTTTTTGTGTGTATGTTACGTGATTACTCCGTCAATTGTGAACGGATTCAAATGATTCTTTTTTTAATAGGTAGGGTACGTTTCCGAGGTGGTCCGATTTTAATTTTATCGAGATCTGATTAGTATCTTCAGAGATATGGAGATAATTACCTCAAACATAGGAGAATGTACTGATTTTAGAAGAAAATTCCCAAGAAGATTACACAATGGAGGTTGCTATTGCATATACTTTTGAAGACTAAATGAAGACCGGCAAAGTCGAGGTGGACTCGCCCACCGAGGCCTCCGTACCAACGTTGGTTGTTACCAATCAGGCTAGATCTCTAAATTGTATGAGCGCTCATATAACTCAGAGGCCTACCTTGATTGGCGTTCACTATGTATGCATATAGGGATACCCTTTAATTGTCAACCTTTTTTATTTTTTGGAATTTTTCCTTTATTTGTGCTATAAGACATGATTCTAAGTCAACAGGAAGTACCTTATAGGTTTTCGACCCAAAACCTCTAGGGTACTTCCGGTTGACCTAGAATTGTCAATTTTGGTCAAGAGCAAGGTCTTACAGCACAAGTAAAGGAAAAATTCCGAAAAATAAAAAAAAGTTGAAAATTAAGGTACATTTTAGAATAGAATAGAATAGAAAAATTCTTTATTGCACACCATTTCAAAAAACAACAGACAGCAAATTAACGTACTTAAATTACTATAGGTAATACAATGGGCGGTCTTATCGCTTAAAGCGATCTCTGCCAGACAACCTTTGGATGGACAGAATTTTTAGAAGGAGTTGCTGGTGGTACAATGCGTAACATAATACTAACTACAGTGCTAATAAATGAATAAATAAAATAATCAAAACTCATGTAATCATCATAATAATATATAGATACATTTACATACTACTACATACCAATACAAAATATAAACATACTTATACGTACACAAATATTCATATTCCATACATACAAATACACATACATACAATTATACACACATACACAATATATAAATATATACATACATGCATATACATAAGTCAACGGAAAAGTACTACAAATGTGATAGATAATGATTTTTAACAATATTTTTAAAGCTAGCGAGGGATTTAGCTTGGCGTATATCTAAGGGAAGTGCATTCCATAGTCGTGTAGCTTGGACGGTAAAGGACTTGCCGTAGTACTCAGAAGT
Organism: Cabera pusaria; assembly: GCA_954871355.1. Classification (NCBI taxonomy): domain Eukaryota; kingdom Metazoa; phylum Arthropoda; class Insecta; order Lepidoptera; family Geometridae; genus Cabera; species Cabera pusaria. The sequence goes on along the minus strand of OX940901.1, from coordinate 24,544,811 downwards.
ATGGGAGGGAATTTTCAGGATAAGAGTGTCGGAAGATCGTAGGGATAGAGAATGTGACTGATGTAGGAACTCAAAACGTTCTTTCAGGTAATAAGGAGTAGAAGGGATAAAGAGTATAGAATAATGGAGGGAGAGGATGTGTGCATTCCGGCATTTTAGTACTTGATTTGCGAAAATCTAAATTTGCCCATATCTTTTTATCGTGTTGACTCAGGACCTTGATTTTTATACACCTAATAGGGACTATAGACTTCTGTATATGGTATAAATTTCAACTTGGTAAGTCCACCCGTTTCTGAGAAAATCGGTGGTGACACACGGACAGACGGACAGACAGACGGACAGACAGACAGACAGACAGACAGACAGACAGACAGACAGACAGATAGATGGACAAGAAAGTGATCTTATAAGGGTTCCTTTTTTTACCTTTTGAGGTACAGAACCCTAAAAATATGATCTTGAATAATGTTTTTACATCTTTCTTCACGTTGATTTTGGTTTTTGACAGATATTCTTACGGTAACTGTGAGCGAGATAGAAACAAAGGTGGGGAGAATTAATTTGGCTTCATTGGAATGTTCTACCGGGCAAAGTCTCGTTAGGGTGCAAAGTTAGTTAATATTTTTTGACATGACATGACGTTTGGCGAAGATGGCGGTCATATCAGTCCCGCGACACTGCATACATAATTAAATAACTCAGAATTATGAACGTACTTTGTACCAACCAACACTGCAAAAAAAAATTATAAGCATAATACCACAGATTATATAATAGTTACTAGGTAAATAATACTTTCCGTTGTTAGGTTGGCTACACAGTGCTTTCATAATTCGGGTAGGTATCAACAATGTAGGGAAGTGCCAACTCTTATAACGTAGTAGAGTGATTCAGTAGTACTGTCGGCCTGTCGGCCATATGGCGGCAATTAATGTTAATAATCGCAAATAATACTTTTTAATATTCATTTTAGAATACATCTAGTCCGTGTTATAAAAGTATTTGGAATTATTGTAATAAAATAGACAATCAATTATCGTGTGTGTCAGATACTTTTATTGCACAGGGCCATTTTGGACATTGTCCTCAGATACCTTGATGACATCATTATAACTAGTGAATATTTTCACTAGCGCGGCATTTAAAGTCAATTTTTTAGGATTCCGAACCCGAAGGGTCACTTTTTGAGACATTGTTGTCCGTCCGTCAGTCCGTGTGTCTATATGTGCGCACTTTACAGATCTATATCTTCTTAACCATAATAGGTACTACATACTTGAATTTTTCTCAAAGTATATATCCGTCAGTGTATAACGGCCCAAACTTGTTTTGCACTAAAAAGGGTAATATAAATTATTTAAAAAAAAAAAAAAACCGACTTCATAACTACAAACAGGCACTCAAAAGCGAAAAATAAATTACTTAATATAGTTATTATAAGCACTACCCACTTATCTATTTGAAGTCGGTGCCAGCCAAGTCTAATATGCTACCTACATGTATCTGCCTACTTACTACTGCTACTACTACATACATAGTATCTACTATTCAATAGACTCAATGGCGCATCTTGGGAGAGGCCTACGTCCAGCAGTGGACTGATACAGGCTGATGATGATGATGATCCAATAGACTTGGCTGGCACCGACTTCAAATAGATAAGTGGGTAGTGCTTATAATAACTATATTAAGTAATTTATTTTTCGCTTTTGAGTGCCTGTTTGTGGATATGAAGTCAGTTTTATTATTTTTGAAAAATAATTTATTTTAGCTTACACACAGGAAGTGAAGGCATGTGATGCGATTTTCTATACAAGCAGCCCTAATAAAGGCGGCTGAGTACTTGGATGTGTGGACCTGATGAACCCATTCAGTGCATTCAGGGCATCGGGGTCACCGGTGAGCCTTTGTAGGAAACCTCGCTACAGTAGTAGGGGAAACGTTTCTTGTGGAGGCACTACTCTTATACAGTAGCTAGCCAAGCTTATATCGGTTATATCGGCCGATAGTTCAAGGCTGATTAATAATTAACTCGCAAAAAAATGACGGTAGGTACTTGATTAAAAGTTGACATTTTTATGTATGCCATACCTCGGAGCTCTGGCATCCGTAGACTGATTCTGATAATTCTTATTTTGTTTAATAGCTACAAGGTGATCAGGTATACATTTTATAAATATCCTAACGTAATCTTTGGATATACGGAGCGAAACATTTCAAAAGTCCAACTAACAATATCACTTGCGCGTTATGTGAAGTCGATCCATTTTATTTAAGTTACATATGTACATATTTATAAATATACAAATGCCATAAAACAATTACATTGACATTATAAAGCACTGCCTCGGAAACAAGATTTATGACAATAACTTCCGGTCCAATAATAGGCAATAACTGACTATTATAACTATGGCCCGGAGCCCCGGATACGGATGCGGATATGTAACCGGGGTCACGGGGTCACACCAATATTCACTAATACTCATATTTCGCTGGGATATTGTTATTCTCAATGCTATGTATTTTATTAGTAACAATGGTTTTCAGCTATATGTTAAGTTAAAGCTAATACACGAGTAGCACGTGAGCTTGCCGGTTTTATTACTCACAATAATTTCCGTGTAACAGAAAATGTATAGAACTATTTAAATTTATGTAATCAATGATATACAACATAATAATTTAAGATCGAAAAAACCGACTCTAATCCAAATACCGCGCTAGTAATTTTCAAAGGTATTTTTCTCCATATCTCTAGAGATACTGAACATATCTCATTGAAACTTAAATGGAACCACTTGGAAAGTATACCCTGTCAAACAAAATATAATTTTCTAATCCGTGTAGGCGTCTTTGAGTATTTGTAACCGACTTTAAAAAAGGAGGAGGTTTATTTTTTTATGTTTGTTCGCGGATAACTTCGTCGTTTATGAACCGATTTTGATTATTCTTTTTTGTTAGAAAGGAGATATCCCAAGTGTGGTACCATGGTAATTTTATCGAGCTCTGATGAGTATCTCCAGAGATATGGAGATAAACACCTCAAAATTGGTACTGAAAATTATTAGCGTGGCATTGAAGTCGGTTGTTTTTAGTTTTTTAAACGATCTTATTTGAAGTCGGTTAGAAACATATCTTTGAGGTAAACGTATGCATCTATTGTTCCTTACGACACAAAACGCGACACCAAAGTTTGTAAGCCAGTCGTCCAGTCTTCGTTCTTCGTGGCATTAAAAAGTTAAAAAATCGAATCCTGCTCATCATAGCAAAGTTACTTTATTACCCCTTTATCTCGACCTGCATATATAACACATAACATAACCCAACCCCTGTTAATTAACCCCTTAGACTGCCCACGACAGATATTATACAATCTGTAAATCTGTATGTAAATTGAGAATTGGTCGCCATCTTGTCAACCGTCGAATGGAATTAAACAATCAATACTGGGAATTGGATCTAAACATGATTATGACATTGGGGTCCAATGGGGTAAGGTCTGATTCAATTAGCATTTGTAACCGCAAATACAAGTTAGTTAGTAATAAGGGTAGAAATATGTAGTAATTTGCAGTAATCTCTTCTGGTGAACTGGTATAACTAAACATAATATGACAAGCCAGTTACGTGCCGAATCCCGTCGCGCGAGGGACGCGCGGTAGGCCTGACTCCCGTGAAAAAGGACATCAAAAATGTCCGAAACGTGTCGAAGTAATTTCGACATCTTAACCCTTGAGTGTAAAGCCGTTTTAAATAATTATAATATGACATAAATAATTATAATATGACAACCCTAAAGGATTTTTTTCTTTCTTACATCTAAGATAAGAAAAGGATAGCGACAGTTTTAGAGGCGTCTAGTAAGTTTTAGCAAGCGTTATAAAGCGCAGGATAAGCCAGATTGTCAAACAATAGCAACAAGAATAGCTTAATTAAAAAAAAAACGTTTTACCATAGTATAACTTGGTGGTATGAACTAACTAACATTTGCCTAGCCACCGTGCCCTGCGGGTGACGACTGAGGTACTTCTCTGACTGAATTCTAGGATTAACGTTGTAGCGACACAATATCACACTTACAATGTAATCTGCTGACAGCAGAGGATTGCAATGTAAGTGTAATTGTGTCGCTACAACGTTAATCCCAGAATTCTTGCAAACACAGCGCGGCCAATCGTGATTTCACTATCCTGAGAGCAACGTCGCGGTAAAGAAGTGTGGAAATCTGGCAACGCCGCACGTCAGCAGATAATTATGCATTCATCCCAGCATCGCCCCTGAGGCAAGCAGAGGCAGTTCACGTTTACTTTACACGTCTATGAACGTTCGATTACATGCTCGAAATATTTCTAGAACAAGTGAGATGGTTTTTAGAGACCAAAAGCGACCAGCAGATTGTCTTGCCCTGTTTTTCCTAGACAAATTGAATTTAACTCATTTATTTCAGCTCGAGGTAGTATTGTAATTATTGTATTGATGACGACAAATATGTCAACAATTTAGAAAATTAGGTACTTTAGAGAATCACTTTAAGTTTATAAAATATCTACAACATACAAATTGAAGTGTAATCCATCTTAGTCCGTCTCGTCTAATAAGCTCTTACCAAGGACACACATATTAAAGGACCCGAAAGCAAAAAAATAAACTCATAACACAAACGCTTGTCATAGCTGGGTTTTACTAAAATTATAAGGTTAGAATTCAATACAACCATCTACTGAAACACAGCAGGGCAGTTTTCGTATCCCTTCGACGAGAGCGACCTTGTCAAACAGTAGGGACACTATAGGTTAATAAAAAAATCCCTTCCATCCATATTCGTTTACATATATGTGTAAATGCGGTCTGAGAAAGCGAGGGTATCGGTATCGAGTAACACGACCAATTGTTATGCTCGCGGCGACTCGTTTCACAGCCTCACGATAGAGGCACTAATGCACTATATCACGAGCGGGGCTGTTAAGCCATCTCGTTTATTTTATTAACCGACTGCAAAAAAAAATAAAGCACACTCCTTAGTGTGCTTTATTTTTTTTAAATATTTAAAATATTTTTTAAAAACAACTTACTTTAAATATTCTGTTTATTTTTCTATCGAACAAATAAAATGAAATACCATGAAAAATGTATTTGTTGAAAGTTTTATGAGCGATTGTTTGAGAATCGTTTTGCTAATACATATTCATATTTATTTTACCAATCTCAAAGTAAATGTATAATATTAATAATATCGTTTAAAAACTAAAAAAGAACCGACTTCAATGCCGCGCTATTCATTTTCAGTACCAATTTTGAGATGTTTATCTCAATATCTCTGGAGATACTTATCAGACCTCGATAAAATTACCATGGTACCACACTTGGGGTATCTCCTTTTGAACAAAAAAATAATAATCAAAATCGGTTCATAAACGACGAAGTTATCCGCGAACAAACATAAAATATATATATATATATATATATACGGTCGAATTGAGAAACCTCCTCCTTTTTTTGAAGTCGGTTAAAAACTAGTCCGAATTAGTAATGGCAAATGGCAAATATTATTTATTATGTGCCATTACGTAGTTCCAGTCCCTACAACCCAGCTTCATCAGGTCACCTCGATGGTACCATATTATTGCATTTTCACCGAAGATACGCAACTATACCAAATTTTAGTTAAATCGAACGTCAGGAAGTGGTTCTAATGTAGCTTCCAAGAATTAACCCACACAAACATACACACGCTTGTAAAAATGTCAGCCTTCATAAATGTAAATTAAATGAACATCATATTTTTCGGTATGTTCCACCTCATCAGATAGGTCCATTACCTCCCCGTTCTTTACATCCTATTTCATCTTACTGTCATCAATCTCTCAGCTGATCATAAGCAAAATTAAAGGGGGAATTAAAAAGCATCATGAAATCAGTGAGCGCCGGATATATCCGGCGAGTTCCGGTTCTGTACGGATCAGAGGGGTTAAATATAGACACAGAATAAGTCATAGTACGTAGCGTAAACATACATTGATTTAGATACCACAAGTGCGCTTTTGTGCTCATGGTACCCACGTGATGATTTTCTAGTTTTAGTTAAATTTGGCTTAGTATCAGTATAATACAACTTTTCTTACGTTATTACGTCAATAACTCAAATGTCTGATTACTCACGACTTGAAGTACCGCAAATCGTACTTTACCGGAAACAGATTTAGGTGCGCAATTCCATTAGCCGCGTACTGACTGAGCGAACAGCCTCGCGAGGCAGCCGCGCGAGGCAAATCCTCGGTCAGTCAGGACGTGCCTCGGCCGAGGTAAATGCTTGCGCTGCCTCGCCCGAGCGTGCCGCGGCCCGAGCCGAATGTTGTCGGTTTTTGTCGATGCTCAAAAGCGCCTCGTTAGCCGCGTACTGACTGAGGCGGCCTCGCGCAGCAAACGTCCGAGCTGCCTCGCGAGGCTGCTCGCTCAGTCGGTACGCGGGTATTATTTGGCACAACTTATGAAGCAAGAGGAAGCGAATCGCTTCGGGCTTGATTATTGTACAATATGGCAGATTTTCGTGGTCTATCCTAACATAATCTATGTCTGTTGTGTTCTGTGCAAAGGTCCAATTTGTGCAGTGAAATCCTGCGGCTGTATGGGGGAATTAGGGATGCCGCGGTGCGTTGACTGCCGCATTATTTATGTAGATACCTACAAATTTGTAACCACTGTTTATTACTGAAATATAAATATGGCAAGATATATATAGGCATGGTCAAATAAAAAAGTTAAACTTTGACTCAGGGTAACATACATAGTAACAGTGCAGATAAATTCTGTCAATCCACTCCTTCGAGCCACAGAACATAAAAATCAAGTATTTGATATTCTACGCTTAGATATGTCTTTTCTCGCAGTCGTAAACTATCGAGTGCTAACAAAATCAAGCATGGAATAAATGATAAGTTAAAAACTTTTTTGAATTCAAGTTTTTTGTAAAGACGTTATAATGTGCAGTAAAACGTACTAGTGATACATACTAGCCCAAATTCGACTGTCTTACCATTTGCCATTATGGGATTCCAGTCCTTACAGCCTGGTTCTATCAGTAGGTCAAATCGATGGCAGCGTAGCTCAAGATTTGACCTACACAAACACACATACTAACACGGCAATTTAAATAAAAGCTAGTAAAAAGATTGCAATTACAGCTCTATATGATATCTATTCTTCGATCAATAATTAAGATAGTTTAAAAACTAAAACAACGAGTCAGAAAAGAGTCAGTTTCACTAGCAAGTTTGAGTCGTTTATCAACATATCTTTTTTTTTACATCTTATAGGCTAGCGTTTGACCACTATCTCACCTGTTGGTAACTGATGATGCGGTCGAAGATGGTAAGCACGCTAAGCCTAGAATGGGAACTGGCTCTCAAGGATAGCTGCTGGAACACATTAGATGTTTTGGTGACAGGGTGGTAGTAGGTGGTTATTGGGTGTTCTACTCCACCCACAGGGTGGTGGGTGGAGTAGAACACCCAATAACCACAAATTGATTATCTCTCGCCATTTGTGTTTTAGAACTCTCAACGACCCTGGTAAGAACAGGCAAAAAACAGATACAGAAATAGAAATAAAATAACAGAAACGAGCAAACGCAGTTGAGTATATAATTTTGATCAACATGTTTTAGAACTCTCAAAGCCTCCGGTGTAATAATTTTAATAAACATGTTTTAGAATTCTCAAAGCCTCCGGTAAGATCAGGCAAAAAACAGAAACAGATACAGAAATAAAAACAGAAACAGAAACGAGCGAACGCAATTACTAGTTTGCTTATTTGGTAACCAAAAAAACTCAACCGTTCCGCTCATAAGGTATATCGTTTGATCAACTGATGTGTTGTGGAACCCTCAATATATTTAAATTGGTCTGTTATAGATAGAAAAGAACGGAGAAAAAACTGAATTGGTGTTAAAATAACAGAAACGAGCGAACGCAGTTGGGTATATAATTTGATCAACATGTTTTAGAACTCTCAAAGCCTTCGGTGTAATAATTTTGATCAACGTGTTTTAGAACTCTCAATGACCCTGGAGTAATAATTTTGATCAACGTGTTTTAGAACTTTCAAAGCCTCCGGTGAGAACAAGCAAAAAACAGAAACAGATACAGAAATAGAAACAGAAACAGAAACGAGCGAACGCAATTACTAATTTGCTTTTTTGGTAACCAAAATCCCAACTGTTCCGCTCTTCAGGTATATCGTTTGATCAATTGGTGTGTTGTCCACCCTCAATATATTTAAATTGGTCTGTTATACATAGGAAAGAACGGAGAAAAAACTGAGTCAGTGTTAAAATAACAAAAAAAGAGGGAACGCAGTTGGGTATATCGTTTTTAATACACTTGCTCATGAAGTGGCTCTTATTTCACTGCAATCAGGCACATAATGACGCCTGTTATCAAACTGTGACTTTTTAATTACTATTATTCGCAAGTGAGTTATAGATATGTTTTTTTAAATTTTATTGGTTGAGTTGCTTTGTTCTTAAAAAAGTTTCGATACAAAAAAGATCGTGTGCAATAGCACAAATAAATTAATATACCTATTGCTTGCTCATTTTAAACAACTTCGTGTTTAAATAGATAATTTTAACTTGTACGTGTTTAATAAACAAAACTTTTATTTAATTATAACTTTTGTTTAGTCTGTAAAAACCATAATTCCCCATTCTGTACGTGGCCAAAACGCTAACCACGTCAAACAAAAAAAATAAAAAAAAATAAACCTCATTCTTTTAGTCTATGGCCGATCGCCATTGTTAGATGCGCGCGCATTGGAAAACTAATGAATTTTTCCCACCATTGCGAAACATTTTTCACAACTCGTTTTCGCTGATGAAATTATAGTTATTTATTAATTGAAATGTCTAAAAGTACTAGTTATAAAGATAATGATTTATGTTGTACAACGCCCAATATAAGATGTGAAGCCCTTAGAACGTTATGGAAAGTTTACTACCTGAAAACTCCAAGGTAAAATATCTATAATTGTCTACTATATAACATGATTTTTTTGTATTATTTTCTTCACAAGTGTGTTAAAAAACATCGTATGATACACGTGTGTATTGATGAATACCGTCCTCGGCTCTCTTAAGACCTTCACCTAACGGCTCGGATCTCAATGGCGCCTCAGCGGTAATCACCAACATTACACACTTGTACCGTAATGTACTATTAATCAACTCGTTTCTTATATCATATCTATCTTAAAATTGATTATATCTCATGTGGTGCCTAAACACAATCGGCTGAGTGGTCCATGGTAAGTCTCACTCTGGAAGTCTGAGGTTAGATTATCTTCCACCAACTATGTTTCTAACACAAATGTATTTTTTTTTTTTTTTTTTTTTTTCGTCGGAGGGGGAAATCCTCATTGGATGCCGTTGAGCACAGACTCTTCGGTTATGTCAGACTCCTACTGACTAAAACCCCCTCCCTTATGTCATCCTGAGAGTCCAAGGCAGGATTATCTCTCGCCGCATGCGATGTATAAACACAATCGGCTGAGTGAGCAATATAAGTATAAACTGAGAGTCCAAGGCGGGATTATCTCTCGCTGTATATGATTAACTCACTCTGGAAGCCTGAGGTAAGATTATCTACCACCAACTGTGTTCATAAAACATACGGTTGGATGAATTGTGTAAGTGTCATTCTGAGAGCCCATGGTAAGATTATCTCTCGATGCTCAAACACATACGGTTGGATGAACCATGGTAAGTATCATCCTGAGAGTCCGAGGTAGGATTATCTCTCGTCGTATGTGATGAACTCACTCTAGGAGCCTGAGGTAAGATTATCTCCCGCCAACTGTGTTCATAACACACAGGGTTTGATGAATTGTGGCAAGTGTGATTCTGAGAGTCCAAGGTAGGATTATCTCTCATTGCCTAAACACATACGGTTGGATGAACCATGGTAAGTTCATTCTGAGAGTCCAAGGTAGGATTACCTCTCGCCGAATGTGACGGTTAACCAATTGTTCCACGGTTTTATAGCACATATTTTTATGTGTCAGCAAATAATATTCCAATCTAAAAGGTATTAAGTACTGATATTTTAACAAAACAAACGAAGTCTCGAGTTACGGCTTCATCGACATTAAAAGCTAAGGGTTTGTACATACGTTTTAACTCTACGATTAAAGTTTTCAATATATACATGAACTATCGAATGCTATTTTAATTAAAAACATTTAGTTAAAACGTGCAGCTAAAACTTTAGGTGAATATATAGATAGTTGAAAATGAATAGGCTGTAACGACATGATTTATGGGTACAGGAACGTTAAATCTTTGATCTAGCCGCTCCCAGAAGATGGTCTACTCATTAGTAAAATAAGTACTTACAAATCCAAAAAATACAACGCGAAAAAAAGCCTATACATTCACATTCAATATGAATAAACGAAAACTTTCAAACTAAAATTAAATTGTAGAGTTAAAACGTATGTACAACACCCTTAGCCTTCAATGTTGTCGAAGCTGTAACTCAAAACCTTTTATCAACCGTGTGAAGAAATAAACTGGCCAAGTGCAAGTTGGACTAACACTTTACCATGGTTCCGTACCATCGAGCAAAAATACTGAATGAAAAATCGAGTTTTTTGTATACGCTCCCTAACTTAAACTTACTAGTTACTTAACTGAAAATATGATCAGTGATTCTGAATTAGTGATCAGCATTTTTAATTAAACAAGTAAGTAGTAACACACTTAATTTGTTTATATTGTTTTTGTGAAATAAGTCTAAATTATAGTAAGTAATTTGTATTAAACATGAAAATATAGTACAGACCTATTGTTTTATTTATTATAGTTACATAAGCAAATAAACACTTTTTTCCTACAAAACATTCTATAACTTTTAATGTTTTAAAAATTTGGCAGACCTACATTTTAACACTTGAGCTATTAAATCTTTACCATAGACTAGATATATACTTCAAGTACTGGACAATCAAAGGTATTTTTGTACCAAAACCACAGAATAAGTAAAAAAGGTGATTTTTGTCTGTGTCGCGGACTGGTTGTATTCGACAGTGGTGCTTCAAGACGTTTTTTCCTACAAACCATTGTATATTATAATAACTAAAACAAAATCACAATAAAATATATAATACTAAAAATATATTATTATAACTTTTAATGTTTAAAAAATGTAAAAGTATGTTTATATGTTATTTATCCTTTCACGTCAAAATAGCTCAACAGATTTATGTGAATTTTGTATAAAGTTGGTCAGAGGACTTCGAGAGTGACATAGGCTGCAGTTTATCCCAATAGCATGTTACAATAATATTTTCTTAAAATGTTATTTGTACTTTAATTTTTATTTATCGATATTTTATTGATAAATGTCATGGAACGCACAAGGTAACCGAACTATAAACCGGTTACATGAAGATTTGTACGCCAAGTCGATTGCAGTGTCTTGTCTTTTTCTATTGAACTAATAAGTAATATTTGATGAAAGAGTGCGTACTACATACAAAACGATCAATGTAATGGTCGTCCCCCAGGCTTGCTACTAGCTCCGAAGATTGCGTTGACTCAAATGACATGAGAGAACCCTATTATTTTATCCGTCTCAGTAGAATACTTATTTGTCAGCAAATAATATTCCAATCTAATAGGTATTAAGTACTGATATTTTAACAAAACAAACGAAGTCTCGAGTTACGGCTTCATCGAAATTAAAAGCTAAGGGTTTGTACATACGTTTTAAATTTATGATTAAACTGTCATGTAGAGATAAATCATGTTCTTATAGTTTATACATTTTCAAATATCTATAAACTCAAGTTTTCAATATAAACATGAACTATCGAATGCTATTTTAATTAAAAACATTTAGTTAAAACGCGCAGCTAAAACTCTAGGTGAATATACAGATAGTTGAAAATGAATAGGCTGTAAGGACATGATTTATGGGTACAGGAACGTTAAATCTTTGATCTAGCTACTCCCAGAAGATGGTCTACTCATTCGTAAAATAAGTACTTACAAATCCAAAAAATACAACGCAAAAAAAGCCTACATGTTCACATTCAATATGAATATATGAAAACTTTCAAACTAAAATTAAATCATAGAGTTAAAACGTATGTACAACACCCTTAGCCTTTAATGTTGTCGAAGCTGTAATTCAAAAGCTTTTATCAACCGTGTGAAGAAATAAACTGGTCAAATGCAAGTTGGACTAACACTTTACCATGGTTCCGTACCATCGAGCAAAAAAATACTGAAAAATCGAGTTTTTTGTATACGCTCCCTAACTTAAACTTACTAGTTACTTAACTGAAAATATGATCAGTGATTCTGAATTAGTGATTAGCATTTTTAATTAATCAAGTAAGTAGTAGCACACTTAATTTGTTTACATTGTTTATGTGAAATACGTATAAATTATAGTAAGTAATTTGTATTAAACATGAAAATGTAGTACCTACTGTTTTATTTATTAAAGTTACATAAGCAAATAAACACTTTTTTCCTACAAAACATTGTATAACTTTTAGACATTTACCAGACCTAAATTTTAACACTTGAGCTATTGAATCTTAACCATGGAGATAGTACACTTTAACTTCAATTCAATTTTTATTTATCGATATTTTATTGATAAATGTCATGGAACGCACAAGGTAACCGAACTATAAACCGGTTATATGAAGATTTGTACGCCAAGTCGATCGCAGTGTCTTGCCTTTTTCTATTGAACTAATAAGTAATATTTGATGAAAGAGTGCGTACTACATAAAAAACGATCAATTTAACGCTCGTCCCCCTGGCTTGCTACTAGCTCCGTGGATTGCGTTGATTCAAATGACATGAGAGAACCCTATTTTTATCAGTCTCAGTAGAATACCTATTTGTCAGCAAATAATATTCCAATCTAAAAGGTAGTAAGTACTCGTATTTTAACAGAATATTTCACCTTTGCAATAGGCTTGGGTATCTGACAGAGGAGTGGAACTATCGTATATCCTTCCATATAATAATAAATTTTGCTCATAAAAGGATATTGATCCGCTTGGTATAACTGCTTCTGATATATCTGAAACTCACTCAAAAAGACACATTATATCCGTTAGTATATTCCATATCCAAAATTAAGCATAGTCGAGATTTTAAACCTATATTATTTAACATTATTATGTCGTATCTGTTGTGTTTTGAACTTGCATTTTTTTTTTCTTACCTGTTGTTAGTGATGATGAGATCCAAATAATTGTATATCACGGTTGAAATTGAATTATAAAAAAATCTTCATTAAGATATACCGGATATATAAAGGTTTTGGTAAGAGGAAGGAAAGATCTAAATCTATATATCCGCTTAGGGATACATATTATCTGAAGATATAGGTCAGTTTATTTCCCTACACTGTTGATAAAAGGTGACTGGGTATCGACTTACGACTACGTCGACATTCTATAATTAAGGCTTGATTTATGCTGTAGAGACAAATATTACATTTTAACCGACTTCGATATATGGAGATACGTACTCGATTTGATTTTATGATTTTTTGTTTGTTACATCATAACTCCAGGTATGTAGAGACAAAGATTACTTTTTAACCAACTTCAATAAACGGAGATACGTACTCGATATGTATGTACGATTAACTCATATCTAACTGTTGTTTATGAACCAAATACTTCCTGTGTGGATTATTAGGCCTGCTAACATCATTACCTAACCACATATAAGTGTTTGCAATTAACAAACGCTGTTTCATAAAATCTTCGACCACGATCGTAAACTCGAAATCGTTCGAAACATCAGGTGAGATAGTGAATAATGAAGACTATTTTCAAATATTTGATGATTATTTAACTTTTTTACTTGTTGTATATTTGGTTTAATAGTGTGTGTAATATTTTACACATTCACTTTTAATTCTATCGTAGTCGGGTAACAGAATAGGTTTTTCTCATGTTAGTTGAGTGCGACCAGTAGGTACATTTATTAGCTTTATGTAATAGATTAAGTTCAAATTTGTTTATTTTGATAAAATACGAGTACTTATTACAATTAAAACTCCGTGTGTAGAGGCCTTCGGCAAAGATTACTATTTAACCGACTTCAATAAACAAGATACGTCGTACTCGATTTTTATGTATGATGTTTTTGATTGTTAACTCATATCTAACTGCTGTTTATGAACCGATTAGGTTTTTTTTTTTGGTTTACGAGTACTTATTCCAATTAAAACTCCGTGTGTTTTTGTTCTTTAGAGGAGACTTTCGTTGTTTAGAGGCCTTCGGCAAAAATTACTATTTAACCTACTTCAATAAACGAGATACGTACTAGATTAAAATATGTTATGTTACTTAACAAAGTGTTGTATATAAAGTACAAAATATATGCACGCAGGGAACCAACTTATTGCTTTGAATTAAAAAATAATCAGCCTTTCAGCATTCAACTTACCACCTGTCAACTTTATCAACAATGCGGAGTACTTACTGTACGACAACTATTTATTAGAGCTGTAATTATCAAACAATATTCTCTTGTAAATAGGTGTCATATTGAAGGAAACGTACTACAGCGAAGAAAAGATAAGATCTTTAATATGAAAGTCGCGAGAAAATAATTTGGCTGGAACAGTCTAAACTCGCTAGGACCACTATTTGAAAATCGTGTAAGTAAACACGTTAATATACTGCGTACATCAAGGTATAATTGCAATAAAGTTATTTCCTATTTCCTTTATACACTTGATTATAATAATAATATGGTCACAGAGAATTTCATAGTATCATTAAAGTAGGTAACATCACATTTAAACACACTACACACGCTCACACACAATCAAAAAACACATTTTTGATAGGCATCTGTATGAATCCATTCTTTAATTCATTCCATCCAATCATTCCAATTAGGTTAAGTATCTATTGAGTTAAAAAATTAAATATTGTTTAGTAAAAGGCACAACAAATTTATGCACTAAGAGAATAACAAAATATATGTAAATTATCTATAATCTGATTTTGTCACTTATTCTATTCATTAAATTAAACAGTAAATAAGAATTACATAAGATTGCAAAGTTGCTTACTATATACATTATTATAGCATACATTTGTCAAATGCTTAAGGATCAGAGAAGGTTCATGTAACTAGCAATACAGGCTCCTAGTAGACACAGTGCTGGGTACAGAGGTCAGCTAGGTACTACCCATATTGCAATGAAATTATAATTTGTACTGTAACTATTGCTATATACCAACACCAGTTGTAGACATAAATAAAGAATTTATTTATTTTATTCAGCCTTCATCCAAGCGTCGAATGTTGCATTAAAAATAATAATAATAATTCCTCTGATGATTGTACGGTTACGTGCACCCCCATTGCATGTGTTAGTAATTAAGACAATTTTTATCCAAAAAATGTGAAATAATAAAACTCAATAAATAAATAAAACGCAAACTAATCACATTACAAATCTTACTCTAATGGGGCTGATTGTCCGTCTATCGACTGCATAATACTGTCGTAATAGACAACATCTGCAAACAAAAGAGAAGAAAAAAAAAAAACAACATAATATCGTTTAAAAACTAAAAAAGAACCGACTTCAATGTTCATTTTCAGTACCAATTTTGAGATGTTTATCTCAATATCTCTGGAGATACTTATCAGACCTCGATAAAATTACCATGGTACCACACTTGGGATATCTCCTTTCGAACAAAAAAAAGAATAATCAGAATCGGTGCATAAATGACGAAGTTATCCCCGAACAAACATTAAAAAAAAAAAAATATATACGGTCTAATTGAGAAACCTCCTCCTTTTTTTGAAGTCGGTTAAAAAAAAGAAACTCTATGACGCTTGTCGCTTGTTTAAAAATCTTGTTTATTAAGATATTATTTAAATTTACAACAAATAATTATATTAACACACAATTTATATTATATTTTGGAGCTTGGGGTATTCAGACCATGCATTTTTGCCATTCATATAGTCATTTAATGTATAGTATGACTTTTTCATGTAACTGGGATTTGCAAAGGTTTTAAATCTGCACATAGACAGTTAATCATGAATATATTTAGGAAATTTATTATAAAATCGTATACACGTTCCATTAAGTGCTCGATTGTGATATAATAAAAGTCGAAGTATAAAATATGATACTTACTAGGTACGATACCATCATCATCATCATCATCATCATCACCATTCATTTATTTATGATTTCATCGGTCCATCATCTCTCTCAAATAAAAGTAATAAAAAATAAAAAGAATATTCCTAGTCGGTTTTGTTTGGTGACATGACAGTTTTTACTTTCTTGAACTTTACAACACTATTACAGATGTATTATTTTCTATAGAATTTAATAGAAAATTTCATACAATCTTATAGAATTAAAAAATCACCAACACTGTGAGACTGTTACGGAGGCTTATCTTCATATCTCGATAAATTTTCAATCAGACCACACCGAAAGCATACCTTCTCAAACAAAAAAAAATAATTATCAAGTCGGTTAATGTGCTGTCTTTCGTCTCCACGTCCACCATACTTACGATCGTTTATTTCTGCTTGTTCGTAGACACGAGTTATGTAGTAATCTCTGCGTTCGTTACCCCACTAGGATTCCATTAGAATAAAACATTGAGCAGCTTTACATGCAAAGTTCTAGACGTTGAATAAAGTAATTTATCATGGCGGAAGTAAAAGTGCTTTTGAACCAATTATTTATTAAAATGATTGAGAAATTTGTAATCCGACACAATATGGTTTGTGATGAATATGTGCTTAGTGACAATGTAATAAATTCGTTTATTAAAGTAGGAATCATCTCAGCTGATGTGATGGAAAAACGCACTATAGCAGCAATAATTATTGTTATGGAAGAGATTAATAACATCACATCCCGGATACTAGATCTGGCCGGAGATGTGACTATTATGAATAATTGGTTAGAAGAAAAAATAAATACCACGATGGAAGAACAACTTTGTTTAGAGGTACCTATATGGTACATAAACAAACAAGCAGAGAGACGTAAGTGGATGTGTGTGGAATTAAAATTATCTTCCAAAATCGACGAAACGGTTCCGTCATTGTGGTTAATGACATTAAATAGTGTGATCCATAAATATTTATATTGGTGTGAGAAATATCTGTCACACAAAAACTCTGCAGTGCTTGCTAATATTAAAAAAGAATATCTATCTCGGGCCCATATGTTGGTGTGGAAGTGGCGACTAAAAACGTATCGTCCCGATAGCAAAATATTTCATGTTTGTGGTGAACGTTTCGCAAAATTATGTTTAGATAAGTAAAAGTTAAGAAGCGGTGAACAGTGACTTGGGAAAGGTCTATATCCAGCAGTGGACTGATAGCGGCTGATTATGATGATGATGTTGTACATTTTTGTAGCAATAAATGATTTGTGTGATAGAATGTTTAAATAATATTATAATATTACCTACTTAAATTGTAGAGCAGGAAAATTAAATAATAAGAATATTTTATTATTCATTTTTATTTTCTTCTGAAATTTTTGTGCAAGTATATTAATCAAAACTTGCTGCTTCTCTGTACTAACTGTAATAATAATGTTTATTTAGTTTTGTAAATTTTTGGTGTACAACTTGAACATTTTAGTAGTAATAAATGATATTTATGGTAGAATGTTAAAATAATATATATATGATAATTATTTCATAATAAAATTGAATGATTATTTTTGTTTTCTAATAAAATTGTTTACAAGTATATTAATCAATAAATAATATAGGTACATAGATACATTTTTTCAGAAACTGCTGCTTCTCTGTACTAACTGTAATGCTTTAAAATCGAAGCTAAAACTAATTTTAGTTAACAAATCCTACTATAGTGTGCAAGAATATTAATTGACAAAAAATTAACTGCCATTAACTATATTACCTATCAAATAATTTAATTTTATAATTAATTTTAAGTTGTATATGGCTGAGTACAGAGGGCTTTATTAATCATTATGGTATACCTGTATTCTTAATAAATAAATTGATTGATTTATTGTTTTTTATTATAAAACCCCACAACAGGCACTCACATTATTAAAGTTTATTTTGAGATACTCTTTGGTTATTATTCATCTGTCAAAATTAGGTTGGTTTAAAAAGTAGGTTGGTCAAAATTAATAATATAATTAGGTAGGGTAATCCTACATTTATGAACCAATAAACTACATCAACGTTCAAGACGCCTTAGAAATAAAATATAAACGTTAAATATTATTTCAAATTTCATTACACAAATTAAAATTGAAACCTATAGTTTGGTTCGTTAACTTCATAGCAGCGAAGTATCATATCCTTAGGTGTATGTTTGTATACTGGAAAGGACCATTCAATTAATTCGAAAGTAATACTGAACTTTGATGCAGTTCCTTAGTTCGCGAGTGTATATTCTGTCAGAGAAATTAATTTTGATTTTATCAAACGAACATTCTGATCAGCTACATTTCATTATTTAGCATTACAATACATCCTGTATACTACATTTAAAGCACCTAATCATGCAACAGCGTGATTATTTGAAAAAAATTAAGATCACCGGTTCTGGCAACGGATTTGGTACATAGGTAGTGGACCCGGTTGTCCGGATTGCAATCCCTTTTCATGTTTTACGTTATTATTTTCCCACGCTCCGATAGGTATCGTTATAGCTCGACTATGATTTATTCTGTAGTCAATTCCAAGAACTTTGTTAGCATTTCTATAAAATAAGGCCAAAACACCCTCTTTGAGTTTTAACTGCTCGTTTTCACTAAATAGTTTGACTATACATATAAATGATAGTTTAACTGAATAAGTACTCGTACTTTAACAAAACAAGCAAATTTTAACCTAATGGTCGCACCACCTTTGAAATCGGATCAAACCTTTGAAATGCGCCAACTCGAATGACAATATAAAAAATCACCCCATTACCCGACTACGATAGATTAAAAGATAGAAAAATTAAAAGTCAGTGCATAAAATATTAAAATCATATTTTATGTGTTTAGATAATAAGACGGTATCTAATTATTTGAACTGTACAATACACCATACGGAAAGTATTACTATTTACATTTTTACATAATTTAAGATCGTTCACAAAACAAAAAACCGACTTCACATGCTGCGCAAGTCATTTTCAGTACTAAGTTTGAGGTCTTTATCTCGATATCTCTGGAGATACTTATCAGATCTTGATAAAATTAAAATGGCACTACACTGTAAACATATTCTATTTATAAAAAATAAAAACATTTTCCAAATCCACACACAGTTAATTAATGATGAAGTTCTGAGGTAACAAAAAATACAATTCTACAGACGAATTGAGAACATCCTCCTTTATGTGAAGTCGGTAAAAAGAAAAAAACAAATCAGTTCATAAATGATTTTTATAACAAACAAAAAAGTAATTCGTACAAACGCTATCTGTTAAGTCTGTTAAAAAATAATTTGTCGTAAGGCCGCTACACACCTTGAGTTTTAACTGCTCGTTTTCACTAAATAGTTTGACTATACATATGAATGATAGTTTAACTGAATGGTTATAATTATAATTTAAAATCGTTAATAAACTAAAAGAACCAACTTCAAATGCCGCGCTAGTCATGTACCAAAATTTGATGTGTTTATCTCCATATCTCTTGAGATAGTCATCAGATCTCGATTAAATTTAAATGAAATTACTTGGAAAGTGTGTCCTTTTAAACAATATGAAAATATTTTAAATCGGTACGCCCATCTTTGAGTAATCGAGAAGCATACATAAAAAAGATTCCGACGAATTCCGAACCTACTCCTTGGTTAGGTGTTGGTTAAAATAGCATTCAATTAACTGTACAGTGCAAACTGAATGGTATAAAAATTTACAGGTTATAGGGTCATGATTTATCTGTACCTACAGAACAGTTCAATCGCAGAGTTAAAGTAGAAAGTGTGTGCGAACCCTTAATTAAAAAAATGCTGACATGTGTAACTCAACCTATGTGCCTATTTACCTTCGTGCGTGTGAACAAAACCATTCTATAAGTAATCGGTGTAGTTATTGGTGAGTGTAGTTCTGTGACTATTTGGAAATAACAAGTAAGTACCTAGCTTTTATTGTATAATACTTTCAGATTCAGATTCAGATATTTTATTTGCATGCATGCTTTGCAACGTAAACTTTTTTAGTTGATTCGGAAATAAAAACCAAGTTTCTATAATAAAGATTTTCTCAATGACTAGAAATCAAAAAAATAAAAAAGGTCTTAATACGACAAAAAGTTCTATTAACCAACTTAAAAATAAGGTGGATGTTCTATGTTTCACTGTAAAAATATTTATTATTTTTTTCTGTCAATTGTGGTCCGATTTTTTAAATTATATTTTTATTTGAAAGATTATACTTGTGTAGTGGTCCCATTGTAAATTTATCAAGATCTAATGAGTATCTCCAGAGATATGGAGATAATAACCGCAAACTTGCCACTCAAATTGATTATAGTGGCATTTGAAGTCGGTTTTTTAAACGATCCTAATTATTTTGAACATGTTATTTAAATGTTAGGTAAAGAGAATTATATTAAAAAATTAAATCAAAATTGTTATTTTTCGATTGCTGTTTATATCGATATAACTACACGCTGATTTAATGTTTAGTTATTTCCAAGTTTCATTTGAGTTATTCTGAGTAAAGATTTTTTTAAATTAAATTGTGTATTCATAGTTTTGAACTAATGTGTACCAATCTCTATTTTACAGGAGCGACAAGCAGCATCTCATCAGCAGATCTTTGTGAATTTCATAAATTAAAATCCTTTAGATGAAAATGGTGAGTGACTACGCTTGAATTTTAATTTATGTATGTACACACATTTTTTTAAAGCACAGAAAATATAAAAGTTGATGCTTTAGGGGTAGCAGATTTTAATTTTGTAATATTTTTATATTGTTTCAGATTTCCAGTATGAACACCTACGCTCTGGAATTATACTCTGGACACTACCATGGATCATCCAACCGTATGTGTTACGGACACAGTTGATCAAAATTATTACTCCAGGGTCATTGAGAGTTCTAAAACACAAATGGCGAGAGATAATCAATTTGTGGTTATTGGGTGTTCTACTCCACCCACCACCCTGTGGGTGGAGTAGAACACCCAATAACCACCTACTGGTGGTACAGGAACTTGAGGGTGGTAGCTGGCCAGGCGGACACTAGATAGTGTCCTACCACCATGCGGGGGTTGTTGGTTTCTTAACGATGTTTTCCTTCACCGGAGGGCCACTGTGAGAAGCGCACATATTTTTTTCGATAGAAAAATCCATTGGTGCACGGCGGGGTATGAACTCGGTACCACGGCATCAAAGCCGTTCTCCCGATTACGCCACCGGGCCCTCATCTCTTGAGATACTTATCAGATCTCGATGAAATTACAAAGGGACCACTTCGGAAATATACCCTACCGATTAAAAAAAGAATCATTTGAATCGGTTCACAATTGACGGAGTAATCGCGTAACATACATACAAAAAAAAAACATACAGACGAATTGAGAAAATCCTTCTTTGAAGTCGGTTGATAAAAAGAGGGCTGGCGGCACTCCCTAAAGCCCCTAAACTGAACAAAAATATTTTCTATGAAGTTGATTACCCGTAACCATTTTGTACTAGAGAAAGCTTTCAGAAAAGACTCATCGATTTCGTCGCAGTAAAAATTGAGTACAAATACTTCAATGTAGCACATTTATACAGGTTCCGTTGGTCGACAATTTTTAATTTTTTATTTTATGGATTTTTGTCAACGTAGGGGTGAATTTCTATGGTCTCCTACGTCCTACTAATGTTATAAAGGCGACAGTTTGTGTGTTTATTTGTTAATTCTTCACGCTAAAAACTACTGAACCGATTGAGCTAAAATTCAGTATGTAGATAGCCTTGGCCCTGTTATAACACGTAGGGTACTTTTTAACCCGATATTCGATGTCTAAGCGGGTAAAACCGCGGGCATAGCTAGTTAAACCATAAAAATTAGATCATCAAGTGAAACATGCACTAAAGTGTATGTGTATAAGTGATTACTTTTTTCTTACTTTATTATTCTATTTTTCAACCAATATCCAAAAAGAAGGTGGTTCTCAATTTCTCAATTCGTCTGTATGTTTTTTTTTCTTTTTCTTTTTGTGTGTATGTCACGCGATTACTCCGGCAATTGTGAACCGATTCGAATGATTATTTTTGTAATCGGTAGGGTACGTTTCCGAGGTAGTCATCGAGATCTGAAAAGTATCTCCAGCGATATGATGATAAGCATCTCAAACTTGCTACTGAAATTGACTCGCGGGGCATTAAATTTGGTTGTTTTAGTTTTTAACCGACTTCATTAAACTCTCATCTCATTTTTACTGTATTATGCTCTAAGTATGTAACAAAAAAAACTTTTTCACTTTCACTATTACTTTTGTGCGTTGTCGTCTGTGTGTACCTACGGATTAAAAATGTAATAAATTTTAATTCAGCGTTTAACATTCATAGAATAACATTAACGACACAAATATGTAATTCGGGGTCGTAAATGTAGTAATGCCCTACATCACAAATGGAAGGTTACATACAAAAGAAATATATCGTTGTTTAGATTACAATCAAAACTATTTTCGCAGAAATTGGCCTCGAATTCAGTTGAGTTGGATTTAATCACTGTTCAAACGAAATAAGTGAGTAATAGCTCAGAACCAAAGAGAATATAACCACTACGTATATGACGACATCTCATTCTAATATAACCACTACGTATATGACGACATCTCATTCGAATATAACCACTGCGTATATGACGACATCTCATTCTAATATAACCACTACGTATATGACGACATCTCATTCTAATATAACCACTACGTATATGACGACATCTCATTCTAATATAACCACTACGTATATGACGACATCTCATTCGAATATAACCACTACGTATATGACGACATCTCATTCGAATATAACCACTGCGTATATGACGACATCTCATTCTAATATAACCACTACGTATATGACGACATCTCATTCTAATATAACCACTACGTATATGACGACATCTCATTCGAATATAACCACTGCGTATATGACGACATCTCATTCTAATATAACCACTACGTATATGACGACATCTCATTCGAATATAACCACTACGTATATGACGACATCTCATTCTAATATAACCACTACGTATATGACGACATCTCATTCGAATATAACCACTGCGTATATGACGACATCTCATTCTAATATAACCACTACGTATATGACGACATCTCATTCTAATATAACCACTACGTATATGACGACATCTCATTCGAATATAACCACTGCGTATATGACGACATCTCATTCTAATATAACCACTACGTATATGACGACATCTCATTCGAATATAACCACTACGTATATGACGACATCTCATTCTAATATAACCACTACGTATATGACGACATCTCATTCGAATATAACCACTACGTATATGACGACATCTCATTCGAATATAACCACTGCGTATATGACGACATCTCATTCTAATATAACCACTACGTATATGACGACATCTCATTCTAATATAACCACTACGTATATGACGACATCTCATTCGAATATAACCACTGCGTATATGACGACATCTCATTCTAATATAACCACTACGTATATGACGACATCTCATTCGAATATAACCACTACGTATATGACGACATCTCATTCTAATATAACCACTACGTATATGACGACATCTCATTCTAATATAACCACTACGTATATGACGACATCTCATTCGAATATAACCACTACGTATATGACGACATCTCATTCTAATATAACCACTACGTATATGACGACATCTCATTCTAATATAACCACTACGTATATGACGACATCTCATTCGAATATAACCACTACGTATATGACGACATCTCATTCGAATATAACCACTGCGTATATGACGACATCTCATTCTAATATAACCACTACGTATATGACGACATCTCATTCTAATATAACCACTACGTATATGACGACATCTCATTCTAATATAACCACTACGTATATGACGACATCTCATTCGAATATAACCACTGCGTATATGACGACATCTCATTCTAATATAACCACTACGTATATGACGACATCTCATTCTAATATAACCACTACGTATATGACGACATCTCATTCGAATATAACCACTACGTATATGACGACATCTCATTCTAATATAACCACTACGTATATGACGACATCTCATTCTAATATAACCACTACGTATATGACGACATCTCATTCGAATATAACCACTACGTATATGACGACATCTCATTCGAATATAACCACTGCGTATATGACGACATCTCATTCTAATATAACCACTACGTATATGACGACATCTCATTCTAATATAACCACTACGTATATGACGACATCTCATTCTAATATAACCACTACGTATATGACGACATCTCATTCGAATATAACCACTGCGTATATGACGACATCTCATTCTAATATAACCACTACGTATATGACGACATCTCATTCTAATATAACCACTACGTATATGACGACATCTCATTCTAATATAACCACTACGTATATGACGACATCTCATTCTAATATAACCACTACGTATATGACGACATCTCATTCTAATATAACCACTACGTATATGACGACATCTCATTCGAATATAACCACTACGTATATGACGACATCTCATTCGGAATACTTGTTCGACGAAACGAATTATGTTTTGTTTTTACTATCCGACTGTTCCAGAGTAGTGATAGATAGTAGATGAAAGTAACGTTTTAAAATTACATGCATCATGAGGACTTTTTTGTGATCAAATGTTGCCATAATATGCCAATGCCAATGTGGCTTGATGTGTGTTAAAGCAATGTTTATTTTATGTTACTGATAAAATTTTAATTTTTCAAGATCTAATAAGTGGACTTCCGAAACAACTAGAACTAGAAAAAACTGGCCAAGTGCGAGTCCGCATCGCGTCTCTTATCGCACACTTAGGGAGGGTTCCGTACAATACGAAACATAACAGAGTTTCAACCTCATATATTTGATTAATTGATATTACCAAGAATATTTACTAGCGCCATCTATGTCATTTTGCCGAAACTAATTAGATAGATGGCGTTTAAAACATGTTTTTTGTATGGGGACCCCCTTTAATTTTAATTTTATTTTATTTTTAGTATTTGTTGTTCTAGCGGCAACAGAAATACACCATCTGTGAAAATTTCAACTGTCTAACTATCACGGTTAATGAGCTATAGCCTGGTGACAGACGGACAGACAGACAGACAGACAGACAGCGGAGTCTTAGTAATAAGGTCCCGTTTTACCCTTTGGGTACGGAACCCTAAAAACATCCCACCAAAAATATGTTCATGTAAAATGTTGGCAAGACGAGAGCATGCGGCTCGCTAAAAAGTTATCAAATCTCATTTAGAGCCAAGCTTCTAACTGTACACGCCCAATTTGTACAAGCTCTAACTTCACAAGCTTAACACCTTAGTGAAAATAAGTGGCTTAGTCATTTCGTTACTACAATAATTATTTGTATAACAGAAAAGTAATGAACATTGAATAAATTTTTCACCCTACGTGAATGTAGCGAAATGGCCTAGCCACATATTTTCTCTCAGGTGTAGAGCTTGTGAAGTTAGAGCTTCTACAATAAGGGCGTGTAGAGTTAGAAGCTTGGCTCTAAAAGAGATCTGATTACTTTTAGACAGTGCGAGCCACATGGTCTCGTCTTGGCAACATTTTACAATAAAATGTTTTTGGTGGGATTTCACTTCTTATTGTAAGTTGCTCATGACTAGAAAAGCCCTACTGCTTCACCGGCGTTAATAACTTATTTCATTAACTTAAAACTTTGCTTTCGTTAACATCTTTCTATCATTAAAACACATCGAAAAATAATTACTAAATCGGTCCACGCGTTTTCAAGTTATCGCGTGACTAAGGGAAATAGGGATTCATTTTTATAAAACCCGAAAAACCATATTGATTTTCAGACTTAGTTACCCCACTTTACCCTTTAGGGGTGACATTTCGAAAAAGCCTGAAACACACGTACCTACTTATTTATTTACAGAAGTACTTGTGTGAAGTTTCAAATAAAAAAGACTATCTAATCTTGTTTCTCCATACAATCTTTGAACCCCCGTTTCATCCCCTTAAGGGGTAAA
The DNA here is from genome assembly GCA_954871355.1 of Cabera pusaria. Taxonomy (NCBI): domain Eukaryota; kingdom Metazoa; phylum Arthropoda; class Insecta; order Lepidoptera; family Geometridae; genus Cabera; species Cabera pusaria. The sequence goes on along the minus strand of OX940901.1, from coordinate 24,518,506 downwards.
AGTTATTTTTTTGTTGTTTGTGTACTAATACAAGCTTGCATACAAAATTTCTGCTTTCTAGGAGTTCAGGAATTACCCTAAGAATTTTGATGATCATCAGTGAGTGAGTGACGAAATCGGGGTTTTTTTAGATATCAATAAAATCTAAAGTATTAGAGCTATGCAATTGAAACTTTATATGTTTAATAAATCTACTATTGACATCATATCTCGCGAATTTTGTTTATCTGGCAGGTATAATCCAAACCCAAGTTATGAGGATTCGAAAATACGACGAAGCACTTCTAGAAAAGGTAGGTAGTGCCCTTGCGCTTCGCTTAGCTCCGGTAGCTTAGCTTAATGGTAGTGCCCCCGCCTAGATAGGCGGGGGCACTACCGTGGCCCCAGATAAGACGAATTTACAACCTCCTCCTTTTTGGAAATCGGTTGAGAATAACCGTATATACTCATCTACATTGTATGGTAACGGCATCGATTCCTGGCTAGACATCAGTAGTTCATATCAATGGTCGTTTCCTTCAGAAACTTCAAACATTTCGTAAATACGAGTAGATACCGTTTTACGATATTTTAATACTTACTATAACTAAAGATACGAAGCCGAACTTGAGAGCTCTGTCACGATGTTTAGTAGATATTTTATACGCAAACTAAGGAAAGTTTAAAAATATTGCTATTGGATAATATGGTTTTGGTTTTAAGATTATTTGTGTAGACTGTAGAGTTAATAATTATTGAGGAGTTACTGAGTTTATGTAAATTTGGTTGTGGTCTACCTACATCATTATTTCAAGTTTTTATTATACTTAGTTTAAACTTAAAACAAAAGGGAAGCGTGAAAATACCCTAACAGCGCTGATATATCAAAAACTAGTAATTAGTGAAGAAAACAGTAAATATTCCGTTCAATTATCTACTTATGGAATTGTTTCTCATAAAATGTATATAAAAAGACATTTACTCTACACCTCTGAGTCAACTTTCTGGAAAGAATAGGTTCATAGAATAGTCGCATATTAATGTGAGTATGTGTCAGCAGTAATTGGAAATGCTCAATGGCCACCAATGACTGATCCGATCATACTTACAATCATTCTAAAACAAAAAACTGGCTCTTCTTCGTGTCAGATCTTAGCAATTTACGATGCTACGATCGGGAAGTTACGAAATTTTAATAAGACAATATCAGTGATTTAGCCATGTGCAAACCATATCCTTAAAGAGACAAGATAGATACGTATAATTTTGAACAAAAGATATATATAACTCTTTTATATCTCTATATCCCTAATAACTCTGTGACGCTACGCTCCCTTTCTATCACATAGATTGTTAAATGTTAACATCTTTCATCCCTTATTTTAACTCCTTTACGCTCTCTTTTTAACGCATGGTATGTTATATGGTTACATCCCGCTTACTCTAACTCCGCGAAATGAGTCGTTGCGTTGAAGATACAAAATAGTTAAAGAGATGGTTGAGAAATGTAAGATATACTGAATTAGTCTTTGGTTTATGGAGATATAACTCTTTTTAGTTAATCACTCCTGAGTTACACACGTCTACAGTGATTCTAATCGGAAAGGTGTAGCGTTTGACCACTATTTCACCTGTTGATAAGTGATGATACGGAAGAAAGAAAAAAAAATAGCTTACGAATTAATCAAATCATCAGCCAATTTCCATCCACTGCTGGATTTAGGCCAATTAATTAATTAATTGATTAATGATTTACCTGTGCTCACGACTCATGCCGGCTAATATATGTTACTTAAATTGGAAACGAAATAAATACATGAGTAATTTAACATGAGTAGTTTAAAGCTTACTAGCAATGTGGGTTGCACATTACTAGTATTCTTGTTATCAACGGACTTCCCAAAAAGAAGGTTTTTCTCAATTCGTCTGTATGTTTTTTTTTTGTGTATGTTACGCGATTACTCCGTCAATTGTGAACCGCTTCGAATGTTTCTTTTTGGAATTGGAAAGGTACGTTTCCGAGGTGATCCCATTGTAATTTCATCGAGTTCTGATAAGTATCTCCAGAGATATGACGATAAACGTCTCAAACTTGACTAAACTCATACTTGGCTACTGAAATTGACGTGCGGGCATTGAAGTCGGTTGTTTTTGATCTTAATTATTTAACAAGCAACAGCGATACGCATCGCACATGACTACCGCATGCATGTAATTATAGTTCCTAGCTAGAACAAGTTCCTACATATTATACAGTTAACCCTAGTGTCTCGCTACACTATCTCGCAAAACTTTCTACGCAACAACTCTAAATCAATACAGACATCTCTAAACATCTGCAAACACCAAATATTCGAATACGATTGAACAGAACAAATAACTGAAATAAATCGACGTTACCATTCCAGATTACCTACTCGGAGAAATCGACTGAAAATATGAAAGAAAAGCTATCGGATTTTTGCCAAAATGTATCCGAAATTCGTATTATAATCCCGCGTAGAAGGCTCAGCTATATTGCCTTCGTTTATTTGGGATTTTCTTATACGTCTTATTAATCCAAAACTCGTGTCTTTTTGATTTCTGCGACGCAATCTGATGTCTAAATTATTAGTTAGTTTTGGAAAGGTATAAGATATCTGTAAGTTTTATGGTAGCGTAATTGGCTCAGCTTATAGACAATTTAATTTGTTATCAGAAAGGTTTTAGATCTCAGTACTAAGCCGGATAGTTGATATGAAATGGTAAGAAGAGGATGCAGAATAAAAAAAAATGTTTACAACATAAAAAGTCATTATTGGTTACCTACTAAAAACAAAACGAATATACAGTACCTTAAACAAAACGAGATCATTAAAGCAATCACTTTTAGAAAACCCTTGCAAGGACTAGATAAACGTTTATTAACTCTTAGTAGTTTCTCCGATTGAGTCGAAATTGCATATAGGTCAATATTCAGTCAGTAATAGTCAATAGTAAAGGAATACGATATAATAATAGAAACGCCATGCGGGCACCCTATGATTACTAGATAAATCGCAAAAGCCCCCTACGTCGTACAATGTCCACTAATATATGTGACATCTGACTAACTATACACATCGATAGCTTCATAATAACCGGCCAAGTGCGTGTCGGGCCACGCGCAGTGTAGGGTTCCGTAGTAGCATGTTATTCAATGCAAGTCTTTACCCGTTATAAACAAGCAACTAGGTACTCCGTCTTTGTCACTTTAAAGGATTTATTCTAAGGATTTTGTATTCGGTACAAAATTATCCAACACCCAAGTTCAACGACTATTACTGCTAAACTAATAAAGTTATCTTAACCGCTATAATTTTCCTTTAAAGTTCATGAAATGCGCTATTATCACGAATTTATCCAGATTTTTCAAGCCCGCAGTTTAGCTTTTAGAGGGGGGGGGGGGACGCCCTATTGGAACAAAAATTTGCACTTTAAAGTTTAATATCTCGTAAATGGAGCATTCAATCGAAAAATGGTATTAGCAACCCTTTAGTAATTTTAAAAGACCTATTCAACGATACCCCACACGATGGGGTAGACGATGAAAAAAAAAACATCTCCACACACATCCACACATCATATAGGGGAGATACCCTAAAAAAAAAAATTTTTTCAAAATATTATTTCAGCCATTTGTCGGCGTCATTCATTTACATACCCCCACAAAATTATAGCTTTCTGGTATTAGCGGTCTCTTAGCAAAACCTCGGACAGACAGACAGACGGACACGACGAAACTATAAGGGTTCCTTGTCAGGACTACGGAACCCTAAAAAATGGGCGTACAAGCAAGAGCGTGTTTTGTACTATCTATAGCATTAGAAAATTTAAACGGCAATGCTTGCTTGTACGCCCCTTTGTTATGAAGCCCTCGATATATTGTAGAGAAATAATGTGTAAAAGACAATGGAGGAAAAAGTGCAGTCTGCGAGTCCCAGGTAACTCGGGTACTACAGTCAGCTACAACTACAACTGGGTAGCACGGGCATAGAATATTCTATAACTTTTACATCTACGGTCACACTTTATGTTTCTAATAAAGGAAACCAACTGTTTGAAATAGGTTTTTTTTAATATCTCATAGGCGTTTGACTACTATCTCACCTATTGGTAAGGTTTGATGCGGTCGAAGATGGTAAGCACGCTAGGCCTCGAATGGGAACTGGCTCTCAAGGATAGCTGCCGGAACATATTAGATGTTTTGGCGACAGATTTTCTAACTTGAGGGTGGTAGCTGGCCAGTCGGACACTAGATAGTGTCCTACCATCATTATCCGTTATCCTACCATCAGTAAATGGTTCCGTGGCTACACACTCTCATCCTGAAATGTAGATATGAGTCTAGGTTTATACTGGTTCAGAAGATTCTAATCATCATCACCATTATAATAATCAGCCGGTAATAGTCCACTGCTGGACATAGGTCTCTCCCAAGTCATGCCACTGAGCCCGATCTTCAGCTCTTTGTTTCCAGTTCAAGATTCTAATATAATAAGAGTTTCTTAGTATTTTATTTCCCATACTAGAAGACACATTAGATAAGATGTGATACGTTATTTAATCTATAAAATATCAACGCCATTTTCAGTAAAATATTCAAAATATAAATGTAATATCAAATATGTGTAAAACCACGAAATAAGCTCCTTCGGGTGCGACGCGTAAATCGAGTTTTCGCAATCGAATTTAAAAATCCATCGCAGGGTAAGCGAATAAGCGCTTCAGCGCTGTCAGCCAACGCTATTACCCATACAACTTCGGGAAAGCTTCGCTTCGTCACGTTTCGTGTCAAACAATGCGCTGCAGCGATGAATGGGGTAATTCAAATACGCAATGTAATTGTGTTAAAAAGTGAGCGGAGTAAGGGGATTATGTTCAGGCATTTTATCCAATAGATAATATTGTTGGTAGTAAAACAAAGAAAACCCGTACCGGGATTGCAGTTGGTATTTTAATTGTTTAAGGATTTTTTAACTCAAGACAAATTTAAGCTACTCAATAAACATATATTTCACAAAATTGGCTCAAAATTGCCTTATTACTTCGTAGATCTCATATCCTGCGGTGTAAAGAAATTTACTGGGGTATGAGATACGATTATTTATATTTAAACATAAAAAAGTTTTTAAAAGATGCGATTAGACCGCTTAAATATCAGAACATAATATACATACATAACAAAATCCAGCACAATTATAGCCAAAACCTATAATACTTTTAATCTGAACTATTAAGTATTCTGTGCCTGAAGAAATCTTGAACAGGAAAATTACAAAGCTTTCCATAATTTCGCGTATTTCCATGATTTCGCGTATAATGTTTACGGTGTTTCTTCAATTGAACATTTTAAAAGGTACATTTCTTATATTTAAGCCGTAAACATTGCAGTGGCTGTAGGCTAATCTGCAGCCAGCAGCCCTGTGCCAAACTACATAATAAACCGCGTTACTTGCTACCCCGCCGGCGGTTCGTGGGGTGGAAACGAATAAGATGGTTTGAGGACTACTTGTGATTATATTTGACTGAGCTATTTAAGCGAAAAATTAGGAAATACAACCTTTTATTTTAAAACTTAAGTGCTATTGGTCCATGAACCCTTAGTCAACATTAGGACTTTTTACCCACGAATGTTTCGCCAACACAGTGTTTTGAAAACAAAAAAAAAAAAAAACATTTTGGCACATGGACTGTTCCTCAACAGAACGGATCGCTTGACAATATCTTTCCCGCCTTTCCTTTTATGTAATTAACAGCAATAATATTGTAATTTTTACTGGTATCTATCTATTTGAACAACATGCAGAGTTAACAACTCCTAAAAAAATACACCTAAAATCAAAATGAAATAGCGCTAAATACAATATTCAAAAGCAAAAAAAACCCTGTTTTGTGTACTTATTTCAAGGGTATTATTTAAATGAGTTTCCTGTTTTATCAAGGTAAACAAAATATAACCTAGTTTTTTTTTTTTTTTAATTACTTGTTATTTGAATTTTGAAGATTTTTTAACTTTTTAACAGATGTTTTGATTTTTTTACAAATGTTAGTGTCAAACCAGTGATGCATGGACATATTATTTATGCCCCTAAAAATAGGTCATACCCAATATGCATATTTTCGCCCTAAAGGGGCTTAAAGCCCTAAACTGGAAACCCCGCCCATGCACCTTCATTGAGTTACTCTTTCAAGGGATGGTCAATGTTCATACATTCACCACGAAGAGACACCGGCGTGGTATAAAAATAACTGCTACTTTATATTATTGTATATTCTTCAATTTCTTGGAACGTTCAAACATGAAAAGTAAACCACTGGCTCTTAGCAAGACTACCTAGTAGTTAGTACCCTTAGCACGAGTTTTATCGTAAACGCTTTTGACAGATCTCTCAAAGTTTTTGATTTACTCTGGCTCTCTGATTGGTCTAAATTTAGTAAAGTAACCAGCGCTGTACTGTTTTTCATACTAAATACGAGTTTGGTATGAAAACTCGTACTAAGGATACAGTACCTGGACAATGTATATAAATATATAATACCCAGCACAGAGCAGGCTACACCACAGCTAGGGGCCCATCCCCGACCTGCCAAATACCAGGAAGTCCAATTAAGTGCGCGTTCACCGCTACCGTACATCATGTGTGGATGTTTTGCCAATATCGGTGTACACACGGGTCTTTGTTTTGCACAACGTTAACTTAACGTCTGTGACAATAGATACCATAAACATATGTGTTGCTGACATGGTAAAGCAAAAGTAATAATCAATCTTTACTTTATATTACATTAATAATTTTAGGATAACTTTAAATGTTTAGTATATTTGAATTATTGTCGAGTCAGTTAATGAGTAGCTATGAGCCCTGTAAGTCTTTGATCACTGCAAAAGTGTTAGCTGATGTATTTTATAATAGAATACTAGAATGCACTCCACTAAAAGGCTAAACTATGACTGCTTCAACGCCTTATTAAAAATTCGATTTGAATACCTATGCAATGGAAAAACTACTCAGTGAGTTCGAAGTTATCAGCTCCCCACAACAGCGCCCCGTATGTCTCCGCTCTGAAAACACATGGCTCACTACCCGGCGGACCGTGAAAACTCCAATTACAGTTTTGTTCTATTGTACAATCTTGCAAACGCATCTAATTCATTGAATCTTGAGCTTTATTTCTTTGGCTTTAGAGCGATTAAATGCGTCTGTGTAGTACAGATACCCGTAAGGATTATTTGAAAGCAAATGTTTATGATTATTACGGTTTACTGAGAGGCTACCGGGGTCAACGAACTTTTAGATAAGGGAGAGCAGTGTTGGTAGGATTTTATTTTTATTGTACTTGAAGTGAAAAGGAATTTCGTAATCTCGTTTGACGGCTTCTTGGCTAAATTGTTAATTACTATCCTGTTTCCTTATCTTGCATCGATAAATTACGGATTCTAATCGCATCCTTGGTGAACATTTTCTCAGCATTAAGAAGTGTACAATGTAGTAAGTTTTTATTGGTTATCTATGGAATAGGAATTCCAACTACTGTCAAAAATTGTGCCATTCTCTTGACCTTTATATTATTGTACGATATTATTATAAGAGAAATTGTTTATAAATATACCATGCTTCAGAAAACTTAAACAATAAATTAGGCCCTCAACATCAAAACAAATAGTCTAACTAAGCACACTTGATTTACTAAAACTGTTTTGTGAAGGCACAGTCATGGCTTTAGATACCGTAAACAACGTTGAAAGTCCTTTATTGTTATCCGAACTAAGTAGTTTTCGTAGTACACGTCACGTGAGCGTCCAATTTACGCACGTGCATAATTTAATTCCGTATTTTCCCACAACTGACGCCGGCGGGAGACCTGAAAGTCACTGGCTGTTTGTCAACCGTAAACAAGTTTAGAAAACTCTGCGGTCAACACCAAAGAGTATAAAAACACTGCGGGGGGTAACACAGATCAAGTTTTGCAGCAAGCTAGGGAGTAGGGATTGCATGTTGTTTGAAGATTTTTTTGACTGTAGACAGACCAGTCCTCTATAGAGCGTACCGTGCTCTAAAACATTAAGTTTTAATATAAAGCGTTTCTACCATTCTATGCGTGCGTACAACATCATCGCTTTCCACCAGGCGAGATAGTGGTAAAGTGGCCTATGAGATAAAAAAAAATCTTTAAAAATATAAAATCGTCGAACATATAAATTCATAACTGGCGATTTATTTATGACATGTCCATTTCATTAAGTATAATCCATTTTAATGCTAATACTACATTAAAAAAAAAAAAAATGTAATTGAGTGAATGTAATAATTAGAGTTCGTATAAAATATACCTAGTGTTTCTTAGAACATTTCAACAATCCTCAGTTACGTACCAAAAATATTGCTGAAAGTCAGACATTTCTTAAAAGTAGAACTAAGTATGAAAATGTAGAATAAGGCGAAATTCTCAGGTGGAAGATTAGGTAATTTTGTAAAAGCTGAAACGTTGTTAATCAGCATTTTCAAGAAATATTTCGCTTTTGTTTAAAGTTGTTAAGAATTATTTCAGTTCGTACACCAGGCGTGGGGCGGAATGGTAGATGACGCCCACCGGACGTGGGACTTTGGATATTTTTGAAGTTACACGATAACTAACTTGAATTTCACGTTTAACATTTTTAAAGGCTGATTGAATGTCTGAGCAGGATCTATTTTTATGGACGTACCGGAACGCGTTAAAGCGATCATATTCGAAAGCTTTGACTCACTAAAAATGACGTACTCTGCCTTATCAGGTACATTTTCTCGTTAAAAATACTAACTAACCTATAAAATAATGGGAGAAGCAACTGGCTCCTGAAACACAGTATGGCTAGTTCGGAAGTTTCTATGGATTCTATGAAAAATACTTGTACATTTAATATGTAAATTCATAAATGTTGTTTTATATTTTTAACCGACTTCACAAAAAAGAAGGAGGTTCTCAACTCTTCGGAATCTTTTTTAAAATGTCATCATCATCATCATCATCATCAGCCTGTATCAGTCCACTGCTGGACATAGGCCTCTCCCAAGATGCGCCACTGAGCCCGATCTTCGGCTCTTTGTTTCTAGTCACTGCCCACCGCTTTGCGTATGTCGTCGCTCCACCTGGTCACAGGACGTCCTACGCTACGTTTGCCGATTCGCGGTCTCCACTCTAGGACAAGTCTGCCCCAACGGTTATCAGTCCTGCGGCAGATATGACCAGCCCACTGCCACTTCAGCTTGCTAATCCGTTGAGCTATGTCGATAACTTTAGTTCTCTGGCGAATTACTTCGTTCCGGATTCGATCCCGCAGAGAAATACCGAGCATAGCTCTCTCCATAGCTCGCTGAGCGACTTTAAACTGGTGGACCAGTCGGACTGTGAGTGTCCACGTCTCGGCTCCGTATGTCATCACAGGTAGGACGCACTGGTTAAAGACTTTTGTCTTTAGACACTGTGGTATAGGCGACGAGAAGACTCGACGGAGTTTTCCGAATGCTGCCCAGCCCAGCTGAATTCTTCTCTGGATTTCCTTCTCGAAGTTATGTTTTCCTAGTTGGAGCGTTTGCCCTAGGTAAACATACTTAGTGACAACTTTGAGTGGGATTCCATCTACGGCAATCGGTTCCGGAACAACGTGCCCGTTGTACATGACTTTGGTTTTGTCCAAATTCATCCGGAGACCGATGCTACGAGAAGAATCAGCTAGGCCATTCAACATCCTTTGTAAGTCCTGCAGCGTCTCTGCCATAATGACGATGTCATCTGCGAATCGTAAGTGAGAGATGTACCTGCCGTTGATGTTAATGCCACGATCTTTCCAGTCCAGCGTCTTAAACATATCCTCCAAGGCGTTAGTGAACAGTTTCGGGGATATGACGTCCCCCTGTCTCACTCCTCGACGCAGGTGGACATGTTTAGTTCGCTGGTTCTGTACTTGTACAGTCATCGTTGCGGCATTATATAGACATCTCATCACTTCGATATATCGCCAGTCGACTTGGCAACGCTGCAAGGACTCGAGAACAGACCAGGTTTCGATTGAGTCAAAGGCCTTCTCATAGTCCACAAATGCTAAGCACAGGGGCCGATTATACTCTTCGGTCTTCTGTACAATCTGCCGCACCGTGTGGATGTGGTCTATGGTGCCGTAACCGCTTCGAAACCCGGCCTGTTCCGGAGGTTGAAACTCGTCGAGTCTTCGCGCAAGACGGTTCGTGATGACCCTTGAAAACAGCTTGTAGACATGGCTCAGAAGCGAAATCGGGCGATAGTTTTTCAATAGGGTTTTGTCTCCTTTTTTGAAAAACAAAATCACCATGCTTCTGTTCCATGGGAGTTCCCATTTTAAAATGTATTTTCACCGATTACTCGAAGATGCCTGAACCGATTTGGAAAATCTTTTTTTTATTTCAAAGGGTACCCTTCCCAGGTGGTCCCATTTAAATTTTAACGAAATCGGACGAGCCTATTTTAATTTAGCAACATTTGTATTACGACGCATTTATATACCTCGACGACATGCTACTAACTATTGGCACAGATTATATAATAGTAACTGATACTACTGGCTACTTTGACTAGCGCGACGTTTGAAGTCGGTTCTTTAAGTTTTTTAAACGATCTTAAATTATTGTTTGTAACCTTGCCGTCACTGTACGGTTACATTAACACATCTTATTAATATCACAGTGGCATTGTTAATGTCTACACACGAGAGTTCGTGTGTATAAGGTAATGGTACCCTGGAGACCATGATACTAGTTTACTGATAATAATGCTAATATTTTTCCAGAGTAAAATCTTTCTTCTTCGCTCTGTATGAATGCATAAACCATTTCAATTTAAATTAAAATAATACAAAAACGCTTCGTATCACAAAACGTCAATTTTCTAGCAGACTTACTGAGCCGTCGGGGGAGGTTTAATGCCAAATAAATCAAGGCTTTGTTAAATTCATGAGATCTCAATAATACGAGAGATATTTACGATAGTCGTTATAATTTATGTCATAAGATTGTCGTTTAGCTAGGGAGCGGAGCGAGCGTGGCCGGGGGGTCGTGACCGTGTCAAATGAGGTACTGTATTATCATCATTCAATAAATATAATGTTGAGCTTAGTCAGTGGTGCCAGATAATAAATGGGAGCCATTACGCACTGTCGACTGGTCGGCGGAGACTCGGTTTCTCAGAGACTACAACAGCCAACTAGTTTCAGGAGACTAAGCTGAGCGTAGTATTTCTTGTAGCACGGACCAACAGTCGCTTGTTCGGCGAGTCGACGAGTCGTCCGGGCGTCCGGCGACCAAGTTCGTAAATACCTATCATATAAAGTCACAGTCGCCGTCAACTAAGGGTCCCCGCACACGGGCCACGGGCCACAACCACAAAACGCCGCCACCGGCATATTTCCTATAGTTTTCATACATTTTATCATGTAGCGTGTGGCGGCCACCGGCGTCACCGTGTGCGGCGAGTCCATATAAAATGTATGAAAACTATAGGAAATATGCCGGTGGCGGCTTGTGGCCGGTGGCCCGTGTGCGCCGAGGGTAAGTCTCCGGCAACAAGTCGACAGTGCGTCATCATCATCAGCAGCCTGTGTTAGTCCACTGCTGGACATAGGCCTCTCCCAATGCTCGCCACTGAGCCCGATCTTCGGCTTTTCGCATCCAATGACTGCCAGCTACCCTGCGCAGATCGTCACTCCATCTCGCTAGAGGGCGTCCTACACTACGTTTTCCCAAACGTGGTCTCCACTCCAGAACTCGTTTACCCCATCTGTTATCGGTTCTGCGACTAATGTGGCCGGCCCACTGCCACTTCAGTGTGCTTACCCTGCTAGCTATGTCGGTTACTTTAGTTTTCTGCCGGATCACCTCGTTACGAATGTGATCCCTTAGAGAAAACCCGAGCATAGCACGCTCCATAGCCCGCTGAGCGACTTTCAGCTTGTGGACCAGTCTCACTGTCAGTGTCCACGTTTCGGCTCCGTACGTCATAACGGGTAGGACGCACTGATCAAAAACTTTCGTTTTCAGACATTGAGGGATGCGTGACGAGAAGACTTGATGAAGTTTATGAAATGCTGCCCAACCCAGCTGAATCCTCCTATCGGCTTCTGTCTCAAAGTTGTTTTTGCCGAGCATGATAGTCTGCCCAAGGTAGACATACTTTTGTACAACTTCGAGAGGTATGCCATTAATGACTATTGGTTCCGGTGTAATGTTGGTACTTAGCATTACTTTGGTTTTATCGATGTTCATGCGGAGACCAATATGTCGTGAGGCGTCAGCTAGTTCGGTTAGCATCTGTTGTATTTCTTGCAGAGATTCCGCCATTAGGACGATGTCGTCGGCGAACCTTAAGTGTGAGATGTACTCGCCATTAATGTTGATGCCCGTACTTTTCCATTTCAGCGTCTTAAACATATCCTCTATAGCGTTCGTAAACAGTTTCGGGGATATGACATCCCCTTGTCTCACACCTCTGAGCAAAGGGATAGGTTTAGTGCGCTGATCTTGGATTTGGACGGACATTGTGGCGTTGGTATATAGACATGTCAGCACTTGGATGTAGCGCCAGTCCACTTGGCATCGCTGCAAGGAGTCCAGAACGGACCAGGTTTCGATGGAGTCAAAGGCTTTCTCGTAGTCCACAAATGCCAGGCATAGTGGCCGATTATACTCTTCTGACTTTTGTATTATCTGGCGCACCGTATGTATGTGGTCTACGGTGCCAAATCCTCCTCGAAACCCAGCCTGTTCCGGCGGTTGAAATTCATCAAGCCTTCGCGCGAGACGGTTTGTGATGATTCTTGCGAACAGTTTATAGACGTGGCTCAAGAGTGAGATAGGTCGATAGTTCTTAAGAAGAGTTTTATCACCCTTCTTAAAGAACAGCACTACCAAACTCTTGTTCCACGCCTCAGGAGTTCTCCCGCAGTGAATTATGGAATTAAAGATAGCCTGAAGCTCTCTCAGAACCGATTTGCCACCTGCCTTCATGAGCTCTGAAGTAATTCCATCTTCACCCGGGGCTTTTCCTTTTTTCAACTGTCTCAAGGCCATCTCCATCTCATCTAAGCTAATGTCTGGCAGTTCATCAGTAAAGTGGCGCGTCAGGGTGGCCCTAGAATCACTATTTTGAGTCAGCGGCCGGGGAGCCTGCGATTCGTAAAGTCTGCCATAAAAGTTTTCAATTTCAGCGAGAATCTCCGGTTTTGACACAACAGTTCCGCCATCGTTAGCTTTAAGCTTCGTCAGGTGACTCCTACCAAGTTGCTGCACAAACACTTTAGACCCTCGGTTCTGCTCTATCGCCTTTTTTATAAGGCGTGTATTGGAGCACCGGAAGTCACGTCGTGTCAGCTTCTTGATTTTCTTATTAAGAGTCGCCTGTTCAGCTAACGTGGCTTGTGTGTCTTCACGTCTTTTTGACATAAGCCGGAGAGTCTCGTCTGATAGCTTAGACTTAAGGCCCTTACGTTGCAGGCTACATAATTTTTTGCCCTCGTCAGCGAGGATTCCAACCACCCTGCCGAGTCCCTCGTCGATACTATCTGGGGTCTTCACAGCAACAAATCGTTCTTCCAAGATTTTTTGGAATTTTTCGGACCCAGCCATGATTTGCTGCAAATTCGGTCGGAGCGTGGACCTTATCAGGCGAACACGTTCAAGCTTATAGTTGATATTCAGAGTGCCTCGGACTAATCGGTGATCACTACCAGTATTAAACCTGTTGATCACCGAGACATCTCTGAATATATGCTTTCTATCCGCCATGATAAAGTCGATCTCATTTTTTGTGACGCCATCTGGGCTTCGCCATGTCCACTTTCTTTGGGGCTTCTTCTTAAAGAATGAATTCATTAAGAAGAGCCCCTCCCTCTCAAGAAAGTTCACAAGCATTTGCCCTCTGGCGTTCCTGCTGCCCAATCCATGGGGTCCGATTCTTGATTCGTTGCCGTCTTGAACTCCAACTTTAGCATTGAAGTCCCCCATAACAACGTTGAAGTAGGCCCTTCTTGTGGAATGTAAGGCCTTTGAAATATCTTCGTACATTTCTTCTACCATATCATCTGCGTATGTCGAGGTCGGAGCATATACCTGTATCACCTTGAGAGTATATCTCTTGGTGAGCCTGATGATAAGGTACGCTACCCTGTTCGATACACTGCAGATCTCTTCAACGTTGTTAGCGAGGACTTTATGGACGAGGAATCCTACTCCGCCCTGGGATGGATGTTCTCCCTCTTTGTAGTACATAAGGTGGCCCGATTTTAGGGTTACGGTGTCCTCTCCCTCTCTTCGGACTTCGCATAACCCCAAAATGTGCCACCTTATGTTTTGCATTTCCACTTCTAGCTGTGCCATGTGTTCATCCAGTCTTAGAGTGCGTCCGTTGAACGTAGCCAAGGTCAGTCGTTGTTGGTGGCCTTCCGTAGCCCGGGGATTCTTAGCACCCCCTGCCCTGCCGTAACCGTGGCCGCCACCTTGGCCAGGAATAGCAGGGCGACCGGGAACTGGGGGCCGTTTATTTGCGGTGCTCTGCATGGGAGGTAAATGCCCGTAATCGCCACGCGCTGGGCAAACGAGTTGGGCGATCGCAGTGCATAGCTTTTTTACCAATGGTGCTGCTGCCCGCCACTAGCCTATGTCATTTAGCTATGCAGTTTTACTATGCAATGGGTATACCGCCATTTATCGGTGTGGAAGGAGGAGCATTACGGTGGTATTTTCTCCTGTTTTCGCCTAATGGACCACAGTACATTACTGTAAGTACTATGCTACGGTCCACTTTGCGAACATATCCCTTAGACGGCTCCCACGTCATCCCCGGGAAGATAAGGAGCTGGCCTATTATTAAGCCGGGACCAGCACAGCCAACTTGACAGTGCGTAATGGCTCTTATATACGTACGCTCGAGCGACGCCAAACATAGACAATGCTCATAGACAAGAAATGTCGGAACATTCCGAGCGCAAGTGCCGCCTGCTGCAGGCAAACACGTTGTTACTCGACTTTGTTCGTGTATAGAAATAAAATACATGTACAAAAAACGTGTATAAAAGAATTGAAGTAGAGAATCGAAAAAGCTATTCAGCGTGTTCAGTTAATGGGTCCTTAAATAGACTTTAAATAATGTATCATCGGTATTTATGTATCCGATCTCTACGAGAGTAATAATGTATGTAGATAAATAGATACTTCCTATCTAATTGACTTTAGTATAAATTATTATCTTACCCTTTTCTCTTCCCTTTTATGTTTATCTTGAAATCATGTGACTAGAAATTCACAGCTAGGATCTCCACTCCTTCTTATCCATGCAGTCAAATTGCTGCCGAATTAGCATTAAAAAAAGTTGCCGAGGCAGTAAATAACAAAAATGTATTTAACCGATATTTGCGAACAAAATGTTAAAATATTTTTTTTCACTAACATATTTACAACTAATAAAATATGTATTGTATAGGCCATTTCGTTACCTAGAATAAACAAAGGCAACATAAAATTAAAAATTCAGTATGTAGTTGCAAGTCAGTTTGTCAGTGGAAAGCTTTCAACATGCGGCAAACAAGGTTTAGCACACACCAATATAAAATGCATACTATTTGCGTGCTTTCAAATTCACCAAAATGTTAAAAAGTCGCTGTGAGAGCTATTTCATTAGACTAGAAGCGATATGCAGAGACAAAATATATGATGCACATATGTTAGTGCAGGCATACAACGTAGTCCGATATATGGTGCACTTAGTGGTCATGTACATGGAAGAGAAGTGAATTTTCGATGCTTGCGTTATATCTTGTTTACATTTCACCATAAACTTAGAACGAACGGTGAGGCAAATTAGGAGCAAGCGACTTGTGGTTCGCTCTTTCATCGAGCTAATTATTTATTTGTTAGAGGTCGGCTGAACATGTGTAGTCAAGGTAAAATGTAATGCGGGTAACAATGGATCACGCTTGTCTGAAATGTTTTAATGTAATAGCAACACGAGACTCAAAAACTACAATATTCAACTTAAATATTTTGCGTTATATATATGTTAATAAGTCGCGATTTTAATTATATTGGCTGATACATAAAATATATATACATGCTATCGTGGATTTTTTTAGAACGTTGTAAGAAACCTAACGGTTTATGCAGCGTACGCCGACATAGCTCTCAAACAGTAGGATTTTTGTCGAATAACTTGACAATTATTTGTTTCGGCTAATTTACACAAAATTTTCTAGCCTATTATTTAGCCTATTATCTAAAATATATTATAGCCTATGTGCTATTCTGTTGTATGAGATATTACTTTGTAAAGTTTCCTCAAAATCCGTTTTGTAGTTTTTGCATGAACGAGTAACGCACATCCTTACAAATCGCATTTTATAATATTAATAGGATTATGTTTTAGCGAAAGTGGCTTGGTTACTGAACATGTTGTGCCATGTAAACGCAGCTTATGGTAGGTACTATATAGGAGGACGAAACGGCTTACGGTTGACAAATATATGGCAGTACACAGCGTGCACACGGCAATCCAATTTACTGATAGTGAGGGCTGTTAGTTCCCTCCTATTCCAAAATTAATCTGCGCTGATGGACTCTGACCGCTCGTCTAAAAAGGACTCAAATGCAGCTAATTTAAAATCATCCTCTTGTTGAAAGGAATTGAGCTTGCTTCTGTTTTACGTGTTTTGTTCGGTTGTACATTGCTGTATCGTGGTTTGCAGTGTTGGCACAGAACAGATGAAGTAGTTATAGTAGTTATACTATTCTGTGGTGGTTTTTGTAATGCTAAAAGCGCACGATGTGCAATTTGCTTTTGATTAAAATGAGCTGTAGTTTACTGTTTTTATTTCAACGGCAGAAGCAAAAATAAAATGTTATGGCACTAAGTATGCGTAGTTTTTCTAAACATTTCTACTGCGAATAAGAGGTGATTCTTTATTTCGCTTAAAACAATAATGTAAACTGTAAAAGTTTTTGTATTTTATTATTTTTGTTATACAGTTAACATCAATATGACAAGGGTTCAGCTAAATATTATAAATATTTAAAACGGCTTTGAACTCACGGGTTAAAATGTCGAAGTTACTCCGACACGTTCCGGACATTTTTTTTTAATGTCTTTTTTCACATCAGTACATCTTAACACGTGAGTGTAAAGCCGTTTTAAATAATTATATATGCTATTCTCACGATAATTTTCATAAACAAAAAGGATACAGCTCTTCAACTGCACCAAACGCTTCAATTAAGCGTATTTAACTCCACGAAACAGAACCTCTCAAGTGTTTCATAAAAGCAGCGAGTCGTTCGTGCTCCCGCATACACGATATGATCCTACAGACTGCGCCAATCCGTTTGCGATACATATTATCGCACAATAATGGCGCGTTATTGCTCGCTTGTATATCTTAAGCGCTAATTGGGGGTGTGTCGCCATGTATGTTATGTATGTTTATAATGTAATTAATATGCTAGCTTGTGTACGTAGTTCAGTTCTACAATATTTGAATATGTTAATGTTGTATTTGAATCTGTTTTATCAGTTAAATATGTTAACTTCATAATTTACTAACTGATAAGTAGTTGTTTGATTTACGTATTTAATTTATTTTTATTAAATTACGTTTATACTTTATTACGTTCTTGTTTACGCAAAAGGAAAAATTGGAAGTATATTCTGATATCTTATAGGCTAGCGTTTGACCATTATCTCGCCAGGTCGTAAGCGATGATATGGTCGAAGATACATAATACTCTAGTTGCCACTCTAGGCCTATAATACTGTGACTCTCAAGATTTTCTCCTTAAAGATGGTGGTGGTAAGCAACTTTTTGGCAGCAACTCAGGCGGAACGTCGATTATATTAAATCTGATAATTTTATAGCTCCTACCAGCTGTAGACGAATACCCCACTAGGATTGGAACAGACGACCTCTCGCTTCGATGTCAAGTCATCTATCAGTTACGCTAAGGAACTAAGGAACGGGCTCTCAAAGTTCAAATAGCAGAAGTTTAGTTTCAATTAGTTTTTATCAAAATGCAGTGTATCGTGTGAGGTTGGTCTGTAAGGAGCCACATCTGGCAGATCGCCCGCCTGATTGCGACCTGCCCAAACTATGCTCAATAGTCCGTGCTGAATACTGACAAAATATAACACCAAATCTTGGCACTATGTGCATTTGCAGGTGATGCTTTACCTTTGGCGTCTTTTATCGAAGTAAGTTGATCGTTAAAAAACTTAAAGTACCAACTTCAAACGTCACGTTAGTCAAAGTAGTCAGCTGCAGTCACTATCATGTCATCTAAGTATACAAATGCATCTTAATACAAAAATTGATATACTAAAAACGGCTCGACCAATTTCATTAAAGTTTAAATGGGACCACCTGGGAACCCTTTGAAACAAAAAAAGAATTTTCCAAATCGGTTCAGGCATCTTCGAGTAATCGGTGTACATACATAAAAAAAGATTCTGACACATTGAGAACCTCCTTTTTGTGAAGTCGGTTAAAAAATACATTACGACACTCATATTTCCGAGGTAAAATAAAACACAAGTCTACATATCACGAACATTGCTCCGTTCACAAGAGACTATATCACACAAACAAGGTTGGAATTTTGACTGAAATTTTATACTTTGACACTGGCAAAATATACTGTGTTCCGCATCTTGCTTAGCTCAGGCTAGCAGCAATCTATAGTTGCTCCGCTTATTTAAATCGATAAAAAATAGTAAAATTATCGCAAACAAACTGTGCTAAGTGTTAACTATACTCAAAAGTGACAAGTGTTACAGTGCTTCGCTTGAATTTTACATCTCATCGTGGAGTAAGATAGTACCTACCAGTTGACAACTATAGGCTATGTTTTATCCGCGAATTTGAACAGTTTTTAGCTGATAAGGCGAAAACAGGATCGGTGCCCCATTGTTTTTATTTATGCGTTCGATTGACTTCACGGATTCCCACATCTGCACCGAGTCATAGACTTTTCCGACCGCACACTCCCGAGATATTTGGAAAAACCCAAAATAACCACGTGGTCTGAAGATCAAAAACCTTGTCGGTGGAAACATTTTTATCGCTGCAGTTGAAGAAGGACATTTTTGTGTATAAAGTTATAACTTTTTCTTTTGTAAATATCTGATCGTGACAGAAATATGGACTAAGATAGTTAAAATTCTCATTTGCAGTTATTGGTATTATTGCCTGGTTTTTGGTTTCAATTCGCTTGAAACATAATGGCATTAAAATTATCATAACTACAGCTCAGTGTAGCTGGTTTCAGACCTCGTGTAGTGCTTTTTTCATTAGATTTTTAAATTAAAAACTTGGAAAGTTATTACATTTTTCATATTTGTAAACATATTTTTGCAGATACAACCATAAAGTTGTTCTCGTTATTTACAATACCTATCTTTGTATTACTGCAAAACTTGTTGGTTTCTTTCTTTTCGTTCTAATAATTAATGAAAATAATAATAATACTAAAAATAATAATAAATAAATACATAAATAAATATTAAAAAAAAAAAAAATTAAAATGTCCTCGGGATCTGGATCTGGAAAGTCATCCAGGAGCGGGGCCTCGGCAAAGGCAAGCGGCACCGGAAGTGACGCAACGCGAAAAAGGGCACTTATTAGAAATGCGGACAAATGCGTAAAGATCTACGTAGACGATGATGTATCAATTAATAAGCCAGAAGATGTACCTGAACCCACCGTACCATCTCCCTCCCCCTCAACATCACGCCGATCATCAGTGATTGAGGCGACCAGCCCTATGGCGAGTATGCCTTTAACGGCCAACCGACTGTTCCAGGAGGCAAAGTCTCAATTGGAACAATCAAGTCACGTTAAATCCTCGATTAAAGAATGTGTGCTTAATTCCCTTTCGGGGTTGTATGAGATGGTTCTCCGCCAGCACGAATCAAGACAGACGCTTCAACTCCTGTTGGAGAAAGCCAAGCAGCAGGTAAAGGAGGATACTTGCGAGAGAGAGACCACGCTAAGAACTTGGCACAGCTGGCCGAGTCGGTCAAGGAAGTTGACGTCAGATCACCCGTCGGTGAAATACTCTCAGAAATTAAGGCTCTACGGCAGATAGTAGGTTTTGAGCTCGTGGAAGGCCAGCACGTTCCAGCGCCAGGCAAGGAGACTGTTAACAATTCGGAGGTCAGTAAACTTACACAAGAAGTTCGAGACCTACGCCAAACAGTCACTGAAACTCTGCCGCGGCCATATATGCCGCTGACTTACGCAGCCGCAGCAGCCGTGCCTCCCACCAGGCACACCATCATAGTTTCATAAAAGGAGGGAAAGGATACAAGCGAGGTAGCTTAGGCCTTACAATAGATAAGAAATTAACATTTAATAGCCACATCTCTAAAATAACAAATAAATCTATTAATATCTACAAACAACTAGCCAGAACAGCGAAAGTGTCATGGGGATTGAACCCTCAAGTTACGAGGACTATTTATACAGCAGTTGTCGAACCAATAACTCTTTACGCGGCCAGTGTTTGGGCACCAGCAGCAGCAAAAAGCTCGATTAGGAGAACACTCAACTCCGTCCAAAGAGGATTTGCACTAAAAATTTGCAAGGCATACCGTACAGTTTCTTTAAACGCCGCTCTTATCCTCTCCGGTCTGATACCATTGGATTTAAGAATCCGGGAGTCACTACAAATGTACGAAGCAAAAAGAGGAAAGCCTCTAGATAAATTTGTAGCTGACAGAGAATTGGAGACCCGAGAGAGCTTTATGAAAGCGATGCATCCAGCTAACAATCCAAACATCACATTTGGATGTATAGAAAATTGGTCCCCGAAGACTATCTGTGACAATAATATAGAGGGTCTCCTGGTGTTTACTGACGGAAGTAAAATAGAAGGCAAAGTGGGGGCTGCTCTGTCCTGGTGGAAAGATGGCACTGAAATAAAAACAAAAAAGTTGAAACTGGAAGAATTCTGCACCGTGTTCCAGGCGGAAATGTATGCACTATGTTACGCCACATCACAAGCTCTAGAAATGAGAGAACAAAAGCTGTCAATATTTAGTGATTCAAGATCATCTCTGGAACTTATTAGAAATCAGGACACTTTCCACCCACTAGCTTTCAAAATAAGACAAAATCTGGTAGAATTACAAAAAAGAGGTAAAAACATATATTTATATTGGGTTAAAACACGTGTAGGAGTAGAAGGGAATGAGCGTGCCGATGAGTTAGCGAAAGAAGCCGCTCTCAAATTAAAAACGGCAGCTCATTATGACAAATGCCCAATCTCATACCTAAAAAGAGCTGTAAGACGTGATTCTATAGACGAATGGCAAGCTAGATACACGGAAGCTAGCACAGCTGGTACCACAAAGCTGTTTTTTCCCGACGTTCAAAATGCTTATCGACTTATAAATAAAATGAAACTTACCCATCAGGTGGTGCAGGCGTTCACGGGACACGGCGGTTTTGCCCAATAACTGCACAGATTTAAAATAAAAAACTCACCTTCCTGCATCTGTGACCCCGAGAAGGAAGAAACTAGCATTCACGTCATAACCGAGTGTCCTGTAAATATAGTTAAACTAGCAGCCCGCCCCGGCTTCGCACGGGTAGAACATATATGTCTACAAAATTTGCATCAGTTTGTTGCATCGAATATAAAATATGAACATATTTAACAATCATCGTCATATTTCATCCAATTTACACAAAACCTTAACGAATTATGCACCTAAGACCTTCCTCATAAACACTCTGGCTATTGGTGAAAACCGTATGATAATCCGTTCAGTAGCTATTGAGATTATTGCGTACAGACAGACAGACGCAGTGATGGACTTTGT
Source organism: Cabera pusaria (assembly GCA_954871355.1). Lineage (NCBI taxonomy): Eukaryota > Metazoa > Arthropoda > Insecta > Lepidoptera > Geometridae > Cabera > Cabera pusaria. Next base: position 24,496,636 of record OX940901.1, on the reverse strand, counting down.
TTTATAATACTTACGTAGTGATATTGGACGGCCCTTTGGCGTAAAGGATAGTTACCCTTTACGCCAAACGTTCAAAACGAGAACGAAAGAAGGTAGTCCGTTTCGTTTGCTCGTAAACATTACTTCGACCCGCAATCTACAGTTCATCCGTGATCATGGCGCTTGCAACAGAGCCGAAATATCGGAAACTCATAATTAATAAAAAACATGGTAAATATCCCGTGAGTAGTTCTAATAATATAGCTGTAAATTACTAGATATTGACACTTCATGTACCTCATGTATTATCCTCTTCCATTATATGTTGATTAAATATACATTACCATGTAATGTATATTTAATCAACTTTAGTACTTGCTACTGCATGATACATAAAATGGATCATAACGGCCCATTTTAAGCAAAATTGAAATTAAAAAAAAAAAAAAACGCTTAAGCAATATGTAACGCTGAAAAAGTCTCCGACCTGTGTCGGAGGGAAAAAGGCGGAACAAACAAAAAAAAAAGTATCACTAACATTGGTCCGTAAGCATAGGTACGCCTATACATATAAAACATATTTTGTCTTGGCTGAGATTCGAATCCAGGATTGCAAGATTAGAAGGAACGGTCAGAGAATCTTCGACGTGAAGTGAGCGTACCGCGTGCGTACGGTGTTAACGCCGTATTTGAATAAAGGTCGTTTATGTAAAAACTTTTAGTAGTAGTAGGTAGCTAATTATTTTTGGGGTAAGAATAAAAGCTAAAAATCTTAGTCGGATCAAACAATAACATTTTCAAAGTATGAATTTACAACGAGTGAACTTCATTATAGTGCGTCGTAGATGGATAATTAAATTTCCCTTCACGTAGTGAGTGAACTTGTTATTTAATATCATATCCAATAATGTCTGCATAACGAAATTGCAACATAAGCCTTATTGTAAAGTAATAAGGGTTATTTTTGATTAAATCCAGCCCCGACCAGATGATGGATGGGATGAATAATGACAAAGTGTCAAATCATTTGGTGCCAGTTGGTAGTAGTTTCAATTATTCAATGAAATAATAATGGTAATAATAGAGCGTATAGAGGGTAAATATAAATGTATGCACCAGCATCACGCTGGTGAATGTAGCGCATTTTTCGTATTATATATTCATTCACCTCATATTTTATGCTATTTATATATTAGTCACAGAAAACTTGCTTTTGATTTTCTTTGCAATAAGATCCTTTGCGAGGAGTTACGTCCTGCGATCGCCAACCCGCCTGCCCAGCGTGGCGATTAGGGCATATCTCTCCTAATGAGCCGAAGATCGTACTCAGGGGCGTATCTTGGGAGATGCCTACGTCCAGCAGTGGACTGACACTGGCTGATTATTATGAAGATCCTTTCCTCAACCATACGAACCAACTTAAAACATATAACACATAGATTTTTATATTCTTGTTTCATCATGAAAATTAAAACATTGACAAGATACAATATAGATCAGTGTTCCGCCTGACTTGCTGCCACAAGTAGCTTACAACCATCAAGGAGAAAGTCTGCCGCCAAAACCTTACGGTGTTCCGGCAGCACACAGCCCTTGAGAGTGAGAGTATTCTAGGCCTCGCGTGTCCACCATCTTTGACCACATCATCGTTTACCACCAGCCGAGATAGTGGTGAAACGTTAACCTAAAAGACAATAAAAAAAATTAAAATATTAACAAATTACTATAGAATCTAATGTAGAAGGCATTGCTGTTAAGAATTCAAAATTCTGTTCTAAATTCAGCCTTAAAAAATACAAGCAACAAAAGGTTTTACTTGTACCTTGACCGGAAGTCTTCTTCATGCTTATAAAAGGCTCGTCCAACGTCCTCGCACGCTCGCAGATATTTATAATACCATTCGATGATTAAATATAATACGTACATTACCTACCCATTCAGTGGAGGCTTTACAAAATTCATGAAGTAGAAAGAGATGGATCATCTCTTATTTATCAGAAGGTTGAGACATCAAAGGCGCTGGGAATTATTCATAGGGAAATAACGAACGGGAAGGGCGACGTTGAAGCACCTTCGAATCATCAGAGTAAAAACTGAACCTGATGGATGTTTGATTTTATTTATCTAAAGATTAATACTAACCGGCATTCACTCGCGTTTATTTTTAGGATTATGCTTCGACCGGTTTCGACACATTTGAGAATTTTCGTCCGTTCTTTATTTATCTTGTTTCAATTGTTCGAGGTCTGCGGTCAAGGACCACGTATATGTAGTGGTAAGATTTAACAAAACTATTCAAACAAAGGTGCGACTACAGGCAATACTAATACAGCAATACTAATACTACATTCACATTAATTGAAACCAAAATAGAGGTATATCACTGTTAATGATAAAATTGAATTGTAATTCCAATTAAAGAAATATAAAGATTAAAATTAAGCTACTAACTTAATTTTTAGTGGTTTAATTCCATTAATATTTCTATTTATATAGTTTAATACATTACATTTTCACTGTAAAAATAAAAAATATTTTTTTATAAATATTTAAAGATATTATATATCTCCTTAATATCTTCAATATTATGCTCTAATTATAAGCTATTTAAATAAATTAATAATAGAAATAAAAAAAATTATAATTCATAAAATAAATCTAAATAAATACATTTTAAAATTATTATATACTACATTTTAGACTAAAGACGTTGTTTATATTGACTACAGTATACATAGATAGATAGATATATAGATAGATATACACTTTATTGAAACACCACTTACGAAAAAGAAAAATACTTAGGAACTAGATAAATAAAACTAATAGGCTCAATGGGCGGTCTTATCGCTGAAAGCGATCTCTTCCAGACAACCATAGAGTGTTCGTATATATATATATATATATACATAGATAGTTAGATTCTTTATTGTTAAACTCACCAATTACTGCTAAGATTATTTAGTCGTATCTGAAACATAAGAAAAAATATTTCGTTATTTTTAGGGTCAGTTCAGACTGGGACAAGACACGGCGTGCACTTATTAAGATAGTGATACAAAATGAACTTAATTTACTACACAAAAAGATGCAAATTTCATTGAGTTAATGTAGATGGCTACGTCATAGCAAATTCTACATATCTACATCGTAGCATATTTGTAGACAATTTGTGTATCTAATATTATGTTTCTTTGAAGTATTTCACACTTTATATTTTTGTAAATTGTTAAACACAATCCAAAATTTCATCGTACCGACGGGACAAGCACCGGAATTTGTGTATCTGGGGCCTTATTCAGTATGACCATTTTAAAGTCTTACCGTGCCGTGGTACGTTATCTCCGCGTTATGGTATTCTCTATGCCAATTAAAACGCGGTAGGGTAAGGTTATGAGCGCGTTTTGAGCTGTCAAAATATCGTGACATAAGAGGACGTGTAACGCGCGCGTTTTGAATAATTTACCTATCGTGTGGCATACAGAATACAATTTTTCAATAATGTAACGTGGCGCGTTAAGAAACGCGTTATCTCATTGATCATACTGAATAAGGCCCCTGTTCAGGGTTATTTTTCACACGTCAAATTAAAAACATCTTTCTTCTTCCGTCGGACTAATAATAGTAATTGACAAAAAACTTATAATGATTAATGGGGATTTCAGGATTCCATACAGCGTTTGAAATCGATGTGAATATTCAACGTTGATTCAAAATCAACATAAAGTGCTAAGAACTATCTCCAAGTTTTGGAATACAAAAGACCAACTTTATGACTAAAAGCATGTACTTTTAGGAAAATTCTCAGCGTAGTTAGTGATAGTGTATATGTGATAAGTTAGTGATAAACTCAGTATGGTAATCTACTGCCAGTTGCAGCTCTATAGGGATTAGTACAAAGTGACGCGGGCAACATTAAAATTTCTATCCCCAAATGAACCGATATTCAAAGCCAGAATTTTAATTACGAATTCGTGAATGTTGATTATTAAGGGTGCGGAAAAATTGGAAGTTGTATCTGAATTTGTAATGTTATTGCGTTGCAACTTTTTTAATATTAGAAAGTATTTTCATCGTGTTCAGGCGGTTATTATGTAGAATTTTAATATTTACTATACTGGACGCCCACCAGGATACTTCAGTAGCAAATATGTGAAATAAGGAATTAACATTATTAACAAATGTTTAACATTTTTAAATAGTTTAAAATTTTTCTATGTAGCTATGTACAGAAAAGGTAGTTGCTTACCATCTATACGGTTGTCAGTCAGATTTTGCCACACTTATCAGAATATTCACAATTTGGTACAAACGATTACTGATTATTATATTTTAATAGAATTTCAAATCACTCATCTGCAGCAAAATATCTAGTGCAATTATACTTAACGATTCGCAGAGGCTTCTCTCTGTTTCTCTGTTCACGTCACTTACTGTAACTGTAACGTCATTTCATTCCAAAGAAATTATCATAATGGCCTACGGCGTAGTACGGCTACGGCGCAGTTACGTAGTACTGACTACGAATGCTACGCTGTAGCATTCGTAGTCAGTACTAGCACTCAGACCATTTGTAGAGTTTAAGATTTTTTAGCCCTTTTCTAGTTTGTATAATTTAAAAAGTAGATTGTTTAACTTCAGTTTTAACATTAGTGTTTAAGTAATTTAATTGAATACTGATGGGTTTGATAAAAGGTTTGTAACTGCAAAAAAAAAATATATACATACCTAGTAGAATTTTAGAATGTTGGCAGCTATATTTACTAATGTATAAAAAGCAACATCGCCATGGTACGTTATTTGAAAAAATATAACTAGCTTCTTTTGGCAGCGCACCAAACTGCCATAGAAGCGTAGGTTTGTACAAAATTGGTCATTCGACCACTTTCAGAGATCATTTCATTCAAAAAGTTAATTTGCATAAAACTAATGTTATTTCTTTTACTTCCCTATCATTAGCAATTTTAGCTGCAGTTCCTGTGTGTTTTTATAAATGCAAATGAGAGTATATATATATAATTAATACAGGACAAGCTAAACTCGTCGTTTACACTAATTTCAAGCGATATAATAGTCAGTTAGAGACTTCTGCCCATACTGACCTTGACACGCCAAACTCTGGACAACATTCTGATTTGATTTGCCACATACAGCACAACTTATGTTCTGTGCTAACACACACTTTTAATTTCACAAACTATGACTTTTAAACCGTAAAATCCATATCACAGTTAGGGATGCAAGGTTTTTAAAAATATCGATATCGATATATATCGAATAAAGTCTATATTGATATATCGGCCTGTAGTTGTTAATCCAATGTAGTTATATTTATATCAAACTTTTATTGATTATGTATGTACTTTTTTATACCTTACCTATGGGAATAATCACTTTTTTTTTTCATAATTAAAAAAAATGTTTATTTCCAATAATTTGTATCAGCTTAAAAATAATAACTTTGACAGTTTTTTGATAGTCAGTGTTGCCGGTAACAGCATTTCACTCGAACTTGTAAGTATTTTAATTTGCGCAGGTTTTTAGATATTTATTACGATAAATTGAGTTTTTCGATGTTGATAAATCGATATTGGCGTATCGTCGATATCGATAACTATCGATAATTTTAGACCTCGATATAGCGATATTTATCGGTTTTCCGATATATCGTTGCAAGCCTAATCACAGTTGAATCATTGATAAAGGGCCCAGTGATAGTGGGAGAATGCTCGGCTTTGACGCCAGAGGAACAGAGTAGCACTCTATATTTTAAAGTATTAATTATCCTATATTGTACTCTACCTACTACTCTGCCATTCAAGTTAGCTAGTAGCTGGGTAGCAGTTTATATTAAGCAACTATTTTCAATAAAGTGTGATAAAGTTGTTTTCCACCCACGTCCAGAGATACAATGTTCGACCTTCAAATGCCGCTAAGAAACGCATTAGCGCGGCTGCCAAATATCGCTGTTTTCAGAGGCATATCTTTGAATATTGAACTAAAGTGTTATACAGTTATAGTGGTTGTTATGCGAGTTTTTACATGTGGTACATAGCATTAAGTTATATTTTACTTATTTAATGAGATGGAGGTTTTTTATTTTTGTTAACATTTTCTTTAATAGTCTTTGAGGCTATGTACGCCGGAACACCGTCTGTGTTTTTTGAGATTACTCCGCTGATTGTGAACTGAATTCGATAGATTATTTTTGTTGCAAGTAGGGTTCATCTTCAAGGTGGTCCCATATACATTTTATCGAGATCTGATAAGTATCTTCAGAGATATGATGCTAAATGTCTCAAACTTGCTACTGAAACCGACTCACGCGGCATGAAAGCCGGTTGTTTTAGTTTTTAAACGATCTAAATTATCTTTTTGATATTGGTAAGCTACTTTTTGGTAATAAGTGAGGCGGGACATCGATATAATGCTGCTACTACCTGTAGAGAGTTGGTGTAAATACTATGCAATGCCTATCCTACTAATATTATAAATGTGAAAATTTACTCCATCACGCAATAACGGCTGAACTGATTTGGATGAAATATGACACACAGATAGTTTATAACCTTCATTTACACATGGATACTTTTTGCCACGAGCGAAGTACCGAGGCGTAGCTCGTAAGTCAATATGTGAGAAGTGAGCTATTTGTACCTGTTTCGTCCCGTACCAAATTTGCCTGCTAGAGCATTATGCGATAGATGGCATAATGCGTCTACGCGCGCGTTACGTTTGAGCGAAATGACTTTGACGTCTGTCACTTGGGTGCGAGCAGTTGTCATGGCGCCGTCGCTCAGCTGTGTGAACAAAAACGACACGGTGTGGAATTATTGCCAGACGAATGGTTTTTTTTGGCAACGCGTTGGATTATTGGGGTTTAATATGATCTTAACTTTGCGAAATACCAAGTGATATTGTAATTGCATGCGTTGTGGGCGCAACCGGGCACCGTCGTGATACTACATTTGTTTAACCTCGTGTATTGTGGTGAAACTGGTGACCGTCAAGCCACGTGGATGTCAAGTCAGGGAAGTACCCAAATTCGTATCCATTAATCTGGCCATTTTGATAGATAAGTAGTGGGAAAACCCCACTTGCATGAGATTCGAACTCCACCATCAGGTAGGTTATAACATAAAATTTAACCACTTCAGAAACGCCGCGAATCGCGGTACAGTTGACCCAGGAATCGGGAGTTCACGAGACACGGCACGCTTCCATCCTAAAACCGTGATCTTCCCGTTTTGGATTCCTGGAATCAACAGTACCCAATTTCAGACGACAAGTAAAGCTAGTGTGGCTAACTAAAGTAGTACAAATGTGAGGTTTATGTGTTCCTAGTAGTCACGGAATGTTATATTAGTTGGTATAAGTAATGACACTGTTATTGCTACATTTTACTCTTGGTTTTGCGTCGGTTGTTATTTAATATCGAAGTTCAGGGTGTGCTAGAAGTGTAGTTTTTGGAAGGGTTTTCGCGCTGTGTCTAGGCAGTATCTCAAAACAAAGTTTATTTGATGTTGTTTGTTAAAACACTTGACAGACAAAAGGCTGAGCCATTTCAGCTACCATTTTGCGAAGAGGTAGCCTGAAGTATGTAATAGATAGGATATAAAATACAATTTAACGCAAGTTGAAAAGAAGAAAAACAAGTAAGAGTCAGAGTATTCTAGGTCATCTTCGATCACATCATCGCTTACCACCAGGTGAAATTGTGGTCAAATGCTAGCCTCTAAGATATAAAAAGAAAGTTGCATACTGAGGTTTTTATAGACTAGTTCATCGGTAGATCGTCTTTTATACATCATCATCATCATCCTAATCAGCCGGTATCAGTCCGCTGCTGGACATAGGCCTCTCCCAAGTCATGCCACTGAGCCCGATCTTCGGCTCTTTGTTTCCAGTCACTGCCCACCGCTTTGCGAATGTCGTCGCTCCACCTGGTCACAGGGTTTTATAGATATTATCTGTAAACGTAACCAACTGAAAGTGGGACAGAGAGTCAGAGTCACTTTAAAATGTATTATATTTGCTGTATTTTATAGACGCTATAGCTACAGAATAGAGTCGCCTCTAGTCGCGACACAGACGTGTGTATCGATTTTATTGTCACGTGATAGTGCGTGACATCACAGGTTATTATTCATGAGCCGAGTTTTTCGCTCGGCGACCGTGACATTTACTATCGATACCGTGAGTTACGGGTATATTTGGCAGGTCTGCGACAGTTGCACAGAAACAAGCTTTATGTACTTCATATTAGAGCTACTTTTGAATGAATACGGTTATAAAATGTAGCAATGTCACCGACCCTGCAACTGCGAAACATCGAATTGCGCCATAAGTATACTGAGCCGGTAGTCTCTACATGAATAGCGATGAATTTCGAGCGATTATCGTCGATACGATAATTAAGACAGTTCAAAAACTAAAACAACCGACTACCATGCCTCGCGATTCAGTTTCAGTAGCAAGTTTGATAAGTTTATCGTAATATCTCTGGAGATACTTATTAGACCTAAATTACAATGGGACCACCTCGGAAAAGTTCCCTACCGATTAAAAAAATAATCATTCAAATCGGTTCACAATTGACGGAGTAATCGCGTACCATACACACAAAAAAAACATACAGACGAATTGAGAACCTCCTTATTTTTGGGCAGTCGGTTGAAAATAGATACAAATAACAACTTTCTAGCTTCATCTCATTTTAGCAGACGTTTGCGATGACAAGACGCATCGCTATCAATGTAGAGACTTCCACACTTCCACCGCTGATGTGGCTATAATAGAAGGTACAATCATTAATGATATTACATCCATGTGTTTTAGAGACCGCCTTATACCTATTTTTAATTATAATTCATGTAATTAGTTTCAAGAAGAAGAATCAAAGCATTTATTCAGTATGTAGGCAGTATAAATATACGCACATATACACGTCAAAATCATAAATCATAAAATAAATCATAACCAATTATCAAGTAAACATAGCAAAAGCATAATTTAACGCTTTGAATTAGAAAAAAAAGTAATGAACCATTCAGCTGTCATCCAATCGTTTACGTCAGAATATTTAAAAAAAATTAAAGTAGGTTAAAACCAACCATACATGTAACTGTGTGTTTCAGTACTTCAGACAATTTTTATATAAAAAAAAATAAAAAAGTGAAAAGAGTTTCAATATGGAATGCATGAATGAACACTTTATTGCACATAAAAGAGAACAATTTTTATATATTAAAAATCAATTGCTGTTCGTTAGTCTCGCTATAACTCGAGAACGGCTGGGCCGATTTAGCTGATTTTGGTTTTGAAATGTTTTGTTATAGTCCAGGGAAGGTTTAAACGGTGAGAAATATGTAAAAATTGCGAGGAAGATAGTAAAAACAACAATTTCATTTTCCCATACAAACTGTTTTATACTTTCCTGTCTAACATTTGATGTTCGTCCCTTCGGTACGGTAGGGTAGACTCTGGTCCATTCTCGAATTGAAATTTGAAGCACGGGGTTTTGGATCGACAACATAATATATCCACATTACTCGGATTATCAGGTAGGTATTTAAATTTTAATATTTTTAATTTTGATGGTTGTCCCAGGTTCTCTTTAATATTTTTTTTTATGGTTGTCATTATAGCGCTTCCATACATGGATATTGTGTATAAAAACCGATAAAAACAAAATTAAATTAAATAATAAAGGAGGTCCCCATACAAGAAACGTGTTTTTGAGGCTTTTTATGCTCGATCTTACCTTAATAGATAAAGACTTACTCATGGTGTGTATTGCAATGGCTGCAAGATCAAATAATAAAAACTAAATTAAATTAAAAATTAAAGGGGTCCCCATACAAAAAACGATTTTTCCGACAAATTGTGTTCAATCGGAACCCTACGTGTGCAGGCCTGACTCGCACTTGGACCGTTTATTTATATTCGCGGTACGAAGTTCGCCGGGTCAGCTAGTGTAACATAAATAAATACTAAGCTTAAAGTACAGCGGTCTTCTCGCTATATAGTGATTTCTTCTAGACAACCGTTGGCTGCTAGAATCTGTCTTACATGTATACGAAACTAGCTGATACCCGCGACTTCGTTCACGTACACCAATAATTTAGTAGCCTACGTTCATCCTTATGCTATAAAATATGCCCTTGTTAAATTTTAGAAAAAATCGGATCGTCCGTTAAGGCATGTTTGGGTAACAAACCGACAATAATGTATAATAACTAGTATACTGTTATTCGAAAGTATTTAACAATTTCCTTAATATGTTAGTAGAGCAGTAACACACTTATTTTAGTAACGTATTAAAATGGCACAACCACAAAATGCATAACTTAAGTAACCAACAAAGATGATAATCTCGTGGACACTCCAAGCTAACAGTGCAGTCGTGAAGTAGGTAAGGCAACGACCGCGGAACGTCGGCGTCAATGACCTCTGTTGCACGTGGCGATTGGCAAGTTTGCAGGGGTTTTATGTGGTGACAGTAATAAAACTACTTACTGCTAGCCCTGTATACCGTGATTAAAACTGACCACACATCCAGGATGGAGCAATTTTCTTAAGCTTACTAGCAATGTGGGTTGCACATTACTGGTAGTCTTGTTAAACCCTCCAACTATGCTAATTATGATTGTGTCTGGAGTGGGTTCACGTCAATAGTGCAATGGGTGGGGATCGAACTCGTGACCTCTCGATCGCCAGGCCGACGCGTTATACATTGGATTGTTGCCGCTTCGCTTCGCTGGTACTCAAGCTTTGCGGAGACATTGTTATTACAGACTTTTAGCGTTGATTGACTATTTCACAACTGATAAATTCACCCATAGTCCACAAAACCATTTATTAATACTTGTTCTTGTGTAGCGGGGCATTGGTACGCCATCACACAGGCTTTCTTAGTTAAGGTATCAATTACTAACTGGTCTAGATAATACTATTGTATTAAACTAGAACAAAAGTTTAAAACAAGTTTGTGGTAGAAATGAATATATCATTAGTGAATCATACCTAGGAAGGACGGCTCATGAACCAAAGGGTATATATCAGTATATCTATATATCAGTATATCAGTAGCTATAGATCGCGCTTAGCAAGGATATTGACATGTACGAGTATAGACAGCATCATCATCATATGATGATGATATCCTTGCTAGGCGCGATCTATAGCTTCTGATATCTCTTTGGTTCATGAGCCGTATAAACAGCGATTAACAATTATTCTCACAACATTCATATTCGATTCAATATACACATTATCTACATTTGATCTACAGAAACGTCTGCATATCTACTACTTGTTTGTAGGTTATAAAATAATGATAATAATGCAGAGTAATGATGTCACAACAAAATGTTATTTCAATGGTTAACTTGCATTTTAACCTCCCTTTTTACGCCCGACTTCACAAAAGAAGGAGGTATCAATTCATGTAAATGCAGATTTTTATGTACCTAACTATTGCAAGGATTGGTCAAATACTACATGTTTAATCTGAACATGTGTGGTGACTTAACCTTTTAATAGACAGCAAATATAGCACAATACCCTGCGTGTGTTCCTTTCTCCAAATGCCATCATTAAATAATGCAAGGCTATAAGGCAATGTACACAACAAAGATATTGTTATGACCTTTGGCACGAAAAGTGTGGGTAAATAACGCGGTCGATCAATTGCTGAACAAGTCAGGTGGTTCTTGGTATGAGATTTAGCGAACACAGTCTTCAATACAAAGATACAACTATTCCGTAATAAGATAACAAAAACAAATATAATTAAGATTATATATATATATTTAAAAACTAAAACAACCGACTTCCATGCCCCGCGAGTTAATTTCAGTAGCAAGTTTGAGATGTTTATTGTCATATCCATGGAGATACTTATCAAGTCTCGATGAAATGGGACCTCCTCGTAAATGTACCCTACCGATTAAAAAAAGAATCATTCCAATCGGTTTACAATTGCCGGAGTAATCGCGTAACATACATACAAAAAAAAACAGTTGAATTGAGAACCTTCTTCTTTTTGGATGATTTCCGTATACTCCTGTAACATTGTGGTTTTTATGACAGAGAGTTTACATAGATTGAGGATGAAAAGCGTTCGGTTTGTAGGTTTACATAATTTGCAAACTATGGCTAGGTACCAACAGACACTGACTGAAGACCCACACTATTTTCCGATGTCTTTCATCAAGTTTGACACATGCTACATATCGTTCACAATTGTTGTACCACGGCAGTCAGACGTCACAGCCGATTTGGAGACAAAGTATTTGTCGTATACATTTATCAATAAGGCGCTTGTGACTGGTTAAAAAAATTGGCATATTCTTTCACTGACTACATTAATATGCCATTGTGAAGCGCTTCATCGGTTTGAGACCACTTAAAAAATAGGTGTAGAAAAGAAAGTAAAATAACACACATTTTTCAATTTGCCATACCTACCTATATTGACGAGTTTCCCTGCAGCCAGTCAAACGAGAAATGAACGGCGCGGTCGGGACAACCGATTGCGTGAATATAAATTAGTGTTATCAATGCGCAATTTGTTCCGATTGGTCCGGTGCCGGTCGAGACAATACAACCGTCGAGCTTAAAGCATGATTTGTATTTTATAAATTGGTCCCGCAATTATAGTAAATCTATTGGAAACATTTTGCTGGTAATTACGTTCAATTTAGCTTACAAATTGGTTTTTCTGTTAGCTCATATAGTTTGTTGTAGTTTTCGCCGATAATAATCATCACGAACGTGGAATGTGTTTGGGTGCTGAACAAAACATTAATTGTGAACTTGGATGTATGATATAAATCAAGAAATAATATATTTCTTACATAACATTACATTAAATATACGCAGAGGGACAGATCGATATGAAACTAAAACGAGAATACATTATTTTCTCCTGGTAACACTCTGTTCCCCAAAAACATAAAGATGTCCTAAGATATCACTAGCGCCCTCTCTTGTTCGCCGGCCTATTGTTATTTTAAGGGGTGGCTACACGGACCGATTTCGGGACAGTTAGGGGACTCGATCCATGCAATATGTAGCCCGATGGTGCTTGCATTTGTTCGCAAATCCAAACGCTGCCTGAGTTGAAATAATATTTGAGCGCGGTTTGGCTGAAAAGATAAGTAAACATTGCTTTGAGTCCGACCTAAAAATCGTATAAATAAATCGAGGTTCAAATATTTTTTGAATAAAAATGCGCTATTATCTAACGTGTCTGAACGTTAGATAGATTCGTAAAATAAATGTTGCATTAATATTAAAGTACTTTTTTATGTTATGGTTGGCAAACAAGCAGACAGCCCGCCTGATCGTAAGCGGTTACCGTCGCCTATGGACAACTGCAACACCATGAGTGCTGTTGATGCGTTGCCGACCTTTGAGGAATTTGTGGTTAACCTTTTTAAAACATTCCATCCTATAACTAGATGGAAAGATCGCGGCTGGTTACTTGTTATTTAAAATCAATGGATCATATTAGCGTTATAGTTCTACAATATCGCCTGTAATCAATCACATGCGGTTTATGCCCGAATCCTATAACATACAAACGGATCGTTTTGCTTACGATCGGTTAAATTGATTGACATAAGAATGTTTATGTCTCACGTGAAATTTAACCAATCGTAAGCAAAACAATCCGTTTGTAAGTTATAGGAACCGGGCATTAGGCGTAGGTACAATGTCACGAATGTTAATGACAAATGGTCAAACCAGCATAATATTCAAAGCTCATACAGACCACAGAGCAAACCGGGCATAGCGTTAAAGGTCAATTATACGGCGAAAGGAACTGCGATAATAAACAGTTTATTTTGGTGAGACAACACAGTCAAAATAAAACACGTTCATAATTTACACCAATAAATAGATATGTAAAATTCTCGCCTTCTATGGAAAACGACATATCGTGATAAATGAAACAACCATTAGATCAAGCGAGCGAGTCGCTCCCACGTACTGAACATGGATTTATTAATAACTTTCAGAAGTCTAGACTGTATCGAGACAGGTAAGGATGGGATACGTTTATATCCTAGGGCAACGGTAATATCGAATAATTTTAAATTGCAGATAATATTGAGTTAGAAATAAGGGTTTTTTGTTTACTTGACACTGGCTAAAAGGAGCCATTTAGCACAGCATAGCACATTTTCTTTTTATATGGTTTGAAGCGAGCAGTAAGTAAATTCAAAGTCAGCAAGCTGAAGTCAAAACTGAGATTAATAAATTCTGCATAATTTATTTTTTGGTATGAATATGAATGGTATGAATATGGTAAGAAGTAGTCTCTGCCTTCCCAATGGGAAAAAGGCGTGATTGTATGTATGTACTCGTATATGGTGGTTTCAAGCAGGAGTAGATAATGGCTGTTATCATTGAAGAGAGCTTTTTCTTTTGCAGTACTATACTGTTTTGCTATACTGCATTTTTATTGTATTCGCTTATCCTTTAAACCTTTTAGTAGCATTAATCTACCTATTTCAACTGAACCTTGTACTAGGTTAGCGTTATTTTTAACTTCACGCGCACTAATTTTAAGACCAAGATTTCAACAAAGTTTAATTTTAACATAATCTCCTTCTCACGTATAACATTAAAGGTTAAGCGCTTTTAATATATTAAACTTATTAGTTTAAATATATCAAACCTAACGACGCTCTTAAGCTAACAGGCTTCTTAGGAGTTACGGTACTATGTATTAGCCTTGTGTAACCTTTATCAAAGTTATAAATACGCTTAGGTGCCATCGCAGATAATATTATCTCCACTCATTTAACTTGGTTAATATGGCTGAGGTTTAGCCTGGTTTTATTGAGAACTAGCTGGCCCGGCGAACTTCGTACCACCTAACATACAATAAATGTCGTGTTACCTTTTAGATGAACTTAATTTAGGCTTTGATACATGTGGCTATTTAAACACACTAATCGTGTGGAGCCATAATGAAATTTAAAAAAATATATGCTTACAAGCAATCAAGACAATAATAATCAATGCCTAATCAATAACCTATTCAGAATTAAAATTAAATACTGGTGATTATATTTTTACAATTAAAATAAAACTCAATTGAACTAATTTCAAGTTAATAACTTACTCGTATCTATAACAATAATAACATTGTTTCATTGCATCATGTCTTGCTGACACGCGGTTGAAGTACTTGATTGTTGTATTTTTATTCTATTTCTGTATTGCCATAACTTTGATTATTGACTTGATAATCAAAGTGCCATAATACATTACTAAACTTATTTTATTTTCTTAATTGTATAAAGGTACTGACACACCGCGGCGTCCTGCGATTTGCGGGCGCGATCTCAGTACTATTCAATTGTTTTCTGATCGCGTTTGGTGTGAACTACTCGGTACAAATACTACTGTGCTATCTGATCGCTGCCTAGATCGCGCAAGCAGGACGCTGCGGTGTGTCAGTACCTTTATACAATTAAGAAAATAAAATAAGTTTAGTAATGTATTATGGCAAT
Source organism: Cabera pusaria (assembly GCA_954871355.1). Classification (NCBI taxonomy): domain Eukaryota; kingdom Metazoa; phylum Arthropoda; class Insecta; order Lepidoptera; family Geometridae; genus Cabera; species Cabera pusaria. The sequence goes on along the minus strand of OX940901.1, from coordinate 24,481,127 downwards.
TTGATTATCAAGTCAATAATCAAAGTTATGGCAATACAGAAATAGAATAAAAATACAACAATCAAGTACTTCAACCGCGTGTCAGCAAGACATTATGCAATGAAACAATGTTATTATTGTTATAGATACGAGTAAGTTATTAACTTGAAATTAGTTCAATTGAGTTTTATTTTAATTGTAAAAATATAATCACCAGTATTTAATTTTAATTCTGAATAGGTATACTTACTTCATGAATAACTGTCTAATATTTTTTTGCCTTATGGATAAAACTGTGTACATACGGCACTCATAAATTGGCTATCACATTCTTGCATATCTCTGTATTTACCTACATTCTTACAAAATATAAAATTGATTAGGCATTGATTATTATTGTCTTGATTGCTTGTAAGCATATATTTTTTTTAAATTTCATTATGGCTCCACACGATTAGTGTATTTAGCCAGTGTCAAGTATTAAAATTCTTCAAGTTTTTATCAATTTTAGTCGTAGAGATGGATTAAAGTCACATTTCAGCTCAGTTTTCAAGTAAAAGTCTAGTCTAAAATACCTTCAGTAAAGATGTTTACTGAAGACTTCCAGTGGAATTTTGGTGAGAACGGAAATATAAGGTTTTTCAACATTGTGCTGTTTCCCTACACTCGCACACATTCACCGGCACTTAATGGTTAATAATCCACATTTATTACACATTAACACGCGGAAGAACACCAGTTTTGGGAAAAAATACAATGAGATCACACACACTTTTCCACGTTCCCGCCAAAAACTCGTGAGCATACATTTCTGAACGCACGCATATTTGACATCAATAAATATGTCATACAATTGTCATTACTGACGGTATTTTAAATTGATTAACGTTTTATAAATGTACATGACTTGAAATCACAAAAGCTTGAAGAATTTTTGTACTTGACACTGGCTAAATACACTAATCGTGTGGAGCGATGACCCTTATTAATTTGAGGTTTACCGTATCGACGGGATAAACAATTGAACATCAAATGATTGGCAGTTTTGAAACCCTGGAACATTTTGGCAAAATATTTATTCTTATAAAACATTTTTAGGTCAATTATTCATTGTTTTTAATACTTATTATCCTATTCCTGACAAAGACAATTCCAAAAATACAAAAATCATAAAAATTGGTTCAGCTGTTCTTGAGTTGTAAGTGCAGTAACTAACACGACTTTCTATTATTAGATATAGATTAGTATTATTTTAGATTAGTACTATTAAATATTATGTTTTCGTGAAGTGTTACATTGTTACACACAATTCAAAATTTCATCGCACCGACGGGATTCGAACCCTCGAACCTCCTAGGAAACATGTCCAGGTGCTCTGACCAATTAAGCCACGGTGCGATCCTATCGAAACGGCGAAATTAATGAATTTCATTTTTAACCAAAGGTGGCGCCTTCTATGATAACTATTTCGAAGTTAATCATTTCGGAAGAAATCCTTACAGTTTTCAAATGCGACGAGAGATGTTGCACTGCTTAATTCAAATATTATTTAATGAAAATTTGGATTGTGTGTAACATAGTACTATTAAAGTTAGTATACAGTTACTATTTTTAAAATTAAACTCGAGATTTTTACCATGTATTTTATAGTTTCCGAAAGTAGCATAATAAATAAATAAAATGTAATTATATATTTTTATTTTATTTTATTTATTTATAATCCATACTGCCTTTCTCAGAACTTAGTAGGTACGTTTAATATGCATGGCAACATGGCATACGTACCAACAGAAAGTCACACATTTGAAAATAAACCAAGTCTCCTATAGCTTTAAACCATTTGTAAGGCAGACACTGTCGCCGGTGGTACCTGATATACCTGTGCGACGTATCCCTCGGGATAAATAATCCAGATTGGCGTAATGGCCAGGGTTCGCACACTGCCGACGTTGTAACGTTACTACGTTCAGTCGTAGGGATGCTTCCACTGCGGATGTGATACTGTAGAGTGGACGTTTATTGTATTATAATAATTTAAGATTATTTGCACGCTAGTCATTTTCAGTACTAAGTTTGTGGTGTTTATCTCCATATCTGATGGATGGGATGGGATGTATGTAATACTCGATAACTCCGTCAATTGTGAACCGATTCGAATGATTCTTCTTTTATTCGGAAGGGTACATTTTCAAGTTGGCCCCATTGTAATTTTATCGAGATCTGATAAGTATCTCCAGAGATATGGAGATAAAATCCAACACTGAAAATGACTAGCGCGGCATTTGAAGTCGTTTTTTTTTCGTTTTGTCAACGATGATAAATTATAATAAACATCTTCAATTTAAAAGGAAATAACTGCAATCCAACGGCAGACTGGTGCGACGTAGGTACTATTGCAAAGTTTTCAGACGTAGCCGAGAACGTGTAAAGGTAATGGTGCAGAAAATGAAGCTTCTCGTCTGATATTACTCAATTTACTTTATTTTATTCCAATTTTAAGTAAGCTGGCTGTAGAATATCACTTTTAATATATATAATTGAAGTGTGGTACCTAATTTGATATTGCTGCTTGAGAATATTATAAGAACAATTTCTTAATTTGACCATTATTTTAACATTGTCAATACAATTGGTTTAGGATGTAAATAAAAACCTTTTATATATTATTATACAACGTGTAACATATTAAACGCAAGACCTGAAAATAGTTTGTCTAGAATTGACCACTGAATCCGATTTAGTGGTTCTTATTAATATTATATTTTAACCTAGTCAATGATTAATATATTCGAAATCATTGCTAACGATTCCATCGGTTAGTTGACTTAGAAATCTGGACCTTATTTCAAACGCGTAAGACTCATCTACTTGTACTAAATTGGTCATTTTAGTGACAGCTACAGACAAGTTATAGTTACTAGGTAACATGATAGTGCGTCTATACATTTTGTGCTAATTTGGTATATCTGATATCATTAAAAAAATGATTACTTGTCTCGAGGTGAGTTTACGCCTTTTATGTTACACGTTGTATATTAGATATAGGTAATGCGTTTAATTTCTTTTATTATAAAAAGGTTCCAGCCTGTTCTCACAGAGCTGTCTCCGTCTCCGCAGTAGCCGAATACAGATAGTTGGTATTCAGCCGGGACCGTCTACATAGTTTCACTGAAGTGCAGGTGCCGGGGTAATTGAACTTATTTCCTGCGTTAAAGGGGAGCTCAACGACGCTGTGAGCCGACGAGTTTCCCTAAACAAACGCCCAAAGAGAACGTATTAAACTGCAGACTTTGTGCAGGGCTAATAATATTCAGACAACATTTTGAAAGAATACGAAAGAACTATCAAAATTGCATCGCCATAAAAACGACATTAAGAAGTTCTTATTAGAAAAGCCTTTAAAGCAAGTTTAGTCGAATCATCTACCAGTAACAATACCGGATTGGATCGGAGCTGGAAAAGATTAGCCGAGGATCGTGCTCACTGGCGTGCAATGGGAGAGGCCTACGTCCAGCAGTGGACTAGTATAGGCTGATGATGATGAACAATACCGGTACATTTTGGCGTTGCAACAGTAGAATAATGGACAGCGGTACTAGTCCAAGACTTGCCAATATAATTAAGTAAAGTCAGGATAATAATTTAAGATTGTTTACAAAACGAAAAACTCCGACATCAAATGCCGCGTTAGTCATTTTTCTCTGGAGATACTTATCAGATCTCAAACAAACACACTCTCGTAAAACATACTCTCTCAAACAAAAAATTGGTTGTCTGTAAAGTCGGTTTACGGACGATAATTTTACGTGATAACGTCATACGATCGTGCTTCTCTATCGCTTGTTCTGCGCTCTCGCTCGCACGCGGAACGTGACACTTTTTCGTGCGTGCAAGAAGAATCAAGAATCAAAGCATTTATTCAGTATGGCATGTAGGGAGTATTAATATACGCACATATACACGTCGAAATCATAAAATAAATCATAACCAATTATCACGTAAACATAACAAAGGCAGAATTTTACCACTTTAAATTTAAAAAAAAAAACAAATGTTCTATGTATGTAAAGAATGAACCATTCAGCTGTCATCCAATCGTTTACGTCAGACTATTAAAAAAAATAATTAAAGTGGGTTAAAACCAACCACACAGCCGGCGTTCATCGATAAATTGATGAACGCCGGCGTTACCACTAGGACGTTATCACGTCAAAAAGAAAATTGATTTAGTTGTTATTCACTTTAGTGATTTACCAGTGTTGTTTAAATTAGACACGACTGCGTTACAGTTGTGTCTTTACATTTCATATAATAATGTAGCATATTATAGTGTAGAATCGTCCAAAACAGACAGAAGTTAATATTTGTTAACGTGAGCACAGTTTACAACTTGGGATATGCACATGTAACTTGAATGTATAAATTACACATTCATGTATAACTTGGAGCGTAAATGAGGCCTTAAAGTTTGCGGAGGAATACTTGGGAGTTGTGATGGACATGGCCGACTGTTGGATATGCTAACATTAGTTCGGGATGCTAACATTAATATTTCATGAATCACCAAACAAAATCTTTGACCGGATGGTTACTTCACCGAGTAGATGATTTTATACTCATTTCTGCAATTTTTTGTCACAATTTAATAGATAAGCACAGCGTGTACTGTCCTGTGCTTACATGTACATTAGAATGTCCAGGGGCGGATTACGTCTTACAGGTGATGCTGTCATATGTGATTGATATAAACATCTAGAGAACTCGTAGAACAACCATCAATACTCATTTAATGAGCTCTACGACTCGTGCCCATCTTGTAGTGATACTGAACTGTTGATGCTGTTAATGACGGTCGACATTACAAAACCACCACAATAAGCTAGCTTCCTTTAGATTTGAAATCCAGACCAGAATATTGGCATTTAATATACAACAGCTGCACTTTACCAATAGCTCGTACATTTACCGAAAACCATTGCGAATGCATCGAACTCCGAAGTATCGATGCCAAATCTCCAAACTGTAAGTGATCACGGCTCGGTGGGTTGCCAAGCAGGTTCGTTCGGTTACAGAGGGTTCACGCCTCTATGCTCTTGCTCACTGAAGCGTTCACTATAGGCCTGTCTATACAAGGTACACAGCTACGTTACAGCTATTTACACTTGGTATGGTGTGTTCATTTAGCGATATCTATATAGCTAAGAAGGCAATGCAAGGAATAGAGTGAGATAGCTCAGACAGTAAATTGCACATTGCGACCATTTTAATGATAACTGTAGAATTACACGACATACAGCGTTAAATTATTCGATGTATTGATTGTTTGTCTTCGAGGTAAGCGGTATCGAAAACTATACGTAGGTAAAGGGAGCGGAATGTCAACGTAGCGGATCAGCAGCGACGGAACATCGCCGCGCTTTCGACAAGGCGTTATCTGGGGAAATGGCAACGTATTTTCAACACGGTTGATAGTGTTGAAAATACGTCATTGTCGTAAGAATGATTTTTAATGAATAGCCCGCAGAAATAAGTTTGTACAACTCTCTCCACGTCACGTGCCGCAAGTGCGACTTCGGCGAGTTGACCGCGCTTATTCCGAGGCAAGGCGATTACGTTACAATGTATTAATGGCAAGTCTAAGGCGTTTACCTATCGTGTATTTTCTTGTCACTACGTACCTTTACGCTGACAGGTCCGTTTTTTCTAAATGAACTGAACTGAACATACTTACCCACATAAATTAATATATATGTAAATCTATAACTTTACCTTAAGTTGTATTCAACCCGAACGTATAAAGTGGGAAAATTGTGTTTACGCTCAAGCTTCATTTAAACTGAGCAAACAAAGAGATTGTTTATGTATAATTTCTGAGCGGAATTCATAGGCGTTTACAAAGATTAAGCATACATTCTTAAAAAACTTATTGTTAGTAAAAATGCTTCATATTATTATCAGCCATTGATAGAATATAATAATAAGTCGGGAAAAAGTATTTTCGTATATTCAATAAACACGATATTGTATATTTGATATAACATTGAAGATTTGGTGGAGCTGTTTTTATATGGCTGGTTAAAATGTCAATAAATATATAGGACTTGATTTACAAGAATATATAGATATGCATACTTTATACACTCAAAACATATTTCCTTGCTTTAGTACGTAGTCGGATATAAAAAACATTTCATTCTCATTAGGCCGACAGTTTCACACTAATTTCTAAAATAATGATGCAATGAAATGAGTACTTGATTACTTTTAAAGTTTTTGCGCAAGTTTTATATTGAAACAGCATCTCGACGTTCACATTCTATCTAAAAGTCCTGAAACGAGTATTATTTACTTTGAGCATATTAAACTAATCCCAGGGGCTTGTTTATGTTATATCTGCAGGGGGTTCCTTGTTCTTTATTGTCTGTGTTTAATTAGACGAGATAATCAGGTGGATTTAAGTACCGAGTTTATAGCTACGGCGTAGATGTAGCTACGACAAATAGCTGTAGTCTCGCTAGATGCTACTACGATATAAATATGTAGCTACGTTTGTCGATTCATGTGGTGTATGCAAAGATTTGGTTGTTTTTTTTACCCTTTTGTTCATTCAATTAAACATATTTGTTGCAAAGCAAAAAACTGTTAAGCATTTAAATTTTGCTTTGAGATTACTTTACTTGGAAATTTCCTTTAGTATCACATCCATTGCCTATGTTTGTAACTAGTAAAGTAGTAGTTTATGTAACTACTACTTTACTAGTTAGTTTCTAAGCCTCTCATTTATGTATGCACCCTAGTTAAAATGTTTCAAATAAATCATTCATTCATTCGATAAGCAATATTCAAACGAACTAATACATTAGTTTTATGTCTATTTTGAGCTTTAAGGTACTTACGTAAAACATACTCGTACATTCACAATTAATTTGTACGTATTATAATTTAATTTTTGCAATGACGCATTAAAATAATGAAAAGGAAATAAAATTGTGTCTCGTTAAAAATTCATTAACAGCCTACAATCCTTTATACGCTCTTTTAAAAACAAAAACCAGACAGACATCATTAAAATATCTATAGACTTTAATAGGGGGAGTGTAACACTGAATGCGTGTGATTCCGGATAATTGCACTTGTATAGTCCCCCCCGACGTTAGCGCCCTCTATGGGGAAACACAAGTACAACTTGTACGAGGACTCGATAGTGAGTGTTAGAATTTAATTACTTAAATAAGTAGTTGGAGCACTAAAGTACTAGGTACTTGAAAAGGGGAAATTTAAGTCCGAATAATTTAAGCATATTTGTAATTTTAGTAAACTATGTTCGTTACAAAGAATAGTTGTTGAGTATAAGACGCTCTTTACGTTAACTAGGCGTTTCCTAAACTCAAGCATAATGTTACACACATAATGTTTAAACAGACGCCAAAACTATTTTAAAAATAACAAATTGAACAATCGCACATGTTCATTATTCAGCAGTAAATTCGCACAACTACACGGCGATCTTAGAGCGTTCCATCACGGATACAAATCGGCTCGTCTTTTCATGAAATGGAATCATTTGCCATCATTCATATCGCACTCAAATTCGTGAGTGTGTTGGTATCTATGGTTTTTACCTCTGCACGTTAAAACATTTGGAATTAAGATAGCCTATACCTTAACTTGTATCCATGTTACGTATAATTTTATTATAGTTACATTTAATTTGATACATAATACGTAAATTCAAATTTTTAAACCACCTCCGACCGATCTATTTTATAATCTGTTCATTGAGACCATTCCGATGACCTCATCTCGACATCTCTTGTAAGAATGGCAACAATGAGGCACTTTGTTCCTTATAACAATACAATACAATACAATAACTCTTTATTTGCACACCAAGAAAATATAACAGATAGAAACAGACACAAATTATAAGAATGAGTACAAATGGCGGTCTTATCGCTAAAAGCGATTTCTTCCAGACAACCGGGTATGGAGAGGAATAGAAAATAGATTTTCATAGGTAGGTGGTGTTGCAAAAATTTGAACTTATAACCTCCTAGCTTCAAATGTACTTACTATACACTATCTAACTAATTATATCCTGTTGTACGTGTAGTGCGATTGTGAGTGTGAGTGCCAGCACAAGCCACCGGCTTATTGGCACGATATGAAATGTACATATTGATAAGAAAGTGATTGAAATAAATAAATTAAAAAAAAAAAAAAAAAAGTTGGAGAGGCTTTGTGTATTCTGCAGGCATATGTATACATTGCATATGTTCGATCAGGTCAATGCTACCAATTTCTTACAATATCGTTGTAGTAAGAGTATATTGAATTTGAAATTGATCAGAACTACAAAAGTTTATTTCATAGCGTCATCATCTAGAAAAATGTTCATAGTCTTCAAACGGCTGAACAGATTTTCATGAATCAAAGCTAAGAACACTCTCAATTAAGACACCTAACAAACAAAACACCTAAATCAAAATCGGTTCATCTGTTTGGGCGCTACGATGCCACAAATAGACACACACATACACAGATACACAAAACTACAGATACACACTTCAAACGTATAGCACTTATAGCACTTCTTTTTGCGTCGGGGTTAAAAATACGTAAGCTATATTAAGCACTCATTCTAATCACGGTTGATTTATGCGGCGTCACAGGGCCGAATCTCTACACAGCATAGTCTCAGAGGCGGCAATCCATTAGACGGACAAACATCATCAGTCAGCGTCAGACCTTCGCAGCCGGCCTCGAGGTCGATGCTAAGCAAAAACTACGCGCTAGAAGACAAAGGGTTTTGAAAGGATGCCAATGTTTCTGATTGAGGGAAAAAGTGTAAGGCCTCCTAACTCTTTTTTGTGCATGAACTAATACTGCTAGCCCCTATACGCAGGTGCAAAGTTTGCGTCCATATAATTAGTCATTACGTGAATGAAAACGAGCCTTATAAATTATGTGGGCAAGCCGCTAACTAAAGGCAGCTAATAGGGGCAGTGTACATTTTTTGTCAACATTTAATACGGTTAGAATTAGAATGCATAATGAATTTAAGTACGTTTTCAGTTAATCTATTCATCTATCTGTGAGTCGAGTGCCGCACGAGCTTCCCAAAGCTCGTGCGGCACGCCGCGAGTCACAGCTCTCTTAGCCGCTCCCGAAGACTCTCAAATCGAGTCGAAACCGGTTGGAGCATAATCCGAAAAATAAACGCGAGTGAATGCCGGTTATTAAAAAACAAAATATGATTATCACTTGTGAGAATTTCATAACCTATTCAATATTCATTATAGATCCCGTAACATATAAAATTTGTCTATTTTATCAAGGATTCAATGAAATCAGCAACGTCTTGGGTATATCTTATCTAAATAGTCTAAAATGACGTGACGTGTATTCTCGTCGCCGCGTCGCGTCGGCTCAATTCGACGCTATCCACTCGGCATCGTCCGGGAAAAATCCGCGCTACGTCTGCCGATTATCGCACCGATTACTCACTGCGATATACGTCTGATCCTCCCAGGACTCGGCTCCTCGGCTATTTGTAGATTCGTAGCCAGCTTTCGTGGAATACATGGCCGGGGTTATAAATGTAGGCAATCTCTTTGACGATTACTTTGGGTTCTGCTAAACGGTTTTACGAGCGTTCGTAAACTTAGTTTATTTGTATGCTCAAAAAAAACGCTGCCCTTTTTATCAACACAAAACTAGTGACAAAATTGTTTAGGAAAATAACAAATATTCTTCTCTCTTTTCTAAATTCGTAATACATACATACATCATTAGGCATATTCCGAGTTATATTCTATTTATCTTGGAGAATTCTCTGAATTGCATGTGTACCAACTCTATCGTATAGGATAGGTATTAAAACCAAATAGCAAGAAAGAACTGAGTAACGCGTCTAATACGATTTAATAGTAGCATATTAAATGTGAAGAGAAACTTTTCTGAAAACTGCTACATCATGTGTGACTGTTACAAAAGAAACGCCCCATGAGACCACACTAAATAACCTATCAAGGTGTTTCTATACAAATACTATTTTGATAAATGAAACTGTCAGTCAGACAACTAATGGAGTCGAAGAGCAGCACAGTAATATAAAGATTACCGTGGTAGCAGCGTGTAGGCGGATAAGGGGCCCGACACACTGATTGCGGTCACTCATGCGGACAAAGGTACACCAAAGTTTTTTCGACACGGGAACATTTTGCGATTTAATCGTTTTCTGTAATGTTCGTGTAGAGTTTCTGCAGGTAGAGTCGAATCTACTTGCAAGTCAAATCAAAACTCAATAAGTGCGCTTACAATCGCTTGCGTCTGACGAATTTCTGATTTAAGATAATATACAGATGAATTCATCATCTTCGACCATCTCAGCGCTTACCAACAGGCGAGATAGTGGTCAAACTCTAGCCTATAAGTAATTAAAAAATATAAAATGGAGGGAGCAGATCACTGCGCCCCCTTAATCCGTTGAGAAAAGACGCAAGACTTCAGCGAAGACTCACCGAATAACGCTCAGTGCGCAAACTTTAGAATACACAGCGGACCGTATAGATGATGGAAAAGAAAGATCGAAGATGTGGCTTACGACTTCTAGTAAGCCACATCTTTGATCTTTCTTTTCCTGGTGTCAGTAAATATTTATTGTAACATAGTGGTAAAGAAACAAGCGCTTTTCTGTTTAATTTGCTAACGTTGTCGTGGACCCAATTTTTTGCATGATTCAAGTACAAACATTCGCCAACACAAACCTCGCGCATTGACTTGTAGACAGGACGAAGGAAAACCTAAATGTTTATCAATTTCTACTCTAATATTTACGGTATGCGAGGAAATAGTAACTCAATAATGCAACCTTTTTGGAGTATTTTTGTACTTTATATACAAAATGTAATAATGATTGTATAGACAGGTAATACCTACTGTACACACTGTTTTTTATAAGATCGCTTGACGTGGGTCTCGTACTTGTGGGGACGAGGGTTTGTCAAGATGTGAATGTATGTCAACTTTATACGTTAATGTAAGTTCAGTTCGGAAATATAATACAGTTTTATTAATAGAAGTCTCTGAAATAATTTTATATAAAGATGTTTTAAGGACACTTAATAGACCAATATAATCAGGTCTTAGATGTTTGTTTGTATGGAATTTATAAACCCAAGTTTTTCGTAATGCTGACTGGAAATCTTCGGGTATTATTACAACATCGATCGATCGACGGGCAACGACTGATCTCATTCAACCAACGATCGATAAAATAGTATACTACGATACGTGTGACATAAGTCTATTATTGCACGGCGTGCAATAATAGACGACTTATGTCACGAGTATCGTATATTATTTAACCAACTTCACAAAAAAGGAGGAGGTTCTCAATTCGTCTGTATGTTTTTTTTTTTTTTTTTGTGTGTATGTTACGCGATTTCTCCATCAATTGTGAACGGATTCAGATGATTCTTTTTTTAATAGGTAGGATACGTTTCCGAGGTGGTCCCATTTTATTTATAGATAGCAGTGTGACACAAACCCGCACTTTACGCTTGCTACGCTTTTCCGTCGAATAGTCGATTATTGCACGGCATGAAGTTAGTTAATCGACTATTTAAGTCACGGAAACGCGTGCGTAAAGTGCGGGTTTAGGTCACACTGTGCTATAAATTATAATATCATATATCATAAATTATCATATATTTTTTTATAGTATATCAGATAGACAATCTTAACATTTCCAAGGAGATTTTAACTTGTGTAACTCTATTAATAGCTTAACATGTCTCAAAGGATATGATATAACATCTATCTGCTTTTGAAATTTACACAAATTCTCGAATCAAAATTGTCAAATCTCAATTTTTCTACGAAATAATATAAATCTGATCATGAAACGGATTGAATGAAGTCTCCTGAAAACGATTAAACAGTAAATTTGTTCTCCTCGAGATTGCCCGTTTATTGCATTGTTAATATTGAAGATTGTAACCGACTTCTTTGGGCGCGATTTTGACCCACTTTAAACGGCCAGATTTCGTTCAAGCTTTGTAGATTTATCGAGGACCGATGACAATACACTAATTTGATAAAAAATTATTCCATTTTTCAACTAAAAAGTAGAAAAAAAAAAATTGTTTAAAAAAACTAAAAAACACGCTTTTTATAGAAAACCGAACTACAAAATAGAAAATAAATTTTAATAAATTTAAATTAAGAATAGTGTTAAAAATTTCAATAAATATAAATAAATAATAGTGTCAATAAAAAAAATTATTTTATTTAAAAAAAGCGTGGGGTGCTTTTAAGATATTATCAAAATGATAATCACTCTATTCATATCTGTCAATAAAATATTTATAACTATTGACACCATGCACCTCACGCTTTTTTTTAAATATTTTTTTTTAATTCACACTATTATTAATTTATATTTATTGAAATTTTTTCCACTATTCTTAATTTAAATTTATTAAAATTTATTTTCTATTTTTTAGTTCGGTTTTCTATAAAAAGCGTGTTTTTTAGTTTTTTTAAACTATTATTTTTTAATTATAAGTTTTTAAACTAACGGTGTCCCGCGATATTACTCGCGCACACGTCGTTCCCGTGGGAATATCGGAATAAAAAGTATCCTATGTGTCATTCTAGGGTCTAGGATATATACATACCAGCACAATTTCAACTCAATCGGTTGAGTAGTCGTAGCGTAAAGAGGTAACAATGATTCACACAATCTTTCACCTTTATAATATTATTAGGAAAGTAGGAATAGGATTATACATTATTTTTATTAAATTATATTTTGAGCTGTAAAGCGCGTGCTGCATGTTGCTAATCTAGCCACTTCAAGAACAAGATCCTCTGAACGGGTCAACGATGGACGGATCATTTTTCAACATAAACGAGAATATGGTACTTACAGATCTAATAACACAGCGTCACATTATGCCGTTACCGCCAGATTATAATTTTATATTTTTTATACAGAAAATTACAAAATGTTCATTAAAATATACAAGACTTACAATTAATAATTAATATAGCACCTAAAAACATTTCTGCACTAGGTATTAATAATCTTTTCAACGTATCTTTACGTCGATATAAAGTTCAAATTCAACTAGGATCACCAATATTCGAGCGTACAAGGCAAATTTCAAATCCTATTGTAGAACAAACGGCAATAATATCTGAACATACAGCTTGCACGGCTTTTCTCGGGAAACAGAAACGGACAGACGGACGGCGAATATTTATTGCGATACAAACGGATTGTGAAAGAATTCTAATAATACGGCACGAGAAGAATGAAAGCGCATGTCTGTAGCTTTAAATCGGAATTCAAAGGACTAGGTTATATTTTATTTTAGTCACATTTCAGGCTGGTTGTTTGTCTCACACAAAGCAAATGAAAAATAACACTGCATAGCTGAAGTAGGCACTTTTAACATAAAGCTGAGTTGGTTGATCATGATGCTGCCAAAAGCGTCAATCAAGAAGGCGTAGTTAAGTGCTGCCAAAATGACGTTAATAAAGTGCATATAATAAAGTAAATATAATATCACGTGCCGTAGCTCAAGATAAGAAAATATTCGCTGAACTGATATTTTATTCTACAAGCTAACTATATTATATATAAGTATCTACTCAGAATTAATTAAAGGAAGTTTGAATAAAAAATAAACAAACATCTTCAATTTAATACCATCACTTAAGAGAGAACGCGGTGTGTTTTTTTTCCATACAAATGTATTCCCCCGTTTCCTCCCTGGAAAATGCATCTAGAGCGAATTTTTTTTTCTACAAAAATTTAGATCTGCTGTAGCTACACCCCTATTATTTACTTTTTTTGAACATAAAATTGCAAATAGAAATAGAAGCCTTCTAGTCTCCTCTTTAAGATTTTTGAAGTGTCATATTACTATTTGCAATTGGTTGGTCAAAATAAACTGACCAAGTGCAAGTCGGACTCGCACTCGTAGGGTTCCGTACCACACTACAGTATTTTATAAGATCTAGCAAAAAATATCACTATTATTTTTCGCCAGCAAAAAATAATAATTAATAAACATTTTATTTCTTATAACGCCATCTAGCGTCTAACAAAGGTGTTAGGGATCGACATTTCAATATAACGCCATCTTTGGGACGTTTACCTAAATAAGCGTTCATAGATAGAAAACACGTTTCTTGTACGGGGACCCTCTATAATTTTTTAACTTTATTCTGTTTTTAGTATTTTTTGTTATAGCGGCAACAGAAATACATCATCTGTGAAAATTTCAACTGTATAACTATCACCGTTCATGAGATACAGCCTGGTGACAGACGGACAGACAGACAGACAGACAGACAGACAGACAGACAGACAGACGGACAGCGGAGTCTTAGTAATAGGGTCCCGTTTTACCCTTTGGGTACGGAACCCTAAAAAGAAAATGATAGGGGTGTAGCTACAGCAGACCTTCATTTTTTGTAGAAACAATTTTTTCTCAAGCATTTTCCAGGGAGGAAACGGGGGAATACATTTGTATAGAAAATTGCACCCCGCGTGCCCTCTTAAATCAAAGACACAGATTACTTACAACAGAATGTATCCTTTTCCGTTAGAGAACGCTCCGAAAGTTATTAGTGATGACGCTTACCTGCAAAGAAGAAACGATATGAGATATATATACTATTGGTGTCTTTGAAAAACAGACAATTGCCGCTTAGACGCTACATTATACTCTGACATTCAATAACACTTTCAGCGGCCTAATAAAAACTTAGTAACAGTGCCGTCCTGTGCAGTAAGAGCCTGAATAACAAGATTAAGGATAGGTCCTCTCAGGCCTCGACGCTAACATAGAACGACCTAGATAATGAACTACCGTCGGTCCCGTCCATGTAGGTTAATGTATACACGCTTATGGTTATTTTTAACCGACTTCAAAAAAAGGAGGAGGTTTCTCAATTCGACCGTATATATATATATATATATATATATTTTTTATGTTTGTTCGCGGATAACTTCGTCGTTTATGAACCGATTTCGATTATTCTTTTTTTGTTCGAAAGGAGATATCCCAAGTGTGGTACCATGGTAATTTTATTGAGGTATGATAAGTATCTCCAGAGATATTGAGATAAACATCTCAAAATTGGTACTGAAAATGAATAGCGCGGCATTGAAGTCGGTTGTTTTTTAGTTTTTAAACGATATTATAATATAGTTATTTGGAACAGTAAAACATAGCTACATAACAACAAATAATATACGTCATCATTATAATGTACATTGAATATTGTTAATTTTAAAGGGATAATTGTGATTATGTGACTTGGCTTTCTTGAGAATAAACTACGTTATGTATTAA
This sequence comes from Cabera pusaria, assembly GCA_954871355.1. Lineage (NCBI taxonomy): Eukaryota > Metazoa > Arthropoda > Insecta > Lepidoptera > Geometridae > Cabera > Cabera pusaria. The sequence continues at coordinate 24,465,774 of OX940901.1, read as the reverse complement.
CATCAAGTCGCTGCAGAGGACTTTATGTAACACTAGCAGCGCCTCGCGGTTTCACCCGCGTAGTTTCCGTTCTCGTGAGAAAACGAAGATAAAATATAGCTTATGTTACTCGCTGATAATATAGCTTTTCATTAGTGAAAGAATTTTTATAATCGGTCCAGTAGTTTTTGAGTTAAATCGAAACAAACAAAAATAAAATCTTTTGTAAACTTTAAACTTTCGCGATTTGAACACATAGTTATAAATATGAAAATACGGGACTTATCGCGCCTAAAACATTAATTTTATTTAACTCGACGTTTCATGACCACGATCAATGCAACTTGGTCGAAACGTCGAGTTCGTATTTATAAAAATAAAATCTTTCCTCTTTATAATATTAGTTAAGATAAAAATATCTAGATGGCGCTAGAGTAGGATGAATAGCTCTCCTTGTAAATATTGCCTAAATGTATGAGATTCTGCATCGCGTAAACGATAATTTCCACCATGTTGGAACCTGATGCACTAGCTTCGTCGTCAAACATCTTAAATGTTGTACTCGTTACAAAATGTTTTCTTTTTATAATATTAGTATAGATTAAATAAAATTTGAACTCGTTATAAAATGTTTACTCTTTATAATATTAGTATAGATGATATTTATAACCTACAAATTTGGATGACTAGCTATAAACCGCGGCTTCTCATGAAAATACTCCAAAACAAAGTTACACCTAAAATGGTAACTGCTAAGTTAGCTCACTAATTGCGTTTCTCCCTAAGTACGTAAGTTGAGCGGTCAGACTTAGTTAACTTAGTTTTTAGTCTGCGGTCTTGAGCTGTACTTATTTAATTATTCAATTAACTGCACATCCACTTGAAGGGGTGAGTTTCAAGGGGTAAAGGAACCGACATGTTAAGTGAAAAGACCTCCTTGAGGTCTTATCATTCTACAGACTTTGATTCTAAAGTAAGTGAAAGCATTAAAAAATATATAGTTTTCTTAATCCGTGACTTTGTAGAGCATTGGCGAATTGAACTTTGCATTAAACAATTATTTGTGCCTTAGCCATAGTAAAGTTATCTTTACATAGCTGCGCGGCTATGTAATTTTTACGCGCGCTTTACCCGCGTTTAATCCTAGTAAAAAACATTCTTCTTGAATCACTCTATCCATTGATGAAAACTTTATTTAAATCCGTTGCGTAGTTTAAAAGATCTAAGCGTACAGACGCGGGAAGCGAAGCAATAAAGAAAATATAAACATTATTTATACTCTACAAGTCTGCTGAAATATCTCTGACTCAACATTAATACTTCCCAATTAATACGAAATTTGCTTCTAGAAATGTAACAACAAACTAAGAATTTAATCCAACCGAGCCAAAAACAATTTAATAGTAAATTAAGCTTAAACACACGGGTATTTCAATTATAGCGAAAGCTACTATTAAGTCGAATAAGGGTAGAAAAGTTTTCGTATTTTCACCGAAGTACCGTTATGTTATAAATCTTACTTTTAAATTGGACGTCAAAGGGTTCTTTCTGATAAACGAGTATTTTTGGAGTTAAAATACGGCCTCTTTGTTTTCTCAAGTTCATTCGTGTGTATAAAACGTGCTAAATTTATAAACAATTTATCTCGCAGACTTGGTTGATGTGGATGGGATATGACCTTTTTACAACCGACTTCCAAAAAGGAGGAGGTTCTCAATTCATCTGAGTTTTTTTTGTATGTGTTTGCGATTACTCCGCCAATTGTAAATCTATTTGAATGATTCTTTTTTTTTATTGGTTCAAATTTTATGAAGATCTGATAAGAGATCTGATAAGTATCTCCAGAGATGTGGCGACAAAAATCGCAAACTGAAACTGAAGGTAAAAAGGTACTGAAACTGACTCAGGCTCGTCATGTAACTACGCTTTTAAATCGAAACTAAGTTTTTAAATGCGTTGTATCGAAGAAACAGCCAAGGTCCTTCTGTTAAACACATTTACATTTATTATAACACATTACATAGAATTATATATGTTTCCGATAGCACTCTAAGTACAAAAGGACTAAATACCTACATAACTGAAATTAAACTGAGTTTAGCACTTAGTCAAACTGCCACCAGCACTGAAACTACATGACTGAAGTTTAATGGAAACCGCTAAATGTATCACCATCATGCTTCCATTAAAGATTTACCATTCATCGGCTGTTGCTTGGAATCTCTACGTAGGATCTGTCACTTACAATTATTTCGTAGTATGCTATTGTTTAATATAGAAATTATTTTATCCATCCATACTAATGTTATAAAAACGTTTGTAACTCTGTCACTCTGTCGCTTTATTACCTAATCACAACTAAATGGATGATCCTATTTTACTCAAAATTAACAAGAAGATACTTTAGAACATGAGTATGAACATAGGGCTACTAAATTCTTGGTGTACGTGAACGAAGTCGCGGGTATCAGCTAGTAGTATTATAAAATTAATCTTGTATAATATTTCACCTTAACTTTTTATGCAAACCTTACTTTAAAATTAAAATTCATACTAAAATAAAATAACTAAATAAATACACTACATAACAGCTATGTGTACTGAAGTTTAATAATAAATAGTTCATAGTTGCTAATTTCACAAGCAAATGCTATTATTATATGGATTGAAACTATTCTAGTTAGATTTTTTAATTAATATTGATATTCAGATAGATCTATTGGTATTTATTTAAAAGACCTGGAATGTCCCTCTTAAATTATTTACGAAATGTACTCGCAATAACGACTATAGACATAAGCGTAGCAACGACCTACGTCGTAGTGCGTTCATGGCTGCGTAGAAAAGTCTACGGGTGTAGGCGTAGAAGGGCCGACGAGGTAAGCCAGGTGATTGAAGGCGGAGACGCCTCAATGAGCTATTATTACCAAGGCACTAACAGTACTTTTGCAACTCGAACAAGACTTATTTTTATGCTTTGGTTTCAATGGAAAGATCTAGATTACGAACTCAAGCATTTTACGAAATAGTAAAAAAAATAATTGGTCGATGCCGAGTAGTAGTACAATAGTTACACGAGCACTAACCAAACTGGCAGAGAGCAGACAGCAACTTAATTATATATTCAAAATTAATACTTACCTATGCTAGCAGTCTTACCTTTTTAAAAACAACAATAAAACATTCTAACTTTAAATGCGGTGAGAGTACTCTCCTAATGACTGTGTTCTGGTGGCTGTGAATCTTTGTGCTAAATAATTGATACTTTTTTTAAGATTTTGTAACACAAAAGGCAAGACATTCATTTTATAAACGCAAGACAAACTATTAGGCCTTGAGGCTCTAAGACATCCACACGATTTTTTATTTTTTATTTATAAAAAATGCAATCGTTTAAAGTTCGAGAACCCCGAGTAACCCACACATTAACTCGGGGGCGCGCTGATGCATCCGCGGCGGGGACAGGCAGCTTGACACACCTACTTTGAAAACTGGCTTTTCAATACCCACCGGAGCGAGGGAAATCAATACAACGCTGTACTTTTACTTTGAGACAGTCGATATTTAAGGATTAAAGGGTGTTCTTATACACCAACAGAAAGTTATCTACATAGTTCAAACATATCTTTTTAACTTATTCATTGTTTCTAAAATAGAAAATATTGTTACCCAGTTCATGAACCTGGTTCCAAGAAGTCTATATCTTCTATATATATCATCTACGCAGGTGTTTAAGCTTCTTGTTCTAGACCTTACCTTAGCCGGATTCACGTGACAACACAGAGTTTGATAAAGGAAATTAATATATATTTGGAGCTTTACCGATCGAAAACGTTATTACAAAAATTTAAATATCAGCTGCGAATATCTGCTTGGCGTATCGCCCCTACCTACGAGTAACATAATCAGAGTACGATATTGATCGATGAATGGACAAAGAAATAAACAAGGGTGAGTAAAAGTTTTATGTCTAAGTTGATTGTAGAAACTATTCCCACATGTGGACAATGAATAAGGTAAAAAAGCGCTCTAATATGTCGTTTCAGCGGTTTATTGCGTTGGTTAGGTTGACAAATGGGCCACGTCTCTAAAACCTTTTAGAGGTAGAAATATATTGCTGAAGTGCACGTACAAATGATTGCACGTTTAATAAAAAAACAGTAGTTATAGGTTATCATAATTAGGCACGGACATTAGTGCAGCGCACTCTGTTATCACATTGGTTTACGTCCGTACGCAATTTTCGCGACATTGAATTTTTTACACGATATTACCTGCCAAAACATCTGAAGAAAATTATGTAAAATTGATTAAGTCTTATTTTATACACCGAGACAGGGTCATCATTTGAGGCCTGTATTTAACAGAACTTGTAACTATCACTATGAACATAGAAAAAATATATATGGGCCTAGCCTCCTACCATCTTTCATAGGAAACAGCACCCTAGGCAAAATCCAATTCCTGTCAGCATTCACACCAAACGCAAATTCAGTATGTACTGGAATTATGCATGAACAATGACATTTATTGCGCATAAAGAAATGCCCTTCCCACACATTTTGAAGTAGCATATGGCGTGAAATAGAAATAAGATTTTTTGACGAGGAGAGATAATGGTCAAACGATAACCTAATAATATGCTTTTCAAAAAAAAAAAACTAAACGTTACGTATCGTCGGTCTCTCCTATCGTGTGACCACCACTTCAAATAAGCACGTATAACGCCCATACCCTCAGGCACTGCGGCAGCGACGTGTTTACCTAAACTCTGGCGCTAAATAGGCTATAGGTATTCAAGTCTCGATACGCACTGCCTTAAAACTACGTTTGTCGTTACAACGCTCTCCACTTTAACGAGCTTCGGCATTTATCTACCTTTCAAATAGGATTACTTTAACTTATTAACTTGAAAGTATGTAAGTGTGATCGATTACAAGTAAGGGTTGATTAATGATTTATTGAAAGTTCAGTACAACTTGCTTCGTAGCTTTAACAAATACTTAGTTTCAAATGGATATCATAGAACCAATTCATAAGTTCAATGTTCATAAGAATTAACTTATGAAGAAATAACATTTCAAAATAGAGTTTTACGCTATTTAGATTGACAGCATAAACGTATGAGCACATTATTTATATTATACTAACTGAAATCTGCGGCTTTGCTCGCGTTTAATTCTGATTACCGCATTTAAATCTGTTGTTCTCTAAGCGTACAGACAGCGGCAACGAATTTGTTTTATACTATATAAAGAAGAGTCAAACCCTGAAATTCCACACTAGGTTGACCTGTGTCGTGAAGTTTAATTTAATTTTTTATATGCATATAGTACTAAATGTGGTACAGCAATTATGATAAATATAAATAAATTAAAAATAAAGATGGAGTATTTAACACCACTACTACAAATTCGAAAGTCAGTTTTTGTATCTGTTTGTTTGTGACTCCTTCACGGTCAAATGGCTGGAATTTAGTTGAGATTCTGGACAGCGATAGCCAGTTTTATGGATTAGGTCATAGGATACTTATTAACGCGAGAGAAGTTGCGGGGCACAGTTACTAATAATATATAACCAAACCTATATACTTGGATGGATCTATAGTAGTTACCTACACATACGTATAATACAAAATTATCGATCAAGCCATCTGCAAAGCCAGAAAAGTGACCTTAAATAAAAGCCTTTGAAGAATAGCCAAATACTTAGTGACGTAGGCGGGCTCGTGACGTAGCTATGACGCAATGAGCGCAGATAACTGACTTATACGAAGCTACATCGATTGTTTCAGCGTATGGATGGCTACTGCGGCAAACTGGGATAGGTTGTGTAACAGCAAAGCCTTTCGGCTCACTTAAAATATTAACAGAGGCACGCTATGAATTATTAGTCAAAACGTAACATATTGAAGCCTAGTTAGTTAGTTTAGGTATCTTGTCTAATGGAACAAGCATATACCAGTAATGTATAACATGTATCAGTACAGGTACGATTTTGTATAAAACTTAAACTGTTCAGCCTTGAATTTCAATGTTTGAGATAGGGGAATTGCGCTCAATATCTCTGATTTTTACCCACAACGGAACGGAGACTGTATATGTGTTTGGGGTGAGAGGATGTTTGTTTGTTTGTTTGTGTGTGTGTCCAAATCCATGTTGTCATTTTTCTACAAAACTACTAGTCCGATTTTGATGCAGTTTTCAGTTATGGGTTCGGGTGTAATTGGTGCATGTTTATAGATAGGTGTTACGATGACAACTCACTAGGGGGCGCTGCAGTAATCATTTGTTGGTGCAAATCGATGTTGCCATTTTTCTTCAAAACGACTAGTCCGATTTTGAAGCAATTTTCAGTTATGGGTTCGTGTTTGATTGGTGCATGTTCTTAAATAGGTGTTAAGGTGTCAACTCACCAGGCGGCACTGCATTAACCATTTGTTTGTGCAAATCCATGTTGCTATTTTTTTCCAAAACTAGTTCGATTTTGTCTGTTCGTAATTCATCAGTGGTGGTTCTTAGATAGATGTTATAACGTAAATTTTCTAAAGGACATTGTCGTGGGTGTTAATTCAAAATTTTAATTTTGTTACTTGTTTAAGTGAAAACTTCTTTAGCGGCGTTGTACACTTTTCTTGGGATGGGTAAAAAATGTTAAACTCGCGTCAGGTCACGTGTTCTGATCAAAAATTCGTAAGACGGAGCGCAAGGCTCTTACGCGAGGTGTCATTCCAAAATATTCAAAAATGAAGTTTTCACTTCTGCCGGCACTTCCGGAGTGCAACCCGTTGTTTTTTTTTATGAAACTACGTCGGCAATCAAACAATGAATCAAACTAAAACCGCTACCGCTGAGATAAGCTTGAAACGAACTTACCCACGAGTCGTTACTAGTCGGCTACCTGCCTGAAAATATCTATCTTCATAAACGACAGAATCACTGTAGATTATCGAATTCATTATTTAAATAAATGATATGTTCAGATACATGTCAAGTTAATTGTGAATTTACCCAGCAATTAGAACACTCTACTATTGTTTATCTACTGTCTGTACACCTAATACGACGAGTGTATCGAATTGGCAACAGTAAACATTCCCTCTGGCTCCGACGCTACATTAAGCGAAGTGTTCATTTATACAGCTGCTATTATCCATGAACAGCTCTAATATAACGGAGAAAACGTTTAAGCTTAACAGAATTTTCAAATAGTGATAATATTCAACAAAACATTTAGAATCTCGCATAATGAAAGCGTGAAAGGAAGCATTTCAGAGATGGCATCTCTTTGATCTGCCTCGGCTAAAATAAATTACCTGGCTCTAAGAATTTCTTAATTTCGGTGAAAAATATGACTCCACTTATCTTTTTCCTAAAGGGTAAGTTATCAAATCCTGCAACGAGACCACTAAAACAGCCCTCAGCACATCTTAATCAAGCTCTTATACTCATGTGATAAATGTAAATAAACGTATCGACATCATTGATATTGTAAGAGTTATTAATACAGTAGTGAGTAGATAGTCAATAGATCGTTCAGTGAATGATACCCGTTCATTATCGAACGATATATCGTGCTCACGTCTACTCGTCGTGAATGAAGCGTGACTACATACAATACGATACATACAAAGGCTTCTTTTTCAAGTGTAAATCTGCGTGTGCAGAGTTCGAGCCAATGAGTGCAATTCCAAACGGGTACGCAACGGCTGTGGGGTGGAATGACACCTTAAACGAGGTTAATGGCACAATGTTTGCGAAGGGGAGCCAGCCCTTTGTTTCGAGCTGATTGATTGACTTCGTTATGGTCAGGACAGAGCTGCCAGAGACAAGTCGCCAGCCTATTCAAGAGTCTGACGTTTACCAAACTTTCAGGATCTGAAGCTGATAACGAAGTTATGCCTTTATCAGAGAAATTGTACTTATGATAAAGATTTTCGGCCATTAGCAAAGTTCTAATTACCATTATCTTCAAAATTATACTCGTAATATAGATGTTGGTGTTGTAATAGTTATTGAGAAAATGAGTACTAATTAATTTCAGAAACAAATATAATTAAGCAAAGTTAAAACGCTCTGCTCTCGCTAGGTAATTAATATTGGTTTGTATCTTTGTGGGATCTTCCTCATTTTATAAATAAATACATCATTACGCAGATTTTTTTCAAAGTTATTTTGGTGTTGAAGATGAGAAAGGCAGAGCGAGGTAGTCTCATAATCTGGAAAAAATAAAACATGAGGCCACTCAGCCAGTGGGTAAGCGCGGAGCGATCAGTTTCAGAATTGGACTGATGCCGAGCGTTAGGGGTTGCGACAAATTATTCAAATCGTAGATCATATCGTCACTTACCATCAGGTGACATGGGGGTCAAATGCTTGACTATATAACATACAACAATAGATTCTTCTTTATGTTAAGGTAGATTTTTAACGGTAGTGTGCGTAGACAAAAATCGCCAAAGTTGGTTTCAGTAAGTTGAATAGGCAACTTTGTCTGATTTGTAAGGTAAGAAACGAGTTTTTTACGTATTGTTTTAGGTCATATCATTTAGTTACATGAGTAGTAGTATAGTAACAATGAGTGTGTTTGAGTCTTAATTATAATCAGTAGTGATCAAAAAAGGCCTGAATGTTTCTACAGAGATGATCTTTTAATTACTACATTAAGCGACATTTGGAGTGTAAAAACAGCCGCGTTACTTTATCTTTTCAACTTTTGTTCCAAGCGCGATTATCTATTGGTAGTGTTTGTAAAAACTTTGAGTCAGTTTACAGTTTTTGGAGCGCCGTGCATCTTCTACCGTCTTTATAACGGAGAATGCTCTGAAGAGCTTTTTGTCCTGATTCCACCGTCGCTATTCTTTTATAGAACTGGTCGGCACCGTCAAAAATCTCAGCCTAACCGTGGCTTCCTGCTTCGCACCTGTAAGTTGTGGAATGACCCTTTCGCCATGATCTTCCCCTTGAGCTATTGAGTTAAGGCTTTTAATAAGTGTATCTATAAATTCTTTAAAAGTCCGCTACGCATCATCCAACACCCACGGTGTTGCAAATGTTCATAGGCGACGATGACCGCTTAACATCAGGCGGACCGTATTACATAATATTAAAAAAAACACACTATTTCAGTTTTGTTAAACTCGCAACTTTGTAACGATTACCTATCAATACTATTAATAACTCAAAATCATTTACAAAACGAAAAAACCTTCAAATGCCGCGGTAGTCATATTCTGTAGCAAGTATAAGTTATCTCTGGAGATACTCATCAGATCTCGATGAATTTACAATTGGACCAAACGGAAAGTATACCCTCTCAAACGAAAAATATTATTTTCCAAATCGGTTAGTAAATGACGGAGTTATGAGGTAACAAATACAAATTGAAACAGTCGAGCTGAAAACCTCCCCCTTTTTTGAAGTCGGCGAAAAAGCCTAAAATACTTTTATGCCGGTTTATGTCATCTATGATAGGTACTAAGAAACGGTGTAAACAAAAAAAAATACAAGATCGCAATTTATAACAACCACTTATGTAGGTACTTAATGTAACAAAAGACGACACAGAAAAGGCTTATATTTCGCCGGTTCTGAAAAAGCCGGTAGATAGGTTCTCGCAGGAATCCCCAGCAGCAAGCATGTTTGATGGGGCCGTGGGGCGGCGAGTTCACAAATTGAAGTGTTGCCGAGTGGCGCCCAGGGATTCGACGGTACATTGCGGCAATTTAATGGGTTTTCACTTCTTTTTGCCGCCTTGGCTGATGAATACTCAGGGACCGAGTGCGCTACATTCTAGGAGCTAGTCATTATTTACCTAAATAGTTAATTACAAAAGTAAACTGATAATTTAAATGAAAATACGTTATTATTACCTTTACATAGTATACAACATAGTCGTTCCCGCTATCTGTACGCTCAGATCTTTTAAACCACGCAACGGGTTTTAATGCAGTATTCAGAAGTAGAGTGATTCAATATAGTTTATAACCAGGATTAAACTAAAGGTGAATTTGTGTATAGCGTTGCTGCCCATCTGTACACAGACAACTGTTAGTTTCACAACCTCCAAAGTATTTATAGGCTATGATAGACTACTTGCTGGGTTATTCTATGCGGCATCCTTTTTATTTAGGAGCCACTTACTAAGGCTTACTATGTCACTACTTCAGGACATAACACGAGCTGTTACATAATAAACAACTTTTCAATTGTAAAACCTCAACAACTGCAATACGGACGCGGCACCCGAACGCCATCTGTCGGATCACTTACAGACATCAACTCACCGGGTCGCGGCATGCACCGATCACGCACTGATTGTCGGATAATTACTCAAATGTGGATAATATGTTCACTAGATAGTAGTTTTAGTGCACTGGGGGTGAAGAGGAGAGACGTGCGGTCCCCTCGAGTGGTGCGCGGTTACTGAATGCCAGCCTGCGCCGCGGCCTGCGCGAAACCCTTGCGATTTCGACGCGGCACAAGGAATATCTTAACTCAAGAAGTGGCTCATAGCTCAGAAGGAATATTCAAGACAATTTTTCTGCACCCGACCATTCATTCTTGTTGTTATAATTATAGGGAAAATCATTCATGTCAGCGCTAGGTTAGAGCTATCATTTTTTTAAGCTTTAGGTCCGTGTTGCGGATTAAAAAGGAATAAGAGTGGATTTAAATAGTTACACAATTATATAATGAAAAAAATTACACATTTAGCTAAAGAACTTCAACCAAATTGAACGAAGGATAATTTTATTGATAATGTTGGAATGTATGGGACACAAACATTATTTTCTTAGAAACCACACATACAATCTTTGAACATGCAAATAATTATTCACAGAATGCGCCACAGAAGTAGGAAGTACGTCTTTAGAGTGTTTTACCTCGGCGGCACATTTTCTATTAAATCCTGGCCCATATATCGTGGCTTTTTGGGTCAATATGAGACTTCCGCTGACGCCGTAAGCCGAATAAATCGCCGAGACCGTGGCTTCTGCCTTAATTTTGCACAAAGGATTTGAGAGCGATTTGACCTCTGTGCTCTAGCTTGTTACTGAGCTCGGAGTGTTACCTTGTAGATATCTGTTCTGGGACAAACTTGATAGTGTTCCGCAAACTATTTTCAGAACAACTTTTGTTCTTACCCGTCATATAAACAGTTTACGTAGATACACTTAAGTTACTTGAATACTAGAAAAGCCCTAAAATATAACATCACTACATATTATAAAACAAAGCCCGCCGCGTCTATCTGTCTGTCTGTACGCGATAAACTCCAAAACTACTGCACAGATTTTCATGCAGTTTTCTCAAATAGACAGAGTAATTCGTTAAGGTTTTGTGTAAATTGGTTGAAATATGATGATTATTGTCGAAGACGTTAATTTATACTCGACGCAATAATCTGATGCAAAAATGCAGGCATATACCTATATCAACTAAATAACACACAAAACACAAAAATGTAATTGAAACAAACTCATTAAACATTTAAAAGCTATCAAAATTTGTAAATAATTTGAATAAAAAATTTACTTTCATTTTTTTCATATGGGGTTGAAAGAAGTCATTTTGGTAAATATTTACCGTCATAGATAGATAATAACTCGATTCATCTCCTACTTCGTAATACCTTATACTAAGTTTTCGATCTGGCAGCAGAAACAAAATGACGTACATTTTGTAGCGTAAGAACTGTCGCATACAAATACGCGTCTTATGCAATACGACGTAGGAAACCCTTTAACCTTATCTATTTTTGCTGGCACGCTACATTCATTGAATTGTCACGGTCACTGCCTGCGCACAACAGAAATATCTAAATACCGGCTACACATTTCTTTTTTAATACTGCATGTGCATACAGGAACTGATCTTCATAGACATGACGTGAAGTTAATATACTCGTAAGCGTTCACTTAATACATATGTATATATTGATAGAATTTCCATAAGATTGTTTACCACTGAAACCATTAGCCTCTTTGTTTCCACTGCTGAATAAAGGTATATTATAAAGTACTACTGTTATAAGTACCTCTTTGTAAAGGGGTAAATGGTCCTGTGTCCACGTGACAGTTTCAAGCTAGAATCAAATCGACTTGCTCGCATTGAAATAGTTGAGTTATTATTATTAGTTATTGAATTTAATTCTGAATACCTATATATATATGTATGTATGTTTCGATAAGCACCTACTGACAGGCTTTAAACGTATCGGTAGGTACAAAAAATACATCAGTAGGTAAAGCATATTTTAGATTTGATAAGCCATACACAAAATTATTGTTACTTTATGTGTTATTGATATGATGACGTGTGTAAGTGCAAATTTTCTATTTGCCCATATACTGAATAAATGCTTCTAATTTTTTGACTTTATTTAAGCCTCCACTCGCAAGGTAAGAAACATCTAAACATGCTGAATTCCGCGCAGTGTGTGCGCGCACTCTTTCTATCGTCGCATTATTTATGGCCTAGAGGCTACCTCAGCCCTTCCGATCAAGGGTATTATCCCTTATCACAAAATATAAACGCATTATGTTAGCACTCTTCAAAGGTACACAAATTCTTGGTTTACATATGGTACAAAATAGTAAGGTTTTGAAGACTGCATATCCTTATCAAAGACAGGTCAGAACAATCTGTTAAACAAACTTGTTAAGTTAATACGTAATTATTATTAGTTTTAATGTTAAACTTAGGTGTGGTATTTATAATTATTTTTATATACGAAAAAGGAATGGAATAGCTTACATTCATTTGTTAGAAATAATCTTGAGTCTTCAGTTCGCCTTGCAACCCCTTGCCTGAATCTGTTTTCGGAAAGGTACCGTCTGAGGGTCTTCAAGTTACAAGTGAATAGGTATCTTCTAGCCAAGCGTACTACATCGTCGATCACATCGTCACATAACATCAGGTGAGATAGTGGTCAAACGCTTGACTATAATGAAAAAAAAGCTTGTATCATTCTAATACTAGACATAGTCCTTTCCTAAGAACTTACTGTGCCGATCACCTGCTTCTCTTCACATTTATTGTCCATGTCTTTGCAATAGCCTTCAGTATCTTACAAGCTCACAAAGCAGAGTCAACAAAGAAGTTGTCTCATCATAATTGTCATAAAGAACTCATTATTACAAACTTCAAAGCTAAGCTTCAATGAAGCGAAAGCTTTAAGATTTAATTAATGTTTAATTAACTGATTGAAAGTTCCCGCGGGCATATTAGGTCCTTTTGAATGGGAAACTAACTCTGCAGGCTACTTCTTCAAACGGCCTCAAACTCCCGCCGACTACCCGCAGTTTTCAACATTTCCCGGCATTCTGAGAATTAACAACACTTCTTGCTACTTAAAACTTTCGCGATTTGAACACATAGTTATAAATATTAAAATACGGGGCTTATCGCTCTTAAAACATTAACTGACGACTGACGCCGTCTCGTGACTACGATCAATGCTACTTGGTCGAATCTTTGAGTTAAATAAATATTATATTATGTTTTAAGCGCGATAAGTCCCGTATTTTAATATTTATAACTTCTTACTACTACAAAGAAAACAATAATTATTAATTAACAATGATTTTATTTAGTAGGAGGAGGGATAGGATTTTAGGTTTCAGGATTCATCAGGGTAGGAGAGGAATCTGGAACAAAAAAAGGAAATAAAGGTAAGTATCCAACATAAAATGTAGGTTATTGTTTAAAGTTACGAAATGTGGAGTTTACTATTTATGCATAATCTTATATGGTAAGTTTAGCTGTACCCCACGGCTTCGCCCGCGTTAAAAAGTACCCTATAGCCTAATCCTACTGGCTATCCTTGTGTAAAATTGTGCCTCCCAATTGCAGGAATTAATTCCACCGTCCCCTTTTACCATCGCACTACCAGGCGCACAGACATGCGCCATAGTTACATGGTAGATATTCCGTTTTGCCGTACGAAGCTTTGCATCCACATTTATTATTCGCACAGCGAAGGAATGGAATTCCCTGCCAGAGTTTGTGTTTCCTGTTAAGTACAATCCTGGGGTCTTCAATCCTTCAATCGCGAGTGAACAGGTATCTTCTAGGCAAGCGTGCTACATCGCCGATCACATCTACACTTAACATCAGGTGAGATAGTGGTCAAAAGCTTGCTTATCAACATAAAAATATAAAGTTCAGCTAAATCGGTTTAGCCGTTTGACCGTGAAGAAGTTCTAAACAAACAAATATACAAACTGATTTAATGCAGTAATGTGAAATCTTTACGAATCTATTGTTGACAATGTGTACTACTGCTAGCTATCTTTTATTGCAAATTGTAAAACCTGTTAACATTCCTTTACATGTTGAAAGCTAAATTACGTGGCGAGCAGCTACGGTGTCGTAGCTTTGTGGCGCTTTATTACTACGCTCGTAGCAATAGAGTGACTGGCGTAGCCGTCTCCGTGCGTAGCTTAATCTTAAAATGCTCTTGTACATGAGCTTTTACTTTCGACATCACTTTACATACATTATATTGGTTTAAGCATTAATGTATTATTAGTAGAATTAGAAATCTCTTGTATTATAATGTATAGGTCTAAAGCTGACGGAGAACAATCTCAATTATCTCAATACCCAACAATTAACACCTTTTGAATCACGTTATTGATAAAATTCTGCGTTCTGGCGTTGAAACTGAGGCAGCAAGATTTGATTATAATATTAATTTAAATTATAAAGTTCATAGCTATAGATCATGAGTTGGCTTAATTATTCGATGACTCTGTATTACTCTACAGAAAATTGATTTTGGCTGCCATAATTATACAAGAAACATTAGAGTGGTGCTTCTTCAATAGATTAATAACAACTAGAATTTTTACAATAAAAAAGGTTTTTTTTATATTTTTTATAATTTTTACAAAGATCTAGAAACATTTAAAAAGAAACATCACTTAGTAGCAACCATTTTGTTTACCTTTACCCTTTTACCTATAAATACAATTATTTTCATATCCACATCATCATCAGTTCAGGATTGCCATAAGCCTTATCAAAAAGTGGCACAATCTAAAGTAAAAATAAGCATTATTGTGTAAGCCCTGATGAGATTTGTGGAGAGTGCATGATGTAGGTGATCCAATAACGCGTTGGATGATCTGAGTTCGGCCGGGAATGGCTGTAACGATATTAGATTACTTGAGCGAGGTGCAGAGGAGTGTGCTGTGTTTACAATGTTCAAGTATGGTTGCTTAAGGTCTAGGGACTATGTGGATTTGATATTCTTGATAATTTTAAATATGAGAGTGGTTACAGCATGTTAAGAAATATTGTAATTGTATCGGGAAAAGCTTTACTCAGCAGTGTAATGATAGGCTTCAAAGTATGCCTAAATGTCTCAGAAAAAATATAACCAAATTTCGATCGCAAATTTCGCCGCCAAAAACTATGATGTACTATGATGTAATGTATATAGTAGATGCAACGTTCTGTTCTGCGTTAACCCTGTACTCGTACTCAGCTAACCCTGTACTCGTCAGCTCGTCAACATAGTTGCATAAGATGGTAGTATGCTATTAGAAGGTAAAATTTCGTCGCTACGGAGTTTTGAGTTTCTGTACAACGACAATTATTACAATTTAGAAAAAAAAATCACAATACTGACAACGGCTTAAAGATAGCAATTTTATAAATTAAAAATATAAATAAACTTCACTATTTCAGCTCGTCAGCAAGCTACTAGTTTTTCTTATAAAAATGTCCGTATCTTTCGAACTCTTCTGGGTAAAATACGTTTAAAATGAAACCGTTACTTTCAACAATATCAGAAGAGCTTTTAGCACTTACAGTAGAGCTAAGAATATTGCATCATAAATCAAGGTGCATTTTAAAAATTCAACAATATTTATTATAAGATAGAAATAATATGTAGGACTAGCTTATATATAATAGTAACGAGAAGATAGAATAAGGGATGTTTTTTTAGATAGTACAATTCGGTAACAGATCGTTAAAAGATCAACAACAGAGACATACAATGTCAAAAATAATGGAATTACGAATTTATATTAATTACATATAGAACGAGTTCAAATGAATGTAAATTATTACTGGACTATAGTAAAACATTCGGGTTGGATTTAGAATCGTTTGGCACGAAAAAGAGGGGTTGGAGGGGTAGAGGGGGGGGGAGGGAAGGATGTCCCCTCTTCACTTCCCAGTCCACCAGTCTCATTACAAGGTAATGCATAGTTTTAGAGTTATGTCTATTTTAATATAATCATAACCTCACTTTTTTGTAACTCTTCGCTGATCAATATTATTGTTTTGTTGGATGTCCAACCGTGCCATAAGATTATAAATTTTTACCTAGTGAGGTAATGTTTTACAAAAATAAGCATAACTCAAAAACTATGCATTACCTTGTAATGAGACCCTCCGTCCCTTCACCCCCCTTTCTCGTGCTAAACAATTCTGAATTTCAACCAAATGTTCCAGCAAAAAAAAATCAAGATTATCAGGAAATCAGGCTCAGTAGAAATTCGTATAATAAAATCCTATAAATTATTACTACGCCTACAAGAATATAGACTTGTTTAAAATCACAATTATAAATATTATTAACATAGGTAACAAATAAAATAGCTTTAATGTAATAGTTTATTCGTCGCATATCTCATACCTCAAGGGATCGTCCGGTAGTATAAGCTCGACTTTGGTCGCATTATATTCATACGTCAAGGAACCACGAGGGACGGTATCTTGCCGTCGTGACATAAACTAGTCATAACGCTCAGATAATATTATATTTTCTCATGCTTGTCCCCATGTAAAAATAGAAACAACTACATTCACTATATTTGTGTATAGCACAATGTTCCAGAGCGACGATTAGGTATTTGAAAAATGGAGTAGGTACACGAAAGAACCGAAAATCTCTTTGATGATTTATGTTTCTGTTCCTACATCCACGAGTATTCAACAAAGGCATGCAGAGCTATAGGTATTCAATGTTGTTTTCTTATATACCCTTTATATAACTTAAAAAGTAAGATTTAGTTTCGTTGGCCAAAACATTTTTTCTTCAGAACATAACACAGTCGGCTAAAGGAATCAATACAAAGAGGCCATTGTCATAAAACTGAGCGTGGAAATATTGATGGGCCGCGCATTAGGCAGGCGGCGCCGCGTGCGGGGCCCAGTGCTGAGCCCCTTGAGAAATTGGATTTCATCTTGAAATGATAAAACCCTTATGGGGCAAAAGCTGATCGGCACTCGCCATTGTCGTAAACGCGAGAATATTATTGAACAGGTACAATATGGACGAGTGAATCAGCGGCATGAATAAAATAACCGGATAAAACGGCACCATTTTCCACCACAGCCATAGATTAATACTAGTTACTCGTCAGAGGTGACTGTGACAAAATTAATTCGAGGAACTTAGAACCAATCCATACTAATATTATAAAAACGTTTGTAACTCTGTCTGTTTGTTACCTAATCACGCCTAAAGGACGATCCGATCTTACTGAAATTTAACAAGGAGATACATTATAGCATGAGGATGAACTGATGGCTACTTTTGGTATAAATAAAATTATGAATTTAACGCAACTTAAATAATTCAGATCTCACAAATGTTGATTGACAGAGCTTTTCAGTGATAAAATTCTTGGTGTACGTGCCAGCTAGTTTTATTTTATTTCATATCTTACAGGCGGCTAGCGTTTGACCACTATCTCACCTGTTGGTAAGTGATGATGCGGTCGAAGATGGTAATCATGCTAGGCCTAGAATGGGAACTAGCTCTCAAGGATAGCTGCTGATAGAAAGATTTTCTAACTTGAGGGTGATAGCTGGCCAGGCGGACACTAGATGGTGGTGTCCTACCACCATGCGGGGGTTCTTGGTTTCTTAACGATGTTTTTCCTTCACCGGAGGGCCACTGTGAAAAGCGCACATACATTTTGCGATAGAAAAATCCATCTGTGCACGTTGAACTCGGTACCTCTGGCATCAAAGCCAACCGTTCTCCCGATTACGCCACCGGGCCCTCAAAATATAAAGTATTATAACATATCATGGCATTGTTAAGATTCAAATTCGAAAAACAAATGTACAAAATCTATGAGCAAGACAATTATCACAAAGGACACGTTCAGACCTGAGCCTAAATTGAACATAGCGCGATCTTTACCAGATTAATAACTGCCTGTCTCACTGAACTCATAAAGATTGTCTACTGTGTCAGTATTGACAAAACAATCGCTACGGTTAATCATGTGCCTGTAAATTCAGAACGTTATTGAAAATTCAGCAACGTCGTCGTTCCTCAAACTCAAAATCTAAGTCCACAAAAGAAAACCAAGCGACCCCACTGCGGGTCGCTCTGGCTTATTATACTTACCCTTAAAAAGGGACGGACGGCTACCGGCTCCGTGGGACGGAATGATTTAGAGTGTTGGACTTCCTTAATTTGCGTTCCGTCAGTATCGGACAACATTTTTATCGTACGTCTATCCATTTTCAAGCTCCCATTAAAGTAGACGGCTCGTTTATCCCTAAATTGGCGTAATAAAACGACGTCAAGCGAATATCTACTTGGTACAGGAAACGGATAGCAATATGTGGAGATGTAATAACAGGTGTAATATTTTTTGATACCTTAAGGTACTCGTAGCAATAACAACCGTAGTTGCTAGTAGATAAGGTGTGTAATAAATTTAATGATTTATTTTGAAGACAAAATATTTGGTCAAAACACGATAAAACACGATAAAACACACTGAGATTCTGTTGTGCATAATACTTCTTTTTGTGATATAAATTTTAGGATTCCCCCACTACGCTCCTAAAACTCTCTATATAAATGCAGCTAAATGGCGACACAGCAATGCTCAGTGTTTCTCTGCCTGCGGTATCCGAAACGAAGTAATTCACCAGAGAAGTAAAGTCATTAACATAGCTCAACGGATCAGCAAAATGAAATGGCAGTGAGCTGGTCATATCTGCCGCAGGACTACTAACCGTTGGGGTAGACATGTCCTAGAGTGTACACTAATGACAGAATTTGCCGCACTACGCTCGACTCACCAACTCCACATGCTAACCGACACAACCAAATGTATTCTATTAGAAAGTACCATAACATGGCAATATTTTGTTGATGTTTTGTCAAGGTCTTGTGAAGGATTGGCGACTTGAGACTAGCAACCAACCACACGCTCGATCTAACCCAAGGCTACCTACTCGAATAAACTAGCATTGAAGCTATGCCCATGGCCGGAGGCGCCGCAGCCGCATTGGCGCTATCTATCAGACGTGTGCAAGTTCGCGAATAAATTCCACTGTTTATAGCTGTTTACCACGAATGACCACTTTAGACGCGTAATTGTAAAATTCTACTGAAAACTAAAATTTCAAATTGTATGTTTGTTACTCACAATAACTCTTTACTTTTACTCAATTACTCAACATAAAACAGTCGAACCGATTTAGATTAAATTTGGTACACAGATTTATAATCTAGCTAGATAACACATAGCATACTTTTTACAAGTACTTTTTAACGGGAGCAAATCCGCAGCGCACTCCGTGTTTTCTATAAAACATACAACATAGTTAATATCTTCAAAGTTTCAGAGGGTCCTGCTACAATGTCCTGCAACAATAGCTGTGCAGTCGTGATGAATGGGAACAGAGGTCGGACGCGGCGTGATTGAAGGCGCGGAATGTATCTTCACAGGCCCGTGTGACGCAGGCGTCTATTCATTACAACTATGGACACATTTTTCAGCAAGGGAGACGACACGTGTTACGTTTATTTAGACTCAGGCCACCGTAGTGTGACAGCTTGTATGTATACATAGTTACATACACTAGTAGTAGCGGCTTCGCCCGGGTTAACGTTTTTATTTGTCGAAATCCACTATACTGCCTGTCCCCATGCACAATTTCAGCTACATCGGTAGAGCAGTTTGACCGTGAAGAGTTAAACAACTAAATTAAATAAACAAACTGTCTTCAGTATTTATAATATTGGTGTCGGTTGATATAGCTTTCAGTAAGGCTAAAATATCATGTGTGTTAGCATTAAAATTACACCGGCCTATTTTAGCCAATTCATTAAATAGAAAACAATATTTCATCTGTAATCTTGAACATTCTCGTTAACTAATACGTTTGTTTTAAGTCGACATACTCGTATGCAGGCGATTAAATAGCACATGAAACTATATATATAGGTAATACTATAAAATGTATAAATATATATTTATATATTTTTATAAATATTTGTATATAATGGCGACAAACTTGGCAAACGTCTTATAAAATTTAAGATACTGGCATATGCAAGATAACTCACTAGACCTTCATAAAAACTAGGAAAGTGGGTTACAAGAGAACTGAAAATAAAATGTAACCACATAAAAAGCGTGTGGCATTTTCTCAGCTACAGTATTCCCATAACTGAATTTCGAAGTCGGTTAGAAATTAAAGATACCAAAATAGGCTCATGTGTACATCTCAACAAAACGAGCCATTGAAACATTGTACGAGTTTAATGTAAAGAGATGAAATTAAAACAGTCGTTTGAAGTGTAACAAGACGCGGGATGGTAACCGCCTTCGTAGTAAACTTCGCAGGTAATTAGCTACAGGAGGTGATGAGAAGACAGCCACCTTACTTGTATAACGTGAAAACGTTCTATTTACTTTTATACGTTTTTAATCGTAGTAGTAAAGAAAACGTCAGTTATATACAGCAAATTGTAAAGCATAAAAATACTCAAAGGAAAACAATATCGGTCGTTTGTAAAACTTGAGACCGACTTCTCATGCAAACATGAGTTATTGTCAGTTAGTGTTCTGAGGTGTTTATCTCCATATCTCTGGAGATTACTATAGGATTTTACTACAATTTATATGGAACCACTCACTCTGCAGCTATGCCCTATCGAATTAAAAAGTCCAATCGGTTAACGGGAAACGGACTTTTAACCTAACACATAATAAAAAGCAATATTCACACGAATCGAGTATATAAGGACCGTTCCAAGTAACAGATAAATACAAAAGTGCCGTCTCGGCACTGAACTTAAGTACCTACATACATCGGCGCTACTCTGTACTTTCGATTTTCTGTGGTCTCGGTCTAGCCAGGACAAAGCAAACCTGAAGCCCTAAGAGGATTCACAGTAACTTGGTTAAGCCAGCATTCAAAGACGTTTCTGTGCTATAAGCTGGAGTTACTCGTACATCGACGAGTTATAGGGTCATAGTTAGCTTTACCAGCTTTTGTTTTGTCTGCCTAGTGTACATAACCTAGAACCCTAATTTCTAACTGTAGTAGTACAAACTTGTAATTTATTATGTAAATTTGACAGAGACGTTACTTAGTCGCAATCCAAAGGAAAAAAGTATTTAATTGTATATTTTTAGTACTTTATATCGCTAATTTATTAAGCGACTTGCCACTCTTTCGGTACTCAGACTGACAATAAATCTGACTCAATAAATTTGTGTAATAAGCACTAAACACTTTATAGTCTTTATTTAGGGTAATAAAACTTTATACGCTTTATATACCACACGCATATTCTAACGTTACCTACATAAACATGGAGATACTTGAGCAAACTAGCCTCTTTCACTATCATACATTTTAGCTAAGATCACCGTCTAGCAAGGCTATTGTAAAAATATCTTTATGTACATTTATGTACAAATAGCTACTTCAATCATTTTTTTTTAAGTAACCTATTTGATGCCACTGCTGGGCAAAGGTCTCCCCCATTTTCTTCTACCTATCTCTATCTAACGCCGTTTGTGGCCAGTCATTGTGAAAACAATCCAAATCGTCTCGCCACCGCTTTTTGGGCCTTCCTCTACGTCGACGGCCGCCTTCAGGCACCCACTGCGTGACAATTTTGGCCCACCTGTCGGGATGCATCCGACAAATATGACCCGCCCAGTCCCATTTCAGCCTGGCAGTCTTGTCACCCACGTCAACTATGGCGGTTCTTGAGCGGAGATCGATGTTGCGTCAATTATATATTAGAAAAATAAAAATATGAGCATTTTAACCTTTAGAGAACGGATTTCGAGCTTCCCTAGCTCATACCACATTACGAATGTAAACATACAAAAACATACCTATATACCCGCCGCTGTTCGGAAATTCAATAAGCGAAGGTAAGGATCGGTGGTAAACGTTTTTTCGAGTAAGTTCTACCTGCCCTGAAACTCGAAGTAGCTCCGTTTATTCGCTTTTACAATAGGCGTTGCGATTCTGATAAGACGATTTTGCATGAGACAGTTATAATCGATTACTTAGGAATCGATTTATATATATCTACAGTCCTTGTTTGTCATACCGATCATTCTTCATTTAGCATCGAACTTATAATAACTTATTTATCACCGACCTTTTTGAAACGCCTAACACCCTAAATTGTTTATGATGTTGGGATATAATATCGTTTAATAATATCGTTTAAAAACTAAAAAACAACCGACTTCAATGCCGCGCTATTCATTTTCAGTACCAATTTTGAGATGTTTATCTCAATATCTCTGGAGATACTTATCATACCTCGATAAAATTACCATGGTACCACACTTGGGATATCTCCTTTCGAACAAAAAAAGAATAATCGAAATCGGTTCATAAACGACGAAGTTATCCGCGAACAAACATAAAAAAATATATATATATATATATATATACGGTCGAATTGAGAAACCTCCTCCTTTTTTTGAAGTCGGTTAAAAACTAAAAAAGAACCGACTTCAATGTTCATTTTCAGTACCAATTTTGAGATGTTTATCTCAATATCTCTGGAGATACTTATCAGACCTCGATAAAATTACCATGGTACCACACTTGGGATATCTCCTTTCGAACTAAAAAAGAATAATCAAAATCGGTGCATAAATGACGAAGTTATCCCCGAACAAACATAAAAAAAATATATATACATATATTTTTTTATATATACGGTCGAATTGAGAAACCTCCTCCTTTTTTTGAAGTCTGTTAAAAATCGTTTTAATCGATCGAATCGATCGTTTTAAGATACTCTATAGGAAACCGATTAACCTAAACCTCTCTCGATGTTAAGCAACAATGCGATCAGAGATGTAGCGCAAATATGTTCTAAATGTAAACATCATCCTCGAATCTTATGATTCGATATCGACAAGGCAACAATTTCCAAGACCGCTCAAATTTGTAGTAGTATATGTATAGCCCCTCAAAGACCCTCAAAGGCTACAATTCTAACGCGTCCATTTTGTGGATAACATTGAAATTGCACTAACAAGTTCTTTCATCTATATCTCCCATAATTAAGATAGTTTAATAAAACTGGCCAAGTGCGAGTCAGACTTTTGTCCCGCACACGGAGGGTAGTTAGTTAAGTAAACGTTAACACAAAGGTAGAATAGTATTATATAGTAGTAATAGAGTAATAGTAATTGTAGTAATTAATATTATTAAATATCTGGTTGACCGAGCTTAGCTCGGTATTTTTGCCACTTAAACAGACAAATATGACTCTTCCCGACATCTATTGACGAATAATAATAATATTTTTTTAATTGAGAGCAACTAACTGCTTTACCGACACAGTACTTCTACTCGCCAATAGATGTAGGGAAGAGTCATATTTTAAGTTGATTATCAATAAAGTTGATTATTGAAAACACGAATAAAACAAAATTTTCTGAAAATGACTCCTAGCTAGATCGATTTATCGCCCCCGAAATCCCCTGTAGGTATACAAAATTTTATTTAATCGTTGGAGCCGCTTCCGAGATTCAGATTAAGGTTAAAGACGATAGCGCCATCTTTGATGCTAGCTAGATGGCGCTGCGCTATCGTTATAAAACTTTTTTTTTACTTTTCTTTAACTTTTAAGTTCCGTTACAACCGACTTCAATGCCCCGCGAGGCAATTCAGTACCAAGTTTGAGACGTTTATCGTCATATCTCTGGAGATACTTATCAGATCTCAATGAAATTACAATGGAACTACCTCGGAAACGTACCCTACCGATTAAAAAAAGAATCATTTGAATCGGTTCACAATTGACCGAGTAATCGCGTAACATACACATAAAAAAACATACAGACGAATTGAGAACCTCCTTCTTTTTGAAAGTCGGTTGAAAAGTAGACAAAATCTTGGATCTAGAAGCAATTTATCTTCATTGTCTAACCATTTACCATATCGCTAGTGGATAAAGCTCGCTCAACAAAGGATAGGATATAAATACTCGACAAAGGTAGATAAGCCAACAAAGCTTTCGTTTCGCCTTCTACAGTTAATTAGAAATTCCATAAATAGATGAAATGAAGAAACAACATCTCGGGTAGAGGTTTCGGGCAAAGGTTTGCGTAGACACTTAAAATGTACAAGAATTCTGTTAACGAATATAAAAGTAGTTTGTGTTTGTTTAAAGATATTCCGATGAAATGTAGTAAAATAGAGGATGAAATGAAACATTTACTTTCATGGTTTTTTTAAATTATAAAGCAAAATGGTAGTAACATTATAGTTTTATCAGAACACTCTCGTTTAAGTTACATATCAAACAAAAAAAAACTAAATCAAAATCGGTTAATCCGTTTGGGAGCTACGATGCCACAGACAGACATACAGATGACTGATACACACTTCAAACATCTAGCACCTCTGTTTTTGTTTCAGTTTATAATTAGCAGCTCACAGCTTTGTAGGTGTTGTCTTTATTCATTATTACATGTAACGTAAAACATCTACGAGTACAATACATTGTAAAATAATAATTGCAAAAATAATTGCAAATTGTTCTAATGATACTTAAACCTATAATATTCACCTGAAACAGTCTGTGCATAGTGATCCTTAGCATTAAGACTGCGGCGAGACCTGAATAAAAGATTCGTGTCCGTCCTCTAGCCAGACTGGGGTCATAAATCTTTTAGTACAACCTACAACTAAATGCATCTTGCAGCCAGTTTAATTTTCATTTAGATTCATGGGATTTAATTATACAATCTCAGGTTAATTTTCATTCGGTTTCAAGCTACCGGACGAAACTGAAACAGTTGTCGATCACTACACGATATTATTTTTAACCGACTTCACAAAAAAGGAGGACGTTCTTAATTCATCGGAATCATTTGTTTTATGTATGTTCACCGATTACTCGAAGACGCGTGAAATGATTTGGAAAATTCTTATTTTGTTTGAAAGGTATAACTTCACAGGCCCATTATTTCATTAAGATTTGTTTAGTATTCCCAAAGATATGGAGATAAACCACAAACAAGGTCCTGAAAATTAATAGCGCGGCATTTGAAGTCGGTTCTTTTAGTTTTTTAAACGATCTTTAATAATTCATTTTCAAACCTTAGTAGAGTAATTTTGTTGAACTATCAACACCAATCAAGACCTATATTATAAATATAAAAGTCCGTATATTTGTTTGTAACCTACCTCTTCAAGGCCAAACGGCTGGAAGGATTTGGCTGAAATTATACACAGTTATAGCCAGCATGGTGGAATAGGACATGGGATACTTTTTAACGAGAGCGTAGTATAGTTATTATTACGCAGCTTGAATTACAGAATAGTCTGATACTGAGTACATATTAACGTTTAGGTTAATTCAAGTAATAGTTACGACGGAACGCGGGGTGTACTTTTCCACACAAATGTATTTCCCCGTTTTCTCCCTGGAAAATGCTTCTAGAGCATCTTCTCTGTAAGATTTTTGAAGGGTCATATTTCTATATGGTAAGGTATTAATTGGTTGGTCAAAAAAAGCAAATGATAGGGGCTTAGCTACAGCAGACCTTGATATTTTATAGAAACAACTTTTACCCTAGAAGCATTTTCCAGGGAGGAAACGGAGAAATACATTTATATGGAAAAGTGCACCCCGCGTTCGCTCTGAATTCGTCTTTAAGCCGCGCCGGCGTTCGCAGTATTGTTTTCTCTTTCGTAATGCAAACATGGCAAAAATTAATGAAAATATTGAAATTAAATTCGTCTTTTGAATTAACTAGGCTGCCCAAGTTAAGATAAAGTGTTAAGATGTTGTACAAGACAGTCAAATTATTATAAACACATATTTTACACAATTAACATATAAATTGGCTTAGCAACACAATGTATGGACCTTACATACGATGCATTTCAGTAAACTAATGCAATCAAATGAAAAATCTACGTCAAAACTATCTAGTTTAATGGAACGTCTCTATTTACTCAATGCCAACTTGTCTCACTTTACTCGTAACCTATTAGCCTCGTAGACCTCGTGTTAAAAGTCCATTAAAGTATAAAATATCGCTAGGTGACTTTTACGAACACTGCTCTATTGTAATAGTCAGATATACTCCACCTACGCGTCTCGTTCTTTCCTCTCTTTATTACAAACTGCTTATGAGTTCTTTGTCGTCTGCGTTGTGCTATTGTAAAACTCTTATAACGGTTATTCTTATGAGGTACTATTTATTCCGCACACATTTGAATCTTTGCACGTGCTTGCAATAATATTGAAATGTATAGCGTTCCTGATCGTGGGCATATTAATTTTTGTCTGTAGTGGTAGGACTTCTGCTAGTCCGCCTGGCACGGTACACCCACTTTGCCAATTAATTTTCATCCGTGAAATAGGAATGTTTTTGGTTGAATAGGCAAGGTGTCCATTGAAATAAAAGGGCATGTGAGACTCAACATCTTTGTCTCTAGGTAACAGGCGCAGTGCAGTGACATGCAACATTCTGGCAGTCCAAAATTTGCTTTATCTATAATATGTGGACGTCATCGCTTACCATCAGGCGAGCGTCGTGCTTGTCCTTTTACTTTACATAATCAAAAAAATTGTATGATTTAAAGTGAGGAAGAATTACCTATATTGATAACTAGCTGGCCCGGCGAACTTCGTACCTCCTAACAGACAATTAATGTCGTTTTACCTTTTAGATGAACTTAATTTAGACTTTTACGAACGAAAAATTAGCTAGTTAATTATAATACTCGCACACAAAAAAACTGCATCTTTTAACCTTCGTGATCGATCTTAAAAATTGTTTTTAGAAATATAAACTTTTTTAAGTTGCTTGTAAGCATACATTTCTGAACGCACGCATATTTAACAATCAATAAATATGTCAAACTATTGTCATTACTGACAGTATTTGACATTTTTTAAATCTACATGACTTGAATTCACAAAAACTTAAAGAATTTTTATATTTGACACTGGCTAAATACACTAATCGTGTGGAGCCATAATAATATTAAAAAAAATACGCGATAATCCCAATAAATATTGTAATGCTATCCACACATGGCTATTTGTATTTGCTATGTGTAACAGAAAATTACAACTGTAGAGTATATATTTGCGAAATTGCTCGCCTATTTGCGTATTTGGCATATATAGCAAATAACGAACAAGCATTACCGCACGTCTGTCTGTTTTTAAGGCACATAAAAGAAGACAAACAATATTTAGAAATATTGTCAATAAGTAATCACGAATAGCAAATTACAATGTATGGAGAGGCGATGACCCTTATTAATTTGCGGTTTACCATGTCGACGGGATAAACAATTGAACATCAAATGATTGGCAGTTTAGAAGCACAGGAACATTTTGGCCACAATAATTTTTCTTTTATACATTTCTTAGGTCAATTATTCATTGTTGTTAATATTTATTATCCTATTCCTGACAAAGACAATTCCAAACATACAAAAATCATAAAAATTGGTCCAGCCGTTCTTGAGTTATAAGTGTAGTAACTAACACGACTTTCTTTTATATATATAGATGATATAACAAGTCTCCAAAATTAAAAACAGTTTTGTAGTGATGGCCGGTGGAATAACGTCACGAGTGGCGCGACAGCATTTTGATCATGCCAAGAGAAAACTTTCAAAGATGAATTGGTAACATAATAATAGGTGTCGTGATCATCATTACAACA
Source organism: Cabera pusaria (assembly GCA_954871355.1). Lineage (NCBI taxonomy): Eukaryota > Metazoa > Arthropoda > Insecta > Lepidoptera > Geometridae > Cabera > Cabera pusaria. The sequence goes on along the minus strand of OX940901.1, from coordinate 24,437,831 downwards.
AAAAAATAATAGAGGATAATAATACTCTAAGCTAGGTAGCCCATTACTTTTGCCATACTACAGTATTCCTTTAGAATCAATCACAATCTACATAATTCCTTTAAAATCAACCCACAATATACATCATTCCTTTCAGAATCAAACACAAGAAAGCATTTTACAGCAGCGGTAGTGTGTTAATAATAAAGGAACAGAATATAAGTATGCCGTCAAAAACCTAAACTATGTACCAACGCAACAGTAAAACCGCAGTTTTCCATAAAACTAACCGAGCGTTGCATTAAGTTAAGTCGTCTCCCGAAAGAAGCAATCCCGCTGTACCAAACTACCGCACAATTTCCAACTGTCGCACCGGCTTTACCACCCGGCGGTTTAACAGTTTTACGAGTTACCATACACCATACCATATACCAAGGTAAAACATAACTTATTCCCGAGATATAAGTTACAATATCCACCGGCAGGATAAAATTTAAAAGCATAAAAGGTTCTGCGGAGGAACTTGAGCGGTTTTTGAGAAAAGTTGCAGCGACAGATTAATTGTTTGCGTCTTTTGTACGCTGACAGGCATTTGCTTAAATCATAAAGTTGGTAGGTATTTGGTACGGCAGTTCGGATCTGAAACGCTAATTGCAAAACCCTGAAGCTAAGAATTTGTTACAGTCGAAGATCTTTATTGTAATTGTAGTTCAGCTACATAAATAAAATGATATCTACACTCACAGTGTAAAGATGTATGGACCACAGTATGAACTTATAGGCTGTGCTGATAGGCAGTGCAACTGATTTGACATCTCGAAGAGTATTATACGGTCATGTCTTCTCCATCAAGATTTTCCGTATCTAGGCACACATACACAAACTTCTCTGACACACACACACACAGACAATTACCCACAGCAAACATGCATAGCCCGAGATCAATATATTTTCATACTGGAACTAGGAAAGTACAAGTGTGCGGTGCCCCCGGAATCCCTCAGAATAGTCAATACTATCAAAGTAAACCAAAAACTTTCCATAGACTTAGCAGAAATAGTATTAGCAATCCTTAGACTACAGAATCTAAGATCAGCTAACTGTATATAGTTCCAATTTACTGTAGCAAAGTTCCAGGGCCCTCCAATCGTCCCTAATGACGCAAGCTAGCTCTTCACTGTTATCTTTTAATTAACTTTACCTTGAAGTCATTTACTAGGCTATTTACTAAAAACAAATTTTCGAGACCATCCCAAGGTTATCTGGAAGAGAGTGCTTTTAGCGTTAAGCTTCTGTACATTTGATTTAAATAAAGATTATTTTAATTTTTGACCCCCGACGCAAATCGAAGTGTAGTTATAGGTTTGATGCGTGTTGTGTTTGTCTGTGATATTGTAGCGCCCAAATGGATAAACCAATTCTGATTTAGATTTTTTTTTGTTTAATGCATGATAATCCGTTCAGTCGTTTTAAGACTATCAGCTTTTTCCTAGTTGATGACACTATGAGATCAAGTTTCATAGTTGTGCTCAGTTTGAAATTTGGTATCCTCTTATTTCAATGGTATTGTAAGAACATGGTAGCATTGACAAGATGGGGCTTCCCCTGGAATCTGCAGAACTCCTCACCAACATACAGCTGAGATATCGTATTTAGGCTCATTTAAATGGTCTCAATGAACAGATTAAACATAGATTGCCCTGCCTGAGTCTGTGTTTCCGGCTAAATATTATATAGGGGTTTTCAAATCGCGAGTGAATAATCTTTTAGGTAAGCGCGCTCCGAAATCGACCACATCATCACTTAGCATCAGGTGAGATAGTTGTGAAGTGCTACCCAGTTCGATGTAAAAAAAGAGATCAGTAAGGGGTGGTTTTAAATTTTTAATTTAAATATTATTATCTCTGTAAATTGGTAACAAGCAAATCAGTTATTGTAATGTGTTACTCAGAGAGACACAAAGCCTATAAAAGCTTTAAGTATCGATTCAATGATATTGGAGATAGGAGAGTCCTCAGAGATCAGACAGTCTCGACTATCGATAAAATAATTGTCTAATTGATTATTAATTAATCCCAACTTTACTACTAAAATCGGTATATAAATGTTTAGCCATGCGTTAATTTCAGATATAAAGGCCAATTAATTCAGTTGTTAATAAATATTTAAACCGCTTTTCGATTCTCGCCTTACTATAGAAAAAAAATGTGTGACACTGGCGACTTTTGGTAAATCGAATAATAAGGGGTTCTTTCTGAACATTCTGAACTCTAGACAGACATCATAGGTGGCCATGGGACGTACAAGATCGATACTAAATTGATGTACCAAGTATTCGCATAATTGGGTTAACATTAATATGTTAATACAAGGTAGGCTTATCTAATATCTTCAATAAATATTAGCCAAAACCATATTTCAGCAAAAAAATGATTACCACACGAATTTTAAATTGAGCATTAATTGATACAATTTTGAAAATAAACGTAAACGTTCACGTCAGGTCGCCAACATAAACGCAAAAACTACTGAACCGATTGAACTGAAATTTTGTATTAGACCTGTGTCGATCGTTCATTTGTCATGTCCCGATCATCGATCGTGACCGACTCATATAGTAATCGGGTCCAAAAAATTCGATCATTTCGGTCGCAAGCCGCAGTTCGTTTGTTTGTGCTATAAAGTACACACGAACTGCGACCGAAATTATTAAAATTGTACGTTGTTGGATGTATTGTTTGAGTATATGACCGAATGACGAATGCTGAACTGAACGGATGATGGTTAGAATCATGATATTCATGTTATTTGTCATTATGAAAACGGATACTTAATTATGATCGCATGAATATGTCGCCTGTTTGTAAAATATCGTCATTTATAATTACTTAGACACTTAATCATGTTGCAACATTCAGACTAAGCATTCGATCACGAGACACGAGACATATTCGAGACCGAGTCAAATAAGATCGAATCTTTTAGAGATCCATGATTCGATCACTCATGTACAGGTCGCGATCGAATCAAAAAGATTCGATCAATCACAATCGACACAGGCCTATTTTGTATGTTGATAGTTTATATCTATACCCTGGAATAACATATAGGATACTTTTGATCCCGTTTTCCCCACGAAAACGATGACTACGCGGGTAAAACCGCGGGGCACAGCTAGTAAGAAGTCATACGCTAGAACAACTACTTTATTTATTTTCTTACATTTGAGTCTCACATGAAATAATACTTAATTGAAAAAATTATTTGGATTTTATCTGATTTACAAGAATGTTAGTTTATTATTTTCTGTTCTAAGGTGTTTAATTGTTCATTCAGCAAAAGGTTCGACGTTCATTTTAATCTAATTATCTGCAACCATGCACCGAAAGACTAGGTAAGTAAGCGGTTGACCTTTTTTCTGGGGTGGGTTGGTATTATAACATTATTAATAAGGTCAAAGGGTTACTTTCGGGTTAATTTAAATCCCAATAGTGGGTAAATTTACGAATAAGTAACCTGAGGGTGATCTGGTAGCTTTACCTAACAATTACGTGTAGATTCTAGATGGTTGTTATGGACGATCTATAATTAAATCAGTTTCACTATCGTCTTTCATCTTCAAACGAGCACTTATTCTATTAAATACCGCATCGGCACTTGAACATCAGGTGAGAGTAGTCAAGTGCAAAATCAGTTCGAAATTTTAAAACATTATATAAGTGACAGATGAATTAGTAAATAAAGGGCAAAAAGTGCGCCTAAATAAATTGAGATTAAGAAAATAATGTACAATGGCATTATATATATATATCTTTTAACGCGTAGCAACCACGAGCGTCGACATCGAGTCAGCAGTCTGCTCGTTAAACAAGCAGTCAGCGGTCAGCATGGCTGGTACAATTTGATAGGAATGCTCGTGGGTTTCAGGTCAGGGCTCGACACGCGGCCGCATACACTCACGCCAGCGTAACGAGGCCAAACACCCGGACTGGGAGGGATGATTGCGCATTGAGGGATGATTGCTTAACTTCATGTGAACCAGCCATCGATGGCATTATCTACCTAGATTTAAGCAAGCTAAGGCGTGGGCCTGGCGATCGAGAGGTCGTGAGTTCGCCACCCATTACACTATTGGTGTGAACCCACTCCAGACACAAGCATATTACCCTAGTTGGATGGGTTAACAAGAATACTAGTAATGTGCAACACACATTGCAAGTAAGCTTTAAAAAAAAATATATATTTAAAACATTTTTTTTCATAAAAAGAAAAAGCTTACTAGCTTTTTGTAAGTTTTATAACTGTGTGCCATTTTGTGCTGAACAAATGTATATGCATTACTAAATTTTAACTACCGAAAATATTTTACGGGCAGTCGCAGGTACCTACCAATGAGACCAATGACGACTGTTAGGGCCACCGCATACATACAGTTTTTAGCTAGTTGAACAACTATTTTGTTGTGTTTCATTATTTTGTAGGAATGTACTGCGATCGTAGAACTTGCGCTAACTATCAACACGATAGTTGTTCGACCAAAAATCAAAAAGCCCAATCGATTTGCTTTTTATTTAAAAAGTTCGCACCGCCATCGAGTAAATAGTTTAGTTGTGTGGAATTCACGAGAAGTACACAACTCGACTAAACAGTTTAGGCGATGTAGAAGTTATATGTATCCGCTAGGCCCACTTTCATTATAGTTCATCGGTCGAAACTGACAGTTTACTAAATTGGCCTGACAAGGGAAAGGATAGGTACTCGCGATCCAACTCGACACGCGGGTCAGATCGTCCTAATGCCAGGTCCACAGTCACACCAAGGGAACGACAGCGAACGAATGGCGATTGGAAGAAGACGAATTTATACAGGCGTGTAGCTCCATCTCCCTCTATTCGTTGTCATGCGTTCGGCCGGTGTGAACCCGAATTGTGTATTTGAATGAACAAAGATTCTTATCCAGAATTGCCCTGCGGCTTTACCTGCGTTGTGAATTGCCTACTCTAACTTAATGGACATCGCATCTCTGTGCAAAATTTTAATTAAATTGGTCGAGTCGTTTAGCATTAGAAAGGTACGTAACAAATAGAGGTTGCTTCTGCATATCTATTATGAGTAGAATGATAGGGCATGTATTCTAATGATGTCTAATTTAGCGCTATTATTCGGTGCGCAAGTAGACACTACGCTTACATAAATGAGACTTTTTTTGTAGTGATTTGATTTGAGTGCTATTACAATCTAGCACTATAACTAGGCTAATAAGTAATTAGATTTTAACTTAATTTACTATTAAAATATTACTAAGAATGTGTCCATGAACACTTTTCCTAATGTCTCTATTAAGGGGAAGACACTTTGTTATTGTGTTCTTTTAAATAGCCTTCACTATCACTACAGTTATGCTCACTTAGTAAAATATAACTGAAGTAACTCGACCCTTTATAGTCTTCTAACTATGTCCGTGCGTATGAATGCGATATAATATCTTAAATCTTAAATGTGTCTTCCAACAACCCCGGCATGGTGGGAGGACACTGTCTAGTGTCCGCCTGGCCAGCTACCAAGAAGAAAATCTGTCGCCAAACATCTAACGTGTTCCGGCAGCTATCCTTGAGAGCCAGTTCCCATTCTAGGCCTAGCGTGCTTACCATCTTCTACCGCATCATCACTTACCAGGCTAGGCTATGTATTTTTATACACCTTCATTGGCCGGTACAAAGCAGGGACGGATAATCTGAAATTCCGAGCTTAAACTCGGTTACATTTACATAAGTGCGTGACGACATACCTTTATGGCAGTTTGTGTAACATTTCGTTGTATTTATTACCGCTATTCCGGATTTGAGACGTTCCAAAAAGGAAGATATTGTGAGGATTCTGTGTAACATTAACAAAATATTGCCCGCCCTTTTGCGCTCTCTTGAGTATTTATACTATACAAATATAAGTGTTTTTTTTTATACCAAATAGCAAAGCATTTGACCGCTATCTCTAGTATTTTACAATTTACCATACCAAAATCATCATATCTAGGCTTAGTTTACGCAACTGAATGTAGATCATTACATAAAGAACAGTCAATAAGTAGCAAGGCAATGCCTTGGTGACAGTTGATAGAGATAGATGAAACATACACTATAATACCGGTATAAATCAAGACATACCGAAAATTCAGCAAATTATTCTTCGAAAATAACAAAATGAGTAATGGCGAAGGGCCGCCACCGTTATTTACGATCGGCTCGGTTATTCGTCTCCAATTAATTTAGGGGCTGAAGCCCTTTCCACGTAGAAAAAACTTAATGGTTCGAGGAAACTCGAGCTGATTTTATCGAGTTTGTATTAAACTAACTTTTGCCGGCGTCGCGTCCGCCATGAAACACTCTCTGATTAACTTTACACTTTTTGTTACATGAAGACGGTGAAGCTAGTAGCAAGATGTCTTATCTAATCTAATTTCTTGCAGGTGTGTTTCCCAGGAACTACAACCCGGGGGTCTTCAAATCGCGAGTGAACAGGTACCTTCTAGGTAAGCGTGCTACTTCGTCGATAAAAAAACCATTGCTAAATTGTTTTGGTATATTTATATGGATGCCGAGACTTTCTGTCATCTAAAACCTCAAAATTAATCAGACGTAGCAAGACAGCGGTATAGCCTTATACCATTATTTATTCTATGTTAAAGCACAGCATTTTAAAAATAGTTAACATTGGTCTCAAAACCATCGCTACCAATGTAGACTACATGGACTGTTTTAGGTACGTTCTGCTAGCACGTTACACAATATTTTTTTATGTTTGTTAGACAAGCGTTTGACCTCTACGTCCGCTGTTCTACGAGATCTAAAATCTACAATGTAGTAAGCACGCTTGCTTAGAAGAACCACATAGAAAAACTACTAGGGACTTGCTGTGAACTACCTATACAATAATTCAAGTATTGTCTACCCAATATTACGACCAGTAGAAATGAATGTTACAAATTAATGCAGTATTATTCGGGAAAATTATACTAATTAATCCATTAATTTCCCGGTAGAATTAAGCACATTTGCCGCATAATGTTGCCTTCATGAGAACCCGGTAGGTTTACGACCGCGCAAGGGAAACGAATCCTAATCAGGGTGTGGGGCCTATTGCCTAATGATGTGAAAGTTAGGCATAGTTCACAACGAAAGCGTAGGCTGAGGCGATACTTATAGCGATCTTGTAAGGCGCAGGCTAGACAGAAGAGATGTAAGAGGAAACGCCCGGTCCTCTCTAATGTTTTGCATCGCGAGACTTCCCTAAATTTTGGATTAAAGTTAATCCATAAGACGCCACGTCCTCCGCACTCCGTTCTTGTTATTGTTTCTTCTATGTGGCTTGCGCCTAAGAGATACTTTGTGAGATTGAGAATGACTATGACATGTTAGTGACATGTAATTGCTTCCAGCGGCGTACATTTTGCACGGCATGTTTTTAGCACTTCACACCAAACAATTTAATAGTCTAGTTTTCGCCTAAAATAAATCTATTCGTGACATTTGCAATGTGTAAGAAGCCCAAGGGAAACAAAGCCTCAACAAATTGTCGTCAGGATGGAGAGGGCATCAGTGTCCTAGAAAACTCATGTGACTAATTGACGACATTAACTCACGGACCTTTTGTCTACTGTCTACTTAATTTTATCGAAAACTATATAGCGCGGTGCCACAGTACATTTTCATCGACAGGTCTGAGATAACAAACATATGCGGGGTGTACTTTTACATACAAATGTATTCCCTCGTTTCCTCCCTGGAAAATGCTTCTAGAACAAAATTTGTTTCCACAAAAAATCAAGGTCTGCTGTAGCTATAACTCGACCGAATTTTTAACGACCGTGCCACCACTAAAACTATGCTGTCGGACGGTAGAACGAGGATGGTAGGCCTAGAATGGAAACTGGTTTCCATGGACCTGTGCCGAAACGCATTAGATGTTTTGGCGATAGACTTTTCAACGTGTGTGTTGTAGCTGAAAGATATCGTGTTTGGGCTCATTGGAAAGGTCTCAATGAATAGATTACACATAGATCAGTCGGAGGTGGTTTTAAATTATGAATTGAAGTATTATAAGTTTAAGCTTTGATCTAGTTCATGGTTGATCATTTAAAAGAACAAAGGCCAGTAGAAGAGTATTGTCATTTGAAGCTGTGTGTAGCAAAGGGTAATTAATGGTTTCTTTACAAATGTTTATTTCTGCCAACACAAGCAAACAAAGCAACGCTATATTACAAGCTAGTAGACTACTAGCCAACTAAACTTGGCCAACGGATCCCTTTCCTTAACAACAATTCGAAGAGAAATGCTTAAATGAAATTGCCTTTCAACAAAGTTTAATTCAGGGCAATGGTACACGAACATTTGCTAATAGCTTGCATAATTACCTCGACACCTTTACTGCATAGTTTGACGATGCAATCGCCAATAAAAAAAAACACTGCTCTTTGTATTTCCCATCTTGACATTGGAGACTAGTTATACTAAATGGAAAACCTTAGGAAATCAAATCAACGAACACAAATATCAACACTCGACGAAAAAACAGAAATAAACCACTAGAAAATCAATAAATTCAGAACGGAACCAAGCACCATTGAACGAGAAGGAAATCGCTCAAAACATAATAAAGAAACTCGTCAGGGGTAAAAAGAGAGGCGTGGAGATGAGATCGAACCCTGGCCCAGATCGGGCTTTATCAAATTATGTTCAAGTACGTCGGTGTGATCAGTAATCAAGCCTGGCCCCTGCTCGGAGGGACGTACTCAGAGCAGAAAGGGGCTTAGCTTGAAATCGCTAAACAGGGCACCAAGCAGTCAACGACATTAGATGTACATTACATTCGCATACTGAAAATTATGCAGTGTGTTTCTATATTAAGAGCGACAAGCATAATTTTTTTTTTTTTTTTTTAATACAAAATTTCTTTATTGACATAATGACATTGTACAATATGATAATGAATCCATAAGCTCCCGAACTAGCGTTGCTGTGTCTCAGGAGCCAATGGCTTCTCCCATATATGTGATCACTTTGTTTTATGACCAATTTATTAACTGCTAACAATATAATTAAAGTATACATTAACTTACGATAAAAGAAACACGATTCGCATAATAAAAACTCACGTCCTTTCAGAGTTAATTACAGAATTATTTTCAGCACTGAATGAGAGAAGATTAAAAGATACAACAATGTGCTCTGACATTAAGGCAGGAGATTAAAATTACTAAGTGTAGGTAGGTGGTATTAAAAGGTACCGTATACCAACCATGTCTGCTCTATATTTACAAGATATAAATAATTTATTTGCTCATGAATTCACCTTATTATAATTTACAACATCCCTTTTTCTCCCTGTGCCAAAATCCTGGGTACGCCCACGTGATGTGATATAACCGGGAGGGCCTAAATCTGCGCGTCAATTAAGCGCGGTTTTCACTACACTGGCAAACCAGCATCCCCACCACGAACCTACTGAATCTACCATTAGTACATGCAACCCACATTACATAACGAGGTAGTGTACAAGGTGACAGTCAAGTCTCTCTGGTGAAGGTATCACCAATTAAAGGAAGGTTGAGGCCAATAAAGACTATATACTATCGTATGATAAAAAAAAATCTATTCTAGATATTACAACGAAAATGTTTAGTTGTTTTTTTTTATATATCTTATAGACTAGCGTTTGACCACTATCTCACCTGTTAATAAATGATGATGCGGTAAGCACGCCAGGCCTAAAATGGGAACTGGCTCTCAAGGATAGCTGCCGGAACACATTAGATGCTTTTGGCGACAGATTATCTAACTTGAGAGTGGTAGCTGGTCAGGCGGACAATAGATACTGTCCTACCACCATGCGGGGATTGCTGGTTTCTTAACGCTGTTTTTCCTTCACCGGAGGGCCACTGTGAAAAGGGCACATAATTTTTTGATAGAAAAATCCATTGGTGCACGGCGGGGATTGCTAGGTACTTCTGGCATCAAAGCCGACCGTTCTCCTACTTACACCACCGGGCCCTCAAAGTTGTTGGCGCAGAACGGTTGGTAGTATATACACTAGGGCGAGCTATTCTGAATATACAACTATAGACGACAAACAGACGAACAAAGGTGTCTAGGCAGAACGCGAATCTAACGGTCCGACAATATCTATCGTACATCGGATTGCATTGGATATGACTTGCTAAGAAATGGAACTAATGGCGGGAACTAGAAGTGTATTTACTCAGCATTAGGTGGAAAACAGGCGGAAATATAGATAGATAGGAATCATATTAAATCAGTCGGGGTCCGGATAAAATGTAGATGCAATGAGTACCACGCTTTAGAATTTTAAAAAATCCCGGCCTCGGCCATTTTGTAATTTACATAAACGGGGAAAAATGTGGGGATTCCATTTTAAAAAAAGACGATTTAAAATGGGCCGCGGATGGAGGCTCGATTCACGACGTAGGGGGAAGTTAGTAAACTTTTTACGTCAACTGCTCAAGTTTGCGCGTTACCAGTTGCGTTAATATCGGTACTTTTATATTTGTTTTGTTTTTCTTTCCCAAATGAACATGTAGGAGATATGGATACTACCTTCCAACCACCTTGTTATTTGCTATATATCTAGATAAAGGCTGCCATATGCGTTGGTTTTCGTTTGAATAATGTTGACATACGGTGATCATCGATACATTCAAGATCGCGGGTCTAATGTGGAAATGGACAACAGAGCACCGAAACAAATGGAATGATTAATTAAAATAATTAATTAAAGATTAATTAACAATTAAAGATATAAATAAATGATTACAGACAAATTTAAGCCCCGCTATTCCCACATCTCGTTGATCCCTCAATCAGTCTGCGGATGATGATAATGATGACCATATAATTTCAGTATTCAATTGAAAATTGGCCGTTTCAGTTTAAATTCGAAATCTGTAATAAACAGCAATGAGATGATTAGAACATTGAACCTGGGCGAAAACGGACGAAAGGAAATTGAGAAGATGACAAACGGCTTAGTTTTGAGCATCTGACTGATCAGTCGAAAGATCATATATTGTTAACAATATTATATGTTCCTTTTCCTTTACAAAACAGTCCTTCTTTCAAAAGTTAACATTGTAAACAGAGTCACGAAGGATCCTTTGTGAGGTTTCAATTGAGCTCATTTCAAACGGCTGTGGCCGCCTGGCCACCCCCTCAGTACCTCTCTACAGTCTTGTGGAAATGTGGAGTCACAAGCAGGCTTCGTACAGAAATAGCTTCATTCATACAGAACCATTGCAGAACACGTATTGTAATGTTGAGGCCGGTAGTGATATCTTACAGTTTTAGGTCCTATTTAACCGCTTCATGATAAAACTTTCAGTTAATTATATGGCACATAACGCCTTAAAAAAATTGACAAAAATCTGTCAGATAAGTTTCTAATAGGCTTATCCGGAACCGGTGAAAATGACCCTAATTATCACTCTTGATTGATAAAAATTGTGTTACACACAATTTTTATTAAAATTAATAAAGTAGAACAACGGACAAACATTACTGAAAAGGCGTTTTGCACCAAACTGGGTAACACTTGACCAATATCTCACCTTAACTGATGATGCCGTCGATGATGGAGCGCGCGAATATCTCTCGTGATTTGAACAACAATTTCTACAACTACCAACATCTCATCGTTGCAGCCCATCATAACAACCTCCTTATGCTCAACACTCAGTTTTATCACCCTACCCCCAACAGGAGAGTAAGGTATAAACTACCCACAAAACGCGATGACTAGTATGAAAACTGAGGCGTTAGTTTCACGAACGCCCTGTAGTTCAGACTACAGTCCTTCAGTGCAAAGTTTTATCGTTTCACTCAAAGACCTCGGTAGCAATTGTGTCAGCTCGCGTGAGAAAAGGCATATAAGCACAGAAGTCGGCCTAGAGCACAGATTATTAAAAGTTACTACTGTGCCCGACATAAAATAATACACATCGAATTGTAGTGGAACGAGAGGTTCGGCTAACTTTTCTAGACATAAACGATATAAAACCCGTAAATCAAGTAAATGTGAATGTGAAAATGTATATATTATTATGTTTCACAATTTTCACAAACCGAATAAAAAATTGTTTGCATTATGGGCTCAAATTAAATTACCATTGAAAATAAAGTGAACATTGAATATAGTTTAATGGTATTTTACGAGTCTGAGGCCCATTTTCACCGATTTCCGATAGAGTCCCAGATAGACTTATATTAGTAATTTATCAGCTATACAACTTTTGTATGGCGTTCAACCAGGCAGAAACTCTGAAACTTTATCAGGGATCGGTGAAACTGGCCCTATCAATATATCAACAAATAAGCGATGTCAATCAAACTGGTAAAGGACAGTAACGGAGCTAGATTCCTCAAGTAACCGAACGTATACTTCAATATGCTCTATCTAATATCCTATACCTATGCTCAATGTGTACAATTGAATGCCGACTACTGTACGAATAGGTACTTATACTATTATTTATTCTGTGGTATAGGCAGGCTGCAGTACGCGTGACGTCATACGATCAATGGGCTCACGTTTTCCCTCCGCCCTCTCTCCCGACTCGCGTTTGTGACACAGAATAACAATGAACAGTGGGTGTAATCGCGTGAATCGGTTAACAGGAACGGCGCGGCTTCGGCGCTCTTAGCTAATTTATGTAGGACGCTTCAGAGAACTTAGTCTGTGGACGGTATGAAAAGCTTTAGTCATTGAGTAGAAATACATTTACACAGAAGGTAACTTTCTCTGGGTAAAAAAAAAAATCAGGTATGAAGGTAGAATTAAATTACGTTATTTCAACAGAAACCGTGGCACGCAAAGCTAGACAGGCAGAATTTTGCGCGTCACTGCACTGCGCTTGTTACTTTGATTCTCACATACCCTGTAATTTAACGGGACACTTTGTCCTCTAAACCAAAAATAAAAATGTATTACATGACTGAATAACAAAGTGGTGTTACCACCCCATGCGGACTGAAAACACAAAGAATTTATTCTGTGTAGTCAAGGCAGTAATACGCACATATACAAGTAAAAAAATATAAAATAAATCCTATTAATTAAAACGTAAACATAGACTAACACAAGACTAGAAACTAGTATTAGTTCTGCCTAGTAACCTGCATAGCTCAACTATACCTATCCTTAATTCATCGAACATCAACAATTTTCTTATCAAACTCAAAGCATAATATTTTGTTGAGGTTTCTAACTGCAGTGTGTAAGTTACTGTGCACGGCACCAGAATAGCAGCGCGCTGGACGCGCCGCGATTTACTGTCAGTTAATTAACTTTATTGACTAACTGTACAGCTGCACTGCAACGATATGCAAAACACTTATATTCAATCTGGATACAAATATGACGACTTTATACAGTACACAAATAATGGTGTGTATATATAACCAATATGATTTTTCTGAAGAGTGATAAACAGATAAACAGATAAACTGATGGTCCTAGGGCACGATTTCTTAACTAAGCTGGGTAAGATAATACTTTTTTGATTTGAAGAATAAAGTTACTTTCAAGAGTAAATGCCTGTAACACATTTGTTTTTATTGTCATTTAGATATTGTAAACTTGTAACTTTCGCGATTTAACACATAACTAGTTATAAATATTAAAATACGGGACTTAACGCACTAGAACATTAATTTTATTTAACTCGGCGCGGCCGCTTCGACTAAGTTGCATTGATAGCGCGATTAGTCCTGTATTTTAAAATGTATAACTATGTCATTTAGATATACAATATATTAGGATTTAACTTCTCTAAGCAGTCTATAAACGGTGCTTCTATCAAAGTGGAAGGCGACAGTGAAACATTGAAACCATGTATTGCTATTAGTTGTGGGTACATGAGATCTTATTAACTATGCAAACAAACTCGACACAATTTACTCATACGAGTGTATAGCTAAACTTACTATTATGTAATAATCATGATGATGACATTTACATTTTAATAAATATGAATTTAAAAAGTTAATATAAACAAATAATTAAAATAACAAACATATTGCATTTAAAAATTCACAAAAATTATTATCAATAAATCATTTCAAGCTAATTATATTACATAGTTAGGTCACATGCTTATATTGTCTAATGTCATAAGAATTTAAAAAATATACTATGCTGAAGGTGGCGCTTCATTCATCAATAATATACGTAACTAATTCATCATAATGACAAAAAAGAAAGGATAAAATATCAACAAGGCTCTGAACTGTCTTTAGTTGAATGCACGTAGCACTTTACTTTCTTAATACTTACATAGACCACGCCACGGGTAACGTGTGAAGGTAACTTCGAAAGTAAGGCCAAAATAACATTATTAGGTACTTTGTTAAATTTAACATTTACGATTTCTCCTCGAAAACTGATCCGATTAAATGAAGGGTCATATTTTTTTTGCAATTGGTTGGTCAAAAAAAAGCAAATGATAGGTGCTAGGTGCGTAGCTACAGCAGACCTTGATTTTTGGATGAAACAAATTTTGCTCTAGAAGCATTCTCCAGGCAGAAAACAGGGGGAGAATACATTTGTATGGAAAAATGCACCCCGTTCCCTCTTAAGTCCAAAATAACATTAGGTACTTTATTGTTCAGAAACAATAACAATCATCATCATCACAATCAGAAACAAAGACAATCTTTAACATTGTTGTTTTATATCTACGAGTACAATCCCGTTTCAAAAACGATTTCAAGCCGAGATAAATCAACTTAGCGAAATAGTTTTTTATCGCCTAAAACCACTTACAACCAAGTAATTCCATTAAAAGCATTAGTTTTACTCAACAAAGCACTTGGCATTGTGTCAAATGTATTTAAGAAGTTTTTCGGATTTACTTCGATAAGACAACTTTGTAATAGATATAGATCGCTGGACCTTTGCCTCGAGCTAAGAAAGCTGCGAATGTCTTTGCAGTTATATTCACAGAAGTATAAATAATTATTTAGACTTCTGCGAATTCTGCGAATATAACTGCAAAAGTAAATAATTATTTAGATTTCTGTGGTTGTATTAATAAGTTTAAGAGACATAATGTAACATTGTATACCTAAATAGCCTAAAAACTGGTAAAAACACTTATAGGAAAAAATTGTTTGGTCTGTTTTGTTTTTGGTTAGTAAGATCCCATGTACCCATAATTTCACAAACATACATGGTTTCAAACTACGTCTGAACGGCTGCTCAGAGGCACAATGCCTTTATGACTTGTTAAACACTTGTACAATTAAATCATAAATGGTCTAATGGAAATCAACTACAGCACTAAACTTTAATACTGCAAAGTTTGTTTAACTCTTACCGTAGATTACCGCGGGCGTAGCAGCGGCAAGAAGCTAGTCAATAATATTAGTAGAACCTGATGCTGCGTCCACGTTTTACATGATCAAAAGCCTACCTACCTACAAGTAACCGTAGCCTACAAGTAACCGTAGCCTACAAGTACCCGTAACCTGCAAGTAACCGTAACCTACAAGCAACCGTAGCCTACAAGTAACTGTAACCTACAAGTAACCGTAACCTACAAGTAACCGTAACCTACAAGTAACCGTAACCTAAAAGTAACCGTAACCTACAAGTAACCGAAGCCTACAAGTAACCGTAGCCTACAAGTAACCGTAACCTGCAAGTAACCGTAACCTACAAGCAACCGTAGCCTACAAGTAACTGTAACCTACAAGTAAGCGTAACCTACAAGTAACCGTAACCTACAAGTAACCGTAGCCTACAAGTAACCGTAGCCTACAAGTAGCCGTAACCTACAAGTAACCGTATCGTATGTTCAGCCGAAGCCTACCACATCACCACTGTGACTGCCCTACATAACATAACATCCTAGCAACTGTGTCATCACGTGAGTTCAATAAACTTATGTATAAAGACATTAGAATGTCAGACTACGTACCTGCAGAATAGCTATCGTATCTATCTTCTATGACCTACATCTTTCACCTTTATCTAAAACATTAGTTTTGCAAATATGATTGTTAGCCTAACAGACTAATAAAAGACCTATTACCGTAAAGAGGTTTAGTAGAGACTTCACTTAAAATAATGAATAATGAATGACTTCACCTAGATTTCTTGCTTATCAAATTTTTTTATCTTTATTTATTGTTAGCAGATCCAGAGTACATTAAGTATATTTTATTATTATTCGAGAGTTTTTATTTTGTGAAATGTTTATAGTAAAAAGTAAAATAAAATAGAAAAGGTTTTAGATAAATAAAAGTAAGTATCGTAGAAAAGCAGAAGAAACATGAGTAAAGAAATTCCTTTTCTTTACTCATGTGGCAGAAGGTTGTGTTTGATATACTTTTATTTTAGATATTATTTATTTATTATTATTTATATTATGTTTATCAAAACTGTACAAGAAATTATTTAAAAACATATTACAATAAGTTATAATAGAACACTTTAAATAATAATAATCAGAAAAAAAATAGAATTACATCAATATTAAAATTAAAAATAAATATATTTATGTGATTATGGTATACTTTAAAGACCGAAGAATAACATATAGCAGTGCTAAAACGAGTAAGTTTTGCGAGCTACAGCTTCTATTTACTGTTACAGGCAGACTTACCAACTAGCAAGTGTTGTCCTTGGCCAGTTACGAAAAACTGCTATTTAAGTAAAACTCAAAACCGACGAAATCCTGTGTAATTTCCGGAGTATAAACCATCATCCAAATCAGTTCCCGTAATTATCCCGCTTCCAGCGCATCCGGCGACAGCCTACATCTCTCGAGATCCGATCCCTACTCTTGTATGTAGGTTAATGGATATATTATTCTACATTTTGGGGCTTGAATTTGTTACACAGTCTTACGATGAAGGATCAGTAGCCTCTTTGAAAAATGTTATGCGGCGTGAATTCGCCGCGTCTGTCTGGCTGGCGATAAACTTAAAAACTACTTAACGGATTTTCATGCGATTTTTACCAATAGACAATGATTCATGAAGAATGTTTAAGTGTATGATTTGTTAAAGTGTTGTGTAAATTGATTAAAATATGACGATGACTGTTGGGACGAGGAGTCCTTTTATGAAGTCGCTAGAAATAGCCTAGACATTCTTTTACTTATTCGTTTACATTTTTCTGTGATGTTGCCCTTGTATTTCATATAATAAATAACATTTACACAAGCGTCTACGAAGTCTAAAATTTAATATTGCCAGGTTATCTATAAATATTATTTTTAGTAATATCCACGGGGACAGTGACAGTACGTCAGCCTGAGAGCGTCAAGGCTGTTACCAACAATTGGTCTTATTATAGAATTCAATTGAGCAATGACTTTGGTACCTACTAAATATGTACCTACTTAATGATTGTAAAGATCGGTGGCGTGACTATCGCTTCCCGCGTGAATCACCACTTCCAACAACACAATTAAAGCACAGGTTTCACAGAACGAGAGATGATGAGAGATACAGCCGTTTTCAATGTTTGTTCTATCCACATTTCACAAAGTTCGTTTAAATATTGATATGACTATTCTGATGTTACTTATGTTATGAAGTTTATATTAAAATGCAATATCCAATCGGATAGATCGGGTCGGGTGAAATTATTTGTGATATCTTGTAATTTATTGGGTTCTATTAATTATTCATTATGCTAAAGCACAATGAGTAGCGGGTTGAAACTCTTTTGGCAGCTGTGGATAAAGCTCCTAAAAACTGCACATTCGCTGTTTATCAGATAGTCGACGTATATTCATAGCGAAAACTGAACTGAGATTCGATATAAAAATAATATTTATATTTATTTTATATTTACAAGTGGCGACGGTTTTTTTTTAATTTAACATCGTTGTTATTGGATTAATCAAAAATGTGTCCCAAAACAGTCACTGTTTTCAACAGCCATACTAATCTTATATTTATATTTTGTAAATTAAATGCGAAAGTGTTTTTTGTCCTTCTTTCGCGTAGGCGCAATCGCCTGCATTACCAACAGGTGGGATAGTGGTCAAACGCTAGCCTACATGATATAAAAAAAAATTATAGTTTATGAGCTGGAAAAAGGCACAGGATATTTTTGATATATAGTCGACGCGGAAGAACAGTGGACGGCGACATCAGCTCGGCTAGTTTGCAATGTTTTACTTTTAACCGACTTCACAAAAAAAGAGGAGGTTCTCAATTCGTCTGTATGTTTTTTTTTTTTTTGTGTGTATGTTACGCGATTTCTCCGTCAATTGTGAACGGATTCAAATGATTCTTTTTTTAATAGGTAGGATACGTTTCCGAGGTGGTCCCATTTTAATTTTATCTAGATCTGATAAGTATCTCCAGAGATATGAAGATAAATACCTCAAACATAGGAGAATGTACTGATTTTAGTAGAAGAGTCCCAAGAAGATTATACACAAAGGCGGTTGCTATTGGATATACTTTTGAAGACTAAAAAATATGACCTTGAATAATGTTTTTACATCTTTCTTCTCGTTGATTTTGGTTTTTGACAGATATTCTTTCGGTAACTGTGAGCGAGATAGAAATAAAGGTGGGGATAATATTTTTTTATATCTTATAGGCTAGCGTTTGACCACTATCTCACCTGTTGCTAAGTGATGATGCGGTCGAAGATAGAGAAGTGGACTAGAATGAGAACTGGCTCTCAAGGATAGCTGCCTGAACACATAAGATGTTTGACGACAGATTTTCTAACTTGAGGGTGGTAGCTGGCCAGGCGGACACTAGATATGTCCTACCACCATGCGGGGGTTGTTGGTTTCTTAACGATGTTTTCCTTCACCGGAGGGCAACTGTGAGAAGCGCACATATATTTTTCGATCGAAAAATTCATTGGTGCACGGCGGTTTGAACTCGGTACCACGGCATCAAAGCCGACTGTTCTCCCAATTACGCCACCGGGCCCTCAATAAATAATTATATATTAATAATTATAATAAATAATTATATATAAATATAAATAATTTGTCTTCACAGGAATGTTCTACCTGGCAAAGTCTTGTTAGGGTGCAAACTTTTTTAAACATACCTAAGATTTTTTGACATGACATGACGTTTGCCGAAGATGGCGGCCATTTTAGTCCCGCGACACTGCATACATTATTAAATAACTCAGAATTATGAACGTACTTTGTACCAACCAACACTGCAAAAAAAAAATGTATAAGCATAATACCACAGATTATATAATAGTTACTACGTAAATAATACTTTCCGTTGTTAGGTTGGCTACACAGTGCTTTCATAATTCGGGTTTCAACAATATAGGGAAGTGCCTCTTATAACGTAGTTGAGTGATTCAGTACTCTGTTGGCCATATGGCGGCAAGTAATGTTAATAATCGCAAATAATACTTTTTTATATTCATTTTGGAATACAACTAGTCCGTGTTATAAAAGTATTTTGAATTATTGTAATAAAATAGACAATAAATTATCGTGTGTGTCAGATGCTTTAATTGCACAGGGCCATTTTGGACATTGTCCTTTGATAGCTTGATGACATAATTATTACTAGTGAATATTATCACTTTAGCAAGTCAATTTTTTTAGGGTTCCGAACCCAAAGGGTACCAAATGAACACTTTCTGAGACTTTGTTGTCCGTTCGTCCGACCGTCCGTCCGTCCGTCCGTGTGTCTATACATATGTGCGCACTTTACAGATCTGTATCTTCTTAACCGTTATAGGTACATACTTGAAATTTTCAAAAAGTATATATCCGTCAGTGTATAACGGCCCAGACACCAAATGTAATAGATGCATGTAATTTAATTAAAACTTGTTATGCACTAAAATGGGGAAAATAAGTTATTTTTCAAAAACAATAAAACCGACTTCATAATCACAAACAGGCACTCAAAAGCGAAAAATAAATTACTTAAATTTATTATAAGCGCTACCCACTTATCTATTTGAAGTCGGTGCCAGCCAAGTCTATTGAATAGTAGATAGATACTATGTATGTAGTAGTAGTAAGTAGGTACATGTAGGTTAGTAAGTAGGTAGATACATGTAGGTATTATCTATCTACTACCTATTAGATTTGGCTGGCACCGACTTCAAATAGATAAGTGGGTAGCGCTTATAATAAATTTAAGTAATTTATTTTTCGCTTTTGATTGCCTGTTTGTGATTATGAAGTCGGTTTTATTGTTTTTGAAAAATAACTTATGTGTAAAATAATTTTTATTTATTGTTTTTTTTTTTTAGTTACACTCTTTAATAAATACTGAAACCACTTTTAATAATTTTAAATTAGATAAAAATTAAGAAGCGTCAAAGTGGTCAAAAAAGCAAGTCGGTCTGTCAGATACAGAAATCTGTAACGCCGCAACTTCTTTATACATAAATCAGAAGATTTATGTATTGTATTGGCGTGTGTTTGTAATTCAACTCCTACTAAACGGCCGGACCGATTTTGACGATTTTTTGTGTATGTATTTGAGTTGGTTGGTTAAACAATTTAACCCGATAGGTGACGTTTGCGATCGAGCAGAACAACGTCTGCCGGGTCCGCTAGTATATACCTAAAAGCAAGGCGGTCTGTCAGATACAGAAACCTGTAACACCACAACATATATACCTATTGTAAAAACATTTTAGCTGCCTGCTCGACAAGTATTTTTCATACATACCTACTATAATTTGTAAGTATGTATGTACATATATTTTGATAATCTCAGATATCTTAGAGTCTTTATTCCGAGACAGTATGTACCGTGAAAACTCGGCTTAACAGCATATAGATAAGTGACACCTGAGAGTAAAAACTACAGCCTCGAGTCATTGAGTCAGTGTTGTGGAATCCGTCGAGTTTCCGGTATGTATCGTACCTACATACACAAACGTAGTCTTTCAAGTAATGAAAGTGCGGTGGCTTAAAATGCACAAATGGTAATTTGTTTTTTGCTTGTTCTTGGCGACTTAACTTTTTGACAGATTTATGTTTATAACATTATTGTAGTATTTTACATATGCTATGCTTATGAATACGATAGTTTTACAAAGGCTTTGCATTGCGTAAATTAGATAACTAATAACTTAGCCAATACAAATACAGCTAGGGTTCTCAACTTTTTGTACGACATATGAAGTATATTAAAATCAGAGAAATAAAATGAACAATATTTAAAAAAGAAAACAGTAATATTTAATTTTTGTGACGTCCTAAAAACATATTTTTGGAGCTTCATGCACAACTTAACAATTACATAATTTTATACAGACTTTACGTATGGCTCCGGATACCAGCGGATATAAAGTGTTTTGTATACTTGTTTATTATAGAACAGTAAAAAGTATTAACGAACGAAAAAAGTATAATACTGTTTTAACAGTATAGTTGGGAACCTCATATGCAGCTGTAATTGCCATTTAATCTACACTTTCATTTGCAGCTCTGAATCCACCTACTTTTGAGAACTTTTTGCCCTTCTCTATCCTTAGTTGTCCAAATTCATGTATTTTTCATCGTGAACCCATCGAGCTACCGCACATTCAACATTCGTTGTCCAAATCGTGGTTGCCATTCCCCAACAAAGACTTTCCACTTGTGCTTACCTCGCTAGGAAAGTATCCTGTCTATTTCCAATTAAATTCCATGAAGCTCTTTTGAATATCTCAAACCTTAAGTATTTAATACAATATTTAGATACTAAATAATAATTATTCTCTATTTAAATTTGTAAATTTAACCGGCCAATTACTGGGCTACATTCCTGCGTTACCCATGGACCGGTTACATAAGAACGCGGGGTGGGGGCGACACCCCTACAAACCGTGCTGTATCGAGCGGCTTCACTCTCCCTCCTTCTAGCGCCGTCTCGCTCGCACAACCTAGGGTTGAACGAAAGGATGCTACTTGAATTGTAATGATGACGGCACGTAGCTGATCGATGGTCGCACTTATTCATCTGTTTCATTGATGCCTGATTATACACTTAGAGAAAAATAACTTCAATTAAGCAATAAAATAATCATGTTATTTAGTCCGATTATCTAATGGAATACTGTTCCATTGCATGACGAGTTCACTAAATAAAATTTACTGGCCCAACGCACGCCTAGCGAAACGTGGCGAAGGTACTGAAAAGATAACAATTTAAAGTAAATATTAATATCTACGGCATAGAGCACTCATGAGCCAGCCGTCGTGGCAGCTTGATACCTCGCCTCGCGCTGCTCGCTTTGCCATGTAATTTTTAACAGTATGACATAATTGTTAATGTTTACTTTAAATTGATATCGTCTTAAACTTTCTAGGCCTATGAATTGTATGAATCCTTTCGCGTCATTATTGCAAATGTCATAGCAATCATTCACTATACTCACTGTGTATAATCTAAATCTAACGTCAATTTTTGTGTCGTATCTCTACAGTAACTAGACGTTACTAATTTAATACATTTCGCACGTGTAAGTAGTCTCAGGCCAATATTATAGAACGATACTCAATCATTGAACCACTCTTAGCATAGAATGAAGCCATTTAATTGGTTCAATGGCGACAAGTCGACTTATCAAATGGCTTAATTCTAAACTAGTAGAGTAAGAGTAGTAAACGAAGGGTTGAGCTTGAGCATACCGGCCTAAGTCTATTACAGGTTACCTTGCACGGGCGAAGCCGCAACTAGATAACTATACGCGTACCTATTAACGAAATAAATATATTAGATAACACCCGCGGCAGGTAAATCTCATCAATTATGCACGCCCCGCTCAGGTTTCAGCATTAGTAGATGATGGGCACATAATCGCGGCAACCCTAACGACCACTTGTGCAGCTATCTCTTTCGCACTCACACTCCGAGGCACAGACGTCATAGCCGCGACAGTATTACTACAGTTACCTCTATCACAGTATACCATCTAGAAACAGTTAGCATACATTTAATACTAAAAGAAATAAAAGCTTGTAATTAGGCTTAACTTAAAACATAATTTATTGAAATGAGGTTTACATGTATGAGGATTTGATTACTGTCTAGTAAAATGTAATGCAATTATTTTCTAATTGTAAAGAGAGGCCAACAATGAGTTAAAATTAGCAGGCTTGGAAATGATATTTAACAGATATGCTAGACCTAAAATTACCGCGATTTTAATTTGTTTTCTCTTGGAACCTTTCGTTAACTGTAACTCTTAGCTGTGTTTGGTTAAAACTTGTAATATCCAAGTCATCAGATGTTGGGCCAGAAGTTTTTTCGTTCATAAATAATGTGGTGTCGTAAGTTACGCTACTGCAATATAATGTGGAATACATGACAATAATGCGGCGAACATTGCTCGGCACCGACTCCGCATATAATGCAGCGAAACAGGCGCACCGGCAATGTTTGACGCACAATATAAACTGTAGAGCATTGATTTCAATGGTCACTTACTATTATTAAACCAATTTTACCTCGTTGGTTTGTGTGGGATATTTTAATTCTATATATATAAATATACCGTCCCGATGGACGCTATATGTGTTGAAGCCTTTATTACCTTTAGGGAGGTGAACTACAGATAATTTTATTGACATACACCATAAGTAGTTTTTCTCCCACCATAACCAGATGGCAGCTATTTTGTTTTTTTTTTTTAATTGAAGCCCGAGAGTGAATGTCCTAATTTCGCCATAGCTATCTAGCTATATCATCATCATCATCATCATCATCAGCCTATCTCTGTCCACAGATGGACATAGGCCTAACCTAGGCCCTCCCTTTGCCCTCAAGCTAGGTGGAGCGAACACTTCAGCTAATAGGAGAGATGAACATCATAGCCAGCTTTGTCAATTAACCAGCTGCACAACAAAACTATAGAACAGCTGGTTTTTTGGTGGCTCTTGATTAAAATATTAATCCAGCAGAATCCCACTTCTGCTTTCGATCCCCAGATCGAAAGTGGTTATCCAGCCTCTGGGTAGAAGCCACCTCACAAAGCTGATAGCATCAACTGGGCAAGACGCTGCATCTTAGTCAGTGATTCAAAGAGGAGGGTTAAATTGGTTAGTAATATTTTAATAAGTAATTCATAGCATTGTTTAGAACAGTCAAAACTGAAAATAGGTAGATAATTAGTGCGGCCTTCGAAAGAGTTAAGCAGACCATTTCTTTGTTAACTGTGCATAATAGTAACTGTGCACTCAGTTATCTGAGACTGAATGCTCCCTGCAGCTACAAATGCATTAATGTATCTAAAATCCCATTCAACGATTCTGGACACCCTTGTTCACAATTTGAGCCAAATTGGTCACACCATTTAACTGTGAAGAGGTTAACAGAGTTTTGCATTTATAATATTAGTTGGGTATTTTTGTCTTACAATAATTTAGCATTAAACATTTTACTGCTCTGCCACTAAGTAGTTTAACAACCTATGGTTGTCATTGACATTGTAACCTATGAGTATAAACGAGAGAAGAAAACTATGTGGTTGGTTTTGTTATGGTTGAGATTGTGCTATTTCATAAAATATGAAGCTGCTTTTTTAGAGTTACATACGTTAAAAGGCAAAAAGGAACCCTTATAGGATCACTTTGTTGTCCGTCTGTCTGTCTGTCTGTAAAGACCCTTTATCTACGAAATGCGTAGAGGTATCAAGTGATTTGTGATTTCACAAGGGAATCAAACCCTTTATTTGGCAAGGAATAAATCTGAAAAGTATAAATATGTAGTTTAAACAACAAAAAAAAAAGTTAATTTACAATTATTACAAATTTATTATTTTGCGGTTGGTGCAGTACATTTCCTATGGATCGAACTGCAAAGTTAAGTTTGTCCTTGTATGGAAGCCTCGGTGGGTGTGTCGAACTTGACTAGGCTGGTTATATTTTATTAAGGGCTAAGCAAACATTTGGCTGCAACCTCACCTGGTGTTTAGTAAAAAATTCTATTTGTTGGCTTTTCTGATAATAAATGAGGAAGCAAAATGCTCTGTGCAAACTTTTTGGTATATCTACCAAAGATGCTGTAATGTATTTCATACATTTTAGCTGTAACATTTGTTAGATTTTTTCGTTGTGTATTTAGATTGATTTTTAACCAACTTCACAAAAAAGGAGGAGGTTCTCAATTTGTGTTTTTTTGTGTATGTTATGCAATTACTCTGTCAATTGTGAACGGATTCAAATGATTCTTTTTGTAATAGGTTGGGTACGTTTCCGAGGTGGTCCCATTTTAATTTTATTGAGATCTGATTAGTATCTCCAGAGATATGGTGATAAATACCTCAAACATGGGAGAATGTACTGGTTTTAGAAGAAGAGTCCCAAGAAGAATATACACAATGGAGGTTGCTTTTGAAGACTAAACAATTTGACCTTGAATAATGTTTTTACATCTTTCTTCACGTTGATTTTGGTTTTTAACAGATATTCTTACAGTACTGTGAGCGAGATAGAAACAAAGGTGGGGAGAATTAATTTGTCTTCACAGGAATATTCTACCGGGCAAAGTCTTGTTAGGATGCAAAGTTTTTGAACATACCTAATATTTTTTGACATGACATGACGTTTGGCGAAGATGGCGGCCATATCAGTCCCGCGACACTGCATACATAATTAAATAACTCAGAATTATGAACATACTTTGTACCAACCAACTCTGCAAAAAAAAATTTATAAGCACAAGACTTTGTTGTCCGTTCGTCCATCCATGTGTCTATATGTGCGCATTTTACAGATCTGTATCTTCTTAACTGTAATAGGTACATACTTGAAATTATCACAAAGTATATATCCGTCAGTGTATAATCATATCAGTGTAGCCCAGACACGAAATTTTATAGATGCATGTAATTTAATTAACACTTGTTTTGCACTAAAAAGGGTAAAAAGGATAAAATAAATTATATTAATATTAATTGATAAATTAATAATTAATTAATTATTAATATTATAATTATATCTATTCAATAGTAGAAGTAGGTAGATAAATGTAGGTAGTATCTACTTACCTCTTATTAGACTTGGCGGGTACCGACTTCAAATAGATAAGTGGGTAGCGCTTATAATAATTATATGAAGTAATTTATTTTTTGTTTTTGAGTGCCTGTTTATGGTTATGAAGTCGGTTTTTTTCTTTTTTTAAATAATTTATATTAAATAACTATCATCATAATCAGCCAGTATCAGTCTACACCTACAGGGCTAGCATGGCCTTATCCCCGGGGGAAGGACAAAATTATTTCGCTGTTTTTCGCCACTGACAGGAGATCAACACAACAATTTAAATGCTTGGTGAAGTTTAACCCCGAGTTTTTATTTTGTTTCGTATTAAAAAGTTTAAAAAAAGAATTGATTAAAAGTCAGCGGGCGTTTGTAATTGTCGAAAAACTTTACTTATAATTTGTCTTCTCCACCAAACAAAACATGGATAGGTGGAAAGACAAAATAGTCCCCTTGCCATGCTAGCCCTGCTGGAAGTAGGCCTCTCCCAAGATATGCCACTGAGCCTGATCTTCAGCTAATAATGTAGTACAAAAATTGTATTGACAAGACAAGGAGGTACATTATAATAATACAAGTATTTACTTAATAAATATAGAATTAATTGCCTGTTCTTACTTATAAAATCTTTGATAGAGTAACTAAAACAAAACATTTTATGTAGTTCTGCTATTTCATTTCTAAGAAATAATGAGTTTTTTTTTTCAATTTCATCCCCAGAGGCCGGGTTGGTAGACACGGGGATGTCTGCCGACCACGAACAGCCCCGAGGCGGTGAAGCGCGCATGGTGTTCCCGCACACTTCTCAGGCGCAAGGTAGAACGGAGTATCTTCAACTTCGCCCATTACCTAGGAGGGGTCCCCACGGACAAACGTCGTCAGGGCCGCGGACGAGTGCGAAAGCGTGGTATAATGAGGCAGTGTGACACTATGTTCAATGTTAGTGGCTGTTTACTTATGGAATAAAATGGAGACATTATAACAGCTTCTCGAAAACTTTATTGAATCAACGGGTTTATGTCATGAGCCCAAAACCGGCAACGTAATAGCAATATCCGTACCATCACGTTCGTATGTCATGAATCGTTGTAATATGTTTGACTCGGTAGTCTGTACGTCAACAAATTCAGCAGACCTAACAAACGATGGCTTCCGATCGTTCCGAGGCATAGCTGTACGCATCGTAGTCTAAACTTTGGTCAAAACACCTCACACATCGCACTGACCGACAATACCATAAGCGAAAATTCCAATTATTTAATAATTCGACCGACCATTTGACCTATTTTGACACCGGATATTTTAGCTAATCAATAGTATTAGTGCCACTTACCAAAAGCGAACCGGCAGCCAAGACTTGCTTCTTCTGGCAAGAACAGAAAATTGCACTATTATCACGCTATTTCACTTAATTTTGATAAAATTTATTATTTTATTTTCGCGAAATCACAGACTATCCGATGCGGTCCAATGTCTGTCGCCGTCGGTGACGGCTTGACAGTGACAGTAATGACACTTCCTTCGGTTTTTTTTTCTTTTTCTTTGTTTTATTATGGCTTCACACAATTAGTGTATCTAGCCAGTGTCAAATATTTAAAAATTCTTCAAGGTTGTGTGATTTCAAGATATAAAGTAGTATAAAAGTCATATTTCAGGTCCAATAGAAGTCAAAGTCTAGTCCAAGTCAAACCTTCAATAAAAATGTGGAGTTTACTAAAGATTTTCAGTGGAATTTTGGTGAGAACGCAAATAGCATGTTTTTCAATATTGTGCTATTTAACTACACTTGGAACCATTCACTGCCACTTAATGGTTAATAAACCTATTTATTACACATTAACTCGCAGAAAAACAAAAGTTTTAGGAAAAAATACAATGACAGCACACACACTTTTTTTAAAATTTCATTATGGCACCACACGATTAGTGTATTTAGCCAGAGGCAAGTATTAGAATTCTTTAAGTTTTTGTAAATTCCAGTCATAAAATAGTGTAAAAGTCACAATTCAGGTCCAGTAAAAGTCGTAGTCTAGTCCGAGTCATACCTTCAGTAGGGATGTTGAGTTTACTGAAGATTTTCAGTGGAATTTTGGTGAGGACGCAAATAGCATGTTTTTCAACATTGTGCTGTCTACCTCAACTCGGACACATTCACTGCCACTTAATACCCAGTTCACACCAGTCAATTCTAGTCGTTCAACTGGCGAATCGCAAGCGATTTGAAAGGTGTGGAGAGGCCTTCAACAAAATTGAAGTGACTAGAATCGTTTCAACAGCAGTTAAACGCCTTTCAACTTAGGTCGCTGTCAAATTTTTGTTGAAAGTGATTTGACAGGTGTGAACCCGTGCATTCAAATCGCTTCCAATTTTAAATGAATTCAAGGCGGCAATAGCCCAATGGATAGGGTGTCGGACTGGCGATCGAGAGGTAGTGAGTTCGATCCCCACCACTACCATTGCATTATTGACGTGAACCCACTCCAGACACAAACATATTTAGCTTAGTTGGAGGGGTTAACAATAATACTAGTAATGTGCAAACTGCAACCCACATTGCGTGTAAACTTTATTAAAAAAAAGTCATGCATTATTCGCAAATATTGTTTTGATAAATATTTTGATGTTTTGATACCCTAGTTTGTGTAACTATGGAAGTGAAAATGTCAGCAAAAACAGCAAAACCTATCAACTTTTAATTGTATTGAAATAGTTCTCAGTGTCTCTTGTAATAAGTTTGTATTTCAAAATGGTTAGAAAGTGTTGTATGCATAAAAAATCGTGACTAAACGCTATTTTGTGTCATTTCTCGTACAAGCAATGTGATAAGACTCAAGACTCAGTTTGTGGTTAAAGTTCTTAGTTTTACCTACATGTGACAAGAGAAAACTTATCATTGACAATGTGAAAAATTGTAAAAAGGCTTTTTTAATGTATAAAAATAAATACAATCAATCAGTTAAACAATAATTTCTTGTTGTATTTATTTTAATTAATTTATAAAATACAGATACATTTAAAATATACCAAACACAAGCATAACTTTATGGATGGCATTATAGCTTTGTGTTACTTTACTTTGCCAATTTAATCTCAATTTTAGTTTTTTTATAATAATCAGACATTACAAAAATGTATGTATTTTTTTCTTCTCAGCATGGCTCCACGCGATTAGTGTATTTAGCCAGTATCAAGTTTTATGAATTCTGACATTGACATGTTTTAAAATGTGACTTTGACAAAATCTTAACTATATTTATTTCTTGACACTGGCCAATAACACCAATCGCGTGGAGCCATAATGAAACAAAAAAAAAAGGTCTCTGTGGCAGTATCGCTAATTGATCTCTGCAATGTAGAGTTTAAATATTCTCTTTGGTCGAGTTGATCAACAGTGTGAACACGTGCATTCAAAATAGCTTTTAATTTTTTTGTTGACTGACTAGAGTCTGTTGTTCATCTGGAAACGCCTGGTGTGAACCCGGTATTAATCAAACTAAAAAAAAAAACAGCCTAGACGGAAATGATAACAAAAACATTCAGAATGAATGAATGACTCTAAACAAGAGTTGGGTTGGACTAAGGCTAAGTGCACACATGGTTGCGGTGCGTTTATTCTACCGCTCGGTAGACAAAACTGTATACCAATAAAGTTGCGTTTATTTCACCGCAAATGCGCGCACGTCTATGACACTCCATACTTCACGGAATTGTTAAGTGCTACCAAACTGGGTTAAGCCCCCCACCTCCCCGTCACTTAGTTCATTTTGTTTATTCTATAATCAACAGTAAAGCTCAAGCATAAGCCCCTGGATCTAATTACTTAAGCGCCCATTACATTATCCAATTTGCAGAGCTCTAGATTTAGTGCTGCAGTGCGTTATAAAAAGAGCTCACTCATTACACTAGACTAGCTAGCGAAGTTAGTTATTTCGACTTCCTTTCATTTCGGTAGTGATCTTTGGCCAAACCGCATCTTTCGAAGAGTGCTAAACGAACATGGCACTATCAAAACACTAGAAACTTGGCATTGCTTTAGCAATGGTGTCGAGTTCGAGTTTAACTATAATAAATAAAAAAATACGCAGAAAATGTTGGGTCAAAGAATATTTATTGCTGTTAAAAAAAACTGTCTAATATGAAAATTGTGAACGTATTGGAGCCATCTGACTTTGGATTTTTTTTTGATTGGGATCATTTTGATTTAAAACCATAAATATAACCTCCTGTTCTAGTGCATGCTGACTGACTGACCGAAGTGACTGAACATAGCTTAGCTAGTGTTTAGCACGCTAGTCCGCTTTATGTAATTTGGTGCGCTAGCTACGGGATGCGCTAGTGCGGCGGGCAGAGTCCATGCGATTGCACTAGATTGGAAAACTACCTGTTACCAGACTAACTGCCTTTACACAATACAAATTTAGCACGCTAGCTCATCTAGCGCTCTGCAAATTGGATAATGTAATGGGTGCTTTAGCCTTATAGATCGTTCATCAATATGATTCATTCATTTCATTCCTTACTTCCTGTCACAGAGTACTTTTATATACTGCACCCGTATCACGAAAACCATTGAATGAACGAAATGATCAAAATGACGGGGACGGAGCTATACAGCCTACATAGCTGCGTCCCCGTCATATCGTTCATTTCGTTCATTCAATGGTTTTCGTGATCAGCCCCCTGCTTCCCGTACTACCACAGACTATAGAGGGTGTGTACTACTTGTAGTTCATTCAATTATTTGGATGCGTGGTTTACTTTGCTCGTGCCGTGCGTGCGTGGATTTTACAACAACCGGAAAAAGCCGCCATTTTGTTTGAGCTTTTCAGGCGAACCGTGAAGTTGTGCGTGTAACTCAGTAGAAATACTGTGTTTTTATTGTGAATTGTTATATATTTGTTGTGAAAACGTCGTCCCCAACAGGTAAGTACAATATCATCACAACTTCAAACCCAAAAAGTACCTAATCCGTCGCGTAATATATCATTGTAATGATGGATGACGCTGCTGACTCATTTCGTCAATTTGTGTATGCGTTTCAGAAACTAAAATGCCGGGCGCCGGTACTTTCAAAATCTTCGTCGGGAATCTATCCGATAAAACCACGGATGCCGATCTTAGACCGCTATTCGAAAAGTACGGTACGGTCGTAGAATGCGATATCGTCAGAAATTACGGTTTCGTGCACATGGAAAACGAACAAACCGGGCGCGAAGCCATTCAGAACCTAAACGGCGAGGTAGTTCACGGTCAAGCGATCAAAATAGAAGCCGCGAAGAGTCGAAAGGCGCCGTCGACGCCGACCACGAAAATATTCGTCGGGAATCTGACGGACAAGACGCGCGCGCCCGAGGTCCGCGAGTTGTTCCAGAAGTTCGGCAGCGTAGTGGAATGCGATATCGTGCGTAACTACGGCTTCGTGCACCTGGACGCGACCGGGGACGTGAACGAGGCGATCAAAGAGCTCAACGGTATGAACGTGGACGGGCAGCCTATGAAGGTGCAGCTGTCGACGTCGCGCGTGCGCCAGCGCCCCGGCATGGGCGACCCCGAGCAGTGCTACCGCTGCGGCCGCGGCGGCCACTGGTCCAAGGAGTGCCCCAAGGCGATGGGCCCTGACCGCAACGGTTTCCGCGATCGCGCCTTCGGCCGCGACCCGTACCCCCCGCCGCCGCCGCCGCCGTTCCTCCGCGATCGCATGATGGGAGGATTTGGGGTAACGCGTTCTCTGTTTACTACCCGCCGGTCTCCACCGCTTGCTCTCCCTCCCTCCGACGCGCCGCGACTCGCCTCGCGCTCCGCTCGCTCGGTGTCCGGTGGTCTCGACCTCGCTACGATGCTCCGTTACATTTGTTGTATTGTCGACTGTGAACCTCTCCCTAAAGTGTGATGTCTGACGCAGGATCCGTACGACGGGTACTATGAGCGAGCGCGGTTCGACTCGCCGCGCGACCTGTTTGAGCGGCGCTACCCAGTGGGCGCGTCGCGCGGGCTAGAGATGGGGGCGGCGCGGGGCGCGCGCGGGGACTTCGTGTCGCCGCCGCTGCGCCGGGACCCGATGCCGCCGATGCCGAGCCTGCCGCCGATGCGCAGCGCCATGGGATCTATGAGGTCGTCGTATGACTCTATGTACAGCAGGCGGAGCACCCCGCCTGGACCACAGATGTCCCGGGGGTGAGCCTTCTCGCTACCTGTGTCGCACCCGTAGTGGTTGCATCACTAGATGTCGTTTGAAGCTCCGCTCACCTGCCTGTACTTATTTGCATGCTTGTTTATCTTACAAATAAATATCTGGATCTTGTACTGTGTCTCTCGTTCCTGTCTCAGTTTAATTATTGTCTGTAAGTAGTAGTGGGCTCTGGGTTATATCATCTATACTAATATTATAAAGAGAGAACATTTGTATATTTGTATTTTTGTATGTTTGTAATGATTTGGCTCAAAAACTACTGGACCAATTAAAAAAATTCTTTCACTAATATATAGAATGGACCTTTGAAATGAAAATAGGCTATATATTATCCCGTTTAAATCAAAGGTACATTCGTGGAGACCTAATTTGCAACCTAAGTCGACAAAAAAACGGTTGAAAAAACATGTTTCTTACTAACGCTGCTCAATTGAAAACAGATGGAAAAATATTTTCTATGGAAGAGTTGTACAACTTAATAAGACCTACAAAAAAGTCCGCGACAGCATATGTCTATCTCTTAAGGTTGACTCACAGTAACCATTTTAATCTTTAATTTTTTGTTAAAAAATATTACATAACTTCCAGGGCTATTTTCAAGTATATAGTATTAATTCTTATCCAAATAATTACGTTAATTAGTTTGGCTACATATTATAGATTAAAATTGTCCTTATTACTTTTGTACTATTACTTTTATTATTACTTTTATTACTTAATGTATATAATTCTAATGAAAACTCTAGAAGATATCACGGATTTCACATACACGCATCGCAAAATTAATAAAATATTTGCAGTCAAACCACAGAATAGGTCATAGTTACTACGAAAATATTATTATAAGCTTAGCTTTCCTGTAGATCCCCACCGATCACAATCAATTTGAAGTCAATATAGTATAATAATATGATCTATTGTATAAAATAATAATGATCTATATATATATAATATAATATTTTAAACTACCCTGACTGATCTATGTATAATCTTTTAATTAAAAGCATTCCAATGACTCTAAACACGACATTTAAAATCTGAGCTGTAAGTTGGTGAGGATTTGAGTGTTCTGTAGAGTCCAGGAAATGTCCCAGCATCAGGTCAATGCTTCCATGTTCTTACAATATCGTTGAAGAAGAAGATTTTCGAATTGATTAGAGCTATGAAAGTTGATTAAAGCTCATAGTTTTATAACGATTGAACGAATTTTCACGAATCAAAGCTAAGAACACTCTCGATGACATCTATAAAAAAAAACTATCAGTAATAAAATCAAAATCGGTTTATCCGGTTGGGTGCTAAGATGCTACAGACAGACACAGATATACACGTTAAACGTATAATACCCCTACTTTTTGTGTCGGCGAACGCCGTAAGGTTACGTTTCAACCAACTTCCAAAAAGAAGGAAGTTCTCAATTCGTCTGTGTTTATTTTTTAACCGACTTCAAAAAAAGGAGGAGGTTTCTCAATTCGACCGTTTATATATTTTTTTCTTTCTTTTTTTGTGTGTGTATGTTACGCGATTACTCCGTCAATTGTGAACCGATTCGAATGATTATTTTTGTAATCGGTAGGGTACGTTTCCGTGGTGGTCCCATTACAAATTACGATTTCATTGAGATCAGAGATATGACGATAAATGTCTCAAACTTGCTACTGAAATTGACTCGCGGGGCATTGAAGTTAGTTGTTTTAGTTTTTAAACTATCTTAACTATTGGTAGATTTAATGATCCCACGAAAACTCATGATTCATGAATGCACATAAAACTTTCATTGGTAGGTTATATTATAGCTAGGATTAGAACCAACAGCCCTCAGGTAAGAATCAGGGTAACTATCCTTTATGCCAAAGGGCCGTCCAATATCACTACGTAAGTGTTATAAAACAATGTCCATCACTGCGTCTGTCTGTTCGTTCGCAATAATCTCAATAGCTTCTGAACATATTATCATGCGGTTTTCACCAATAGCCAGAGTGTTTATGAGGAAGGTTTAGGTCTTAGGTGCATAATTCGTTAAGGTTTTGTGTAAATTGGTTGACATATGACGATGATTGTTAAATATGTTAATATTTTATATTCGATGCAACAAACTGATGCAAATTTTGTAGGCATAATGTTCTACCCGTGCGAAGCCGGGGCGGGCTGCTAGTAAATTACGAAAGAAGAAGTACTATGACTTTTGTGTAGGTAGAAGTAATGAGTAAGTATTTTTACCACACACATTTGTCTATTGATAGTGATAAAGAATTGACTTTAGTTAAGGCCTCAGAAGCCATCTCAAATCAATTATTTTATTATGTAAATGAGTACTAGAACTCTATATCTTGATGTAACAAACATATTATTTGTGTATGATTCAATCCTTGATCCATATTCCATGTAAAATTTAATTTTTGAATGTTTTTCTGTTCTTACTTATTAATTTCTCATTACAGGATGTATGAAGATTTCAGCCGAGACACTTTTGATGATAGAAGGTGAGTCGTCTATCTTCAGAACACCCTCATAAAAGACCCTTGATTCTGACAAGAAGAACCCTTCAATAACTGTCATAATTATTGTCTTAATGTTGTTGTGTTGGCAAATTCTAATTGCATTGTTATTATCCTCTGGGACCTGCAGCCCTTTTTCTAAATGGTAATGAACACATCATCGACTGCATCGTCACTTAACATCAGGTGAGATAGTGGTCAAGTACTACCCATTTTCGCATAAAAAAAAATAATATTGAATGGATAAGTAATGGAAACAGTGTTGCAGCTATACTACATACATTTCTGTAATTGCAAGCATTACAGTGGCATTTGATTTAAATTAAACAATACAGCCATAGACACATTTGATTTATTATATTCATTGTTTTTCATACAAAAATTAAAGCCTTTTGCTAGGAATCTGACCATTTGGAGTAACAAATACAGTAAAACTATGATATAAAAATTTATCATCATGGCATGGTGAAATTCAGGTTATTTCAATATATGTTTATGTATTTGAAGAATAAAATTCTGGTTTTGTCATATTAATAGGATCGTACCATGGAGTGGGTTAGCCGGTCAGAGCACCTGGGCATATTTCCCAGGAGGTAGTTGGTTCGAATCCCATTGGAATTATGGAATTTCGGATTGCGTGTAACAATGTACTAAAATGTATAAGTTTTCATTTCAACACCAACACTTATTTGGAATAGGTTGGTTTAAACAAGTTGAAAGGTCGGCAGGTTCCTATGCCAGCACATGCTGTGTTAGAACAATTGACATATCACACTATACATGATTTAGGTTACGACCACTAGAGCTTGCTTGTCATATGTAAAAAAACTTAAGGAAAATACATATTTAAAATCACGCCTTTTTCCCGTTGGGGTAAGCGGAGACAACTTTCCACATGCTACGATCCTGACAACCTCTTTCGCTCGTTCCACTTTCATGAGTGCTTTCGTACATGCTCGCTAGTTATAGGTACTTTCGACTTGGCATTTCTATAAATGTCTCCGATCTGGTCGGAAAATAATATTGCATAATAATTTCTAAAGTTCTTATTTTTACTTTTCAGGCCTGGAATGCGCGGTCCTTCTCCATCCAGAAGATATGCTCCCTACTGAGTCTAGTTATAGTTAGTATTTAATGGTCGCCGAATCAACTTTGACTGTCATTGTCAGGAAATAGCATTTTTTGAGATAAATTGATGTGTGGTATGGAAATGGTGGACTGACTCAAGTGAATACACTCCGTGTGATTTGTGACTGCAATATGTTTGATTAATGTAAATAAGGAATAAATATCATTTTAAGTACATATCTTGTAGTTTTGTTTTAGAAGTTTTAGAAGCCATTTTGTGGTAGTAAACAAGAGAAGTTTCAAGAATAGAATCTCCAGAGATATTTTAGGTCAGTGTCACGTACTTACTCACATTGCCAGAGAATACTTAGTACTACTATGTACATTGCCTTAGATTTTAATGTTGGACAAAATGGTGCTTAATTAGTTGAATTATGTTAGTAGTTAAAGTCCACCAAAACTAATGTTTTTAGGTTGTAGGCTTAGCTGTAGCTTTGTTGAATAAGTTAGTAAGTGGATAGTTCCGAGCCCATAGTACGTAGTATTATTATCTGTTCTGTGGACATAGTTAAAGGTACCCGTCAGTTCCTTAGCTGGAACTGGCCCCCTAGACAAAATCCAGTTTCTGTTTACATTCACGCTAACGCAGCTTCAAAATGAATGGGAATGACAACTTTGTTGCGGAAAAATAAATGTAATACCCATACATTTTGCCAACCCGCCCACCTACCGTAGCGATAAGGGCATACGCATATCCCTCGCAATGAGCTGAATATCAAGCTCAGTGGAGTGTCTTAGGAGAAATGAAATGAAATACATTTATTCATATATTCAAGAATATGTATGAAATACAATAAAATATTTATTACAAGTTATTTATATAATACACGATACATATTGAATAGTTTGGACTTAGCGATCTCAGATGAGAATATTTTCTAGGTTTTAGTTCTTGAACTTATTTTTTATACAAAGGATTTTGGGGTATTTGCATAAATGTATACATGTAAACATACTAATATTGATACATATCGATCAACAAACACATAACCCCTCCCTATTGCTTCCTTGCGACGCCACGTGGGGTAATAAATAGTTTTCTTGACTTCGACGGGATATATCTCGCAAACGCTACGCTTGACAAAAATATGATGTAGCAAATCTTACCTTCATTTTAAAATCTCTATTCAGCGATACCACACACGATGGGGTGGGGTGAAATTTTTTTTCTAAATAGTAAGCTAGGAAGTAGGTTTGGTGTTATTTGTTCCAACCCAATTGAGCTCCAACTAGACAAACACGATTTATCCGCAGGTGAAGAAATAGTGCGAGTACAAAAAAATATCTAATTGTGTAGATAGGTTTTTTTATATCATATAGGGCTTGACCACTATGTCACCTATTATGTTTCTTACACTTTATATTTTTGTAAATTTTGAAACACAATCCAAAATTTTATCGTACCGACGGGACTTAAACCTCCTGTATAACATGTCCAGGTGCTTTGCCAATTAAGCCACACTTCAAAGAAACATAAATATTTGATTTACGCAGTGCAACATCTCTCGTCGGATTTGAAAACTATTCCGAATGATTAACTTACGTAATAAGTAGTCATAGATGGCGCCACCAATGCATAATTGGGTTAACAAATGCAATCAACTAATTTCGTCGTAACGATCTATCGAACTGTGGCTTGTTGACATGTTATCCAGGAGGTTGCGGGTTCAAGTCCCTTCGGTACGATGAAATTTTGGATTGTATTTAACAATTTACTATATCACCTGTTGGTAAGTGATGATGCGGTCGGGGATGGTAGCACGCTAGGCCTAGAATGGGAACTGGCTCTCAAGGATAGCTGCCGGAACATAATAGATATTTGGTACAGATTTTCTAACTTGAGAGTGATAGTGTTCTACCACAATGCGGGTGTTGGGGGTTTCTTAAAGATGTTTTCCCGCATATGAAAAGCGCACATACATTTTTCGATAGAAAAATCTTTTGGCGCACGCCGAGAATTT
The DNA here is from genome assembly GCA_954871355.1 of Cabera pusaria. Taxonomy (NCBI): domain Eukaryota; kingdom Metazoa; phylum Arthropoda; class Insecta; order Lepidoptera; family Geometridae; genus Cabera; species Cabera pusaria. The sequence continues at coordinate 24,400,070 of OX940901.1, read as the reverse complement.
CAAGTCGGTACCTCTGGCGTCATAGCCGATCAATCTCCAACCACCACTGGGCCCTCAGTTGCTAAAAGCGCGGTGGTTGAAGAAGTAGTTGGTAGTAGTGGAATCTTCTCCAACAATGCTTTGAGAAGAATCAGTTTGAGTTTAGCTAAGTATAATAATAATAATAATTTAGATTTTTGACTCTAGGCCGCGACTACCACGTTTGCCAATGAATAAACGTAACCTGGCGTTAATGGGAGCCCTAAACGTTTTGCTAGTCCCATATATGCAGACTAGTGAAACATTAGTTGATACACACTCGATTCTTTACTGCGCGGCTATAGCGGCGTGTCGCGTTGTTCGCGTCAAGTTTCCGGATACTGACCGAATACCGCGACGCCCCGCTATCCCTGCGTGGCAAGAACGAATTGAGTGTCGCATCAATATGTTTAGGACTCTTATTGCGAAGTTGATCTGCTTCAGAGGGTAATCATCGCCCCCGAGTCATGCGTTTCGTGAATCAGGCCTTTGCTGGGACCGGGATTAGACCCCGGGACTACATGACTTGTGTCACGGAACGCATTGACTTTCTGAAGCAGAAAGTTTATGCATTGGCAAACCGTATTCGTCGCTATAGAGCGCGTGTAGATCGCTATTATCTAAATCGCCTTTTCCAAAGTGACCAAAGGAAGGTATACCGAGGTTGGGAAGGAACCAATCAACGTGTGAATGAGGAGCAGTGTCCGGATACTACTACCATGAATAACTTCTGGCGTAGTATCTGGTCGGTGCCCGTCGAACACACGGAGGGCGATTGGATGAGCGTCGTTGAGCGCGCGTGTGAGCCTATCGAATCCATGGGGGCTATTAGTATTAGCCCCGAAGACGTTAGTTGTGCGATCCGTACGGCCCAGAACTGGAAAAGTCCAGGACCGGACGGATTACACAACTTTTGGATAAAGTGGATTCGATGCTCACACGACTGCTTAGCGGCGCAATTCCAACAAGCCCTCGAGGTTGGTTCCTTGCCAACATTCATGACAACCGGTGTCACCTTCCTGCTCCACAAGTCCGGTAGTACCACGGAACCGAAGAACTATAGACCCATTACATGCTTGCCAACGCTGTACAAGCTTCTTACATCTATTCTGAGGTTTAAAATTAATTCGCACATTGTAGCGCACAATATTTTGGCCCCCTCTCAGAATGGATGTAAGGTTGGGTCCCGTGGTACTAAGGAGCTCCTCCTCATCGACACGGCCATTTGCCAACAAGTCCGGCGGAACAAAGGTGCTCTCTCCACCGCCTGGATTGACTACAAGAAGGCCTATGATTCAGTGCCTCATACCTGGCTGGAGAGGATCTTGGAGTTGTATAAAATTGATACAACTCTGAGGTCTTTTCTAGGTTCTTGTATGAGGCAGTGGACCACAGTCCTTCGTCAACCGGGTGGTTGGGACAGTCTCTCTGGTCCGCAGGACTTTATAAGGATTGAGCGAGGCATCTTCCAGGGTGACAGTCTGAGTCCGTTGTGGTTCTGTCTAGCCCTAAATCCTCTAAGCACATTATTAGAGGATTCAGGGCTATCGGCTTAGGAGAGAGGGTGAAGTCATTTCACACTTGCTGTACATGGATGACCTCAAACTTTTTCCACCGAAGCGCCATGATTTGATGGAGTTATTGAAAGTCACTGAGACTTTCAGCAACGCCATCAACATGGAGTTCGGTGTAGATAAGTGCGCGGTCATGCACGTGCAGCGGGGGAAAGTTGTTAATTCAATGAATTTACAACTTTCTGATACAATGAGTTTCAGATCTCTCTCCGAAGCCGACACCTATAAATACCTTGGTATGTCAGAGTCATTGGGTATCGAGAGTGGGGGGATAAAACAGTCGGTGAAGGAACGTTTCCTCGGTCGCCTGACAAAAGTACTTAACAGTCTTTTGTCAGGAGGCAACAAGGTACGTGCCTTCAACGGCTGGGTTATGCCCCTACTTATATACACCTTTGGCATACTAAGGTGGACTCAGACTGAACTAGACGCCCTGGATAGAAAAGTTCGAAAGCAATTGACATCACATCGCATGCTTCACCCACGCTCGTCTGTTATGAGACTGTATATCCCACGGAAATGGGGTGGTCGAGGCTTTTTAAATGCCAAGACACTCCACAACCGTGAGGTATGCAGTCTCCGGGAATATTTCCTAAACAACGAGTGTGGGATGCATTGCGATGTGGTGTCAGTTGACAAGACTTTCACCCCTCTGTCCTTAGGCAAAGAGAACTGGCGCAAGCCTCAGGTGCTGAGCACCGAGGACCGCAAGGACGTATGGAAGAGCAAGGAGCTGCATGGCCGGTTCTATCGAGTCTTAACGGGACCCGATGTGGACCTGCTCGCGTCGGTGAACTGGCTACGATTCGGGGACCTCTTTGGGGAAACCGAAGGTTTTGTTTGTGCAATTGCGGACGAAGTTATCAAGACGAACAACTACCGGAAATATATTATGAAGGACGGTACGGTCGACATATGTCGGGCATGCCGCCGTCCCGGAGAGTCACTCAGACATATCATTTCCGGTTGTTCTCATCTTGCTCACTCCGAGTACTTGCACAGACATAACCTCGTAGCCAGGATCATCCACCAGCAACTTGCTCTTCAATACGGCCTTGTCGAGTCTGAGGTGCCGTACTATAAGTACGCACCTGCGCCAGTTCTTGAAAATGGTCATGCTTTGCTCTATTGGGACCGATCGGTTATCACGGACAGGACTATTGTCGCCAATAAACCTGATATCGTGATAGTCGACCGGTCCCAGCGGCGGGCAGTGTTAGTTGACATCACCATCCCGCATGACGAGAACCTCGTGAAGGCTGAAAAGGACAAGATCAGCAAGTACCTTGACTTGTCTTTCGAGGTTACCGCCATGTGGGATGTTGATTCGACTAGCATTGTCCCAATAGTCGTTTCTGCGAACGGCCTAATAGCGAAGAGTCTCGACCAACATCTCAAGAGACTCTCGCTAGACGGCTGGATCAAGGGCCAGATACAGAAGGCAGTACTTCTTGACACGGCACGCATCGTCAGGAGGTTCCTCTCTCTGCAGCCCTAACCACCGGTAGCTTGGGCCCTGCCCCGCTGCTGGCGGCACTCTAGGTTTAGGTTTTTTTATAATATTGTTTATTTGTAATGATTTTTTTCTATTTTTGTTTGGATATCTTTATTGTAAAAAAACCTAAAACTAAGAAAGAAAATAAATAACGTAAATAATAATTTATTTAATTAGCCTTTATGGGAGGCCCATTCAGTGTATAGCGAGTCACCACCCGTCTTAATATTTTGAAATGAGGCATAATTGGCGAGTTTTTCATTGTGATAATTTATTGACCAATAATAAACCTGAAAACCAATAAATGAACTATGTTAATCATTACTGACAATAAACTATTAATAATCACTATTTTTGATGATTTTCAATCATCAGTGACATTAAACTAATAGTAATCACTAATCTGTTAATGCTGACTTTAGTGTGTAACCTATGTTAGTCATTATTAGGCCAAGCCAAGCCAAGGTTCGGACAACAATTCTGAACAGCATTTGGTCCAAACCCTGTCAATGTCCTCTGCACCTTATAGCTAAGAGGAAGTTGAATTTGTTCAGTCAAACAAATATGCCGAAGTCAGCCGAAATATGGATTTTTAACGGTAAACTGTTACCTGTTATTGGTTAAAAACTAATTATGAATGAAGAATACGGCCAGTCCAGTCAACGAACGGCCCACAAGGTGAAGAGGCCTACACACGGCCCTAATATCAATGGCGATATCGGGAGTCGGGACAGTGGTGGGGAGGACCCTAGATCGTACCATAAATCGTCTCGTGTATAGGGCAAATCGAACCCGAATTTTATTGTTTACCCTAACTCTAAAATCGCTTCGGGCGAGGTCACGATTTAGGGACGATTATCGTGGACACAGAGAAAGTATCTTAATATTTAATCCATGATCGTGGAGCGTTGTCGGCACGTGTGTAGCGAAATCGGGACTGATTTTGCTGTTTTGAGAGTCGGCGGCATCTCGGATCAACGAGTAGTCTTTTGCACGGTCGGTTACATACTAACTACTAAAGTACAGATAACTGTCCGATACTAATAACTAACTGACAGGGACGTGTGTAGAGAAGTAGTAGCCGATTTCATCCCCACCACCACTGTTCCGATATCGCGACTGATTTTAGGGCCGTGTGTAGGCCGTTTGAGCGATTTCTTCAGAAACTTGTTCAGGGAGCTTATTTAAAAAAAAATGATGGCTAGGTATGCGCGCTTTACGCAAACCTTGTCGAAAACCTTTTTGGATTCGGAAGCTTCATTTTGAATATTAATAAATCCGTAAGTTATTTTGTAAGTAACCGATAGGGCATTAAATATGAATTGCAAAGATCCAAGTCGAAGTAAAAGCAGTTTCCGAATCCGAATTTGCTTTCGATTTATTGAGAATTACCCAGGAGGCTGATAAAATGTGCTTTCTGAAATGGTGCGGTGTGGCGCCAAAAAGACAGACACCCTTATCCAATACCGATTTCATTCGTTCACGAGGTGGGTGTCAGAAACATTTCCGAACTTTTGTGTTGTTTTGAATTGTAGTTCGAAAACGGTTAAGAATTAGAATTAACGCACCGTTTTTGAGGTAAGCATGTATAAGCGCAATCTCCAAAATTGGAAGCTTTTCCCCCTCCTTTCCTCCGGCTCACCAACTATAGCACCTGAGTAAAGAAAAGCCTATAGCTCGTAGACAGAGAAAAGAATATACCGCGGGTAGCTCTGTCTCTTTCCCACATGAAATAGGATATACTATGGAGTTATTCCATGTAACGGAAAAGGACAAAGCTATAATAGTTCCCTCTCTCAGTGCGTGCCGGTTTATACAGGGCCAGTAACGTTGTTAGCTGTTTTTAGCTTATCGAACTGACCTTTATTACTATGTGTCACTGGGTTCTAAATACATGTATGGTTATGTCACAGATTATACAATAGTTACTACGTGTTATGTTACTATCTTCTATCTCATGTGGCCACGCTACCCAAATCTCTTTTATGCTATAGCTAGACGTTAGGACTTTATTATGTTCACACCGTAAAAACCACAGACTAAGTAGAGTAGAGATGCTACGCATGTAAACACCCTGAACAAGTTTTTGAGTGCTCTTTACGTCTGCTTCCTTGACTGCGGCAGCGTACAGAAAATGTCGTATCTCACAAACTATAAAATCGTAAAAGGGGTATTACACCACACTGAATCAGGTCCCTAACTCCTTAATAAGGGTGGTGTAATGGGAGTCTGAGTCCCTAATTAGGAATCAAGAGAGGTCCCAGTCCGCCTTACCACTGTGCAGTGTGCAGTGTAATAACACTTTGGGACTTAGGGCACCTAATTATAAGCCAGGCCTAACATTAATTCGGGACCCTAATTCAAAGTGGTGTAAACCCTTCTAAGTGTTATCAGTGTCCTACATATAAAGCCGATACGTGGACACCAACGGTTGGATTGATCCACAAGTTTGTCGCTCACTGAGCTATCGGTCGGTGTATAGTGTGATGGGACAATACGATGGGATTAGTGGGTCTGAAATATTGATGCCACTTGACCCATGGGACTACTGGGTCAAATCAGTGGCAATTGTCCCATCATGGGACAACACGATGGGACTAGTGGGATAGACTTGGTGTTTGTAGTTACAAAGCTTCGAATTGATAACTTAGTTAAATTATATTCTCTTATAAATGCCTTTCAAAAGCCTGACCTGAGGCTCAGAGCAGCCATTTTAGAAGACAGGTCGGAACAGCTAGTCTATTGGGGCTTGAATATAAGTCTGTCTCCACTTTCTATCATATTCCATCTCCAGACAAATGTCTAGAGTATCTAGTTCACTGCGCGCAAGATGCAAACTTCTGACCATCGGTCCATCACTGTTTTTCAGTTTCAGTAAAAGTACAAAGGGACACTACACACTACTTGTGTTACCTAGTTAAATGTAGACATCGCTTACCACCAGACTAGGGTCTTGCTAGCTTATGTAAAAATGTTTTAGCCACCAAGTCACCATCATGCATGCATCAACTATAGCACATACAGAGCCGCAGCGACTTACCCGAATTTATTTAGTAACGCGCTACCGAGGCAATATGGAGTTATGGACGCCCTAGATACCGGCCTAGCCTAGTTTGGGGTCCATGGAACCAATTATATACATACACGCTATGTGTCCAGTCGCTATTATCTCTGCTATAATTTTATTGATGATACCTACTCTGCAAAATTTTATTTGATGTTTAATAATTTGTCCTGTAGAGAAACATTGTATCATAATTTTAATTGTAACCTGTTTCAACCTTTGGTGTAATGAATTTTTTTTTTAAATAAAATATCTTTATCTTTATCACCAAGTGGGCTTGAGGGCTTGCACCAACGTATGATCTGTCTTTACCAAACAGACAAGTGAATAATTACAGAGCTTGACATCGTATCCTACCTAGAGCACAGAATAAATAATACTCCAAGTACCTTAAGTAATTCACCTTATTAAACCTTAGTTGCTTGATCTGATGTTACCCTCAAGATAGAAAATCTGTCGCCAAACATCTAATGTGTTCCAGCAGCTATCCTTGAGAGCCAGTTCTCATTCTAGGCCTAGCGTGCTTACCATCTTCGACCGCATCATCACTTACCAACAGGTGAGATAGTGGTCAAACGCTAGCCTATAAGATATTTAAAAAAAAAGTCCAAGCACTGCCCCTTAGGACTGCATTTGAAAGGAATTGAAATGACAGAGATGGAACTATATAGCCTGCATAGTTTCGTCCCCGTCATTTAATTCATTCAATAATCAACTGTCAAAGTGGGTCATAAGGGGGCAGCTTGGTCAGACCACATAATAATAAGTTAAGTTCTACGTAATCAGGTCTGAGTCTGGAATCTTGAAATATGCTATAGCTACTGGGTACTTACGTATTTATATGCCGAGATCTTTCAGGACTCTTTCAGACTTTAACACCACCAGTACTCCCGTAGATAAGTGAAGATGCGGTCGAGGATGCCTTTCCGTAACAAGCACTTAGTTTACAGGAAGTTAAAAAATAACAAGTAAGATAGATTATGTCCATTAATATTTATTCTTAACTTATCTATCGTGTATTAGATACCTAAACCTATGCAATGTCAGCTACCAATATTTACAGAACACTGTACAGGAGGGCAGACGCCCGTTAAATGCTACTCGCACTTGGCCACTCTTATCAAATACACACATCTCGTGGTCGAAGGTCGGTTTATACTGCGTCGATAATTAGACCGTATTAGTTTGCTATAGGCGATTTCATAAGTGGTTGCTTACATTTTAGTAAAAATCTTGTTTTTATGGTCCCATTTTTTAAATAAGTTCATAAGTTAACCTCCGTAGTATAAACCGAGAGTCGAGCGAGGCCGAGAGCGGCCCGACCTCGTTCTCGGGTAATACTAGCCGCGCTCGCTACAACCCGTCCTAACAATATATACTCACACACTAAATTAGTCTTTTTAAACTTTAAGTACAATCACGAGAAACATCCGAATAGAAAATGCACATAATGGCTCCCGGTCGACGGCGCGCCGGGCGGCACGCGTCCTTCTTATTGTCAAAATATCACATGTGGATTCCTTCCCCGCGCACCAGGAACACTGACGGCCGGCCGGCTCCGAGCGCGCGACCGAGCTAACTTAACAATACTGAGATTAGAAGGAAACGGCGGTCGTGGAGGTCGGCCGCGGTCACACGAGCTTGACGTTGGGCGGCGCCGCGTGGTGCTTGGCCAGCGTCTTCTTGACGCGCAGCGCCGTGAGCCGCACGGGCGGGGACGCGTGCCAGCACTCCGCCATGAGCGCGGCCAGCGCGGCCAGCGGCTCGTGGCGCGCCCACCGCGCCGGCACCGCCGGCCGCAGCCCGCGCGCCACCACCACCGCGTGCATGTCCTCGAAGCTGGGGTCGGTCGGCACCGCGTCCTGGTACGGCAGCGCGTAGGGCTCCACGTGCTGCGCCTTGTCTCCCGTGGCGCAGCGCCGGCACATCTCCCACAGCACGAGCCCCAGCGAGTACACGTCGGCCATCTTGAACGCCTCGAAGTCTGCGAGGTCGAGCGTCTCGTCGAGCACCTCGGGCGCCATGTAGCGGCGCGTGCCGACGCGCGCGTTGGGCGCGATGTCCACCTCGTTCCGCTCGGCCACGTAGCGCACGGCCAGCCCGAAGTCCGCGATGGCGCACGTGCCGTTCCGCTTCACGAGGATGTTCTTGGACTTGATGTCGCGGTGCGCCACGCCCGGCTTGCCGCTCGTGCCGAAGATGTCCATGTGCAGGTGCGCCAGCCCCGCGGCCGCCGAGTGCGCCAGCGCCAGCAGCGCGCGCGCGTCCAGCACCGCCGTCTGCAGGTAGTCGTGCAGCGAGCCGCGCTCGTGGTACTCCGTGATCAGCAGCATCTGCGTCCACGAGCCGGTGCCCTTGATGTCCGCCGCGATGAACCCGAGCACGTTGTCGTGCCGCATCAGCACGGTCTGGTAGATCTCGGTCTCGCGGAACCAGGACGCCTCCTCGGTCGTGAAGAACACCTTGACGGCGACGCGCTCGCCGCGCCAGCGCGCGAGCCACACCTCGCCGTACCGACCCTTGCCGATAGACTCCACCATCTTGATCTGCTTGGCGACCGTGCGCTGCACCAGCAGCGGCAGCCCCGACCCGGAGCCGGAGGACGCCTCGCCGAGCGGCGGCGCGACCGGCGACGGCGGTCGCTTGGTGGCGCGGCGCCGCCGGCGGCACAGCAGCGCGGCGCACGCGAGGAAGGCGACCAGCGCGATGCCGAGCGCGGCGGCCACGAGCAGCGGTGGCGCAGCACCGGCGGCAGGCCGCACGCCGCCCGCCTCCGTCACCTCGGGCGGCGGCTCGGGCGGCGCGCCGCGCAGCCAGCGATTGCACAGGTCGCGGTCGTGGCAGCACTCGATCGTCTTCGGGTGCTGGTGCGGCGCCAGGGCGCTCTTACACTGGAATCGAGAAAACAGCCTAGTCAGATGTGAGATCATATGAACTATATTTAAAAAAGTAAAAGGAATATTCGCAATATAAATTGTAACGACGAATAAAGTAGGCGTCGATGTTAGTTTCGTGTTCTGAGATGGAATTTGACGACGCGGTCGAAGGATACCGAGAATACTGAGGACGGACTGAAGAGCGAGTCAAATGTAACAGGGTCACCTGCATCAGTCCGGTCTCATCGGGCGGCAGGCAGCCGGCGGTCCGCTCGTGTCCCAGCGAGCCATTGTCCTCGATCACCTCCTCGACGCTCACGTAGCAGTACCCGCCCACCTGGGTGACGCAGGTGCTGTTGGCGGCGCCGTCGGGGCAGGCGCTCACACCGCTACATTCGCACACCAACGCCCGACCTGGAACGGACGAGAACACCTCGTAAGTTAAAACGTTCATGGTGTCTATATTATATTAATATTTTATTTTAGTTTAGGATCTGTCGCCGCCTCTGTCTGTTGTCGTCGCCGAATGATTGATGAAGATTTAAATAATATGTGTTAAAATCCGGGATGTAAACGAGAAATCTTACTGTAGCAGTAGGACTAGGCTAGGCTGACAAAGTTTAACATTTTTCGTCTCATTGAATAGCCGACAGACAAAAAGAAACAACAGCACAATGAGCCATTTTCATTAGATTAAATATAGTTGAGCTACACACGCTAGATGGCTTTTGATGCGAACCATCTGAGTCACTATCAAAAGCGTCAAACCGAATTTTTGTTTATTAATTTTAGCGAAAATATTCATTACAGCAAAGGTCATCGAAAATTACGAATGTTAGAGAATAAGGAATGAAAACGATATAGACATCAATCGAAAACGAACGAAAAGAAAACACGATGTTTGTCAGATTTATCCAGTAGGCACGAGTCGTTAGTCGCAATGGCCTAAAAATGTCGTACTATATGACAGTCAGTGTACGGCCAATGGCGTTAATTTTGAAAACCATACTTCGCAATATCCAGGAACTCGCTTTTTTTTAGAAAACGCCTTATCAGAAATGACCAGACAGCATTTTGAAGATTGATGAAGCACGTGGATATTTCTTAAAAGAACTTCACTAAATGACGACTATCTACGAATCCTTGACGTACGGCGGAACTAAGATTGTACAAACTTAATTACTATCATAATAAATTATATCAATTTAAAAATCAAATCTGATAAGTGATAACACTGTAATTACATAAATCAAGGGCGTAAATGATAAAAGAGAGTGCGTTTTCGAGTACAAAGTTGAAATAAAAGATATGGGTCTACGTCATGATAAGGAAAAACAGAACATCGATGTGTTAACGGTAAATAATGTAGTGAGTAATGCGAAAGATGCGCGATCTGTTAAACCGATGATACGCCATTATGGTAAAAATAACAACATCAATCAAACTTCATAAACAGTAGAAATCTTGTTACGATAACAACGAAGTTTAACCTCCATCTCTAAAATTGTGAGCAAGATCCAAGATATAACAACACTGTTGCGTAGAATATATTTTCTTTGAGTTCTGTGTGCGTAGTATCTCTACAATCTGTGAGCTCTACTTAGTCTGTGGTGCTGTGTCGATGAGAGTTAAAAAGATGGAGAATTTTGGCGGGAACGTGAAAATGTGAAATTCATCCCAGTTTTACTGATACCATTAGATTACTTAGTATTATCACCTAGCCAATGTGTGCGGACCGGACCGTACACATGCTATTTGCGTTTTCACCAAAATTCCACTGAAAATCTTCAGAAAAGTATAAATCTTTACTGAGGGTATGACTTGGACTAGGCTTTGACTTCAACTTGACCTGAAATGTGACTTTGACCCATCTTTATGACTTGAATTCACAAAAACTTGAGGAATTGTTAATAATTGAATGTCGTTTCTTTGTTTACAGGTAAGGCTTTGGATTACTGTGTGACGTTGTAATTTAGTTAAACAATTTCTAACAAATAAAAACTTTTATTTCAGAGTAACTCAAGTATAACTTATTTCAATTGGCATACTAAAATATCTTATATAAGTATAAATAAATATCAACAATGTAATTCTGAATATGGACAAACGCTGTTACCACAAAACCAATTTTAAATAATGTACTTCTCAGTTCTCATTAGTCATTACAGTGACCAAAGCTAAAATACTGTATATAAATAAATATTACTACCTACATATAAAGTTAAATGCTGGCCAATGTAAGTCCAGCTGAAAATAGGTTAAAAATAAATAGGGTTTAACTTCATTTACCACAAGAAAGGAGATCAAAACATTATTTTCACTGTAGTAATGAGATATGGTGTTAATTTATACTGCCTACAGAATAAATGTTTGACTTTGACTTTTAAAGATGGTTTAGCTATAAATCTGTAAGATTTAGGAATAGCACATAGTGTAAATGCTTTAACAAATGTTAGAAGGAGGCTTCAAGCACCATTGCTCATTGCGAATATACCGTTGTCGCAAATTGGCGAGTAATCGAAGAATACGAACTCATATTGTATTGGAAGAGAACGCATCGCCGTTACGGCCATTGAAGCTTGAAGCAAGGCAGTCGTGCCATTGACACTGACAAAGCTACTTACTCATGTACTCATTCCATGAGAATCATTTATATAGGTGGGATAGGAGCATTATGTCGATGTTTCGCCTAACTTGCTTGCTGCCAAAAAGTAGCCTACCAACATCAAGGAGAAATTCTGCCGCAATAACCTTAACAGCATCTGATTCTCAATCATTCGAAAACCTATTCGGATTCGGAAGCTGTATTTCTAATTTTGAATATTGATAAATTCGTCAGCTATTTTGTCGCGGTAATCTTTCCAATTAGAATGACTGTTATAAAAAAAAATATATATCAAAAGTAACTGATTGTGACTTGAGAGCATTGTGACTTGCAAAGATCCAAGCCGTAAAGTTGCCGAATTATTGAGAACTAGCTATGCCCCGCGGCTTCAACCGCGTTAAAAAGTATCCTATAGCTTAATCCATAATACTGGCTATCCCTGTGCAAAATTTCAGTAAAATCGGTCCAGCCGTTGGACCGTGAAGAAGTCCCAAACAAACAAACAAATAAACAAACTGACTTTCGCATTTATAATATTGGTGTTGATGAACCTGCAGCCCTTGAGAGCCAGACCATTTTAGACCTAGCATTAATAGGTATTGTACTTATTCATATTGGAGAAGTATAATATTATATAACGTGGTAACGTCCGGAAAAAATATCTAGCCTCTGGTGATGTAAATGCAGAAAGAAATGATTAAGAAGAGTTTTAAGACAGCTTCTGATTAGGTTAACATTTAACTATTGACGATTATAGAACCGCGGAAGTAACTATTACAAAATGTTATGTTATTAGTTCACACCAAGATAATAAAATGAATAATGATCTAGAAAGATAAAGCAATCTCGTGACACCCAATATAAATACAGAAGCTCATTGTTAACTACAACAAAATTTTACTATTTAATATGGCTACAAAAATATTGTACACATGTAGTATTGCTGTCCTACAAAATAAGGGCACGAAGAAACCAGTTAATTTACATAGAACCGATCTTGTGGATAAATAAGCTAACAATGTTGTCGTAAAATTATCCAAAGCTATCGGATGGCTAAGTAATCGGACACTAATCATAATCACTAATTAAATTAGTTGTATTTATGCATTAGCTCGAGTTCCGCATACGAAACGAAGTCTATGAATATTAAAAATGATAGATAACAAAGATCGGTAAAATATTCCTTTAAAGTATAAATTTTTGAGTCGATTTGTGTAACATCCATATAAATGTTGCATACTAAACATGCTAGAGTTATTTTTAAGATTGAGACCTTTAATTAAATCAATGATTTAAATCGCTGATATATCAAAGGCAAGTTATCTACCAAAATAGAAGCAACAGGTGAATTGAGTGAATTTGAAATGTTAATGTTGGAGAGTGTGAGTGGAACAGCTACGTCCAACTCGCACCCTGACTCCCGAGAGGCGTGCGAGACGTGATTGTGTAGTTTTTTTGGCAGGAGCAAAGAAACAGGTACCCGACGCCCTTCGGTTCGTATACCCGAAGTCTCCGGAACAAAAGGCCCGAAACACAATAGAATTGAAGCAGGTAGACTTCGGAAAACATATCCATATGGTAATTGGCAATAAACCAGACGAATAGAAACATAATTATACAATCTGAATGCACTGGATAGAACGATTATTACAAAATTTTAAATATTCCAAAACAATTAAATTCATATTGCGCAATGTCAATAAGTAAATTGTTATCGAATGTACCAAAATCAATAACAACAAAATAATATTCCTTATGATTACATAAAACAGTTTGTTATCCACAGATCAGAAAAATAACATGTTCGCAGTCACATAAATTGTTAGAATACAAATTGTGGGCTACTACTTCATACGAACTTTTCTTTTGAATTAGGTTAAAAGATGACAACAGCAAGTTTGTTTTGACGGCTGTATTGCAATTGGAAGATATTCTTCATGTCATACAACGTATAAAGATAACACTAAGCAGTAATTTTGCTTGGTTTGAGCACTGTAACATTGTGATACCTAGTTCATATTAGATTGAGAAAGGCAAACAGATTAGTAAAGTCCATCACTTGTTATTCAAATAAGACGTATATAATCCAGCTATTAAGTTAAGTGGTGCAGCCAAGTTATCAATTTACTATAAAGCAAAATAGGTACAGTTAATTGAAACCTACTCTAATTACACGGTAGAGGTAAACGGATTTTATGAAACTTAATTAATGTGAGTGTAAACATAGTTCTCGGGAGATATTATTACATTGCGGTAAATAAAATAGATAAAGCTAGACTCGGAGTCGAAGCCGGTATGTAGGCAGTTAGGCACAGAAACTTGAGACACTTCCACGAGCTCCGGTCGAGTTCACCGGTAGTTCTGCAGAGACCTGAGGCGCGAACGACTTATGTAAACGACGACTGTTTATACATAACCGACACAATCCAAATACACTGGGACATCACATCTAGCTATTTACTTACGACAGATAGAACCCAGAAACGTTACTACAAAGACAGGAAACGCAGTGATTCAGCCTGCACATCCTTTCATTATACAAATCCGTCGTAAAAGCGGAAACTGCACACGTCTAGATCACATCGAGTCGTACGAGAGAGGAAGACACTGGAGGAACACTGGCGAGCTGGTGTGGTGCAGGTCTACGATCTATGATGTAGGAGGTGGCGCACGTACTTAGTCTCATGTTGGCGAGGAGCGGTGGAGGCGAGCCCGGCCCCGAGTCCGCGCTATCATTTAAATATAACTCGGGACGCCGCAGTCTGTCGCCGGCTTTATTTTTACACGTTATATACGGACGGTGACAACGCACGCCGTCTCTCGGGAGAGGCTAGTGTCGGCGCGCACGGAGCTCCGCGCACTGAGATACGTCGCGGTCGGAGCGAGCGAGCGGCGCGAGTGGCGAGCTGGCGCGCCGCCGCAACGGCGGGGCTCCGCGCGCCTCGCCCCTCCCGTGCACCGTGCAGTATGCACCGCCGCGCAGCCTCCGCCGCCGGCCGCAGATAACACGCCGACGGAGCCGCATCACTGATCAGTGATCGCAGATACACAAATACACGATGCGATTCATTGACGCCACACTCCTATATCGCCAACTGTTTATTGCTCCACTTACAAAACATAAACAGACATGTCACCGGACTCATTATGAAAACGAACAATCGCAATATTGTACTAGCTTCTCCACATTAAATGGGGACCTCGACCACGACATTAAAAAAACATTATTAAGTTGGGACAAGGAAATGAATCGAAAGTGAACGCGATAAAATATTACGGGAATAATCGAGTCTTTCATAAACTCTGCGATGCAGAGAAAATGAACGCGTTAGCAGATATTGTAAATACGCGTATAATTTTAGCGAGAGACATAAATTCGGCAGCAGTTCTTGAAATTCAACATCTGTCGGAAGCTGGATCTTTTTATAGTTTACGAGCGGCGTTTATATCCCTACTTCCACATGTTATTAGTGAATCTGAAGCAATAAACCCTAACTGAGAGACGGCCAATGGGAATATTGCTACATATAGTAACGGCCTATTCCAATGTTACAGTCATAGTATACTTTGCTTTAAGTAGGATATTGTGCAAAACAGAAAAGGTCTTGGAAGTAGAAAGCATTTAAGTGTACATATAGACAATGTAAGTACAAGTTGCGAGGTTCCCAGTAAAGAAGGCCGTGGGGTGGTCGTGTCGCGGCTGACAGATTTGGGCATCGGCCTTATCTCACGGCTTGCAGAGATCGGCACATGTGGTCTCGTGCCGCTTCACGAACTCTCTTGCAATACAATATTTGTATGCCATATAAGTAGTTACTTGTAAACACACACGCTGCCACAATATACCGCAGCACGGTACCGTTACAAGGATTTGGTAAAACTGTTAAACTGTAATGCAGTGCTGGTGAAGTTCTCGTCTAAGTAGATCCTGCATCTTTGAGGCCAGATATTTATGAGAAATATAAGAATGACGATGACACGAATCGAGTGCCGTAAAATAATAGATATACAAAAACATTTTGCTCCGTGCTCCAATTGTAGGAATGACGGTTGCCAAACGTAATGCAAATGAATGTTATGAATTCAAATGACACGTGCACGGCCATGACTATTGTTCTCGAGGCTCGTCGCCCATCAATTTGCAAATAATCGATGCTATTACACTAATACGTTTAGCGTTTCGAGTTTTGATTGCGTGATTGTGTCTTATTCAGAGATTTCAGTTCCACAGAGCTAACATGGTGACGAGCGGTCAAATAAGCCGGCTCGTTTTCTCGTGGGAAAAGCGCCTGACATATTAAACGTAATCAGAAAGCCAGCCATCAGTGTCAATGGATCCAATTTAAAATGACCACATCACAGCCTGTGGAAAACTATAAATATCTGCTTCAAACGCAAAATGACGGGTTGCGTTTGCAACACGTGCAAAATTGGCCGCGTTTTGGACACAGATGTGCCCGATATCGTCGATGCACGTACAGACGACAGAGCTGAAATTGCAAGCTATCATATAAATCGATTTGTAGAAGATACCGGTAAAAGGGCGATCGATCACGACGGAGCCGATGTGGAACACCGCATCGCACTACATCTCGTTTTAGATATGAATAAACTCGGCGTTCTGTCGACCGAATCGAATTAAGCAGATAAACATCGCAACGAGCGCTTCCGAGAAAGTACTTCGGCCATTGATCGATAGGAAACTAATTAAAAGCAGCGTAATAGGTTCGTAGTTCGTCAGGTTATCTCGCTCGGTTTTGTCGTGGTCGTGACTGTTGCAATTGTGATGGCGGCACGAGGCGGCGCGGGCGCAGGCCGGGGTCGGAGGTCATCGTCGTATGGAGCGCAGGCGCCGGCGATCTAGCGACCTCTAGGATTATCCGAAGCGATCGATAAGGTCCCGGGAGGGGGGGCGCGGGCGAGGGTTCGTAGATACGGCCAAAGAACATAATTTATTCGGCGGCAGAGTGGCGCGCCTGGAAGGTGCCGCGCCCCGCTGCCCCCTTCCCCTCGCTCATCTCCCGGGACCTTTCAAAACAGGATCCCGTCATTATTTTTTGTGATCGGGGATTAAGGGGTATCAGGTTAAACGCAGGTTACGTAATAGTTTATACACACCCTTAATGTTGCGCAGGTTTATGGCCGAGCAAGGTCATATTTAATTTCATATTTTGTTTATTTAGGTTTTTGTAACTGTTTATTCTCTATAATTATTTTATTTAACCAAATTTTAGTTGGATTCGTTGATCCAAGTGCAAGAATACACATATTTTCATGTAAGTCATGCAGTTGTTTTAGTAAAGCATCAATAAAAAGTGTTTGTTACTCGTAAACGATTATACGAACGAAGAAAGTACTTGATTAACTAAATCGAAAAAATTACATAAATACTAAAAATTGTAGATAGAATATGACTACATTTTGAACTACACACACATACACATTCAGAGCTATAATTAAACAAAATTACAGGAAAAGATAAGACGACTATACGATCATCATAATACTTATCAAAATTACTTAAATGTGGAAAAAAAAATGATTATTCAGACTATTATGCAACGCATACAGATAATTATACTAAGCACAGTGTTTGAAAATAAGATTGGTCATTGCGACAAATAAAAAAAATTACCCGTACCGTTATCAAAAATGCCACCAATAGGTAGATAGAAACATCAACAAACACTTGTACACGATGCGAGTTCATTGAATCCCTGATAAATAGACCAGACACTGGATCAATATTTACAAATTGTAACGAATGTGGACTGCTATCTCTATCTCTATCTCTCTACCTGACGCTACGTGAGAATTACTTCATCGTTCATCCACACTGGTATTTGTATTTCGTTCGCACAACGATATTTTACACTGATAAAAGCAGAACTGATCGAAATCTGAGACAAAATCTATGATACAAAAAGAGCGGGAGTAAAGTCGATTTAAATATATAAGCTACATGACATTAAAATAATTATACAGCAATTATGTTTATTGATTATGAACCTACAAATACAAGACACTTTAATCAATACATAAAAACATCATTAATGATTACCTACTGATTATTCAAGAAATACAACTAAATATGTAGATACTAATTTCATGAATTAAGGACACAAAATTTGATATACATTAATGAAGTCATGAAGCGTGCTATGCTCGGCATCAGACTACCTACAAGATGGCATTCCCAATCGACCCAATATCAATATTCGCTATCGAACAAAAATTCTAAATGTTTGGAAGAGTGTCATGGGACCAAAGTGCGACTGGGCAGAACACTTGGCGAGGCGAGGTGAAGATAGTTGAAATGCTCTTTAACTAAATGGCAACCAAGACCTCGCAAACGCAACGTTCGACGTCCGTAAGCACGATGGGTTGATGTCATTAAGCTGGAGGAAAGATTTGGATCAGGACGGCGCAGTATCCTAAAGTGTGGCAAGACCGAAAAGAAGCATATACCCCAGCAGGATTAAAGGCTGAGATTAAAGATGATTAATAATAATTAGGAGGACGATGATAACGTGGCACGGGGTCTCTTATCAAAAGCACAGTTAATCAAGGATTAGTTTCTTGATAGAAGATTTGAATGCGAGATTATCAGCAATATCCATAGGGATATCTAGTGGTAAGTTGACTCATCTTAATATCAAGCATGATCAGATAAATGTACACAGCATTTCAACTTTCACCTTAGCCCAGGAAGGCAGGAAGAAGGTGGAGCGATGATATTTGCAAGCTTGCTAAATGATAGTCGAGAATTTTGCTCTGTAGAGTGCGATGGGAGTTTCAGCAGTGGACTAGTAGAAAAACAACTGACGAATTTTCGTGTAATCCATGTCTCTTCATCTGAAGAGAAAGACATGGATTACACGAGTGCAGAGAGTTACAGAGTGCAGCAGACCACAGCACAACATAAATTAGTCCCTGCCCTCCTGATGTCTTGTGTTAATTTGATCTTATGCTTGTGTTGATGTCGACTACAAAACCATTCGAACAAAAGACGAGTACCTAGTATTGAAGCATTGTCGGCACTAAGTCTGAAAGACTAAGATTAGAGGGCGGTGCATCTAGAAGATGCACACAGGCTTAAGGAGACCTTAAGCCCTGTTCTTTACGATACCTATTATCAGGTAACTAGCAAAGATGACACACAAGATACTACGATAAATGTACTTAGCTATCAGACTAGCAATTTGCGCCGTATGGAGCCAGTCCGGCAACTGACATTAACATGTTGATCGATTTCTCCTGCATATTCATGTTTGAGATACGAGTAGCAAGTACAACATCGAGTTTTCTACGTACGACGTGCACGATTCGTTTTATCGCAAGTATAACGGTTCCCTTGCAATTATGCAACGACAGATTGCTTTTTGACGGACCGAGGTCTGCGTTGGATGCAGCCTTTTTTTAAATATTCCAATATCGACCTTATCGACATTGCAGCGGTTGTGGTTGATTACAATATTAAATTGTCAACGTTCGCTAAGATAAACTCTACATTATAACTGACTGCACTAGCTTTATCTTAATAGTTTTACAATGATTGTATAGCCCGCTATAAATTCAGTGGCACAAATATTCCACGATCGATCGTAAATAGTACAACTCTAAATAGACCACGATTTGAGTTTGTCATTTAATCTTTTAATCACTGCGATATAATCTAATTGTAGGGGCGCGGCCGCAAGAAAACAGCGATATCCGTAATTGCGGCTCGTACTACTACTATCATCGAAGCCCGATAGCTATTTTTATTTTCGTCAAAAGATACTTTGATTGCACGTGAAAATCGTCCTTATTGAAACCCCAGTCGAAAAGATTTTCAGCCTTACTCTGACAACTATAGCTTCACTGTGTATTTTACATCATAGTCTAAAATACGTTGGCAGAGCTTACTGCGTAGTTCGTCCAGATAGGCCGCGTATCACCGATAATTCGATACGAAATACAAAAGAGACGTAATTTACTCAGCTACAATGGAATCTTATCGAATAGATTATAGAAAAGGATTACAAAGTTGTATTGTATAACTAAAAACAAATCGAGTCAATATACGTTATTAATGAACTGTCAATAAGAGAAAAGAAAGATTAATTGATGGAAACAAGAAATAACAAAGTGGGTGTATTTGTGAAGCAAAATACAAAACGGAGTGTCATTCAAAGTGATATCAATGTCGCAGTATTCGAAGTTTTATTCCAACGGCTGACTGACATCGAACAATAGAGTGTAATGAATGTTACAAAAACAGCACGTAGGCGCACCCAGGCACACCAAACTAGTATGCTAACAGACAAAACCCGAGTTTACATTGTAATGCGATAGACATGAGAGATCAAATTAAATTATATGAAAAAGCAATGTTGGATTTGATTAACATTCAAAAGTACATTTAACGACTCTGTTGCTTAGGATTAAGAATAAATTATAAGCAGCACGTTACCTACTATTATATATTCTGTGACCTGACGTGACTAAATAAAATCTACTAACTTAAACTTTAATTCTGATACATATTTCATTAACATTTAGTAAAGTGAGTAATATTATAAAAGTCGAAACTGTCGATTTGGCGATGACTTTTTAAAAACAGGCTTTTAATAGAATAAGTAGATCACAGAAGCAATGGTTTCATGATTTGAAATCTTATGCTTTTGGAAAGTACAAGACAATCGGATTTTGGCGCGAGTAAAAAGCACAACATGATAATGGTGATATCAACGATAAGCTACACGCCGCCCACAGCCGCTAGAAAGTGGCGGAGTTCCGAGAGGCCCGCCTAAAGCCTCAGGGGGGTCGACTCGACGTGACTTACTGTCTCCGAACCGAGGGTCAGGTGCCAACGAACCCGTGGAACTAACATGCCCAAAATCTATGATTTAACAATAACAATTAACCGAGACAACGGCGTAAGGCAATCAATTTCAAAGGTGTATCGATAGTTCACACCTACGCCTCATCGGCACACGATTTACCTACGGCGATTTATGTATTGTTTGCGTGTAACGTACATGACAGCGCAGCTTCACGACATGTGTTTTTTGAAAAACACCTCGGTAACGCTCTCAAATACGAGAACTATTGATCAAAATGTACTTGAGCAAATGACAGTGGATGTGGAATGACGCGAATCATAACTAAGGCTTTATAATGCGAAAGACTATCAAAAATAATTAATGTCTGTAATAGAGATTTGAAACTCCTCTACATATATGCCTTCAACCAACGAGGCTGTCCAAGGCGTGGGTGGAATCACACGGCGAACTTTTGACCGGAACATGTGGACCGAACTGTGTGGGCATCTGCTTGCGCAACGTCATTACAATTTTCATATTTAAATGTACGTACGCATAATATTCTACGCCCGAGTGGTTTAATACCAAATTTTCTACGGTCGGAGCTTAGCTCGAATAGCGTTATAATAATTTGCATTTCGTCCATAGATTACGGCTCGCCTCCCGGTCAGAAGTTAATTGAGAATTAGATATGCTGAATAGCATTAAGTGCAACGGTAGCCCTATCGGATAGCTCTGGAAAACGTGCTATTGGTCGATTTCAAATTAAGCGGCGGCCTGCCATCGACGGATCTATTAGTTTCATAATGTGTTTCGTTAATCCCATTATCGTTAGAAATAAAAAAGAGTTGACAAATAGTAGCGAGTAGGATGAAGTTAAGTTGTGGTCGTGGAGTGAACTTTTTAATCGGTCCGCGTAGGCGACTTCCGCGGCATTAGCCATCGCAGACGACATTAACGTCGAACTCGCTGACACACGACACCCATTCCTATTATAATTCCATGTTATGGTCGTAGCAATCGTAATACTATAATTCGAAGAAATGTCCGACATTAAATTCATCTTAATGGCTCAGAATGACAAACTGGATTACTGTGTGTGAGTATCGTCTTCAAAGATTATATTATAGAATTTAATAATGCAAATGCCATTAACCTTCCCGAAAATTGCTCCTTATGAATTTAAATAGGAAAACATTATTCTTACATATTAAACTGCGACATAAAAACGACGTACGTAAGATGATATTTTATAGCCAAAGAACGTTTGATCGTAGGAACGAGAACCGGCGGGCGACGTGGAGTGGAAATTTGCTTGGTTAAATAACACTTGTTTTTTTATTATGAAACTTAATAAGATCCATTGACAACTGCGGTGTATTCAAACCTGCTCCGACTTATTAGGTGTCACAAATGACTACAAAAACAAAGTTATTTATAAAAATTACACATCAGTACAACTCTTGTGAACGTGACCGATGAGAATAGAGAGCACAAATTATAAGGACGCGCGCCGCAACGACCACAAAATGAGGGTAT
The DNA here is from genome assembly GCA_954871355.1 of Cabera pusaria. Classification (NCBI taxonomy): domain Eukaryota; kingdom Metazoa; phylum Arthropoda; class Insecta; order Lepidoptera; family Geometridae; genus Cabera; species Cabera pusaria. The sequence goes on along the minus strand of OX940901.1, from coordinate 24,378,092 downwards.
TGCGGAATTGTCACGAGAATAGCAAGAATTCGGCTAATGGTCGATTAACAAGGAAAAGCAATAAAAATATGAATTGAATATTCATATTGTTTCAGATATGGAGATGGGGCGGCGTCGGCGGATCTGTAGAAAGTGCCGCCCACGGACGGTGAGAGGTCACTGCCGCCCACGCCGCAGCAGTTACGCTATGCCCATTAGACGATTGAGAAACAGCCTCTACCAGCCTGCGAACTGTTGCAGAGGTGTTCCGCATCCAATTACCGGGATAATTGATGAGTGCTGCGAACCGTGGGGATTCACATCGCTAATGGACGCCAGTCCCGGGGGCGGACTGATAACACGAACGTCAACTGATGAAGCGCCGATTAACGAGAGACAGCCGTGAATTTACTAAATTGCATCGCCTAATGGATGCTAGCTTCGGGAAAGCGCACTGTTTAATATGTAGTATATCGGCATTATGCAGGACCACCTGACGTGTCCCCAGGCTGTTAAATAAATCATTCAGTAATGTCAGAGTAAAAAAGTAGCAAAACATTCACGTTATAGAACACCATTCGTCGGATTACAACATTTGGCATTAGCAACACGCAACGGGAATTCTTACAATTAATTTTCTAAGAATTATATTATAAATGTATACCATAACGTATACGCTATGCTCAAACATGTGCTTAATTTTAGAACCAAAAGAATATAAAAAGGAGATGAAGGTGTATACCGTGTATCAAGTTTAGGTCGTGTGTGCCAGGTCACACTCGAGGTGGGCGTTGCTGCCGTTATCGCACAACCGGGGACGCAAATTGATACTTGTGATAATGACGACCAGATAATGCGAGCAAACATGCTGTTTTATTAGGTGTTATTAAACGGGGATCGGAGCCAAATCAAAGTTATCGAAAGGACAGCTGAAGCCGATAATGATATTGTTTTAGATGTTGCTTACTAATAATAAGCCGAACAACGCACAGCTTTAAGATTACACAGTTAGAATAGAAGGCAAAAATATTTGGAAAAACATTCCTTGAAAATAGCCTAAAAATGCACTGAAGCATTTATTTTTCTTGTTCTATCGAGGGTCCTCAACAAGGATCCACGAACGAGAATGTAACTTAACGTGAGATAACTAACAGTGTTATACATAAATAATATGACATTTCTTCAAGCAAGAATGTGATACAATTTAAATAGATTAAGTTAGTAGAAGTAGATCGAAACTAACAGCCCATAACAATTATACCATATTTGGAAGCATACGCAAACACCATTAAAATTTTACGAAGCATCGACTGTCTGATTAAAATACCTAATTGGCTGTCAATAATAATATATTGGGTAGTATTAAGTCGCGACAACCTGCCTAATCAAATTAATGGTACCTATTGCGAAACATTTGAGCGGACTGACGATTTGACGAACGTACGATCGAGTCTTAACAATTCCCAAATAAATTCCCAAAGTCGAAAACTTGATTATCAAAATCTCTCAAAAGCTCATTATCCTCGGCTCTATCTATCTCTTTATTTTCATTTCTTTTATTCAATTTCAAAAATCACAAATTTAAATTTATCCTAAGACACAAAAATTAAAATTAAAAGTATATTCAATTACTTACACTATTTTAACATATTGGGAATTAAGTATTATACTTTTTATTTTATAGAATAGTATTGTATCACATTTATTATTATTCTTAGGATGGTCGTTAGAAGCCGGACTAGGAAAACCTGTGTTACAGCTCCTTCGATTCTTCTCTCGATTTTTTATACATCTAAACCCCGAAGCAAAAAGAGGGGTGTTACTATAAGTTTGATTGTAGCATAATATTGCAAGAACATGGTAGCATTGACCTGATGCTGGGGCATCTTCCAAAATCTGCAGAATACTCAACTCCTCACAAACTTACAGCAGAGATGTTATGTTTAGGCTCATTGGAATGGTCTCAATGAACAGATCATACATAGATCAGTCGGGGAGGTTTTCAATTTTGAATTTGAGTATTGTTCTATAAGTAATTACTTACCTTTGTACATCATATCCACAGTCTGTATCTTCATCTTTGTACGTCAGATTTAACAATGTCCACCGTAAAGATTCTATAGGTGATACCGATACCAGAATAGACGTAGAATACGACACATTCAGCATTGTTATTCATAACCATAATAATAATAAAACAGAAATGCATAATCCTACAATCATTACAAACATAACAATAAGTTACCATTGCGAAAACAATCATTATGCAAACGACAAGATAGTTATTTGGAATTCCGAAGAACTTTCGAGCTTGTGAATGAAGTCGACGACTCTACAAGTCTGCAGTTACGACAGAATGTTTATGCAAATAGAGATACGTGGTTCATTGATGGCCACCATTCAGCTCTATAACATAACGGCTCAGACAGTCGCCGCAACATTTCATTTCGGCGTACAACTTGCTACGCCGCCACTTAATCAACTATTAAATGATATTTATTAAATTCCATTCAGAACTCGTTACGATACGAGTTATATTTTATATCGATTCCGAATTATCGACTGCTTTTTGCTTATTTTTTGTTTGCAACAGGTGTTCACCGCCACCGATTACGATCGATTAATGTCGTTAGCAAAGTTGTCTTTAAAATTATGGCAATCGTTATGTGAACCTAATACGGATTTCTACTATTGAATTCAAAGAAACCTCGCACATTTTACTGCTACGAGTACGATAATACTAGACTACGAACAATAGGTTAGTATTACCAGGCAAGCATTTCTCGTTATTGTCGTCAGATTGGATTGCAATTATTATTTTATCGTATACCTAGTAAATTAGATTCGAGTCCTTGGATCGGACGATTGCTGCTATATTTCAATAATAATTCCCAAGAATGTACCGTTCACTGAGTGGATGTAGTAGATGTAGACCCAATTATGTTTGACAAAATTTGCCTGCCGGCTGGGTGTGGCGATATCGGAAACTAGTTTTCGCAGCCGTGTCGTGACCTCTTACTTTTATACAAGTCGCGACTCGACGGGATTAGCTTTCTTTTTTGTTCATCGTATGCCTAGACAGAACATTCATCGACCTCAATAGGGACTGGCCTTCAAATATATTGAGTCTTGAGTTCGTTCGTAGCATACCGAGATCAATAAGATTTGCTCTCATTATAAAATAAATTACATAACTACATATTGTGATGCCTGAACTTTGTCTATTACAATGGATCGTAGTGTATGCGTGCTTCCATGTTTATACGTGATGCAACTGCCTTCAAACAATATCTTTGTAATATAGATCGTCTTCTGTATAGGAATGACTTCATAATTTCACTGCGCACACACGTGCGCGTGACGTGTGTACGTGTTCCCAGTTCTCACACACGCTCGGTTTCCGGCCGCGTCTTTGAATGACGCTTACGCATGTTTACTACCGCCTGTGCTCGGCTGTCGATCATTTCGGTGCGAGTTACGTCATCACTCATTATAGTTCCGATTCCTGCTGTTGAGCGGTGCCAGCCCAGCTAATTGTGTTTTACTTCACCTTTTTGAGCTATATTTGACGCATGATCCCCGTCTGTTTCTGCAACTGTAGCGTCATCGTTTGACGCAGTCCGAAGTCGTAACGTTCACATGCCCATTTCTATATCTAAGCCCTATCTCAAGGTTGATGGTTGTACTTGCACCGAGCAGCTTTGTAGTCTTTAATTGTATATGAATATTTTACTTGTCATAATATGTCCATTTACGTTATCTCTGAAGTCTCATCCTCAAGCTTGTGTGCTCGTTCGATAAGGTCTCCTTTTGTCCGGTGCCTGTGTCGCTTCCAGCAATTATATGTTCGATTCGAAGCGAATATAATTATTAATCATTCGTATAATTAGAATGGATACGTCACACAAGTTTAACGTGTATATTGTATCCAATTCCGCGAAGATGAATGAATAATAAAACAACATGTACGTATGTTTTTATTTAGGGAAGAATGGAGGATAGGACTAACTATTTAATTTTATACATTGTGGTCAATCGACTTGAGGAATATAACTCTCGATAGTTATATGTGTCTAAGTGGATAAGCTTTCGCGTTAGAATGTCTTTAATAACGATAAGTAGAAGTGAGACGGAGAAACTGGCCACTTATATGGTAATTGGACACGTTCAGCAAATGTGATGTGAGTCGCCAAACCCATCGGAAAAGAAGTGAATTTGAATTCAAATTGTATTCTATTACGATTTAACATCGAAGCCTATGTCTGAGAGGCCCTTACAGTTACGTCCCATGAATATTGAACAGCCCAGTCCTGAGGCTCAGGAGTTTGTATTATGGCAATAAATCTATGTAGTTACAATAATGAACGATGATTATAATGAAAGGCGTCAAGTCTATGATAGGTAAAGTATTTAAAACACGCAGCAATTAGCCCCCAATTGGTTAAATCTATTATAATAAAAGACAAGAGGTAAAACTGACTGTATAATCAACGCAGAGCCAAAACCACCGGGTCTAAAATCTAAAAGCTTACATTTTGCAAGAAGATTTTTTTATCTGACGAATGCAGGCACTCTGGCAGTAGTTTTGGAAACTGATTATCTAAAGGGGTGAAACAGGGGTTTTAAGATTCCCTGGATGTCATAACACTGCGCCTGTTAGGTATCCTGAGACGTGAAGATGTTAAGTCTCACATGCCCTGTAATTTCACTGGAGACATTGCCAATAAAACCGAAAAGCATTCTTATTTCACGTCTGTATTCATTGGCATTGTGGTGGAATAGCAAACCTGCCACATTTGCAATACAAATAATAAATGCGATACAAATTAGGAAATTCATCCCCTGAAGTGGTGAAATGGGGGAGGTAGGAGGCAGCTAGGAAGCTGCGGGAAGAATGTTCATGATATTATTGTGAAAATTTCTTTTAAAGGTCATAATTAAGCAAAATTGAATATTGTTGAATAAATATAAAATAGTACCTACTCAATAATATAAAATTCACATAGAAACTCCAATTGTAATCACAGGAAGGATTCCGAGCACGAGCCTCATATAATCCAGCAACACGTTTACAGACAACATTGTCATCGAAGATATTACGAGCGAGCATTTACTGTCGCCTATATAATCTCTATAATTTATTTATAGACAATAATTTTAACAGCTTCCGAGATAAATAATTTAGTCTACAATGCTTAGTCGCCATAAATCTTCGCTTTACTGTCGTTAATGCCATGCAAGTGTAGCAGAATCATAACTTGTGTTTAAACCGTATTGATTTATATTGTTGACTAGCTGTGCCCGCGACTTCGTCCGCGTGGAATAGTGTCTAGGGGTAGCATTAACTAATAAGACACATAGGTATCCCAAATACACCGCACCGCACCACGCTAATCCCGCTTCCCCTACCCCTCACTTCCCCCTTCCCTCCCCCTCAACTCGCGCTACCCTCCCTTTCCACACCCCTTTCCCCCTCAGAAAATTTAATGTCATATTTATTTATATCAAATCAACAGCCTAAATAATAAGTTTCAAGCATCTAGCTCTAAAAACGACGATACTTCCATACAAATTTTCATCCCCCCTTTCAACCCCTTCCAAACCTTTATAGTTTTGGCGTGAAAGCGGGACAGATAGACAGACAAACAGAGTTACTATTTTTACTTTCAAATAAAACCCAGAGATGGCGCTAGCGTCGATTTTAATAGCTCACCTTTAAATATTTCCTAAATGTATGAGATCCTGCATCGCTCAAACGATATTTTCCGCGATATTGGAACTGATTATTTAAACATGTCAAAAGTTGAACTCGTTTAAAAACGTTTTCTCTTTATAATATTATAAACTAATATTAGTCTGGATTAATTTCTTAAACATACAATGAAGACAATCTTAAAAATTACAGCATTGATATCCATGAAAAATACGATTAAAAGTTTAGAAAATGCGTTGACTACCAGCATCATTGTGGCAATACATATATTAAGTACTAGAAATGACCCGCGGCTTCGCCCGCGTTAAAGACTTCTTTTATTTACTTAAAACATTTATTTTGTAAAAACCTTTCTATCATAAAAGAAATCAAAGAAGTAAAAGCCATTTCGGTTCGACCGTTTTCAAGTTATTGCGTGACTAAGGGAAATAGAGATTCATATTTATAAAACCCGTAAAATCATATTGATTTTCAGACTTTTTTACCAACCCTTTGCAAAAATCCTGCAACACGTAATTACAGAAGTACTTAAGTAAATCTATAATTTTATAAATATAATTAAAAATAATAAGTAATATGTGGGGGGAATTTTTAGAAAATTTCTTTCTAAGCGGATAACTACGTCATAGTCATAATAACTATCTGCATGCCAAATTCCGAAACAATATTGATTTCAGACTTTGTTACCCCACTTCACCCTTTTAAGGGTGGCATTTCGAAAAAGCTTGAAACACGTATTTACTTATTTATTTACTGAAGTACTTGTGCGAAATGTCGAATAGAAAAGACTATCTTATCTTGTTTCTTCATACGAACTTTGAACCCCCGTTTCATCCCCTTAAAGGGTGAATTTTAGAAAAACATTTTTCAGAGGGAACTAACGTCGTAATAACTACCTGCATGCAAAATTTTAGCGCAACCCGAAACAATATTGGTTTTCGGACTTTGTTACCCCATTTCACCCTTTCAGGGGTGGAATTTTGAAAAAGCCTGAAACATGTATTTACTTATTTTTTTATGGAAGCACTTGTGTGAAGTTTCGAATATAAAGACTATCTTATCTTGTTTCTCCATACAAACTTTGAAACCCCATTTCATCCCCTAAATGGGTGAATTTTGGAAAATCCTTTCTTAGTACACCCTTATGTACTAAGACAAATATACCCTCCAAATTTCAAGTCTCTAGGACCAGTGGTTTAGGCTGTGCGTTGTCTGTCAGTAAGTCAGTCAGTCAGTATGTCAGGACAAAGATTCTTATTGTATTAGAAGATTATGAATTTTTATTTATTTATTGACAAACAAAAAGGAGCAACATAATATAACAGAAGATAAGAGCCAGCAGTAAATATTTGAATCCAACATATTCCTATGAGTCTTGTGGCGAAGGCTTGTACAGCAAAGGTACGTATGTATGGTTTATAAAATGCGGTTGTACAGCAAAAAAATAAACTGGCCAAATACTCAAGTCGGCAATACAAGCAGTAGGCAATTAAGTAGTAAAATATACAGCCAAGAACTTAAGTGAAAAACAGATGGCTTCAATCCCCGTCAATGTCATTACGGGAATCTAATGACACAGTACTAGGATGGCAATATCCCTAGTTTCCTCGCAGCGTGACATCGCTGCGAGTGCTTCCCAGTATCGCTAATTAATCTAACGAGTCGATATCCGTCCTGCGGGCGGTCGTATCCAAACGGATAATGCTCATCATTGCAGTCTTCCAATAGGTAGGCATCATTACACATTGGACCAAAGATAAGAACAGGCCTAATAGAGATGAAACGAAGAGCATCACTATTACTGAGAATAGTTCTGAAAATGAGCATAAATACAGCTTCCTTCTGATATTTTAATCCAACGACGCTGCAGGAATCATAGCCTGCAACTCTCTAATTTCAACCTTTATACATCGTAGTCTATTTTGTATAGCTTGAACTTAATAATTTAGTATCGTTTAGTTTCAGGGCAATTTTGCTGCACAACACAATAGTTTATTTTTTTTATTAATAAAAAGCCACAAACAAGCAAGCGGCCAACCTGATGATCATTGGTTACCGCCGCCTATTGATACCTAAAGCACCGAAAAGATAATAGTCCTTCTAAAATACCAGAGGCGATACTGGTGCGTTACTTGCCCTGTTGGGTGGGGGAACTCTATCACTTGGACAAGTACTGGATCTGATGATAATAACAACACATGTTATCAACTTATTACAGTCAACTATCAACTTTAGCGAAGTATCAACCTTACCATTATAAATTTTAAAAAATCTACTACATTTTTTGGAAACCTGTGACTCGAAAATCGTTGTGTAAGAAAGTTCAAGATCACCTCGTCGGGGATAAAGTTGTAATCATTCGTTATATTTCACTAGTAAGTTTTTATGTGTGCTATATTTATCACAGCGAGCTTTGAAGGTAAGCGTAAACGTGTAAAACACGTTTCACGTTCCACGATCTTTCGCGGTTGAATAGGCAGAGCAATAACTTTATATTCTCTCTTTTATCGATAAATATTAACCAGCACTTAAGCGTATTATAGAGATAACGGTGAATGTGAACAGTTGCTGAATGCTCTTACGATTTCTAAAGTAACATTGCGTTTACGATCATGTTACACCTTTTAGCTTTTTCAATATTTGCGAAGTTGAAGACCCCTCTGCATGGAACGGGCACCGATATGGTTTTACTTTGAGACATAAATATTACTTTGAGGCGTTTAGTTAATTTTAACCCTGAAAGACCATATCCAGAATTAATATGTGAGGAGAAGCCTTAAAGTAAGACCAATCACGGATAAGATAGCCGAATCAAGTATATAGTATAGTATTTTCGGAAATAAATTAATATTAATATGAATGATTCAGACTGATTATGGTGGCTAAAGTAAAATTTAACATTTTTATTTTTATATTTGTTATGCAATCGTTGGCAAACAAGCTGACGACCGCCAGGTGTTAAGCGGTGGTCGTCGCCTCCGAACATTTGCAGCACTGTAGTCGCTGAGGATGCGTTGCTGACTTTTAAGGAATTTATGGATACAATTTTTAAAAGCCTCCATTCTATGGCTCAATGGAAAGATCGTGGCGGGAAGGTCGTTCCACATCTTACAGGAGTGAAGCAGAGAGCCACGGTTAAAACGGGTGGTACGAGACTTCCAAGTCTGTAAGATATGGGGATGAGCTTTTCGAAGGTGACGAGCAGTTCGATGGAATAATAATACAATATTGCAGATAGGCCAGTATTTGATGGAAACCACCACATGATGGAAAGTGACAATGTGATCGAGTGTAGAATGCTTGCCTGATTTAAAGATACCTGTTCAACCTCGACTTAAAGAAGACAACCAAGTAGCTATCTACTCGAACACAAGTCAATCGTCAATGTGTTGTATTTTTTTGTGGTTCTAATGATGAACATCGGGCCAAAATATTTAGAACATAGGTAAGCGTTTGACCACTATCTTATCAGTTGGTAAGTGATGATGCGATCGTGGATTGTAGCAGGCTAGGCCGAGACTGGGAACAGGCTCTCAAGGACAGTCGCCGAACATATTAGACAAGTAGATATTTTGCGACAGATTATTTAACGTGAGGGTGGTAGCTTGCCAGGCGGACACTAGTCAGTGTCCTACTACCATTCCAGGGGTTTCTCAATGTTTTTCCTACACCGGAAGGCCACTGTAAAATGTGTACATTTTTGTTTATAGTGAAATCCATTGGTACACGGCGAGGATTTGAGTTTATGGCATAATTATCAACCATGTATGCATGGCGTTTTATGGTCAGTCTTTGTGATTGAAAGATTTGTTACGTAAACTAATTAAAAGGTCAGTCCAGATGTTCCCGTACCGTAATAGTCCAGTCAGAGAGACAGCAGGTCGGCATCCGCAAGCCGGTGCCAAGCTGAGGTGTCGCGAATATTTGCGGGGACGCCGCGCCCCGCGCCGCCCCGTCTGGCCGAAACTACCGGCTGATATCATCCTCGATAATCTAATGCCAAATGCGATGTGTCACACTGAGTGCACATCAAGTGCAAACGCACTCTAACGATTGATATAGAAGGCCTTCAATGGAATTGTAATGTGGGATAACAATGGTTAGCAAAGGTCGGCAAAGGACCGCGGAAACTGTTCTTAGTCTTACGTTGTAGGCATCTGGTAAACTGAGTATTAGGGATTCTAACAAGAGTGGGTTAAATAAATTACGAGTAATAGAGAGGAAACTGCAATATGAGCAAGCAGAATGAGCACTAAGCTTACAATAGTACATTTAGCAAAAACTTGTATCGTATACCTACGATATCTACATACGTAACTACGAGTACACTATACGAGTGGTGTTTTCTTTTCAGCAATCACAACACTTTCCGTCTATACCATTCTTAATAAAAAATAGGACAAAGCAATACATCTCTAATTACTCTGAAATAAGACCTCGTCAAAAATGATGACTTGTAACTTGAGGCATCATCTACTCAAGGCATGGAATGAAATGAATTACCGTAGCAAATCTGAAACTGCCGAGGTTGCATCGAGGTATCGCCCAGCTCGTTTCACAAACCAGGTTATCTCGCATGTCGCCACTTTGCCATTCTTGCAAAAGTAAAGTGCACGCAAAAATAAACTGGTGTCAGGTGTTAAATCAATTTGCTACGGATCTTTTATGTCTTCACATATCACGATTTCACGAGCTTGTTCATGACTCAAATAATCAAATAAAAACGTTTTCGTAGAAGGGTATTTTGTTTTGAGGCAGGAAATTCCCTGATGTAGTTATATTTTGCATGTCAAAAACAATAAAATACTAGAGGTCGACGAATAAGGTGCTATAACCTAAAACATTCGCGACGCTTCAGTTTACCATCAAAGGGCACCATTTTACGAGCTACGGCAACAGGTATACATCCCGTGCACATGTGCATCGAATCGAGCTTCTTGGAAACTCAACTTTGTTCCTCGTGTTACAATAGCTGTGGACACAAAACACCGCTGCATCTGCCAGACACAGCGTCGTACACAACAATACTAACCTCCATTTTATAGCATTTTAGAAAATTCATGATCAGAAGGGTCTATCTACCTGCCTCTCTATATACTCTACCTCGTACCTGATGGGATGATGCTATTGTGCATGAAGCGTAACGATTGGGACCTTTACAAATCAGACTATTCAGATGGACAGCGGCCATAATCGAAAATCTTTCAAGACGTTCACGTTGGTTATGTATTTTTTTATTAAATCCCACCAATTCAATCGAATCGACCGAAATCATAATCTCGGTGGATTTGTCGTTTACGTTTATAGGAATATTTACATGTGGTTTGTGAACAAAAATATATAATTAACATTTTCTTTTAATAGATTTGATTTCATCAATAATTTAATCTTACGTTTAAATCAAGACAAATTACCAATTTAAAAAAAATAGCAAGATTAAAGCAAGTCTTAAAATGCTTAGGAATATAAGTTATTTTTCAAAAAAATAAAACCGTCTTCACAACCACAAACAGGCACTCAAAAGCGAAAAATAAATTACTGAAAATTATTATAAGCGCTACCCACTTATCTATTTGAAGTCGGTGCCAGCCAAGTCTAATAGGTAGTAGATAGATAATACCTACATGTATCTACCTACTTACTAACCTACATGTACCTACTTACTACTACTACATGCATAGTATCTATCTACTATCCAATAGACTAAGCTGGCACCGACTTCAAATAGATAAGTGGGTAGCGCTTATAATAATTTTCAGTAATTTATTTTTCGCTTTTGAGTGCCTGTTTGTGGTTGTGAAGACGGTTTTATTTTTTTGAAAAATAACTTATTTTACCCTTTTTAGTGCAAAACAAGTTTTAATTAAATTACATGCATCTATTATATTTCGTGTCTGGGCCGTTATACACTGACGCATTATACATTTTGCAAATTTCAAGTATGTACCTATAACGGTTAAGAAGATACAGATCTGTAAAGTGCGCACATATGTATAGACACACGGACGGACGGAGGGACGGACGGACGAACGGACAACAAAGTCTCAGAAAGTGTTCATTGGTACCCTTTGGGTTCGGAACCCTAAAAAAATTGACTTTAAATGCCGCGCTAAAGTGAAAATATTCACTAGTAGTAATGATGTCATCAAGGTATCAAAGGACAATGTCCAAAATAGCCCTGTGCAATTAAAGCATCTGACACACGATAATTAATTGTCTATTTTATTATTACAATAATTCCAAATACTTTTATAACACGGACTAGTTGTATTCCAAAATGAATATTAAAAAGTATTATTTGCGATTATTAACATTAATTGCCGCCATATGGCCAACAGAGTACTGAATCACTCTACTACGTTATAAGAGGCACTTCCCTATATTGTTGAAACTATGAATTATGAAAGCACTGTGTAGCCAACCTTACAACGGAAAGTATTATTTACGTAGTAACTATTATATAATCTGTGGTATTATGCTTATAAATTATTTTTTTGCAGTGTTGGTTGGTACAAAGTACGTTCATATTTCTGAGTTACTTAATAATGTATGCAGTGTCGCGGGACTGAAATGGCCGCCATCTTCGCCAAACGTCATGTCATGTCAAAAAATCTACGGTATGTTTAAAAAAGTTTGCACCCTAACAAGACTTTGCCCGGTAGAACATTCCTGTGAAGACAAATTATTTATATTTATATATAATTATTAATATATAATTATTTATTGAGGGCCCGGTGGCGTAATTGGGAGAACAGTCGGCTTTGATGCCGTGGTACCGAGTTCAAACCGCCGTGCACCAATGAATTTTTCTATCGAAAAATATATGTGCGCTTCTCACAGTTGCCCTCCGGTGAAGGAAAACATCGTTTAGAAACCAACAACCCCCGCATGGTGGTAGGACACATCTAGTGTCCGCCTGGCCAGCTACCACCCTCAAGTTAGAAAATCTGTCGCCAAACATCTAATGTGTTCAAGCAGCTATCCTTGAGAGCCAGTTCCTATTCTAGTCCACTTCTCTATCTTCGACCGCATCATCTCTTAGCAACAGGTGAGACAGTGGTCAAACGCTAACCTATAAAATATAAAAAAAAAAAAAAATTATCCCCACCTTTATTTCTATCTCGCTCACAGTTACCGTAAGAATATCTGTCAAAAACCAAAATCAACGAGAAGAAAGATGTAAAAACATTATTCAAGGTCATATTTTTTAGTCTTCAAAAGTATATGCAATAGCAACCTCCATTGTGTATAATCTTCTTGGGACTCTTCTACTAAAACCAGTACATTCTCCTGTTTGAGGTATTTATCTCCATATCTCTGGAGATACTTATCAGATCTCGATAAAATTAAAATGGGACCACCTCGGAAACGTATCCTACCTATTAAAAAAAGAATCATTTGAATCCGTTCACAATTGACGGAGAAATCGCGTAACATACACACAAAAAAAAAAAAAACATACAGACGAATTGAGAACCTCCTCCTTTTTTGTGAAGTCGGTTAAAAAGAACGTACAACAGGCAGTAATTACACTTTCACAAAAACATAAACCTTCTCCAATTATATCAGCGCATGTAACTCGAAACCTGAGTAATTTGCTCGTTACTGCGTCTGGTATTACACCGAACGAGTCACATAATTCACACGAGATACCTAACGGTCACATTATTACAGACTGTACTATCGGAGCATCGGGTTCTTTACTATAAGCGATCTATCTGAGGATCGGGTAACTTCGGTATGAGCGGGAACCTTTAACTAAATCATAATGATCAACGCAGCCAATTACTGAGAGGTCGAGTTGCGGTCATTGATTTTTTGCTGTCGAGTCAAATCATCTCGATTTTTAGTATATTGGTCTTCACAATCACTGAAAGGTTTGTTCTATTGTTGGATCCTTATTGGTATAATCGTCATCTTCCGTCCATTGTATTCGAATCAAACAGCAACAAAAAACGAAGACTAAAGTAGACAGAGGATTACAAGCAACATAGACAATTACCTAACCTTGTTCTAAAGCTTTGGGTAAGTCCAAATAAGTACGATGACCATAAAGTACTCTACACACTTCAGCCGCCGACCCGCCGGGCGGCTTATTTGCCGGCGGCTTCATGTCTTGTCGATGTTGGAAAAAAATTTCAGCGGCACAAAATCATCAACTTTTTGGCTTTTTGGTTCTACAAGCGGTGAGATTTGAATTTCGTATTACGAAATTCAACCGTATTACAATCGCATTACGATTTGAATTTCGTAGTACGACTCACCGCGGATTCCGCTTGCGAGATGCGTAAACTACAGAATAGCCTAGGTGGGCGCGTACGCAAGTCGCAGTCATACCGCCGACATCGCCATATTGCCCCACAAGTCGCCCGGTAGCACAGGCAAGGACCCATGTCACAGTTTTACAATTAAACAGTTGAAATCGCCTTTGATGTTGGACGACACCGCCGCGCGAGTGGGTAGTACTTACGCTATCAGCCGCAAATGTGGAAGGGTTGTCAAAAAAAATATCTACGAGCTGATAATAGAAGAGGCTAGAGTCCTAACTGTCAGACAGCTGTCAATCTTAAACACAATTTTGCGCAAGCATAGATATATGCACTACGAGCCGAAATTAGACGACGACATTCGAAGACGAAATCGAGTTTGCATCACCACTCCTGCTCGCACGCTATTGGCTGCTAGACACTACGATATTCTAAGCTCTAGGCTCTATAATAAACTCAATGCGACACTTCATATCTATCCTCTCACTTATTACAAAGTGAAAGCTGTTGTACAGAGTTACCTTTTAAACCTAAATTACAAAGAAACAGAAAATCTAATAAATTGTCGTCTATAAATCATGTACAATACTGTATCTATATTCAATGTCAAAACACACACAACCTTATATATTACTCGTACACTAACACTCACTTTCGCACACACACACACACATACCCACACACACATATACACTCAAACACACACTTACGCATCATAGCTTAAATTTGTATATAATCACTAAAAATGTGGCACATAATAAAACTCGTACCTAATTAAATATGTACAGCTAATGTCATAGTAGTCTAACGGAGGGCGATGGTGTCTGTGACACAGTTTTCTAAACTTCTACGGACACCAACGAACTTTTAGAATATAACTTAGTTCAAAAAATGTACATGAATATTCTCAGGACATAATGAAACTGTAATCATAAGTCAATAAACATTTTATCAATTATCAATTATAAAAAAAAAAAAAATATTAAGCGACAAAAATTATCATTGATTTGATCAAGTATATTGTATTTGATTGTAAAACTATGACTCTGGTTCACACAAGATTATAGCGACGTGATGCGTATGTACTTACAGAACCTTAGTTTATATACCAAATATAAATGAAGCTGATAGTATTTTTTTTCAAAAAGCTTCTTGATGTCATTCTTGAACCTCAACTCAATTTTACTAAATCCTAGGTATGGGTAATTATTAATTTATAAAAAAATAAATATTATATATTACATTGTATTAATTTAATAAATTAAGTCCTTGTTGTATTTTGCTGTCGGAACATACATACACATAACTAGTATCCAATAACACTCGTAACTAAAACTCGCTCGTGCATTAACACGTTCACGGCGTCCCTCGTGCAATCCCACAAACTAAGCGAGATTGTGGGACGCGGTCCGCGCCGCCCGCCTCCCCGCGAGTACCCCGCCGTTGCTCTGCGCAAGTAGTACATTCGATTTCAAACTGTATGATTGTAAAACTGTGCCCATGTCGCTGACATGATTCTTCTGTGAAATTTAAGCGTCCTCAAAAGTCGCCAACGTTTGTCGTCGACAAAAGTCGCTAACATTTGTCGTCGATTTTCAGCGGCTTAAGTATTTTATTTATATCTGATAGGCTAGCGTTTGACCACATCTCGCCTGGCGGTTAGAGTTGATGTGGTCGAAGTTGAAGAACACGCTAGGCCTAGAATACTCTAAGACTCTCAAAGGCTGTGAGCTGAAATGTCCAATAACACGACAGCTGTCAGAAACAATAACGAAAACACGATAATATCAAATATAGCATAAACAATACAATAAAGTTGAGCCGTTGCGTCTAACAACATTGACCCTCGTGCAGTTCTTGGTAGGTGAGAAGCAGACACCGTCGCAGGTTTACAATGCCTCATTGACTGTCACAAGAGGTGTTAATACCTAACCACAGACATGCAATAGTTACTTGTAACCTAACAGACATGCGACACCGAGCTCGGAGTACTTAGGAAATCAGTTTGCATTTCCGCAAAGCTGTTATCTAATGAGCTGCACTACATTTTCATGACAGCGAATGGTCGAGAACTGGACAGATTCAGGGTTGGTTGTTGGAGGTATGATATAAGGCTTTGAATGGAAGAAAATATATTATATTGCTAGTACACACATACTTCGTGAGTGTGAAAATTGCTCTTGATGCATTTTACAGCAAGACTTACAAAATATAGGGACCAGTCGACTAACGAGTTAATTTTACCGCTTCAAAGCGAAGGAGAGATCAAATTAAACTCTTCATAACTCCGATTTACAAGCATCCCAATTAAAACTTGATATAAAG
This sequence comes from Cabera pusaria, assembly GCA_954871355.1. Taxonomy (NCBI): domain Eukaryota; kingdom Metazoa; phylum Arthropoda; class Insecta; order Lepidoptera; family Geometridae; genus Cabera; species Cabera pusaria. Next base: position 24,361,808 of record OX940901.1, on the reverse strand, counting down.
AGACCGCTCCCTGATCGATGCACGGACAGAAATAATCTCAAACCGAATTAATGTGAACGGTTTAAAAAAATGACATAAATTTCAGCGGTCCCTAAATGAGCCCATGTCCAAATAGGCAGCAATGGGTAAAACGCGATGTCAGGAGGCGGATCCTTTGATAAACCATTAATTATATTCACACCTTTGTCGACCGCGAGTCGAGTAAGGATTGTATTTTTTGCTGTCGAGCGACAGTTCTCAGAAAGATGGCGGCGCGACGGACGACTAACAAGAAGTAAGTTTGAGCACGAGCGACTCGCTCCATGAGGTTTTAGTTCGCCGCCGTCACAAACGCACAAACAAAGCCGAGGAACCATGTCATTTAACAACTGATGTAACTACCACCGAAAATAATATCCACAATCATTTTATTGGCGGCATTTATAATCCAACTCCGACTAATTTTAGATGTCTGACCGTTAACCGGTTGTAAAATAAAATAGGAATTGGCGAATATGGCGCCTGACGCCTATTAACACTACTAAGATTCCAAATTCTCCTTTAGATGGAGAAAGCAATAAATTGTAAACAGCACTTGATGTCAGACTGTTCACATTAAACGGGAAAAACGAGCGACGAGTTTTGCACGAGTACTTTTGCAAGAAAAAGGTTTAACACGGGTTCTCGTCGACCCTGAAGATCTGACACCTCGATAGAGCTTTAGGAATCTGGAAACTCGTTTGGCTGCGAAACAAAGACTCGGATTCCTCGAACGCGTATCGCGGAGCAGTCAATTCTAACCCTGTCAAGTCGCTTTTTTGTCCAAGTCTGCTTTTCTGTGTAAATGTGGCAAATTCAGTTCACACCAATTTAGGATGTAGCGGTTGTCGCCGACCACATAACTGACATTATCTTTACTGCCGTCGCGACTGGCAGACCATTAGTTGTTTTTGCACACTTGTAAATCGCAGGCATACATCGTACAAGGCTTGTCTATTTTTTTTAAGTGGAACGACTTGCGCACACACCACTTACTCTTAAATGGTATGAAATTAATATTTATTGCGAGCCGCATGATGGAAACAACTTTTACGCGAAACAAGGCTTTTCTATGTATGGATAAATAGCGAACGAGTAGTAGTAGGCAGTTAGAAGCATGTCTGCATATTATCCCTATCCTATCTAATATCAACAAACCTATAGTAAAATTCAGAGATTTAATCATTCCTGGAAACATGCTGCACCTCTTTGCAGGTAGCACTGAAAAGAATGATAACCGCTCGTAAACGTAATATATATTATGTATAGCTACGTCTGTGACGGGCTGCGTGCGCTTTCATTTGCTACTAAAGAAAAGCCCAGTACATACAGTACGTCTAATAAAATAAAATAATATTAGCAACATTGCATGTCGCGTTCACACCTGGCTTAACAGTCAGAAACCTAATAATACTAGGAGCTTGTTTTATTTTCTTTCATATTGAATCAGACTTCCTTAACGTTACAAAGTAAGCTACATAATAAGACCATTCATCTGCGGGTGTGGTTTCTATTCCGAATCAATAAAGAAAACGATAAATCGAGTAGCATCGACTCGAGACAGAATCGATATGATACCTAACCTCTAATCATTGAACTGATAACTATTTAATAGCGTAAAGTAAGACTGTGTGCACATTGCGACAGCTATTTGCATGAATGTCGCATAAACTTATGAATTTAATTACTTTATAAATAACTGTGGCTAATATTTATGTTCAGTGACGTAAACTGTTGCTGATGTTATATTAGGTCCGTTTAATGGCGTTGCGAGTTGCGACTTAATCGGGCAGTGATTCGATTACCGTTTTAAGATAACTACGTCGATAAATGAATATTGACTGATCGTCAGTGTTTAGTGGCAAGATTAAATCACGAAATTTTACCAATTCATAGCCACGTACGATTATGTGATAAGTGCCTTCAACTAGCAGTACAAATTCATCACTACAAATTGTCAATCATATTTACGATCATCCACACAAAACTGAAAAAGAATCCTTCATTGGCGACGTTGGTAGCAGCAGTTTCGCTGCAGATCTATTGACAGGTTCATACATATCGACAGTTAATACGACTGCCAACATCAGCCTAATTAACAGAATAGTGCATGCAGATTGACTTGTATTGATATAATAAACGCTGCTCTAACAGCTACTACGACGTCGTTGTTTAACTGATGATGATCGTGATCGTGAACATTTGTAAATATGATATTTCGCCATATCTCCATATTCTGAGCTTCTGATTGCTGCAATTAACAATAAATGTCGTTAATTAGTTAATTGCAGAATTAGCGATTCATTAATCTGCAAAATACTACTGCGCTCGATTATTCATTAGCTCACACTCTTCTACACATACATAGGTGCACGTACAACAACAATCCTCCCTCCGCCCTCTCCTAAGAATTTGTTTAAATAAATTATTTTGTATTTTTTTGTATTTCGTTAGCCAGAACAGCCGCCTTAGAAGCGCAAGCGCAAAGACGAGAGATAGAGCGCGTCATGGGCCCGCTCAGCCGCTGACCGCACTTACTTACCGGTGACCGCCAACTTCCAGCGGTCAGCTTTATGCGATGTGTGTGTTCATGTGGCTTCTAACTTGGAGACATTTCAACTATTCCAAAGTAATCCAAAGCCAGTAAGTTACTCAACTTAAGAGACATTTTGAATATCCAACTTCTATTAAATATAATAAATAGCGACTGCCAAAGTAAGCATAGATTTTTGGAATACAATAAAACAATTTTCAGGCAATGACGTACTACTGAATGTAGCTGTTGGATTTGGAGAAAACGGCAAAGTCTAATAATAGATCGGTAACATCAGAATTTCATAAGATTCCTTATTCCTGCTGTTAAGGCTGCACATTTCCTAGACCAAAACGAAAGTTTTCAATGTAAGTGAGTTAGTAAAGGCTTTACGAGCGTTGCATTAATACATGTAGCTCGGATCGTGACTTATAAATCTTTAAGGCATGATCTATCTATTAAAATCTGTCTATCATAGCTGATATATATCAGCTCCTAGAGTGGATAGTTGTGAAAAAATTAAATTAAATGGTATGCAAGGATTAGTTCATGTTGTGTTCAGTTCTATTGCGAGCTACGGCAATGTTCTTGTGTTGCAATTTGATTCAAGCTGAAGGAAAATATGCAAAATTTCACAAATTCAAAGTTATTCCGTCTAGCGTCTAATGAGGTATCGAGCGTCAATATAGGGTCCAGAATTTAGAAAACAAAATTAAATTTGTATGTCAAATGTACCGGGTTAGGTGAATTTTCTATGTTTGTGAAATATTTATAAATTAGCCCCTATCCATCCTTTTTTTTTCTTTTTAGCATAATATTTATCATGTGTTTGCCCACAACTGAACGTAGTCCGCCCACTGATATTACTACTCTCCACGAACGTCCTCATTAGAGATGGGCGTTGATTAAACGAACTAGTTCAAAAAACCGTCCACGACTGTCAACGTTTCGACCATTAATCGTTCACCGATCAACTAGTTGAATCCATAGACGGCAAAATTCAAGAGTATAGAGAAACGTATCAGTTGACGTCAACGAACGGAGGCGCGTTGCGCGATTAACTGTCAACGTGATTTTAGTCTGAGGGAATTTCAACTGCTTAAGTATTTTTTATAGAAATAACAATAGCTCTATATTCAAAGACGTATTTTAATTTCTTAGAAATTTAAGTCATGAGTAAAACTTAAATTTAAAATCAAAATATATTTATTGTTAAAAAAATTTAAATACAATTAACGTACAGCGCTATTTGTATTAAACGATTGAATTATCAATACTTCGTTAGCGGTTGAATTCATACGAGCATATGTGAAATGGACTATAGTTGAAGCATTAACTAGTTAATCAATTCAACTAGTTAATCGACTAGTTGACGGCTAATTTAACGGACTAGTTGCGTTAACGAAAAATACGTCAACGACCCATCGCTAGTCCTCATGTATGCACTTTCAGCTGTTCTCCTGTGTCGTTTATCCATTTCACCATTGGAAGCCCTCAATCTTTTCGATTCATCCACTCTAGGTTTTAGTTTTACTCTTAGAAATAATCTTTGAAGTCTCGCTCGATATTTGCTCCTGACAACGAAAGGATAACTTGTAGAACAAGTACTTTAATTATCAACTATATGGTCAAAACCATAGCCATATATACATATTCAAAGAAGAATCAAAGAATCAAGAATCAAAGCATTTATTCAGTATGTAGGCAGTATAAATATACGCACATATACACGTCAAAATCATAAATCATAAAATAAATCATAACCAATTATCAAGTAAACATAGCAAAAGCAGAATTTAACGCTTTGAATTAGAAAAAAAAAGTAATGAACCATTCAGCTGTCATCCAATCGTTTACGTCAGAATATTTAAAAAAAATTAAAGTATGTTAAAACCAACCATACATGTAACTGTGTGTTTCAGTACTTCAGACAATTTTTATATAAAAAAAATAAAAAAGTGAAATAGTGAAACACAACATAGAGAAACGCATACCGATCACAGTACATATCATGATCCAAATGGAACTGATAGTCCGTCTGTCAGCTGCATAATATTGTTTAAGTAAAAATAAAAATGGCAAGCCTAGAAAGAAAATCTGCGGACAAAAGGGGAAAACTGAATGGCTGTTGAATCTACCGGTGTTTCGGAAATACTCCCATCAAAGAAGAAACACCAAGAAACTTTATGGGGCTTGTCTTGTCATTTTATCTTTTTTTTTTTTTAATTAATTGTACATGTCAGCTTTAAAATTTTAACAATATATTATTAATTATAATACAATTTATATTTGTTCTTGGAACTTGGGGCATTCAGGCCATGCATTTTTGTCATATTCATCATAATCAGCCGGTATCAGTCCACTGTTGGACATAGGCCTTTCCTAAGACACACCACTGATCCCAATCTCTTCGTTTCTAGTCACTGCACATATTATTAGCGTTTATTTTAATCACAGGTCCAAACTTAATTTAAATCTTTGTTACGCTTTTCTGGAGTTTTAGTTGAAATTAAATAAAATTTTTTTTTGTTTTTACAGAAAGTTAGTAAGTAAGTGAGGTCTTTAGTACGTTAGTAACATCACACAAATTGTTGCGTGATGTTTCCTGTATGTTTCATGTACGTTGCGTAGCATCTATAAGCTGCATTAGTTCATGTTTATTGGCCTGCATATCCTCTCAAGGACAGCCAAATAAAGTTAGACACGCTATTTCACTTCAGTCCAAAAGATTGACGCAGTCAATGCAACTGCAAACCGTAATAGAAGAAACTATTTGTTTATAGTCTATCCATCTTTATGTTATGTCTCAATTCTGTCATAAAAGTTAAATATTACTGTAATATTGGCTATTCTAGTATACTGTATGACATAATATTGACTATGTTCAATGGCTACTATAGAATTTATGAATCAATCAAATTTTCCAACAATATATTTTCCAAGTTCATGAGTCTAGTAATATACACTTCTGTCAGTTATGATACCTTTGAAAAATTCAGCAGAAGACCTTCTGATACATTTTTCAGCAGGTACGACTCTTTAAAATACTTCACCTTCGCTGAGACTTTTTTGCGTAAGCATAACGTATTATCTGTGCTGTGGCATAACTAAAACGCGGGTACTAATTTACTGATGTCTTCACGTCAATGACTTTGTAACTCAGTAAACAGTTAAGAGTTAATCCTAATGATAAGTTTATGTGTGTGATCATCTGATATTCTCACGTTATGTCGTTACGTACAGGAAACGTTGTGTCCACGGTTAATTCAATTGCTAAATTAAACACTACATCCATCAACTTGGGAACGATGAATTCGGCGAAAGCAAAGAGTATAAAGGTAATCAACCTGTATATGCAAGTAAGACCACTAAATATACCAGTGTTTTATAACCATATACATGCCTGTGCTCAGACTTCTAGCTACTATAAAAAGATAAAGAAAAGTCTCTATAATTAAGATAGTTTCAAAACTAAAATAACCGACTTCAATGCCCCGCGCGTCAATTTCAGTAGTAAGTTTGAGACGTTTATCGTCATATCTCTGGAGATACTTATCAGATCTCGATGAAATTACAATGGGACCACCTCGGAAACGTACCCTACCGATTACAAACAGAATCATTCGAATCGGTTCATAATTGACGGAGTAATCGAGTAACATACACACCAAAAAAAGAAGAAGAAAAATACAGACGAATTGAGAACCTCCTTCTTTTTGGGAAGTCGGTTGAAATGTGATCGAGAAGTGAAGTTTTTAAAAAGTTTTCGTAACATTCGCACTTTTTAAATCTCAGAACACTCTAGCTATAAAGTGATTTCTACATATGTATTCAATTAGCATCGCCTCTCTCGGCCCAGTAGGCTTCCACCTTTTAATCTGGACTCGATTAAACGATACGATACTCCACATATCGTCATTATCGGCTCGATGATCCGACACTGATACCGTTAAACAACCGCAAAAACTCTAATTTCGACATCCGGTGTTTAATATTCGTGAATATTTAATAAAGTCTTATAAAAAATTCTTGTGAATGAAATACTGGTTTGATGATAACTGATTAAGGTTTGTGATAATAATTATTCACTTAATAAAATCAGATAGTTCGAAGAGTTCTAGAATAATTGTGATTGGAAGCTTAGGCACGATTCTACCTTAGATTGCATCTTCACTTTCGAACAGGGGAGGTTAAGAGAACAAGCAATCTTCGACTTCTTAGTAACTATTAAAAGCGAAGGGAATAATAGCGGACGATGTTGAGAAGACTGAGTTTCAGAAGTAACATTGTAAATGTCATTGGAGCAACGGTAAATAGAACCGGACGGGGTACCGATGTGACCCGCCGGCTAATGTGCTCGTGCACTTAGTATGCATGCACTCAGGGTGACTACCATGACGTTCTCATACAATCTTAAGGTGGCGGTTCGCGCCGCGACGGAGATGGGAGACCGAGACAGAAGACTGAGACCAGAGACCGTGACCGTTACTTGACGTTAGGCAATGTAAACGCGACAGTTCGCGAGCGAGACAGAGACAGGAGACCGAGACGCGAGACAGGAGACAGCGAGACGGTCGCTGCTCCGGACCAGTAGAGTCGCGTGTCGCGCTCGTGGATGCACGTTTTATTCAGCCGAAAATACTTCCTGAATATATTGTCATCAAACATCAGGTGCTTCTTTACTAATAGCGAAAATGATCCTTCTTGACATCTAGTTAAATATAAATCCTTAATAGGTAATCGTCTTTCACTTTTGTATTTGTAATAATAATATAAGAGCAAATCATCGTCTTCTTCTTCCTCCAATAGCAGCTTCATTACTTGGTTTTCCATCACGATACAAAACACCACTGACTTCATCAACAGACTCTCTTGAACTGAGCGGTCGCTCCGCGACACTTGTCGGCTTCGGTCTCAGTCTCGACCTACAGTACATGCCGAAGAGACCGAGACATTTGTCGCGGTCTCTGGTCTCAGTCTTCTGTCTCTGTCACCCGTCTCCGTCGCGGCGCGAACCGCCACCTTTAGACAAAGTGGTAGGACTTCTGCTGGACCGCTTAGACTAGAGCGGCAACACCGCTTTGTATGCTATTCATCCGTAAGATAGTTGAGTGAAATTATAGGGCGTATGAGATTTAGCGACTTGTCACATGGTAAACATCCGTCATATGCAAAATTCCACCAAGCCAAAAGTTTGTTATAAGCAGAGCAGACGTCGCGTCAGCAGAAGTCTCCGTCAGCATCTTTAGAGAAAATATCATTCGCATAGGTACGCATAACGCAACTTCAACGTATGTGGGAAAGACATTGACAATGATAGCGCATTTATGCCCTACTGGGCAGACGTGAGTTTTGCTGATCCTTTATCATATATGCTGCTTTATGGCTTGGCTTTTTGAATGGTACGGCCGTGTAGGCTACACGGAGAGGAAGATGCCACACGGTACAGCATCTTCCTCTCAGCGCAACGTAGTAAAATTGATATAGGAGTGTTTGAGAACTTATGGTAGACCCCAAAACTGCGCCAGCGATTCATTAATTTAGGTTTGACCGCGCTCTTGTCTGTCAAATGCTACGCTGCAAGAATTAATGATCAGACGTCGGTGAGAACACGGTCTCAAACTGTAGCAAAAATACACGGAACTTTACAACAATTGCGAAGTTTAAATAAATGAGATTGCATTACAAATCGATTCAAATCTTCATACACGAGTAACAAAGTAATATTATAGAGAGTATTTTGTAGTAAAAGAATGCTTATCAAGCAAGCGAGTGCGAAGCTTTTCCGTTTCAGCTTGGGCAAAAATGCTTTCGTATGTCCGGCGGATATCCGGATGTTATCCTCTACTGGTCGCATTTCTTAACCGCATCTCATGAAATTTTATCTGCAGGTCCGATGTATATATGGCATTTGGAAATTTGGCGGAGACATACCGGTTGAAATCGTAAAAAAACTTTATTCGGTCATTGCCAAAAATGTTTATACCCAAATTGTAACCCTTATTAAGACGCAACTTTTTTGTCCGGGGTGTGTTATTTGAGGTTATTTAGTTTTAAGCTATGCAAAGACAGACAGAAGACACTTCGCAAGATCTACAGCTCAAAGAGCCACTTATTAAAATATACTGAAAGGAACATAAAATGTAACTTACCTAAACTATAACTATGAAGCTCGATTTATGAAACTATTGAGAGTACCTGGATTTGAGCTAATATAAGGCACATTTATCAATTAACTAATGTACCTAAGGGTGATTGTGGCCATTTTGGACCCCCAATCTCCTCCTTCTCTCCTCCCCTGATGCCTCGTAAATAAATAAATAAGTAAATACCTCGTAATAAATAAATTATAATAAATAATATAACTAAACATCCATTGTGGTAATAAAGCTGCGCTAGTCTTAGTATTTCGTGCTAGCTTCTGCAATATCGTCCAGTGCGCGTCCAGCATTCCTGAGCGTAATTAACGCGAATTAGCGCGTGCACGGCATACCGCCGCGGCCGCCTCGAATACCAGCCGGGTCCTCTAGGAATCCCAATGTTTCCTTTAATCAGGCATTCCGAGGCGCATACTTGCTTTAATCAAAGAAACCAACTGCCTGAATGGAGCAACCTTAATGCACGCCAAATGCGCTTACTCAGAATTAAGTCTAGCAAGAATTCGTATGGTCTTGGACTTGATCTTCTAGGCATTGTTATAGCGACAGAACATATTTTGAAGTCAACTCATCATCAGCCTATACTAGTCCACTGGTGGACATAAGCCTCTTCATATTTTACGCCACTGAGCACGATCCTCGGCTGCTCTCATCCAGCTCTAGCCAGCCACCTTGCAAATATTATCGTTCCACCTAGTATTAGGACGTTCTACGCTACGTTTGCTAAGTAAGCTCATACGGCACATGAAATTCGTCATAATGAATGCAATCATACAAATTAATAGATCCGTATTAGCGTAGGCCTCATTAGTGCTATTAGTCTAGGTTCACTCACCAAACATACCAAAAGTTATAATAACCGGACAACGTACCTGAAACAAACGAACATAAACATTATTCTTTTTTTATCATAAGTACGTGACAACACAAACACATTTAATGAAAAGACGGAATTGACAGATAAGAACAAACATATTAAAGTAAGTGCACATGTCTGAGAACTGAAATAATAAACTGGCTTAGTACGAGTAGGACTCGCACCGTACAACATACATGTACATTGATTTTGTTCACACAACACAATGTAAAATCGATTAAATAAGTTACTAAAAAAAACGACTTTTGATGTCGTCTTTTTTCTTCGCTATATATACATAGATAGTCATTTTCAGTACCAAGTTTGAGGTGTTTATCTCCAATATATCTGGAGCTACTCGTCAGATCTTTGGTTCAATTTATATATCGTAAAGATCTGATATCTGTACGATACATAAATTGAACCATTTGATAATAAACCTCTTGAGGATAAAAAAATAATTTTGATCGATTGGTCCACAGTTGGTAGAGAAATCGTCAGTTGAAAATTTGGCGAAAAAACACGTTTCTTTTATGGACCTCTTTAAAATTACATACATACATACAATCACGCCTTTTTCCCGTTGGGGTAGACTACTTCTTTCCACATGCTACGATCCTGACATACCTCCTTCGCTTCTTCCACTTTCATGAACGCCTTCATACATGCTCGCCGGTTATAGGTACTTTTGACTTGGCCTTTTTTTAAAACGTCTCCGATTTGGTCGTGATACGTTCGCCTAGGACGGCCTCTACCAACTGGCCCATTCACACTCGTCGCATAAATCTGTTTCGTCAATCTTTCTTCATCTATCCTCTCTAGCTGTCCAAACCATCAAAGCATCCCTTTCTCTATCTTTGTCACGACATCTTCTACCACACCACAACATTCCCTTATCACGCTGTTCTCCAACTTATCCATCAGAGTCACTCCGATTATACTTCTCAAACTTCTCATTTCTACAGCATTAATTTTATTTTCATGTTTCTTCTGCCATACCCAGCATTCACTACCATACATGAGTGTGGGAACCAACACTCCCCTATGTACAGCCAGTCGTGCTTTTTTAGACACGTTCTGACTTCTCATAAAGTTATGCAGTGCCCCACTCACTTGGTTTCCAGCCAAAACTCTTCGCTCAATATCACTTTCATATTTACCATCTCTCGTAAACTTAGAACCCAGGTACACAAACTCTTTCACTTGTTTTACTCTTTCTCTTTCACATAACAATCAGTCATTCTTTCTTCTCTTTCAAAAACCATTACTTTGGTCTTGCTTACATTCACTTTCATCCCTTTGCTTTTTAAGGCGTCATGCATAATATTATCCATTCTTTGCAACTCCTCCTCCGATGATGCTAATATCACCTGATCATCAGCGTATAGGAGGCATTTGATGGTTAGATTCTTAATCCGTACACACTTTCTTTCAGATCAGTCAAGCAATTGTCTATGAATAAGTTGAACAGCACTGGCGATGCTACACATCCCTGACTAACACCAAATTTAAAATTACATTTTTATTATTTGTTGTTATAGCAACCATATTAATACATACTATAAGCAAATATCATGTATCTATCTATTACGGTCGAGCAAAAAACGCCTTAAACATATTTATTGTATGGGGACCCCCTTTAATTTTTAACTTTATTTTGTTTAGTAGTATTTGTATAGCGGCATACTTTGATGTCAAGTGTCCTACCTATTATGGTTAAGTTTAGAAGAAACCGCTCACTGATAGACAGACGGATATCGAATCTCAGTAATAGGGTCCCGTTGGCACTATTTGGATACAGAACCCTAAAAATCATCCCTACCGTATATGTACATGGAAACACGACTTTACGTAGAGATCAGATGGCAGACAAAAGAAAAGTCAGAGATGGAGTAAGCCGTCCGTTGAGAGATCACGTACAGGCACAGATAAGAACGGGCAAACAACTAGCCTGGGCTCATTGGGCTCGGCAAACATCCACGGACGGCATGTTTGCGCAGCGCTTTACGCGTCCGCACCACAAATATTTGAACACAATTTGAAGGCACAACGCCCTCCGTCAATTAGCCAGCTCAACGGCGGCGACAGGATAATCCCGCTAAGTAAAAAGTTATACAAGAAAGTTTTACGACTGAACGTGTAGCCCTATAAACTATGTATGACGTTCAAAAGAACCGCACAATTATGCATACAGAGTTCAATAAAAAGGGTCGCCGCAGTACCATGTTAATGCATCCAATCGCGAGCATCTCGGATAGGAGCGAGCGTGCGCAGGCGCACTCCTGCCTGCATCTAGATACGCGGTCACCGCACAACAAGACGCATTTGCTATTCCGTCCCGGTCGCAGCCGCACGCCCTGGATGGCGCCGACGCTCTTGTTAATCCGTTGTCCATCGCACAATACTCCGCCAAAAACAAAACAAACCTCCGACCGCCTACGCGACCAGACCATCAGCAATAAGAACAAAACAACAGATCGGCCATATTTATTTTATAATACGAAAACCGAATACGACTCGATTCAATACAATAGCAGAACTACTCATGAATATATACCCTTGTGTTTGTGTGAACACCTGCATTTAACGTACCTAACTATTTCTGCTTTTACTTATGACTATACTAACGACGGCATGCAACAGGAAATTGTAGGCCTACTACTAACAACAACACTAATATGCCTATACCTCATTGTTTGACATAAATGGCTCGTATGCTAACATATAAAGGCGAATAACATATAAGTGCGAGGTATGGACAATAAAGAATTGTCGTAAACGAAACGTTCTATCGAAAGCATTATTTCTCGCACGGAACACAAATAAAATTGTGAGATTCGAGATCTGTGCGTGTCGAGCGTGCTCGTTTAAATTCTCGACGACAAAACGAGAGGTGGGAAACGGTCCACGAGAAAAACGAGGCCGAACATACAAAAATGTGGAGATCCAAAACATTGTAGGAATGTTAGTGACCACACTGGCGCGGTGGTTTAAGGAGACACGTCCTTATTAAAGTGCCCCTTTGAGCTACCGCCGACCGCGTGCCGCATTACCATATAACATTAATTTACTGAGCCTGATCGAACTGTAGTTACTACAGAATGCAGCACCGTGAATCAATATAAATATGTCACTAAATTAGATACACTATTAGGAAACCCACCGTCGGAATTCTCGGATACCGGCCCACCCTAAGCAGTGAGATATAATTTCATTGTTTGCCACAAATAGTTACAAATCCCTTGTTATCCGTACAGAGACGCAATAAACTATACTTAAAAGGAGCTGTCCGAATCCGTGATCGGAACGTAAACAGGGCATTTCCGTGCACATGTCGACAGAACTCGGCTCCACTGCCCTTCCCGGAATGGACGTATCCCGCTCTTTGAGTAACTCTAGACGCTGCTAGCTTTCTTTATCTCGCTTCGAGGTAATCTTCCTAAGATGGGGAAGTGTGATTTTCCTCACATAAGTCCTCGTAAGTTAATAATCGAGTCCCCGGAGGCCGGCCTAGGCGTGGTTATAGTAATAACCGAGCGCACACATGATTTATCGACAAAAGAATCCCCGGTGTGATATACGGCGCGCCGTAACCGCAGACCCGATCCCAACATTTATAGTTTTAGATTTATAGATGCTGATCAATAAAAATATTGAGAAACATCCAATAAAACTGGTCCGATGCGGCGTGACGGCGTTACTTATATCAGTGATACTTTACGATCGAAAAATATTATATTAATCGGATTATTGGAACCTTTTTGATTTTTTATCACCGACTCATTATTAATGTGAGTTCTCCAGAAAAGTTCAAGAAGCGGCATGGAATCTTAGACACATTTTGTTGGTTCCGTGAACCTACTCGGTCGCGGGATGGTATTTTTATTGTGGCGCAGCGCGAAATTCGCACTTCTCGTGGCGAAAACGAGCAAAAAGTAGAGATTGTAAAACACGCTTCTCTAATATGGCTCGGTGGAAAGAACACGAATCCGAGGAGCTTTCAACAAGTGGCGGCGGGGGCTGGCGTGCGAGCGGCTCATTAGTGCCCGGAAACCGCAACTAGCGCCATAATTGCGGATACATTGCAATTTTACACAAAAATTACATGTAACGTATCACCCGCGGCTAATTACTTCGGCTTACTCAATTTTTCTAACTTTGTTCCGACACGTAGCTGGAGCTGGCTACAAGTCATAGAGGTTGCATCTTTTGAATCGTTGTTTTGTTCCAATAACTCCGATACTGAAAGCACAATAAACGCGAGGCGCGCTCGTAGTTAGCACCTAGCGCGGAGTGTTTTTATTGGTTTTTAGCGGGTTAGCACGTTCGCTCGGTTATAATCTGTGATAGCATCGCTAAGTACGCTCTGTTATAGTTATTAAAGTTTATTGCGCGAAGTAGTCTCCGCGGAGCGCTGTTCTCGGCGGTACAAAAGTGCAATTCAGTCGTGACAGAACAATGCTTCTAAAGGATTTATCACGCGCCCCGTGGAGCTAGAGAGCCAACCTCGCCCGAATGTACAGAAGAACAATGTTTTTTTGTATAATTTCAAGACAAAACTGCAAGCGAGAGAATCGTTTGCAAGAATTCGCAACACCTACATTTTGAATTCAATATCACTTTTTTGTGGCTTTTGCAATTTATCTATTAAAAGCGGTATAAATAGCTTAGGGGCCCTTGGACACAGATTATATAATAGTTACTACGTAACAGATATTTCACTCCTCTACAAAAACACAATACCAAGGTTTATTTCAGGCAATAAAAACAAAAATGTGTCTAAGGCGCTCGATCTAGCGTTGTTATTACTTCGTTCAGCGCGCGATGTACCGGCGCGCGCACGCAACAGTAAAGGGTTGACTCAATGAAATAAAAAAAGAATACGAATTATTTTTATTTACCTCACAAAATAACATCAAAATTCCTAACTAAGAGTTGAATTTGAATTCGAGAAAGTGAATTTTATGCCGTCTTGTCATTTTAGTATCGTTACCATAAAAAAATTAAAAATATTATGCTTGTTTTTTGTCAAACCCGCAAAATGACTATGAAAAACTTAAATCGTTTCTAATATAGAATATGAATGCGCAGTTATCCCGTCATTTGAATAATAATATACATTGCGCGCGCGTGAGCAGTGACAACCGACTGGCAGATAGTACCGCCGGCGTTGACGAAAGTTTAACGTAGACGTAAGACGTAGGTATAAAGCGCAGTAGCTATGGGCGATTGAGGGAGGCCTGCCTTGGGGTGTGATACTTGTTTGTCTTCAGTTTTTCTTTCCCTGGCAGGAATAATAATAATTACATAACAAAATATTTGAATTAGGTCTAGTAAGTTTTCTACTGGAATTCTATATTATGATAGTATCCTGTATTATCCGGCGCAGGCATTCTCGATATCGAGTGTACGAGTAGCTTGGGGCCTTGCCTTGCAGCAAATAAAATACACACATTAGCGATAATGGTCCTTAAGCTCCACCGATATAGGTGGCGATGCTGACGGCGTAATCGCCACTATTAGTATCAGCCGCGATTGCAATGCGTCAAGCCCACGAAATCGGCCCACGCTATACACAAATTGCAATAATTTAGCTTCGCTTGACACTGGCCTGCATAATTGTGCAGTGCTGCAACTGAGACAGGGCGCAGGCACAGGTTACTGACATCAAGGAATCCTGTTACAAATGCCCCAATATGCAACTATAATAAATTTGATGGAAATTCAACTTAATGGACCCTGACGAACGCTAAATGCACCTACACAGCAATAACCAAATGTTGAGAAGCTAGAATGTATTACGCATTTGATTAGCAATGTATGTGATTAGCCTAGTATTAAAGTATTCAGTGCTTTAAAATTTCGAACACTCCCAAGATTGCTAGAAGTTGCCTGATATTTGTAAGCTAGTGTTGAAGAAGGCAGAACCCTTACGGCTATCAGAAACCCCTGATTTATAAAATCAGCCGCGAACGAGAAAGCAATTCATAGCAATCTATCATCAAAGAGATCATTCTCCGGTGTATATTACAAGACTAAGTTGACGCAAGAAGTGGTTCTCACGCGAGACCGAGAAACGAGAATCTGCACCACATCATTACGGACATATACAGGTGTAATGACAAAACCCTGGGGCATCCGGACTCTCGGACCTCTGATTTGTGCAGGACCAGCGGAAACAGAGTATTACATTGATTCACACTGTTATTATCTTCAAAACACTTACAATTACTTCATGCAGGCATATTCTTAAACTAACATTTTTTTAAATTAGAACTAACTACACTCTAGATGTGAATACAAGAATAACCCAACCATTATGATTATAAGAAATACGAGTACATGGCTTCGACAAAAACAACTAGAACGGAAGCAAATATTTATTATATGAAATTTATTACAATTACATTCATTTTAACCTCCGACGTAAAATTTTTAGAGTTCTTAGCTTCGATTCAAGAAAATCTGTCCAGCCGTTCGAATATCATAACCATCAACCTTTGTTTTTTCTCTAGTTGATGTGGGAATGAGACCAATTCCACAGGTCTGATCGATTTGAAATTTGGTATCCTCTTATTTAATTGTTATTGCAAGAACATGGTAACCCTAACCTGATGCTAGAACATCTCCTAGGATCTGCAGGACGCCCAACTTCTCGTCAACTGACAGCAGAGAAGTTGTTTTTGAGATCATAGGAATGATAATATATATCATTCCATTCCTATGATCTAAAAACGATTATCAACAAACTGATTATAGATAGATCAGTCGGGGTTGTTTATATTTTTAATTTAGATGTAATCTTACAAAATGATAAAGTCCCTTTTTAGGGATCCGCAGTCCTGACAAGGAACCCTTATAGTTTCGTCATGTCCGTCTGTCTGTTTGTCCGAGGTTTCGCTAAGAGACCGTTAATGCTAGAAAGCTGTAATTTTGTAGGGGTATGTATATAAATTACGCCGACAGAGTGGTGAAATAAAATTTTGAAAAATATTTTTTATTAGGGTAACTCCCCTACATGAGAAATGGGCATGCATTTTTTTTCGTCGTCTACCCCATCGTGTGGGGCATCCTTAAATAGGTCTTCGAAAATGACTGACTGATGAATGATTTCGTGATAATAGTGCATCTCATGAAATTTAAATGAAAACTATAGCGGTTAAGATTACTTTTATTAGTTTAGCAGTAATTGTCGTTAAACTTGGGTGTTGGATAATTTTGTACCAAATACAAAATCCTTAGAATAAATACTTTAAATTGACAAAGACGAAGTACCTAGTTGCTTGTTTATAGCGGGTAAAGACTTGCATTGAATAACGGGCTACTACGGAATGCTACACTGCGCGTAGCCCGACACGCACTTGGCCGGTTATTAGATATTATTCTAGATGTTAAAGATCGTGGTATATAAGATGTTAAGCTTGTTCTATTTACGTCAACTATAAACTTTAACAAAGCTTAAGCACTGATCATCACCATGTACTGAATCTAATATCAATATAAATCGCTCCATGCATGCAAATATTGCTCATAAACTCCGTTCCGAGTGCAGCGACGTCATTCATGCAGCAAATGAGGCAGGAGTCGTTTAACAAGCAGTAATATCAATTTAGAGTAATCTCGGCCCCTGGCCAATTGTGTTTCCATTTACCATCTATCGAGGGCTCGCATTTGATCGTCCGTTATGTGTATGTACTCATATATGCAACTTTGTATGAGTTAGGCTAGGTTGAGAATTTTAATGGCTCTGCCAGGATAATGAGATGATGATTGAGGAGGAGATAGGATTTGATTTGTACCTTTGATGGAGACGGTATTTTTAAGAGGACAACTTTATGTTAATTATCTCGGTTATCATACGATCGATAATCATCAGATCACGTACTTCTTTACTAGTGGCACTGACGTAAGTTTGCTTTTTTTTGGTAGAGCAATGAACCAAATTCAAATCTCATAACAATCTGATAATTACAACCGGGCCGGTAGTAACTACATGCATAGCGATGAATTTCGAGCCATAATCGTCGATACGAAAAAAGATGCAGATAACAACTGTCTAGCTGCATCTCATTCTAGCAGACGTTTGCGATGACAAGACGCATCGCTATCAATGTAGAGACTTCCACCCCATGAATGGTTTGGAACAGAATGTTTGTTAAGCTTTTACTATAATATTTTTGCTTATCTAATTACATCAGTAATTTTACAAAGTTTTCCATCGATGCCGTAACTTATAAACATAGAAATAATGCTACTTTGCAATACACTGCGACAGAGTGTTCCCAAAAGAGTACCTCTGTTAAGAATATCTCAACCAGCATGTACCAGCATGGTCCCACGGCGACGCACCTAATTGACCGATATTGGATGATGGCAGGAAACTGATCGTGGAGCTGTGGGTGCATCCATCATCATCTTCCGAGACAAACACAATTGAATGTAAATTGGAAATGATTGGGCCTGGCTGGATGGACCGGGTTAAGGACTTTAACTCGCAAGTGATAGCATCCTTGTGGACTACTTTATATCAGATTTAGGTCCAGCTTCAGTTATTCCTGATAAAGATTCAGAAAGGTATTTGACAGATAAAGCCATCTGGGGATTATTAAGAAACTCCATCAGATACCAGTGAAACTGGCCCTTATAGTAGAGTCAATATATATAGTACAGGTGGTAGATTTAAGTACCTGGAAAGCTTGCAGCGAGTTTTGAAAAATGGTGACTTTATAGATTTCGACGTACTTTTCTCGAATCTCGTGCGAGTCAGTATCGCGTCTCGCATCGCACATGGAGGGTTCTGTACTACAGTACCATACGAAACATAACAGAGTTTCAACCTCATATTTAATTAATTGATTACCAAGAAAATTTTGTTTGGTATACGAGTTCACGGAGAATCTCGACACCGCGATGTTGAAAGATGGGGCTCGTTGACTAGCGCCATCTATGTCATTTTGCCGAAACTAATTAGAAAGATTGTAACCTTAACAAACACGAAGGAGTTGTTAACACCCAGATGACACATAGATACATAGATAGATGGCGTTATACTAAAAAACACGTTTTTTGTATGGGGACGCCCTCTAATTTTTTACTTTATTTTGTTTTTATTAATTGTTGTTCTAGCTGCAACAGAAATACACCATCAGTGAAAATGTCAACTGTCTAACTATCACGGTTAATGAGATCCAGCCTGGAGACAGACGGACAGACAGATAAACAGACAGACAGACAGACGGACAGCGGAGTCTTAGTAATAGGGTCCCGTTTTACCCTTTGGGTACGGAATTCTAAAAATTTAAAATTAAAAGTCAAAAGTTTTTCGACAATATCTCCTTTCCTATTCTTTTAACGATTAAAAAAGTTATGTAAAAGGGAAAAAAATCCTATTATTTACGTCAAACTTTTTTGAAAAATGAATAATTTCAGCGTAAGATCGCTGCAAAGTCGACACAATACGCGTTTTGTTCGAAAAACAAATTTCACACCACGAAAAAGTAAATTGCGCGTTTTTAGGGTTCCGTACCTCAAGAGGTAATAATATCGTTTAAAACTAAAAAACAACCGACTTCAATGCCGCGCTATTCATTTTCAGTACCAATTTTGAGATGTTTATCTCAATATCTCTGGAGATACTTATCATACCTCGATAAAATTACCATGGTACTACACTTGGAATATCTCCTTTCGAACAAAAAAAGAATAATCGAAATCGGTTCATAAACGACGAAGTTATCCGCAAACAAACATAAAAAAAAAAAAAAAAAAAAAAATATATATATATATACGGTCGAATTGAGAAACCTCCTCCTTTTTTTGAAGTCGGTTAAAAAAGGAACCCTTATAAGATCACTTTCTTGTCCGTCTGTCCGTGTGTCACTACCGATTTTTTCAGGAACGGGTGGGCCTAGCAAGTTGAAATTTATACCAGATGCTGAGGTCTATAGACCCTATTAGGAGTATACATATCAAGGTCCTGAGTCAACACGATAAAAAGGTATGGGCAATTTTATATTTTCGCGAAAACCTGTAAGTTCCAAAATTTACCTTTCTTACCGCACAAATAAAGGAAAAATACCAAAAAATAAAAAAAAAGTTTAAAATTAAAGGGTGACCCCATACATACTTTCGCCAATCAAGGTAGGCCTCTGAGTTATATGAGCGCTCATACAATTTAGAGGTTTAGCGTAATTGGTACTAACCAACGTTGGTACGGAAGCCTCGGTGGGCGAGTCCAACTCGACGTAGCCGGTTTTTTTTATAGTGGTATCCACAGTTACCCTCAGTAGAAATGTTTTAATAGTAATTGTACATTTGATGATTTGATTCATTAAGGTATACCAATCAAACCAGGGAATCGAATGGCGACCAGGATGTTCGGTGAGTGAGTGACGAGGGACACTAATGATAATATGATACTTTAAACCCCAACCAGAGTTAAATGGTTAAGGTAAATCTATGGACACAGGTAACATGTGATCGTCTGGATTTACACTTGCAATCCTAAGCAAATTTAGCTTAACGTACCCAAGGTAATGTAATAATCCAGACAAACGCTTTAATAAAGTTCGTATGTTTATTATCGTAGTATGGATTTGTAAAAAGATTTCTGGGTATAATCTCGCGTATGTCAAAAGGGAGCTTTATGATCTACCACCTGTCTTTTATTAACGAAACTTTATCACTTTCGTATATAAAGTTCTCCTGAAACTATCATTATTTCTAGTCGCCAGTAATAATGCGCTACTTTACTTTTGTCAAAATACGGTATTTCATAAGGCATGTGTGCTGCCTTGTTTATGTTTATATTACTTTAAACATTATTTACATTAATGTACCTACGTTTGTTTGTACGATATCTATATGAATAATGTCAAAAAAGAAGTCGAAGAATGTATTCAGTATAATATGGGAAAATTAAAAATCTGCGCTTACACACGTCAAATAACATTGAAATAGATCATTTCAATAATAATGACTCGAAATACATTAACAAAAACATAACTCATTGCTTTAAACTATAAAAAAACCAAAGTAATGAGCTTTCATCAAATCGTCGAACGTCTCACTTAAAAAAAAAATTAAATCCCCTGATGTAGGGTTGCCACTGCCAGGCGTATTATTACGTGCACCCCCAATGCATGTTTCAGTATTGAATAGACATTGTAAAACATGTAAAAAAATACTTGACGGCTTTGAGCCTAAAAGAAATATACCCTCTATCACTCCCGATTACTATGCAGATACTACCCAGCCACTAACGACACTATATACATTTATATGAACTATACTATTAATTATTCTGTGACTTTATACAAAAGCCAACCAGCTGTTCAGGCTACAGAACGTCACAAAGAAATGACAATATGTATAGACTTGCACTCGAAAAAACTCCAACCCACGTTTGGTGGTAGGATACTGTCTAGTGTCGTCCTGGCCAGCTACCACCGTCAAGTTAGAAAATCTGTCGCCAAACATCTAATGTGTTCCGGCAGCTATCCTTGAGAGCCAGTTCTCATTCTAGGCCTTGCGTGCTTCTATCCTCGACCGCATCGTCACTTACCAACAGGTGAGATAGTGGCCAAACGCTAGCTTGTATGATACAAAAAAGAAACAAAAAATGTAACAGGAGGCTTCTTTGAATTCTCAATAATTTCACAATGGACCTCTCTCTCTCCTTCTCGTCAACAATATTTACAGACAGCATTACTCATTTATTTTATTTTTATGGTATCAGTGAATGATGGTGATTTGACCGCGACTATAGAATTAAAACTTTCTGATATCAAAGAGTTCTATAATCATACAAGACAAGAGACATCATAATAAATAAGAATGATCTATACATAAGAGAAAAAAAATAGGACGAGTAATTAAAAGCCGGTACTTTCTTTGTAAATAATTGTCGGGAAAACTTAAAATATACTTTCTATTAAATCGAACTACCTTAGAATTTAAGTAAGCTAAAGCTGCCGCCAACAGACATTATGAATAATCCTAATGTCAAGGCTGATGAAGTGCTGTCAAACTTCAGACAGGTATAATTAAATCATATTCAACATTCAATATTATGCAATTTCACAACTATCTAGTAAAGGTAAAGTTATTTAGGGCGAGTAAAGCACGATTCCGTGTAAACAAATTGGGCTAATTGAGTTATTTACGCATTACAACTACCTGTGAACATTATCGCAAGTAAGAATGTAGAACGCTGACATAACCCGAGGCTTATCGTGTAGCGATAAGGAGAACTCTATCGTCAATAACGAGTAGCTTGAAAGAGAACAAATTAGTTGTCAGGACAATCCCTTCTATTCTGTTCTGACAGTTGGCATCAACGCCCCAGCACCAGACGAACACCTCTGATACGTTGATTGATGATGCGCTGAGACACAGGCTCCAAATCATTTTCGTAGACACGCCGACTTGGTTACATCTGACAGAAAGATAGACGATATCGATTGTGCTCATAGATACGTCTACAATATAAAATTATTATTGGTATCACAAATATAGATTTGTATTTCGGGACGGTCATGTAGATAATCAAAGTATGTTGCTCAGCTTTCGCCAAGATAAGAGTAGGCAAAGAGATAACAATGAGTTGAGACGAAAGATGTCATATAGTCAGAGCTAAAAATAGGACGTTAAGGGCCAGTTTCACCGTTTCCTGATAATGCGTTAGAAGACGCCATATAAAAGCTGGCAAAAATCTGTCAGATTTCTTCATTTTAGCGCTATCAGGAAACTGGCCCTAAGGAATAAATAATTCAACTGGCATTTAACTGAAGTAAACAATTCTCAAATTAAATCGGCGCCAGCAGATATAAACTAGGATAAATAGAGATTTCAAGAATCACCGGAAACGTATCAATGGAGATGCCAAGTACAACATGCAAGTACGCCGTAGTTTCCGGCGCGGCTCAAATCTCGAAACCGACGAGTACAAGACTAGTGTCGATTTCAAAACATGCCATGTCCGAATGGGTCACGATATAAAGTTACACGATTCGATATGTCATGTAGCCGGTGTTTCGATTAAATCTCGCATTGTACATATCTAGTTTCCCACGGTGACTCACACGTGATCGTAATCATCCCGAATCAGTTCAGAACATCCTCACTTCATAAATGACTCCAACTTAATAAGGACAACAAGGATGTAAACGATAACGCATAACAGAGTCAAGTTAATCGTATGTGAGTATGAAGGATAACCTCTTCAGCAAACAGGAAGATACACCGGGCAGATAAAACTTCAAGGATCAAAAGAACTTTGAGTGAGATAAGGGAGTGATCAACAAGAATGTTAAAATGAACAGAGTCAAAGGGGTTGTGAAGTTCAATGAGAATTAACGTAAACACTCGTGTGAAGCAGTAAACGACGAGTACATTATAAAAGCAGCCGTAATAACAGTTGGCGACGCGACATGTCGCTTTGATCATGCAGACGCAGACATTTGATACGTATCGCTCGCGCACTGATTTAAGCACAATTCTACACTTTGTAACGATATACATATTGCGCAATTATATCGTACATGAGCTGTTCCAAAAATTGTTAGTGAAAAGAAAAATAGAATATAAAAAAAGTAAATGTAAAGCTTTTCAAAATAATTCCCTTCAACACAAATGCACTCAAAAAAGAACCGCCGAAATATGACGTCCTTGTCTGCAGTGTTAATTATTAATATTAATTTTCGCCCACAAAGGATTTCTTTAACCGCAGAAAATGAAAAAATCGCATACTTAAGCAAAATCTGGGTTGTGCGGAGGATAGGGTAACATTCACCGAAGTATTCAAATAGTCCACGGTTCTAACAGCTTTATGAAATCTGGACTAAACAGAAGATGGGGTAACATTTGTATCCCCGAAGTATGTGTTCAAATAGTCTACGGTTCTTAGAGATGTAATTCTTACAGAGAGCGGGCAAGTTATTTTGATGAAAAAAAAAATGCCACGTACACCGCTCCTTGGTCGCTCGATATTAAACTCCCGAAAGCCTAAGGGCAAACGATTTTCGCAATACCATTCACTAGTAACTGTTTTACGGTCTTCTAGCGGCATAACTGCTACCGGTCTACTGCGTCAAAAAAATAACACTATGATTTTTTTATTAACGCTTCGACCGCGAACAACGTTTGTGAGCAATTCGTTTGGGTTAAATCGTTTAGGTTCTCTCCACCACGTTTGAATTCTTTTTCGCGAGATTCCTTGGAGGTTAACCTTCGTTTATAATCATGATTTTCACCAAGGACATTTGTATTGAAATTAGCCGTTAATTCAAAATAGTTTTAAGAAATAAGAATATGTATTAATTCTGTGGCTAACAATTTTCGGCACAATCTAGGTACAGTTCACACTTTAGATTTTCCAATCAAACTAAATCTGTGAATTCCTAACGACCAATCAAATGACCGATGACCCGAAATCGTAAAACGAATCGATTCCGTCAATTTGGCCACTCCCTGCGCGTCGAGACGACGTACATTAATCAACAGTTTGGAATAATCTATCAGCTTCGTCTATTTTAATTCGCCAGCAAGGTACAGAACTCAGCACATTTTCACATCTCGATAGAAAGATCCGATGTATAGAAAGATCCGATGTATTCCATTTACTAAAACGTATATTTTCAAGGAAAAAGGTAAAACTTATATTATTCTGAGGTAAGAACGAAACGATTTAACCACAGCAACCATTTGTACCGTGTTAAATCTTCAATAAAACAAAATGATGGATATGGATGGATATTGCAGTAACAATGTTAATTATTAAATCCAACATTTATCCAGAACATTTAGACCATTTTTTTTTGCCAACCAAACTAAAATATTTCATCTCAATTAATTCTACAATGTAGTAGTAGTAGCCAGTCATGAAAATTTGATATGAAATAATATTTGAGACTCGTGTCTCGGCAACTGAATAATGCAACAGCATCATTACTCCTCGAGTATTTCACTCGCAAGATCACAATGTGAGATAAATATTTTACAGAAATACCCGTGGCAAGTA
This sequence comes from Cabera pusaria, assembly GCA_954871355.1. NCBI lineage: Eukaryota > Metazoa > Arthropoda > Insecta > Lepidoptera > Geometridae > Cabera > Cabera pusaria. The sequence goes on along the minus strand of OX940901.1, from coordinate 24,337,224 downwards.
ATGAGCAAAATATAGAGTACGATGACGTAAATTACGACATATTTAAGATTGAAATCTAGAAGAGCTATTAAATTCTTCTTATTAGACGTCGGAATCAGAATGCGGTAGAAATTACTAAACGACCACAATATATGGGTAATGGCGAATACAAATACATATATTTAAGCAATAATCATTCAATCGAATTACAACGCTTAATGTTAAATTGCCTCAACTTGGATTAGCTTTCTATATGACGATTAATGAGTGTAACAATCGAAGACAATTAAATGCACAACGGTCTGTCGCTACCAGGAATTCGATTGACGCCAACGATGGCCACCATAAGAGCATCCTCTCCTATAAATCACACAGGCTTCGTGTCTTGTACTGAGGCGTTGTGCTATTATGTATTCTGTAGTGAAGCGATTGTAGCGGGCTTGCTTAATGCAAGGGTTGCCACTCGTCATTCCATTCTCTTAAATGTTGATTCATATCTCTTTTTCCAACTGGCTTAACAATAGCAAATTCAACGAGTTTCGTATTATCTTCTTCAAATATGATGACTGGTGTCTGTTAAACATATACATTTTCCTCGATATAAATGCAGCAGTTTTCGATAGCTTTAACTTATAAGTTTTACTGCTGTGTTACGGGCTGGAGATAGTGTGAACCCTAACAGCTCACGAGGCGGCGTGGCGTTGTACATTACAATTAATTAGCCGGAGAGCGACGCGTCCCGATTTCAAGTGTAATTGGTGTCGCACACAATGTACATTGCTAATTGTACGCTGCCAACAATTCACCATCTGGATCTTCTTACTACTATTCTGCTACACCTATCATTACTGCAATATATAACACCTAACGATAATAGCATCGCAGTCCAAAATTATAATAGCATTCATTGTTGAAATCGGTGCAGGTTAACTTTTAGTACTACACACTAAGATTTTAATCTACCCCTAAAAACTAGATTACCAAATCAACTTATGTAAGTAACGTAATTGACAATATGAAAGCGTAAATTTGTGTTACCTCTACATCACGAAGTGTTATAAAGTCGGAGGTCAGCAAACCATTAGATAGAGCTGATGAACGGCAGACAGTCCGGCCATAATTTAGAATCAAATGTAAATCCGGTCGTTACACACGGATCAATAGTTTATTACTCCGATAAACAAGTTTTCAAATCGCAATATTCAACACCTGATGAAGAAGTTGCGATCGTAAAACAAATTAATATGGAGTTCACCAATCAATAAAAATTTGCATGCAAATGAATGTTCTAACTATTTCTTCCGCTAATTACACGTATAATTTTATGAACCTATTTTTTGGACCTCGGGATATGTGAATTACAAAAACATTGTTATTGGATTTGTTATTTAGTTACCTGACACCCACTTCCCTCCCCCATAAATAATAATGAAGACTATAACAACCCTAAAGAACATACGACATCTCATAATTATTTGCTCACAGCTATAACTAGTGAAAAACAGACTATCGGACAAAATGGCGATGATCTGAAACTGACATTATTAGTTTATCGTCTATGAGAACACTAGAAATAAAATTGACAGACGGAATCGGCAGACGAGGAATTTCCATGTGAAAAAAAAACAGGTCATCTATTTAAAGAGACACAAACACCACCGCTAACATAAAACTACACGAGAAAAATTAGCGTATTTTAAATATTATTTATTGTGTAAACAAAAATATACGTTCCCATAATGTTCTAAAAACATCTGCCCGCGGCGGAATCGCAGAGGGACTCGGGGTTTATTATTTTAATAACAGACGATGGAGTGGCAATAAAAATAGCTTTATTATTGATACAAATAATAAATCTGCCTTTCCGGACAATATTATTACGAGTACGCATACGGAATGAGCGAATTGGAGACGCTATAAAAGCATCAACAAAACTTTTGCGATGAACACGATATATAAATAACCTCGTAGCCAGGATCATCCACCAGCAACTAGCTCTTCAATATGGACTTGTCGTGACTGAGGTGCCGTACTATAAGTACGCACCTGCGCCAGTTCTTAAAAATGGTCGTGCTTTGCTCTATTGGGACCGATCGTTTATCACGGACAGGACTATTGTCGCCAATAAACATGATATCGTGATAGTCGACCGGTCCTAGCGGCGGACAGTGTTAGTTGACATCACCATCCCGCATGACGAGAACCTTGTGAAGTCCGAAAAGGACAAGCTCAGCAAGTACCTTGACTTGTCTTACGAGGTTACCGCCATGTGGGATGATGACTTGACTAGCTTTGTCCCGATAGTAGTTTCTGCGAACGGCCTAATTGCGAAGAGTCTCGACCAACATCTCAATAGACTCTCGCTAGACGGCTAGATCAAGGGCCAGATACAGGAGGCGGTACTTCTTGACACGGCACGCACCGTCAGGAGGTTCCTCTCTCTGCAGCCCTAACCAACGGTTGCTTGGGCCCTGCCCCGCTGCTGGCGGCACTCTAGGTTTAGGTTTTTTTATAATATTGTTTATTTGAAATGATTTTTTTCTGCTGTTGTTTGGATATCTTTATTGTAAAAAACCTACACCTAAGAAAGAAAATAAATAACGTGAATATAAATAATAATAATAATAAATGCAAATGATAAAATAAAAGTTAAAACTTTTTAAATCAAGCTTTTTGTTAAAATTTGATCATGTGTGATAAAAAAATTAATGTACTAATGATAACAATACATATAAGCCCAGATTCGACTATCCTACCATTTGCCATTGCCTAATTCCAGTACCAACAGCCCGGCTCCATCATCAGTTCAGCTCGATGGTACCATATTATTCCACTGTCAAGGAAGATACGCAATTCAATTATTATCAAATTTGAGTCCAATACAACGTCGGGAAGTGGTTCTAATTTAGCTTCCAAGATTAGACCCATGCAAATAGATAGCGGCACCGATTCCGAAGGTCATCATCATAATCAGCCGGTATCAGTCCACTGCTGGACATAGGCCTCTCCCAAGTCACGCCATTGAGCCCGATCTTCGGCTCTTTGTTTCCAGTCACTGCCCACCGCTTTGCGAATGTCGTCGCTCCATCTGGTCACAGGGCGTCCTACGCTACGATACGCGGTCTCCACTCTAGAACCAGTCTACCCCAACGGTTATCGGTCCTACGGCAGATATGACCAGCCCACTGCCACTTCAGTTTGCTAATCCGTTGAGCTATGTCGATCACTCTAGGACTTTAAATTCGGAAGGTGATATATATATAAATATAATAACAGTAAAATATAAACTAATGTCGAAGATGAAAGCGCAGTGCAGTATCCATTAATCAATGCAAACACCTGACTGTTCCAACGCGTAGTGGGATGCAATGTATCATCTAAGTGACAGAATTGACCTGAATACTGGTAACAACTGGCAAGGATTTGTCGTTCCGAAGTGTGTTTTTTTATATATTAGAAGATAGATTTGGCTACTATCTCGCCTGGTGGTAAGCTATAATGTAGTTGAAGATGGTGAACATGTCAGGCCTAGAATACTCTGACCCTCAAGAGCTGTGTGCTGCCGGAACACCGTAAAGTTATGGCGGCAGATTTTCTCCTTGATGGTGTTAATCTACTTTTCGAACATCGATAGTATGCTCCTACCACTTATATATAATATATATAAATATGGATATAGATTCAAATATTTTATAGACGCTTTACTTTACTTACAAGAAATGAGACAACGTGTGCAGAATATGCGCGCCACATCTCTGCAATTGTTGCAATTTGTTTCTAGTCCAGATTAATTATATTGTGGAGAAAGCGTCGCGTGCTAATCTGGAATCCCTTTTATATCTATAAATAAATGGAGCTATTTGAAATGGAAACTGCCACGCAAGACACAAAAGTTATTTAGAAAGCCCAGAATACTTCGTAAGTTCTATAAACTTTGTGTACAAAATGAATACTAGTAATATTCTGCAGTAACAGAATATTACTACGAAACGAAGTAAATATTTTCTTTATGGATGTATTGTGGATTGAATATTAAAAGTACATAAAGATAATGTTGCTTTAGTAATTATATACGAACTTAGCAAGAATGATAAAATGAATATATTTTATAACGACCACTTGCATAGTCTATAAACTCAGTGATTAAATTAATGTGTCTCGGCGACAAGCCGTAAAGTTTTATAGATCCTGAAGATAACACAGCGTTATTTACAAAATGGGGAACTTGTTCATTTATGGAAACTTTAATCGACTTGACGGCTGCTGCCCATCGCAATTGTCATCCGTGGTATAATCGTACAAGGGTACAGATTGCGATCATGATCGTTATCAACCAACTTTATGATCACTTGGAGCTCACGCTCACACATTAACAGTGCTGGAAACTTATGAAAAGGTATCTCAAAAAGCATCGCTGGAATTTCAACGAAACATTTTTGTTATAATCGGGTGTCAGGTTTAAGTATTTTAAAATGTATGAGTTTAATCCATTACGTAAGACTATGGAGGTGCCGTGCCAAAACTAGCTACAGTAAATAGTATCATTTCCTTCAGGTACATATTGTTTGTAGAGTTATTGACAGTACATACATATCACCTTTACCATTGGCACCACCTTCACCGTTGGAAACGTTATGCTAGCAACCTAAAACCTTACTCCGCTTTGCCATGGAGCTTAAGATGACTTTTGTAGACGCTGGTAGGAGGAATGCCCAATACACCCTCAGCGGGGACGCCAGGGCAGTCTTATTGCCCCCACTACCAATTAGAATTAGTACATCACACTATGTGAATATATGGAGTAAAAGTTCCAAACTCTTGATTTTTAACGACTGAACAGTGTGTCACTTATATACCAGTTTGTATAATTATGTAGCTACAGTTGCAACTTTATGATAGACAAGATTTAGGTACACAAATGAAACAAACATACGCGTCCGTTTATTATCTCGAGCGATGTTTACTGTACGTCGGTACAAACGCGATACTAGCGCATCGCCCGTGTAGGCGCCGCAGAGACGCCCAGGCGTTTGGATAATTCATAAAGGCACGAGTTTCCAGCAAGCCGGCTCTCGGACGAAGGAAACTGCTTCCGGGTACCCATATACAGATTATTGCGAACCTAAAACGGTAGCTTATGACTGAATTACTGTGCAAATAGTCCGGCTCGTAACGAACCTCCAGCCGGGCCAAGTCATTCGACAGCCGTGCCGGGTTGCGCAGCCGCGCTAGTTGTCTTTTGTTCTCGACGTACAGTGTCGGCGACATTTCGCGACAATCCCCTTAGCCAAGTTATGAGCCGGCCGGGAAGTAGTTGCGCAAAGAGAACATGCAATAGATTACAGCCTCGCCCGATCGGGGAACAAAGAGGACGGTAATAAACAAGCGGCCGCCGCGCCGGTGAAGCGCGAACTTGAAAATCTGCTCAGTTTAATGGTCCATACTCGCGCGGAATAAAAAGTGGTCGTTTAAGAGATGACGAGGGCAGGACCGCCGGCGCCGGCGCCGAATCGTTTTGTTGCTCCGAACGTACAAGTGACGGAGGAAAATCATCATATTTCACTATAACACTCGCGCTCGACTTTAATGGGATACGAGATGAGGGTCTCTCGTACGGTTTCGATGATATTTATTAAAATTGAAAATGAAAATGGCTTAAGGACGTTTCTTAAACTTTTAAATCGGGAGGATCGATGACAGTTATACAGCCATCAAACGTTTTACGACTATCACGAAACGATCCTAGTTTCAATAAAGATAATTTATAGTCCTATCGGAGACGTAAGTGCGCATAAATTGTATTTGAAGAAATATCAAGTTTTTGAATAAGTCGAAGGTACAAAAAGTTTGGAGGCAACTAGAAACGACGTAATCGAGCGAGGTCTCAACATGGTGGTGAGCGGCTATGCGGCTGGAATCATGCATGCGCGCTCAATCCCATGGCACGACGCGGCGGGGGCCGGGAGGCAGTCATACACAGAAAAAATCTCACTTGCCTAATAAGGAGGCAGTACGCGGTCGGACACTACCGTTTGCGATTATCTCACGGTCCGCGCAACGGGGTCATGTGAGAACCAAATTGCAGCTTCTGCACTTAATGATTGCATTTTAAAACGAATGACCCCAACTCGAGTCACGGAATCCTCCACAGTCGTGTCCGAGATATGCGATAATCTTCTTTGCTCGACGGAAGAAACTGTTCAAAGTTAGATAATAACATTTATGTGTGATGCGAACCGTGGAAACGAGCTGTGGCCACCTCATGAAGAGAATGTTTAGCGTCGCTCACAACAAGTAATTGCTCCGAGTTCAAACAAATGATATCCTGAGTGAGGACTGTAAACGGAGCAATTTGCGCATAGACACCGAGCGTGGAACCGTTCCCTTTATGGACGTAGAATTGAAATAACTCAACGATAAAGTAATACAAAAACGGTTAATTATACCTTTGTTGTTGAGCATTCAGTTGGCGTACCGATCGCTCGTTTAAATAAGGTAATGCCATCGATTAAACAGGCATGAGTAAGGCATACTTGTAAGCCCATACGTGGAAAACCCTTGTTGAATGAAAATAATAAATACTAGAAACTTGACGTGGCGCTCGATATGAAAATGTCGGAGGACAAGAAAGCGAATTCCTGAACGGAGACCGTGGAAAAACAAACGGCCCCTGATGTTATAATCAAATAAAGAAAATGCGAATGACTAATTGGTTAATGTCGTTGGTCGAAAAGCCACCTCCGCACCCGCGAACGCTCGACAAGTACGAAGCTTCTTCGATAAGTATAAAAAATGTATAATATAAATGACAATTTGTAACATAACGAGCTCAAGGATGAATAATGCTCGTTACAAGAAATCCAGATTAGGAATTCTGTATAAACCCGTCCGGAGAGTCGAATATCAAGATGGTCCGACCCATAAACGAAAAACGAACCGGTCGGTAATCGATGGCGAGTCGCGATACGGGGCGCGGCGCCTGCGCACCACCGCCGCGCCTGAATAATTGGGCACGGCGGGACTTCACACCATCATCACAATAGTCCTCTCAATGCCAGACGCACGTTATTATTATACATACCCGAGGACCGGTAAACATACTTAATTTCACAAATAAATTGTCCCGCGCGACGTTTATACGAAATGGAGTATCCAAATCGACGTTATAAATGGTACAGGAATGGAATCTGGGGACGATGGACTTAATCGAAACATTTTATCAGAACGTTTATCGTTTTGTAAAGAGGAAAGTACTAAATACGTAAACACGTAGCCCTGAGTTTGATCGTGGTAGATTTGCCGAGCGACGATTACAATCATCGAGCCACTGAACAAGTAATTGGTAGACGAGCGGGGAACGAGGAGCTGCTCCGAATATAGTGTAATATACGTGACAAGCGTTCTAATAAGAACAAATCTGTAATAGATTAGATTAGGAATCGCAACTTTTATTGCGATTCCTAATCTAACATCACAAGAAACGAACCATACAAACGTACGAGTCGTAATAAACGTGCGCCGAAACATACGGGCAGCCGACTACATTTGTATTTTATCGCCGAGACTTATCATTCATATTAAAACGCTTCAGGTTGTAACTGTGAACGTGCGAGCGGCCATATGTCACCGAGATCTAAAGCTAATGTTATCATTAGGCAGTATTTCACGAGAAGGTCGTTCACCCGCTAGACGTCGCGGAATTCAGCTGCGACTGAGTATTTCCGTACCGTGCCGTCGGATGCTGCAGCCTTCCTCGCTTCTAACTAAATCCACGACACAATATAAATAAACCGCGTTTTCGGAGTGCCAACAGCGCACGCTTTATGCGGACTTTTACGACGGGACCCGCCGATACGAGCGCCCTTTACGAGTACCGATTACGCTCATTCAGCGAACTTAAACTGCGGCCATATTGACTAGATCCCTCGAGAACCTCGGACCGGACTTAAATCGTATTTGGAGATAATTATAACGTAAGAAACGAAGCTCAACTTGTAATAGTCATTACAGTAACATTGAGTGATAGACTGAGCGACCACAATGTATCCGATTGATATTTTTAACCCTACATAGAATTAGACGGCATGAATAACAGACACTAAAACTAATATTGATGTTATGATGTTGAAATTCAAAGAAGCGGGCCTTTGAATATTCATGAGATTATCTAAACGCGTCCTACTGAGCAAGCTTCATAAAAGTATAGCTAACACACAGCAGAGTCGCGTCGAACCGGCCGCATCAGTTAATATTGGACTTATTAACTGTCTCATAAATCATCTCCTTCCTCTGAAAAACTTCGTCACTATTTAATTTATTAAACCGTGACATATTGGTATCTGAAATAATTCAATAAGTACAAATTGGCAGCATTAAACTAGGCGAAACAGGCATCAACAGCAAGTGTCAGCAAGCTTCTATCGGCCACTAAGTTGGTTGAAGAGCCCGAGGCGAGACGCTAAAATCATTCATTAGGAACATAGTCATACAGTAAATTTTCTATTGTTTTCACGCCTCGAACGCGTAGATTAGGCACGGTTATATGATAATAATTACCGTGGATTAGGCTTTTAGGGTTAAAGGACAGTATATTTAGATGAAATTATACGAGAAAAAATAGGTATGCTAATCGATAAGTAGATATCTTGAAAGATAAAAAAACACGAGCAAATACCGGCAATACCCCAATGGCTTAGGCGTCGGCCTGGCGATCAAGAAGTTGTGAGTTTAATGCCCACCCATTTACTATTGACCATAACCCACTCTAACACAGACACAAGCATAATTAGCTTAGTTGGAGAGGTTATCAAGACTACAAGTAATGTGCAATCCAAAATGAGAGTAAGGTTTTAAAAAGAGGAAAAGACCCAATCAATTAATAATTGCACACATTGTCAATAATTGACAAGGGTTCAGCGAATAACCGACCTAAACGATATAATTGCAAACGATTCAATAAGGAGGCGCGAGCGCGAGCGTGGGAGTGGGACAACCACACTCGCTCCCCGGACTAATTAAAAGGATTTTGTTAGCTGTCAAGTTGAGATAAGAGCAGCTTTCAACTCACCGCCAGAATGCTCTTAAATGCACCAGTTTAAAGGTAGCTTTAATTAGATATGAACATCGATACGACGGACATCAATTTTGGAACTCTAAATTGATTTACAGACGACGTAAAACTGTTACCATTCGAGTGACATCGTGGATGCCGTAAAAACGTGCAATTAGGATTATTTACTGTATAAATATACGATAAAACGTTGAGATTTTATTTATCGCCCGTGGCCAAGCTCACATAAAAATGTACATAACTCTAATAGGATACGAGTTAGTTGCAGCGAGTACTGGATAAGCAGTTGAATAGTAAACAACTTGATATCTGAAGGATATAAGACAAGATACTGTTAATGAAGATAGAATGTTTGAATGCTTATCAGTAATCACATACCTACTTTTAATTTTATTATATACACACTTACACTCGAAACAAAGAGCCGAAGATCGGGGAGATCTTGGGAGAGGCAGTCCAGATTATGATGATGATGATATACACAACATTTTACTTAATAGTTATGTTTATATTATTTATGCACTGCACTTGAAGCTACATCGAATAGAATAGAAATACTCTTTATTGAATACCAGCAAAATAAACTTCAAATCATATGAACTACTTAAATTTTATGGTAGTACGATCTCTGCCAGACAACCTTTGAATGTACAGTATCGTAATTATTATTTAGCTTCGATTGGAGTCCAGAAGAATCAAACATTGGAAAAAATTACTACTATATGGACCACTGTATGCATGTGTAACCTTTATAACGAACTGAAATTAGAACTTTAGATAAATGTAAAATTTGCAAACTTTGATAACCAATCACTGATTATTTATTAAAGATTTAGAAACCATTCACACTATTTTTAATCGACTTCAAAAACCCCCACCCTAAGATGAGATCATCATATCGGCCAGCAGCGTTTGCCGATAGCATAGACAATTGGCAAATATTCGGCGTTATGTGTGTCATGCTTTGATTAGAAGATTTGTCATGCTTTCATGTTCGCCTCAATTGGACTTCGTTGTGGCCTGCCTGCACAATTTGCAATAATAAAGAACAATTTGCAATCTTGGGCAATCAAGGACGATGTTGTCGAACCAATAAATATCAGGTTTATTATAGGCAGTGAATGAGAATCAAAGTATCTTTTTAACGCAAAATAAATAGGTATCCAGTTCAGTAATGGCTATGTGTACATGAAGGTGTCTATCTGGATTCTGGCCCCTTACACAAATTCCAATTTCTGTTTTCATTCACGCTAACGCAACTTCAAAATGTATGGGAATGAAAATTTGATGCGGAAAATTAAATGTCATTCCCATTCATTTTGAACTTATGTAAGCGTGAATGGAAACAGATATTGGATTTTGTCTTGCGGGCTGGTCTGTTGCAAAAAATTTACTTTGTTTTTTAATGTTTGTGTATGAATGACAAAGTAAATATCGCTCCGTAAGTCATATCAACCATAACTAGTAGTAGTACACTTATGTGTACTAGTATTTATTCTGTGGCAAAAGTTGGGATTGAACTCTTGGCCGCGGTCACAATAGAGGTCTAACGAAAGGATTAGAGCAGGTGTCGGATTTAGTTAATGATCCCTCTTTGTGGACGTCTCCGCGACCGAGAACGACGGAAAACATTTATTTCACCGTAACCAATCCACATTACCATTTTTTTCTCTTTTATAACGCGTTACTGGTTTGTTTTTTGAGCCGCCCGAGTCGCCTACGCTTCGAGCCTACATTACAAAACTAGTCGCACGCTGTTATAATATTCAATTAAGTCAACCTATGCTGAGTCATGATTTATTGACGCTAAAATCTTAGCTAAGCAGCTACATCTTTATCGTTTTACAATATATTTTGTACGTTATTATATCGAAAGCTTTCACCGAGGCGGGATCGCAGTTCGGTAATATCCATGAATAACTATAGAATAAACAAATATGAACGATGAGAAGATATTCTAAAAGTATGCGAGACATGTTAAGACTATTAAAGCAATCTGGTTCCGTAACGTACGTATGGCCTGTATGGAGCTGGTATGGCGCCTGCCGTCAATCAAACTGACTGACGTTGTATCACTGGCGAGCTGCTTCATTAAACATCTGCTGTGTAAACCTCGGTAAACCTCACACATCTCTCGCCATCAGAATGTTCATCCAGTTATATTTGCGATTTATAAAAACATTCTTCGCGCATATTTGGAATAAGTTCATTCTCCACATTAAATACGTCATGGATACTGCGATAGCAATCGAGATCTCAAAGATAGAGAATCGAAAATTTAATCTAAAAACGAATAATAAGAATCGGGCTCTATAAAAGTTATTTAAGAGGGTCTGACAGTGACATGCGCAGCTATAAAATTTTAAAAGGATCAAAGGCTTCAACGGATAATATCGAGCAGAAAAAAAACGAGTGAGTATCGCTTTCAATTCATTCGAGCCTTGCAGCGGACGAAAGAGCTATAGAAAACGATATTAGTCCGACCGCAAGAAATATCACACGTCGTAAATGGAGATGAGATCGTATTCACGAGTGGTGGTATAAGACGGCGTACCCGGCAGTACCCGAGTACCCGGGCCCACGTAGCTTTTGAAGAGAGGCTTAACGAAGCCGGGACGTCAATCATACCAGCCGTGTATCATTGCACACAATACACCACTCCAGACGATCCACCGATCGCCGGATGAACTCACCGCCGCTACAAACACAAAAGAAATTCCACACCGATATAGACAGACACCATAAAAACCAAAATATCAAACTCTAAAACAAAGGCCAGCCGTTTTATATAATAATAAAGATTATTTTAGTGAGCCGTTAAATAAACTGTTATATGCATTCTAAACGGAATGTCGGCTTTTATTTCCGGTGGAGATAATAGAAAAAGCGTGTTCGCGGATGTCGTGGAAAATTATACGTCCAAAGATATTCAAATTAACAATTCAAGAAATGGTAGAGATTTAGAACAAACTCGAATTAACATAGTTTAAGGGCTATTAATCGGCCGAATTAAAATTGCTTTTAGTGTGGGTATTTCCTGACGACATTAAAATTAATCAAATCGAAGTAAAGCGCCTCACTAATTGCGTTTTCAAAATTTAGTATAACGAATTGTGTTATAGAAGAAAAAAAAACTAAATAGACACGCAAAAAATGTTAGCGCCTTCGTCGGCGAAACCAAAGCAGTCAGTACCGGTTAAAAATAATTTACGATAAAACTAATGACACTCGGTGTTTAAAATCAATTAATTCTTGCATCATAAGAGAACTACATGCAATAAAACTATCGTTAAGATAGTCATTCGGAAAGTAATTTCAACGTTAGAGAGACGTAATAAAACAGAGTTGGAAGCCATCTGAAATAGGTACGACGGGCTGTAGTGGACAAATACGGAGTACATAAAGGCACAGAAGCAGACGCAGAAGGCAGCAAAAACAGGATGATAGTATATGCATCCCAACAAGGACTAATAGCCGGGAACGTTTCAGGCCCTTTTATAGGAAGCTGTCTAGCAGTCTATTTTTAAGTAATAAATGGACATATTTAACACCAAGAAATAAATAAATGGGTTTGCGTTAACCGAATTGGGAGGAAGATTCATGAGGATCTGTAAAGTAATAAGTAACTCTATTTTTTAAGCGACTTCAAAAAAAGGAGGATGTTTCTCAATTCGACCGTATATGATTTTTTAAATTTTTTTTTTAATGTTTGTTCGCGGATAACTTTGTCGTTTATGAACCGATTTTGATTATTATTTTTTTGTTGGAAAGGAGATATCCCAAGTGTGATCCCATGGTAATTTTATCGAGGTCTGATAAGTATCTCTAGAGATATTGAGATAAACACCTCAAAAATGGTACTGAAAATAATAAGCGCGGCATTGAAGTCGGTTCTTTTTTAGTTTTTAAACGATATTATCTTTAGAAATATCATCAATGGTTAAGGCGTGTCGGCCTGGCGATCGATAGGTCGTGAGTTCGATCCCCAGAATGCCCACCCATTGCCCTATTGACGTGAACCTACTCCAGACACAAGCATATTTAGCTTAGTTGGAGAAATTAACAAGAATACTAGTAATATGCAACCCACATTGCTAGTAAGCTTTAAAAAAAATCAACTCTTCGGAATTAATAAAAATAGTATACATACTTGTACCAATTACAGTTCAAATCGAAATTGTAACTATTTCCAGTGAATGAATACAATAATAACTAATCAAAGATTGCGTTGGCGTAAATATCATTCTTGAAATATTTTAATTAAGTAGATGATACGATACGATACAGCAATTGCTGAATAATAATTAAGAGGGTATGAAAAGTAAATAACTAAAAAAGCGATTTCGCATGCCGACCGCGTCAGTTTCAGTAGCAAGTAGATGTTTATCGCCATATCTCTGGAGATACTTATCAGATTATGATAAAATATGAATTGGATCAACTTGAACTTAATTTTATTGATAAGGTCTATCATAATTATTTAAGATCAATTAAAAATCTAAAAGAACCGACTACAAATGCCGCGATAGTCATTTTCAGTACCTAGTTATCTCCTCTTGAGGTACTTTTGTCAGATCTCGATGAAATTTAAATAGGACCACCTTAAGTAGGAAGTACACCCTTTTGAACAAAAGAAGAATTTTCCAAATCTGTCTAGTGTGTAGTGTCTAGGCTTCTTTGAATAATCGGTGAACATACATAAATAAAAATAGTGGAACATAGAACCTCCCCCTTTTTAGAAGTCGGTTAAAAATAATAGTTCGCATATACCGTAAGTACGCCACCTACCTGGTTGTTTACATCTTGGCAATCTTTTCAACCGCTATTTGTACATGAGTAGTTGATACAGCACACCCAATGCATTTAATTTGTAATCATAATCACAACGACTCCGCCTTGCGTCAACCATTTTTCAAAAGGCAGACACTAATGTTTATTCCATTTGTAGATGTATATTTCCAAGTGTAAAAACATGCGTTCTTAGGGCACAATGGAGGCGAATATGATTTATACGTTGGCAAACTTATACACGCCATACATTAAAATTAATATGATCCTAAAAACCAAAACGATAAGAGCCTTGGCCATCTTTCCGAGAGTCGTTATGATGGTCCTCGCAGGCGCCACTGAGCCGCTTTTTTTAAAGTTGGGATTTCATTTTATAATCTGATTCGTGGTCGGGTCGGCATACCGATCTGTGAATACTCAGGTACGAACGTAGGAGCTTTTGTCAATTCAAGTGTGAATATGATACCAGTACTGGATGGCCTCGTCGAAAACCTGAACAGCATTATGTACAAGAATATTGTCTATATACAACACAAATATTGGAACATAATTAAGGAAAGGAAGGAATAGGTCAAAGGTTACAGCGAATAAGATAACGTCAAAAAAAAGTAGAAATAAATATTGAATTACCTTAAAGATAACATTCGGGTCGCGACACCGCTAACACTAGACTTCTCGTTTTCAATTAGTTAATTAACAAAAAACTTAACAATCGTTATCGCTTTTCTTAGAATACTTATAGATAACAACAATGACCCAGTTATTTTCGTTTGATATCGTTGCCTAAATCAAACTCTGAATTATAGAGCGAGCGTGGCAGCGCGGCAGGTACCTACTCCGTGCATTTAGATAATAACGGGGTGCGTCGGCGCCGGCGCAGCCTCCGAGCCGCGCCCGCGCCCGGTAGCCATTAGCGTTTAAGTCCACTACAATTATAGAGCAAATCGACGAATTACAATAAAGCGCTCTGCCATGATACCGATTCAAAATAAAAATATTAATAGAACCGGAGGACATGGTCGATCTAGAACACGGGACGACATGGAAAATTAAACGACACTTTTCGGGACGGGGACAAAACACGAACGCTATAAATCGTCCGTTGCTGCCACAAAAACAAGCCCAAAAAGAGTTAAGCGTTTGGAAGATCGTCGAATACAGATTACGGGGCGCAGGTGTTAAATAAAAATAATAAAATTGGACGCGCACCACGTTAAAAAGAAGAGTGTGAGCGGCAGCGCGGCGCCG
Source organism: Cabera pusaria (assembly GCA_954871355.1). Lineage (NCBI taxonomy): Eukaryota > Metazoa > Arthropoda > Insecta > Lepidoptera > Geometridae > Cabera > Cabera pusaria. Next base: position 24,322,139 of record OX940901.1, on the reverse strand, counting down.
AACCTCCACTCATTTCGTTAGCAACGCTTTAACAAAAAACGACGTGTACCTTCGAGTCGAGCACGCGAGTGTTTCGCAAACATTCCCCATTCAGAGTCGCTCACGCTCCGTACATCGGCGCCCATTCTGAGCCCTTATACGAACGCTCGTAACTCATAGCCCTAATAGCCGACGATTATCCGGGCCCTGACGGCCCGGACATGGAAAAGCGTTCTGAAAACGGAGCGCCAAGATGAAGCTTTAGAATGCGAAAGGCACTCGAAAGGGGTCCAGGGTACGTACGCACAAGAAAATAGCGGGTAATCAAGGCTCATTATACAACCGCGGGCTCCACTGACAAATTGACCACTTCCGAGAAGTAAATTCGATGCGAGCGGTAATGTGCAGCAAATAAAATGGAAGGCAAGCTCACAAAAGGCAATTAAGGAGGCAATCCTTTTTCGCACGTACGAACAAATTGCAGGCAATAGTGCAGCCTTCGCTCTACCGCAAAAACGTAAAGCCCACGCACAAAACAAGAAATGCAAAATCGACTGCTATTCGCTTTTATGCGGGCGTTTCAAATCGAACACTGCAAAAAAGTAGCAATTCTAGGGTAGCGGGCAATACGGACGTTGCACGTATAAGTGGAAATGGAAGTGAAACTTTACTAGGTCATGATCATGGCTGAGGCTTCGTTACTGCGACTATAGAGAAAAAAAGCATTTAGCGCAGAGCCGATAAATAGGACAAAAAGCACCATGTATATCTCGATAAACATGATGGCATCTAGAAAGTTACACTGAAAAAACAAAAAACGATAACCAACTACAAAGCGGAAATAGGGGTCGTCAAGCATTCATTAAGATTTAGGAGAGGTATTCAAGGCCGGTCCCGGAGTAAATGCCACCAAATATGTCAGCATTAGTGGACATTTTTCGAGCTAAGCCCGAGTTTAATTAAAGGGCCAGCGAGAGGATGAATAAATAACAGGATTATCGTACCATCTCCGTGATCCGTGCATCCTTCTTGTACACAAAGTATTAGATTTACGGTTTGTATTGAAGTAAAGTAAGTCGGTAAGAGTCTCAAATTTAATCTTCGGAGGGCCATTTCCGTGACACTGAAACGGTGTATTACTTGAACATATTGACCAGGAGTTAATAAAAAGTTCAAGTAAATCTTCACTATGTTATTAGTATTGGTACCCGAGATTATGGATAAACTGATTTTACATAATGTTATGTGATTATTATACTTGACAATAGCTTTAAGTTTACGATGATAAGCGCTTTGAGTATACAGTTGTATACTCAAAGGATAAGCGACATTATGAATGAAATGTAGGAACCTCTTTTGAGCTATACCTATAAATGTTTGGTTTTGCGCAAAATATTCTATTTACTAGCAGCGCTTCGCGGTTTCACCCGCGTAGTTACCGATTCCCGTGAGATTAGGGGGATAAAATACAGCTTTATGTTACTCGCTATTATGTTATTTCCATTAGTGAAAGAATTTATAAAATCAGTCCAGTAGTTTTTGACTTAAATCGTAACGAAGAAACAAACAAAAAATCAAATGTTTCCTCTTAATAATATCAGTTTAGATTTTGGTAACCGAACAGATTAATCAATCAGATTATTATTATCCTACCAACGTGCATCTTCCTAAGTTCATCTAATCATGCAATCAGATAGTATTCACAATGGGCTTCAATCAGTGGCGAACCTTTCCAGTGCAGCCCACACGAATCTAGGGCATTTATCAATGGTACCTCGCTTAACAGGCATCAGTTAGAAGATCGATATTCATGGTATGTTCCACTATCTCTGCATCTCACAGATGTTGATATTTAATTTCAGAGATCTTTGAGACGCCTACGGGATCCAGTCTGCTTTAAATGCATCGATAATGGTTACAAATAGGGCTACCGCCTGTACTCTAAAATAGAGTGTTGTCTTCTTTTGCATTTAGGCTTCGAGCATTTACCAATGGAGATGTTAACGCAAGGCGTACCCCTCTGCTGGCCATATAGCCATTTTTGGCCATATGAGCGTGCGTAACTACGCTGTATTTTTAATACTGTGTGCGTGTTTCAAGCTAGTGTGCGGGATCGCTAAAGTGAGTGATTTGTGTGTGTGCAATGCGTGTTTACCTCGTCCCCCGTAAGTATCGGCAGAAAAAAATGTTTGCGGATTACAACGTTAACATCTCCATTGGTAAATGCTCGAAGCATGTAGGCGTACTTTATAATCTACGACCTACGACACCAATAATGTACGCTTAAATACTCCATTTACTTCAAACTGATTGTTACTGGCTCGTTACTAGTTATTAGTACCTACCTAGTTATGAGACTAAATCATCTGGTATCTATCGCCACAATTTGGGCGTTTGAAACATTGAGCATTTCTTAATATATATATATAAATAATATTTTTTATGCTGTGTACTTATACTGTATTCATACTTACTCTATTTTATACTGTGTGTTATGTATAAAAAAAAATACGGCCTGAAAATAAGGTGGCATGGCAACCCTAGTTACAAATGCTCTGTGTTTGGACGGTAATAGACATAGAGACTGAGATAGGTGGACAGGCCATTGTAGAAATAATTATAAAAATTCTTGAATTTATATTATTTGACATACTTTTGAATTACGCCGTAGAATTAAGGACAAAATGTAAAGCAAACAGTCTGGCAGCCACATAAAAATAAGTGATTCAGCTGAAACAAATCATGCAAACACATTAAAACAATAGTAACAGCGATGCATTGGAATGCGATACATAGTTGTAATCCGAACTGGGCATTGTTGTTAAACAGTCAGCTCAATTTAGAGGGGTAACGCCCTAGATTGTAAACTGTGTTATGTTCACAACAATACGTTCTTAGTGTTTCTCAGTGGGGTCAGCGACTCGTAAACAGACGAGCCAGATCCGAAAATAAGGTGCTACGTAATCTGTGACGTGCTGGCTAAACTTTGGGAAAAACTATGACTGTGTACCGAGACTTTATGGGCTGCCAGCGATGAAAATATAATAGATCTGGCAAGGAATAATAGACACTGTGTAGGTGTGATGCCAGTATCGAGATCATGGGGCTAGTTTGTAATACACGCTGAGTCATTGTCGGTAGATGATAGAACCACCAGGTTGAGCATAGCATTTCTGTACGAAAGATTAAATTTGTCACCTTTAAAGAGACCTTCGATATGTCATTCCAAAAGGACTTAGTTTTCTAGAGTAAAATATGCGACAAGCTCTATTTTTTCGTGAAGAGTGTATGTTTAATTCAGATACGATAATATAACACCGAAAGCGACTTTTGGATAAACATTTTAAGTCTTAACTAACAACTTTGCTGATATTATAATATCGTTTAAAAACTAAAAAACAACCGACTTCAATGCCGCGCTATACATTTTCAGTACCAATTTTGAGATGTTTATCTCATCTGATAAAATTACCATGGGACCACACTTGGGATATCTCCTTTCGAACAAAAAAAGAATAATCGAAATCGGTTCATAAACGACGAAGTTATCCGCGAACAAACATAATAAAAAAAAATATATATATACGGTCGAATTGAGAAACCTCCTCCTTTTTTTGAAGTCGGTTAAAAACTAGCCTAAGTTTGGCATTTAGTTGACACAACTTATTATTGTTTGCTTTGTACATTTGTATCACACATTTTGTAATTTTCTGTGTCTTAATTATCTTATCTTTGCTTGGTTCTGTTATGTGACAGCGAGCCACGAAGCTTGAATGAGCTGTTAGGTCAAGGGCTAAGCGTTCATTCATATACGGATAGTCAACATTCCTGTGGTTTTATAACAAAGTATGAACTATATTAAGTAAACAAAGACAATTATGGCAGCGTTAAAGTTAACGTTCTCAGACTACCATAAAAAAGGCAGACGGATTCGTGCCGAACACACGAGTGAACGCAAGTTCAGTAATACTAAATGCTTGAGTAATAAGTTTCCGCGCTCAGTCCGGCATAGTCAATACGGCATGATTACTACGTAAGGAACGCTGCGAAGTAATACCGCACGGACGCGTCCGTCCCTGCTGCCGCTTGGTAGCAAACTAAGCGCGGAAGCGTATTACTCAAGCATTTAGTATTACTGAACTTGGGTTCACTCGGGTTTTAGGCACGGCTCCGTCTACCTTTTTTATGGTAATTTGAGTTAACATTATGGAAGCTCTTGATGTTAAACTTCTTGGAAGTTTTGGAAGACGTACTCTTAATCATATTGAAATTAACATATAACTAGGATTCTTAGGTATCATGGCCCGTCTCTCCCAAAGCAATGACCATATGCTATGGTTGAAGATGTTGTGGTTACGGGAAAGGCAATAATACGTTCCTGGAAATCAAGGAATGGATTGTATACGTGATTAAATTACAGAGAGTTTCCGATCCGTCACGTCTCCGGAGAAATAATGATGATGTTTTATACGAGTACAAGAAGCCTGAGATAAAATTATGTTAACTATATCCTTTGAAATCACAGTTCATAATGGATAACTGTACAACACGCATAGGTTAATGTACAAATGTTTCCAAAACTGTCAAAACATGAACGTGTCCATGTAATTCTGGTCTACAGAATCGATCAAGTTTACTTATAGATGTTGTTTAAAATGTATGTTTTGTACGCTGTGATATACAATACAATACAAATAGGTACTCTTTATTGACACCATATACAAAAATAACTTAATGACTAAACCACAGAATGATGTTCAACTTGAGTAGTTTTAACTTTTAACGTTACGTAAACGTTTTAACTTCAATAGTATAAACTTAACTGACTAAAATAAGATACAATGGACAGTCTTATCGCCAAAAGCGATAACGAAATTTCTTCCAGATAAACTTTGGATTGACATATCATTATAAAATAAGAATCTTTGTCCTGACATACTGACTGACTCACTGACTCACTGACTCACTGACTCACTGACAGACAACGCACAGCCTAAACCGCTGGTCGTAGAGACTTGAAATTTGGAGGGTATATTTGTCTTAGTACGTAAGGGTGTACTAAGAAAGGATTTTCCAAAATTCACCCCTTAAGGGGATGAAATGGGGGTTCAAAGTTTGTATGGAGAAACAAGATTAGATCGTCTTTTCTATCCGAAACTTCACATAAGTGCTTCAATAAAAAAATAAGTAAAGACGTGTTTCAGGTTTTTTTGTAATTCCACCCCTAAGAGGGTGAAATGGGGTAATAAAGTGTAAAAATCAATATTGTTTCGGATTGCGCTGAAATTTGGCATGCAGATAGTTATTAATTATGACGTTAGTTCCCTCTGAGAAAGGTTTTCCAAAATTCATCCCTGAAGAGGATGAAGCGAGGGTTCAAAGTTTGTATGGAGAAACAAGAATTGATTGTCTCTTATATTCGAAACTTCACACAAGTAGTTTAGTAAATAAATGAGTAAATACGTGTTTCAGGCTTTTTGAAATTCTATTCCTAAGAGGGTGAAATTGGGTAATAAAGTGTGAAAATCAATATTGTTTCGGATTGCGCTGAAATTTGGCATGCAGATATTTATTACGACGTTAGTTCCCACTGAGAAAGGATTTTCCAAAATTAACCCTCGAAGGGGATGAAACGGGGGTTCAAAGTTTGTATGGAGAAACAAGATTAGATAGTCTTTTCTATCTGAAACTCCACACAAGTGCTTCAGTAAAAAAATAAGTAAACACGTGTTTCAGGTTTTTTTTAATTCCACCCCTAAGAGGGTGAAATTGGGTAATAAAGTGTGAAAATCAATATTGTTTCGGATTGCGCTGAAATTTGGCATGCAGATAGTTATTACGACGTTAATTCCCTCTGAGAAAGGATTTTCCAAAATTGACCCTCGAAGGGGATGAAACGGGGGTTCAAAGTTTGTATGGAGAAACAAGATTAGATAGTCTTTTCTACCCGAAACTCCACACAAGTGCTTCAGTAAAAAAATAAGTAAACACGTGTATCAGGTTTTTTTGAAATTCCACCCTTAAGAGGGTGAAATGGGGTAATAAAGTGTAAAATCAATATTGTTTCGGATTACGCTGAAATTTGGCATGCAGATATTTATTACGACGTTAATTCCCTCTAAGAAAGGATTTTCCAAAATTAACCCTCTAAGGGGATGAAACGGGGGTTCAAAGTTTATATGGAGAAACAAGATTAGATAGGCTTTTCTATCCGAAACTTCACACAAGTGCTTCAGTAAAAAAATAAGTAAAGACGTGTTTCAGGTTTTTTTGTAATTCCACCCCTAAGAGGGTGAAATGGGGTAATAAAGTGTAAAATCAATACTGTTTCAGATTGCGCTGAAATTTGGTATGCAGATAGTTATTACGACGTTAGATCCCTCTTTGAAAGGATTTCCCAAAATTAACCCTCGAAGGGGATGAAACGAGGGTTGAAAGTTTGTATGGAGAAACAAGATTAGATCGTCTTTTCTATCCGAAACTTCACATAAGTGCTTCAGTAAAAAAATAAGTAAAGACGTGTTTCAGGTTTTTTTGTAATTCCACCCCTAAGAGGGTGAAATGGGGTAATAAAGTGTAAAAATCAATATTGTTTCGGATTGCGCTGAAATTTGGCATGCAGATAGTTATTAATTATGACGTTAGTTCCCTCTGAGAAAGGTTTTCCAAAATTCATCCCTGAAGAGGATGAAGCGAGGGTTCAAAGTTTGTATGGAGAAACAAGAATTGATTGTCTCTTATATTCGAAACTTCACACAAGTAGTTTAGTAAATAAATGAGTAAATACGTGTTTCAGGCTTTTTGAAATTCTATTCCTAAAAGGGTTAAGTGGAGTAACAATGTCTGAAATCAATATTGTTTCGGATTGCGCTGATATTTTGCATCCAGATAGAAATTTTGACGTAGGTATCCGCTGAGAAAGGATTTTTCAAAATTCACTCTTCAAGGGATGAAGCGGGGGCTCAAATTTTGGATAGTCATTTTATTCGACATTTCACACAAGTACTTCTGTAAATAAATAAGTAAATACGAGTTTCAGACTTTTTCAAAATGCCACCCTAAAGAGTGAACTGGGGTAAAAAAGTCTGAAAATCAATATAGTTTCGGATTGCGCTTTATTGGGTTTTCGGGTTTTAAAAATATGAATCCTGATTTGTCTTAGTCACGCGATAACATGAAAACAGGTGAACCAATTTGGCTAATTTTTATTTGATGTCTTTAATGATAGAATCGTTTTTACAAAAGAAAAGTTTTAAGTAAATAAAAGGAGTTATTAACGCGGGCGTAGCCGCGGGGGACTTCTAGTATCATTATAAAATTAACATTGGACGGTGGTGTGTATTTTTATAAGATAATCTAAAACTCTCAGTCAATATTGCTTATAGACTACATAGACAGACGGTTACATATTATAATATAAGCATACATATGCCACAAAATAAATTTACATATACATATTGATAGATATAATTATTGCGAAATATTTAAGACTTAAGTTAAATAATAGAGGATAGAAAAAAATTACGCACATCTTCCTTGAAGCTATTTAGAGATTGTGCACGTCTTACATCGACGCCCTAGCAAAAGGACGTCCATGACGTCGTATGACAATTGGCAGCTCATTCCATAGGCGCACGGCTTGGGCAGAAAAAGAGGAGTCATATTCTGTGATGTGTGATATGCACCTTATAAATAAATAAATATATGTACTACTACTCCGAATCACAAGTATTAGTGTCCTAAATAATATCTTAGTTGGAACACGCTGTGCCCGCCAGTGATGTGACACGTACCCATAAAATACGAATAGGAGATGTTTTTATGCGGGAATAAGATTCATAGACGTCATCCGAAGCACGCGGGACTACAATGAAGGCTCCGAGCGAGTGGGCGTGCGATGTATTGTCGAACAAACGGTCGACAGTCTCGAGACGTTATTATACATCCTGTGCGGAGATGAAGAAAAGCTCTTTATTATTCCAATTCTTGTTACAGATGGACCATTCAGACATCCTGTGCACGAATACTAAGAATCTTAATGTGAAGTGTAACCCACTTTGTTGCGGGTTTTCCACCATAGCCACATGTTTATGACGTCAAGTACCTAAGTCGATATTTCAAGGTATTGGATAGGTTAGGTTAGGTTAGACTACAGGCGGAAAATTGTCTATTTCATTGTTATTACTCACTCAAGTGTCTAATTACATTTAATAATTACTAATACAGCAGATGTATGACTAAGAGGATACTATATTCTATTATCCTCTTTTTTGTGAATGAGTCTTATTTACCTCTGTTAGGCCTAATCAACACTAAGAGTGGCAGTGATCAGAAGAACCGTAATGCGCACTTTCATTGCGAAAATTGATGCAGCTTTCAAAACTTCATTTTTATTACGGAAAAACTTTAATGATTGATATTTAGAAATAGCGTACGGTAGTCGAGCGCCTTTTTGAGGCAAATCAATAGTAGTGTATAATTTTAATAACAAAGATAAAGTTTTAATTACAGCATCAATTCTGTCACCGAAATTGCACACCATGTCGCTGCCACTTTCTAACTTACTAAGGCTTTCTCGGTATAAACTGATACAAGACTTAGGCGGGCCAATAGACGTTCAAGTGACACGATCAAACAGGCTGGTTCAAACTATTTGTTAAAATAGAAATACTGAAATTCACATTTCATCATGCCAATTTCACAACTAAATTTAATTAAATTTTCCCACAGACATATATGACAATTTGAAGAAACAGTTTGAACCAGCCTATTTGATCAAATAACTTAAACGTCTTTGGCCCGCATTACCTAGTTACTATACCAAAAGTAAAGTAAAAGAAACGGTTTCTTTACTCATGTGCCCAAACTCAGCGTTCGTAGAAGTATCTTGGAACGAATAAAACGATGGTGTAGATTCTAAGAACATTCGATATGCTATTTTCCCAATAGCTGTGCCCCATCCCATGTTTGGACAATGGTTCGAAGACGAGCTCGCGCTATTGTCGCGAGGTGTCGGCCTTCAGACTCGACAGGGAAAAAAGGTAAAAGAAAGCTCGACCGGGCTTACGGCCGCGCTTCTAGGGGTGCCGCCTACAACTTTATTTATTGTTGCGGAAATTAATAGCGATCACTATTTATTGTAGTTTATTGTGTCGTGTCTAAGGATTATTACTGGTCTTCATAATTTGTTAAAGCCATTCATCCTTGCCTATATTGGAAATGGAAAAATAATTTTGTTCGTTTAGGCATTTATTTGTAACCTTTGTGAATTTTGTGAGGTCAAATGGCTTGGCCGTTGGGTATGGCATGTTGCAATCATTTGTCATATTGTGAAAGGTAATAGGACACAGGGAACAGGGTAAGTTTTAACGCTAAAGTACCGAGGTACAGCTTACTTTACTATAATCGGCAGGTCACTTACGAGAACTAGCTGTCAAATAAAGCATGTGATAAATCTATCACTGGTAATCACCAGTAATAGCGCCACAATCCTAGCTGTATGTTCACATGATCATAGTCAATCGATAGTGACACCACTACGTACTATTAGTATCTGTTCTGTGACACCACCTAGCTCTCATTTTCTTACATCCAACTAAACTACATTACATTTACAAGCTTAGCCGACTTCCAAAAAGGAGGAGATTCTCAGAATTTGTATGTTATTTTTATATGTTTGTTACGAGATTACACTGTCAATTGTAAACCGATTCGAATGATTCTTTTTTATTAGATAGGGTATTAAAACTGATTCGGGCGGCATGAAAGTAGGTTGTTTTAATTTTTAAACTATCTTAAATTATTTATAATTCAATAAATGTATCGAGGTAGACGAACCAACACTTACGGCGGTTGAGATTCTGCGTAGTTTCACAGAACTGGTTTAGGATTTAGGTACGACCTATGACACTCACATTAATTATTTCCGTGAGTCACTGAGGAGTCGCCACGAAACCAACGAATAGAAAACTAGCTCTTTTATTGCCACCACTATAACATTAATAATTTAATTAGGTAGAAAATAACCATTAATGCGAGATCACTCGTAAACATTTAACAACACTTATCTTGTGGATCTTGGATATTAAAATAATGTCTTGTATTAACGATATTATTAATTTATCGCTTAATTAAATATAGCTACTGGATAATGCTGGGAAATTAGTTTCAGCAGCTTATTCTCAATTATTCGAAAGCAAATTCGAATTCGGAAACTGCCTTTACTTCAGCTTACGTTCTTTGCAATTCACAATCAAATCAAAGAATCAAGAAGAATCAAAGCATTTATTCAGTATGTAGGCAGTATAAATATACGCACATATACACGTCAAAATCATAAATCATAAAATAAATCATAACCAATTATCAAGTAAACATAGCAAAAGCAGAATTTAACGCTTTGAATTAGAAAAAAAAAGTTATGAACCATTCAGCTGTCATCCAATCGTTTACGTCAGAATATTTAAAAAAAATTAAAGTAGGTTAAAACCAACCATACATGTAAGTGTGTGTTTCAGTACTTCAGACAATTTTTATATAAAAAAAATAAAAAAGTGAAATAGTGAAACACAACATAGAGAAACGCATACCGATCACAGTACATATCATGATCCAAATGGAACTGATAGTCCGTCTGTCAGCTGCATAATATTGTTTAAATAAAAATAAAAATGGCAAGCCTAGAAAGAAAATCTGCGGACAAAAGGGGAAAACTGAATGGCTGTTGAATCTACCCTCTAATCATCTACTCTAATCACGCTCAATCGGTTACTTTTGATATTTCAATTCGAAAAAAAATCAGTAATTCAAACTGGAAAGGTTTCCGCGTCAAAATAGCTCACGGTTTTATCAACAATATTAATTTTTTTAAATGAAGCTTCCGAATCCGAATAGGCTTTCGAATTATTGAGAATCAGGGGGCTAGTGAGGGATTCTGTACAGCTAGGCTATTCTGTAAGCTATCTCGACAGCGGAATCCGCGGTGAGATTTGAATGTCGTATTACGAAATTCAACAGGGGCCTTATTCAGTATGACCATTTTAATGTCTTACCGTGCCGTGTTACGTTATCTCCGCGTTATGGTATTCTCTATGCCAATTAAAACGCGATAGGGTAAGGTTATGAGCGCGTTTTAAGCTGTCAAAATATCGTGACATATGAGGACGTGTAACGCGCGCGTTTTGTATAATTTACCTATCGTGTGGCATACAGAATACAATTTTTCAATAACGTGACGTGGCGCGTTAAGGAACGCGTTACCTCATTGGTCATACTGAATAAAGCCCCTGTATTACGAACGTGATACGATTGAATTTCGTAGTAAGAAATTCGAATCTCACCGCGGATTCCGCTGTCGAGATAGCTTACAGAATAGCCTAGCTGTACCTGATTGGCGCAGGCCGCATGGGTAATGGTATGCTAAACGAGTCCTAATCACAGGATAGCAGCGATACAATCGCTACTGATGGAGAAGAAAGGCGATAATGATAACAGATAAGTAGATTGATTAATTATCTAGTTTTGGTATTACTGCCAAGGCCCTAATTCTGACGTAACGTAACATGTTAGCGAGCCAAAAGTCAAGCTAGGTCTAGGGTGATTAAAGTGCGCTGGTAAATGGTAAAGATCACTGGTGTTTTTTTTTATATATAGAACTGGGCAGCACTTGACCACTATCTCACCTGATGTTAAGTGATGATGCGGTCAATGATGGAGCGCGCTTACCCAAAAGATACCTATTCACTCTCGATTTGAAGACCCCCAGATTTTATTTAGCCGGAAACAGACTCAGGCGGAGCATTCCATTCCCTGGCGGTTCGCATGATGAACGACGATGCAAATCGCTTCGTTCGGGTAGATGGTATATCCACTATAAATCGGTGGCGCCTTTTAGTGTCTCTGGATGTCCGACAATGAAATGAGGAAGGTGGAATCAAATGATGCATGGTTGAAAGAATTTTGGTTTACTTACAGACTACGAACGCTGTCAAAACCGGCGAACGAGATGCGAGTGATTAGCTATATAGCGGGTTAGTATTTTGCTGGCTTACTGAAATTGGACGCAGCTTTTATTAAAAACGAATTGGGATTGTTAATCTATTCATATTACCAGTGCAAAATTGATTATACTTTTTTAACTAAACGGTGTCAACCCTAGCCAGCCTCCCCGCTATTGTTATTACAAAATGACCCATCTCAATGTCGATTGGGTTCTCGGAACGTAGCTTAGTCGTTATAAACGTAAGGTGTGCGCAGTTCATGAGCTTTTGCAAGTATTTTTTTTAATATTATGGTCAGTTTATACGCTTTTATGTTGATTTGATTTTCACTAGCAGTTTCTCAAATATTTGTAGGCGTCGTTTTTAAAAATATGCTTTCAGATTTTATCTGCCATAGCCCATAATGTTATGTGAAAATTTGGTCTAAAATTGTATCATACTAACCCCAAAGATATATTACTATATTATGTTAACACTCAAGTGTTAGTCGAGAGCTCCAAAAGTCAAAAGTCAAAGCATTTATTCAGTATATGGGCAAATAAAAAATCTGCACTTACACACGTCAAATAACAATAAATAGATCATAATTATCTTTAATCATTATTCTGTTAAGCTTCGTTGGCGGCTCGACTTTAATAAGCGAGAAGTCGCTAGCTCAAATCCTAGCACGGGTGTCCGTCTACTGGTCTACTACTACCATATCATCGCTTACCACCAGGCGAAATAGTGGTCAAACGCTAGCCTATAACATACAATCAAAAACGTTAAATTGATTTTATGCAATACATCATTAGGACAATTAACAGTACTTGGATTAGTACATATAATCAGATCGATTAAGAGAATAATTAAGATAGTTTAAAAACTAAAACAACCGACTTCAATGCCCCGCGAGTCAATTTCAGTAGCAAGTTTGAGACGTTTATCGTCACATCTCTGGAGATACTAATCACATCTCGATGAAATTAAAATGGGACCACCTCGGAAACGTACCCTACCGATTACAAAAAGAATCATGCGAATCGGTTCACAATTGACGGAGTAATCGCGTAACATACACACAAAAAAAAACACGAATTGAAAACATTTCTTTTTGGAAGTCGGTTGAAAACTGTTAAGGAAAAGCCAATCACTAGATCGTGTTTTTAACAGACTTCACAAAAAAAGAGGTTCTCAATTCGACTGTATTTTTTTAAAATGTTTGTTACCTCAGAAGTCCGTCAAATCGTAACCGATTTGAAAAATTATTTTTTTGTCTGAGATATTATGCTTCCCGGTTTGGATCTGATAATCATCTCAGAAGATATGGAGATAAACAATATAAGCAAATTTGTATACCTTGATGACATGATTATGGAAACTGGCTAGTTTGACTATCGCGGCATGTGAAGTCGGTTTTTTCGTTTTGTACGATCATAAATTATTTTATAAAACCGCGTGATCTCAGGTACTGTTTCAATATTACAGAAAACACGGCGTAGTCGTAAGCGTTTTATAAAAGGCTTATTTCTGACACCTCGGATGAAACATGGCTCATAACGAATGCGTACGCGCATCCTAACGTGAACCAACCAAATTAGGGTTTTAAATTGGATCCTGACAATTTATTGTATGACATGGGAAGGAAAAGGTTCGTGTGAATCCTTGAACTCCAATTAATCTTATTTTGTATGTTGTACCACAGTTAGATATGCCAAAGCATGGCAACTGAGCGATGGACAGACGACATCAGAACGGAACAGACAATAATACAATACTACAGCTGTAAAGAATATTAAAATTTGGACTCCACCAAAAACTTCCCGGCGACCGCCAAAAGACTAATCAAATATGTGCAGAAAGATGTTTTTAAACAACATATAGGTACTCAACATTTAGGTTAGCATCGAGATAAATGTAAAGTCAACAGTACATATACATTAATGAGTTTAAGATGGCAATAAAGGTGAGCGCAGACTTAGTCGCGCCGCACTCGTCGCATTCGCCGCAGCCATTGCTTTTGTACGATGGCCGCTTCCTGTGGCCGATACTGTGGCAAATGCGGTGCGGGTAGTGTGCGAGGTTGCATAGAATTTCATGTTAAGAATTCTAATGCGGCGACTTTAGTCTGCGTTCACCTTAAGTTTGCATAATCGCTTGTGCAGTATTTTTGTTCTGGGAAATTATACATCACAGAGCGAACGGCATACACTGTTCGCTGTCCCCAGTTGTGAACTCTCTGAATGCATTTAGTTCAAGCACTCTAGATAGCAATGCATGGAAGAATTGGCAAAAAAATAAATATTTTTTAAGCTAAATAACTTCACTAATTCCTGACTGCTAAAACTGAATGTGTTATTTTTCACGATAAATGGAATGAAATTTATTTTTTATACTGTAGGTAGTCAATATTTAGAATAACATTTGTAACAATTAGTGAGACTTCGTTTTTTTTATCATTAAATATCATATAGGTTAGCGTTTGATCACTATCTCATCTGTTGGTAAGTGATGATGTGGTTGAGGATGCTAGCACGCTACGCCTAGAATGGGAACTGACTCTCAAGGATAGCTGCCGAAACACATTATATATTTATTGACAGATTTTCTAACTTGAGGACGTTTCTATTTTTGTATATATGTATTATGTAAATTAAAATTACAATACTTAAATTCTACCTATTAATATTATAAAAATATAAGTGAAATTACAGAAATTATGAAATTTAGATTGTTCTGTATGTAGCACCTGTAGTACCTTTGATTATGACATTGATGGCCAAATGAAGCTGGGTTAATGAAGTTTTATTAGATTTTATACTTACTTATTTACAGGGTTCGAAAATATCCGATGTTTATTATAAATATCAAAAACTCAAAAATTTGATATAATACCAGATACGAGGGTCATTCAACAAGTACTTAGCCTCATCGCCCAATGGCACTGCGATTACAAAAATTTTTACCTTAGTACAGTGCAATGTTTTTGAAGCCTATTGTCAAAGTTTTAAACAATGACCTCTATTAGTTTTGTTTTAATAGCCTTTGAAAGCAAACGTGTCGGTCAGTTTAACAAAAATGGAAAAAGAGCAGTATCGTTCGGTGATTCGATTTTTATTTTTGGAAGGGAAAACGCGCAGTGAAATTAAAAATCGCTTGGATGCTGTGTACAGTGACTCTTCTCCTTCGATGGCAACCGTCAAGAATTGGTTTAACGAGTTTGCTCGTGGCCGCAAGTCGGTTTTTGAAATCCACGATCTCGTGTTGGCAGACCGCCGATTGAAGGTTCGCGAGATAGCTGACACTGTGGGCATTGCAGATGGAACGGTGCATCATATTCTCCACGAAGAACTGGGCATGAGAAAGCTGTCAGCGCGATGGGTGCCGCGTTTGCTCACACTGGACAACAACCACGACAACGCGCCGGCTCACACCTCTGCCGTCGCCATGGCCAAATTATTCGAATTGCGCTACGAATTGCTGCCCCATCCACCTTACTCTCCAGACTTGGCCCCCTGTGACTTCTTTTTGTTTCCAAACCTGAAAAAGTCACTCGCCGGAAAAAGATTTGGGTGAGTGAGGAGGTCATCACCGCCACGGAGGCCTATTTTGCAGACTTCAGGAAAACGTATTTTTTAGACGGGTTAAAAAAGTTGGAGCATCGCTGGGCCAAGTGTATTGAGTTAAAAGGAGATTATGTAGAAAAATAAATCGGCACTTTTCGAAAATTTTTGTTTTTTAGACTAAGTATTATCTAAAAAATAAAATACTTACTTACTACTAAAATTAAATACTTAGCCTACAAAAGAAAATATATATTATATTTTCTTTTGTAGGCTAAGTATTTATTGAACGACCCTCGTATATATCAAGTTTGATATGTATCCATTTTGCATGAAAGCGATATTATTTTTTTGTATTATTTATGAATAATATTTGCATAAGTGTTACATAAACTTTCTAAAATTATAAAAAAAAACTACAATATTTTTAATGTTTTATTTATTTAGGTACTTCAAATCAGACAAATTAAACCAAAACATAAAATCTTCTTTTAGATAAGGCAAAATCAACTAAAAAACATAATAGGAAGTAGAAATAGTAAATACAAACAAACGCTACAAAATCACTTAATTTTAAAACCATTTTTGTATTGCAATATATTATTAAAAAAAACATTTGATATATATTGTGGAACCCTGCTTATTTATGTGTTACGATAAGTGTCATTTTGATCTGTATATCTTTACGTTATATTGTATGTCTAATTAAGTTAATTTTTGTTTATCTATTAATTCTTTTGTATTAGTCTACACCCGCTACAGGTCCACCTGAAAATCAGCATTGAGGTGGCAGCACCTTCACATTTGTGCTGAGATGGACCTGGTTCAACAATCCACACATTTAGTTGTTATTTTATTCAATTTATTTCATTTTAATTTTACATATTATTTTGTTTTTGTTTTATATTGTTGTTTGTATTTATTGTGTGTATTAGACTGAATAAATTCCTTTTCTTTCTTTTTAGCAAGTTACCGTCAGTACTTTAATGTATGAGTTTTCGTTGTACCTAGAAGTAAACTAAGATTATAACGCTATCCAAAGGGCTGACAGCCCAAGTTTGAGGATGCTTTTTAATAACACATCATGTAGTTTCAGGCAGAGCTAGCTCAATGAGTTTGATTATTTCCGGAATGCTTGGAAATCATAAGCAGTCAACCTTCATCCATGGGATGTACAAGGCCTGTGCCTAAGAGTGGGAAAAAACGGCTATTTGATGGCGATTTGGATTAATGGAAAAAATACTATTTTTGTTTATTCAAAATTAATCGATTTGTCAAAAATCGATTTTAAGAAAAATAAATAATCAATATCTGCGAAAAAATCAACTGGAATATGAAAAACATGTACTCAAGGTACATGCTTTTCATATTCCAATTGATTTTTTGATCAATGATAAACCTAAGACATTCATATTAACAATTTATCAGATTAAAAATGAAATACAATTACATGAATAAAAAAATAACCAATTCAAAACTAATATTCAAAGGCAATGTTCCTTTAAAATTTCAAGGTTAGGAATTAGGAAACCGAATAACATTATTGATACCAATTTTAGTACTAAAGTGGAATCTCGATTACTCGAATATCAAGGGAAATGCAAAAAAATCGAGTTAATGAGATTTCGACTTAACAAGAATTTCGAGATACAAAGGGTTTAACTGCTAAAATTTCGACATAGCAAGACGCAACTTCAGAGTATATTTTTTTACTTGTCCAGTCAAATTTATTTATTTTTAGGACTTACTACTCACAGCAAGGATCTTTATTTTATTTTATAGCGACATCATTTGACCACTATCTCTCCCGATGTGCCATCTACAGTGGAATTGTGCTTGTCTGAATCTATAAGACATCAATGAATGTAATAAGATGCTGGATCATTGACAATAGAGATCTCTGTCTACTAAACTACCTGGCGGTGCTACAGATTCTTTATTTACGGTCACCCACCACATTGGGCAGTAAGTTATACAATGCATTTTTATTTTTGAACACACTATGGCAACGATATATAAATAATTTCCCATAATTTTAACTATAGTTAAAATTATTAAATACCTTGTAGCTGGCTCCCAGATATATAACTACTAACGACATCTGTTGACAAACATTTAGGACGATAAATTAAAAAAAAAAATAAACCTATTGCATGAATTCAATCGCTTCGTGGTGTGAATTCAAGAATAACATGAAGGAGTTGATAATTTTAGAACGAAGTATATCAGAATAGTTTCATCTGAAATGAATATTGAAAACATTCCCATCTTCTAATCGATACAAATACTATATAAAATTGTAATTAATTGAAACAGCATTATTACACACAAGCCTCTAGTTGCAATTCTTCCGAAATGTATTTACTGAATTACTAAATGGTTCCAGCCACCTTCTTCAAACTCCAAGTAAAACCAAGTACCTACAGTAGGAGTAGAGCTGTCACATAAAACTTAATTAATACGGATTAAGGTGTTGGTTAACATTGATAAATAGTAAATGTAAAGCTATTACTTACCCATTTTATGCCGAAATCACTTGATAAAACCACTAAAATATGTATTTTCCACAGAATAACATTCGCACACAAACATCACAAAACAGCAGCCATTTTGGTTTTTTTAATAAGAGGTATTGCCCGAATGAAAATATTGTGTTAGATTTCGTTCAAAATCAAAATAAATTGAGTAGCTATATAATATACGAAGTTATGGTATCATATTATTAGGGTACCGTACCTCAAATGTTATCCAGTTGAAACTTATATCAAATACTCGGGTCTACAGTGTCTTTTAGCTGTAAAAAACTGAAACTTATGTCGTACATCTTGCGATTTCACAAGGGAATCAAAACCTATAGGGTCCCGTTGACCTAGAATCATGAAATTTGACAAGAAGCAAGCTGGAAACACTTCTGCAGCTTCGAGCATTTACCAATGGAGATGTTAACGTTGTAATCCGCAAACATTTTTTTCTGCCGATATTACGGGGGACGAGGTGAACACGCATTGCACACACACAAATCACTCACTTTAACGATCCCACACACTAGCTTGAAACACGCACACAGTATCAAAAATACAGCGTAGTTACGCACGCTGTATATATATGGCCAATAATGGCTATATGGCCAGCAGAGGGGTACGACTTGCGTTAACATCTCCATTAGTAAATGCTCGAAGTTCTGCAGTAAAAACCGTAACTATGAAGCATAATAACAAAAAATAGTAAAATTATTACCTATATAATGTAACTTATTATTTGCGGTTGGGGCAATATATATTCTATGGATCAAACTGCAAAATTAAGTTTGTCCATTAACCTAGTTTGACAAATGTGTACGGAGGCCTCGGTGCGCGAGTGCAACTTGCACTTGGCCGGTTTTTAGGATTCCGTACATTAAAAGGAAAAAAGGAGCCCTTACAGGATCACTTTTTTGTCCGTCTATCTGTCCGTCTGTCTGTCTATCTGTCCATCTGTCAAGATTATCTCCGGAACGTACAGAGGTATCAAGTTAAAACTTGTACTAAATACTTGGATCTACGGTGTGTTTCGGGTGAGATTTACATGTACATATTTTGCGATTTCACAAGGGAATCAAAACCTATAGGGTACTTCCCGTTGACCTAGAATCATGAAATTTAGCAAGAAGCAAGGTGTTGTGAAGCACTTGTATAGGAATAAATCTGCAAACCGTAAATATGTAGTTTTAAGACAAAATTGGTTGTCTGTATTTTGGTTTACAGACGGTAGTTTAACGTGACAACGTCATAAATCGGCGCATGCGTACAATGAGCGTGACGGGACACTTTTTCGTGCGTGCAGACGACGTTCATCGATTATGCTCATGTTCGTGTTCGTGTTCATGTTCATGTTCACGTTCACGTTCACGTTCATGTTCATGTTCATGTCCATATGCACATCCATAATCACATTCATACAAAAAAACATTGATGAAATCGGCGCATGCGTACAATGAGCGTAACGGGACAATGAGCGTAAGAGACATTTTTCGTGCATACAGCCGGCGTTTATCAATTTATTAGACGTTGTCACGCGAAAAAATATTTGCGTTTGGTGCATTAATAGTGTCTATCTAGGCATCGGCGTAGTGCTCGAACTGCACAGTTAAGTTTGTCCATTAACCTAGTTTGAGAAGTTCGTACGAAAGCCTCGGTGGGCGAGTCCAACTCGACTTGGCCGGTTTTATTTTATATTAGTCGAATACTGGATATTCATAGAGCACGCGCGATACAAATTTTAGCCCAATATTCCATATTAATTCGATATGGCGATAGATATCTTTTGGATACTTGTTATCGCAGATGGAACCGTGTGGCAGTTTGTTCTGGATATGGCAACAATCGGCGATTGAATTTGGCAGTGTAGAGTGCACTTTTATTTCGTTCAAAAAATGCATCAGTATTTTTCTTTTATCTGTCGCTGAATTTTCTGTGTTACTAGCTACGGAATTGTTTTTCTTTTCCTGTCAACAGTTGTCAAAAAGGTTGGAATTTGTGTGATCAATGAAATATTTTATGAAATCTGAGTGAATCCTACGTTTTAAGTAATTATAAAGGACGTGGAATAGTGGTTTCCATAGTGCGTAGCTATTAGATTATAACTACTTTCGTATTTCAGCTCCACTATGGTGCAGCGGCTAACATTCAGACGACGACTGTCGTACAATACTAAGTCAAACCAGAGGAGAATGTAAGTTATTTATTGGCATTACATAGCTTATTCTTTAATATTATCTCTAGAACCCGAATTATATCTAGTCCCCTTAAGTGTACCTCATAATTCAGATTGTAGTTTAGCAACATAACCTAAAACATTAGTGCCGACTGCTGACTGATTTATCATCTGCAAATAACTTCAGTACTTAATTGCTGCTTAATATTGAATTTAAATACTCTTCAGAACACGATTCTATGTAGCGTCATTTATGAGAAGCTAGCCTTTTAAGTTGTATGGCAAATAGTAAACACTGCAGAATTTAGAAGAGACCCAAACGTAGACCCATCAAATGTGATCAAGTAATGCTGTATCTTAATTCTAAATAAACTCTTTATATCTATTTACTATTTTTTTAGTCTAGTATTATCAATCACATTCAAGTCTAGGATAAAAGCTATGCAAGAGAAAATATAACTAAAGTAAACCTTTGGTTTTATTATAAATTCATAAACTATGACAATAAACAATAATGTGGATCTATTTTTTGTCTGACAGTCAGATATCTAATAAGATTATCTTATTATTTAGATTTATGAAATTATTATTTAGATCGGGTTTACACACGACAAAATTACAAAATTTTAATACTGGTCTATTTTTTGGCACACAAATTTTTTAATTACATCTGTGCGTAATTGTGCACGAGTTTTTCATATGCAAATAACTACATACTACAATAAATTAATTCCTGATTATAATGTTTTTCTTGGAAATCAGGAAAAGGTTCTCTATTTGTATGTATGTTTTTTTTTATTACCCTGTCAATTGTCAACAGATTAGAATGATTCTTATTTTAATTGGTAGGGAATAGTTCCAAGGTGGTCCCAATGTAATTTTATCGAGATTTAATAAGCATCTCCAGATATATGACGATTAACGTCTCAAAATTACTACTGAAACTGAGTCGCGTGGCATGGAAGTCTGTTGTTTTAGTTATTAACTATCTTAATTATTAAGAACCCTGTTAGAATGGGTGTTTGTCCATATGTTGTAGAAGCATATTATATCGATGTTTCACCTGACTTGAAGTTAGCGTACCACCACCAAGGAGAAAATCTACTGCCATATAACCTTCAGTGTTCCGACAGCACACAAACCTTAAAAGAGAAAATGAGATTATTCTAGGCCTAGCCAATATGAAATATAAATTTCTTCCTTTAATTATAGTAGGGGCAATTTAATAGATCACATTTGACATCTGTCAGTCTTAGCTTCATAGTAAGGTGACTTGCTTAAGGGATTATATCTGGTTAGAGGCTCAAAAAAAAGGCCTTTTTTTATATATTTTTTTTTAGCTCGTTTTTAAATTAGCATAAATAAATAATATATGAATCGATTAAGCAATTCTTTGGGAATATAAAAAAAAAAATTATTGGTGAAAATTTACAAAATGGCGGCTATTTGTCAATAAATGTAAAGCAGTATTTGAAAAAGTATCTCTGCGGCACGCAGTAGTAGTCCTCTGGATCATCATCTGGCACAATAAAAAAATTTTTTTCATGAACTGCATGAGTTTTGCGGTTGAAGTACACACGATTATATTTTTAGGATTTTTTTTCGCAAAATGGCAGTTGTTCAAACAAAAAATTGGGTTTTGACGAAAAAAAAATGACTTAAATTGTTTATAACTTATTTAATTGTTTATCGATCGTTAAAATCGTGTGTACTTCAACAGATAATCTAATGAAGAAGCTACGGTTAAAATTTCAAGTCAATCGGATGAAAACTCATCGAGTTCTACTGCGTGCCGATTTTAAAAACTCGGTTTTGAGATAAACGCATTTGAAGTTTGAAATTGTCCTTTCACCTCAGAATTGCTTTGAAAAAATTGATTTTTAAAATGTTTCTGAGTTTCTTTCATGTTTGGACATTATTGATCATACATCTAGGGATGTTTTAGCATACTTTAAGCCACTAAAAAAAAATGGAAAAAAAAAATCCAACCAGATATAACCTCTTGAAGACATCGATTCAATTGATGAATCGATAAACATCAACACAAACAAGAATGATGTTAGTTTAATGTTATTCAATTAACCAATTTTTCAGCAGCACTAAATGAGAAATACAATTAGTACTAAAATTATTCAGTGTTATTTACTTGTTTGTTTTGCGTTAATATGAAATTGATAAGACACATTAATACATGTATTTATGAATTAGAATGTAGCTCCGTATTATATTTGTAACTGAAAAATGTTAAGTAATTATGCAGTTCTGACTTTGAAAAAATATTATGTACCCTTGATTACAAGGTCACGTTGTTGAATTTTGATGAAGTGTCAAATGTGATCTATTAAATTAACTTAAATTAACTCTACTATAGATATTAAATCTTGTGTAGATCATTTGTTTTAGGTAACTGTTTTCTTTATTTTTTAGATACCCCACAGTAGTTGAACTTATTGAATAAATTCATCATTAGTAAGAAAAAAAGGATCTTTTTATGATCACATGTGCTTCCTAAAAGAGGTCTATGATGACAGTTTGTCAGTTTGTTAAAGAAACTTCTCACATAGTGTGTAAATATAATAAGAGTTTGTTCTAGAAAATAAGCTGAAGCATTTTTTTATTTCAGAGTAAGAACACCAGGAGGGCGCCTGGTCTATCAGTACGTCAAGAAGCCCAAGAAGATCCCGAGATGTGGTCAGTGCAAGAGCAAGCTCCGTGGTATCCAGCCGGCCAGGCCTGCTGAGCGTTCCCGTCTCTGCTACCGCAAGAAGACCGTCAAGCGTGTGTACGGAGGTGTCCTCTGCCACAAGTGTGTCAAACAACGCATTGTCAGAGCCTTCCTTATTGAGGAACAGAAGATCGTCAAGGTCCTCAAGGCACAACAGGCTAATGTCAAGGTTGGCGGCGGCAAGAAATCTGGGAAGTAAATTCTAGGCTAAATAAAATATAAAAAATCTTTGTTGGTTTTCTTTGTTTACTAATCCTCCTGATGTGCAGCCTAAACAGTAGTACAGCAGGCGGCTAACTAATAATAGATTTTGATTTAGAGCTAAATATTAGTGGTATGGTTATATTGCAAAAAAGGCTGAGCTGATTTGGATAAAATTTTGCTCAAAGATTGTAACTAGGCACGGGATATTTTGGGCGAAGCCGTGGTGCCCTTTATGGATAGTTATTATACTCTGCGCGGTTACGTAGTATTTATTATCTTTTCTATGGCGCGGTGCATTAGTAGACTTGACGAAAAGTTGGCGCGCCGAGCAGCGTTAGTAAGTATGCAGTGTAATCCATCATCCTAGGTATGCAGAGTACGATAGGCCTGGCCAAGGAGAGCACAGAGCACTATTACTCACGGGAAGGAGAGATACTACGTATGTATAAAACCATTTTTTTTATGTGGTCATTGGGACTTTTTGGGTTATTGGCCTTTGGAATAGTACGAAGTATAATTAGCGACTTCTCTCCTCCGCAGTCCGCACTCTTTACTGAGGGTATGACTTGGACTAGACTTTAACTTCGACTCGACATGAAAACCCATCTTTATGACAAATCCACAAAAACTTTTTAAATACTTGACACTGGCTAAATACACTAATCGTGTGGAGCCATAATGAAACTAAATTTGATGTCATGTGTCATTGTCAATTTTCTGCCTACCTACGAAAAGCAAGTTCACGTCACGTTGTGAAATTTTAGTAAATTTATTTTTATCCTGCCAAAGGAATAGGATTATTAAAAGGTTTTCTGTGATATAAATATAAGCTCTTATTATTTAATCAAAATGTCGAATCCTTGGAAGAAAGTCAATGCACCTGCCGATGTGCAAAACTTGTCGGAAATAATGTCTGAGGAGTTAGCGCGAGGCCTTCAGGTCAAAGAGGAAATAAAGTTCGCGGAGGAGATATCTGACCAGCACGTGAGCTCCACGAGCGACATATCCCCGGATCTGCTCAAGCAAATCGAAGATACGAACGTCAAAAGTTATTGTGACTCAGATTCAATTATTGCAAAAGTGTTGCAATGTCAGTTCGACAAAGAATACGACGAAGAAGTAAAGAGAGTGGAGAAGAAAAAGAACGGAGACGCGAAGGTATCGGTATCGTACGAGAACTACCGCCATGTCCCAGATCATCTGGTGTATGACTCTGACTCGGAGGACGATGACCTCGACCGCATCGTTAAGAAAGACTGGGATCGCTTCGAAACCAACGAGAAAGAATTCGCCAGCTTGCCGAAGCGCGGATTTATCATGAAAGACGGCGAGATGGTGACGAAGCACGACAGCGTAATCAACGGCAGGAGGAACGCTTGCCGAGTGATGGCGTTCCCGCCAGAAGTGTGCACCGGCGACGGAGCTGGCTTCGATATGAAACTCTCCAACTCTGTGTTCAACCATCTGCGGGAGCAAACTAAGCACCACCAGACTCGCAAAAATAAGATGTTAGATAGGAAAGAGAGCCATGCCACCGCTGAGATGGGTCTCGACGAGCCCACCAGACTTATTCTATTCAAGCTAATTAACAATGGGGTATTAGAAGATATCAATGGAGTCATCTCCACCGGCAAGGAGTCTGTCGTCTTGCATGCAAACGGAGACACATCTTTCCCTGACTTTGCAGTTCCTAAGGAATGTGCGATCAAAGTTTTTAAAACTACACTGAACGAGTTCAAAACTCGTGATAAGTACATTGAGGCCGATTATAGGTTCAAGGACAGGTTCTCGAAGCAGAACCCGCGGAAGATAGTCCACATGTGGGCAGAGAAGGAGATGCACAACATGATGAGGTTGCAGAAAATGGGGCTGCACTGCCCCGACATGGTCTGCTTGAAGAAGCACATTCTGCTCATGTCCTTCATTGGGCGGGACAATAAGCCGGCTCCTAAACTGCGAGATGTAATCCTAAAGCCGGAGAAATGGCAGAGTGTATACAATGAGGTAGTGGATGCCATGCACAAGATGTACAATGTAGGACATCTGGTACATGCCGATCTCTCCGAGTATAATATCCTTTGGTGGGACAATAAATGCTGGTTCATAGACGTCTCCCAGTCTGTACAACCAGATCATCCTAGCGGCCTGGAGTTTCTACTGAGGGATTGTCGTAATATTGCTAATGTAAGTAGAAAAAATCTACACATATATTTTTGCATTACATATTTAGGGTGAGTTGCACCGCACCATCTTACTTTAGCTGTAACTATAACCATAACCGGTGTTTTTGTATGGATTTTGACTGACTTTGATGTTTGTTATAGTTAAAGTAAGATGGTGTAACCCAGCCTAAATGTTTTTTTAACTTAGCTAAATGTCAGCTGTAAATTAGAATGTGAAAGTGTGTTTGTTACTCAATTTTGCATTTTTTTAAATATTACATAGGCGTATGACCACTATCTCACATGCAGTCAAAGATGGTAAGCACGCTATGCCTAGATGGGGTGTAGGTGAAGCTTGGCTTTACTATAATTTTTAACCTAATTTAACACAAGATACTTTTTTATGCATGGCTGTAGGGCCCAGCTAGTAAATATGAATAAGTATCTAATCCATTTATTTCATGTTACAGTTCTTTGAAAAGAAGGGTGTGGTGGACATGTTGTCAGCTGATGACTTGTTCAAGTCCATCACAGGATTCGATGAGGTGGATGTGAACATGCTAGAAGGTGTACATACAACTTACAACTCCCTGTCATCACGATTCGAGATAGCCTTGGATGACAACAGAAACACCAGCTATCCCTTCGAATATTGCTGGCAGAAGACTAATGAAGGAAAACAAGTGAAGAGTGACAAGAGTGGTGATGACGAACAAGACGATGAAGATGAAGAGGATGAATTTGAGGAAATGTGGACTCATTCAATCAAAAGCAAAGAGGTAGACCCCGCTGCCAACTTTGGAAATGCTGTCAAACTTGACAAGAGCCCCACACCTGGCAGCAGTCCAAAGGTTGACAAAAAAGTCAATTTTGCCAACGAAGTTAACGTTGTACTGCCATCTAAAGATGATAATATAGGCAGTACTAGTATTGAGAAAAAGTCTTAATAATGATAGTGAAACACCTACATTGTGTAGTAAAGGAAAAATGTTAATAAATCAACGGTTTTATACTTGCTGATTGATGAAAAAAAAAACATATTAAAAATATCAGATGTTGCTATAGTTTAACAATTGGTTTTATGGAAATAAAGCTGTGGTATTTTGACTGTTTTTATTTATTATAACAAAATACATTACATTACAATACAACAATAACAACTAGTCACTTTTCTTTTATACTTTACTTAACAACTAATGGTTGCACTTTTATCATCTACTCAAAGTTAGTTTAAATTATGTTTCAATTGTATTTAAAGTGCATAATAAACTGGTACCCATGTCAAAACACCCACTCTTTTGAATCTCTGGCCATAGGTCATGTACAGTGATTCTAACAAGGCTAAGTTCTGGGTTTTGGACATTTTCAAAATGCCATTTAAACATCCTTGCTTATAATCAGATGAATCTTGTGTTAGCAATTTGGCTAGGTTACTGTCGCCATTATACTCTCATATTACACACTAATTTTACACTTGTATTACATTGTCTCTAGTAAATTTTGGTCTCAGTTACTAAATGCACTAGACACCTATTTTGTATTTTCAGTCATAAACCAACTTTGAAACTCAAGATGGCGAGTAACAGAAAAGCAAAATACATTTGTAAAATTATAAATGATTGTAATTTGTTTTTTTCCTTCTTCCCTCCATACAACAAAATCTCTTTATAACGAAAAATGATTGATCCATTAAAATTCGTTACAGTTTGCTATAATATTACTAGAACTGACCATTACATTTTATTATTAATGTCTTCATCTTCAACACCATAAATAAGAATTTCTTTCAATGCGCAATGAGATCAAGCTACTAAACTGCGAGCCTATCAAGAGCTTATAAACATTCTTATATACATAAAATCACGCTTTTTTTCCAGTTGTGGTTGGCCGAGACTACTTCTTTCCACATGCTATGATACCTCTTTGACTTCTTGCACTTTCATGAGTGCTTTCATACATGCTCGCCGGTTATAGGTGCTTTTCACTTGGCCTTTCTTTAAAACGTTTCTCATCGTCATGAGATATTAATCTTTAATTGAGAGAACACACATGGAAGCGACAACAATAACCTTATGTATCTCTCCGGCAAAGTAATAAGGAATGTGACCAGATCTTCGAAGAAGTATTTTCCCGCTGGTCATTAGGTGAGCGTGAATCTATCAGCTCGTTCCCTAGCGAGCAAGGTACATAGCAGCGTCTCCTGTCGCGAGGAGATCAGCCGCCTGGCTTCACTGGCGACGCTGGTGAGGGCCACGATGTCGCCCGTCGTCGTTGATATCATGATGGACTGCAGCTTCAGGAGGAGCTCTGTGTTTACTGGTAGCACTGGAATTATATTTATCATTTATTGGTGAAGAGAGTACAGTAGGGCCTCGATAATCCAAACGCCCAAAATGTATACCCTGTTACGCAGCGTTCGAATTATAGTATGCAGATATTTTAAAAGACATTCTTGGATGTTGAAGCCGTGTCAAAACGCACAAACAAGTTAGTCGATTGTACACAATAAAATGGCGGAATAGCGCACGGAGCGATCAAATACGATAAGTCACGAGATACGTGTAGCGTCTAAAAAGTTTAATTCGGCACTAAAATAAGAGTACGGAGTGTAACATAGAGTTACTTAGAAACGGCAGACGCGCGGGGGCAGGGAGTCGTTCGGATTATCGAGGCCCTACTCGTAAGGCTGTACTCGTTTCGTTGTAACGTTTTCGTTTCATTGTACCATATAATCGCAAGGAACAATTGCATTTTTTATTAGGTGTGTGGGATACTTTCAGCAACTATCTATTTGTCGTCTGTAGGCTTAGGTTTAGCAGAGTATACAGAGAACCAGCTTTTGAACTGCTACTGCAAATATTGTAAAGTTTCTCTTGATGTTAGGGTGCGTACATACTACGTAACATAACATGTTATAAAATCGTTATTTAACGTGTTTCAGATAATGTGAACACGGAATGTTATAAAACATTAATTTTTTTTTTAATATCTTATAGGCTAGCGTTTGACCACTATCTCAAGTGACCAAAATTGAAAATTCTAGGTCAACCGGAAGTACCAAGGTTTTGGGTCGAAAACCTATATATATACCTATAGGTACTTCCCGTTGACCTAGAATCATGAAATTTGGCAAGAAGCAAGGTCTTATAGCAGAAATAAAGGAAAAAATCCAAAAAATAAAAAATGTTGACATATAGACATTTAACAATATTTTATAGTTGACATATAGCACGCTAGGCCTAGAATGGGAACTGGCTCTCAAGGTTAGCTGCCGGAACACATTAGATGTTTTGGCGACAGATTTTCTAACTTGAGGGTGGTAGCTGGCCAGACGGACACTAGATAGTGTCCTACCACCATGCGAGGGTTGTTAGTTTCTTAACAATGTTTTTCCTTCACCAGAGGGCCACTGTGAAACGCGCACATAAATTTTTCGATAGAAAAATACATTGGCACGGCGGTTTGAACTCGGTACCTCTGGCATCAAAGCCAACCGTTTTCCCGATTACGCCACCGGGCCCTTAAATTATAACGTGTTTATCCGTGTTCACATTATCTAAAACATGTTAAACAACAATTTTATAACATGTTATGTAACATAGTCTGTACGGACCATTAGCTTCGTCTGTTGAGTGTTACAATCCTAGTAATTTTTTAAACAAGTGAATTATTGAAAAGTACAAAAAACCCGACCATGTGGTAAAAAGATTTATTAGATTTTCCTATTCCAAACTCCAATAAAACATATATATATATATTCGTATCACCGTTAAGAAATCTTTATTTTGATACCACACTTGATGTATTTTGTAAACATTTTTTTTTTTTTGAGATTACTTTTTGGCGCCAAAAATCCTTAATTTTGTTATTTTGTTTGAATTCTGATGTACCCAGTGTCACTCTCACGACGAATCTATTGACACCACCCACATAAAAATACGACAAACCGTTTAGGCTTTAAGGCGTGCCAAAGAAATATACATACACTCGAAAAACATAACCCTCCTTCTTTCGTAGTCGGGTAAATACTATACTCGGTCCAACCAACTTAAACTAACTTTTAACAGCTCAAGAACTAATATAATGTAAATGTCATACTTACAATCAGTTTCATTGTCATTCATAAGATCTGTAAAGAGTTGCTTCAATGATGCTGGCTTGTTTTCTTCTGAAGGTTTCACCAGGAGAGTCAGGAGTACTCGGTTGATTAGGATTCTGTAAAATTATACCACATTATTAAGGCACTACTGACCACTTTAATAAATTCCTATTGCTTCAAAATTTAAGTATCCCACTGTATTTGTGAACTGCCATATTGTTTGTATTGTCTCTGTATTGAACTCTGTACCGTACTCTGTATTGAAAAGCTCCTCAGTAATAATGTATGTAACTTACTCAGCCAATATATCTTCCGGTAAAATTAGATTGGAGTCTGCTATAGCATTTGCTGTTTCCAAAGCTTGATCATACTTCTCTGAAATATTACAACATAACATTTTAAAGCACCAAGACAATAATTTTGACCATAATAAGTCCACTTACTAAATTGCAAACAACTCAAAGCATGTTTGAAGAAAAGCACAGTAGCAATACAAACGACATAATTTGAAAGATGCCACTACTATATGTTAGTTATACCTAGCAACGAGATGATAACGGATGTGGATGTTTTACACAGGAGCATTATTATATGGATTGACTCGCTATCATAAAGTTAGATTTAAGATTAGACGATTACCCCATTTACCACCATCAAGGAGAAAATCTGCCACCATAACCTTACGATGTTCTGGCACCACACAGCCATTGAGAGTCAGATCATTCTAGGCCTAGCGTGTTCAACATCTTCCATCACATTGCTAACCGCCAGGTGAGATATTTGTGAAATGCTAGCTTATCAGATATAAATAAACTGGCCAAGTGCGAGTCGGACTCGCACACGTAGGGTTCCGATTGAACAACATTTGCCAGAAAAATTAAGTTTCTACATACTTTTAACATCGATATATATAAATACAGTTTCAATATCGTGTCAATGCTAAACATGCTTATTTACTACACCGCCATCTAACAAATGTCAAACGAACTTCTAACACCCACCATGTGAACGTTAACACAAAGGTCAGTGACCTTTTTGTTGGTTACCATCGTTCAAAGATGGCGCTATAGTAAAAACACGTTTTTTGTATGGGGACCTCCTTTTTAACTTTGTTCTGTATTTAGTATTTGTTGTTATAGCGGCAACAGAAATACATCATCTGTGAAAATTTCAACCGTCTAACTATCACGGTTCATATACAGCCTGGTAATAGACGGACAGACAGACAGACGGACAGCGGAGTCTCAGTAATAGGGTTCCGTTGGTACCCTTTGGGTTCGTAACCCTAAAAAAGATTATAATCCTTATTTTACCATAGGTCCATCAGCACAATCAATATGGCATCTTGCATTATGAAGGTACAAGTTTACAGTGTACAAATATGTCTGATTACAGCAATGAGCCAGTACCTATTCTAGGCTTAGCGTGCTACCATCCTCGACTGCATCATCACTTACCAACAAGTCAGATAGTGGTCAAATACTCAAATACTAATTTAATGGTAAAGATATAAATTTACAAGTCACATTTTGGTCTATGAGTAACTTATAATACGTACATAAGTACAATATAAACATTAATGATTGTAAAACTTTTTTGTATATAAATAAATAAATAAAACACAAATTGCATATATAAACAGATAATTTAGAAAAATGCTAGCCTATATGAAATTAAAAAATAATAAAATAATGACGATTTCTAACTCACCACAATCAATCTGAAGATCAAGTCTATGCCTCAAGCACATCAGTCTCATGGTGGTCTCAGTGACATTTTCCAAAGCTTGCTCATAGTACTCCAGTGCCTCGGCCTTATGGTTCAAGGAGACCAAGTCATTGGACAGCTCCATCATGATGCATGCTCGGACCGGAGAACTCTCTGGGTACTTGTGGAGGGCTTGGATGAAGCAACCAATGGCAGCCTACAAATAATAGATCATCATCATTCTTATCAACAAATTTTCGTCCACTGTTGGACATAGGCCTCTCCTAAAGCACGCCACTGAGGTCAATCTTAACCTATTTGTTTCCAACCACTGCCAGCCTGCTTGCATATATTATCGCTCCACCTAGCTGGAGGGTGTCCTAAACTACCCGAATTCATGGATATTGACAGAATAGAAAATTGTCACAGCTCTGAGCTTCAAACTGAAAATAATTTCTTTTTCACATATGAATAATAATCAAAGCAAAGAAAAATATTGCTGTGGTGGAGAACCAAGAAAATTATACAAAAGATAGTGTCATATGAAACCTGTAAATAAATATATAAATAAATGAAGCAACCCATTCTGGCTATGCAGGTAGAGCATATTTATTATGCTTACATTTGATGCGTCATGTTTGAATTAACATCTTCTACAATTGCCGTCGTATTTCAACCTATTTACTAAAAACCTTAACATTTTATATTCCTAAGCTTCCTCATTGATTACTATCTATTAGTGAAAACGGCATGAAAATATGTTCAGTAGTTTTTAAGTTTATCGCAAATAGACAGACAGACGCGGCAGGGGATTTGTTTGTAATATGTAGTTTAGTTTCTTAGTTCATGTCTTCTGCGGCTTGTTGTCACAATTCTGCCAATGTCTGTTCATGCTAGTTTCATAAAGCATGTGGGGAGTGTGTCGGTAAAATAAATGTAGTGATTAATTTAGATTTTTGAGGTGTTAAGTTTACAGACCTCTAAATTCTCTCTATCTGGGCTGTAGAACTTTAGCGCACGCAACTTCTTTTCAGCATTCATGAATTGCCTGGCCGCAGTGACATAATGTTCCGCTTCCCCCAGAGAGTTGCCCACGGAAGCCTCACATTTCGCGGCTCCCACATAAGCGTGAGCTGCAAACGCAGGCTGTTCCGAATGCTCACACTGTATAGCCAACGCTATGAACTCGTTTGTAGCCTCAGAAACATTTGGCTTCCGCATAAACCGCCTGGAAAACAGTAAATCATAACAATAAGCCAAAATTCTGTTAAATTTGAGTGATAATTTTTAGATAGTAAGTATAAAACAGTCACTCCCGCTGCGTACGCTTAGATCTTCTAAACTTCACAACGGATTTTAATGCAGTTTTCAGCAACAGCTAGTGATTCAAAAGGTAGGTATAAACGTTTAAAAAATGGTTCTAAAACCAGGCATTGCCGCAGGGTGCAGCTTGTTTACCATTTAGCTTACTTTTTGAGCTTTATGTTAATATTCATGAATTGTTCACTAAAACTAGCATTAAGATCGGTAGACATGTTGCTTCTTTAAGTATTTTTCAGTTTAATTTAAAAACTAAAGTAAACACGACAATTCAGTTTTCCAATATTTGAAATCCATTCCATTTTCCTTTCCATACCACAGATTATTATACACAGAAGTCAGTATATATTATGTTACTCTTTGGTACAGACTACCTACAGAGGGGGGTTTCTATATGAGTCAGTTCCGAGCTAGGACCATGGATTATAATGGACGGAGTCAAAACTATGGCAGCATGTCCATTTTCTGTTTATGTTAGTGTCTAGAACTGCTAGAGTGTGCGTGAGTAGGGAAGTGATCACTAGTGTAGAACATATCGATAAAAAAGTGAAAAATGTAGAAAATTAAAACTTATGTAAAAAGAAAACAATTTATGTGATAACATACGTAGTTACTTTATTGAACTTATAGAAATTAGTTATTGTTAAAAAAATGCTACAGTACTTAACTGTAATAAGGCAACCTTAAATCCAAACCGCCCTTTTCTATAACACAACTCTTAAATGTTTTTGCGTTTTCAATACGTCAATTAAATATAACAAATTTGAGCTACAAAGCTTGATAGCTTTGTAGCTCAAATATATACTTCTCTCTATACTGCTGTACTAATATTATAAAGAGAGAACATGTATGTTTGTATTGAGTTAGCTCAAAAACTACAGGACGATTATTTTTTTCTCTCATATATAAATATACTAGCTGTTACCCGCGGCTTCGCCCGCGTTATTTGTGTCTTTATGACCATTAAGGTCTAGATCGATGATCTCTTAGGCCAAATCACTATAGGTGACCCTCAAAGTCGAACTCAATATCCTCTATTGTTAGAGTCATTAATCATTTTGGTTAGGTTAGTATACGAAGTTGTGCTGTTTAAACGTTTGACTCAATACAACAGTTCCTAAAACATTTCTTACTAAGAAAATAAGGTGAATAGCTGCGCGAGCGTAGCGAGCGCTATTATTGGGCGAGTGAAAATTTTTTATGGCTTTTTATAACCCTGACAGTTTAATGACCTAATCATCAAGTCAATATAGATGACTCTTAGGTCGAACTCGATATCGTCTGTCGTTAAAGTCATTAATCATTACTTGGTACTTGGTAAACCTAAAAGTAGTCACAGACGATCGAACTTGGTGCGGAGCGCACCACGAACATGGTGTGCTCCGCACCAAATACGATCGTGTTGCGCACGGTCCGGCGGACATTATTATTATTAATATCGGTACGGCTGGTTCGGAGCGCTTGCACATCGAACGCGGTGCGTACCGCACCGATTCGATCGTGTGGACGGCGCACCGAACCACATGTCGGTTTAGTCGCTATTGTGCTATCGTACGCGCAACACGTCGCTGCGCGTTCACAAAAATGGATTCGGAGCGACGCCAAGAACACATCGTTAGTAACGAGAAAAGAGCGATTATAGAGCTGTTGGAGTTGTATAAAGACTTTCCATGTTTGTAAAGCAATTTTGGCTTGTTTTGATAGAATGGGCGGCATTTCGAGGAGACGTGTTCACGCAACGCTAGCACGATACGACTGGACGGTTCGAAGTCTGGTGCGATCGTCTGTTGTATAGATCGCACCGTGCGGTTCGTGGTGCGCTCCGCACCAAGTTCGATCGTCTGTGACTACTTTAACCAAGGTTTACCAGCGAGCGCGAACATTTTTACGTCATTTTATGACCCTGACAGCTTTTATAACCTACTAAGTCAACACCGATGACCCTAGGGTTAAACTTGATAACCACTTATTTTAAGGTAAAAATTCATTATGATTATTGAAGGTTGTACTGTTCCCATTTTATTTATGTCATGTTTTGATGAATGTGGCTATTAAAATACAAAAGTTGCTGAAATGTATCCAACAAAGTAGATAATAACAAATGCTTGCGAGCGCTATCACAGCGCGAGCGAAGGGAGCGCGAAAAATTTTTACGACCTTTTATGACCTTCTAAGTTAACACTGATGACACAAAGGTTTAACTTGATATCCACTTTATTTAAGGTAAAAAATCATTATGACTATTGAAGGTTGTACTGGTTCAATTATAAACTCGTTTTGATTCATGTGGCTATTAAAGTACAAAAAATGCTGAAATACTACATACAAAGTAGATAAAACAAAGGTTTGCGCGAGCGCAGCGAGCGCTATCAATGCGTGAGCGAAGCGAGTGCGAAATTTTTTACGTCATTTTATGACCCTGACAGTTTTTATGACCTACTAAGTCAAGATCTATCTACCTGCTTGGACAATGTGTTCTGCAACTGTGAACCTGAAAAATTGCAATTTTTGATAAACTTGGCTCGGACCATCTAGGACAAAGTGTCACTTTTTCATGTACATTATCCACCAAAGGCCAAGACCATTTTTACAGGCCCATTACCACCAAACGGGTTAAACAGTTTGTGGATATCATTGACAAGCAATTAATGAACCTAAGATTTTCTGAGGATCCTGATGACCTATGCAGTGCTTTATTTCAAATGCTAGATGCAGAGTTCAATGATATTTTTAAAATTAAAATGGTTAGAAAGGGTGCGAAGGTTCGTTTCGATGACTGGGCAACTCCTGGTATTTATAAAAGTAGAAACAATTTGTATAACTTGTACTCACAAAAAACCATTAATTTACATAATACTAAATTCATAAATCACTTAAAATTGTATTCAAAAACTTTTAAAGTTGTTTGTCAGACAGCAAAATCATTGCATCTAAGTAGAAAAATTAAGCATGCCGATGACAAAATAAAATCAACATGGAAAGTAATTAATACAGAAATTGGAAAAATTAAGCAGAGGGACGGTAAAATTATGTTAAAAGTTAATAATAAATTAATTATTGACAATAATGGTGTCGCTAACACATTTGTTGAGTTCTTCTCACAAGTACCTATTATTACTACTCAGCCTTTAAACTCTTCCCCTAAGGATGCTTTTGTTTTACTATCAAAGTGTGTGAATGAATGTGATTCTATGTTTGAGTTCAGACACATAACTTCAATATTAATTATCAAAACGTTTAAAATGCTTAATCAAAAGAAAACCGAGGATCTGTGGGGTATGTCAACCAAAGAACTTAGTTATATTATTAATGTAATTAGCCCTCACTTAGCGTTTATTTTCAACAGATGCGTCGATGAAGGTGTCTTTCCTGATGTAATGAAAAAAAGTAAATTAATTCCCCTATTCAAATCAGTGAACAAAAATGACCCTTCAAACTATAGACCAATCTCTATATTACCGGCGCTCAGTAAAGTTTTTGAAAAAGTTATTTTAGACCAGCTTTTGGCACATTTTAATATTAATCATCTTTTAAATAACAAACAATATGGTTTCACTAAGGGGCGTTCCACTACTGATGCTGGAGTAGATCTTCTTAAACATATATTTGATGCCTGGGAGAAAGCACAAGATGCTATCGGCGTTTTTTGTGACTTATCTAAAGCGTTTGATTGCGTCTGTCACAAACGCTAATTTGCAAATTAAAACACTACGGCGTTAACGGAAAAGCACTTGATCTGGTCTCATCCTACCTCTGTAATAGAATACAGATGGTTGAGGTCAATGGCGTCAGGTCATCTGGATCTCTCATAAAAATGGGAGTTCCGCAGGGATCGATCTTAGGACCGTTTTTATTTCTAGTTTATATTAATGACTTGCCGTCTTTCGTGCAAAACTTATGTGACATTGTTTTGTTCGCGGATGATACATCCTTAATATTTAAAATAGATAGGATTGCGCCTAAATTTGACGATGTTAACAAATCAATCACACAGGTTTTGAATTGGTTTACAACCAATAACTTACTACTGAACGCCAAAAAAACTAAATGTATTAAATTCTCGCTGCCAAATGTAAGAAAGGGTGTCATTGATAGCAAGATATTAATAAACGATGTACCACTAGAATTTGTTGAATCCGCTACATTCTTGGGCATCACCCTGGATTCAAAGCTACAATGGGGTTCTCAAATATCGGCTCTAGCAGGTAGATTGAGCTCCGCTGCATACGCAGTATGTAAAATTATAAACTTGACTGACGAATCCACTGCTAGATTGGTTTACTTCAGCTACTTCCACAGTATAATGTCCTATGACATTTTATTGTGAGGGAAAGCCGCCGAAATCCAATCTATATTTGTTTTACAAAAAAGAGCTATTCGATCTATATATACCATGAAGTCGCGAGACTCACTTCGTGAAAAATTTAAGGAAATTAAAATTCTCACAGTGGCATGTCAATATATATATGAAAATATTATGTATGTACGCAAAAATTTGAATGATTATGATAAGAGGTCCGATGTACATAATTTCAATACAAGACACAAAAATAGATTAATTTTACCTCAATTCAGGTTGCGGAAAGTTAGTGGTTCTTTTTTGGGGAACTGTATACGATTTTATAATAAACTTCCTAAAGATATTGATCAACTGTCTATGAGCAGATTTAAATACTTTGTAAAATCCAATTTAATGAAGAAATCGTACTATACATTATGACTATGACTATGACTATATGAATGACAAAAATGCTTGGCCTGAATGCCCCAAGCTCCAAGATATAATATAAATTGTATGATAACATAATTATTTGTTATAACTTTTAAAAAGTATTGAATATGAATTAAAACAAAAATGAATTAAAATAAGTGACAAGCCCCATAGAGTTTCTTGGTGTTTCTTCTCTGATGGGAGTACTTCCGAAACACCAGTAGACTCAATAGTCAATCAGTTTTCATCTTTTGTTTGCAGATCTAGGGTTACCTGTTAAGACGGTATTATGCAGCTGATAGACGGACAATCAATTCCATTCGGAATATGATTTGTACTGCAATTAGTCTTCGTTTTATTTATTTAATATGTTTCATTATTTCACAATTTTTTGAATAAAAATTGTCTGAAGTACTGAAACATCCACTGGGTTGCGGGTGCTCGTAATAGTACGGTTGGCAACCCTACATTAATCAGGGGAATTAAACATGTGTTTTAAGTGTGACGTTCGACGTCTAGATGAAAGCTGAATGGCTCAATACCTTTGTTTTTTTTTGTAAATTCAAAGCAATAAGTTATGTTTCTGTTATATCTATAATATTTTTTATTGAATATGATCTATTTAATGTAATTTGACAAGTGTAAGTGCAAATTTTTAATTCGCCCATATACTAAATAAATGCTTTGACTTTGACTATGACTTTGATCGATGACACAAAGGTTAAACTTGATATCCACTTATTTTAAGGTAACAAATCATTATGATTATTGAAGGTTGTACTGTTTCAATTTATAAACTCGTTTTGATGCATGTGGCTATTAAAATACAAAAAATGCTGAAATATTACCTACAAAGTAGATAAAAAAAAAAGGTTTGCGCGAGCGCAGCGAGCGCGAAAATGTTTACGTCACGACCCTGACAGTTTTTATGACCTACTAAGTCAACACCGATGACCCTAAGGTTAAATGTGACTGTTATGAAATGTTGTGAAATACTTCCCACAAAGTAGATAAAACACGTTGGGCAAGCAAAGCCATCGCGTAAATTTTGATGACTTTTAAATACCCTGACAGTTTTATGGCCTAATTAAGGCCCTTATTAGGTTTAGTCATAATCTATGAACCTAAGGTCAAACTTTTATGATTATGCAAACTCTATGTAATGTTAACAAAAAATATAGGCACCCACACTTAACTGCCGAAAAAAGTTTTAAGCCCTTTTATGCCCTATTAAATGTCTTTGTTCAAAATTTTATCTGAATCGGTCAAGCCGTTTAGCCAAAAAGAGGCCACACATTTACAAAATTCCATAATAAAAATATAGACAACCGAAATTTCCACCCAAAAAAAAGTATTCGTGGCCCTTTTATGTCATTTTGACTGTCTGTGTACAAAATTTCAGCTTAAATGGTTAGCCCGTTCGACCGAGAGTAGGCCACACATTTACAAACTTCAATATAAAAATTCTGGACACCTGGACTCGACTGCCAGAAAAAAAGTATCCTATGTGATTCTATGCAACATTAACTGTAATATTTATAAAATTTCAGCTGAATCGGTCAAGCTGTTTAGCTAATAAGAGGACACACATTCACAAAATTCAATAAAAAAATCTAAACACTCAGACTCAATGGACAAAAAAAAAGTATCCGATATCCTATTCTGCTCTATGAACTGTCTCTATACAACATTTCGGGCAAATCGGTCCAGCCGTTTATTCGAGAAGAGGTCTTAAAATTTACAAAATTTAATTAAAAATATCTGGACCCCCTGACTCGAAAGCCAAAAAAAAAGTATCCTATATCCTATTCTACCCTATGAACTGTCTTTATTCAATATTTCAGGCAAATCGGTCAAGCCATTTATTCGAGAAGAGGTCTTAAATTTACAAAATTCAATTAAAAATATCTGGACCCCCTGACTCGAAAGCCCAAAAAAAGTATCCTATATCCTATTCTACCCTATGAACTGTCTTTATACAACATTTCAGGCAAATTGGTCAAGCCATTTATTCGAGAAGAGGTCTTATATTTACAATATTCAATTAAAAATATCTGGACCCCCTGACTCAACAGCCAGAAAAAAAGTATCCTATATCCTATTCTGCCCCATGACATGTATTCATACAAAATTTCAGGCAAATCGGTCAAGCCGTTTATTCGAGAAAAAGTCTTTTATTTACAAAATTCAATTAACAATATTTGGACTTCCTGACTCGATAGCCAGAAAAAAAGTATTCTATATTCTTTTCTGCCTTATGAACTGTCTTTATACAACATTTCAGGCAAATGGGTCAAGCCGTTTATTCGAAAAGAGATCTTATATTTACAAAATTCAATTAAAAATATTTGGACCCCCTGACTCCATAGTAAAAAAAAAATTATCCTATATCCTATTCTGCCATATGTTCTATCTTTGTACAAAATTTCAGCTAAATCGGTCAAGCCGTTTGACCGTGAAGAAGTCCCAAAACAACAAACAAACAAATAAACAAACTTACTTTCGCATTTATAATATTGGTGTTAATTAATGGTCTTTTAGAATGAACATAGGCTATATATTATCCTGTTTATATCCTATCTGTCCTATCCTCCCGTTTTCAAGTTATAGCGTGACTAAGGGAAATATGGATTCATATTTATAAAACCCAAAAAAACATATTAAAATAATAATAATTAAACTAAATTTTGTCAAGCCGTTTATTCGAGAAGAAGTCTTATATTTACAAAATTCAATTCAAAATATCTGGACCCCCTAACTCGATAGCCAAAAAAAAAGTATCCTATATCCTATTTTGCTCTATGTACTATCTTTGTACAAAATTTCAGCCAAATCGGTTCAGCCGTTTGACCGTGAAAAAGTATCAAACAAACAAATAAACAAAATTACTTTTGCATTTATAATATTGGTGTTGATGGTGTTGATGTAAATAAAAGTAACCTATGTGCACGGATAATATACTATACTCTTGGTCTTTATCTTATTGACTGTCTCTGTACAATTTCAGCTCAATCGGTCAACTCGTTTAACCGAGAAGAGGTCACAAATTTACAAAGTTCAATAAAAAAAATCTGGACACTTGGACTCAACTGCCAGAAAAAAAGTATCCTATGTGCTTCTATGCCATTTGAACTATATAAGTATAAAATTTCAGCCGTATCGGTCAAGTCATTTAGCTGATAAAAGGTCACACATTCACAAACTTTGAACCCCCGTTTCATCCCCTTAAAGAGGGAATTTTGTAAAATCTTTTCTTAACGGATACTTACGTCAAAACAACTATCTGCATGCTAAATTTCAGCATAACCCGAAACAATATTGGTTTTTAGACTTTGTTACCCCATTTCACTCTTTTAGGGGTGGAATTTTGAAAAAGCCTGAAACACGTATTTACTTATTTTTTTACTGAAGCACTTGTATGAAGTTTGAATAGAAAAGACTATGTAATCTTGTTTCTCCATACAAACTTTGAACCCCCATTTCATCCCCTAACGGGGTGAATTTTGGAAAATCCTTTCTTAGTACACCCTTGCGTACTTAGACAAATATACTATCTAAATTTCAAGTCTCTACGACCAGCGGTTTAGGCTGTGCATTGTCTATCAGTCAGTCAGTCAGTTAGTCAGTATGTCAGGACAAAGATTCTTATAGTAATAGATAAATTATCATACAAAATTACGCGCATCGCAATTAATAAAAAAAATGCAGTGAAATCACAAATTAGGCCATACTTACTTTGTAAACATTAATTAGCTTTTTTATTGTAAAAGGTAACAGGACAAACACGACTCTCACTTGATGGTAAGCGATGACGTCTACCTATTACAGATACAGCGGCATGCAAAATTCTGGCAGTTCAGAATTTTGCATGTCACTGCACTGCGCCTGTTGTCTTGAGACATAAAGATGTTAAGTTTCACAT
The DNA here is from genome assembly GCA_954871355.1 of Cabera pusaria. Classification (NCBI taxonomy): domain Eukaryota; kingdom Metazoa; phylum Arthropoda; class Insecta; order Lepidoptera; family Geometridae; genus Cabera; species Cabera pusaria. Next base: position 24,281,077 of record OX940901.1, on the reverse strand, counting down.
GCCCCGTAATTTCACTGGACACCTTGCCATTTCAACCGAAAAACATTCCTATGAAAATTTATTGGCGAAGTGGTGGTGCCGGCCCAGGCGGACTAGCAGAAGTCCTACCACTACAGAAAAATTAGCTTATCTCTTTTGTAAATGCCAACGATACAAAGTAATTTGATGTCAATATACAATACAATACACAATACAATAACTCTTTATTGATCACCAGAAAATAAAACTGGCCAAGTGCGAGTCTGACTTTTGTCCCGCACACGGACGGTTCCGAACTTCTGAACGCCATTTAACGAATATCTAACGAACTTCTTCTAACACCAAACCAACTAAGTAACCGTTAACTCAAAGGTAATTGATATTATTAAATATCTGGAAGACCAAGTGTTCGTACGACTATCTAACTTTCCTATGATTCTGATTCTCTAGCTAAATGAAACTCATTTAGTACTAAAATTAAAGATATATTAACCAATACTGTACTCTAATACTACGTGGAACTCATGCAACTCAATACTACATGCAATAATACTCTAATAATAAACAAATCGACCGAGGCCCACAAATTTAACAAATGAAACGCTTGCGCGCGCTAATTTTTCCTGTGCTGCCATCTAGTTGCGTCGAGGTGAATTAATTTCATAGGCTATCACACAGGTAAGTTATTTGTAGTTGATAAACTCTTTAATATTTTACTTTGTTCTGTTCTTAGTATTTGTTGTTATAGCGGCAACAGAAATACATCATCTGTGAAAATTTCAACTGTCTAACTATCACGGTTCATGAGATACAGCCTGGTGACAGACGGACAGACAGACAGACAGACAGACAGACGGACAGCGGAGTCTCAGTAATAGGGTTCCGTTGGTACCCTTTGGGTTCGGAACCCTAAAAAACACAACTTAAAGCAATACAAGAATACTATGGTAATACAATCGGCGGTCTTATCGCTAAGAGCGATCTCTTCCAGACAACCTTAGGATGGACTGGAGTAAAAATAAAGAATGTATAGAAGTATATATACTCGTATGTAGTATATATATATATATATAGTAGTATAGTAAGATCTATTGTATCATCATCATCATCATCAGCCAGTGTCAGTCCACTGCTGGACTGTAGGCCTCTCCCAAGATGCACCACTGAGCTCAATTTTAAGATCTTCTTTTCCAATCACTGCCCACCGCATTGCGTATGCCGTCGCTCCACCTGGTCACAGGACGTCCTACGCTACGTTTGCCGTTTCGCGATCTCCACTCTCCAAAACTCAAATTTGAAACCACCCCGACTGATCTATGTATAATCTATAATGAAAATTAAAAATATTCCAATGAGTCCGAACACGACATCTCAGATGTAAGTTGGTGAGGAGTTGAGTACTAGCAGATTCCAGAAGATGTCCCAGCATCATATTAATGCTTCAGTTTCCTTTGTCGTTGAGGAAAAGTATACCGAATTTTGAATTAATCTCTATTATTAGAATTAATCTATGAAAGTTGATTTCATAGCGCCATGAACTAGAAAAATGCTCATAGTTTTACAACGGCTAAACAGATTTTCATGAATCAAAGCTAATAACACTTTCGATTAAAACACTGTCAAAACCGTTTCATCATCCTTCATTGCTCGCAGAGGAAGATTATAGGAAGACTTATAGGAAGATTTTCTATCTTGACTCCACTAGCTTCTATTCTTTTCCGTTTTCTCGGTGTCAGTTCCAGGTTGATTGATAATCTAGTACAAAATTGATTTTTCAAAATGTTTAGAACAAAGTCTGAAGTGTTTAGTTGGATCCTAATTTTCACGCCTTACTGCCTTTATCCACTGGATTGGATTTTCGGATATTTTGGAAACCTACAACAAAATGATATAATATATTAATGTGGTAAAATGTCACACATTCTTCATAAAAATATAAATAATAGCAATGTCATAAGTAATTATAGATTGAATACGAGTAAGTATCAGTGCTGATAATATAATTAGGTACCTAGTTACTCCTAATTTTGCGCGACATTACTTTGATCACTTTTTATAATATTTTCAGGTCGTTCTCAAAACGAAAAAACCAACTTCAAATGCCACGCTATCCATTTTCAGTATTAAGTTGGAGGTGTTTATGTCTATATCTCTGGAGATACTTATCAGGTTTCAAAAAATGTACAATGTATTATGAAATGTACCGTAAGAATATACGGTATTCTTTCATATGCATTTAGTAAATAAAATGAAGCTGTTAATGTAGAAATTACAAACAGACACTTCAATTTTTTTGTATAGATTTAGTGTAAAATGTATAAAAACGATTTATATATTTAAAGTTTTAAGTGTAATGTTATAATATTACACTTAAAGGAATTTATATATTCCTTTTTATAAGGGTATCGACTATATTTGTCGACAAAGTTTTGCAGGGTTCTCGTACATCACTAGCCAGGCGGCGTAAAATAATGATTGTTATTTACATAAATTAAAGCTTTAAAATGATAACCATTTACCACCTCGGTAGTAATATGACGAAAAAGATGTATATAATGTAAGCAAAATAAATATTTTGATTTAAAAAGTGGTTGTATATGAGAATAAATGCCCGCAAAGACTTACGTGTAAAATGATAATTCTGGATCTTTTACGCCTCTTTTAGTTGTTCTTGATGGACAAAACACAGCACAACACTACATTATTTAACCATGTAACAGAGTTTCAGTCTTTAAAGCTATGTTTCTATTTAATTTTTAATGTATAAGTATGATGCGTCGCTATATTATGGCCTACTAGTCGGTCAAAAATGGACACGATCACCCATGCGCGAGGTTGTCAATTTGATATTAGCTCTCGTTTACTCTTACCTCGCGACCCCTGTAATAGAAAGGGTAGGACAATGTGTTGATAGAATGAAAGTCGATGTGACAACGTCACATGGCTGACATGGCTCCATCCGTTATAATCCATCATCCTAGGTTCCGAGCATAGAGTACATTACAGTCCGGCAAGTATAACTTGGCGTGCCTGTGCGCCACTGTGCTTTTACTTTGTACTTTGATAACAGTTTCTCTTAAACCACTTTTGATTACTTTTGGCATTATTGAACTATTTTAATGTAGCAGATTTATCAACAATAATGTCGCGGTAATCTCTCAAACGTCAAACTCACAGTTTCAATTAAAAAATTAGTTCCAAAAATCACCACCGCCAAGTTATACTTGTGGCACTGTATATGTAGGGGTTCCGAGACTTCCGAGTTCCATAGATGGATAATTAAACAGATCTGACATTAAAATAACAATACTAATATGAGAAGGATAAAACTATACAATCACTAGTATGAGTGAGCGAGATGGGCAACATTTTTTTAAATTTTCCCTCCTCGCCCATATCCTATATAAAAAAGTACTCTGTGATAATATAATAATCTGTGACTCAACGTTTTGTTTCGTGACCTGAAAACTTTTACAACAATTTTAAAATTATAATACAAAACAACTAAAAACATAGTGAAAAACAAGACGAAACCAATTAAAATGAGCCATTTAAATGAAATATTGGCTCAGTTAACACTTTGTAATGTTTGATTTGAATAAATTAATTAATTTTCCATACTCACATGCAATTTGCTAATCTACATATAATCAGCTTTAACGAATCGCAGCTGACAGTTGTCAAAAGATGAAGATAGGGCTTTGACGTGTCTCGTCCTCGGGTTGAGAAATAAGTCGCGAATTTTAAAGTGTTTTAAGGCATGATTTCGTGTTAATAATTTCTGATAAAGTAATTGGTGCTGATATAGTAATTTTGAAAAATGGATTTCCTAAAGAGTGGTCTGAAGACCGTGCTCGGCGCGCCTGAACCCGGCCACCAGCCGTCGGGCGCAGAAACTGTGAGTATTTTACAAATTCTAGGATTATTAACACTTCTTGGCCTATTTATAGTAGGTAAAAGTATGTAGTCAACTGCATTTGCTGTATATTTGATATCATAGGCGTGGGCGGGGCGTTGAACTCGTTACAGAAGTTTATGTTTTGATTTTTTGATACTGCTTATCATATCCTTGTCCAATCAATTTTCCAGCGGTAGTTAAATATAAGCTGAAATGCTCTCAAGGCCTTTACTGGCAAAAAAGTTAATTTATTTGAATTGTGCTTGAAATATAAAGTTACTTAAAATATAAATTACTACAAAATAAACTTATGTGCAAGGCAAAATGCCTAATCAATCAAGCTGTTTAATTTATCAACTTTCTAGGTAATAGGTACATTATTCAATTAATTGCTTACTTAAAAAAACATTTAAAGTGCATCAATCATTTCCTTAATTAAAGTGTTTGCAAACTCTGTCTGTGATATAATATGTATTGTGTACAATATCTTACATTCAGATAACGTATAAAATTTTAAGTATGTTAACTCTCTCAATAAATTATTAATCCCTGTAATTGTTAGGTGGAGCGTTTAGTAGACAGAGTGCAGAGTTCTACTCTGTTAGAAGACCGGAGAGATGCGTGCCGAGCACTGAAGGCCATGTCCAGGACTTACCGGATTGAAGTCGGGGCTCAGGGTATGAGTGTGCTCAAACAGGTTGGTCGATTTTTTTAAAGTTTTATTCTATATTGTTATATTAGCAACAATAAACATATTGATTTAATTACTTGCATTATTTAAGTTTTGGAGTTTTAGTGGAGGTTTGTGAAACCTATTGGAATCCATGAAAAAAATCTTTATTTTACATGATGGAGTCCTTGATGAAAATGTACACTATACATTTTTTATTTACCAGTTTTTTAAGATACATAATTCAACCAAAATGATGACTAAATTACAACTTTTTTTTAAATCTTGTAAATCAATATCTGAATGTGCAAAAAATTCTGTTCAGAATCAATAAAGCTAAAGTATAAGTCCTAGTCATAGACAGAAATCTTGCTTACTCTATTCCTATTTAAAATCTAGGCAAGCATGCTACATCATCAATCACATCTTCATTTAAAATCAGGTGAAATAATGGTCAAACGCTTGCAAATATACTAAAAAAAATAATATATATCCAAATTCATGAATATCATGAAAATTGTATTTTAGAACTTTCTACTTTCTAAAGGTGCTCATGAAAGTGGAAGAAGCAAAAGAGGTATGTCAGGATCGTAGCATGCGGAAGAAGTATTATAGTCTTTGTATACGCCAACAGGAAAATAGTGTGATTTTATGTAAAACTTTCTACTCAAGATTTGGTATATAAGCAAATTCCAAATCAGGTTTATCCCATTAATTATAGTGTCTAAAAAACAGAAAAGGAATAAAAATTCTTGCATTTGTACAGAAGACAAAAATAATTAAAATGTTTACATCACTATGCCAACATCTGTTTCAAGTTTCAATATTTTATCACTGTCAACAAAACTACATGGGGAAAACATTGATTAAATCATTGTATTTAATCGGGTTATCAACATTAAGGTCCTTCACTTGTACAAGTTTCTAGCTTGATGCAATAAGATGTTTCTTTTCAACCGAGTTCACAAAAAAGGAGGATGTTCTCAAATCAACTGTTTTATTTTTAAAATATGTTTGTTACCTAAGAACTCTGTCAAATCTTAACCGATTTAAAAAAAAAACTTTTCTTGTTTGAGAGATTATGCCTCCCGTTTGGTCCCATTCAAATTTTATATGACAATTATCTCCGGAGATATGGAGATAAACAATATAAACAAATTTGATACTTTGATGACATGATTATGACTAGTGGATATTTTCACTATTGCAGCATGTGAAGTCAGTTTTTTTCGTTTTGTAAATGATCTTAAATAATTAACAAATATATAACTCGATGCAGGTTTGTTTGTACTACTACCACAGAACATCCTTACTAATATTATAAACATGTAAAGCGAAGGTTTGTATGTATGGATGTATGTTTGTTACTCTTTCACGCGAAAACTACTGAATCGATTGAGCTGAGATTTAGTATGTAGATAGCCTAGACCCTCGAATAACACATAGGGTACTTTTTATCCTGATATTCCGACAGGAACAAATTCTACACAGGCAAAACCGTAGGGCACAACTAGTATAATAATACTATGTCCTACTACAGATGTATGAAGTGATAACTGATAGGTCTTTAACTGTTATAGGTCTTTCTCTTCTTAAGGTTTGATGCAATCACATGTTTTACTTCTACAAGTCATTAACATATGTAAATAGACAGTTCTTTCACTATTATAATATGTCTTTAACTTGATAAAGACAGGTCCTTCACTTCTAATAGGTGTTTCAGTTGAATCAATTAGATGTTATAGACAGGTGGTAAGACTTAGGAGCATATTATGTTATAAATGTTCCGCCTGACTTGCTACATAAATACTTTTTGCTACTGCTTTCGACCTTCCTCCCGATGTTTTCCCACAGAAGATTGATCTGAGTAGCTTTTAAGAAGAGTTAACAGATTCCACTATCGAAAGAGCAGGCAATGCACTATTGCCTCCGCATTGCAGGAGTCAATAGGCGACCGTAACGCCCTTACCATCAGGTGGGCCGCATTCTTATTAGCTGCGTTTTATTAAAAAAATATATTTAAAAAATCTGGAAGTCACTACATTTGAATATAGCTGCCGAACACACTTAAACGATTAAAAATTCGTGAGTAATTGACTATAACACATATAAGTAAAGAATTGGTCACACTCACATTGTGAAAGTACCTAGTTTGTTCACCTATTTTGCAATGTTGACAATGCTCGAAACATATTTTTCATGGCTGTTATAGTTGCCTTCCCTGCAACTGTTTACTGCTAGCTACAGATCAGGCTGATGACCTGACTGCATCAATTACTAACCTCGATTAGTAAACATAAGCTATAGGAGAATTTTATTGCGTATTGTTAATTATTTTTAGCATTTTGAATATAATTAACTTAGATTTAAAAGATTATTACTCTTCGTGGAGTGGATTTTTATATGTCAGTTATCCAGCGTCTTTTCTCGCAGCCACCTTCCATTTCTAGAGACAATCACAAAACACCAATATTATAAATGCGAAGATCAGTTTGTTTATCTATTTGGGACTTCTTCAAGGTCAAACGGCTGGAGTGATTTAGCTCAAATTTTGTACAGGGATAGCCAGTGCTATGGATTAGCCTATGTGATACTTCTTAACGCGGGTGATGCCGCGGGTCACAGCTAGTAAATATCTAAATCAAAATCAAAGCCCACCCATTCAGCTTAAGCTTTTAGTGTAATGTAGTTGACGAATAAATTATCTTGTGTGGCACTATTATAGTTACCTGCCTGTCTTTGAGAATTCTGTTGATGATGGTTCACCTCACCCACCATCTCCATGCAACCTCGTGGTACTCGGTGGTATCTACCTGATTTTATAGCCGCTTTATCGCCTTAACAACATCCATGATAATAATATCGTTTAAAAACTAAAAAACAACCGACTTCAATGCCGCGCTATACATTTTCAGTACCAATTTTGAGATGTTTATCTCAATATCTCTAAAGATACTTATCATACCTCGATAAAATTACCATGGTACCACACTCGGGATATCTCCTTTCGAACAAAAAAAGAATAATCGAAATCGGTTCATAAACGACGAAGTTATCCGCGAACAAACATAAAAAAAAAAAAAAAAAAAATATATATATACGATCGAATTGAGAAACCTCCTCCTTTTTTTGCAGTCGGTTAAAAAGGTATGAGGAGGCCCTATCGTTATCGCCACCACAGTTCCCAGTTCCCTTCCAATTCAACCATAAATTAAAATGCTATTTGCTGCTAAGTTCAGATTTCAGAGACGTTAACATCCATTGTTTCTACTGTAGACTACTGTAGACTACACAACCCCTGCGACCTGCGATACACGAAACCTTTAGATCTCTCTAGAAGTGGTTCATACCTTTTCAACCTTGTTACTCCTATGATTCGTCAATGAAACTGATTTACTCCGAGCTTGTGTGGGCAGACGCGTAGGACAGTGCAACTGTCGGCGTATTTCGTACTTTTCGCGCGTTTTCTTATTACCCCCGCGGAGGTAATTACCCATGTTCGGAACCCATGCTCTAGAATGTGCTCTCGTTCCTTTCCAGGTATTAGAGCTAGACAGAGCCGACAACGAAACAATAAACTACGCCCTGGACACCCTCAACAACATAATGTGTCCCACACAGTTCGAAGAAGAAGAGAACAACCCATGCGTGCCCATGAACATCGGGGAACAGTTCACAGAAATGTTCATAAAAGAACACAACAATATACAACTCATTCTCGACCTACTCGACGAATACGACTTTAGAGTCAGATTAGCCGCAGTACAACTGCTCACTTCAGTTCTCACGAACCGGCCGAAAGATATCCAAGAGATCGTTCTAGTCAAACCCATGGCCGTGTCCAAAATGATGGACTTGTTAGGTGATTCCCGTGAAGTAATCCGCAATGAGACGTTGCTTCTACTGATAAAATTGACTAAAGGAAACGCTAACATACAAAAGATTGTCGCGTTCGAGAATGCATTCGATAGACTGTTCGAAATAGTCTCCTCGGAAGGTTACTCCGACGGAGGTATCATAGTAGAAGACTGTTTGCTGCTCATGTTGAATTTGTTGAAGAACAACAGCAGCAATATAAACTTTTTCAAAGAGGGTAGTTACATACAGAAGATGCTACCGATGTTTAACGCTACTGACGACGTGGAAGAGGCTGGATGGTCGCCGCAGAAGGTGTCTAATGTTCACTGCATGCTTCTCATTGTGAGGACTTTGGTAGCTCCCAGTAACTCCGTTCACATAGTCAGTAGCTGTCAGCAGATTATGAAAAACGTTGGACTGCTCGATGCTCTGTGTAATATACTGATGTCAAGTGGCGTCCCGGCTGATATACTGACGGAGACTATAAATACAGTGGGAGAGGTGGTGCGAGGAAATGTGGTGAACCAGGAGTTCCTGGGCAACGTGATGGCGCCGTCGAATCCTCCCCGACCGGCCATCGTGGTGCTGTTGATGTCGATGGTCAATGAGAAGCAGCCCTTTGCTTTGAGGTAAGATATAAATTCTAAGAACACTTAAATGATCGCATACAAACATATAAAACCGACTTCAACTGCCGCGCTAGTCATTCTCAGTACTATGTTTGAGGTGTTTATCTCCATATCTCTGGAGATACTTGTCAGATCTCGATAAAATTACAATAGGACCAAGCAACCACGGGAAGCATACTATCTCAAACACTCGAATATTTTTTTAAATCGCTGTATAAGTGACAGAGTTCTGAGGTAGGTAACAAGAAAAAATAATACATGCGATAGGAGATTCTCATCCATATTTGTAAAGTTTATTAAAACCAACTAAAACGAAATTGGTTCATCCGTTTGGGAGTGTTGGAGGTGTAATTATACATTAAACAATTGACAATATTCTTCCTCGAAAATAGGTATAACACTGTTATTTTGTGTATTTTTGGTTACTTTACGTTTCATTCTTATCTCGTATATACCAAGTTATTAATAACATTTTAAACTGCCTTCAAGCATTTTTATTTGCATATTCATAAAGATCTCAAGTGAATAGAAACTTTAAGAAATTATCTACTTTCAAAGAACTGTTTAACATATAATTATATGCTTTTGAAATTGTTAGTGCAGATTTATTTACGACTGATATTTACATAAATAACCGGCCAAGTGCGTGTCGGGCTACGCGCAGTGTAGGGTCCGTAGTAGCCCGTTATTCAATTAAAGTTTTTACCCGTTATAAACAAGCAACTAGGTACTTCTTCTTTGTCACTTTAAAGGATTTATTTTAAGGATTTTGTATTTGGTACAAAATTATCCAACACCCTAGTTCAACGACTATTACTGCTAAACTAATAAAGTTATCTCTAGTTCGCTATAGTTTCGCTATAGTTTTCCTTTAAAGTTCATGAAATGCACTATTATCGTGATCATTTCAATTTTTCCAGGTGAAAGTTTAATATTTCGTAAATGGAGAATTCAAAACTGCTTCTAGAGAAAAAAATGTTTCTATAAAAAATCAAGGTCTGGAAGGATAAGTCATTAAGAATGACATTGAGGTTCCTAAAACCATTTTTTGTTAACTGATAACCAAAGATAGACACTCCTAAAGTGGTAAAATGTGTCCCCCCCTCCCACTAACTTTTAACTTTTAAAGAGTGAAAACTCTAAAAAAGATATATGCTGTAGATCTCTTTAAAAACTTTCAACGAGAATTGGTTTAAACGAGATATAGTCAGCAGTTTTTGAGATATAGCAACCGCAAATATAACTTTGTTTTACATACAAACACTATGAAAAACAAATGTTTTTTTTCTGGCCAAAAATTATGGTTATAAAATACTCTACTGTGTTACGGAATTCTATGAGTGCGAGTCCGACTTGCACTTGGCCAGTTTATATAAAAAAGGTTAAATAAAAGTTTGTAAAACTAGTAATATTCCTTCTCAGATGTGCAATACTGTACTGCTTTCAATGCTACCTGTATCGCAACGAGGTGAGCCAAGCTGGGCTGGTAGCTACCCTGCTGCCGTCTTCCAGCGAAGTGTCCTCACTGACCAGCGGTCAGCTGCTGTGCGGAGGACTGTTCTCATCAGACCCGCTGTCTAATTGGTTCTCGGCTGTGGCGTTGATGCACGCCCTGATTGACAACCCTGCACAAAAGGTAAGATAATGAAGTTTAGAGTTTTAGTTTAGTTTAGATTTTCTGCTTAGGAGTTTCTTTTTAATCAGGTGCAATAAAAGGGCTTTGTTGCCATTTGCTATAATGCCGCTTTGGTATAATCTACTTATACTTAAATAGGCTACCGTTTAATCAATGTTTGCTAACTTATATAATATATTCTTAGTGGCATCCGAACATGGATCTGCTAGTAAATTTTTTTATTGTCATGGTTGAGAAAAGAACAGATCTCTCATTGGTGTTCCGGGTACATTCCATCAACAAGTGAAAAACGACTTCAACTTGTCCGCACGTTTTGGCGCAATTTGTATTTAGCCAGTGTCAAGTATTAAGGCCACTATATTTCAGCGCAGTAGTTATTTAGCGATACCTCCGTCCCCGTGACGGATATTCCAATCGCGTAGCGGCGAATTGTGAGCCAGCTAGCAAAAGTGACACAGGTCCTACCTCGAAGACGCCTCGTGGGTTACTGAAGTGAGGCGCGCTGGCCGCTTTGTTATATAAAAATATAAGGACTATTTTGAACAAGAACTATCCATTCAATTTCCTTTTAAACTTATTTTCCTATGTTTTGGTATATTTTTTGCAAGTCAAAGTTTAATTTACTTTATGTAATACCTAAAAATCGATTTAAATTTCTTTGTTTATGTAATGAAAATGATCGAGTGAAGTCGTAAATATCGTGTTTTGAACCATTAAGTAATCAAGAATATTTCTTGAACTACATCATATATTTTTTTCTAAACAAAATAAATAATATATCGTTATTTGCAGTGGAATAAAAAACTTTAAGCTTTTAAGCCTTAAAATTCTTCAAGTTGATGTGAATTCAAGTCACACAGATTTGGCATTTCACCACAAAGTCACATTTCAGGTCAAGTTGAAGTCATAGTCTAGTCCAAGTCATACCTTCAGTAAAGATGGACTTTACTGAAGATTTTCAGTGGAATTTAGTTAAGAACGCAAACAGCATGTTTTTCAACATTGTGCTGTTTCCCTACACTCGCACACATTCACCGGCACTTAATGGTTAATAATCCACATTTATTACACATTAACTCGCGGAAGAACACAAGTTTAAGGAAAAAATAGAATGAGAGCACACACACTTTTTCACGTTCCCGCCAAAACTCTGTTTTATACGTAGTAAAGATGTGTTAAATTTGTCAGGAACAATTGCTGAGAGTGCTCCTGGCGACCAACATCGGCAGCGAGCCGGTGTCGCTGCTACACCAGTGTGTGTTACTGTTGATGCACTGCACCAAGCACAGACCTAAGGTAATCTATCTATTATTTTTCAAGTGAAATTTCTTTATACACTGGAGAAAAGTTTAACTTAACGCACAGAATAATGAATAGTAAGTGTACAGAAGATGCACTCCCTGCGAGCAAAAATGGTGATTAAACCTAGTTCCAACGGCGGTAACGTTCAAAATACGCTACACGCCTCGGATGCGACCTTGAATTTGCGTCACAGAATAAACTGATAGTAACTAAGAACCGCGTGTTGCGCACCGTACGTCCGCGCGGCGAGAGTCTGTATCACTCGGTCAGCTCGCGGGCCGTCAGCTGTCTCTTACTGTAAGGTTGAGTGTTGTGAGAAAACAGATTGAATAGTAAAGTAAAGGCGCGCGTCCGATCGAGAGCGCGCGTGACACTACTGACTGAACTTGTAGCCCGCAGCCTGCAGCGGAGGTACTAGCGTATTCATAGCTACAGCGCGGGGTGTGAGCAGCCTGCTTAGCGTCACGCTCCGAATGCAACGGAAGTGACGTACGCGTAAATCAAAATTGACAATATTTTAATGTGAAGGAAGGGTCACTTCTAACGCATAGCTTTCTAAGCAAATTCGGATTTTTTTGATTAGTTATGGTTCCACACGATTAGTGTATTCAGCCAGCAGTATATCAAACTATTATAAATGTTCAAGTATATAGCAGTTAGTTACATGTCAATAGTCAAGTCAAAGACACATTCAAGTCAAGTTGAAGTCAGTCTAATCTATAGATTAGATTATAAGTGTCAGTAAAGATGTGGACTTTGCTGAAGGTTTTTCATCAGAATTTTGGTAAGAATGCAATATGGCATGTTTTTCAACATTTTTTTATAATTGATAGGTAAGCGCTTGACCACTATCTAACCTGATGTTAAGTGACGATGCGGTCGACGATGTAGCACGCTTACCTAGAAGATACCTGTCACTCGCGATTTGAAGGCCTCGGGTTGTAATTACAGGGAAACAGACACCGGCAAGGAATTCCAGTCCTTGGCAGAATGTTATGATAAATTATGAAGCAAAATGTTTTTTGCAGGTAGATGGAAAAAGGCAAATAAAATTAAAAACGGAACCGGATTTACACATATAAAATATATATTATATTCTGTAAGACTGTAGCTCATCGACAAATACTAGTTCAACATTATTATAAAGCCGGCTTTTCACCATGGGATATAATATAATGTATATTATATCTTGAGATAGAAAATGTTATCGCTCGTCATACATTTTTTATGAGACTGTTTACACTATGCTATAATATATATTACATCCCAAGCTATAAATATTTTTTCGATCGACTGACCGATATTCGAAGGTTTATTTTTTACCTCACGTCCCCGGACACCGCGCCTCCCCCTGCCTCGCCCTCAGTTTTTATTTTGTTGTTTTTTTTTATTTTCATTATGGCTCCACCCACACAATTAGTGTTTTTACTTAGCCAGTGTTTGAATGAAACTATAGACAACCAAAGCTGAACTATATATCTTACAGTGTGAACAGCAATCGCGGGACGTAATAAATAGCTCAAAATGTAATTTACATTATATCCCATAGTGAAAAGCCGGCTTAATAGTCATACTTTAAAATGTTTAAACAAGTGTGATCTGAAATGTATTCCATATTGAGTCAAGTTCTTTAAACTTTTACATGAATCATTTAATGTTATTGTTTTAGCTCGGATTTTGATAAGTACTGTTATATTTTTTTTCTAAAGCTTGCTAGCAATGCGGGTTACACATTACTAGTAGTCTTGTTAACCCACCCCTACAACTGAGCTAAATATCCTTTGGTCTGGAGAGAGTTCACGTCAATAGTGCAATGAGTGGGAATCAAACTTACGAGCTTTCGATCGCCAGGTTGACACCTTTGAGACTAGTTATTTATTTTGAGTACAATTTTTAACCGACTTCAAAAAAAGGAGGAGGTTTCTCAATTCGACCGTATATATATATATATATATATATATATATATATATATTTTTTAATGTTTGTTCGCGGATAACTTCGTCGTTTATGAACCGATTTCGATTATTCTTTTTTTGTTCGAAAGGAGATATCCCAAGTGTGGTACCATGGTAATTTTATCGAGGTATGATAAGTATCTCCAGAGATATTGAGGTAAACATCTCAAAATTGGTACTGAAAATGAATAGCGCGGCATTGAAGTCGGTTGTTTTTTAGTTTTTAAACGATATTATAAACTGTTGCTTTCGGCGATGCAGCACCACTAAAACATATTAACATATAATATTCTTACCAATTAATGAATTTATGACAAAAGTTGCTTGTATGTTCAATCTTTTTATATGTCTAATCTATTTAATGTACATATTCTTTATTATTATTACTACCACATATGTATGTATGTTTTAATTTAGTAATTTCCCTACTGTATTAGTATCAGTATTGAATACACTTTTCAATATTAGTGCAATAAAATAATGTCATCTTAATTATTAACAATTCAATTCTTGTAAAATTGTTAAACACAATCCAAAATTTCATCGTACCGACGGGACTCGAACCCGCACCCCCCGGAATACACGTCCAGGTGCTCTGCCAGTTAAGCCACGGTTCGATCCATCGATGTGACGAAATTAGTGGATTGCATTTGTTAACCCAATTATGCATTGGTGTTATTGGGTTAACAAATGGCAACTCGATGGCCCACATCGAGGCTCCATTAATTAAAGCGAGTTGAGAGTGGCTATTCTAATATGAAAATGGCGCTAATTAGCAAATGGCGCCACGTGTGGGGAAAACTAGAACTACTTTGTTTCTAGTTTATAATGGCTCCACACGATTAGTGTATTAAGCCAGTGTCAAGTATTAAAATTCTTCATGTTTTTGGGAATTTAAGTCATAAAGATGGGTCAAAGTCACATTTTAAGTCAAGTTGAAGTCGAAGCTTAGTCAAAGTCATGCCCTCAGTAAAAATGTGGACTTTACTAAAGATTTTCAGTGGAATTTTGGTGAGAACGCAAATAGCATGTTTTTCAACATTGTGCTGTTTCCATACACTCGCACACATTCACCGGCACTTAATGATTAATAATCGAACACACACACAGTTTCCACGTTCCCGCCAAGACCAAAACTACAAATTTCTTCTAATTCTGTCTTTAGTATTAATTTAATGAGACAAATGTATAAGCAAAATCGCTTCCAAAGAGGTTCTAACATTCAGCTTATTTATTTTCGCAATGTGAATCTCTTTGGTGGAATGCTTATGTATTTTTGATGGAAATAATATCGTTCAAAAACTAAAAAAGAACCGACTTCAATGCCGCGCTATTCATTTTCAGTACCAATTTTGAGATGTTTATCTCAATATCTCTGGAGATACTTATCAGACCTCGATAAAATTACCATGGTACCATACTTGGGATATCTCCTTTCGAACAAAAAAAGAATAATCAAAATCGGTTCATAAACGACGAAGTTATCCGCGAACAAACATAAAAAAAAACATATATACGGTCGAATTGAGAAACCTCCTCCTTTTTTGAAGTCGTTTAATAAAAAGAAAAACCGTAGATGATACGCACGGCGCCATACAACGGAGCGTGCGGTAAAGTAGGTACTTGCTGAAAGTATCTATTTTATCGCACGCTCCATTGTATGGCGCCGTGCGTATCATCTACGGTATTTTTTTTAATTTCCGACAAAAATACGTAAGCATTCGAACAACGTACATAGGCTTCGTAAATGCATTTTTTGAGTAAATGTGTTTAAAGGAAAGTATGACTTGCGTCACGTAAAAATAACACTAGCGGCACAGGGCCCCTAGACAAAATCCAATTTCCTGTTTACCTTCACGCTAACGCAAGTTCAAAATGTATGGGAATGAGATTTTTGTTGCGGAAACATAAATGTCATTCCATACACTTTCCATAGGGGCCCTGGGCCCCTAGACAAAATCCAATTTCCTGTTTGCCTTCACGCTAACGCAAGTTCAAAATGTATGGAATGACATTTGTGTTTCCGCAACAAAAATGTCCTTCCCAGGAAAATGGATTTTGTCTAGGGGCCCTGAATAGATAATACTACGCTGGCGGTTAAGCTGTGTAAAGGTGATTCTATTTGGTGATATGAGGAGGCCCGGCGCGGGGTGGATGTTTGCCGGTGCGCTATTGATTCATCAGTCGATGACTTGCTTTCCCATACCCATTCGTAGGCGAGTGTACCCCCTCCACTGTCTTGTAGCGTTGTTTTCACGTGACGCGAGTTATAAGGTTGTGAACATATTGTGTGCAGGTGGCGCTGCTAATGCTGGTATCGTCGTGGTGCCACGCGTGCCCCGGGGCCGTGTGCGCCTTCCTGCGCGTGCCGGGCGGCGCCGCGTGGTTACTGGCGCAGACCACCGCCGGGGAGGAGGACGGGGACGGCATCCTGCAGGGGCTGGCCGCATTCATGCTGGCCTCCTGTATATATTACAACGATGACTCCGTCGAGGGATACACTAAGGTATGTCAGTATTCCTTCCTGCGCGTCCCGGGCGGGGCCGCGTCATAATAGATCTCATTAAAAACTTTTAATGATTTTGTTTTTGAACGAGATATAGTGAGCATTTTTTGAGATATAGCAACAGAAAAAATAACTTTGTTTTTCATACAAACACTATGAAAAACAAAGTTAATTTTTTGTTGCCGAAAAATTATATTTATAAAATACTCTACAGTGTTAGGGAACCCTACGAGTGCGAGTCCCACTTGCACTTGTCCAATTTATTTATATTTAGAACTAGCTGTGCCCGCGACTTCGTCTGCGTAGAATAGTGTCTTTGGGTAGCATTAACAAATATGACACATACGTATCCCAACTACACCGCGCCGTACCACGCCACGCTAATCCCCCTTCCCTCCTCCCCTCACATACCCTCCCCTCCCCCCTCTTCCCCTTCTCCTTCCCCTCACTTCCACATCCCCTCCCCTCCAGCTTTCCTCCCCTCCCATACCCCCCCCTCAACTCCCCCTACCCTACCCATCCGCCCCTTCCACTCCCCCTCTCCCCTCACTAACTTTGAATGTCATATTTATTTATAACGAAACCACAGCCAAAAAAGTAAGTTTCAAGCTTCTAGCATTTAAAAATGACAATACTTCTATACAACTTTTCATCACCCCATCCAACCCCTTACAACCCACTTTTCGCATTAAAAAGTGTCCTTTCTCAGGCTCTAGACTATCTGTCTAAATTCATTTAAATCGGTTCAGTAGTTTTGGTGTTACAGCGAAACAAACAGACAGACAGAGCTATTTTCGCATTTATAATATTAGTAAGGATAAATAAAACCCAGAGATGGCGCTAGCGTAGATTTTAATAGCTCTCCTTTAAATATTGCCTAAATGTATGAGATCCTGCATCGCGCAAACGATATTTTCCGCGACATTGAAACCGATGCACTGGCTTCGTAATTAGACATCTCAAAAGTTGAACTCGCTTAAAGACGTTTGCTCTTTCTATACTAGTCTGGATAATTATTATTGACTAGCAGCCCGCCCCGGCTTCGCACGGGTAGAACATATATGCCTACAAAATTTGCATCAGTTTATTGCATCGAATATAAATTATGAACATATTTAACAACCATCGTCATATTTCATCCAATTTACACAAAACCTTAACGAATTATGCACCTAAACCTTCCTCATAAACACTCTGGATATTGGTGAAAACCGCATGATATATTTCGTTCAGTAGCTATTGAGATTATTGCGAACAGACAGACAGACGCAGTGATGAACTTTGTTTTATAATACTTACGTAGTGATATTAGACGGCCCTTTGGCGTAAAGGATAGTTACCCTG
Source organism: Cabera pusaria (assembly GCA_954871355.1). Taxonomy (NCBI): domain Eukaryota; kingdom Metazoa; phylum Arthropoda; class Insecta; order Lepidoptera; family Geometridae; genus Cabera; species Cabera pusaria. Next base: position 24,263,299 of record OX940901.1, on the reverse strand, counting down.
ATTCTGACCGGACGGTCGTTGGTTCTAATCCTAGCTATATACCTACCAATGAAAGTTTTATGTGCATTCATGAATCATGAGTTTTCGTACAGTGGTTGTGGGATCATTAAATCTAACAAAAAGTAGCTTACCATCAAGGAGGACATCTGCCGCCGTAACCTTACACCGTTCCCCGACGCAAAATGTAGGGGTAATATACGTTTAACGTGTGTATCTGTGTGTCTGTCTGTAGTATCTTAGCACCTAACCGGATGAACCGATTTTGTTTTTATTATTGATAGTTTTTTGTTTCATAGATGTCTTCATCGAGAGTTTTCTTAGCTTTGATTCATGAAAATTCGTTCAATCGTTATAAAACTATGAGCTTTTTTCTAGTTAATTGCGCTATGAAATCAACTTTCATGGGTCTGATCAATTCGAAAATCTTCTTCTTCAACGATATTGTAAGAACATGGAAGCATTGACCTGATGCTGGGACATCTCCTAGACTCTACAGAATACTCAAATCCTCACCAACTTACAGCTCAGATTTTAAATGTCGTGTTTAGAGTCATTGGAATGATTTTAATGAAAAGATTATATATAGATCAGTCGGGGTGGCTTAAATTACTATATTATTATATATATAGATGAATATTATTTTATACAATAGATCATATTATTATACTATATTGACTTCAAATTGATTGTGGTCGGTGGGGATCTACAGCATAGCTAAGCTTATAATAATATTTTCGTAGTAACTATGACCTAATCTGTGGTTTCACTGCAAATATTTTATTAATTTTGCGATGCGTGTTTCTGAAATTCGTGATATCTTCTAGAGTTTTCATTTGAATTATATACTGTAAAGGACAATTTTAATCTATAATATGTGGCCAAGCTAATTAACGTAATTATTTGGATAAGGATTAATACTATATACTTGAAAATAGCCTTGGAAGTTATGTCATATTTTTTAACAAAAAATTTAAGATTAAAATGGTTACTGTGAGTCAACCTTAAGTGATAGACATATGCTGTCGCGGACTTTTTTGTAGGTCTTATTAAGTTGTACAACTCTTGTATAGAAAATATTCTTCTACGGGATAATATATAGCCTATTTTCATTCCGAAAGTCCATTCTATGTATTAGTGAAAGAATTTTTTAAATCGGTTCAGTAGTTTTTGAGCCAAATCATTACAAACATACAAAAATACAAATGTACTCTCTTTATAATATTAGTATAGATATGATCTATTTAATATTATTTGACGTGTGCAAGTGCAGATTTTTTATCTGCCCATATTATCTTGCCCATGTCTCTTTACATTGTATAAAACAGTCGCTGCCGCTGTCTGTACGCTTAGATCTTTTAAACTACGCAACGGATTTTAATGCAGTTTCATCAATAGAGTGATTCAAGAGGAAGGTTTATAACTAGGATTAAACGCGGGCAAAGCCGCAGGGTGCAGCTAGTACTGAATAAATATTTGAAAAAATTTGACCAATGGCCCTTGTTTCCCAGGACGCTCTAAAGCAGCTAGTGTCAAAACGCATCGGGCTCGAGCTCCTCACCACCAGACTGACCGAGGTGGGGCGCCACGAGAGCTACAACCGCGCCGCCAAGCAGCCGCAGCTGCGGGCCAGGACCAACAACGATCTCTTGCTGGACTACGAGTTCTGTTCTCTCTTCAAGATCACCGAGAGTGAGTTACATTGTACATACTACTGTCTGTGCAAAAAGAGAGCCGTCGTTGCGTTACGATGAACTAACATTCAAAGGTAAGGAAAGAAGGTACATAACCACCCAGTACTACCGGATCATGATAACAGTAGGTACCTACCAAGGTATCAAACATTTTTAGTCGTATTGGCAATGACAGAGCAGCTTTGTCAACGCAACAAAACTGTTCATTAGAACACGCCACCTCAATTTCTACGACGGTTCTCTTTTAATATTATAAAGAGGAAACATTATATAACGAGGTATATATCATATACTAGCTGTGCCCCGCGGCTTTGCCTGCGTTAAAAACGACTTTTATTTATTTTATTTTTTTTTCATAAGAAACATCTCCTGACGATAAAAAACACAACAAAAAAGAATTAGCGAAATCGGTCCAGCCGTTCACGCGTGATGCCGTGACCAAGGGTAATTGGGATTCATTTTTATATATAAAGAAGATATAACGAGTTCATATTTTAGGATGTTTGATTACGAATCAATCAGGTTCCAACATCGCGGAAAATATCCTTTGCGCGATGGAGGATCTCATACATTTACAAGGAGAGCTATTCGACCTACTCTAGCGCCATCTAGATCTTTTTATGTAAACTTATCGGAAAGATTTAATTTTTTATTTGTATCGATTTAACTCAAAATCTACTGGATCGATTTTAAAAAGTCTTTCACTAATCGAAAGCTACATTATCAACGAGTAATATAGGCTATATTTCATCTCCGTATTCTCACGGGAACGGGAACTACGCGGGTGAAACCGCGAGGCGCTGCTAGTCTAATACTATAAGAATCTTTGTCCTGACATACTGACTGACTCACTGACTCACTGACTCACTGACTCACTGACAGACAACGCACAGCCTAAACCGCTGGTCGTAGAGACTTGAAATTTGGAGGGTATATTTGTCTTAGTACGTGAGGGTGTACTAAGAAAGGATTTTCCAAAATTCACCCCTTAAGGGGATGAAATGGGGGTTCAAAGTATGTATGGAGAAACAAGATTAGATCGTCTTTTCTATCCGAAACTTCACATAAGTGCTTCAGTAAAAAAATAAGTAAAGACGTGTTTCAGGTTTTTTTGGAATTCCACCCCTAAGAGGGTGAAATGGGGTAATAAAGTGTAAAATCAATATTGTTTCGGATTGCGCTGAAATTTGGCATGCAAATAGTTATTACGACGTTAGTTCCCACTGAGAAAGGATTTTCTAAAATTAACCCTCGAAGGGGATGAAACGGGGGTTCAAAGTTTGTATGGAGAAACAAGATTAGATAGTCTTTTCTATCTGAAACTCCACACAAGTGCTTCCGTAAAAAAATAAGTAAACATGTGTTTCAGGTTTTTTTTTAATTCCACCCCTAAGAGGGTGAAATTGGGTAATAAAGTGTGAAAATCAATATTGTTTCGGATTGCGCTGAAATTTGGCATGCAGATAGTTATAACGACGTTAGTTCCCTCTGAGAAAGGATTTTCCAAAATTAACCCTCGAAGGGGATGAAACGGGGGTTCAAAGTTTGTATGGAGAAACAAGATTAGATAGTCTTCTCTATCTGAAACTTCACACAAGTGCTTCAGTACAAAAATAAGTAAACACGTGTTTCAGGTTTTTTTGTAATTCCACCCCTAAGAGGGTGAAATGGGGTAATAAAGTGTAAAAATCAATATTGTTTCGGATTGCGCTGAAATTTGGCATGCAGATAGTTATTAAGACGTTAGTTCTCTCTGAGAAAGGATTTTCCAAATTAACCCTCGCAGGGGATGAAACGGGGGTTCAAAGTTTGTATGGAGAAACAAGATTAGATAGTCTTTTCTATCCGAAACTCCACACAAGTGCTTCAGTAAAAAAATATGTAAATACGTGTTTCAGGTTTTTTTTTAATTCCACCCTAAAGAGGGTGAAATGGGGTAATAAAGTGTAAAATCAATATTGTTTCGGATTACGCTGAAATTTGGCATGCAGATAGTTATTACGACGTTAATTCCCTCTAAGAAAGGATTTTCCAAAATTAACCCTCTAAGGGGATGAAACGGGGGTTCAAAGTTTATATGGAGAAACAAGATTAGATAGTCTTTTCTATCCGAAACTTCACACAAGTGCTTCAGTAAAAAAATAAGTAAACATGTGTTTCAGTTTTTTTTGAAATTCCACCCTTAAGAGGGTGAAATGGGGTAATAAAGTGTAAAATCAATATTGTTTCGGATTACGCTGAAATTTGGCATGCAGATAGTTATTAATTACGACGTTAGTTCCCTCTGAGATAGGTTTTCCAAAATTCATCCCTGAAGAGGATGAAACGAGTGTTCAAAGTTTGTATGGAGAAACAAGAATTGATTGTCTCTTATATTCGAAACTTTACACAAGTAGTTTAGTAAATAAATGAGTAAATACGTGTTTCAGGCTTTTTGAAATTTCAAAATTCACTCTTCAAGGGATGAAGCGGGGGTTCAAATTTTGGATAGTCATTTTATTCGACATTTCACACAAGTACTTCTGTAAATAAATAAGTAAATACGAGTTTCAGACTTTTTCAAAATGCCACCCTAAAAGAGTGAACTGGGGTAAAAAAGTCTGAAAATCAATATAGTTTCGGATTGCGCTTTATTGGGTTTTTCGGGTTTTAAAAATATGAATCCTGATTTGTTTTAGTCACGCGATAACATGAAAACAGGTGAACCAATTTGGCTAATTTTTATTTGATGTCTTTAATGATAGAATCGTTTTTACAAAAGAAAAGTTTTAAGTAAATAAAAGGAGTTTTTAACGCGGGCGTAGCCGCGGGGGACTTCTAGTGATACATAAAACAAGATTGGTAGTGTTGGGTCGACACGAGAGCTACAATCAACAACGATCTCTTGTTGGACTACAAGTTCTGTTCTCTCTTCAAGGTAACCGAGAGTGCTTTTAAATATTAAACAGGAAAATTATATTGTCATTTAACAAAAAAAAAGATGTAATTTTTCGCAGTTGTAAGACAGAAAAGCATCTGTTGAACTTAGCGGGACGAATGTCTTGTGTAGAAATGCATCTGTTGAACTTAGCGGGACGAATGTCTTGTGTAGAACTGCATCTGTTGAACTTAGCGTGACGAATGTCTTGTGTAGAACTGCATCTATTGATCTTAGCGGGACGAATGTCTTGTGTAGAACTGCATCTGTTGAACTTAGCGGGACGAATGTCTTGTGTAGAACTGCATCTGTTGATCTTAGCGGGACGAATGCCTTGTGTAGAACTGCATCTGTTGAACTTAGCGGGACGAATGTCTTGTGTAGAACTGCATCTGTTGAACTTAGCGGGACGAATGTCTTGTGTAGAACTGCATCTGTTGAACTTAGCGGGACGAATGTCTTGTGTAGAACTGCATCTGTTGAACTTAGCGGGACGAATGTCTTGTGTAGAACTGCATCTGTTGAACTTAGCGGGACGAATGTCTTGTGTAGAACTGCATCTGTTGAACTTAGCGGGACGAATGTCTTGTGTAGAACTGCATCTGTTGAACTTAGCGGGACGAATGTCTTGTGTAAAACTGCATCTGTTGAACTTAGCGGGACGAATGTCTTGTGTATAACTGCATCTGTTGAACTTAGCGGGACGAATGTCTTGTGTAGAACTGCATCTGTTGAACTTAGCGAGACGAATGTCTTGTGTAGAACTGCATCTGTTGAACTTAGCGGGACGAATGCCCGAATGATAGGGAATACGTCTTCGTAGTTACGCCGTTCTACAATAGAGGGCGTTTATATAAAATAAAGCATGACTCGTACGTCACTTCCGTTGCAATCGGAATGAGTCTTCCCGCGAACGTAATTTCCTTTGCATTTTACCGCAGTGCGCCTAAAGAAGGGTTACTTCAATCATTAAGATAGTTTAAAAACTAAAACAACCGACTTCCATACCGCGCGAGTCAGTTTCAGTAGCAAGTTTGAGACGTTGATCGACATATCTCTGGAGATACTTATCAGATCTCGATGAAATTACCATGGTACTACCCTTGGGATATCTTCTTTCCAACAAAAAAATCAAAATCGGTTCCTAAACGACGAAGTTATCCGAGAACACGCATATAGTGTTCGCGGATATCTGTTCAATACCTATATAACCTGAACTACATAGCTTCGAATATATATTTACGGTGAAATTGAGAAACCTCCTCCTATTTTGAAGTCGGTTAAAAAAATGGTTGACTGTAAAGTGGGTTTATGGACGATAGTTGTGACGTGAACGTGATAACGTCATAACAAAACATTGAATCGTGTTCATATGAATATCCATATTCACATTCATACAAAAAAACATTGATGAAATCGGCGCATGCGTATAATGAGCGTAACGGGACAAGGAGTGAAACGGGACACTTTTTCGTGCATGCATGCAGCCGGCGTTCATCGATTTATTAGACGTTGTGACGTCAATAAATGATAGCTGAAATGTTGGTATCTCGATCCAGGCGTGCTGATCGCTAGCCTGACAGCCAAGGAGAAGGAGCCCTCGTCCCCCGCAGCCCCCGACACGGAGAGCCTGTCGCAGTACAAGACTCTGATCAGACAGCAGGACGCGCGCCTGCAGGAGCTGTGCGCGCAGCTAGATCAGATGTTGGCTCAGAACAACTCGCTGCAGGTAAATATACTAACACGGTTTCACATATTGCTACCTATTGTACTAACATTTACACGTGTCACGTTATTCTAATCCATATTAATCACGTAAGTTTATTTATTCTTCTTAAAAAAAAATATGCTTTAATGTATTTGTTGTAGTTATTTGTTAAATAGTTACTTTCACAATTATAAAACACCACTTACCAACGATGGGATTCATCATCATTATCAGTCGGTGTCCGTCCATCCGGAGTCCACTGCTGGACGTAGGCCTCTCTCAAAATGCGCCACTGAGCCCGATCTTCGGCTCTTCTCTTCCAGTCACTGCCCACCGCTTTGCGTATGTCGTCGCTCCACCTGGTCACAGGACGTCCTACGCTACGTTTACCGATTCGCGGTCTCTACTCTAGGACAAGTCTACCCCAACGGTTATCAGTCCTGCGGCAGATATGACCAGCCCACTGCCACTTCAGTTTGCTAATCCGTTGAGCTATGTCGATAACTTTAGTTGTCTGGCGAGTCTGGCGAATTACTTCGTTCCGGATTCGATCCCGCAGAGAAACACCGAGCATAGCTCTCTCCATAGCTCGCTGAGCGACTCTAAATTGGTGGACCAGTCGGACTGTGAGTGTCCACGTCTCGGCTCCGTATGTCATCACAGGTAGGACGCACTGGTTAAAGACTTTTGTCTTTAGACACTGCGGTATAGGGGACGAGAAGACTCGACGGAGTTTTCCGAATGCTGCCCAGCGCAGCTAAATTCTACTTTGGATTTCCTTTTCAAAGTTGTATTTGCCTAGTTGGAGCGCTTGCCCTAGGTAAACGATGGGACTAGTGGGTCCGAATTATTACCACTTGGCGCATGGGACTACTACTGGCACATAATAATGAATAGAACTACAACTACGGGATCAAAATAGTGGCAGTTGTCCCGTCATGGGACAACACGATGCGACTAGTGGGATAGACTCACCATATCTTGTTACATTTCTCTCCACTCGTAGGTTATCTGGAAGAGATCGCTTTGAGCGATAAGACCGCCCATTGAAACTATTTTTAACAAAAATGTTGTAGTTCTAAGTTTCTTGGTGTTCAATAAAGAGTATATCTATCTATCTATAATGTTTTTTTTATATATCTTATAGGCTAGTGTTTGACTAGTCTCTCACCTGTTGGTAAGTGATGATGCGGTCGAAGATGGTAAGCACGCTAGCCCTAGAATGGGAAGTGGCTCTCAAGGACAGCTGCCGGAACAAGTTACATGTTCGGCGATAGATTTTTCTACTTCAAGTCAACGTCAAGCATCTATTCAGTACATGGGCAAATTAAAAATGCGCACCTACACACGTCAAATAACATTAAATAGATCATATTGAATAATAATTATTATAAATACTACAGAAACATAACTAATTGCTTTGAATTTATAAAAAAAAAAAAAGATTGAGGCATTCAGCTTTCATCTAAACTGACTTGAGGCTTGAGGATGGGAGCTATTCCATTCCTTTGCTGTGCGTAATTCTTCAGCAAAAAAAACATGAGATGACAAAGCTGTAACGTATGTTCCAGAGCGCGTTGAACGACTCCCTGGCAGCTAACTCTCACCTCAAGGATGAGAACACGTTACTGAAGGCGCAGGTATCAGCCGCTAACATCACCCCGCACCAAGCCGACATCACTCCGCACCAAGCTCCGCCGGTCGATAACACCAGGTAATACTTTCTATACCCTTAGTACGTTTTCATACCAAACTCTATTATCTTATATGGAACAAATTTTGAAAGAAAAACAGTACAGCGCTTTTAGTAGGTGGTTATTGGGTGTTCTACTCCACCCACCACCCTGTGGGTGGAGTACCCAATAACCACAAATTGATTATCTCTCGCCATTTGTGTTTTAGAACTCTCAATGACCCCGGAGTAATAATTTTGATCAACTGTGTTCGTAACACATACGGTTGGATGATCCATGGTAAGTATCATCCTGAGAGTCCAAGGCAGGATTATCTCTCGCCACATGCGATGCCTAAGTACAATCGGTTAAGTGATGGTAAGTCTCACTTTGGGAGCCCAAGGTTTGCCGATTGCGATTCCTAGCCTACCTGTGTTTTGAGTATATCATATAGTCCGATAAACCTGTTTTACTACTTCTACTAAAGCCGTAATTACTTTTTGTCGGAATACTTACGATAAATTACCGCGCACTATCCAGTGCGACTTTTACCTTTACCGTGCACCAGTCAGTGCAATTAAGGATAAAAGTATAGTGCGACTTAACCATACCGCACACTATACTTCAAGATTATAAAGGAACAGTTTGAGTGTAGTTTATTAATAACACAAAGTCAAATTCTCAGCTTATTACCAGTATTTTGTTCTAGTCCTAAGTGATAATATAAAAAAAATATAATTTTACTTACATCATCTCACAAACAATAAAACCAAATGAAATATTCAGTTGTAACTAGTGTTTTTCACTGGTAGTAACTGAAAATTTACTTACTTAAATCTTACAAACTAATTTTGTATGACGAAATATTTATTAGATCAAACAAGATACATTTGTATAATTCCAGAGCGTAGGTGTTCATACTGGAAATCTGAAACAATATAAAAATATTACAAAATTAAAATCTGCTACCCCTAAAGCATCAACTTTTATATTTTCTGTGCTTTAAAGAAATGTGTGTACATACATAAATTAAAATTCAAGCGTAGTCACTCACCATTTTCATCTAAAGGATTTTAATTTATGATATTCACGAAGATCTGCTGATGAGATGCTGCTTGTCGCTCCTGTAAAATAGAGATTGGTACACATTAGTTCAAAACTAAGAATACACAATTTAATTTAAAAAAATCTTTACTCAGAATAACTCAAATGAAACTTGGAAATAACTAAACATTAAATCAGTGTGTGGTTATATCGATATAAACAGCAATCGAAAAATAACAATTTTTGTTTAATTTTTTAATATTATTCTCTTTACCTAACATTTAAATAACATGTTCAAAATAATTAGGATCGTTTAAAAAACCGACTTCAAATGCCACTATAATCAATTTGAGTGGCAAGTTTGCGGTTATTATCTCCATATCTCTGGAGATACTCATTAGATCTTGATAAATTTACAATGGGACCACTACACAAGTATAATCTTTCAAATAAAAATATAATTTAAAAAATCGGACCACAATTGACAGAAAAAAATAATAAATATTTTACAGTGAAACATAGAACATCCACCTTATTTTTAAGTTGGTTAATAGAGCTTTTTGTCGTATTAAGACCTTTTTTATTTTTTTGATTTCTAGTCATTGAGAAAATCTTTATTATAGAAACTTGGTTTTTATTTTCGAATCAACTAAAAAAGTTTACGTTGCAAAGCATGCATGCAAATAAAATATCTGAATCTGAATCTGAAAGTATTATACAATAAAAGCTAGGTACTTACTTGTTATTTCCAAATAGTCACAGAACTACACTCACCAATAACTACACCGATTACTTATAGAATGGTTTTGTTCACACGCACGAAGGTAAATAGGCACATAGGTTGAGTTACACATGTCAGCATTTTTTTAATTAAGGGTTCGCACACACTTTCTACTTTAACTCTGCGATTGAACTGTTCTGTAGGTACAGATAAATCATGACCCTATAACCTGTAAATTTTTATACCATTAAGTTTACACTGTACAGTTAATTGAATGCTATTTTAACCGACACCTAACCAAGGAGTAGGTTCTGAATTCGTCGGAATCTTTTTTATGTATGCTTCTCGATTACTCAAAGATGGGCGTACCGATTTAAAATATTTTTATATTGTTTAAAAGGACACACTTTCCAAGTTTCATTTAAATTTCATTGAGATCTGATGACTATCTCAAGAGATATGGAGATAAACACATCAAACTTTGGTACATGACTAGCGCGGCATTTGAAGTTGGTTCTTTTAGTTTATTAACGATTTTAAATTATAATTATAACCATTCAGTTAAACTATCATTCATATGTATAGTCAAACTATTTAGTGAAAACGAGCAGTTAAAACTCAAGGTGTTTAGCGGCCTTACGACAAATTATTTTTTAACAGACTTAACAGATAGCGTTTGTACGAATTACTTTTTTATTTGTTATATCAATCATTTATGAACTGATTTGTTTTTTTCTTTTTACCGACTTCACATAAAGGAGGATGTACTCAATTCGTCTGTATAATTGTATTTTTTTGTTACCTCAGAACTTCATCATTAATTAACTGTGTGTGGATTTGGACAATGTTTTTATTTTTTATAAATAGAATATGTTTACAGTGTAGTTCCATTTTAATTTTATCAAGATCTGATAAGTATCTCCAGAGATATGGAGATAAAGACCTCAAATTTAGTACTGAAAATGACTTGCGCAGCATGTGAAGTCGGCTTTTTGTTTTGTGAACGATCTTAAATTATGTAAAAATGTAAATAGTAATACTTTCTAGTAATACTTTCCGTGTGGTGTATTGTACAGTTCAAATAATTAGATACCGTCTTATTATCTAAACACATAAAATATGATTTTAATATTTTATGCACTGACTTTTAATTTTTCTATCTTTTAATCTATCGTAGTCGGGTAATGGTGTGATTTTTATATTGTCATTCGAGTTGGCGCATTTCAAAGGTTTGATCCGATTTCAAAGGTTAACATTTGCTTGTTTTGTTAAAGTACGAGTACTTATTCAGTTAAACTATCATTTATATGTATAGTCATAACTATTAGTCGTTTATAACTATTTAGTGAAAACGAGCAGTTAAAACTCAAAGAGGGTGTTTTGGCCTTATTTTATAGAAATGCTGACAAAGTTCTTGGAACTGACTACAGAATAAATCATAGTCGAGCTATAACGATACCTATCGGAGCGTGGGAAAATAATAACGTAAAACATGATAATATCGTTTAAAAACTAAAAAACAACCGACTTCAATGCCGCGCTATTCATTTTCAGTACCAATTTTGAGCTGTTTATCTCAATATCTCTGGAGATACTTATCATACCTCGATAAAATTACCATGGTACCACACTTGGGATATCTCCTTTCGAACAAAAAAAGAATAATCGAAATCGGTTCATAAACGACGAAGTTATCCGCGAACAAACATAAAAAAAATATTCATTTTCAGTACCAATTTTGAGATGTTTATCTCAATATCTCTGGAGATACTTATCATACCTCGATAAAATTACCATGGTACCACACTTGGGATATCTCCTTTCGAACAAAAAAAGAATAATCGAAATCGGTTCATAAACGACGAAGTTATCCGCGAACAAACATAAAAAAAATATTCATTTTCAGTACCAATTTTGAGATGTTTATCTCAATATCTCTGGAGATACTTATCATACCTCGATAAAATTACCATGGTACCACACTTGGGATATCTCCTTTCGAACAAAAAAGAATAATCGAAATCGGTTCATAAACGACGAAGTTATCCGCGAACAAACATAAAAAAAATATTCATTTTCAGTACCAATTTTGAGATGTTTATCTCAATATCTCTGGAGATACTTATCATACCTCGATAAAATTACCATGGTACCACACTTGGGATATCTCCTTTCGAACAAAAAAAGAATAATCGAAATCGGTTCATAAACGACGAAGTTATCCGCGAACAAACATTAAAAAAAAAAAAAAAAAAAAAAAAAAAAATATATATATATATATACGGTCGAATTGAGAAACCTCCTCCTTTTTTTGAAGTCGGTTAAAAAGGGATTGCAATCCGGACAACCGGGTCCACTACCTATGTACCAAATCCGTTGCCAGAACCGGTGATCTTAATGTTTTTTCAAAATAATCACGCTGTTGCATGATTAGGTGCTTTAAATGTAGTATACAGGATGTATTGTAATGCTAAATAATGAAATGTAGCTGATCAGAATGTTCGTTTGATAAAATCAAAATTAATTTATCTGACAGAATATATACTCACGAACTAAGGAACTGCATCAAAGTTCAGTATTACTTTCGAATTAATTGAATGGTCCTTTCCAGTATACAAACATACACCTAAGGATATGATACTTCGCTGCTATGAAGTTAACGAACCAAACTATAGGTTTCAATTTTAATTTGTGTAATGAAATTTGAAATAATATTTAACGTTTATATTTTATTTCTAAGGCGTCTTGAACGTTGATGTAGTTTATTGGTTCATAAATGTGGGATTACCCTACCTAATTATATTATTAATTTTGACCAACCTACTTTTGAAACCAACCTAATTTTGACAGATGAATAATAACCAAAAAGTATCTCAAAATAAACTTTAATAATGTGAGTGCTTGTTGTGGGGTTTTATAATAAAAAACAATAAATCAATCAATTTATTTATTAAGAATACAGGTATACCATAATGATTAATAAAGCCCTCTGTACTCAGCCCTATACAACTTAAAATTAATTATAAAATTAAATTATTTGATAGGTAATATAGTTAATGGCAGTTAAATTTTTGTCAATTAATATTCTTGCACACTATAGTAGGATTTGTTAACTAAAAATAGTTTTAGCTTCGATTTTAAAGCATTACAGTTAGTACAGAGAAGCAGCAGTTTCTGAAAAATGTATCTATGTACCTATATTATTTATTGATTAATATACTTGTAAACAATTTTATTAGAAAACAAAAATAATCATTCAATTTTCTTATCAAATAATTATTATATTATAATATATTATTTTAACATTCTACCATAAATATCATTTATTACTACTAAAATGTTCAAGTTGTACACCAAAAATTTACAAAACTAAATAAACATTATTATTACAGTTAGTACAGAGTAGCAGCAAGTTTTGATTAATATACTTGCACAAAAATTTCAGAAGAAAATAAAAAAGAATAATTAAATATTCTTATTATTTAATTTTCCTGCTCTACAATTTAAGTATGTAATATTATAATATTATTTAAACATTCTATCACACAAATCATTTATTGCTACAAAAATGTACAAGTCATACACCAATTAATTCAAAAATTAACAAAACTGAATATACAATATTATTACAGATAGTAACAGAGAAGCATACATTTTTGAACAATGTGTCTATGTACCTTTATTATTAATTGATTGATATACTTACAAAAATGTTTAATAGAAAATGAAAAAAGAATCATTCAATATTCTTATTACTGCTACTAAAATGTTAAAGTCATACCTCAAAAAATTTACAAAACTAAATATACATTATTTATCAAAACATGTTTCGTTAATAATATAAATACGTTAATGATTAAACTATTACTTCATCATCATCATAATCAGCCGCTATCAGTCCACTGCTGGATATAGACCTTTCCCAAGTCACTGTTCACCGCTTCTTAACTTTTACTTATCTAAACATAATTTTGCGAAACGTTCACCACAAACATGAAATATTTTGCTATCGGGACGATACGTTTTTAGTCGCCACTTCCACACCAACATATGGGCCCGAGATAGATATTCTTTTTTTAATATTAGTAAGCACTGCAGAGTTTTGTGTGACAGATATTTCTCACACCAATATAAATATTTATGGATGACACTATTTAATGTCATTAACCACAATGACAGAACCGTTTCGTCGATTTTGGAAGATAATTGTAATTCCACACACATCCACTTACGTCTCTCTGCTTGTTTGTTTATGTACCATATAGGTACCTCTAAACAAAGTTGTTCTTCCATCGTGGTATTTTTTTTTTCTAACCAATTATTCATAATAGTCACATCTCCGGCCAGATCTAGTATCCGGGATGTGATGTTATTAATCTCTTCCATAACAATAATTATTGCTGCTATAGTGCGTTTTTCCATCACATCAGCTGAGATGATTCCTACTTTAATGAACGAATTTATTACATTGTCACTAAGCACATATTTATCACAAACCATATTGTGTCGGATTACAAATTTCTCAATAATTTTAATAAACAATTGGTTCAAAAGCACTTTTACTTCCGCCATGATAAATTACTTTATTCAACCTATGGAATCCTAGTGGGGTAACGAACGCAGAACCATATGATAAAAAATGACTACCGTACCATTCTTCTACATTACATGATTATGTATCTAGGTAATATTAGTAATTAGAGATGTTTCAGTTTAGCATTTAAGCAAGGATGTAGAATTGAAATTTAAATTGTAGTAAGCGAGGAACATATTCTTCGTTGTTCACGATGATATGGTAAAAAGAAGCACACCGTTGCCGTTTATGGGGCAAGGTTTATTATATGAGATAGAAGTATTACCTGATACTAGAATACTTAGGAGAATAAGTAGGGGAAGAAAGACTGTGAGTGAGTCGTTTTAGGCGGAGTTTGCAGCGTGCATGTTCTTAGACCTTAGATGCCCAGCTCCCACACCAGGCCTGGTGCAGCCTTAGGGCTACTCTGCCCCCTCATTCCACCTGGTAAATACCACAACATGATACAATGTATTGTAATCATTAGATTATTTAAAGGGTATGTTCGCGGGGGACAAGTTTGAGCATTTTAAGGGAAGCCTTTCCTGACCCTTACTAATAATATTAGGGAAAGATTTGAGAGTAGAAAAGTGGAAGTTATAGTCGCTATCTCACTGCTTTTAAGTTTATAATATATATGGTATAATTATATGTTAATAAATATGCCACGTTCATGACCGTTAGGTCTAAAGGAAGGTTTTTAGGTAAGAAATATAACACTACAGAACAAGATTTTGGATGAAATGTACAATTTAGGCGCCCATCTTGTTAGACGGATTCACATGGAAAGGTGGATTGATTTTAATGAAATTATACCTGTATCTCGGCGTTAGACAGAGATCTAGCTTTGCCACGAGAAAGAGCACAAGGCCGCATGGGAATATAACATTGATATAATTTGGGCACTTCGTGCATAACAAGTTCAATATGATAACTCACAGTTTCAGTGTCCCTCAAAACTTTGAACAAAAAAACAAAATGGATGTCAAGGCGTGCCAATGACCACTGCACAGTGTACTGATCTGATACTGAATCACCCTACTACGTTATAAGTGTAGGCACTTCCCTACATTGTTGATACCCGATTTATGAACGTACTCTATAGCCAACCTAACTTAACGGAAAGTATTGCTTATAAATTTCATAGAAACTTTTTTTTGCAGGGTTAGTTGGTACAAAGTACGTTCATAATTATGGGTTATTTAATAATGTATGCAATGTCGCGAGACGACCACTCTATATTTTTAATTCATTAGCGTCCTCTATGGAGAAACTACGTAACTACTACGATAAGTAGGTTATCATTGAGTATTTACCGTAAGATTTTATCAATTTTTGATTAGACCAAAAACTTTGTAATGATTTCGACAGATGGCGTGAAATTTAAATAAGGAAGCCGTTCGATATTGATTATTATATACGAGGAGTTTATTGGATCCATTGATCGAGTTATTTAGATTGAATTTATTTATTGAGTTACCTATTGGAGAGCAATTATTTAGATATATTTATAGTATTTAGTTATTGGTGAGTTGATTAGTGTTCCCGTTAGATGGTGGGACTAGTATAAAAGGATGTATTTGATTATTTAAATTATGGTACTTTTATTAGTTTTATTCTAGATTTGTTGGTAAGATTTTAGGAAGTGCTAATAAATGAAATAATTCAAAACAACGATGTTACAGTATACGATTTTATAATACATTTCTTAAATATATTCATGATTAACTGTCTGTGAGCAGATTTTAAACCATTGCAAATCCCAGTTACATGAAAAATTAGCTATTATTAATTTATAATTATATTACATATTAATTAATTAGCTAAAGATTTGCGCCCTCTTTGAGAAACGACGTAACTATTACAATAAGTATGTTATCATTGAATATTTTTTATAAAGATTTTATCTATTTATCAGACCCTAACTTGTAATAGTGCCGACAGATTAAAATTATTGTATTATTATTATGCGGTTTCAAATTTATTTATTTGTAGTGGATTTTGGGGAGTAATAAAAAAGAAATTTACCAAAAAATAACCTAATCGGTTCATAAACAGCAGTTAGATATGAGTTAACAATCAAAAACATCATACATACAAATCGAGTACGACGTATCTTGTTTATTGAAGTCGGTTAAATAGTAATCTTTGCCGAAGGCCTCTACACACATGGAATTTTAATTGCAATAAATATTCGTATTTTATCAAAATAAACAAATTTGAACTTAATCTATAGCATAAAGCTACCTACTGGTCGCACTCAAATAACATGAGAAAAACCTTTTCTGTTACCCGACTACGATAGAATTAAAAGTGAATGTATAAAATATTACACACACTAATAATAAAAAAAATATACAAATATACAACAAGTAAAAAAGTCAATTAATCGTCAAATCTAACATTTAAAAACAGTCTTCATTATTCACTATCTCACCTGATGTTTCGTTTCGTGGTCGAAGATTTTATGAAACAGCGTTTGTTAATTGCAAACACTTATATGTGGTTAGTTAATGATGTAAGCAGGCCTAATAATCCACACAGGAAGTATTTGGTTCATAAATAACAGTTAGGTATGAGTTAATCGTACATACATATGGAGTACGTATCTCTGTTTATTGAAGTTGGTTAAAAGTAATCTTTGTCTCTGGAACATATCTGGAAACATACCTGGAGTTATGAGGCAACAAACAAAAAATCATAAAATCTAATCGAGAACGTATCTCCATATATTGAAGTCGGTTAAAATGTAATATTTGTCTCTACAGCATAAATCAAGCCTTAATTATAGAATGTCGACGTAGCCGTAAGTCGATACCCAGTCACCTTTTATCAACAGTGTAGGGAAATAAACTGACCTATATCTTCAATTATGTATCCCAAAGCGGATATATAGATTTAGATCGTTCCTTCCTCTTACCAAAACCTTTATATATCCGGTATATCTTAAAAAAATGCAAGTTCAAAACACAACAGTTACGTATTATGTTTCTTTGAAGTGTCTCACACTTTTTTAACAATTTACAACATTTACGACCTAATAATGTTAAATAATATAGGTTTTAAATCTCGACTATGCTTAATTTTGGATATGGAATATACTAACGGATATAATGTGTCTTTTTGAGTGAGTTTCAGATATATCAGAAGCAGTTCTACCAAGCGGATCAATATCCTTTTATGATCAAAATGTATTATTATATGGAAGGATATACGATAGTTCCACTCCTCTGTCAGATACCCAAGCCTATTGCAAAGGTGAAATATTCTGTTAAAATACGAGTACTTACTACCTTTTAGATTAGAATATTATTTGCTGACAAATAGGTATTCTACTGAGACGGATAAAATAATAGGGTTCTCTCATGTCATTTGAGTCAACGCAATCTTCGGAGCTAGTAGCAAGCCAGGGGGACGAGCATTAAATTGATCGTTTTGTATGTAGTACGCACTCTTTCATCAAATATTACTTATTCGTTCAATAGAAAAAGGCAAGACACTGCAATCGACTTGGCGTACAAATCTTCATATAACCGGTTTATAGTTCGGTACCTTGTGCGTTCCATGACATTTACCAATAAAATACCGATAAATAAAAATTGAATTGAAGTTGAAGTGTACTATCTCCATGGTTAAGATTCAATAGCTCAAGTGTTAAAATTTAGGTCTGGTAAATGTCTAAAAGTTATACAACGTTTTGTAGGAAAAAAGTGTTTATTTGCTTATGTAACTTTAATAAATAAAACAGTAGGTACTACATTTTCATGTTTAATACAAATTACTTACTATAATTTAGACGTATTTCACATAAACAATGTAAACAAATTAAGTGTGCTACTACTTACTTGATTAATTAAAAATGCTAATCACTAATTCAGAATCACTGATCATATTTTCAGTTAAGTAACTAGTAAGTTTAAGTTAGGGAGCGTATACAAAAAACTCGATTTTTCAGTATTTTTTTGCTCGATGGTACGGAACCATGGTAAAGTGTTAGTCCAACTTGCATTTGGCCAGTTTATTTCTTCACACGGTTTATAAAAGGTTTTGAGTTACAGCTTCGACAACATTAAAGGCTAAGGGTGTTGAACATACGTTTTAATTCTACGATTTAATTTTAGTTTGAAAGTTTTCGTATATTCATATTGAATGTGAACATATAGGCTTTTTTTGCGTTGTATTTTTTGGGTTTGTAAGTACTTACTTTACGAATGAGTAAACCATCTTCTGGGAGTAGCTAGATCAAAGATTTAACGTTCCTGTACCCATAAATCATGTCCTTACAGCCTATTCATTTTCAACTATCTATATATTCACCTAGAGTTTTAGCTGCGTGTTTTAACTAAATGTTTTTAATTAAAATAGCATTCGATAGTTCATGTATATATTGAAAACTTGAGTTTATAGATATTTGAAAATGAATAAACTATAACAACATGATTTATCTCTACATGACAGTTTAATCGTAGATTTAAAACGTATGTACAAACCCTTAGCTTTTAATGTCGATGAAGCCGTAACTCGAGACTTCGTTTGTTTTGTTAAAATATCAGTACTTAATACCTTTTAGATTGGAATATTATTTGCTGACAAATAGGTATTCTACTGAGACGGATAAAATAATAGGGTTCTCTCATGTCATTTGAGTCAACGCAATCTTCGGAGCTAGTAGCAAGCCAGGGGGACGAGCATTAAATTGATCGTTTTGTATGTAGTACGCACTCTTTCATCAAATATTACTTATTCGTTCAATAGAAAAAGGCAAGACACTGCAATCGACTTGGCGTACAAATCTTCATGTAACCGGTTTATAGTTCGGTACCTTGTGCGTTCCATGACATTTATCAATAAAATATCGATAAATAAAAATTGAAGTACAAATAATATTTTAAGAAAATATTATTTTAACATGCTATTGGGATAAACTGCAGCCTATGTCACTCAGTCCTCTGACCGACTTTATACAAAATTCACATAAATCTGTCGAGCTGTTTTGACGTGAAAGGACAAATAACATATAAACATACTTTTACATTTTTAAAACATTAAAAGTTATAATAATATATTTTTAGTATTATATATTTTATTGTGATTTTGTTTTAGTTATTATAATATACAATGGTTTGTAGGAAAAAACGTCTTGAAGCACCACTGCCGAATACAACCAGTCCGCGACACAGACAAAAATCACCTTTTTTACTTATTCTGTGGTTTTGGTACAAAAATACCTTTGATTGTCCAGTACTTGAAGTATATATCTAGTCTATGGTTAAGATTTAATAGCTCAAGTGTTAAAATGTAGGTCTGCCGAATTTTAAAACATTAAAAGTTATAGAATGTTTTGTAGGAAAAAAGTGTTTATTTGCTTATGTAACTATAATAAATAAAACAGTAGGTCTGTACTATATTTTCATGTTTAATACAAATTACTTACTATAATTTAGACGTATTTCACATAAACAATGTAAACAAATTAAGTGTGTTACTACTTACTTGTTTAATTAAAAATGCTGATCACTAATTCAGAATCACTGATCATATTTTCAGTTAAGTAACTAGTAAGTTTATGTTAGGGAGCGTATACAAAAACTCGATTTTTCATTCAGTATTTTTGCTCGATGGTACGGAACCATGGTAAAGTGTTAGTGCAACTTGCACTTGGCCAGTTTATTTCTTCACACGGTTGATAAAAGGTTTTGCGTTACAGCTTCGACAACATTGAAGGCTAAGGGTGTTGTACATACGTTTTAACTCTACGATTTAATTTTAGTTTCAAAGTTTTCGTTTATTCATATTGAATGTGAACGTATAGGCTTTTTTTTTGCGTTGTATTTTTTGGATTTGTAAGTACTTATTTTACTAATGAGTAGACCATCTTCTGGGAGCGGCTAGATCAAAGATTTAACGTTCCTGTACCCATAAATCATGTCCTTACAGCCTATTCATTTTCAACTATCTATATATTCACCTAGAGTTTTAGCTGCGCGTTTTAACTAAATGTTTTTAATTAAAATAGCATTCGATAGTTCATTTATATATTGAAAACTTTAATCGTAGAGTTAAAACGTATGTACAAACCCTTAGCTTTTAATGTCGATGAAGCCGTAACTCGAGACTTCGTTTGTTTTGTTAAAATATCAGTACTTAATACCTTTTAGATTGGAATATTATTTGCTGACACATAAAAATATGTGCTATAAAACCGTGGAACAATTGGTAAACCGTCACATTCGGCGAGAGGTAATCCTACCTTGGACTCTCAGAATGAACTTACCATGGTTCACCCAACCGTATGTGTTTAGGCAATGAGAGATAATCCTACCTTGGACTCTCAGAATCACACTTGCCACAATTCATCAAACCCTGTGTGTTATGAACACAGTTGGCAGGAGATAATCTTACCTCAGGCTCCTAGAGTGAGTTCATCACATACGACGAGAGATAATCTTACCTTGGACTCTCAGGATGATACTTACCATGGTTCATCCAACCGTATGTGTTTGAGCATCGAGAGATAATCTTACCATGGGCTCTCAGAATGACACTTACACAATTCATCCAACCGTATGTTTTATGAACACAGTTGGTGGGAGATAATCTTACCTCAGGCTTCCAGAGTGAGTTAATCATATACAGCGAGAGATAATCCTGCCTCGGACTCTCAGTTTATACTTACCATTGCTCACTCAACCGATTGTGTTTATACATCGCATGCGGCGAGAGATAATCCTGCCTTGGACTCTCAGGATGACATAAGGGAGGGGGTTTTAGTCAGTAGGAGTCTGACATAACCGAAGAGTCTGTGCTCAACGGCATCCAATGAGGATTTCCCCCTCCGACGAAAAAAAAAAAAAAAAAAAAACATTTGTGTTAGCAACATAGTTGGTGGAAGATAATCTAACCTCAGACTTCCAGAGTGAGACTTACCATGGAACACTCAGCCGATTGTGTTTAGGCACCACATGAGATATAATCAATTTTAAGATAAAATGATATAACAAACGAGTTGATTAATAGTACATTACGGTACAAGTGTGTAATGTTGGTGATTACCGCTGAGGCGCCATTGAAATCCGAGCCGTTAGGTGAAGGTCTTAAGAGAGCCGAGGACGATATTCATCAATACACACGTGTATCATACGACGTTTTTTAACACACTTGTGAAGAAAATAATACAAAAAAATCATGTTAGTAGACAATAGATATTTTACCTTGGAGTTTTCAGGTAGTAAACTTTCCATAACGTTCAAAGGGCTTCACATCTTATATTGGGCGTTGTACAACATAAATCATTTTCTTTATAACTAGTACTTGTAGATATTTCAATTAATAGATAACTATAATTTCATCAGTGAAAACGAGTTGTGAAAAATGTTTCGCAATGGCGGGAAAAGTTCATTAATTTTCCAATGCGCGCGCATCTAACAATGGCGATCGGCCATAGACTAAAAGAATGAGGTTTATTTATTTATTTATTTTTTTGTTTGACGCGGATGGCGTTTTGGCCTCGTACAGAATGGGGAATTATAGTTTTTACAGACAAAACAAAAGTTATAATTAAATAAAAGTTTTGTTTATTAAACACGTACAAGTTAAAATTATCTATTTAAACATGAAGTTGTTTAAAATGAGTAAGCAATAGGTATATTAATTTATTTGTGCTATTGCACACGATCTTTTTTGTATTGAAACTTTTTTAAGAACAAAGCAACTCAACCAATAAAATTAAAAAAAATATCTATAACTCACTTGCGAATAATAGTAATTAAAAAGTCACAGTTTGATAACAGGCGTCATTATGTGCCTGATTGCAGTGAAATAAGAGCCACTTCATGAGCAAGTGTATTAAAAACGATATACCCATCTGCGTTCGCTCGTTTTTGTTATTTTAACACTGACTCAGTTTTTTCTCCGTTCTTTCCTATGTATAACAGACCAATTTAAATATATTGAGGGTGCACAAAACACCAATTGATCAAACGATATACCAGATGAGCGGAACAGTTGGGTTTTTTGGTTACCAAAAAAAGCAAATTAGTAATTGCGTTCGCTCGTTTCTGTTTCTGTTTCTATTTCTGTATCTGTTTCTGTTTTTTCCTTGTTCTTACCGGAGGCTTTGAAAGTTCTAAAACACGTTGATCAAAATTATTACTCCGGGGTCATTGAGAGTTCTAAAACACGTTGATCAAAATTATTACACCGGAGGCTTTGAGAGTTCTAAAACATGTTGATCAAATTATATACCCAACTGCGTTCGCTCGTTTCTGTTATTTTAACACTGACTCAGTTTTTTCTCCGTTCTTTCCTATGTATAACAGACCAATTTAAATATATTGAGGGTTCCACAACACATCAGTTCATCAAACTATATACCTTATGAGCGGAACGGTTGAGTTTTTAGGTTACCAAATAAGCAAACTAGTAATTGCGTTCGCTCGTTTCTGTTTCTGTTTTTATTTCTGTATCTGTTTCTGTTTTTTGCCTGATCTTACCGGAGGCTTTGAGAGTTCTAAAACACGTTGATCAAAATTATTACACCGGAGGCTTTGAGAGTTCTAAAACATGTTGATCAAAATTATATACTCAACTGCGTTTGCTCGTTTCTGTTATTTTATTTCTATTTCTGTATCTGTTTTTTGCCTGTTCTTACCGGGGTCGTTGAGAGTTCTAAAACACAAATGGCAAGAGATAATCAATTTGTGGTTATTGGGTGTTCTACTCCACCCACCACCCTGTGGGTGGAGTAGAACACCCAATAACCACCTACTGCTTTTAGTGGCTTTTGTTTTGATGCGACAATGATTCCTATTCACTCGCGACTTGAAGTCCCCTATGTTGTATCTAATCGGAAACACAGACTCGGGCAGGTTCCATTGTTCCGCTTTTCACACTTCAAAAATTCTGACTATTCAGAGAGCCAGAATAAGTCGAAAACTATGTAAGATCTGTCAAAAGCGTTTACGAAGAAAACTCATACTAACTGTTACACTTACATTTGTCCTGGTATGTTTTACAACTGGCTATAGAACGTGATGTATCATCATCATCGTTATCAGTCCACGTCAGTCCACTGCTGGACATAGGCCTCTCCCAATGCACGCCACTAAGCGTGATGGCCTTTGCCCTGCAGTGGCATTAAACTAAACAAATATATAAAAAATAATAACCAGCCAAGTGCGTGTCGGGCCACGCGCAGTGTAGGGTTCCGTAGTAGCCTGTTATTCAATGCAATTCAATGCAATTGAAAAATCAATTTGCACTTTAAAGTTTAATATTTCGTAAATGGTGCATTGGATCGAAAAAATGGTATCAGCAACCCTTAATTCATTTCAAAAGACCTTTTCAACAATAACCCACACGATGGGGTAGACGATGAAAAAAAAATTCATCCCCACTTCTCATATAGGGGAGCTACCCTAAAAAAAATATTTTTCACAATTTTATTTCAGCACTTTGTCGGCGTAATTTATATACATACCCCGACAAAATTACAGCTTTCTAGTATTAACGGTCTCTTAGCAAAACCTCGGACAGACAGACAGTCAGACACACATGACGAAACTTAAGGGTTCCTTGTCAGGACTACGGAACCCTAAAAAAGGAGCCTAGCTAAAAAGCGCTTTCAAGGAGGTTCTAACATTCAGTTTATTTATTCTCTCAATGTGAAACTCTTTGGTGGAATTCTTATGTAGGTTTTGCGAAAATAAAAAAAACCGTAAATTATACGCACGGCGACTTACAAACTAAAAAAAACGCATACCGATCACAGTACATATCGTGATCCGAAAGGAACTTGTTATATATTCTAATCCATATTAATCACATAAGTTTATTTTTTCTTCTTTTCTTTAAAAAATATTGCTTCAATGTATTTGTTTTAGTTTTTTTTTTTATAATTTATAGGCTAGCGTTTGACCACTATCTCACCTGTTGGTAAGTGATGATGCGGTCGAAGATGGTAAGCACGCTAGGCCTAGAATGGGAACTGGCTCTCAAGGATAGCTGCCGGAACACATTAGATGTTTGATGACAGATTTTCTAACTTGAGGGTGGTAGCTGGCCAGGCGGACACTAGATAGTGTCCTACCACCATGCGGGGGTTGTTGGTTTCTTATCGATGTTTTCCTTCACCGGAGGAGTAATTTGTTAAATAGTAATTTTCTCAATTATTTATTTTTTTTATTTTTTTCACAACAATTAGGATAATTATTACAGTTTCCCAATTCACTTAATAAAACACTTATACTTACTGCGTAATTTTCAACTTTCGAACAATGTATACAGGCTTTGTAAATGCAGGTTTTGAGCAAATGTGTTGAAAATAATTGTTAACATTTTGAGCGCCACGCTACAAACGTACTCCCGTGTCCTGTACGCCAAACCGTACTGTTTTGTACGGTTTTTAATCGACTTCACAATAATATCGTTTAAAAACTAAAAAACAACCGACTTCAATGCCGCGCTATTCATTTTCAGTACCAATTTTGAGATGTTTATCTCAATATCTCTGGAGATACTTATCATACCTCGATAAAATTACCATGGTACCACACTTGGGATATCTCCTTTCGAACAAAAAAAGAATAATCGAAATCGGTTCATAAACGACGAAGTTATCCGCGAACAAACATTAAAAAAAAAAATATATATATACTGTCGAATTGAGAAACCTCCTCCTTTTTTTGAAGTCGGTTAAAAAGGAGGAGGTTCTGAATTAGTCTGTATGTTGTTTTTTTGTTTCGGAACATACGCGATTACTCCGTCAATTGTGAACGGATTCAAATGATTTTTTTTTGTAATTGGTAGGGTACATTTTCGAGGTGGTCCCATTGTAATTTCATCGAGATCTGATTAATATCTCAACTAACTACTAAATAACATAGGAGAATGTAATGGTTTTAGAAGAAGAGTCCTCCAGAGGATTCATGCAGACCCCTTTTTAAAGCATGCAATTTAATATTTTTCCTCTGCCGTGCGTATACATCAGATATTTGTGCCTTTTTGTAAAGACTTATCCAGAGTACTAGAGTACTAGTAGATAGATACTACCTACTTGTATCTATCTACTTACTACATACATAGTATCTATCTACTATCCAATAGACCGAATACACCGACTTCAAATAGATACTTATCTATAGCGGTAGCGCGGTATAGGGTAGCGCTTATAATAATTATATTAAGTAATTTTTGTCTTCTATAGACGACGCTGGTGAATAGGGCCCGCAACTGCTTGTCACGTATATGCTACGAAGAAAATATAAGACTTATATTTTCCTCGTAGCGTATATGTGACTTTGGCACTCAAATGGTTAATAAATGTTTATCTACATCTCCAGACTAATAGAAACGGAATCCAAGCTAGCGGAAGCGTCATCCCAGATCCAGTCGCTATCGGAGACAGTGTCCCGCCTGACGGGCGACCTGCAGGCCGGCGAGGAGGCGCGCGCCGGACTGACGGCCGACCTAGCCAGGCTCAACAAGGACCAAGACGATCTGCTGGTGCTACTGGCTGATCAGGTCAGTATTACATCATCGGTTATTTTTAAACGACTTCAAAAAAAACTGGCCAAGTGCAAGTCGGACTTGCACTCGTAGAGTTCCGTAACACAGTAGAGTATTCTATGACTTTTTTTCGCAACTACTAAAATAACTTTGTTTTTCATAGTGTTTGTATGAAAAACAAAGTTATACATGCGGTCGCTATATCTCAACAACTGCTAACTGTATCTCGTTCAAACCAATTTTCGTTGAAAGTTTTTATTGTGATCCACAGAATATATTTTTTCTAGATTTTTCACTCCCTTACTTTAGAAGTTAAAGGGGGGGGGGGGGGGGGGGAGAACACATTTTACCACATTAGACGCGCCTATCTTTTAAATGATTGACTTTGAGAAAAAAATATTTTGGGAACCTCAATGTCATTTTTAAAGACCTATCCATAGACACCCACATGTATAGGTTTGATGAAAAATTTTTTTTTTGTGCCAGTTCCATGTATGTGATGTTTAAGGGGGGGCCCTTAAACTTTTATATTTTTAATTTATGTATACAAATCGGAAAGCGGTTTACAGAATATATCTACCTACCAAGTTTCAATTCTGTAGTGTTAATAGTTTCGGAATAAAATGGATGTGACATACGGACGGACAGACAGACAGACATGGCGAATCTATAAGGGTTCCGTTTTTTGGCTATGGAACCCTAAAAACGGAGGAGCATTCTCAATTCGACCGTATATATATATATATATATATATATATATATATATATACTAGCTGTGCCCCGCGGCTTCGCCTGTCGTTACAAACAACTTTTATTTATTTTAATTTTTTTTCATAAGAACTCTATGAACATATATTCTCCTGACGATAAAAAAACACAAAAAAAAAGAATTAGCGAAATCGGTCCAGCCATTCACGAGTGATGCCGTAACCAAGGGCAATTGGGATTCATTTTTATATATAAGAAGATTAGTATGATTCCAGTGCTTTTAATTACATAATACATATATACGAGTACATGTACACAATTAAAATTAATTAGGTAATTGTGTTTGATGCAAAATAAATATATTTTCTTTTTTAACCGACTTCAAAAAAAGGAGGAGGTTTCTCAATTCGACCGTATTTTTTTTTTTTATGTTTGTTCGCGGATAACTTCGTCGTTTATGAACCGATTTCGATTATTCTTTTTTTGTTCGAAAGGAGATATCCCAAGTGTGGTACCATGGTAATTTTATCGAGGTATGATAAGTATCTCCAGAGATATTGAGATAAACATCTCAAAATTGGTACTGAAAATTAATAGCGCGGCATTGAAGTCGGTTGTTTTTTAGTTATTAAACGATATTATCTTTCTTTCTTTCTTTCAGTAATCGACTATTTAAGTCACGGAAAAGCGTGCGTAAAGAGTGGGTTTAAGTCACACTGTGCTATAAAGTTTGTAAACATGTATGTGTCGCTTCCAGGACATGAAACTGAATGAGTACAAGCTGCGCCTGCTGTCCCTCGGGCAGATTGTTGAGGAAGACCCTCCCTCGGAGGAGACTCACACGTGATCACGCATTACTTACAACAGTTATATTTATTATTATTACAAAGTAAAGTGTTTCAGTTATGTCATAGTTTGTTTTGGGATTTAATTCAAGTTATTTTCATTAATTTTATAAGTGTATGGTTTTTGAGCTTGCGAGATATACTCGCTCCAAAAGAATGAACTTGATAAAAACTTACGAGTAGAACTTAGCCCATAGTGTCCATAGCGCCTTTTTTGCAATTCCAGGATGCCCATAATGCCCTCTTTTAAGCTTGACTAACAAAAAACCCGACTGCGTGAAAAATTAAAATTATATTGTGGTTTAGCATTTCTCATTCCAAATTATATTGTTGTTCATATTTTAGTCAGTCATTTATAAAACTCTTTATTTTGATAAGCCACTCGATAAGTTTTGAGGAAAATAATATGCGCGAAAATTCAGCCATTTTCTTTCTCTATAATTTTGATATACCGAATGTCACTGTCACAATAGGCATGACGACAGTACGAGATCGAAGATTTAACGATTTTAGGGGAAAAACATATTAAACAAATTTAAATCGCTAGTTTAGTTTTATTTAAAACATTGAGATTATAAAGATGTTTAATAAAATAAAACATTAAAATACTGCAATCGGCCATTTTGACTGAAACGCCAATCACAGCGTATGACGTCACGCTCAAGTAGACTCCTTCTGTTTAGTCTGTTTTGTTGTGATACTGGACGCGTGACGTCACATCCGACGCCATGACACCAGCGAGCTGTTTTCGCGCACTATTGAAAAAATATTAGAAAAATTGCTTTCGTTAAACTTAAGTTAATTACCGAAATAGGTTTTTTCGTAAATAGTAAATGTGTTCCACATTACGGAAGAGAACATCTTTCGTCACGCCTATTAAGACGAATCTAACAACACTTCTCAAGCTAAGCTCGATTAAACCATTTAAGCGTAACAGAGCGTGCCAAAGAAATATACATACATACACTCGAAAAACATAACCATGCTCCTGGCGCAGTCGGGTAAAAAGATGCAACTGTACGGTGTTTAAAGCGGCATCACGCTTATGGTCGTCGCCTACTTACACGACCCTGCTCAAATACCTTAACCGCACAACACCGCCTTAAACGGAGATGACTACTCCTATGAATGTCCACGCGCGGACAGCTCGCAGGCCACCAGCTGTCTACGCGCTTACAGCTGTCAGTTAACAAGAAGTAAACGTGCTTCAAGCGAAACAGACTGCGCGCGGACAACTCGCTGTCGCCGCGCGGGCCGCTCGCTTTTAGCGCGCAGTAAACGAGACGAGTAGTACGATGGCGGTAAGCTCGGCTACAGCGAGCTGTCTGCTAATTTATGTTGTCAATGTAAAGTCTGTCTACAGAGGATGTCTCAAGGTTCACATTTTAATGAACATTATTTTGCCGGGTGGGAGCGGGGTCGTGTAAGTGGGCAACGACCTTTAGCATCCCGTTCTCTATCTTTGTCACTACATCTTCTACCACACCACAACATTCACACTGTTCTCCACCTTATCTATCAGAGTCACACCATTCATACTTCAGTTACATCTAATACTATAAGAATCTTTGTCCTGACATACTGACTGACTGACTGACAGACAACGCACAGCCTAAACCGCTGGTCGTAGAGACTTGAAATTTGTAGGGTATATTTGTCTTAGTACGTAGGGGTGTACTAAGAAAGGATTTTTCAAAATTCACACCTTAAGGGGATGAAATGGAGGTTCAAAGTTTGTATGGAGAAACAAGATTAGATAGTCTTTTCTATCCGAAACTTCACACAAGTGCTTCAGTACAAAAATAAGTAAATAGGTGTTTCAGGTTTTTTTTAAATGGGGTAACAAAGTGTGAAATTCAATATTGTTTCGGATTGCGCTGAAATTTGGCATGCAGATAGTTATTACGACGTTAGTTCCCTCTGAGAAAGGATTTTCCAAAATTCACCCCTGAAGGGGATGAAACGGGAGTTCAAAGTTTCTATGGAGAAACATTATTAGATAGTATTTTCTATTCGAAACTTCACACAAGTGCTTCAGGACATAAATGAGTAAACACGTGTTTTAGGTTTTTTCGAAATTCCACCCCTAAGAGGGTGAAATGGGGTAACAAAGTGTGAAAATCAATATTGCTTCGGATTGCGCTGAGATTTGGCATGCAGATAGTTATTACGACGTTAGTATCCTCTGAAAAGGGATTTTCCAAAATTCACCCCTGAAGGGGATGAAACGGGGGTTCAAAGTTTCTATGGAGAAACAACATTAGATAGTCTTTTCTATACGAAACTTCACACAAATGCTTGAGTACATAAATAAGTAAATACGTGTTTTAGGCTTTTTCGAAATTCCACCCCTAAGAGGCTGAAATGGGGTACCAAAGTGTGAAAATCAATATTGTTTCGGATTGCGCTGAAATTTGGCATGCAGATAGTTATTACGACGTTAGTTCCCTCTGAGAAAAGATTTTCCAAAATTCACCCCTGAAGGGAATGAAACGGGGGTTCAAAGTTTGTATGGAAAAACAAGATTAGATATTCTTTTCTATCCGAAACTTCACACAAGTGCTTCAATAAAAAAATAAGTAAATACGTGTTTCATGTTTTTATTAAATTCCACCCCTAAGAGGGTGAAATGGGGTAACAAAGTGTGAAAATCAATATTGCTTCGGATTGCGCTGAAATTAGGCATGCAGATAGTTATAACGACGTTAGTTCCCTCTGAAAAAGGATTTTCCAAAATTCACTCCTGAAGGGGATGAAACGGGGGTTCAAAGTTTGTATGGAAAAACAATATTAGATAGTATTTTCTATTCGAAGCTTCATACAAGTGCTCCAGTAAAAAAAAAGTCTTTTATATCTGAAATTTAACACAAGTACTTAAGTAAGTAAATACGTGTTTCAGGCTTTTTCAAAATTCCACCCCTAAAAGGGTGAACGTGGGGTAACAAAGTCTGAAATAAATATTGTTTCGAATTGCGCTGAAATTTGGCATGCATATAGTTATTTTGACTTAGGTATCCGCTAAGAAAGAATTTTTCAAAATACACTCTTTAAAGGGATGAAGCGGGGGTTCAAAGTTTGGATAGTCGTTTTATTCGATATTTCACACAAGTACTTCTGTAAATAAATAAGCAAATACTAGTTTCAGACTTTTTTAAAGCGCCACCCTAAGAGGATAAACTGGGCTAACAAAGTCTAAAAATTAATATTGTTTGGGATTGCGCTAAAATTCAGAATGCAGATAGTAATTATGACGTAGGTATCCGCTCAGAAAGGATTTTCTAAAAATTTCCTCGCGGATACGGAACGGGGATGCAAAGTTTGTATGGCGAAACAAGATGGGATAAAGTACGTGTTGTAGGATTTTTCGAAATGGGGTAGGTAACAAACTCTGTAAACTTAGGTTTTTCTGGTTTTATAAATAGAAATTCTGAATTGCCTTAGTCACGCGATAACATGAAAACGGGTGAACCGATTTGGCTTTGATGTGTTTAATGATAGAATCGTTTTTACAAAAGAAAAGTTTTAAGTAAATAAAAGAAAGTTTTAACGCGGGCGAAGCCGCGGGGCACTTCTAGTTGTATTATAAGCTTTTGCTTATGGCTTACCATAATTCAGCCAAGCAAAAAGCGCCTAAGAGCGCACTATAGTGTATTTGCCGCATGGCAACAGCAGTGTGGTGAAAGAGTCACAATGCGAGTTTTGCCGAACGGCTCAGCTTACCACACATTAGGCTTAGCGCGCACATGGTTGCGGTGCATTTATCCTACCGCAGGGTAGAATAAACTGTATACAAAAAAGTTGCGTTTATTTCACCGCAATGCGCGCACTTCTGTGATCCATACTGCACAGAATATGCGTGCGGTAGAATAAACGCACCGCAACCTCAGTGTGCACTAGCACTTACCAAACAAGACACCCAATCTATCATCTACACTGGGCCGCAAAGATAGGTCGGTAACAAAAACCTCAATAACTTCCAATATATTGCAGCTAGCTTAATGAAATAAAAGTGTATTATATACAATTTATGTTTTTAACCTTTTGAGCGCAAGAAGTCGCACATATACGTGACAAGCACTGGGCCAAGGCACAAGGGTCCTGTACGCCAAGCGACCTCTATAGATGACAAAATCCATACAAAACCGTAGCGCTTAGCGTACAGGGCACGGGAGTGCGTTTGTAGCGTGGCGCTCAACAACTTTGTTCAAGATTTTAAAGTAAAAATCGAATAAAAGTAAGTTAAGTACATTTTTTGACTAGATTTCGAAAAATGTTCTATGGTATCTGTTCGGTGAAACAACCGAACACCTAAGTCAGCAATTCTGGCCGCTTGACGTATTGACCTAGTTAATGCGCCTCGCGACTTCAGTGCATCGTTGATATCCGCGCGATTCGGGTGCATTCAGCAACATTTAACATTTTCTAACATTTCCCAACATTTAACATAAACATAGTCTGTAATTAGCGTATTAAATCAGAACT
Organism: Cabera pusaria; assembly: GCA_954871355.1. Classification (NCBI taxonomy): domain Eukaryota; kingdom Metazoa; phylum Arthropoda; class Insecta; order Lepidoptera; family Geometridae; genus Cabera; species Cabera pusaria. Next base: position 24,231,432 of record OX940901.1, on the reverse strand, counting down.
ATCTCAACATTAACAACTTCTTTCACTGCAACCTCGCACCCACCGCGACATCATCAAATATGCAATGTTTACTCATTTCAATATTTTGTATAGCTACTACGAGCTGTTAATACAGATACAGCTGTTATACGGTTTGGCATGTTTTCCACCAGATTTAGTTTTAAAAATCTTCTCTATTTTTTTATTTATAAAGTAAACTTCTACGCGCGACTTGAGAGACTACGACCGACCGAGAGACCGCTTTCATTGCGATCCAGCGTATAATCAGATGAAGGTTTTTGACAAATCTTGGTATATGCCCAACGTCCACCACTCAAACATACCCCAACGGGGGACGTTAGGACAAATTATTATTTTTTGTCCCAACGTCCCCCGCTAACACGGGCACCAGTATACGGGCAGTAGGTAGCACCTATCTACTATCTATTCCCGTCCAGTTTTTTTTAAGGACACATTTACAAAATTCAAAATTTAAAAAAACCTGACACCCAGATTCGACTGCCAAAAGATTATGTTGATCTGCTATAGTTAGATTATAATACCAAAACACTAACAATAAAATATAATTTTTAATGTCCCAACGACCACCACTGGCGAGCGTTGGTGCAAAAATTAATACATTGTCCTAACGTCCCCCACTAGTACCCGTGTTAGTTGGGGACGTTGGGACAAAAATTAATAATTAGTCCTAACGTCCTCCACTGGGGGACGTTTTAGTGGTAGATGTTGGGAATATACCCAATGTACCCTGTTATCAATAAAAGATATTCTGTTGGTAATTGTTCATGTTCACAAATAATTATGAACATTTTAGGTTCAATTGTTTATTGTTATGAGCTTGACGGTTGACTTGCAAATGAGTTTGAGAAATATGACTTTAATGAATCCTGATGTAAGTATTAATTTATTTAACGTTTTGTTTATGAAAATTATCGTAAGAATAACACATATAATTATTTAAAACGGCTTTACACTCACTCACTTTACACTTATTTAACGTTAGCATGAAATTTACGAAATTGTATTTCTTGAGTTACGTTTAAAAAGAAATGTCCACAAATTTCTAAAAGATACTCAGTATCCTACCAACAAACTTTTTTTTAGTAATTTTTATTTTATTTCCCTTGCTGTAGAGTAGTATTCTACGTCAAACTCACAGAGTTCTTTTCTATGGTCAGACTGCATAAGCCTCTTTTCACATGCATACAGTCATAATATACATAATACAACACATAATACAACCCTATAATTTAACTTAATTTCAAGAAGTTCTGGAATATATACTTATATATATTTGAATATTATAAAATATATTAATTTATTTAGATTATTATTATAAGTACTTAGTTAATCAAAATCTGTTCACATTAACATAGGACCTGCCCTGCCCCCTGATGCTTAACCATTCGAAAACCTATTCATTGATAAATCCGTGAGCTATTTTGTCGCGGAAACTTTTTCAATAAGAACCACTATTCTTATCGAATTGAATTATCATAATTCATAATATCGTTTAAAAACTAAAAAACAACCGACTTCAATGCCGCGCTATTCATTTTCAGTACCAGTTTCTGAATCCGAATTTGCTTTCGAATGATTGAGAATAACCCTGTCTGCAATATTATATGATATATTCTATATTTGTAAAAATGTTATTAGGTATAGCAGCCGTTATATTAATTAGCCGTCTATAAACATGTTCACGGATCGAATAATGTTTACCGTTATATTTATTTTCTGTGTTGTCTATACTTTATATTTTTATAGGTACATTGTTATTTACAATCCAAAATGTTCATCGTATCTACGGGATTCAAAACCGCGCCTTTTAAGAAACGTGTACGTCGGAGTTTTGGCGGGAACGTGTTACGTGAAAAAGTGTGTGCTCTCATAGTATTTTTTCCTAAAACTTGTGTTCTTCCGCGAGTTAATCTTATATATAAAAATCAATTGCTGTTCGTTAGTCTAGCTAAAACTCGAGAACGGCTGGGCCGATTTAGCTGATTTTGGGTTTGAAATGTTTGAGGGAAGGTTTAAACGGTGAAAAAATTTGGAAAAATTGCAAAAACAAAAATTTCATTTTCCCATATAAACTGTTCTACCTACTTTCCTGTAAAACATTAATTGATGTTTATCCGCGGATAACTTCGTCGTTTATAAAGAGATTTTGATGATTCCGTTTTTGTTGGAAAAAATATATTCCAGGGGTAGTACCGTAGTAATTTCATCAAGATCTGATTTTTATCTCTAGAGATATGGAGATAAACACCTGAAACTTAGTACTGAAAATTAATAGCTCGGCATTTGAAGTCGGTTATTTTAGTTTTTTAAACGATCTTTTGAATCACTATGAATTTTGATGGTTGTCATTATGGCGCTTCCATACATGGGTATTCGCTATTTTTGTGTATAAAACCCGATAAAAGCAAAATAAAATAGAATAATATAGGTGGTTCCCATACAAGAAACGTGTTTTGAGGCTTTTTATGCTCGATATTACAAACCTTAATAGACAAAGACTTGAAATTTACTCATTATGTGACTGCTAATAGATCAAATAATAAAAAACTAAATTACATTAAAAATTAAAGGGGGTTCCCATACAAGAAACGTACTTTCCGGCAAATACTGTTCAATGGGAACCCTGCGTGTGCGGGTCCAACTCGCACTTGGACAGTTTATTTAAATTTGCGGTACGAAGTTCGCCGGGTCAGCTAGTGTGTAATAATTGATGGATTATTAACCATTTAGTGCCGGTGAATGTGTGCGAGTGTAGGGAAACAGCACAATGTTGAAAAACATGCTGTTTGCTTTCTCACCAAAATTCCACTAAACATTTTCAGTAAAGTCCATATTTTAATGAAAGTATGACTTGAAAGAAGTATGATTATGGCTGAAATGCACCATCTTACTTTAATCGTAACTTTAACTATTAACCGGGATTTTATATGGATTTTGACAGATTTTTGACGTTTGTTGTAGTTAAAGTAAGATGGTGCAACTCAGCCTTAGACTTTAACTGGACCTGAAATGTGACTGGCCCATCATTATGACTTGAATATTTTTAAATTTAAAGAAATGTAATACTTGACACTGGCTAACAAATTAAATACACTAATCGTATGGAGCCACAATGCAAAATCATGCCCGTCGCTGTCCCAACTCAGCTCAATACGATCCTGCCGATACGATGATTTTTTTGGATTGTATATAACAATGTACAAAAATTATTAGGTACCTTGTCTAAATGCTTTATGGTAAAAATGTTATATTTGTGATTATTTAAAATAGATTTAATCTATACATATTTGTGTGTACATTTACTAATAAAGTGTTGTATAGATTGTTATGTATTTCATTTACTTATTTTTTTTATATCTGACAGGCTAGGCTAGACTAGAGTTTGTACCACTATCTGATAGGCTAGACTAGAGTTTGACCACTATCTGATAGGCTAGACTAGAGTTTGACCACTATCTGATAGGCTAGACTACAGTTAGACCACTATCTGATAGGCTAGACTAGAGTTTGACCACTATCTGATAGGCTAGACTAGAGTTGGACCACTATCTGATAGGCTAGACTAGAGTTGGACCACTATCTGATAGGCTAGATTAGAGTTAGACCACTATCTGATAGGCTAGACCAGAGTTTGACCACTATCTGATAGGCTAGACTAGAGTTTGACCACTATCTGATAGGCTAGACTAGAGTTTGACCACTATCTGATAGGCTAGACTAGAGTTAGACCACTATCTGATAGGCTAGACCAGAGTTTAACCACTATCTGATAGGCTAGACTAGAGTTTGACCACTATCTGATAGGCTAGACCAGAGTTTGACCACTATCTGATAGGCTAGACCAGAGTTTGACCACTATCTGATAGGCTAGACTAGAGTTAGACCACTATCTGATAGGCTAGACTAGAGTTAGACCACTATCTGATAGGCTAGACTACAGTTAGACCACTATCTGATAGGCTAGACTAGAGTTTGACCACTATCTGATAGGCTAGACTAGAGTTGGACCACTATCTGATAGGCTAGACTAGAGTTGGACCACTATCTGATAGGCTAGACTAGAGTTGGACCACTATCTGATAGGCTAGATTAGAGTTAGACCACTATCTGATAGGCTAGACCAGAGTTTGACCACTATCTGATAGGCTAGACTAGAGTTTGACCACTATCTGATAGGCTAGACTAGAGTTTGACCACTATCTGATAGGCTAGACTAGAGTTAGACCACTATCTGATAGGCTAGACCAGAGTTTAACCACTATCTGATAGGCTAGACTAGAGTTTGACCACTATCTGATAGGCTAGACCAGAGTTTGACCACTATCTGATAGGCTAGACCAGAGTTTGACCACTATCTGATAGGCTAGACTAGAGTTAGACCACTATCTGATAGGCTAGACTAGAGTTAGACCACTATCTGATAGGCTAGACTAGAGTTTGACCACTATCTGATAGGCTAGACCAGAGTTTGACCACTATCTGATAGGCTAGACCAGAGTTTGACCACTATCTGATAGGCTAGACTAGAGTTAGACCACTATCTGATAGGCTAGACCAGAGTTTAACCACTATCTGATAGGCTAGACTAGAGTTTGACCACTATCTGATAGGCTAGACCAGAGTTTACCCACTATCTGATAGGCTAGACTAGAGTTTGACCTCTATCTCGCCTGTTGGTAAGCGATGAGGCGGTCGGAGATGGTTAATCTACCAAACAGTAGCTTACCACCAAGGAGAACATTTGCCGCCGTAACCTTACGGCGTTCCCCGACGCAAAAAGTAGGGGTATTATACGTTTAACGTGTGTATCTGTGTGTCTGTCGTGTCTGTAGTATCTTAGCACCCAACCGGATGAACCGATTTTGATTTTATTATTGATAGTTTTTTTTTTGTCTGATAGATGTCTTCATCGAGAGTGTTCTTAGCTTTGATTCATGAAAATTCGTTCAATCGTTATAAAACTATGAGATTTTTCTAGTTAATTGCGCTATGAAATCAATTTTGATAGATCTGATCAATTCGAAAATCTTCTTCTTCAACGATATTGTAAGAACGTGGAAGCATTGACCTGATGCTGGGACATCTCCTGGAATCTACGGAATCCTCAAATCCTCACCAACTTACAGCTCAGATTTTAAATGTCGTGTTTTGAGTCATTGGAATGCTTTTAATGAAAAGATTATACATAGATCAGTCGGGGTGGTTTAAAATATTATATTATTATAGATTAAGATCATTATTATTGCATACAATAGATCATATTATTATACTAGGTATATTGACTTCAAATTGATTGTGATCGGTGAGGATCTACAGAATAGCTAAGCCTATAATAATATTTTCTTAGTAACTATGACCTAATCTGTGGTTTCACTGCAAATATTTTATAAATTTTGCGATGCGTGTATGTGAAATCCGTGATATCTTCTAGTTTTCATTAGAATTATATAATGTAAAGGACAATTTTAATCTATAATATGTAGCCAAGCTAATTAACGTAATTATTTGGATAAGAATTAATACTATGTACTTGAAAATTAGCCCTGGAAGTTATGTAATATTTTTAACAAAAAATTAAAGATTAAAATGGTTACTGTGAGTCAACCTTAAGAGATAGACATATTCTGTCGCGGACTTTTTTGTAGGTCTTAGGGGGCGTCCATAAATTACGTGAGGCGTTTTTTTAATTTTCTGTCCCTCCTTCCACCCCTGGTGAGATGTCGTGAGGTTCTATTCAACCCCCTCCTCCATCCCCCAATCTAACGTGAGATTTTTGAAAATGTGGGTTTCTTACCTAAACGCGTTGGATTGTTATTGTAAAAAGAAAAAAAAATGCTTCGTGCTTTTATTTATGACTAGTTAAGATTAGTACATCAATATTGCTGAGAGTTTAATTATAAGTGTCATCAATTTTTTTTGTTTCAATCAGAAAAAAAATTTCGTGATATTTGCCGAGACCCCCCCTCTCTCCAACGTAAGATTAGATGAGATTTGACTCGACCCCCTCCCCCCCTTAAACACCTCACGTAATTTATGGACGCCCCCTTATTAAGTTGTACAACTCTGTCATAGAAAATATTCTTCTATATTTTCAATTGATAAGCGTTCGTAAGAAACGTGTTTTTTTGCCGACTTAGGTTGCAAATTAGGTCTCCACGAATGTACCTTTGATTTAAACGGGATAATATATAGCCTATTTTCATTCCGAAAGTCCATTCTATATATAAGTGAAAGAATTTTTTAAATCGGTCCAGTAGTTTTTGAGCCAAATTATTACAAACATACAAATGATCTTCCTTTATAATATTAGAATAGATTTACATAAACTTTACATATTTCCATACAAACTAACATCCCCTTTTGTTATTTTACTTCTTGAAGGTAAAACTTTTACAAACTTTGAGTCATATTTATTTATATCGAATCAACAGCCTAAAAACTAAGTCTCAAGCGTCTAGCTCTAAAAATGACGATACTTCCTAACATTTCATCCCCCCCTTTCAACCCTTGTTTCACATGAAAAAGTAGCCTATGTCCTTTCTCAGGCTCTAGATCAGTGGCCTCAACATTTGGATATGAACGCCCGGTTTCGATAATTCATTTTTAGGGTTTCCTACCCAAAGGGTATTAACGGAACCCTATTACTGAGACTTCGCTAACCGTCCGTCTGTTTAGGTCACAGGGTCACACTGTGCTATGATTAAATATTCGGAGTGCACCACACGCTACAATAAGTACACCACAGTAGTGTAACGTAGTAATCTTATAGGCCAGCGTTTGGCCGCTATCTCACCTGTTGGTAAGTGATGAAGCGGTCGAAGAATTATATTAATGATAATAAAACAATATTAATGTTTTATACCATGTTGTTCAGTAAACAGCGCGAGCTCAGCGCGTGACCTCACTCCCGACGAAGAGCTATCACTCTCAAGTTAGAAAATCTGTCGCCAAAACATGTATGTGTTCCGGCAGCTATCCTTGAGAGCCAGTTCCTATTCTAGGCCTAGCGGCTTACCATCTTCGACCGCATCATCACTTACCAACAGGTGAGATAGTGGTCAAACGCTAGACTATATGATATTTAAAAAAAAGTTAATGTTAAATTTGAAGACACTAGATTTCATGTACTGTGAAGAACATGTGCAATTAAACCTTGGAACTTTAATAGCTGGTGCAAAAGGTAAGAAATAAAAAACAAGTAAAACATTTAAGCGATTATATTACAATTTATACAAGGACAAGTTATAATAAAGCTAACGTTAAACCTATGTACCTACATAACAGTCTCATACATAAATCATTTACCTACTTCTAACGTTAAATAAAATTATTTAAATAAATATAAATCTCACTTTGTTAGGGTCAGTTCACACCGCGACGCGACGCAGCCCGACGCCGCGCGGGCAGCGAAACGCGTGACGCCACCAAATTATCTCAATGCAATTTGTATATTATTGTGTAGTTCATAAAGTTCAATTGTTTATCACGCGGTTCAATTGTTTCTTCCCGCTGCACCGCGCAGGCAGCTCGGCGCCGCACGGCGCAGCCTGAAACCGCCGAACTAACTCAATGAAATGTGTATCTATTTATATAGTAAATAAAGTTCTTTTTTGTAATACTCTCTTAATAAGTGCGCGCCGCGTCGCGTCGCGGTCTGAGCCGACCCTTAGGGAAATCAAATAAAGGCGAACTTCGACTACAACCCACGTGGAATGCCTTACAATAAACTTTTTACAATTTCTTATGCCCTTATAGAATAGAATAGAAATACTCTTTATTGAATACCAGCACAGTAACATAATATACAAACAACTTAAAGTCTATGTTATTACAATGGGCGGTCTTATCGCTAAGAGCGATCTCTTCCAGACAACCTTTGTATGGACAGTATCGTGGTAAGAATTGGCTGGTAGTGCAGTGCGCAATACATAAATATACAGTGCGAGCAAAATTATAAATATAAACAAATCAATAAAGCAATCTAGTTATAAGAAATAAAGAAGAAATAAGCTAATTACACTGTCCTTATACTGTCTTAAATAAGATAAAACAGGACAAGCGACAATATCAGCCCATACCTAATAGGTCCTATGGCACTGGCACGCAACATTTTAGATCGTAAGAATAAATAAGGCATATAATTGCGCTCATTTTTAATATTAACTTCCTGTTGATCTGGTGTGATGTAAAGAAGAAGATTTTTTAAATGTAGATTGTTACACACAATCTAAAATGTTATCGTACCGACGGGATTAGAACCTGCTTCCCTTGGGAAACATGCCCAGGTGCTCTCTCAATTAAGCCACGGTGCGATACTATAGATACGACGAAATTAATGGATTGCATTTTTAACTCAATTATGCATTGGTGGCGCCATCTATGACAATGTTTTCGAAGTTAATCATTCGGAAGAAATCATCAGTTTTCAAATCAGACGAGAGATGTTGCACTGCTTAAATCAAATATTATGTTTCTTGAAGTGTTACACACTTTATATATTTTTTTGTACATTGTTACACACAATCCAAAATTTCATCGTACCGACGGGACTCAAACCAGCACCCCTTGGGAAAAATACCCAGGTGCTCTGCCAATGAAGCCAAAGAAATTTTGGATTGTGTGTAACATACAAAAAAAATATATAAAGTGTGTAACACTTCAAGAAACATAATATTTGATTTTTTACATGTTAATTTTCATAATACATAATTATTTAATATTTATTTAAATACAAATTATAGCAGATTAATGACAGTTACAATAAACGAGCGGACGGATCAAGGAATGAGATTTTAAAATACTTACATATTAAAACATTTTTTTTTCCTTCATACATAACATATAAAAAATAACAACAATAACATATTCATACATTGAGCTATTCATGAATATTTACAAACAGAAATTAGAAAATATTTATTACAAATGTGTTGGTGAGACCACAGAATAATGAATAGTACAAGTGAGACCACCGACACACTGACCTCTACTAATACAAGTGCGCGTACTTGTATTAGTAGAGGTCAGTGACCGACAGACATTTTAATGTATTTGTAGAGGTCAGTCACCGACAGTCATTTTAATGTACATGTGGTCAGATTTGCGGAATCATACTCCTTAATAGCAAAACTAGCAGCTCTCCCCGGCTTCGCTTAATTTAAAATAAATGTAGCTTAATTTACTGTTACTCCTTATAACATCAGCTATCTTATAGTAAAAATCCCGTTAAAATCGGTCTAACGATTTCAAAGATTAGCCGGATCAAACAGACAGATTTTAAAAGTTGATTTTTTATGTAAGTAAAGTACGTTATATACTTTCATATGCTAAATTAATTTTGCTTGAACAGCTTTGAAAAGCTGTTAATTTGGAATTACAAACAGACACTTTTATTTATCTGTATATACATTTAGTTTGGTGGCAAATTTAAAATGCCCTTCTGTCCGTAAGTGTGCGCAGGGTTTTAAGCCAGACATAGCCTGCCTAATTACAAAGCTTTTAACTAAAAAATAAAAGTATATAAGTAACATCCACAGAATACAATCGTCAATAGGCTAGATTCCTAAACATTTTTAGTCCACCATTTACATTATCAAAAAATATTGGATACGTATTTTTTATTTTATCACTAAAACAAAAAATGACGAAGATATGAGCGTTCAAATTCCGCGTGACGTCACGGCTCAGTACACTTTTTAGGGGTTCGTGACGTCACGAGCCACCACTCACGAACCCTAACGTAAAGCTAACCTAACCTTTGTCGATTTCTATTAATTTGTAAAACATAAAAATACGTGTCCAATATAACTGACGGACTAATTAGAAATATTATTTTACTTGTTGTGTCCCGCGGTTTTACCCGCGCAGACATCGTTCTCTTGGGAATATCGGGATAAAAAGTATCCTTTGTGTTATTCCAGAGTCTAGGCTATCTACATACCACATTTCAGCTCAATCGGTTGAGTAGGTTTAGCGTGAAGACGTAACAAACATACACACAAACTTGCGCTTTTATAATATTAGTAGGAAGTAGGATTTTTCAGGCATCATCGTTCCATAAAGTACGTAACACGTTAAAGGGAAGGGAGAGGGGTCGATAAAGTGTGACATTATGAGACAATGGGTGGGAGGAGGGAGTCCTAAGTTTTGTGACATCACATTTCCATATTTAATACATCTTAAGTTAAGTTTCCAAATTTAAACTAACGAAAAGCTTAAAAAATATTTCCAACTCCATCTGTATCGGTCACAGACCTGCTACATATTAAACTTGATCGCGTACACCCGCCCCCATGAGACCGACGTTGAACGAAATTTGTCCTTTTCTTTTGTATGGAAAACTTATATATATATATATATATATACCATACATATAGCATAGAACATATCTAGGACTAGCAGGTTGTTAGACAAGGACACACCACCCTGGTGTCTTTCAATTGGGCCGTTTTGTTCTACAAAGCAATTACAACCTTAATGATAATGAATTTGTCAAAACATCTGCAGTGCACCATCCATTTTATTACGTCTATGGTATCGATATAAGGTTTAAATTGTTTTGTTGGCGAGTTCACACTCGCTCTACTAGTGTCAACATATGGGACGTCACACTAGGGACGGAGGAGGGGCCATAAAAGCACGAATGTTTTTACACAATAAATGAATTCATGACATAAAAACTAAGTAAGAAAGTATCTTATGTTATTAATTAATTATCATTCCAATGACATTCTGATTATTATTATTTTATTGCAATTTTTACTAAAATTCTGACATAATTTTTATCAAATACAATAAATATTATTTCATAAATTTTATATTTGAATCTAGAATGACATATATTATTATAAGTAATTAAAAACATAAGAATAATAAAATACTGTAATTAATTTTAGATATAATAAGATGAATCATGGTAGAATGTATAAGGCGCAACGGCGCTACGTAGCCATCAACATTTATAGGTATACATTATATAATAATATTCTATACAATCAACTATATATCATTATAATACATTTATACCTACATTCTGCAAATATTAATGTTTTTTTTTTTTAATTTTGAAATTAGTGTGACGTACTTTATAGATGACCCCTTATTTTGTTTTATATTAGATAGGTAAGCGTTTGTTCACTATCTCATCAGGGCCCCTAGACAAAACCCAATGTCCTGTTTCCATTCATGTAAACGCAAGTTCAAAATGTATGGAATGACATTTATGTTTCCGCAACAAAAATGTCATTCCCATACATTTTGAACTTGCGTTAACGTGATTGGAAACAGGAAATTGCATTTTGTCTAGGGGCCCTGATGTTAAAGCGTGTTCCAGACGGATGTAATCTAGCGTCCCAACAGAGGTGACCTTCATTGTTCTATTCATAGTCCATCCATCTAGACTGCAGATGTAATCCAATTTTGATTTGACTTTTAACGTCCTTGGAGTATGGGCGAGAGTTCCCATCCACTAGCGTGTTGGCGCGTGGATGACATCCATGTAGCCAAAACACAATCCACAAAATGTAAACAAGGTCACCTCTGTTGGATTACATCCGTCTAGGATACGCTTAATTGTGAAGTGACAATGTGACCGATATTAACCCTATTGATAGTCGCTACCTAATATAGAAGTACAGCCCTAGGCACATCAGTATCCCCAGCACTAGGAACACGATAACCAGTATGAACCGGTCCTGCAGTGCTCGCATCACCATGCTGTTCATCAGACGAGAGGAGCGGTTCAACTGCTCGTCTGTTTCTCGGAGCTGGAATTGTTCATTAAATCATTTAAGGGCTGTTGATTATTTAACGTTATCGTGAGAATCACACATTATGTTATAAGTTTTTTTTAATATCTCATAGGCTAACATTTGAGCTCTATCCCGCCTGGTGGTATGCGATGATGGTAAACATGCTACGTCTAGAATGATCTGACTGAATACCGTAAAGGCGGCTTGTACACTCTCACCGAGACAGCACGAGGAAGAGCGAGTGCGGGAATGTAGACAGTAGATGGTAATGCTCGCTCGCCTCGGCCTGTCTCGGTGTTACTCGCTAGCTCTCCCTCCATCCCGGGTCGGTTTTTGTGCCCGAGTCAAAGGGTGACGCACGCAAGACAGCACGAAGCTGTCTCGCGCATTGTGCGAGCGTGTCGCTGTTCATTCCCAGAGTGTACATGTTTCACTCCGAGCTTACACGTCTCGGCTGAGGCGTTTTGGGCGAGACATAGCGAGTGCTCTCGAGCGGGAGTGTACAGCCACCATAAGGTTGTGCTGGCAGATTTATTCCTTGATAGTGGTAATCTACTTTTAGGTAGCAAGTCAGGCGACACAGGGGTATAATATGCTGCTACCTGGCGACGAACACCCATGCTAGGTATTTAACCCGGCGACCTCTCGCTTAAAATTCAAGCCATCTTTTACACGGGTCTTTCAAAAAGTCTCAAGTTTTGAAAACAATGTTATTTATCCGCTCCAGTCGCTGCGTGTTGTGTAGCTAGTATCAGCCGAGTAAGACACTCACCCTCGACCTAGACCTCTGTATGGTCTCTCTCTGCAGGCTGAGGTCCTGCAGCACGGCGGCACCGATCTGCTCCGTCTCCAGCACCACCCGGTACCCCTCGCTCAGATGCTTCCCCGACCGCTCCAGCCGCTCCGTGTTGTCCAACAACTTCTGTTCTTGTTCGTTTGCCCCCCAGTCGTCGTAGGTTTCTTCTCTGTCCATGTTATCTGCAATATTAACATTGTATAGAATAAATATTTAATAAAATATTGTTTCTTTAAGTGTTATACAATTTACATTTTACGCACAATTTACACATGTTAATTGTTTTTAAGCTATTGCATAGCTTCTATAGTGGGCCTTGAGCGTGGAGACCGAATCCAGAAATTCCGTAACGAAAATAAAACCTAACACCCCAACGAACCTCATTGTTTAAGCCTTAGCGTAGTAGATAGCCTTGTGTAGTTCACGTACTAAGTACTCATATGAATGAATTCTTGACACTGAACTAGAATGAACTATTCCGTAAGTCTACTACTAGTACATAGTACATTTAGTACTTCGTTCGCGATTATTGTCTGTGATTCAATTGCTCATGCTCACGGAATTAAAAGGACGATGAACGAATGGGTTAGCGTAACTAGTGAACGAACGAGTGAGATGCACTCTATGCTATTTTCAACAGCTATTTTGAACATTATGGTAACAGTCATAGGGACTATTTTTAATTGAGTAATTATGACCTACTGTACTAATAGTACTAGAAGTCCGAACTAGTACAGCTGAAAGAATGTACTAGTTCGGAGCGATCATTTTAATGACCGAGCAGGAACAAGCCTAGTAGTAGAGATAAGGTCGTCTTTGGTTTCACACATCATTCAATTGAATGGTAAAATTTGATAAAATGAAACACTTGCGTGTGTTAGCGGTGTATAACGCCATCTATCGGATTTTTAATTGTATTACTGTATGTAATGCGTAACTACTAAAACTTGACGTACGTAAAAATGCAAAATGAAACACTTGCGTGTGTTAACGGTGTACAACGCCATCTATCGGATTTCATCCCACTTCACATGTAGGGGAGCTACCCTAACCGCTTACATACCCCTCGGACCGGCTAATTTTGATTTTGTCTTCTCGTTCCTTTTTCAAATATAAATTCCGAATTCTATTTTCAAATTATGTCAAGGGTGAACAAGTCCTCGGAACTTTACATAATTCCTCCTTGTTAAACACTCACTGCCTTCATACATGTAGCCGTGACACAGATAGGTGTATAGGTATTTATCATCTATGTACAACAGTGAATATCTGTACTCTGTCTGTATCTGTAAATATGAATAAACAAAGTGCAATTATTAATGAAGAAAGTCACGAAAACAAAAATATTTAAAGAAAATGAGTATGTCTCTCTATATACATACATTTTATTATTACTATCACAAATGCAGTATTATTTTTTGTTTTGTTAATTTATATATAATACTGCTATAAAGATAACCAAAATTTTTGATATTAAAATGAGCGATATTAAAAGTAGCTCACTTCTCATTTATTTAATAAAAGAAAAAAAAATCTTATCGGTCACCACGCTCAAAAAGTGTAACTTAAATTAATATCAAAGAAAAAAATACTGCATAAATAAAAAAAAGCTATGCAATAGCTTTACCGCGGCAGTCCCCGAGTGCCACACGTCTTTTTTTTATATGTTTGTGTGTTTTTAGGGTTCCGTACCTCAAAAGGTAAATATAGGAACCCTTATAAGATCACTTTCTTGTCCGTCTGTCTGTCTGTCCGTGTGTCACCACCGATTTTTATCAGGAACGGGTGGACCTAGCAAGTTGAAATTTATACCAAATACTGATTGTCTATCATAGACATATAGACTATAGACTCTATAGTCCCTTTTAGGTGTATAAAAATCAAGAACCTGAGTCAACACACATAAAAAGATATGGGCAAATTTAGATTTTTGCGAAATCTTGTATGTACCAAAATATACCTTAATTATCGACTTTTTTTATTTTTCGGAATTTTTCCTTTGCTTGTGCTGTAAGACCTTACTTTTAACCGAAATTGACAATTCTAGGTCAACCAGAAGTACCCTATAGGTTTTGGGTAGAAAACCTATAGGGTACTTCCCGTTGACCTAGAATCATGAAATTTGTCTTACAGCACAAATAAAGGAAAAATTCCAAAAAATAAAATTAGTTGAAAATAAAAGGTGTCCCCGTACATACATTGTTTACGCCTACGCATATAGAGGTCTAGCTTAATTGGTACCAACCAACGTTGGTACGGAAGCCTCGGTGGGCGACTGCAACTCCACTCGATTTGGTGGCTTTTTTTATATTATTATTTTGACGTGTATATGTGCTTATCTAAATATTGCCTACATGCTGATTTGATTTCTAAATTTATTACATTAGTAAATTGTTACACACAATCCCACTTATCATTGTACCGATGGGATTCGAACCCGCGCTTTCTGGGAAACATGCTATGGCGTTCACACTCCAGCTCCAGTTGTTCTAACTAGACGATGACCACTTACACGTGTTAGATACATTGTTGAGCACGGAGCGGTACTCCTCTCTGACCCGCTGCAGCTCGGCGCGGTACGCCGGCACGCGGCCGCCTGACCCGGTGCCTCGACACTCCAGCTCCAGTTGTTCTAACTAGAGGATGACCACTTACACGTGTTAGATACATTGTTGAGCACGGAGCGGTACTCCTCTCTGACCCGCTGCAGCTCGGCGCGGTACGCAGGCACGCGCCCGCCTGACCCGGCACCTCGACACTCCAGCTCCAGTTGTTCTAACTACAAACAAATAATGATGTCTCATTTACAGTCGCCATCATCATTATCATAATCACCGCCATCACTATTGAAAGTGCTAATATGCACTAATGTGTGGGTAGGTATGGGTGTATAAATTATCTAAATATATTAAATCCAAAGTCCTGACTGACTGACTGACGATAGATGAGATATCAACGCACAGCCCAAACCGCTTATCTTAGACACTTGAAATTTGGAGGTTGTGTTTTTTGCAAAGTGTAGGCATCCACTAAGAAAGGATTTTTCAAAATTCCACCCCTAAGTGGGTGAAATGGAGGGTTGAACTTTCTATGAAACTTTTTACTCTCCGGTTCAATTGTTATAAAAATTGGTATACATACTCTTCAATTAAAATGGTGAGTTACGGGTATCACACTTTTTCAAAAATCATCCCCCCACGCTTTTTTCTGACTGTCTGAATGACTACCTAAATATCAACGCACTGCCTAAACCACTGGTCCTAGAGACATAATATTTGGAGGGTGTGTTCTTTGTGAAGTGCAAGAATCAACTAAGAAATAGTTTTTCGAAATTCTACCCCTAAGTGGGTGAAATGGAGGTTTGAACTTTCTACAAAAGTTTTTATTCTCACGGTCAATTGTCTCGAAAATTAATACACATACCCTTTAATTAAAATAGTGAAATACGGATATCATAGTTTTTAAAAAATCATCCCCCAAGCGTTTTTCTGACTGCCTGACATTTGAAATAGTTTTTCGAAATTCTACCCCTAAGTGGGTGAAATGGAGGGTTGAACTTTCTATGGAACTTTTTATTCTCTGGGTCATAGAAAATTTGATAAAAAAAATTGCGCAACCATTCGTCTTCTCCACTTTTTAGACTGAGTCAGACATTTAAATAGTACAACTTGGTCTACCTTACCATACTGATTAGTGACTTTAACCACAGAATACTTAATAGTTTTTGACAACAGAGGATATTGAGTTCGACCTTAGGGTCATCTATAGCCGCTAATTAGGTCATGAAACTGTCAGTCACATTTTCCATACATGTAGTAGAAGATGCAAATATTATAAAAATTATAATCATAATTATAAAAATCAAAAGATTTCTGACTTTTCTAGTACCCTTGTTTCAGTTGATCTGAAAAAGTGTTTTGATCTTGTGTTGTACTACTGATGGAATCTATTAGGAAGCGAATCAAATAGCAACAAAAAATGTTGCATGGTGGTAGAACACTATTTAGTGTCCGCCTGGCCAGCTACCACTCTCAAGTTAGAAAATCTGTCGCCAAAACATCTAATGTGTTCCGGCAGCTATCCTTGATAGCCAGTTCCCATTCTAGGCCTAGCGTGCTTACCATCTTCGACCGCATCATCACTTACCAACAGGTGAGATCAAACGCTAGCTTATAAGATAAAAAAAAAAGTTTGAGTACATTTTTTTACTGACTGTACAATTTTTTCGAATTCTGTTTATGCACCTGAATATTGTCAAAAATAATGGACAGTCTCTTCAGAACATTTTACTGTAGCTACAATGGAAAAGATACCTTTAGGTCCCATCTCAAAAATCCACCCGTACGTTAAAGCCACAAGCATTAATTTTTATCTCTATATAGATCTTGTATCTATAAAATACACAAATAAAAACTTACCAAATCATTAGCCTCTTCGAAATTAGCTTGTATTTCTCTCTTTAACTGGTCATGGTTATCTAGAACAAGATTATATTAAGTGTAAGATTATATTATATTAATAAAACAAAAAGTAATTAACATTATCAGTTAATAATATAATATTATTAGATTTGACAAGGCCTGCATTAAAATGATGTTATGTCCTATTCTATCATACTGGCTATTGCTGCTATATTACAGACTAATAATCAGTCAAATCGTTAACTACAGCAATGCTACAGACAGACAGACAGACTTAATTTGCTTTTTAACCGACTTCCAAAACGGAAGAGAATCTCAATTCATCTATTTTTTAGTATGTATACACAATTGCTCTGTCAATTGTGAACTGAATCGAATGATAATTTTTGTAATAGGTAGGGTACATTTCCAAGGTAGTCCCGTTGTATTTCTTCGAGATCTGCTAAGTATATCCAGAGATATGGAGATGAACAAACAAACACCTCAAACTTAGTACTGAGAATGACTAGCGTTAGAAGTTGTTTTTTTTTGTTTTGTAAGTAATTTTAAATTATAAATATTAAGTATGGATGAAGAAAATACACAGCAGAAATAATTTTCAAGAGCTGAGATGTTTTATAAATTGACTTATAACATAACCTTATTGTAATATCAATTTACAACTTTTATCATTATCTAGTGCCTATTGCCAATTATATTTTATCAATTAATATCAAAGTACTTGTTAAAATTATTCTATTAGCTATTGAAACCAACCACTGTTTCAATTTATTATTAAATGTACAACCATGCAAAGTTTTGAATTCTGTTGAAAGATGGTTGTAAACTTGAATTGCGCTTACCAAATTTGTAATATTTCATATTGTTAATTTAGGAAATATACATGTTGTACCTGTAATTGGTCCTGAGGTTTGCCAAACGACTAGATTTTTGGCTGAAATACATGTGTTCATTCCTTTTTACAAACACTGCTAGTTCTAATATGTACATACTAATTAATGTTAAAAACTTGTATTTAACCACTCAGGGATCGCTGACCCACCGGTGGGTCAAGAACAATTACAAGCAATTCCGTCAAGCTTCACGGACCCACCGGTGGGTCAGCTTAGCCAACTTTTTTTTTCTATATTTACAGCGCATAATATTAGAAATTGTAACCATTTTTTGGTCTTACACGCTTGATGAAGAAATATTTTATTTATAAAATGCCATATTGAACTGTATTTTTATTCCCCGCACAATGAAAAC
Organism: Cabera pusaria; assembly: GCA_954871355.1. Lineage (NCBI taxonomy): Eukaryota > Metazoa > Arthropoda > Insecta > Lepidoptera > Geometridae > Cabera > Cabera pusaria. The sequence continues at coordinate 24,213,196 of OX940901.1, read as the reverse complement.
TACTTAATGAAAACGCCTTAGGTCGACCATAGACGCCATTGACGCTTGGAATGCTGACGCTAGATTGTTTTTTTTTTTTTTTAAATATTAGGTTACACAATACAAGTATTGTATCGCCTAATCATACTACAATCTAGCCTAGGTAGGCTAATAAGTAATTTAAATCTATCATAAACTTATAAATTGACATAAATAAAGAATGTGCTCATCAGCACTTTTCTTATAGTCTCTATTGTTAAGGTGAAGACACATTGTTGTCGTGTTCTTTATGCATAGCACTTACACTATATTCCACTAAGGTTCACTATACACTATCACTACACTAATTCGAACGGTTTAGTTCTTTTGAGTCTTCTCTCTATATCTGTGAGGTCGAGGAGTTGTATTGCCTCGACGTTCACGTGATGGTGAAGCCTTCGTTCGTGAGCTTCGGCGCATTTTTTGATGGTGCTGGCGACAACCTCTATGTGAAGGTCCCGATGGAGGTCATCATTGCGTATATACCAGGGTGCTCCAACTATTCCTCTCAGTACTTTATTTTGGAATCTCTGTATGATGGCAATGTTGCTTTGTTTGGTGCAGCCCCAAAGCTGCGCACCATAAGTCCAGACGGGCATAAGGACTTGTTTGTATATAAGAATCTTGTTTTGTATTGATAGTTTGGATTGTTTTCCAAGCAACCAATACATGTTCTTATAGCGGAGGTCTAATTCATCTCTTTTTTTTTTGACATGGGCTTTCCATCGTAATTTCGTATCAAGCGTCATGCCTAGATATTTGGCTGTATTCTCATATGGTACTTTATTACCATTGAGAAAGACTTCACAATACTTTTCATTTTTGTTGGTAAAGTTGATGTGGATGGATTTAGATTCATTAAGCTTGATCCTCCATTTTGTTGTCCAGTTATAAACCTTGTTAATAGCTTTTTGGACTTTAGCAGCCGCTTCTTCGTGACTGCTGCCTACGGCCATGATTGCTGTGTCATCTGCGAAGGTCGCTATTGTATTGTCTTCTAATTTGGGAATATCGCAGGTGTACAGAAGGTACAGGACCGGACCAAGTACACTTCCTTGCGGAACTCCGGCTTTGATTTGTTTTAATTCTGAATGAGCCTCTTCTTGTCTTATCCTAAACATTCTGTCTGAAATATAAGATTCTAGGATATCTGAGTACGGCTTCGGTAAGAACTTTTTAAGCTTATGAACAAGGCCTTCGTGCCAGACTTTGTCAAAAGCTTGTGCCACGTCAAGAAATACAGTTGAGCATACCTTCTTTTCTTCGAGAGTTTTTTCTATTATGTTAGTTATTCGGTGGACTTGATCAATTGTCGAATGTTTTTCTCTAAATCCAAACTGGTACTCAGGGATGAGGTTAGAGCTTTCTATTATTGGTTTTAGCCTTTTGAGTAACAGCTTTTCAAATAGTTTGGACATTATCGGCAAAAGAGATATTGGTCTATAGGTTGATGTTAAATGTGGTGGCTTGCCTGGCTTTCCTATCATTATTACTTCTGCAACTTTCCACAAATCCGGTACATATTTCAATCTAAATGAGGCATTTATGATTGTTGTTAATTTTACCAAGCTCTTTCTCGGCAAGTTTTGCAGTATTTCCCCCGATATCAGGTCATATCCAGGGGCTTTTCTTGGGCTTATACTATATTTAATTTCTCGTAGAACTTCTCTTGGCGTCACTAATTTGATGTATTTCGGTTCGTCTATGTTGGTAGAGTTTACTTCTAAGGTTAAGGATTCGCAAGTAATCTCAGAATTGTTTGGTCTGAATATACTTTCTAGATGCTCAGCAAATCTTTTTGCTTTCTGCTCGTTATTAATAGCCCACGTTCCATTTTCTTCTTTAATAGGCGGAATTTGTACGGTTGGCTTTTTTGCGTTTTTAGTTGCTTTCCACAAAGAGTAGTCTGTGCTTTTATCACTGGTTAGTTTCTCGAGGTATATGTTTGTATTGTCGTCGTTATAACTCTTTATCTGTCTGCTTAGGTTAGCGGTGAGATTATTCAGCTTTCTTTTGTCTTCTGGGCATCTAGAGCTATGCCATTTTTTTCTCTGTTTTCTCTTTTCTTCTATAAGATGCTTAATTCTTACCGGGTATATATTGCATTTAGCTGTTCTATTAAAATCAGGTGTGTTTTTCCATGCTGCTTGTTGAATATGTTCTATAAATCTTTGTAACTCCAAATTTAATTGATCTGGTCTTTTTAATGATACCTTAAGATCTACAGAACTATCCAGATCTTGCTTAAAATTTTCCCAATTCGTGTGCCGGTTACATAAAGATGGTACTTTTTCTCTATGTTTAATACTCTCACATATTTCGAGATATATAGCAGAGTGATCAGAGTTTAAGTCGTAGCTCTGGCGAGTTCTCATATAATTCAAAGACAAATTTTTTACAATAAAAAAGTCTAAGAGGTCAGGTATCTTTTTCGGATCTGTGGGCCAGTAGGTAGGCGTTCCAGTTGAAATTGAATCGCATTTCATGTCTTTGATTGCGCTGAATAGTTCCCTACCTTTAGTATTTGACAGTCTTGAGCCCCAATAAGTGTGCTTAGCGTTGAAGTCACCTCCAAGTACAAATCTGTTACCCAAACTTGTCAAAAAGCTCACATACTGTTCTTTTTTTATCATATACCGCGGCGGGCAGTAGATAGATGATACCGTTACAGGATATTTCTTTGTTTTAAGACAGATAGCTACAGCTTGGATATCTTTTTCTTCGTAAGTTACATTTTTATGATCAATATTGTCTCTTATTATAACGGCACTACCACCTCTTGCTGTATTATCAGGATGAAGTGCGTGATACATTTTGTAGCCCTTAAACTTAATGAAACATTGTTTTGTAAAGTGGGTTTCTGAAACCAAACATACGTCAATTTTTTCCATATCTAGGATTACTTGCAATTCATTTTGATGTTTTAGTAATCCATTGCAGTTCCAGGCCATAATTCTCAGTTGTTTGTTCATTATGTAGCTCTAGATTTTGCTCTTTTGGTGCTATTTTCAATTATTTTCAGTCTCTCATCAAATGATAACATAAGATTCATTATGTTATCCAACTTTTTGTCAGTACTAATTGCTGAAGGAGGAGCATGAAGTACTTTAGGTACGACTGTTGAAGCCACTTGTGCGTAAGACATATTCTTATTCACTTCTTTGTTTGTTGTAACTGGCTTTGACAGAATATTACTGTCTCTTGTTTGAGCATGTCTCTCTTGTCTATATTGTTGTGTTGGAGCAGATTTTTTTGTAATTTTGTTTTTAAGTAATTGTATCTCTTTTGCTATAGAGCATCCTCGGTAGTTAGCTGGATGAGGCGCTCCACAGTGGACACATTTTGGCTTAGCATCTTTTGGTTTCTGGCATTCCTTTGTTAAGTGCTTACCTGTGCATTTGACGCACCTTGGTTCCTTAAAACAATATCTCTGAGTGTGCCCATAAGCTTGACACCTTTTGCACTGAGGGACGAGTTTTGTCGATTTTATCGCTTGTATCTCTACTTTACATCCCATAATAATTTTAATTCCAAAGATTTTGTTGATCTCTTCGTTATTGTCGAACGTCAGCATAAACATGTTGAGAGGTTCTTTAGTTTTCCAACTAAGTTTGTTTACTGCTTCGATAATTTTGAAGCCTTTATTTTTCAAGTCGTCTATTATCCGTTCTGGTTCGCAGGTGGCGTGTAATTTCTTTGCCATAACTCGTATTGGCCTTACTTGTTTGTTTTCATAAGAATGAAACACACAGTTATTGACATTGAGAGCATTTGTTATTGCTCGATATGACTCGTCACTTGCAGTGTTTACCTTAACAGTATTACCGCTCATCATTTTAACGCTAAATGTATCAGCTGGCTGCTTATCAGACAAGAAGTCATAAAACTTTTGGTAATTGTTTATACCGTCGACGATAATTGGTGGTGGCAGGGGAATTTTTCGGACTTTTTCCCTGGACACACTTTCTTTGATGTTTTTTTCGTCATCTTTCTCTTGAGTGGGAGAGGTGTTCAATTTTCTTTTTTTTCGTGTTTTGTTACGAATCCACTCTGTTTCTTGTGCGAGCTCTTCCTCGTCCGTGTTATATTCAACATTGGCTTCAGAATACTCGTTGGTTGGAAGTGCAGGCTTGGTAGTATTAGTTTCTGCGAGGCATTTCAACTGTTTTTGCAGAATTTCGATTTGACTATTTAGGTCATCAATAAGGCTTGCCATTCTTTTACGCTCTTGTCGTTCTTCAACAAAACGCTCGTAGAGCATATGTTCAAGCCTAGTTGTTAATTCCATGGGCTCACTATTTGGCGAATTTGGATCCATGATTAGGGCGGTCAGTATAACCTCGCCTTAATAATTTACTCACTGTCGACCTTGCACAGCGATAACTAGGTCATCGTCGCGGAACGGTCGCGTCTTGATGCAGCGGTAGCATTTTATGATACATTAGCACTACACAGTAGGTCACGCGCGGGCGCGATTCACAACCGATCTTAGCGAAAATCGAACGATCACTCATTGACGCTAGATTGTGTTTTGAAATGTTATTTTCTGTTGGTTTATTTTAGTTTTTAGTATATATCTAGTGTAAATTCTATTCATTTGTGTTTTGTGAATCCATCTTAGCTATTGAATACTAGAAATATCATTGTATTTGTGTGATCGTCGGGTTTTCTACCAAGTGGCGGTTTTCCCGCAATTTCGAGTTTCTGTGTTGAATAAAAAGTGAAATTAGTGAAAATAATGAATGAAATAAGCATTTCGAATATCATTGCAAATAAGTAGACGAATCACTAAATCAATTCAGGATGGTATGAGTCATGCTGACGAATGTTTATACAATCGTAAAAAACGTAAGTACCTACTTAGACCCTTTCAAGTGGGTCGGGTTTCGAGCTCGGTTTTTATAAACATTTACGCAATAGGATACCGAATTCTTTGTGTATAGTGGTAGCTGGGTTCTAGAACTTTGATTTGCGTATTGTATTTTTAATATTTCGGTTTTGAGTATCTCATATTCAGGCAAAGATCCAAGATATACATTTCAGGGGTTTTGAGGTGTAAATAAAAAATAACAATACAAAATATAAACTTTATTTTTATACAACAATGAAGTAAATCTATTACAAAATAAAGCACAGTTTACAGAATAAGAAAATATGGTGTGATTAGTTTTGCATGCGAAGAATTACGCGACGCGACGTTCGCGCCATTCCGCTACTGCACACATTTTCAGTGGATTAATTTTTTTTTTTGTTTTAAATTCCCGATCCCTGAGTGGTTAATGAATATGTCTCAAAGAGATTCAGTACTTTGCATATTAAATATACTACACAGACATACTTTTGTAGAAAGAATGTGGTTTGGACGTTAAACAGAATTAATAACATAACAACAAAGGTATCATACATAGATAATACAACAAGTCTAACTTCTGGAACAATCTAAGGACCTAAACGAGTTTATATATAATTAGCCTAGTTACTTTTTAGCAGGAACTAAAATGAACACCAATAATATATATGCTACCAGCTAGGCAGACCGATAATATCTGGGCTGCGTTCATGACCTACGCTCGGAGTGCACCCAAACGCTCTAACCCCGTTCACGACCTCAGAGTGTCACATTCGCTAAACGAGTTAGAGAGAGAGGTTAGAGCGTTTGGTTGCACAGGTTGCACTCCGAGCGTAGGTAGTGAACGGAGCCCTGCTAACTAGCTGGAAGCAGTTAGAAGCAAACAGTTGAATATCGAGCTCAGTGGCGTATCATAGAAAAGGCCTATTGCCATCTGGAGACAAATACTGGCTGTTAATGAATAAAATAATTATAAATGCGAAACTATGGTAGTTTGTGATCTCTTCACAGTCATACGGATCAACCGATTTAGCAGTAATTTTGCACAGAGATAGCCTGTATGGTGGAATAAGGCATATAATAGAATACTTTTAAAACACGCGTGAAACCGCGAGTAGCTAGTCATAAGTAAATATTTTCTCACCTTCATTGCCCGACTTAAGGCGACCTATTTTAGACGTAATATCGGCTGTCAGAACTGAGTATTGCTGCTCGTACGATTGAATTAGTGTAGCCATTTTTAAGGTTTCACTTAAAGTTTTTGTCTAGGGCCATAAATGTATAACATTTGATAGTTTTAATTAGTGTAACAATTATCTATCGAAAATTACAATTCACCACACAAACAGCACAGAACACAGATTACTATATGTGTCAGAGACAGATGCGACAGTGAACATGATTTACATGATCGGACATGAATGAACGAAATTCTAATCATACAAAATGTCTTATGTCACCCCATATAACTACCGGCACGTATAACTTGGCGTGCCTGTGCGCCACTGGGTGTTGTACTTTAATAACAGTTTCTCTTAAACCACTTTTAATTACTTTTGGCATTATTGAACTATTTTAATGTGGCAGATTTATCAACAATAATGTCGCGGTAATCTCTCAAACGTCAAACTCACAGTTTCAATTAATAGCATTAGCACAGACCAGTTAGGAGATACACAGACCAGTTAGGAATACGTTAGGAGAGCATTAGTTCCAAAAACCACCACCGCCAAGTTATACTTGTGGCACTATACAAAGAGAATATAACCACTACGTCACTGTATAGATTTTTTTTTTTTTTTTTTTTTTTTTCCCAATCTTGGGATTTTGGCACCGCACGTTTGATGCATTTGCCAGAGTCTTGTTTTAATCTTGCTTGCTTAACTTGTGCATTGTTATAGTTATGTATTTTTGTGTATTTTGTGCACAAAAGCGGGGAAACGTTTAACGCGAAAAGTGTAAAAATCTAGTTAACGCAATTCGGAAAAGTTGTTCTAAGATAGTAAAATAGATCAGTACATAAAAATTAAAGAAAAATTGAGATATATTACAATATTTACAATATACACATTTAAATTCAGATCATTATATGTTACACACACTAAAATCATATTTACAATTTTATAGTAGTTATGACAAACAATAAAAGCGGACAAAGTTCTATAAAAATTATGGATTCATACATGTAATTCATACAAGGAAAAGCTTTGATGATTGAGATATCAGTATGTCGTAAAAGGAGCTACGGTCAAATTTAGAGCAAGCAGAAAATAAGATCCCCATGGTTAAATTTATAAAGTTGGTAAATAAATAAAGGAGAAAGGGACAGTATTTCTGATGAGTAAGGCAGCACCGCTGTACCCATTAGATCTATCATCCCTTAAAGAAGAAAATTCTTGGATTTTTAAAGCGGAGCCTGTTAAGCAGGTCTCCGAGAGAGAAAATAAACAAGTATTGTACTTGTTTATTACATAAATTACTTCACTTTTTTAGGAACCACTTCGGCGGTTCCACTGCTTTGAAGGCTGCCATTTTTAATGGCTTTGTGTACATTAAACATTTCTATTATTGGGGCAACGTTGGTCGGTATATTTATTTTAGACTGTGTCAGGGTTTCTACCAGAATCTGAATGATATCTGTAGTTGACATCATGGAAGGATCGTAATTTTTTGTATTTAACGCACATCCATTTTGTGGGGACGGCATATTATTATACTCATTAATGATCTTGTTGTGGGCCACTTGGTCGAAACCTTTAGTTAGTTTAGGTGCGGTACGTCGATTATTAAATACTGTTTTTCTGTAAGATGTAAAAGGTGTTTTAGGTGTATTATTTGTTATGTAAGAAGATGGATGAGCGGTTTGAGTGTGAGGGACAGAATTTACTATATCAGCATAAGATTTAACGACAGGAGGAAGTAATTTAGCTGCTTCACCATAAGAAATACACTTTTCAGACATAGCAATTTTAATGTTTTTCTGTCTATTAAACTCTGGGCATGTTTTGCTAATGGCGTAATGAGAGCCAGAGCATAAACAGCATGACGCATTATCTTCATCACCATCACAAGTGTCACCTGAATGATCGTTTCCGCACTTATAACATCTAGGTTGAGCACGGCATTGCATTTTTGTGTGTCCAAAGCGGCAACATTTAAAACATTGGATAGTCGGATAAGTGTACAAATCAACTGATAGAGAATTGTAGCAAATGAAAATTCTTTTGGGGAGAACTTGGCCATCAAAAGTAATAACTATTGTTTGTGTAGGCTTCCAAATCGGTGAACCATCGACTATGGTTTTGAAATTAATTCGCCTCACTTTCAATATTTTACCGCAACCATCAGGTACTGAAATGTTTTCCATCACTTCTTCGGGTGACCACTCTGATGGGACACCACGAACGACACCCATACGAGTCACATTGAATGAAAGAATAAACGCTTTGAATTTATTGGATGCTAAACTATTACTATCTAAAAATGAGTTAGCATCGTTAAAGTCGGTAAATGCAAGCGAAATCCTATTCCTACCTATCCTTTTAACAGAACCATTCACGATGTTTTTAAAGGCATTGCGTTTGAGAAACTTGCCAAAGGAGACCGGGTGCAGAGTGGAACCGTCATCAGGCGAATTTGTTTCCTTTTGGACATGTACTACAAACGGAGCGCTATCATTGGACTGGTAAAATGAACGTGCTACAGGTGTATACACTTGAAGACCTGGACCATTGCTAGGTGTCGGGATAGATGCTAGTGAATCATTTTCCTGGGAAGTATTAGTAACTACATTAGTTTCGCTATCTGTGCTACCTATGCCGGTACTACAGCGACATCCCATTTTACCATCGATAGCTTGCGAATGTTTCCTTTTCTTTTTAACCGACTTCACAAAAAAGGAGGAGGTTCTCAATTCTTTTTTTTTTTTTTTTTTGTGTATGTTACGCGATTTCTCCATCAATTGTGAACGGATTCAAATGATTCTTTTTTTAATTGGTAGGATTAGTATCACCAGAGATATGGAGATAAATACCCCAAACATAGGAGATTGTACTAGTTTTAGTAGAAGAGTCCCAAGAAGATTATACACAATGGAGGTTGCTATTGCATATAAGATATTCTTACGGTAACTGTGAGCGAGATAGAAATAAAGGTGGGGAATTTTTTTTTTGTAATATCTTATAGGCTAGCGTTTGACCACTATCTCACCTGTTGCTAAGTGATGATGCGGTCGAAGATAGAGAAGTGGACTAGAATGGGAACTGGCTCTCAAGGATAGCTGCCGGAACACATTAGATGTTTGGCGACAGATTTTCTGACATGAGGGTGGTAGCTGGCCAGGCGGACACTAGATATGTTCTACCACCATGCGGGGGTTATTGGTTTCTTAACGATGTTTTCCTTCACCGGAGGGCCACTGTGAGAAGCGCACATATATTTTTCGATAGAAAAATTCATTGGTGCACGGCGGTTTGAACTCGGTACCACGGCATCAAAGCCGACTGTTCTCCCAATTACGCCACCGGGCCCTCAATAAATAATTATATATTAATAATTATGTATAAATATAAATAATTTGACTTCACAGGAATGTTCTACCGGGCAAAGTCTTGTTAGAGTGCAAACTTTTTTAAACATACCTAATATTTTTTGACATGACATGACATTTGGCGAAGATGGCGGCCATTTCAGTCCCGCGACACTGCATACATAATTAAATAACTCAGAATCATGAACGTACTTTGTACCAATCAACACAGCAAAAAAAAATTATAAGCATAAAACCACATATTATATTGTGTTGTATTGTATTGTATATTATATAATAGTTACTACGTAAATAATACTTTCCGTTGTTAGGTTGGCTACACAGTGCTTACATAATTCGGGTATCCACAATATAGGGAAGTGCCTCTTATAACGTAGTAGAGTGATTCAGTACCCTGTTGGCCATATGGCGGCAATTAATGTTAATAATCGCAAATAATACTTTTTTATATTCATTTTGGAATACAACTAGTCCGTGTTATAAAAGTATTTGGAATTATTGTAATAAAATAGACAATTAATTATCGTGTGTCAGATGCTTTTATTGCACAGGGCCATTTTGGACATTGTCCTATGAGACCTTGATGACATCATTATTACTAGTGAATATTTTCACTTTAGCGCGGCATTTAAAGTCAATTTTTTTAGGGTTCCGAACTCAAAGGCTACCAAATGAACACTTTCTGAGACTTTGTTGTCTGTTCGTCCGTCCGTCCGTCCGTCCGTCCGTGTGTCTATATGTGCGCACTTTACAGATCTGTATCTTCTTAACCGTTATAGGTACACACTTGAAATTTTCAAAAAGTATATATCCGTCAGTGTATAACGGCCCAGACACGAAATTTAATAGATTAATAGATAGCACTAAAAAGGGTAAAATAAGTTATTTTTCAAAAAAAATAAAACCGACTTCATAACCACAAAAAGGCACTCAAAAGCGAAAAATAATTTACTTAAAATTATTATAAGCGTTACCCACGTCTCTATTTGAAGTCGGTGCCAGCCAAGTTTATTGGATATTAGATAGATGCTATGTATGTAGTAGTAGTAAGTAGGTACATGTAGGTTAGTAAGTAGGTAGATACATGTACTCGTAGGTATTATCTATCTACTACCTATTAGACTTGGCTGGCACCGACTTCAAATAGAGACGTGGGTAACGCTTATAATAATTTTAAGTAAATTATTTTTCGCTTTTGAGTGCCTTTTTGTGGTTATGAAGTCGGTTTTATTTTTTTTGAAAAATAACTTATTGTTACAATTTTTACATATTTTATGTAAGTGGCTCCTTTTACGACCACTACGTTGAGTATAAGACCCATCAGTTTCCATGCCCGATTCAGTAGATACCACATTTGTGGTGGGGATTGTAACAAAATTAATAGCCGGAGGGACAGTGCCCCCCGGGTCCATCAAGTCGGGCGGCTCGTTCATTTCAAAAAATATATAAAACTTACCTAGTCCGATAAAACTATATACTTAAAATATAATTTAAACATTCATTAACAATACAAACAGGTAATTGTAGCTTAACTGATCCTTTTTACTACTTAAAACAAATAATAAAAAATCGCCTTGGAAAAAAGACTCCCGCCTAATTCGACGTTTCCCGCGCTTTTTCCTGTATAGCTTTTGATCACAGGATAGCCAATATATGAAGATGACGTTAACACGTTTTTTTTCTATTTATAGGCTTTGCAAATATAGTGCATTGTGCCATTTGCCAAAAAATATATGTATATATATATACATGTATACCTGGAGTGATTCTTACTGCACTCAGTATCGATGTCGATAATTAATGTTGTAATTGTCGATAAACGTCTGTAAGCATGGTTTTTGTTGGACAAGAAATAAATAAATACAATACCATATTTTTATTGTTTTATTTACGGTTGCTATAAAATTATTAGTATTTTGTTAACCTACGGGCACTTACATTGCTCGAAATACAGTTAAACTAAAAAAATATAGTAAAATAATCATACACCTAAACATAACTTAGCAATCGGTGCTGAGAACACTATGTTGGATGTAAGGTTTTCGCTAAATTGCAAAAAACCAAGTTATAAGTTGTTTTGGCTGATAGACATAAAGGATGTTTGGTACATCGTTTGCCAAATTGAATTGACCGAAAGGAGATGTTATTTGCTACCTCCTCAGCTCCAGTAAAAAAAATATAGGCCACGTGGATTTTAGGGTTCCGTAGCCGAATGGCAAAAAACGGAACCCTAATAGATTCTTCATGCCTGTCTGTCGGTCCGTCCGTATGTCACAGCCACTTTCCGGAACTATTAGGACTACACAGTTGACACTTGGTACGTAGGAGTATTCTGTGAACCGATTTTTATACAAAATTAAAAAAAATATATAAAAGATTAAGAGGGAGCTCCCCATACATAGAACTAAAACAAAACACGGACAGACAGACGGAGAAAAAGTGATCACATAAGGGTACCTTTTTTACCTTTTGAGAAACGGAACCCTAAAAAATATTTGATCAAACCTAGACGTGCTATAGATAGGTCTTTTAAAAATGAAATTGAAGTTCCTAAAACCATTTTTTCTCAAAGTCAATCATTTGAAAGATAGACACTTCTAAAATAGTAAAATGTGGCCCCCCCCCCCCTCTAACTTTTGAAGTATAGGAGTGACAAATCTACAGGTTTAGAGGTCTAAAAAATCTAGAGGTAGCAAATGACATCTCCTTTTCAACCGACTTCTAAAAAAAAGGAGGTTCTCGATTCGTCTGTATTTTGTTTTTGTATGTATGTTACGCAGTTACTCCGTCCATTGTAAACCGATTCGAATGATTATCTTTTTAACCGACTTCAAAAAAAGAGGAGGTTTCTCAATTCGACCGTATATATTTTTAATACGTAGGGTACGTTTTCGAGGTGGTCTCATTGTAAATTCCATTGAGATCTGATAAGTATCTCCAGAGATATGACGATAACTTGCTACTGAAATTGACTCGCGGGGCATGGAAGTCGGTTGTTATAGTTTTATGGTCAATTCAATTTAGCAAAGATGTACCAAACACTGTATATTAATAATCATTTGACTGAAATACACAACAGTACGCCAATAATTCATGTATTGGGTTCGAGTCCCGTCGGTACGATGAAATTTTGGATTGTGTATAACAATGTACAAAAATATAAACTGTGTAACACTTCAAGAAACATAATGTTGTGAACTGTTGTCAAATCCCCTATTCTAATGGCGTGGCATTTTATATGGCTCTCCATCTAAAATTGGTATGTGTTACAGACATTCTCCTTAAATTGAAGATAAGGCGTCCATTAAACGATAGGTTTTGCTGTCAGTTACAGCTGTGACTGATCGTGTAATGGGGTGACTGAGAGTGACTTGACCTTTTTTTTTTATTAGGTCCACAAACTGTTTAATACACACTATTGACATGGATTTTATCTTTCGTGTACATATTAATAATACATTGTATGTATAACCTTCTATGAGTGAACATAGCATGCATTAAATAATTTTGTACACTCTAATTAAAAACGTACGATTTATATTACAATATTTAAATTATTTTAATAAATGGTGTCTTGCACGAAGCAAGACGGTTGACAATTTAAATGTTTAATGAGTCTTGCCCGAGGCAAGACTTTTTGAAAACTCTGATCGATGCTTTGAAAATGTCCACGCGATTACTTAAATCATTATAAAATGAGCACATGCGATAAATGGGTGAAAGTTGTCCGTGTCTGGTACGTCTGAAAGGTAATGCAAATGTCTTCATGTTATGCAGTCTGCTTCCCGTTCGAGGTAAAGTAAACTCTATTTTTTCCAGTAAACCTGGACAATCAATGTTGCCATGTACAAGTTTGTGAATAAAAGTGAGGTCAGCGATCTTACGTCTATTTTCTAATGAGGTAACTTTGTAATGACTGGCTCTTGTAGCGTATGAGGTGAGATCACGACATCGATTGTCCAAGTAGCACATGTGGTAAAGAAACCGTTTTTGTAGTATTTCCAATCTAACGATGTGGATTCGATAACAAGGATTCCATACAGTACAGCAATATTCCAATAAACTACGAACGTAACAATTAAAAAGGAGTTTAGATATGTCGGGATCCCTGAAAAGCTTAGCTTGCCTTATTACAAAACCGGAAATCTGAGAACCTTTTTTAACAACATAATCAATATGTTCTCTGAAATTCAGTTTGTTGTCTATGATAACTCCTAGGTCTCGAATGCTAAAGACTTCAGATAGCCGTGTATTATTGATAAAATATGAAGCAACTGTTGGGTTCCGTTTCCTAGAGAAGCATATGTTGACATTTGGAAGCATTAAGTATCATTTTGTTGTTAATGCACCACTGTCCTAACTTAATAATGTCATTCTGTAGAATTTCAATATCTTTATGTGAGTGTATCGTTCTGTACTGTATATTTTAAGATCATCGGCGAACAACTCAAACTTTGAATCAATTTGGTAACATAAATCGTCGATGAAAGTTACAAAAAACAAGGGTCCAAGATGTGACCCCTGGGGCACACCGGATGGTACATGTCTGGGTTCTGATAAGAATTCACGAATCTTAACAATTTGTGTACGGTTTTGTAAGTACGACTCGCACCACCTCAGCAGAGAACCACATATACCTGCATGACCTAGTTTCTGGATAAGTAGTTTATGATTAACGACATCAAAAGCCTTTGAAAAATCTGTATAGATGGAGTGAACCTCAAGCTTATTTTCTAATCCTTCTGTAATATACGTAACGTATTTAATTAAATTTGAAGCTGTCGATCTTTTTGGTAGAAAACCATGCTGGTTAGGACTAATTTCCGAATTCAAAAATGGAAGTAAGAATTTCTGTACTAGCGACTCGAAAAGTTTACCAAATGCGGGCAATATGGAAATGGGTCTATAATTGGCGATGTTACAGTGTTCTCCATTTTAAATGGGAGTTACGTAAGCGGTTTTCCATTTCGTAGGAAAAACCCCTTAGTTTAGGGAATGTGAGAAAATTATGTGCAGAGGCTTGGCAAGTTGTGATGAACATGTTTTAAGGAATTTTGGCGGGATTCAATCAGGACCAGGTCCTTTGTGGGGGTTTAGATTTAGGAGTGACTTAAGAACGTCAGTTTCAGTAAGTTTGCACAAGTTAATGGATTTATGTGATTCAACATAATTGGAAATAGAGGTATCAGAAGTGTCTTTACTGAAAGTTGTGTGAAAGTAATGAGAGAAAAGTTCACTTATGTCTTTTCCACCGTGAACTCGTTTATTTTCGAAATGCATTTCATCTGGTATGTCACAGCCGTTAGATTTGTGTGATTTTACAAATTTCCAAAAATATGCAGGATTTTTTTAATGTGATTCTTGGCGTCTTTTTTAAACTTGGTGTAACACTGCAGAATCATCGTATCACAACGGTCTCTAAGCATATCAAATGTTAGTTTATCTCTAGGATTGTTATATATCTTAAATTTGCGATGATATTTAGCCTTTTCTCTAAGGGCTTTAATCAAGGAATGACTGTACCAAATTGGAAAGCTGGGATTAGTTTTTTTACTTGCAGGGGTATGAGTGATAATTATGGGCATAATGAGGTTATAAAACACATCCACCATTTCATCGATTTCATGATAATCTGTCAATTTTTCTGACCAATCTATGATTGATAGCTCTTGCTTGATATGATCAAAATCGGCTTTGTTGAAGTTAAGAGTTGACACTGAATTTATCTTAGGAGTCTTATATGAATTTCACTTAAAAATTAATGATAATGGAGGGTGATAATTATCCGGATCAACAAGAGGATCACTGCTTTTAGTTAAGGAGAATAAATTACTATGATTTGAAAAGATTAAGAGTCAAGCATTCGATTTTTATTATTGGTAACATAATTTAATTGTTGTAAATTATTAAAAGCTATCGTGTCAACTAAACGGCAATCAATTTGAGAAGTCGTTGCAAGAGGCACTATAGTACACGAATCCTCGTCACGGGTCCATTGCAGACTTGGTAAATTAATACTGCTATAAGTGCCCCCCCCCCACCATCGCTTTTAGTACTACTAGTTGTTGCTCGGTCACGTCTAAAAATAGTATATCTGCTATCTAAGATCTCGTTGTCGTGAACAGATTAATTTAACCAATAATGTCTCAGTTAGTATAATTACATCAAATTCTTTTTTCAAAGCATTTATCAATATGTTTTCTGTTTTGGTCCGAAGTCCACGGACGTTTTGATAAAATATTGTTAAATTAAATTTTGATATTTTAGAAACAGATTCATGCTAGATAAATACATTATAAGTTAATCTAAGTTACTTATAAACTCCACATCCTTTACTAAAAAACTTTTTGAGTTGACGTCTTTCCTCATGTATATGCACCCGTTCCGTATCCAAACGAACTCGTATTTCTTCTCCTTTGCTGCCTTACGTGCTGCTGCGTGAAGCTGTTTGTTGGATGGTGATAGATGCTCGCACACATATATAGGTGAGTTGTTGTCGGCCAAACCCAAGTGAGATGAGTTTAGTTTGTCTGACGGACGGGTCCGGTTGAAAACTTTCACCGGAGCAATAATTTCATCTCTTATCAAGGGACTCGACAGCTTGACAATAATAGATCTGGCCCTTCCTGAATCCTTGTTGACCTTTGCCACACGGTGATAATTCAATATGTCCCGGTTATTCAAGTTGTAACCAACTTTGGTTGAGAGTAGTTGTACAATGTTTCTTAAGTTCTCTAATCTGTGCTCAGGCACACATTGTATCTCTAAGTTGGATTCTCTTGACTGTTGCTCAATCTGGGCGAGCTGAGTTTTGAGATCTGTGACTTGCGAAGTCAGGCTTTTGTTTTCAGTGTCAAGACGGTCGATTATATTATTTTTATCTTCCAGTAACGCCATAACTTGATCGTATTTGGCAGACATGAAGTTTACGCTCTCGGTTAGTTCTGCAATTCTAGTTTTTGTGTCAGCACTATCGTTTTTTATGTCACGTTTGATGTCAGAACGAAGTTTCGTCATTCTTTCCTCCAGTTTTCTATCGAAATATTGCTTTAAATCAGCAAGAATGTCGGAATTAGGTGATTTCGCACTTTGTGACTCATCTCTATCTGCCTTTTCTACCAATTTGCAGTCAGAACATCTCCATGCTAGCTTGTAATGTTTCGACTCCTTTGAGAAATTTTCAGGAGTAATGCCTAAGCATTGGTAATGGAAAAGCGTACGGCATTGGGAACACGACTTGATATCCGATTGTTTGACTGATTTGTTGCATTTATTGCATGAACTCATTTTTCAAAATTTTCCCGATAGTTTGAGGAAAAGTAGCAGGTATGGCAACACTCTTATGTCAAATGATTTGTCAAGTTGAAATAAATTGCTGTCTGTTGATTATGACACAAAAATAGTGATTAATAGAAGGTAAGGCATCCAATAAAATGTGGAGATAAAATTGAGGGTATTTAAATACGATTTATAATTCTTTGTTTTTGCGGCGAATTCAGCGAGTTATTAGCTAATAACACTGGATTAAGTTCACACAGTTTTAAACTTTATTTAATAATACACTGTTAATGTTTTAAGACTTTCTAATGCACAAATAAAAATAAACATTAAGGAGTATACTTTCGTCGGTGGCGGTGTTGCCAAAAAAACTTTATTTACATACTTTGATTTGCTGCATAAGCAACCATCAGTCATGACTTTTGGTTTTAACTAACCTAACGTCGGGGACCGTTGACAACTTCGATGTTCCTATAATAAATAGTTTTACTATATAATTATTGCAAATGTTAAATGTTTGATTTTTGAAAGTCCGCGTCATAAAACCGTGTGAAATAACATCATTGCGTTAGATGTCATAAAAAGAACTCGTATATTAAAATGTAAATGACAGACATTTGGAACCTATATAGTATACAGTAATAATTGTCCATGTTATAGTATTTATCGTCATTTAAACTAAAACTAGGTATCTTAAAATCTACATCATAGATAATCAGGAACTATATACAATAATCATTATTCATGTGATCATATTTTTGTCAATTTAACTAAAATTAGGTATCTTAAAATCTACATCACAGATAATCAGGAACTATATACAATAATTATTATTCATGTGATTATATTTTTGTCAATTTACCTAAAATTAGGTATCTTAAAATCTACATCATAGATAATCAGGAACTATATACAATAATCATCATTCATGTGATCATATTTTTGTAGGCTTGGGTAACTCCGGACACATCTATATCTTCAGATATATATCATTCATTCCACATGCCAAATCTTAATATATCCCATATATATGGTATATTATTATCTTGATGAAACAGATTTTTTTTTGTGAAGTCGGTTAAAAAGTCAAGCCGTAATTGAATAGGTATTTTCTAGGCAACCGTGCTATATCATTATTTTAGATCACATCATCACTAACAACAGGTACAAAAACAATACAAGTTCAAATCACAACAGATACGCTTAATTTTGGATATGGGATATACTAAGGGATACAATTTGTCCTATTAAGTGAGTTTCTCTGCAATGTCTGAAACACAACTCACATGGGTATACCGGACATACAAAGACTAAGCGGATTTATTAAGCGGATATACTAAGCGGATATATATCTTTATATGGAATGATATACGATATATCCACTCCTCTGTCAGATATAGTAAGCCCAAGCCTATATTTTTGTCAATTTAACTATAATTAGGTATCTTAAAATCTACATCACAGACAATCAGGAATACAATAATAATTGTTCATCTGATAGTATTTTTAACCGACTTCACAAAAAGGAGGAGGTTCTCCG
The DNA here is from genome assembly GCA_954871355.1 of Cabera pusaria. Lineage (NCBI taxonomy): Eukaryota > Metazoa > Arthropoda > Insecta > Lepidoptera > Geometridae > Cabera > Cabera pusaria. The sequence goes on along the minus strand of OX940901.1, from coordinate 24,194,962 downwards.
CCAAATCTAAACCGGTTAGTAATTTTTTTTTTTGAGAGAGATGCTTCTTTTTTTATCCTCATTTTTATAGGACCAATTTTGGGGTATACTCTAGTCAATATGAAAAATAATTATCAAAATCGGACAACTCTGTAAAAAGTTATGCGTGTTCATACCAAATCCCAGCTGCTTGCACGTGCCTTCCCTAGAATCTACTACTAAGATAGGAAACGGAAAGGCACTTGACGATCCAGCGGTTTGCTAATAGTTGGGAGATGGAACTGGTTCATAAATCTCAGCTATGGACAGAGCTGGCGAGCTATGACCCCTTTATTGCTGGGTCAAGCTGCGGTAGCTAGTTTAAATACTAAACAAATGGTACTTAGCTTTAATAAAGGCGGTCATGGAGGTACCTCCAGCCGCAATGGATCTTTAGATGGTTTCTCTCAATAACACATCTTCATTTTTATAATGTTTAGTTCACTTTATTTGTTAATGGAACACACGAGCCCCGGCCTCTTTCCAGACCGGGTGCTCTGAATAAGAAAATCGAAATCAATTCACTTTCTCAAACATTAACTTTGGAAAATAATGTACGAATGAATGATGAAAATTTGTTGTCAAACCCTTGACGCTAAATCGCGATCTAATCATCGATATTTTAAATATACAATTCGGCTGACTGCCAAGAAAAAAAACATCGTCAAAGAGTTTGAACGTCATACAAACGTAAGGTCGCCACAGCGTTGTATTTGTATTGTAGAACAAAACGGCCCGATTGAGAGACACCAGGGTGGGAGTGTGTCCTTGTCTAACAACCTGCTAGTCTCATTTATGTGCTATACTATATGTATGGTATATATATATATATATACATAATATAAGTTGTCCATACAATAGAAAGGGACAAACTCCGTTCAAGGTCGGTCTCATGGGGGCCGGTGTACGCGATCTAGTTTAATATGTAGCAGGTCTGTGGTATCGAGTGTTCATCATTTTAGTCGAGTTATACAAGTCCGTCAAGTATAACTTGGCGCGGCTGTGCGCCACTGTGCTTTTACTTTGTACTTTGATAACAGTTGCTCTTAAACCACTTTTAATTACTTTTGGCATTATTTAACTATTTATAACTATTTATCTCTCAAACGTCAAACTCACAGTTTCAAGAGAGCGGAATTAGTTCCAAAAACCACCACCGCCAAGTTATACTTGTGGGACTGTACCTCTGTAGCTATTTCATTTGCATACGCTAGTCTTCTTTCATGTCATTGTCAACTGTCAATTCTGACACATATAGTAATCTGTGGTCACAACAAAATAGTAACTGAAAATATTAGAGTACATAGCAGACCTAACTTAGCTACCTGCAGAGAATATAAATTATATGTTTATTATATATTATGTTTTATCTGTTATGTATTTTGAGTTAGTTACATTACGAGCTTTTATAAAGTTTTATGTCAATTACCAATAATAGTGTTTATTTATTCCAATGGTACCAATGATTGAGTACTTTCTCTAGCTTGCGTGATCTCACATCTCTCACGCAACTAATTATTTGAAAAGCTAATGTTTATGTACCGTATATGGCCAGATCATGCATAGACCATGTTGAGAATTACGGGATGGAGGCATCGCTAATGTCACTATGATATAATATTGACTAAAAGTACTTGTTACTCGTAAGGTATTTTTTTAAGTGTACTGAATTGAATTTTGAACATATTTATTTATTTATTTCAGAAAATATATACAACATATAGAAGTCTAAATGGTTATGTCTCAAGTGTCATCACTATTGTATTAAAATACTTACACAGTTAAAGTGTACTTGCATAAAAAACTAATTTTTTCTATATCATTTTTCAGGACAATGCATCGAAATTTTGATGAAGACTCTGGCCGAAGCTCATGCTCCGCAGCCTCGGTAGGCCTCAGTCCTGTCATGGATGACTTGAATCACATCCGCCGGAGACAGCCTAAGACACAAGAGGCGAGCACAAATACAGATTTAAAAGTCAGCATCAGACCGAGAAGCTGTGTAAGTCTGATCAAATCTCCAGATGATAAAGATCCATTTCCTAGCTGTAGAATTGCAAGAACCCATCGAAAAGCAGTCTTCAACTTATTCGACACATCTCGAAGAGGTGGGCTTAGCAATGCACATTCCACCCTGGACATTGCTTGTAGCACTAGGATTGAAGAACCAGTGCTGCAAAGCAATGCTATATCTATGAATGCCATAACTGTTAATGATCCAGCAAAGAGCCAACACCTGCATAACAATTTTAGAAGGGGAAAACCAGTTCAGAGAGCTGCATCAAGGTTGTATAAAGCTGTCTGTGGATTTAAAGGTAGAGAAGGGTGTATCGGGCCTGAGTTTATAGTCAGGGCTTCTCAGCCAGCTAAACAAATGGATCTGACTCTCTCGGCGAATGCTGAAAAGAGAATTGTCGTAGTGGTTCTTTTAAATGGACAGAAATTTGATATTACCTGTGATCCGAATATAATAACGGCTGGTCAGCTGTTTGAAGCCCTTGTACACAGGGAGAAATATGAACACAATTTTATGCTCGGAATAGCCATCTTAATGGGAGGAGATTTTGTATTTCTACCAGATGATTATAAAATTAAAAAGGTGGCACCAGAAAGCTGGCATAAAGTAACAGGTAAGAAGAAAGGTGGATTTGAGGATGCTGTATCTGTTACAGTTTTTCTGAGGATCAAATTTTTCCTGCCAAAAAATATTTCAACTAACATACAGGGTGGAGAGTGGAGACACAGGGTCTATTTGCAGTTGAGGAGGGCCACAGTGGAGGGGCAGTTGACTTCAACAATGCAGAATCTCATCCTATTAGCGGGGTATGCTCTGCATATTGAATTTGGAGAGTTCTCATACAGAGAACATGGATCTGCAGACTATTTTCTGCTGGAACATTACTTGCCAGAAAGTTTAATAACAGACGATATGGCAGATGTTAAGTTACGCATGAAAAGAGCACATGAGTCGAGACGTGGATTAGACAGACATAAGGCGATAACAAACTATATCACCTTGGCACAAACATTCCGGGACTACGGTGCACATTTTTATTCTGCCATCTGGGCCACAAGGGATGGATTTTGTAGAGATGTCTGGTTATCTATAGGACCAAGGGGCATTACTCTCTATTCGCGCAGCAATAACGTCACAGATGACCCTAGTTCTTGCCCTAACAGGATAGTTTTGCAAAGCTTGCCGTGGCATCATATACATACATTCTATTACAACAAGAAAAGTCTATACATCATGCCCAACTCATATTCAGGTCTCTCAAAAATTGGTGTTAAATACAAATTAAAGATGGCGGAGAACAAAAGCTACTTCACGTTTTGGCTGGCTTCTCTACACCACAGGCTGTATTTAAAACTGTATGCAAAGTCAGATTTCATAAATTATTTATCAGATGGCATCACTTGCCCGGTTAATGCTGATAGCAGTCCAAGAAAATCGGAATGTAGTAATTATCAGGATAGTTACAATTTAGCTGTGAGAAATCCAATCAGATCCAAGAGACCCATCCGAAGAAGATTTAGAGTGGATATTTTTGGAGATAAGAAAATACAAAACAAAGAAAACGAAAAACCAAACACAGAAGAATTATTGAGACAAATATTGATACCCCAATATGATGAAAGTGCAAGTGCATCCCACATGAATCAAGGCAACTCCTCTAATGATGGACTGTCCTCATCTGAGAGTTGCAGTCTTCCCAGAAGACAAGGCGTCAAAATGGGTACCAGGGTATTTAGCGGCATGAGGTCTCCGTTATACAGAAGCCCAAGGTCTCCAGATATTATCTCCAGCTCAAACGACTGTCTGAAAACTGATGCAGATATGGGGACTCTGCAGAGTGATTCTGACGATTTAAGTTCGGATCAAAGACAGCACTGTAATGTTAACAGTATGGAGCTTCTACCCGAGCGGCAATATATTGCGCCGACTGCATACGTTCTGGAATCGCCTAAAGTATATCCTGGCGCGTTCAACTACAATGCAGCCAGCAACGATTCCTGCTTGAACTCTTCTTTATTTGAGAAACTTGACAACATGGAATGTGTGCAAGGCGAAAGGATTTTCGTAACTGCCGTCCTGCATAGAGATGAAATGAACGCCCTGGGGCTTCAGGTGGCGGAGGGTTCTGATGGCAATGTTTATATAAAATCGATCTCGGCCGGCAGTCCCGCCGATTTGTGCGATAAACTCCAGCCAGGGGATCAAATCATTTCAGTTAATGGGAAAACCTTATTAAATATTAAATATGACAAAGCCTTGGCTATGTTACAGGCTGCATCAAATAAAGTGGAACTCATAGTTCTTCAAAACGCTAGCAAAGTGTGCACTGATCAGCTACCTGAAGCAAATAATACGAGAAATGCTCTCACCACCAGTATTGCAAGTGCCTTAGATGGAGAGTTTACAGATGACGAATTATTAAACGAAGAAGCTTTAAAAACAATTTACGCATTGATCAAACTTACAAAAGAGAAAGTAATAAATAAAATGAAAGACAAGTCGAATAGACAGACAACACCGAACAAAAACGACTTGCAGAAAAGTATATCAGAGAAGAATGTTTATGAGGAACACAACACCTGTTCATCTCTAGACAATACTCCTCAGAAGCGCAATGTTCAGAAGTTCAACACATGGCGATGTCAGATCGCTAACGGAAGACCGAAACGGCGACCATTAAGTTTGAGCATACCGACAGATTTGGAACTTCCCGCAGATTACTTGAATGAAAATACGGAGGAATTGTTGAAGAAGTCATCCTTAAAATCAATTCAAACTTCTCTCAACAGCATAGATAAATCGGTAAAGAGTGCTTCTTCAAAAAGTGTTGCTCTTCCAAGAAATTTTGGTCTTAGTCGAAGATGGCTAGGCCCAGTCAGATATCCTGTTACTCCTTGTAAGAATAGTAACGTTACATCTGATAAAAGTGCAATGCCTGATGATGATGGAAATGTCCTCAGAAGACATTTTGTTTATGGTGCTGGAGACTCAGACGAAGATCAAATATTTTTGTAACTACCTATATAATGTTGATATTTGTATATTTTACTAGTTTAAGAGACAATTATCCACCAATATTAGTGCATTATGTATTGTATAGGTACATATATATATATTTCTTTATTGGAAATGATATTATATTCTACTGAATTAAAACAGAAATAAAAATGTTCATTAAACTGCTTTGTATTCATTAAGTTTAAGTGCCCCCTGCAGCCAGTTAATGATACCTACATATAGGTATTGGTAGGCAAGAAAACATTGCCAGTCACTGTGGACAATGAACTGTGATAACGATAATGAAAATAACTTTGTAAAGATAATGCAGTGATAAGTTGATTCCTAGCTTATCAGTAGTAAAGCATTTTACGAGAGCAAATAAAGGCGGTCAGTAGTATGAAATTCGCGCGAACAGAGCATTGTTACGCAATAGTTATCACTTTTGCTTCAGAAACTTCTAGACTTAGTCACAGAATAAAAAATAGTACTAAGGTAACTAGTAGTAGGTAACTGTGCTAGGTAGGTAGACAATGATATTATTAGGTGGATTCAAAGAAATAAAATTTGGTGACTTCGTTATAATTCAATTCAAATGACCTGTGTTCCAAATATAAAAGACATGTTGCTTGCTTTTATCAAATTAGCAACCGACTTTCAAAAAGAAGAAGGTTCTCAATTCGTCTGTTTTTTTTTCTTTTTTAGTGTGTGTATGTTACGCGATTACTCCGTGAATTGTGAACCGATTCGAATCGATTCTTTTTGTAATAGGTAGGGTACGTTTCCGAGGTGGTCCCATTGTAATTTCATCGAGATCTGATGAGTATCTCCAGTGATATGACGATAGACGTCTCAAACTTACTACTGAAACTGACTTACGCGGCATGGAAGTTAGTTGTTTTAGTTTTCAAACTTATCTTAATTATTCTACTAGCTCATATGGTCTCACTACTTTACGTTGTATTTATATTCCCTTAACCCTCTGTCACTATTGATTATCTCTACATGCATAGATTAGATACCTATACTGAAAAGAGGGGTAACTGGATTCCTCTTGAGCATTCTAAAAGAGGGGTATTAACACCTCACTGAATCGGGGTCCAACTCCTTAATCAGGGAGGTGCAATAAGACCCAACCAAGATTAGGGACTCTAATTAGAGAGCAAGACAGTACCCAACCCAGTCCACCTTGCCATGTAGTGTAATAACGACGTCTAATTAAGGGCCATACCTACACTTAATAGCCTTTTATTTAATTACTACCCATTCAAGTGGTCAAAATAAAATAAGATGTAAAAACGTTAATTATGTAATATTTTATTAAAAATAACACCGCTTGCATTAAACCAAGCAATAATAGTATAACTAAATAATTCTAACAAGACAGATAATTGCCTTCACTACATTTCAACACAATCAGACTCAAATAAAAAGGAAAAAATATTCATTCACTCCATAATTTGTACACAGTCGGCCTACAGGATTGCAACGTCCATAACGGTGATGTAACCACTAAGTAACAGTTCAATATTAACTCTAAATGCATCGAGACGTTTTCATGAGAGGCTTACATCATTCCTCCCATGCCACCCATTCCTCCCATACCGCCCATGCCTGCCATGGGGTTGGCCTCCTTCTCCTGAGGGATATCACAGATAACTGCCTCCGCTGTGGTCAGTAGTGAGGCCACACCGCTGGCATCAGTCAGGGCGGTTCTCACAACCTTGGTGGGATCGATGATTCCCTTCTCAATCATGTTCACATATTCATTATTTAAAGCATCATATCCAAATTCAGTGCCCAAATCTTCCACTTTGGCGACGACGACGGAGCCATCAATACCGGCGTTTTTCGCAATCGTCATGCACGGCATTCTCAGGGCCTTCTTGACTATTTCCACACCGGTTGCCTGGTCGGAGTTCGCGGACGTCAATTTATCAAGAGTTGGAATGCATCTGAGCAGAGCAGATCCACCTCCAGGGACAATACCCTCTTCGACGGCTGCACGTGTGGCGCAGAGAGCGTCATTGACACGATCCTTCTTCTCGTTGACCTCAACCTCACTGGAGCCTCCTACATGCAGGACAGCAACACCAGAAGCTAAGCGAGCCAGTCGTTCTTGCAACTTTTCCTTTTCATACTCTGAGGTAGTCTCCTGAATCTGGTCTCGGATTTGCTCAGCCCTTCTGTCTATGTCAGCCTTTTTGCCTTTACCCTTCAGCATCAGAGTGTCGTCCTTTGTTATGATGACTTCAGACACCTGACCAAGATCAGCAGCCTGGACATCTTCCAGTTTAATCAGGTTGGCATCATCTCCAAACACAACACCACCGGTGGCGATGGCCATGTCGCTCAGGGTGGCTTTGCGGTTGTCCCCAAAACCTGGGGCTTTAACGGCGGCCACTTGCAGACCAATCTTGAGCCTGTTTACTACAAGAGTCGACAGCGCCTCTCCATCAACATCCTCAGCAATAATAACCAGGGGCTTCCTTTGTTGGTTGGCCAGCTCCAGGGCTGGGATGATACTTTGTACGTTGCTGATTTTCTTCTCAGTGAACAGGACTAGAGCATCTTGGAATTCAACTTTGGCACCCTTTGAAGAGTTGATGAAATATGGTGAAATGTAGCCTCTATCGAATTTCATACCTTCGATGACTTCCAGGTCGTCTACGAGAGTTTTACCGTCCTTGACTGTGATGACACCGTCGCGGCCGACCTTCTTCATAGCGTCAGCGATCAATTTACCGATGGCGTTGTCGCCGTTGGCGGAGATGGTGGCGACCTGCGCGATCTCTTCCGGTGTCGTCACCGGCTTCGACATGCTCTTCAGCTTGTCTTTCACGGCGTCGACGGCCAACATCACTCCGCGGCGAATCTCGATAGGGTTAGCGCCCTTCGAGATTTTTTCGAATCCTTCTTTAGCGATGGCCCGGGCGAGAACTGTGGCGGTGGTAGTGCCGTCTCCGGCTTCCTCATTTGTGTTGTTCGCAACATTCTGTACCAGTTTCGCTCCGATATTCTGGAATTTGTCTTTTAGTTCGACGCCCTTAGCAACTGTCACTCCGTCTTTTGTGATCTTGGGTGAACCCCACGACTGCTCCAAAATGACGTTTCTGCCTTTGGGTCCCATCGTGACGGCGACGGCGTCAGCCAGAATGTCCACACCCTGGAGCATGAGAGCTCTTACATCAGCACCGAACCTCACATCTTTGGCGTAAAATCTAGTTAACTGATGTGATTTCTGCAGGGAAATGGTCTGACGAACCACGTGAGGCAGGCGCAGCATTTTGGTATGGATAGAATGTGAATTAAGAACTTCGCAAAATATTCTAATGCTTGTCTTCTCGAATTTTCTCGCCGGATCGCAAAACGTGATCTGTCTTCCACCGGTTGTAGGTTATGAATGAGTGAATGAACTCAAATTAAAGAAAATTTCGAAAAACGTAGTTCATTCAACCACGAAATACATAGACAACTTAAATTTGAACCAATCAATGTCATAACAGCGTGACGTTCATTGGATGAAATCTTCTTTTTGAAAATAGAATTGAAAATGTATTGTTCAATGAAAACAAAAAAAAATGGAGTGCCCGGAAGTACTCACTTTCGTAAAATGTCTTAGTTTATCTGTAGTCTGTACAACGACGTTTTGGTTTTACTTTACTATACGCAACGGTGCACTCGCCCGATAGAGACCGACCATGAACGAAGTTTGTCCCTTTCTTTTGTATGGACCACGATATATATTTCCATACTTCCATACATTATATACTTATATACTTATATACTTAATTAATAAAGTAATATATAATAATATTATAAAAACGTTTGTAACTCTCTATCTGTTTGTTACCTAATCACGCCTAAACGGACGGTCCGATCTTACTGAAATTAAGCAAGGAGATACTTTATAGTATGAGGATGAACACAGGCTACTTAATTCTTGATGTACTTACGTGGTGAACAGAGTCGCGGGTATCAGCTAGTATTATACAAGTAGTATAGTACATATTATAAAGCACTAGCAGGTTGTTAGACAAGGACACATTCCCATTTCGGTTCCTTTCATTGTGGCCGTTTTGATGTATATACCTAGCAACAACAGCCTGAGCCCTGAGCCTTATACTTAGAGCATACGGATGAAATTGAATTGGTCAAAACATCTGCAGAGCACCATCGTTCATTTATATTACGGCTATGCAACTAAATACAAACCTACAAAGGATGTTGAATGACCTAGCTGATTCTTCTCGTCGCATCGGTCTCCGGATGAATTTGGATAAAACCAAAGTCATGTACAACGAGCACGTTGTTCCGAAACCGATTGCCGTAGATGGAATCCCACTCGAAGCTGTCACGCAGTATGTTTACCTAGGGCAAACGCTCCAACTAGGCAAACACAATTTCGAGAAGGAAATCCAGAGAAGAATTCAGCTGGGCTGGGCAGCATTTGAGAAACTCGTTGAGTCTTTTCGTCGGCTATACCACAGTGCCTAAAGACAAAAGTCTTTAATCAGTGCGTCCTCCTACCTGTCATGACATACGGAGCCGAGACGTGGACACTCACGGTTCGACTAGTCCACCAGTTTAAAGTCGATCAGCAAGCTATGGAGAGAGCTATGCTCGGTGTTTCTCTGCGGGATCGAATCCGGAACGAAGTAATTTACTCAGCGGATTAGCAAACTGAAGTGGCAGTGGGCTGGTCATATCGTAGGACCGATAACCCTTGGGGCAGACTGGTTCTAGAGTGGAGACCGCGAATCGGCAAACGTAGAGTAGGACGCCCTGTGACTAGGTGGAGCGACGACATTCGCAAAGCGGGCAGTGACTGGAAACAAAGAGCCGAAGACCGGGCTCAGTGGCGTGTCTTGGGGGAGGCCTACGTCCAGCAGTGGGCTGATACCGGCTGATAATGATGATGATGATGAACTAAAAACTTCAAAGTCAAATTAGTCAATCTTATCTTATCGTTGTCAAATTAAATGTCAATGTCATGTCATTGTCTTGTTGAATGTCTTGTCTTTTTTTCATTTGCGCTTGTGCGAAAATCGGCGGAGCACGTTTTCAGATTTTTATCAACAAAACTCGCGATAGTTTCGCACGCGGTGTAGTCTGTTAAGTGCTAATACGACATTAAAGTTGCTACAGTTTTAAATAGCAACTTAAAGTATTCTAGCAGGTTTAGCCGAGTTTTAGCTGTTTATTACATAATGGAGAGGTAAGCTTATTTTAGCGCTTACGCCTATTAAAACATCCTCTTACGGTTATTATGTGGTTAATTTATAGCTGCGGGATCGGCGGGATTTTCAATAGTTATTTTAGATGTCAAAACTAATGTATCTAGTGATAACTGGTAATTTTTATTTACTTCAAAATAACTCTATACTTTAAAAATACAATCATAAAATGTTACATACAATGTGCTCTTTGGCTGTGAAAAATGTTATCAACGCTGTTTACATCTGTTTTAAATTAGACACACATTCCCGCTACGGTTGGTAATAATCTAAAATATAAAATAAAATATAAATATAAATCTTTGTCATTATGAAAGTATAAAACCACGGAAATGAACCACCAGATGGTCTACCAGTCTAGTAGATAATCACCAAATATACTTACATTCTGGTTTGTGTGGATAGTGAACTATAATAGTGTCTACTTGTTATGCAGACTCTATTTTGCTACGAAAGATAAATGATGCCACAAAAGTTTGTAAAAGTTTTTTAGGCTTTCATCATAATAATTATGCAGAATATTTACAATGTTTTTCAATATTCATTAGCTTCCAATATTTCTGCACTGTTGCGGGGTAGTTATATATTTTGTTAATTAAATCGTGAGGATGAGTTCTTATATAGATTAGGAAAACTGTTGATAACCTGGCATCCAGTTGTTGGTCTTTGTAAACAAATTAAGGCTGTAAATTTTGTAATGTGCTACTATGTAACAAAACCATGAAACAGAAGCAGTAACAGAACCACTACAATGGCTACATAGCCTTGTAGTGGTTCTGTTACCTATATTTTCCGGCATTATTATCCCATTACAGGAAATTTATGATTTTGACCTGTATGTATGTATGTTAACACTTTGGCTGCGGCACTTTTTCGCATATTTTTTAATTTTTTAAATTAAGTTTTGTAATTTTTTTTCATAGCTGTGGCATCACATCAAAACTAAAATCCAACAGCAGAAGGTCACACGCACCCGTTATGAAAAAATAAATTAAAAAAAAATTAATTATATATTTTTTTTAATTTTACTTCCGATAACAAAAATAAAAAAATGCATGGTGTGTGTTTTCAGCAGCGCACGAGTTAATCTGTTCCTTCATCATCATAATCATCTCGTTTTTCTCCACTGCTGGACATAGGCCTCTCCTATGGCATTCCACTGTTTCCTCATAACTTCTAAACTCTTTAATTTGACAAATGAGGTATTGTTAATTGTTAAACACAATCCAAAATTTCATCGTACCGACGGGACTCGAACCCGCACCCCCGGATTACACGTCCAGGTGCTCTGCCAATTAAGCCACGGTTCGATACATCGATACAACGAAATTAGTGAATTGCATTTGTTAACCCAATTATGCATTGGTGGCGCCATCTATGACTACTTATTACGTAAGTTAATCATTCGGAAAAAATCATTACAGTTTTCAAATCCGACGAGAGATGTTGCACTGCGTAAATCAAATATTAATATTAAATATTAATTGGCAGAGCACCTGGACGTGTAATCCGGGGGGTGCGGGTTCGAGTCCCGTACGATGAAATTTTGGATTGTGTTTAACAATTTACAAAACTATAAAGTGTGAGACACTTCAAAGAAACATAATATGAGATATTGTTGGAATGAATTTGATTGTCTGCTTGTTATAGGCTATGTGATGTCATATTACATTGAATATAGCACTCTCTAGAGGACATAAGGTCATGTCATGAACCAAAAAAAAGCTGTCTAATGATGCTATATTGGGTATCTAATGAAAGGGCTTAATATGCACATTTCAGATATATGTATAAATTAAATTAAGCCACTTTTAGCCTAAGACAAAAAAAAAATCAGATATTAACATGTAAAAAAACCATTACTACAAAAATTAAATATTAATGCTGGTCCCTTTGTTTTTAGTTGTGATTGCACTGAAGGTCTCCTCCTGGGTATTGGTAACCCACTGCTGGACATCTCGGCGATAGTAGATGAGAATTTGCTCAAGAAATATGACTTGAAACCTGACGGTGCCATCATGGCTGAGGAAAAACATATGCCGCTGTATCGGGAACTTATTGACAAGTGAGAATAATTTCTTAATTTACTTATCTACTAATGTATTTCCTTGTAAACATATATTAAACTAAAAGTAGCTAACACCATCAAGGAGAAAATCTGCCGCCATAAGTCGGAGTATTCTAGGCCTAGTGTGTTTACCATCTTCAACCACATAATTGTTTACAACCAGGTGAGAGATGAGAGATTAGTCAAACACTAGCCTATAAGATACATTTTAAAAAAAGTGAGCAAGATTGTTCCCTCTTGAGGAGTCCTGTGCATTTCCTCTTACCAACAAGTCACCATGCCATTTATTAAGTATTTAAGCATAATTTTTTTATTTACATGTAAAACTCTAAAATCATAGCAAAGGCATAAATTAAGGCAAATAAAAAAAAAACAATTATTCATTCATCTACTTCTAGTTAATTAGTTTCTTAGTCTATGGCTTCTGTGGCTTGTTTGTTGTCACAATTCTAGTTATGACTCACGGATGATAGATAGAATTTATCCTCTGTCTTATCACTTTTCAACACTGCTTGATGTTTTTCTGACAGTGTCAAAAGCATGGCCAGTATATTTACAAATAATAATATCCTACAAAAGATGATGAATTAGTATGAATATAAAAAATTGCTTAGAAACATTTCATTTGTCTAGCTGCTAGTGTAATAAAAATATTTTGTTTATAAAAAAATATATGTTACTAGTTGTAACATGAAGGTTATAGAGTATAAAAAGCTAAAAATTAATGTTAGGTAGACAGTATTTATGAATATCGAGCGCCCTTGTTCTACCAAGATCTAAAACTTACCAGGATAAATCAGCGGTGTCATTGAGACTTTTAATCTCGGACCGGGGGACAGGCAAATGATAACACGGTTTTGGGATTGTATGACAAATTTTAATACTTCAAAACGTCCCTTACCTCCAGAATGAGATACACATTATTTAGTTAAAGCCGGAATACTATGTCTAAACATTTGACTATAAATACCATTCGGTTTTCGTTACTTTTTAGGTTAATTTATTTTACATTTTACTACTGAAATTTGGTTATTGTCTTTCTTGCATCTTGCAAATATGAAATTAAAGTTTTAAGGGTAATAAAAAGAGTTATAATGAAATTGGCTTAGCTGCAGCGTCAGGGGGCGTCTGAGCACACCACTCTAAACAGACGTCATTCATCGTCGCACCAACAGCTCAAAACTACGACGACATCGAAACGGTGTGCGTCGCACGAACACCTCAAACTAACGACGTCTTCCAGCGTCGAACCAACAGTTGACGACACCCATCGTCGCCCAAACAGTATACGACAGTCGTCCAAACAAACAGCGCCAAAGGCTGTAACCAAAAATCCGATTGTAAATATATTTGTCGCCATGAAGGATGACGCGAAACATTTTAGGTTATCAAAAATTGACTCACCGCAAAATCACGACGTTATCATATGGCACTACGCCATAAGCACGCCGAGTATCATCGCAAATTTAATTAACAAGATGGATTAATCTTGTAAAATCTGATTAAGAAAAAATACAAAAAGTTTAGCTCTTTGTAGGCCCCAGGGACAAGAAAAAGTGACGTCTCCGATCGAGAATTGACAGATGTCAAAGTCATTTTTTTTTGAAAGATTGTCTATAGGATATTGAATGATCCACAGACCAAGTAATAACTCGATTATTTAAAATCGACTAAAAATGGCTAAATACGAAAATGTTCTAAATTATTTAAAACCAAAAGGTAATTTTGTCAGTCTTAGAAGCTGAAATGTGCTTCCAAACGAAAAATATGTAACGAGTCGAAATACCTCGTTACAGTACATACCTTCCCAAAAAAAAATAAAAGAATGAAACTTCTTTTATTTTTGAGAAGAACTCCCAAAAAATTCCTAACAAAAACTTATTCAAAAAAATTAATAAACAGAAAATATTCCGCCACCAAAATATGAAATTTATTCAAACTAAAAGAAGACACTAATAAAGCATAACATTAAATCAGTTAAGCTTCTAGCCACTGACTAAGTTGCTCTAGAAAAACAAGTTATAAAAACTTTCTAACCAAGTGAAAAACAATGTAAAGGTTTACCAAAACTAATCCATCAATATGACTCAATCCTAAAATCCATCACAAATTAATTATACTCAAGAGTGGATAAGCACCATAGCCTCCATCTACTTATCTGTATTACAAACCAAATAAATATTTCTGAAATATTTAACAAAAGTGTAGATAAGCACCATCGCCTCTATCTTTTATAATCTCAGAACGATTCTAACTAAATTAAAAGGTAATAACAAAGGTTATCCATATTGTAGTACGGTTAAGCATTAGCTGCCGACTTTAGATAATTATTCACTGCAAAAGATTCAGTGAACAAGTTTTCAATGAAAAAGTTGAACAACAAAAGTTCAAATTATTCTCATAAAAATAGAGAACCAAAAATAATAAGTAGTGACCGGCTCAACTCTACCGACTTTCCGAACACTAACAAATTAATAAAAGGGTTTGTCAAAAAGACCAAAAATTGTATATTGTGACCGGCTCAACACCACCGACATTCCGTGCACAATAACAAGTTAACAAAAGTTTGTTGGGAAAACAACAAAGTTGTATTGTGATCGGCTCAACACCACCGACTTTCCGTTCACAATATCTAAAAAGTTTTCAACGCTTGAACTAAAAATGTCAAAGCGAGGAAAAAATGAAGAGTAAAAAATTACCCAAAAAGGTTAACTGAGACAAAAGCTCAAAAGAGTCAAATCCGAGGCTTAGGTCTACAACAAACACAAACTAAATAATCTAAATAATATATAACATGCTTCACAAAGACTGAAACACATTTATATTAAAAATGTATTTACACTATGTGCAGGCTATTTGAAAAGTGGAAAGCTTTTCATAGCAATCTAAAACAATATTTATACTAGAAAAGTGGAAAACTTCTCAAAGTATCTAAAAGAAAGTTGAGTACTTGAAAAGTGAAAAGCTTTTCAAAGTAACCAAAATAATAAAATATACAAAAATATACATAAGATCTTTTGATGCCAAGAAAATTTCTAAAAGAAAATATAATCGTTAGATGTAGTTTCTAAAGTTGGGTAAAAGTTCAAAAGTAGGATAAAAGTACTAAAATAAAATAAAATTACCAAAAATAGACCTAAGTTAGGTTTAGTATATTTAAAGTTGTATTTGAATAAAGTGTTGGTTTCCTTTCAGATAATCATCTTTCATCCTGCACGTCCTCTTCCATACATCAAATCTCATACTTCCACAATCAACGTGCCTCCCAAAACAGAATACCAAAACAAAGTTAAATAAAAGTTAAATCCAAAAATGAAAATTTTAATATTTAATTATATCTTTAACATGGTAACGTCCAGTACTTGTTTTATTAAATTCCTTTAGTACATAAACGTTAGGAGAAATTCTCTCTACAATTTCACATTTAATAAACTTAGGTGCTAATTTAGCCGAAAAATATGCAGGTGCATTTGACTGTACAAAACTTCTACGCCAAACTACATCACCGACATCAAAAGAAATGACTTTTCTTCCCCTATTATAATAAAGAGCATTACGCTTATAAGCTTTCAAAAGATAAGCTTGAACTTTAACAAAAACTTCACTAAGTGAATTTAAAGAGTGAGCATAAGTATCTCTAGTACCAAGCTCAAGTTGATCTAAGTTATCAAAAGAGTTACTAAAACGGTGTAAAGATGCATCAAAAATAAGTTCTCTACCGAACATCAAAAAGTTAGGAGTGTACTCTGTAGCAAGATTTACACTACTATTTAAAGCTAATTGGACATGAGGCAAAAACCTTGACCAAGTTCGATGATCATTTTTAACAAAACAAGAAATACATGTTTCTATTGTCTTATTATATCTTTCTACTGGATTATTCTGTGGAGTGTATAGTGCATTATAAAATATTTTAGTTATGTTGAAATTTTTTAAGAAATCTACAAAATATTTAGATATAAATTGGGGTCCGTTGTCGGCCACTAAAATTTTAGGTACACCAAATTTAAGAAATATTTCTTTTTCAAAGATTTTACAAATTACTTTAGAAGTAGCATTTATCATAGGAAATATCCAACAATATTTAGTAAAAACATCTACAATTGAAAGAATGAATCTATGTCCAGAATAAGATTTAGGTAAAATCCCAATAATATCAACGGATAACATTACCATGGGTTGATCAACTTTCTTAGGGTTAACCATCTTACCAGCAGGAGCAGAAGTTGAATGTTTATAAGCTTTACAAATGTCGCAAGAAGAAATATATTTTTGAACGTCTCCGAACATTCCTTTCCAATAATAATGTTGTTTTATTTTATTAAGAGTTTTATGTATTCCAAAGTGTCCAGAATTAATATCATCATGATTAGAACGAATAGTATCTAAAACATGTTCTTTAGGTATAACAATTTTCCAATTTAAACGACTATTAGGGTCAAATTTATTTTTACAGTAACGATACAAAGTATTATCTTCTACTCGAAGGTTTTTCATTCTAGAAGGGTATTTTTGACAATTTATAAAGACTTTTCTATACCAAGGGTCTTCTATATCTTCATCTGGTGAGACAATATTTATAGCGGAAACTAATATTGAAGTTATATTGATTCTAGATAAAGCGTCAGGAACTTGATGTAAAGATCCTTTTTTATGAACAATATCAAAAGTAAATTGAGAAATACGTGCAGCCCATCGAGCTAAGCATCCACTAGGGTTATTAAGTTTTAAAAGCCACTTAAGACTAGCATGATCTGTCACGACTGTGAATTTCATTCCTTCGACATAAGGTCTAAAATGTTCAATTGAATCTAAAACTGCCAAAAGTTCACGTTCAGTGGTACTATAATTTCTTTCACATTTATTTAAAGATCTTGAATAATAAGCAATTGGATGTTGTTCATTATTTTCGTCTTCTTGACTCAGAACACTACCAATTCCTACAGAACTAGCATCGCAATGTAAAAAGAAAGGTTTCAAAATCAGGACACTGTAAAACAGGTGTAGTTATTAAGGCATTTTTTAAATTAATGAAGGCTTCTTCAGCTTCTTCATTCCAAACAAAAGTATGTTTTATCTTTTTACTTCCGGAAGTTAATTTAGTTAAAGGGGAGGCAATATCAGCGAATTTACAAATGAAACGTCGATAATATGAACATAATCCTAAAAAGCTTCTAAGTTGTTTTACGGACTCTGGTCGTGGAAAGTTCTGGTTCCACCATCTTTTTTATCGACGGCTAATACAGGGGAACACCAAGGAGATTTTGAAGGTTCTATAATTCCTTCCTTTAATAAAACTTCCACTTCATCATAAAGTTCTTTTTGTTTAGCAGGACTCAACGGCCAATATCTACTTTTAAAAGGGTCGCCAGTAACGTTAATTTTATGTTCCACAAGGGTGGTAATTGAACCTGTTTGTCAGTCATGATGAATAATCAAAAATATTAAAGAAACAAAGACAAACAACCAACTAAAAATTCAAAGAATAGTTAAAACTCATCAAAGTTTATAAGATTTTTAGTTAAAACCGATTTAAGTTATTATGTTTTAAAGTTTATGTTAATATTTAATAATGTTCAAAAGTATTTAAAGAAATTTGAATGTACAAAGAAACATTCAAATTGTGAAGTATGTAAGATGCAAAAAAGATTCACAATTTATCTTAATTTTCAAGATTATTAACAACGGCTAAGGTTATATCTATTTGTGAAAAGTAAAATCAATAAACTAGTTAATAATTATGTTAAAAAGCTAGTATTTTCTAATATGAATGTAGCTTAATGCTTCTCAACAGTAAACAAACGTTATAACTTTATATAAGACAAAGATTATATCAATTCAAACAAAAACTTAGCACTTTTAATGTGGTCAAGGTCAGTTCCTTACAAAATGTAAACAACGCATATCTCAAATGTTATTATATAGTAAGTACACACTTAGATTAGTCTATCCAGTATATAAGACATATAAAGAACATTGTATGTTAATTAGTTTTGTTAAAATACAAAAAAAGTTGTAAACAAAGTTACAATTGTGTTTTCAAAGTACACAAAACAAAGTAAAAATGCTAAAAATAACAAAAAATTGCACTAAATTGTGACAAGAAAAACAAAAATAAGATGCAAGAAAGATTATATATGTGGAGGTAAATCCGGTCCCTGTTCTCGCGCTAATTGTAATATAACAATTTGTGTTTATAAAAATATAAACGTTACTGGTTGTAACATGAAGGTTATAGAGTATAAAAAGCTAAAAATTAATGTTAGGTAGACAGTATTTATGAATATCGAGCGCCCTTGTTCTACCAAGATCTAAAACTTACCAGGATAAATCAGCGGTGTCATTGAGACTTTTAATCTCGGACCGGGGGACAGGCAAATGATAACACGGTTTTGGGATTGTATGACAAATTTTAATACTTCAAAACGTCCCTTACCTCCAGAATGAGATACACATTATTTAGTTAAAGCCGGAATACTATGTCTAAACATTTGACTATAAATACCATTCGGTTTTCGTTACTTTTTAGGTTAATTTATTTTACATTTTACTACTGAAATTTGGTTATTGTCTTTCTTGCATCTTGCAAATATGAAATTAAAGTTTTAAGGGTAATAAAAAGAGTTATAATGAAATTGGCTTAGCTGCAGCGTCAGGGGGCGTCTGAGCACACCACTCTAAACAGACGTCATTCATCGTCGCACCAACAGCTCAAAACTACGACGACATCGAAACGGTGTGCGTCGCACGAACACCTCAAACTAACGACGTCTTCCAGCGTCGAACCAACAGTTGACGACACCCATCGTCGCCCAAACAGTATACGACAGTCGTCCAAACAAACAGCGCCAAAGGCTGTAACCAAAAATCCGATTGTAAATATATTTGTCGCCATGAAGGATGACGCGAAACATTTTAGGTTATCAAAAATTGACTCACCGCAAAATCACGACGTTATCATATGGCACTACGCCATAAGCACGCCGAGTATCATCGCAAATTTAATTAACAAGATGGATTAATCTTGTAAAATCTGATTAAGAAAAAATACAAAAAGTTTAGCTCTTTGTAGGCCCCAGGGACAAGAAAAAGTGACGTCTCCGATCGAGAATTGACAGATGTCAAAGTCATTTTTTTTTGAAAGATTGTCTATAGGATATTGAATGATCCACAGACCAAGTAATAACTCGATTATTTAAAATCGACTAAAAATGGCTAAATACGAAAATGTTCTAAATTATTTAAAACCAAAAGGTAATTTTGTCAGTCTTAGAAGCTGAAATGTGCTTCCAAACGAAAAATATGTAACGAGTCGAAATACCTCGTTACACTAGCATATATGTATAGAAATGTATACATACATACATACAATCACACCTTTTACCCATTGGGGTAGGCAGAGACTACTTCTACTCTTGACTACTTTAGAAATATATAAACAGTCGTGTATATATTTCTGGGGCCTAAAGGATAGTTACCCTGATTCTGACCCGACGGTTGTTGGTTCTAATCCTAGCTATATACCTACCAATGAAAGTTTTGTGTGCATTCATGAATCATGAGTTTTCGTACAGTGGTAGTGGGATCATTAAATCTACCAAAAAGTAGCTTACCACCAAGGAGAACATCTGCCGCCTTAACCTTACGGCGTTCCCCGACGCAAAAAGTAGAGGTAATATACGCTTAACGTGTGTATCTGTGTGTCTGTCTGTAGCATCTTAGCACCTAACCGGATGAACCGATTTTGTTTTTATTATTGATAGTTTTTTTTTTGTTTGATAGATGTCTTCATCGAGAGTGTTCTTAGCTTTGATTCATGAAAATTGTTCAATCGTTATGAACTTTTTTCAAGTTAATTGCGCTATGAAATCAACTTTCATAGGTCTGATCAATTTGAAAATCTTCTTCTTCAACAATATTGTAAGAACATGGAACATTGACCTGATGCTGGGACATCTCCTGGACTCTACAGAATACTCAAATCCTCACCAACTTACAGCTCAGATTTTAAATGTCGTGTTTAGAGTCATTGGAATGCTTTTAATGGAAAGATTATACATAGATCAGTCGGGGTGATTTAAAATATTGTATTATTATATATATATATGTATATATATATGAATATTATTTTATACAATAGATCATATTATTATACTATATTGACTTCAAATTGATTGTGATCGATGGGGATCTACAGCATAGCTAAACTTATAATAATATTTTCGAAGTAACTATGACCTATTATGTGGTTTCACTGCAAATTCACTGCAAACACTTCTAGAGTTTTCATTTGAATTATATACTGTAAGGGACAATTTTAATCTATAATATGTGGCCAAGCTAATTAACGTAATTATTTGGATAAGGATTAATCTATACTAATATTATAAAGAGAGAACATTTGTATTTTTGTATGTTTGTAATGATTTGGCTCAAAAACTACTGGACCGATTTAAAAAATTCTTTTACTAATACATAGAATGGACTTTCGGAATGAAAATAGGCTATATATTATCCCGTTTAAATCAAAGGTACATTCGTGGAGACCTAATTTGCAACCTAAGTCGACAAAAAAACGGTCGAAAAAACGCGTTTCTTACAAACGCTGCTCAATTGAAAATAGATAGAAGAATATTTTCTATGGAAGAGTTTTACAACTTAATAAGACCTAAAAAAAAGTCCGCGACAGCATATGTGCAGCAACTATCTCTTAAGGTTGACTCACAGTAACCATTTTAATCTTAAAATTTTTGTTAAAAAATATTACATAACTTCCAAGGCTATTTTCAAGTATATAGTATTAATCCTTATCCAAATAATTACGTTAATTAGCTTGGCCACATATTATAGATTAAAATTGTCCTTTACAGTATATAATTCAAATGAAAACTCTAAAAGATATCACGAATTTCACATACACGCATCGCAAAATTAATAAAATATTTGCAGTGAAACCACAGATTAGGTCATAGTTACTATGAACATATTATTATAAGCTTAGCTATGCTGTAGATCCCCACCGATCACATTCAATTTGAAGTCAATATAGTATAATAATATGATCTTTTGTATTAAATAATATTCATCTATATATATAATAATATAATATTTTAAACCACCCCGACTGATCTATGTATAATCTTTTCATTAAAAGCATTCCAATCACTATAAACACGACATTTAAAATCTGAGCTGTAAGTTGGTGAGGATTTGAGTATTCTGTAGAGTCCAGGAGATGTCCCAGCATCAGGTCAATGCTTCCATGTTCTTACAATATCGTTGAAGAAGAAGATTTTCGAATTGATCAGACCTATGAAAGTTGATTTCATAGCGCAATTAACTAGAAAAAAGCTCATAGTTTAATAACGATTGAACGAATTTTCATGAATCAAAGCTAAGAAAACTCTCGATGAAGACATCTATCAAACAAAAAAAAAACTATCAATAATAAAAACAAAATCGGTTCATCCGGTTAGGTGCTAAGATGCTACAGACAGACACACAGATACACACGTTAAACGTATATTACCCCTACATTTTGCGTCGGGGAACGCGTAAGGTTACGGCGGCAGATGTTTTCTGTGGTGGAAAGCTACTTTTTGATAGATTTAATGATCCCACTACCACTGTACGAAAACTCATGATTCATGAATGCACATAAAACTTTTATTGGTAGGTATATAGCTAGGATTAGAACCAACGACCGTCGGGTCAGAATCAGGGTAACTATCCTTTACGCCAAAGGGCCGTCCAATATCACTACGTAAGTATTATAAAACAAAGTCCATCACTGCGTCTGTCTGTCTGTTCGCAATAATCTCAATAGCTACTGAACGGATTATCATGCGGGTTTCACCAATAGCCAGAGTGTTTATGAGGAAGGTTTAGGTGCATAATTCGTTAAGGTTTTGTGTAATTTGGATGAAATATGACGATGATTGTTAAATATGTTCATATTTTATATTCGATGCAACAAACTGATGCAAATTTTGTAGGCATATATGTTCTACCCGTGCGAAGCCGGGGCGGGCTGCTAGTACTATATACTTGAAAATAGCCTTGGAAGTTATGTAATATTTTTTAACAAAAATTTTAAGATTAAAATGGTTACTGTGAGTCAACCTTAAGAGATAGACATATGCTGTCGCGGACTTTTTTGTAGGTCTTATTAAGTTGTAAAACTCTTCCATAGAAAATATTCTTCTATCTATTTTCAATTGAGCAGCGTTTGTAAGAAACGCGTTTTTTCGACCGTTTTTTTGTCGACTTAGGTTGCAAATTAGGTCTCCACGAATGTACCTTTGATTTAAACGGGATAATATATAGCCTATTTTCATTCCGAAAGTCCATTCTATGTATTAGTAAAAGAATTTTTTAAATCGGTCCAGTAGTTTTTGAGCCAAATCATTACAAACATATAAAAATACAAAAAAAAAACAAAAATACAAATGTTCTCTCTTTATAATATTAATATAGATTATTATTAGATTAAAAAATAATGATCCATTCGGCAGTCAGCTGTCATCCAATAATCAACGTCAGACTACTAAAAAATGTTATTTAAATGCAAAACAAATGTAATGTTTCTAAGCAATTATTTAAGTTCATATTTAATTTATTAATTTTTCTTTTGTTGGTTTTTTTTCTTGTAAGGGCCGATTTTTCATTCCTCAGTTACACGATCAGATAGGGTTTATACCAATTTTAGCATATTTTCGCATTTTTCAATAGGCAGATAGAGGTAATCCAGGGAATAAATTCCTTACCAGAGGAGTTAATATATCTAGCTCTAGCCAGACTCTTCAAGGGCATCCTAAGAACTGGACACTTTCCCGCAACGTGGAAGACAGGGAAAGTTATAGTACTTCCCAAACCCGGCAAGGACCGTCGTCTACCCTCCAGCTACCGACCAATCACCCTGCTGTCACACCTCGCCAAGCTGTTCGAGCGACTACTGCTGCGGAGACTGCGCCCTCACTTCACCCCCCGTGAGGAGCAGTTTGGGTTCCGCACGCGTCACTCCACAACGCTCCAGCTGACGAGGGTGATTCACCACCTCACCAGTGAACTGAACCTAAATAGAAGAAGCGTCGCCGTGTTTCTGGACAACGAGAAGGCCTTCGATAGAGTGTGGCACGAAGGCCTAATCTACAAGCTATCCAGGACACCGACTCCAGCGGCGCTAATCCATATCCTCGCATCATTCCTGAGAAACCGACAGTTCTGCGTGTCCGTCGAGGGCGCCACCTCCGGAAATCGGGAGTCCCCCAGGGGAGTTGTCTGTCACCGTACTTATACGCGGTTTACACAGACGACATACTGGTTCTGGGGAACGAACACCTTGCACCAGGAGAACGAGGAGTAACACTAGCACTTTTTGCCGACGACAGTGCGTATATAACGTCCTCTGTCAAAGCCACTATAGCCGCCAACAGAATGCAGAAGGTTCTGGACATCCTGCCAGTCTGGCTGGACAAGTGGCGCATGGCCGTCAACGTGGGGAAGACGGCCGCGCTGCTGACCGGAGCCCAACGCATCCTGCCACCTCCACTGCAGCTTCGAGGACAAGACGTCGCGTGGGAAACGAGTACGAAGTACCTGGGCGTCTACATCGACCGGACGTTGAGGATGCGCCCGCACGTGGATCACGCGGTCCACCTAGCGAAAGCCGCTAGGGCCTCCTCCATCCGGTCCTCCGATCGAAGCTGCCACTCCATACCAAAGTCGGCATATACAAGACGTATATACGCACGAAGATGACGTATGCTGCTCCTGCGTGGTATGCCCTATGCTCGGAAACCCAGCGCAAGCGTCTTCAGGTCATCCAGAACGTCACCCTGCGGATGTGCACGGGAGCCGGTCGATACGTACGCAATGACGCCATCGCCCGGGACGTGAAAATCGAGACGGTGAGGGAGTTCGTGGTCCGGTTGGCGCGCTGTCTATATTACCAGTGCAGACAACGGACCACACCCTCACCTCCGGAACATTGCACCGCACCACGCCCGGCCGCCAGATGGCGCAGTATCGACCTGGCGTGCACTCCCACGCGACTTAGTCCCGGTGACCGTGGATGAAGACAGCGAAGAGGAGGAGTAGCGGATACCACAGCAGCACAAGACCACCATGCCAAGATGGCCAACATGACCACCACGCCCAGATCTGGCCAACGACCATATCGGACCAACATAGGGCTGATTAAAGCCCGCACGTACCCCAGGGGTAGTTGCCCCCGGAGCCCAACCAGGGTAAGGAGGCTCGCCTCGGAACCCTCACACGAACCCAGAATGGGAACGTACGTCCACAACTGATATGTAGCTCTTTGTGCCTCAGATAGTTGACTATTCCGTGGTATAAATTAAGTTTGTGACAAGTCTTGACGTTATGTCATTATTTTTTTTAAATTTCATTACGGCTACACTCAATTGGCCAGAAACTGGCTAAATACACTAATTGTGCGGAGCCATAATAAAACAACAAAAAATATTTAAAAAATCGTGTTTGGCAGAATTAAAAATCTAATTTAGAATCTCCTTGAGTCAAAATTTCAAATGGTTGTAGATCTTCGCTCACGCTCTAACATCTATAGGACTTTGTAAGATTATCTCTTTCCCACACTATTGGCGTGAAGATAGTTACAAAAAGACTACAGATATCTAACTGACTGATAAAAGCACATTGACAAATCGAAAGTTTTATACGGTAGTTTATATGGGCAGATAAATATATTGCATTGGTAACTATCTGGCCGTTCTTCTAAGAATTGAAAAATTGGCCCTAAATATAATATACTGTACACTGGCCATACTTTTGACACTGGCAGAAAAACGCCAAGCAGCGTTTAAAAGCCATATGAAGAAGAAGTAGGGTTGCTAACCGTACCGTTAAACACATCTCTATGTTTCACATCTTTAGTTCCATACCCAAAGGGTAAAACGGGACCCTATTACTAAGAATCCGCTGTCCGTCTGTCTGTCTGTCTGTCTGTCTGTCTGTCCCTCTGTCCGTCTGTCCGTCTGTCACCAGGCTGTATCTCATGAACCGTGATAGTTAGACAGTTTAAATTTTCACAGATGATGTATTTCTGTTGCCGCTATAACAACAAATACTAAAAACATAATAAAGTTAAAAATAATAAGAGGGTCCCCATACAAGAAACGTGTTTTATTCGGCATTTCAATGTAACGCCATCTATGAATGCTTAGTTAGGTAAATGTCCCATAGATGGCGTTATATTGAAATGTCGATCCCTAACACCTTTTTTAGTCGTTAGATGGCGTTATAAGAAATAAAATGTTTATTAATCATTATTTTTTGCTGGCGAAAAATGATAGCGGTATTTTTGCTCGATTTTATCAAATACTGTAGTGTGGTACGGAACCCTACGAGTGCGAGTCCGACTTGCACTTGGCCAGTTTATTTACCAAAAATGTGTAAAATAATTAAACACAATCTAAAAAAAACACATCTGCAGCTCCTTTATGAGGTGACATGGACAAATGCATCCAGTGGAGATAATTTAAAATGTTAATGTTTGTTATCTGCCTTTATAATATCAACTGAGTTATAACAATGAGGGCCCGGTGGCGTAATCGGGAGAACGGTTGGCTTTGATGCCAGAGGTACCGAGTTTAAACCCCGCTTGCACCAATGGATTTTTCTATTGAAAAATGTATGTGCGCTTTTCTTAATGGCCCTCCGGTGAAGGAAAAACATCGTTAAGAAACCAACAACCCCCGCATGGTGGTAGGACACTATCTAGTGTCCACCTGGCCAGCTACCACCCTCAAGTTATAAAATCTGTCGCCAAAAACATCTTATGTGTTCCGGCAGCTATCCTTGAAAGCCAGTTCCCATCCTAGGCCTAGCGTGCTTACCATCTTCGACCGCATCATCACTTAACAATAGGTGAGATAGTGGTCAAACGCTAGCCTATAAGATATAAATAAAACTGGCTAAGTGCGAGTCGGTCTCACACATGGAGGGTTCCGAACCGCAGTATAATAATATATAAGTATAATATTATATTACCGTGTCTATACCAAACATGCTTATTACCTACTACGCCATCTAACGAAAATCTAACGAACTTATAACACCAACTAAGTGAACATTAACACAAAGGTAGGTAATTAATATTATTTATTAATAAATTAAACAATCGTTCATAGATGGCGCGGCGCTATAGTAAAAACACGTTTTTTGTATAGGGACCCCCTTTAATTTTTAACTTTGTTCTGTTTTTGGTATTTGTTGTTATACCGGCAACAGAAATACATCATCTGTGACAATTTCAACGGTCTAACAATCACGGTTCATGAGATACAGCCTGGTGACAGACGGACAGACAGACAGACAGACGGACAGCGGAGTCTCAGTAATAGGGTTCCGTTGGTACCCTTTGGGTTCGGAACCCTAAAAAATAAAAAAACTTTGATCATTCATCTCTTCCACAGAAATATGAATAACTTATCTATACTAATATTATAAAGAGAGAACATTTGTATTTTTGTATGTTTGTAATGAGTAAGCTCAAAACCTACTGAACCGATTAAAAAAAATCTTTCACTAATACATAGAATGGACTTTCGGAATGAAAATAGGCTATATATTATCCCGTTTAAATCAAAGGTACATTCGTGGAGACCTAATTTGCAACCTAAGTCGACAAAAAAACGGTCGAAAAAACGCGTTTCTTACAAACGCTGCTCAATTGAAAATAGATAGAAGAATATTTTCTATGGAAGAGTTTTACAACTTAATAAGACCTAAAAAAAAGTCCGCGACAGCATATGTGCAGCAACTATCTCTTAAGGTTGACTCACAGTAACCATTTTAATCTTAAAATTTTTGTTAAAAAATATTACATAACTTCCAAGGCTATTTTCAAGTATATAGTATTAATCCTTATCCAAATAATTACGTTAATTAGCTTGGCCACATATTATAGATTAAAATTGTCCTTTACAGTATATAATTCAAATGAAAACTCTAAAAGATATCACGAATTTCACATACACGCATCGCAAAATTAATAAAATATTTGCAGTGAAACCACAGATTAGGTCATAGTTACTATGAACATATTATTATAAGCTTAGCTATGCTGTAGATCCCCACCGATCACATTCAATTTGAAGTCAATATAGTATAATAATATGATCTTTTGTATTAAATAATATTCATCTATATATATATAATAATATAATATTTTAAACCACCCCGACTGATCTATGTATAATCTTTTCATTAAAAGCATTCCAATCACTATAAACACGACATTTAAAATCTGAGCTGTAAGTTGGTGAGGATTTGAGTATTCTGTAGAGTCCAGGAGGCTTCCATGTTCTTACAATATCGTTGAAGAAGAAGATTTTCGAATTTATCAGACCTATGAAAGTTGATTTCATAGCGCAATTAACTAGAAAAAAGCTCATAGTTTTATAACGATTGAACGAATTTTCATGAATCAAATCTAAGAAAACTCTCGATGAAGACATCTATCAAACAAAAAAAAAACTATCAATAATAAAAACAAAATCGGTTCATCCGGTTAGGTGCTAAGATGCTACAGACAGACACACAGATACACACGTTAAACGTATATTACCCCTACATTTTGCGTTGGGGAACGCCGTAAGGTTACGGCGGCAGATGTACTCCTTGGTGGTAAGCTACTTTTTGGTAGATTTAATAATTCCACTACCTCTGTACGAAAACTCATGATTCATGAATGCACATAAAACTTTCATTGGTAGGTATATAGCTAGGATTAGAACCAACGACCGTCGGGTCAGAATCAGGGTAACTATTCTTTACGCCAAAGGGCCGTCCAATATCAATACGTAAGTATTATAAAACAAAGTTCATCACTGCGTCTGTCTGTCTGTTCGCAATAATCTCAATAGCTACTGAACGGATTATCATGCGGTTTTCACCAATAGCCAGAGTGTTTATGAGGAAGGTTTAGGTGCATAATTCGTTAAGGTTTTGTGTAAATTGGATGAAATATGACGATGGTTGTTAAATATGTTCATATTTTATATTCGATGCAACAAACTGATGCAAATTTTGTAGGCATATATGTTCTACCCGTGCGAAGCCGGGGCGGGCTGCTAGTTATTTATATTTCTGTGATTGTGACTGTGATCTTCCAATTGAACAATAAAGAGTAGGTATTTATTACAAAGATGCTAAGTGTTTCCTCATCTTGCAGATGCAATAAGATAAACATTTAACATTACATTAAATTATTCATGAGACTGGGAAAAACCTTATTCAATTTTTTCCCTATATTATATTGTCCCTATATTCCTTTGTAACATTTGTATGTAAATTACGTACCTATGTAATAAATTACGTATGTTCTGTCAAGGAAATAAATCGGTAGGGTAGGTTTACGAGGTGGTCCCATTCAAATTTCATCGAGATCTGATAAGTATCTCCCGAGATATGACGATAAACGTCTCAAACTTGCTACTGAAATTGACTCGCGGGGCATGGAAGTCGGTTGTTTTAGTTTTTAGGGTTCCGAACCCAAGGGGTTCTAACGGAACCCTATTACTAAGACTCCGCTGTCTGTCTGTCTGTCTGTCTGTCTGTCTGTCCGTCTGTACCTGTCTGTACTGTCCTGTCACCAGGCTGTATCTCATGAATCGTGATAGCTAGACAGTTGAAATTTTCACAGATGATGTATTTCTGTTGCCGCTATAACAACAAATACTAAAAACAGAATAAAGTTAAACATTAAAGGGGGTCCCCCCCATACAAGAAACGTGTTTTTTCGGCATTTTACTATTAATTATATTAATTACCTGTGTTTTAACTTTCACTAGTTAGCGTTAGGTATCGTAAGATGGCGTTGTACTAAATAACCACGCGGCTCCTGTTTTAATAAATGTTTGGAATTGACACGTTAATATAATCTAATGTAATATAATATAATATAATAATATCTGGATGACCGAGCTTTGCTCGCAATTTTATTTTTGGTAAATCGTATTTTATGTAAAGTTTTGGCTCCCAATAATTCTCTCACAAAAGAACAAACTTGGAAAAATCAATCATCTCGTCTGGACTCGAACCGGGTCCTTCTGATCGCCATCCGATCGATCTTCCACTGAGCTATTAAAACAATGTAGCAATGGCGAAATTTACCTTCATGTTCTAATTATATTGTAGAAGTTTTTCATTACCTGAAAACAGGGATAAAACAACATTTTCTGAAAATGAAAACCTAGCTAGATCGATTTATCAATTTATTATGTTATTTCTTTCAGCATTTTTTGCTCGATTTTATAAAATATTGTAGTGTGGTACGGAATCGGAACCCTACGAGTGCAAGTCCGACTTGCACTTAGCCAGTTTATTATACTAACTTAATTATTATTAAGAAAATTAGGTATCCCAGGGTGAGAGTTTTGTTTGAAAATGTGACTAAATTGACATATATTAGTATTTACACATATGTATTAACTATTATGTATCATATATTCCAATAAGTTGATCAATGATAGTGATTTGCAGATTGTTGTAGATTAGTTACAACTATAGTGTGCTTTTCCACCACAGTTTTGTCTATGCTATAATATTAAATAGTATAATATTCCCATAATTCCAGCCATAGTGCCGAGTTTATAGCCGGAGGCAGCGTACAGAACTCTCTTCGAGTCGCACAGTGGGTTATAAAGAAGCCTCATGTCTGTACATACTTCGGCTGCGTTGGCAATGATGACTACGCCAATATATTGAGAGAGAGAGCCGTGTAAGTACAAGTTTTTTATATCTATCACATAATCACTATCCTCCGATTTCATCTGTCATCTGCTGCTGGACATAGGCCTCTCCTACGGCACGCCACTGAGCTCGATCTTCACCTATTCGTGTTCAACCTCTGCCAGCCAGCTTACTTATATAAGTACAGTGAACAGGTATCTTCTAGGTAAGCGTGCTACATCGTCGATCGCATCGTCACAACATCAGTTGAGATAGTGGTCAAACGCTTACCTATCTAGTACAAAAAAAAATATAAAAAATAATATCATGTCTATAGTTACATAGTATTCACATTACATCTCGGTGTAATTCCATTTTAAAATTACAGTGAGCAATATTCATTAATATATCTTCAGTATACTTTATATATACACACGTACATAATCTCGAAGTGAAAGGTGCGCAAAAAACTTTACGCCTCACTTTTAGTGAACGCTCGATTCTACTCCTCGTAAAATGTGTATACCGCGGGCTAGATATGAAAATCGTTTCTTAAGGAGTAGTAAACTCAAAAAAAAGTGTGCAGAAAGCTACGCGTTATAATATCGTTTAAAAACTAAAAAACAACCGACTTCAATGCCGCGCTATTCATTTTCAGTACCAATTTTGAGATGTTTATCTCAATATCTCTGGAGATACTTACCATACCTCGATAAAATTACCATGGTACCACACTTGGGATATCTCCTTTCGAACAAAAAAAGAATAATCGAAATCGGTTCATAAACGACGAAGTTATCCGCGAACAAACATAAAAAAAAAAAAAAAAAAATATATATATATATATACGGTCGAATTGAGAAACCTCCTCCTTTTTTTGAAGTCGGTTAAAAAGGGAAACTTCCAAGTTCATTCAATTTAATTCTATACATCGCTAAGGGCCAGTTTCACCGGTTCCTGATACATACATACAATCACGCCTTTTTTCGTTGGGTAGGCAGAGAATACTTCTTTCCACATTCTACGATCCTGACATACCTCTTTCGCTTCTTCCACTTTCATGAGCGCCTTTACACATGCTCGCCGGTTATAAGTACTTTTGACTTGGCCTTTCTCTAAAACGTCTCCGATCTGGTCGTGATACGTTCGCCTAGGTCGGCCTCTACCGGCTGCCCCATTCACACTCGTCTCATAAATCGGTTCCTGATAATGCGTTAAATATATCTGACACATAACATCATATAAAAGCTGTCAAAAATCTGTAAGAATCTGTAAGATTTCCTGATAGTGAAACTGGTCCTAATAATTTTTTTGTACAACTCGCATCTATTGATCTTAGCGGGACGAATGACCGAATGATAGAGAAAACGTCTTCCGTAGTTAAGCCGTATCTACAATAGAGGGCGTTTTAATAAATATAAAATATAACATGACGCTCACGTCACTTCCGTTGATTCGGACCGTGACGCTACGTCACTTCCGGCAAATTTTACCCCACTGCGTCTAAATAAGTTTCACTTCAAATAAAACTGGCCAAGTGCGAGTCAGACTTTTGTCCCGCACATGGAGGGTCCCGAATGCCATCTAACGAATATCTAACTAACTTCTAACACCAACTAAGTGAATTCTAAGACAAAGATGTTAGTAATTAATATTATTAATAAGTTAACAATCGTTCATAGATGGCGCTTTAGTAAAAAACACGTTTTTTTTGTATAGGGACCCCCTTTAATTTTTAACTTTGTTCTGTTCTTTGTATTTGTTGTTATAGCGGCAACAGAAATACATCATCTGTGAAAATTTCAACCGTCTAACTATCACGGTTCATGAGATACAGCCTGGTGACAGACGGACAGACAGACAGACGGACAGCGGAGTCTCAGTAATAGGGTTCCGTTGGTACCCTTTTGGGTTTGGAACCCTAAAAACCACGGCTAACCGTAGCTTCCTGCCTCGCGCCTTGCCCCTATAAGATGTGGAACGACCTTCCATCCAAGATCTTCCTCTTGAGCTATAGAATGGAGACTTTTAAAAAAGTTATCCATAAATTCCTTATTAAAACTCGGCAACACAACATGCAGATCACATCTTCACTTAACATCAGGTGAGATAGTGGTCAATCGCTTGCTTATCTACAATAAAAAAAAATTAAAAAAAGATGATTTGGTGTTGCAACTGTTCATAGGCGATGGTGACCGCTTAAGGACCAGTTTCACCGGTTTTTGATAAAGTTACACATAATATCTGACATAACATATACCATATAAAAGCTGACCATATAAAACAGACACAGACCATATAAAAGATGTAAAAAATCTGAACGATAAGTTCCCAATACCAGTGAAACTGGCCCTAAATGTTCTATTGCTTATTTGCGCCGCTCATGTGCGATAATATTATGACTATGTAACGAAGATTATCTTACGTAATATCTGCGATAACACCTATCAATCAAATCGATACAAGAGTAGTTGTTATCTTAAGTTAATACTAGATCTAATGCTCGGATAAGACCATTTACTCGTGCAAGATAGTCGAATGTATTACACTAGCGACCCGCCCGGCTTCGCACGGGTAGTAGAGCATAATATAATATTACATTTTTAACCAAGTTCACAAAAAAGGATGAGGTTCTCAATTCGTCGTTTTTTTTTACACCGAACTGGGTAGCACTTGATCACTATCTCACCTGATGTTAAGTGATGATGCGATCGATGATGGAGCGTGCTTACCCAGAAGATACATATTCGCTCGCGTTTTGAAGAC
Organism: Cabera pusaria; assembly: GCA_954871355.1. Lineage (NCBI taxonomy): Eukaryota > Metazoa > Arthropoda > Insecta > Lepidoptera > Geometridae > Cabera > Cabera pusaria. The sequence continues at coordinate 24,162,144 of OX940901.1, read as the reverse complement.
CACCATATTGTACTTAACCGGAAACATAAACTCAGGCAGGGTATTCCATTCCTTGGCGGTTCGTATGATGAACGAAGAAGCAAATAGCTTCGCGTAGATGGAATATCCACCATAAATCGGTGGCGCCTTTGATTGTCTCTGATTTAATTAAAAAAATTCTATACATTATACCCACGCATGACAACACTCTTATTTTCGTCAAGCAAGATACACCTATAATATCCTCTCAAACGGATAACATACAAGATAAGATAACGGGAGCAAAATGTTATCTCCTTGTATTCGGTACGTCAAATCTTTTTTACTCTGACTGCTATTTCTATGCAATATGTTACATCAGTGATCTTATGAACTTTGTTATTTTTAAACTAGATTGTTTTAAGAGGTACGTACCCTTGTACATGCATAAAGTCAGTTATTATGTTACTATTTTTTCATTCATAATCAAACTTTACGATATGAGTTTACAATAAACAATATTACATTTATTCCGAAAATAATCACGACATTGTTGGAAATATAGCAATAGATTTACATTAAAACCTGTACAAATTACATTTAATACAATTTATGATAAATAATAGCCTGTGTCAGTCCACTGCTAGACGTAGGCCTCTCCCAAGATATGCCACTGAGCCCGATCTTCTGCTCATTGGGAGGGGTATGCCTTAGGGGTTGGCGATCGCAGGCCGTAGCTCCTCGCACCGGTGACGCTGCTGCCCGTCACCGGTATGTAGTATTTAGCTACGCCATTATTGGAATTGGTTATACCGCCATTTGTCGGTCGCCAGAGCCGCGTTGGTCAGCAGGGTGCACCACAGGTGAGGTTGGCTGGGAGCACTGAGGTGGTATTTGTGCTCCCTTACATCCTTGTGCTCCCTTATATCTTCACTAATCCTACTAATATTATAACGGCGAAAGATTGTCTGTATGTTTGTTACTTCTTCATGTTAAAACTATTCAACTGATTGAGGTGAAATTTGGTATGTAGATAGCCTAGACCCAGAAATAACACATGGGGTTTTTATCCTGATATTCCCATAAAAGGAAAACCACGGGGCACATCTAGCAACGGCAGATCCAGGGGGGGTCATGGGGGTCATGACCCCCCCCCCCCCTGAGCTGGTTCCAGGACTTAGATGGGCCACTAATATACCACGTGTATATAACCAGTTATTACGTGTTAAGTTTTTCAAGTGTACAATAAAGAATAAATATTATTAAGTACACTACTTACGTACATTAATAAAATACCTACTTTTTACTTGTATCTATTGTTATAAAAATTAAATTATAAGTTCCTTGACTTGACCACGACTATGTGACCCCCTCCTGGCGCCAAAGCTGGATCCGCCCTTGACATCTAGTCAAATATGTAAAAAATAATTTTCTTTAAATTCAAATATAATCAATCATACAATCAAATCACCAATCTGACCAATAACAGCTGACCATACAAAGGTCAGCTCAGCTGTTATTGGTCACATTGATTCTGAGCTATGATTGGATAATCATTCCATTCTAGTCAAATCTAAGATCACGCTCCTATCCCGGTTTGCAGCGCAGAAGGCGTGACAGTCCACTACCAAGTAAGCACCGAAGCCCCGACGGGCACATGTGCGGTGCTAGTGACCGACATGCATCGGTCGCTGTGCGCCAACCTCGCGGCCGCACAGAAGTTCACACCTGACCACCTCGTCAAGCCTGAGTGCAAGGCGAGCATAGCGAAGGCCAAGTTCTTCTACGCCTCTGTAAGTAATATTATCCGGCTCGAAGGACCAACATCTTCATAGAATTAAGTAACTCTAGTTGTCGTAAAATTCTGTCTAGCACGGTGTAAAATGGCATCGTTGTCTTGTCTGACAGTTGTAAACGGCAGTGAGACGAGGAGTTCCGGCACCGAAACTTGGCAATTGGTCACCTATTTATCACCACTCTGAGATCACAACTAAGTTTAAAGTCAAGAAGCCTGCAGATTCTAGGGGGTAACAATGACTCCTTTGGATGCTCTTATGTCCCATTAATCGTAATATCTGTTAGGGAACAGACATTCCGATTAATGGGACATAAGGGCATTGAGGTTAAATAGGGATTTAACCTCAATGAATTTAAAATGATTTAATGTATATATTATTATACTAGCTGTGCCCGCGACTTCGTCCGCGTGGAAGTGTCTTTGGGTAGCATTTACTAATAAGACACACACATATCCCAACTACACCGCACCGCACCACGCCACGCTAATCCCCCCTTCCCCCTCACCTCACTAACCTTCCCTCCCCCTTCCCTTCACTTCCCCTCCCCTTCCCCCTCCCCCTTCCCCACACTTCCACATCCCCTCCACCTCCCATCACTTCCACTCCCGTGGGGGAGTGGAAGTGATGGGAGGGTAGGGTGAGTAGAGGGAAGGTGGTGACTTGCTTCGTGATTGAACATTTCAAAAGTTGAACACGTTTAAAAACGTTTTCTCTTTATAATATTAGTCTGGATTATAATATACTTACTTGACTTGTTATGATTTCATTCTAAAGATTTTCATTGATTATGTCTGAACTATTTTTTGTATCAATCAGTTTTTACAATTTCGTTTGTTTACTTTTTAACAGACTTCCTTTTGGAAGTCCTCCTTTTTAGGAGGAGGTTCTCAATTCAACTGTATGTTTTTTTGTATGTATGTTACGTGATTACTCCGTCAATTATGAACCGATTTTTTTTTATCGATAGGGTACATTTTCGAGGTTATCCTATTGTAATTTCATCGATATGATTTCATGATAAGTATCTCCAGAGATATGACGATAAACGTCTCAATCTTAATTATTAGTACATAATAAGTGTGTATTAAGTATTTCAATTCTGCACTTTGTTAGTCTGTCAAATGGAACAAATGTGTGTTACTGTTGCACCTAAATGGGAATACTATTAAAAAAAGCGACAATAGTCTAATGGCTAAGTTGGCCTGGCGATCGAGAGGTCGTGAGTTCGATCGCCACCCATTGCGCTATTGACGTGAAGCCTCCCCTCTCCAGACACGAGACATATTTAGCTTAGTTAGAGGGGACTGGTAATGGGTAACCCATTGCTAGTTAGCTCAAAAAAATGTTATTGCTAGAGTCTGGCTAGTGGAAGTTATGACTCGAATTATTTGCATTCCTACGTAGTAATAATTATACAAATTTCAAACATGTCACAATCAACACAAGATGGCGGTTTTATAGTATGCTGGAAATACTTTGATACTTTTTAGGGTTCCGTAGCCGAATGGCAAAAAACGGAACCCTTATAGATTCGTCATATCTGTCTGTCCGTCCATATGTCACAGCCATTTTATTCCGAAACTGTTTAGACTACAGAATTGAAACTTGGTAGGTAGATGTATTCTGTGAACCGCTTTCCGATTTTTATACAAAAATAAAAAATATAAAAGTTTAAGGATCCCATACATGGAACTGAAACAAAAAAAAAAATTTCTTCAAACCTGACAACAAAATGACATTGAGGTTCCTAAAATCATTTTTTTCATTTTTTTTCAAAATCAATCATTTGAAAGATAAGCGCGTCTAAAGTGGTAAAATGTGTGTCTCCCCCCCCCCCCCCCCCCTCTAACTTTTAAAGTATGGGAGTGAAAAATCTAAAAAAAATATATGCTGTAGATCTCAATAAAAACTAACAACGAAAATTGGTTTGAACGAGATACAGTCAGCAGTTTTAGAAATATGGCGACCGCAAAGATAACTTTGTTTTTCATACAAACACTATGAAAAACAAAGTTAATTTTGTAGTTGTGAAAAATCATAGTTATGGAATACTTAACCGTGTTACGGAACCCTACGAGTGCGAGTCCGACTTGCACTTGCCAGTTTTTTTTTGTGCTGTTATCTCTCGGTCTCTGCTAGTTTAAAGTATCAAAATGAGTCAGTCGAAGTTTCCTTCGCAGTTATACCATACTGTTACTGTTATACCATACCATACTGTTGTTTTTTAATTTGCCGCGCTTTTCTGTCTTTACTTTTGTTTGCCAAACTCTGGTAAGCTTAAAAAAAACAGTTGTCTGTAAAGTCGGTTTACGGACGATATCACGATCATTTAACGTGATAACGTCATACGATCGTCGATCGTGCCTCTCTATCGCTTGTTCCGCGGTCTCGTTTGCACGCTCAGCTCAGGCGGAACGTGACAATGAGACATGCTTTTTCGTGCTTGCAGCCGGCGTTCATCGATTTATAAAACGTTGTCACGTCAAAAAAAAGAATTCAACCGTATGGTTGTACCGCAGGGTTTCTTCATAGCGGTATCCCCCGAGTCTATAACTCATCTGGCGCAACACGCATACAACAAGGACCTGCCCTTCATCATGAACCTCAGCGCGCCCTTCGTCTCGCAGATCTTCAAACAACCGCTGGAGGCCCTGCTGCCTTACGTCGATGTCTTGTTCGGGAACGAGATTGTGAGTACTTCATACTTACTTTAAATTTTACACTAGATATAAGACTACTACCCCGCGGCTTTGCCTGCGTTAAAATCTTACTTCTTTCATTTCCCAAGTTTATTCAATTTATTTCTCAACATCACGAAATTTTTTTAGTACAACCACAGAATAATGAATAGTACAAGTATGCAAGAAGCACTCCCTGCGAACCAAAATGCGAGATTAAACCTAGTTACAACGGCGGTATCGTTCAAAATACGCTACACGCCTCGGATGCGACCTTGCGTCAGTTGCGAAGTTGCGTCACAGAATAAACTAATAGTACCTTGGAACCGCGTGTTGCGCACCGTAAAATGTACCGTAAGTACGCGCGGCGAGAGTCTTATCACTCGGTCAGCTCGCGGGCCGTCAGCTGTGTTTTACTGGAAGGTTGAGTGTTGTGAGAAAACGGATTGAATAGTAAAGTAAAGACGCGCGTTTGATCGAGAGCGCGCGTGATTTACTGACTGAACTTGTAGCCGGCCGGCTGCCGCGTATGTACTAATATTGTCATAGCTACAGCGCGGAGTGCGACAGGTCTGGTACAACTCCATCTGTCGAACTTTAGCGAATACGTCTTCGTAGTTACGCCGTTTTACAATAGAGGCGTTTATAAATATAAAATGACGCTTACTTCACTTCCGTTGCGCCCCAGTAAAGAACGAAGCAGTTTCACTTCAAAAAGTCTAAACCCGTTTTATAATTTCCAGGAAGCAGAAGCGTTCGCGACATCATTCAACATCAAGACCACAGACTTGCAGCAAATCGCGCTGCAAGCCGCCAACCTGCCTAAACTCAACTCCGGCCGCCCTCGAGTGGTGGTCATCACGCAGGGCCCCAACCCTGTCATCCTCGTCGAGAATGGCAAAGTCACATTGATCCCTGTACCCAAGCTCAGCCGAGAACAAATCGTGGATACGAATGGAGCGGGCGATGGTTTCGTAGGAGGATTTCTCAGTCAAATGGTGTTAGGTAAGTCTTACGTGACATGTGTCAAATGTGGCATTTACACCGCGGCACATGTTATCCAACAAGCTGGATGCACTCTGACGGGGGACAGCGACTTTAAAGAGAGTTAAGAAGGATTAGAGGTTCCGTAGGATATTGTAAGTGATAATTGGAGTAAATAAATTGCAAAGACCTTCTACTATGTTAAACTTGACTGCGAACTGAACCGCAAAACCGGCCCACATGAGACCGACCTTGAACGGAGTTTGTCCCTTTCTGTTGTATGAGCCACATATATATACTATACATATAGTTATAGTACATGTACTGGCAGGTTGTTAGACAAGGACACACCCACCTAGGTGCCTTTCGTTTGGGCCGTTTTGATGTACATAGCATTTACTACCTTATATATAAAGCATACGGATTAAATTGAATTTATCAAAATATCTGCAGTGCACCATCTTTTTATATTAAGTCTATGACAAATTGTTTATTCGAAGTTTGTTCTTTGAGAACTATGATACGTTTGTGAATAGCACTCCACATTAGAATTGACTGCTACGGAACCCTAAAACCGTACTGCGCCACGCGCTTGGCAGTTTTTTTCAGTTTCTAGTAATATTTTCTAGTAACCACTTGTTCCGATGTTATATTTAACACTGTGCAACTAGTGGTTGTAAATAATATAATTATAAAAAGTAGATAAACTAAATTGTCAAAAAAAATTGTAAGATGTAGAACTAGAAAGTGATTATAAACTGCCAAAGGTTATTAAAGGTTATATTGTTAGTCGCTATTCTCACGTTCACTAAATGTCTATAATCCTTAAACTTGCCTGATCTTCTAGCTTCAACACTGAGAAAACTATAGCACTCATTTTAGAATTGTCAGACATGAGGGACCCAAACAAATTAGGCTAATCGAGCACTTACGATGTTTAACTGTCAATCTGTGAACTCAACCTATGTAGTAGAGGCCGCACACTTAAAAAAATCATTTATATATTTTGAACGTAATAATACGTTTTATTTTCCCAATTTTAAATATTGTAGTGCTCGATTAGCCTCAGTTTGTATTGAGGCGTTATAAAAAAAAAATAGGAACACCTTAGACTGTCACTGTCACCGCATTTTTGACAGATGCCCGTATTTATAGGGTAAAGCAGAGACCAATTTTTAGTACCAGTTATTAGTAAAAAAAAATATTTGCTTAATTTTTGCGTTACAATATACGCAGGACTTCTACCTTCTTCTTCATAAAGATCATTTTTGTGAAAGGCCCAAGGAATAGTACATTTAGTGGGTACGAGAATAGGCACTAAAATTATCGGCAATAATGTACCATTGCGTACAGTTGTGCGTATCCAGTTTCGAAACATTTTCGGTTGCAAGTGTCGATTATTTTTCTAACCAATCAGAAGAGCCAAAACAAAAAAAAAATTTTCTTACCAATCAGAAGAGCCAAAACCAAAAACAAAACATAATTTTTGGCTTTGTCCCTTCTTGTCATTGGTCAAAAATGTCAACATAGACAGAAGCGAGATGCCAATTCAATAAGAGTGCACAGGAAATTATTCCTTAAGGTGGATACGCACAAATGAAGGCGATGTATCTGTAACTCGCACAATTCGTGTGCCACAAGTATAACTTGGCGGTGGTGGTTTTTGGAACTAATTCTTTTAATTGAAACTGTGAGTTGACGTTTGAGAGATTACCGCGACATTATTGTTGATAAATCTGCTACATTAAAATAGTTAAATACTGCCAAAGGTAATTAAAAGTGGTTTAAGAGAAACTGTTATCAAAGTACAAAGTAAAAGCACAGTGGCGCACAGGCACGCCAAGTTATACTTGCCGGACTGTATAAACGCGGGGAGGGCTTGTAGATTTACTATCGATTTCAAAAGAGTTTTTACCCCTAGAGATTTGTATTTGACATAACTTCTATGAAGCTCAATGTCCAGTCTAATTCGTGTTAAGAACATGGAGAAAAAACATGAAGGCGCCGTAATATATGGAAATACATACAAAAAAGGTCACAATACCTCATAATGTCACATAAAATGGCTGCCATTGCTAGGGTTGTGTCAATCAAGGTCATCAATTGACGAAAAGACAATCAATGACAGCCATTTTATGTAACATTATGACTTTTAGGTATGCACCTTTTTATTGTAGGTATTTCGTGTCCCATATTTATTTTATCTATAGATGTCAATAGTTTGCACTCGCTTTAACTCTCAAAGTACATAAAAAACGATATCTTAGCTCAATTGCAAAATATATTTTAAATTTTATTTATGAATGAAATTATGAATCTTTTAACAATAAGAAAAGTTTTGTGCACATTAACTAAAAAGTGTTACATATTTTATCATAGCTTATGTTACTAAGAGTACCCAATTTTCGTTTTGCATTGTCGGCCTAGTGTAAATTTTACAACACAAATTAACACAAATCTATGTAAATATTTTTATAGATGCAATAAATACTGAATACTGAACATAATAAGTAGATGATATTATATAGCAGGCTACTTTATATAAAAATCAACGACGTTTCACTATATTAAACTCTACTGTGCTCATAGAGCATAACTGGCCCGAAAGAGACCGACACTTGAACGGAGTTTGTCCCTTTCTTTTGTATGGACAATATATATATATATATATATTCTATACAATGTATAGTACATATATAGCACTGGCAGGTTTTTAGACAAGGACACACTCCCATCTAGGTTCCTTTCGTTTGGACCGTTTTGATGTAGATAGCAATTACAACTATGTGTTCAGAGCATACGGATTAAATTGAATTTGTAAAAACAACTGCTGTGCCCGATCCGTCTATGATACATCCATGAAAAAAATACTTTATGTATGATTTTGTATAAAAATAAAGTGCTCAATCGTTTTACATCATTATGCAGGCGCTGTGAAAACGTAGTGATATTATTTTAAGACTTACGATATCGAATATTAAATATAACAATACTATTAATAAGCTCCCGATTATAATAAAATCTCGACAATGTATCATTCTCTTTTCTAATTGTGTTTAAAGAGAAAATTACTATGTCTAAATTCTCTGAATGCATCTATCTATACACGGAAAATTAAACACTATAGTGTTATAAATAAAACAGATATTATAGCGATCTTATTCTGGTTTGAATGTAGTAGTTTGCCCGACCGCCCTGTGTTATAATAAGACTTTGTTTTAAACATGACCAATACTATAATAATAGTACATATTACATATTATATTATTATACATTTTATAACGATTCCTCATAAAAAATAATCACACCAAGCATTCCGCAAATGCAGGTTTGAATGAGTCCGAAAGAGCCGCCAAATTTTCAACCAACATCAAAAAGGAGATTGTTTTTAAATTCGTCTGTATGTTTTTTTTGTTTGTATGTTTGTTACGCGATTACTCTAGTAGGCTATATATCCACGGTAGTCCTCATCAATCTCAATGATTCATTGAGATATGAGTATCAGTAGTAGAGATATAGAGATCTTGCTAAACTTGCTACTGAAAATGACTCACGTATGTTATATTCGCTCGCACGACCGCTATCGAGAATAAATGCGTAACGTCACAATAAAGGTGAAGGCACTCTTATCAGAGCCGGAGGAAGCGGCATGGAACTCGTGGCCAGCGCGATTCTCTCTCCTGGTCGATTCTTTCGACGCGTCCAAATGTGCGTTTACCTTAAAACAGCCAACCACCTCAGTGAGACTAGCGCCCCGAGACAAAATCCAAATTCTGTTTCCATTCATACTAACGCAAGTTCGAATTTTATGGGAATAACATTTATTTTTCCGCGACAAAGTGCAAGGGCCTGTGTTGTATTAAGTTATGCGTTGGGAGAAAGGGGATGGCGTTATTAATTCGTGCAATTGGGTGGCACACTCCGAAATATATTCATTCTTTAGACTCAATCCACACTGATATAGCAGCGGCCGGCACCAACGCGATGCGGCAGCAGCTTTAATAGCCGGTTAAATATTTTCATTATAAACTTTGAGTCAGCTCGCGTCCCCGAGGCCTCGAGACTTTACGAGGTCACCACGAGACCCACTGGCAGGAGTAAATATTTTTGATATTGCACCCGTAGGCAAGATTGATAAAGGAATATCGGGATAAAAATTACCCTATGCGGTATTCTAGGGTCTAGGCTATCTACATACCAATTTAAGCTCAAACGCTTAAGTAGTAGTTATTATGTGATCGGTGACGAGACCCCGCGCGCCTCATTCTATTCTATCAAGTGTATCTATATTTTTTGATATAGCACATAAATTATAAAGCCTTGTAGTAAAAACTGCTTGCAGCTGCCATTTCAGTTTGAATTAAGTCTAAGTACCGTCACCTTCGCTTTGCTCAGTGCGTTGATTCCATTAAAAATAAATTAACTTTAGTGACAGAATGTTACTGTTATAAAAGTATTATGTATAGATCTGACATCAATTACACTACATCTAAACAGAAAAAAAATGATTATTATTTGATAATACGAGTTTATAATCAAAGTGTTAACTATTGATTTCTTATACGAACAATAAAATTATGTATGATAACTATCTTAAGCGCATTTCGAATGCGCAATATTATAATAGCTTATAGCACAACAATATCGCTCACCATACATTTATTTAGAACACATTAATAAATAATAATAATAAAATAATGTTTATTGACCCAATATAGCTACTCAAGTATCGACGGCTACCGGAGATGTTTTTAAAAAGACAAATTTGAATTATAAAAGATGTCGTTTATTCGACGGTTCGCTTAAGACTGACTTAATATTAAATAAAATCTATTCAGTATGATCATTCGACGGATGCAGATATCTCTACTAAGAAATAAGTCTTATCTCTGCTGACTACGTGCGAATGGTCATAATGCAAGCAGGGACTTCTTGTAATGCGTGGGAGTCGCGTCGCATGACTTCTCCCTCCTGAGATTCAAAATTATCAGAAGGATTCTGAGAATTTCGAACATTACAAATATAACCCATTTTCTTAAGTTTAACATATAAAATTACAACGATTAATGTTCCTATAATTAAGTATAATAAGATTGTCCAGACGCTAACACTACGGATTCTAATTTCACTGATTTCGTTTTCATTTACATTTTCACTGGCACTTTGGATTGATTTAACTATGATCTGCATACTTTTCACATTCATATCTTCCATTTTTATCGGTTTCCTGTGTTCAATCTTGAGACTGTTGATATTCGGCAGGGTCACTATGGGCAATTTAGAATATTTCAGGAATTCCATCTGATGTGGGCGTAGTTTCATCGCGAACTTGTCAATCTTTACTTCACACGTGTCTTCCAGAGTGACGATGTAGCTTCCTTTGATGTGCTGCTGAGAAACTTCATTCTGACAGATTTTCTGGAGTGGTGTGTTCCATTTGGCAAACACAATCCATCGATTTGGCTGGATATGTTGTACAAGAATTTTCTCCAACGTAACCGGAACTAAAGCACATGAGCTAGGGTTTGGTATATACTTCATCAAGTCGGAAATACAATTATCTTCTATAAATTCAGCATTTAAATCTTCAAAACAAATGAAACTGGAGGCTGCTGTCAATTTGCAAGGTTCGGCGAGTGGCTTGGAGACCAGTCCATTCACTATCAGGTAAGGATATTTGGGTAGGATAATATATGTACTCTGGTTACGGAAAACAGGAATGGGATATAGTTTATAATATGTATAGGTCTCTTTGCCAATGAGTGGTATTGCTAACATAAACACTAACTGATTTTCTTTATAATATGCCTTTATACTTATAATTTGCTCAATTTTAACAATATTCTCTAGACTTGCTGGAAAAGCTAATCTCTCAGATTTTTCAATATTCTTTAGTATACCTAACAGGTTTTCTGAGTCAATAATTGATTGGTGAAGTGTATTCACTTTGCTGAAAGCTATGGCTGTCTCTATTTCGTTTAATTTGCTGGTAATGCTTTGAAAGTTATGTAAAATGAATGAATATGTATTAATTATCATGTTGCTTATAAAATTCATTTTTTCTTGCTTTTTGAATGAATCAAGATCGTCTACTACTTTCTGAAATTGCTCGTTTAACTGATTTATATTATTGTGAATTGATATTGTCAAATTACTAAAATTTTCAATGAATTCGGTAATTAGAGTTATCTTTTTATTTAGTATATTTTGTTTCATCTTTATGTTTTTGATAATTTGGTCATAACGTTTTGCATCATCATTATCCAAATTACCACTAATCATCTTAATCATGCTTCCCAGAGGGTTTATGAGACCACGCTTTACTCTGTTATTAGGAAATAGTTGTTTATATTTATTTAAAGTTACATTTTTAAAATACTCTGTTTGGGTTTTAAAGTTTAGAAATATTGAGTCATTATATGTTTCGTTAAAATTAACATTAATAAGCCTGTTTAATTCATCAAATTTATCGATATTTAATCTTATGTCTTCAGAAATACTGTTTATATCTAATATTTTAATTATTGTCCAATTTTCCTGAGTTATTACGGCATTCCCTTCTTTAAGTGGTAGGACTCCAGGTACTTCTTTAAGTGACTGCATTTGAAGGGCCTGCAGTAGGCTGGCCGCCATCAGGACCAGCACGGCGATCTGGATGTTTCTGTGGAGGACGTTTGATATCCTTTACTGGGGCCTTCAATTCGCGATTATTTTTGTCTAAAGTAACAATATTTCTTTCTATTTTTCCGGTCACTACAGCTTTATCATACCTAGGTTTGTCTTTACTTCGTCTGACATTGGTTCCTTTGAAGAAAACCACGTCGCCTGTATCTATTTTAAATTCATTTTCACCTCCCCGTTTATTTATGGATCTTTGTTTAATTTGTATAGCTTTGTCCGTCAGGTTTTTGTAAAGGAATTTAGTTCTCTTTAGGTGATCTCGCATTAATGCTTGCATGTATTCTTTGTCCGAATTTATGTTGAAAGTACTTTTAGACTCCGTGTGGCCAAATACTACTTCAAAAGGTGTGAGTCCCGTTACGGAGTGGATAGTGTGGTTATAAGCCATTACAGCATAAGTCATAGTGGATGAAGCATCAGTCAGTTTCTGTTCATATTTGGCTAATCTATAGATTTCTAGTAATGTTGAATGGAATCTTTCAATATGTCCCATTGAATTGGGGTTGTTTGGGGTTCCTAAATGTAATTGGATTTTATAGAAGTCCAAAAGTTCTTGTATTAGTCGATTATTAAATTCAGATCCTGAGTCTGAACTTATTTTGCTAGGGGTCCCATAATAGGAGAAATATCTGATAAGCGCCCTGACTATTTCGGGTGCTGATTGATTTGAGATTTCAAACGCCTGGCCCAATTTACTGAATGCGTCTATTATGGTGAGAAAGATCTTTCCTTCAATTTTAAATAAATCCATGAATAGCTCCTGAAAAGGCTTATTCTGAGTTTGTGTTAACTGAATTGTGGGTTTTAAAGGTTTCCGGTCATATTTCATTTTTTGACATGCTTCGCATGTATTAATAACTGTCGCTACTGTTATGTCCATGTTATGCCAAAAGTAAGTCCGTTTTAGGTGTGATACGGTCTCTTTTATGCCGCGATGGCAGCTTTTGCCTATGTGATATTTTAGGATTATTTCTCTTTGTTCTTCTTCGTTTTCTACGTAAACTACCCTTTCTGTACACTCTAGAATGTTGACTGAGCCTGCCTTAAAAAGTTTAATAACTACGTCTGTGAATTCGACCCTGTGTCGCACATCTTCAAAATATATGAAATATTTGACCTTGTTTCTTATATATCTTCTGAGGAAGTCAGTTATTAAATCTGGTCGATTTAATGGCAAGTGTAACTCTAGGATCTTTTGCTTTTTATTTGAAATATCTTTAACTGCGATTTCGTTTCGGAACCATGTGTGTACCAAAATTTGGTTAGGTTTTGTATCTATTGCCTCTTTGAGAATCGGAATACCTAAGGAGTCAACATCACGTGCTGAATGTATGGTTTCTGTTTGAATTGTATCCGTTTCTGATGCAGTAATTGTACCGCTAGACGGTGCCAAAACTGAAAACGGTGATCGAGCTCTGTTTGGATTATTTTCTGGAATCGATAGTGTTTTCTCCGAGTCTGAAGAGATCGTAATTGTTTTTTCGGAATCTGACGGAATTGGTATAGGGCTACCTAAAGATTTTTGTTGTTTTTTCTTTTTGCCTAATTTTGTTATTTTCTTCGTTATTTGTTCACAGTGCCTCTGTAATTCTAACTCTCTCTCATCAACATTAACCTGTATAGATAAATTTTCATCACGGCTACCTAAGGCGTTGATTTTCATTCGGGATAAGGCATCAGCGTTTGTGTTTTGGCGACCGTTTTTATATATTACGTCATAGTCGTATTCGGCTAGTCTTAAACGCCAGCGAGTTATTTTGCTGTTGGATTCTTCAAACGAATTTAACCAAGATAACGGTCGATGGTCAGTGTATATCGTGAATTTCTTGCCATAAAGGTATGGGCGAAAGTGTTTCACGGCCCAAACAATGGCCAAAGCCTCCTTTTCGATGACACTATATCTCGTTTCAGCGTCGTTAAGTGTTCGAGAAGCGAACGCAACAGGTCGATCACTACCTACATTTCCCTGTGATAGTACTGCGCCTATAGCATAATCAGATGCGTCGGTGGTTAATATAAAAGGTTTTTCGAAATCGGGAAACTGTAGTAGAGGTGCATGTGTAAGCAATTCCTTACATTTTTCAAACGCCTCTACAAACTCCTGGGTGATTGTTACCTTATGGTTTTTCTTTAGGCAAACGGTCATAGGTCTTGTCAATTTCGCAAAGTCTTTTATAAATTTTCTATAATACCCTACCAATCCTAAGAAGCTCTTGATTTCTGTTTGAGTTTTTGGAAGAGGATACCTCAGAACTGCATCGATTTTATCATTATTGGGCTTTAGTCCATCTTTAGTTATAGAATGTCCTAAGTATAGGACTTCCTTACGAAGGAACTCTGATTTGTCAATCTGCACTTTAAGGTTAGTTTCTTTTAGCCGTTCGAAGATTTTGCGCAATTTATCTACGTGTTCCTGGAGACTGGTTGAAAATGTGATAATATCATCGAGATACACGAGACAGTGAATCCCTTGGAGACCACGTAGGATGCTGTCCATTGCTCTTTGGAATGTGGCTGGTGCCGTCTTTAGACCAAACGGCATACGAAGAAATTCAAAGTGTCCTGCCTGGGAACTGAACGCAGTCTTCTGTCTATCTTTTTTATTGATCTCAATCTGATGATACCCACTAGCCAAATCTAGCGTGGTGAAGTAATTAGACTTACCTAATTTATCGAACAGATCTGATATATTTGGTAGCGGATATTTATCATCAGTTGTTACGCTGTTTAGCCGCCTATAGTCTATCACCATCCTAAACTTCTGCTCCCCGGAAGCATCTAGCTTTTTTGGCACGAGATGCACGGGTGCGTTCCAAGGTGAACAAGATTCCTGAATGACGTTGTCTTTAAGCATTTTATCTACTTGTCTATTTATTTCATTATTAACTGCAGGGGGTTGTCGGTATGGTCTTAAGTATATGGGATCGTCGTTAGTGGTGCGTATCTGGTGTTTCACTTTGTTTGTAAAAGTCAGAGGTAATTTTTCACAGTAAAAGATGTCTCTATATTCAAAACACAATTCACCAATTGCATGTCTTTCTTCGTCGTTCATGTGATCGAGTCGAAGTTTTTCTAAGTTTGAAATCAGATAGTCATCTTTGTCCAAGTCGTTTTCAGTGATAACGTTGGTATTGGTATTGCATACTACTGGTTCGTATGGAGTAACATTTATGAGGTCGTTTATTTTTAACGTAATTGGAGTCTCTGATGTGTTTTGAATTACTGTGTATGTATGACCATTGACACAATTAACTAATGCAGATGGCATCCTGATTCCTTCTGTAAATTCCCTATATTCAATAATTCCGGTACCATTGTATATGTTAGTTGGCAACCTCACACGAGTTTCCGAACGTGGTTCAAGCCTAATATGCACCTTTGGATTGTAAGTGAACGGAATTTCCGCATCACGTGTTCTAAGAACTTGGTGTTTCATGTCTATGTTTGCATCTAGTTGCGCGAGAAGGTCCGAGCCTATCAAGCCGTCATAATCCTTGTCTACACTATATACGTAAAACGTATGTGCTTCCGTAGTTCTAAATGTTGGTGGAAGCGGTATATGTATAGCTTCATCATGTAAGCTTTTACCGTGAGTGCTTATTACTTCGAAAGGAACTGCAATTTTACTGTGTTCAAAGAACTCATCCGCTTTGTGAGGACTAATAAAAGATCGTGAGCTGCCGGTGTCTATCATAAATCTCGCGTCTAATTCAGATAGGTAAATATACGGCAACTTAGCAAAATTGTCACAGTTCAAATTTATTATTTCATGGTCGTGTCCGAGGCCTGTGTGTAAAAATTTGAATCGTTAGACAAACATTCTGTCTCATCGTAAAATTCTGTCATATTCATTGAATTAACTTGTGCATGGTCATTGTCATAGCTGTCATAGTCATAGTTCATCTCGTAACTGTTGTAGTCAAAACCATCATTATTTCCGTCCGCGTAAACTTCAATTTCATTATTAAAAGCTTGATTAGGACGCGGGGCAGGCAACGCCGTGCGCATTGTGACGTCAGTGTTAAATGGTTTTTGTTGCGTTTGAATACCAAATTTAAATTGATTGGGCTGTGATTGGTTAAATATTGGTTTTGTTTGTTGCGGACCGAAATTTGGTCTGTAACCTTGAGGTGCATTGAAATTTGGCCTAAAACCTTGAGTTGCACCGAAGTTTGGCCTGTAGCCTTGGGGTGTTCCGAAATTTGGCCTATAGCCTTGAGGTCCTTGATTTGGCATGCCAGATTGAACATTTTGGCTAAGCTGTGGTCTAAAACCGGATGAGGTATGAGGTATACCAAATTTAAATTGCGGTGCCTGTTGTGCGCCAGAATTAGAATTTTGTGGTCTGAACTGATTCGGAATACCAAATCTAAAGCCTGTCTGATGAGGAGCATTTGTGGGTAAGTATTGTTTCAAACCAAATTTCTCTACGTATGGATTGTTAGATGCCGGCACTTGTGGCTTAGTTAAGCCTGCACGAAACATTTTGTTCCTAGCGTTATATTGGTATTGAAAGTTGACCTCTTCCAACACGATAGAAAGCGCGTTTTCTAGTGTTGTGCTGCTCTTAAGCCTAACTATCCGTATGAGGTCCTCTGGCAGATTGTAGAGAAACACATTCATAGATAAATTGTCGTAAATAGTAATTTTGCTTTTTCTTACATGAGGGTCTACTAAGGCGTTTACTTTGGCAATTAAAGAACTTTTAACCTGCTGAATCCTGTTACAGAAATCAAGGTAAGATTCATTTTGATTTATTTTTAATGTTTCAAGCTCAATAGCGATACATTCTTCTGAACGTGGATCGCCAAAGTGTTGGATTAAAACTTCTTTTAGTGCGGCCCAAGATTCAATATCCTGCCTTTCACTTATAAGCTGGGCGGCTTTACCGGTGAGTTTACTAGACACTACATGAAAGACATATAGATCTTGTGCCTGGTTTTCAGCATTTGTAAAACAACCAATCACATATTCACATTTTTTTATGTAAAGATTGAGGAGTTTCTCGTCACCATCAAATTTCGGAATGACCTTGGACATTTCCATAGGGATAGCCACAACTTTAGCCTCAGTCATTTTATCTAACCTTAAATCGTACCTATATCACACAATAATTGTACCTATTTATTTATATAATAGTTAGTTCAATGTTTAAATTATAATCGCAATATTACAATGAGAGAACGCAATAAAACAATTGCCTAAAATCTATACCACTTATAACATATTATATCTAACTATGATACCTAAAATCGAAATATAAATCGCCAATATAAGTGCATTTATACCGAAAATCAGTCAATGAATAGATTAGGCAAGTTTTGACCCAAAATAACATTAAACAGACATAAAATGGAATAGATATGGATGTAGGAAATAGTGAAGTAAACTACTCACAAGCCACACATATCCTCCTTTGAGTCAGCTACTGCGTCTTCCGGATTCTGGCCGTCACAGGAGACTTCTTATTTGGTTCGTATGGATACCCGACGTAGTCGATTTCGCGGAACTTTTCGCGTCAAAGCCGATATTGGGACCTTGAATAGAGCGTAAACGCAAGCACGACAGAAGGATTACGGGTATCCTACCGGCTGCGCCACTCAAGTATCGACGGCTACCGGAGATGTTTTTAAAAAGACAAATTTGAATTATAAAAGATGTCGTTTATTCGACGGTTCGCTTAAGACTGACTTAATATTAAATAAAATCTATTCAGTATGATCATTCGACGGATGCAGATATCTCTACTAAGAAATAAGTCTTATCTCTGCTGACTACGTGCGAATGGTCATAATGCAAGCAGGGACTTCTTGTAATGCGTGGGAGTCGCGTCGCATGACTAGCTTAATACTATGTCACAGTTTACAATTTATTAGTTAATATATTGATGTAACATTGTGGCTTGTTTATTGTTGTAAATTGTTAAACACAATCCAAAATGTTATCGTACCAACGGGACTTGAACCCGCAACCTCCGGAATAACATGTTCCGGTGCTTTGCCAATTAAGCAATGGTGCGAAGTGACGTTACGACGAAATTAGTGGGATGCGGGTTCAAGTCCCGTTGGTACGATTACATTTTGGATTGTGTTTAACAATTTACAAAAATATTAAGTGTGTAACACTTCAAAGAAACATAATATTTGTTTATTATTGTCTCTTCTTGCTCACAAAACCTGCACTAGGCAATAGTGCCTGTGCTGTAGGTTCTGTAATACCTTCGAAGTTTGCTGTTGCCGTGGAATCGACTATGGGTAAGTATCATCATCAAGCATCATACATTCCCACTTAGCTATACTATAAATGGGCCGGTTTGCTTATAATGCTGTACTATATAGCGTAGTCTGAAATGCGCTTCAGGAATATTTCTCACTTCTCGCAACATTAAGTTTTGCGATTTCAAGTAAGTAGGTACTTAGAAGTTGTCTGCAAGTTGTAAATTAATTACTAATCATGTAGGAACAATGTCTTGAATAGCTGATCTGTGTAACTATAAGCTTATATACCTACAACATGCATGTTTTAGCTTAGAGCATATTAGTCTTCTACAGCAGGTTATTCTCAATCATTCGAAAGCAAATTCACATTCGGAAACTGCCTTTACTTCCACTTGGATCTTTGCAATTCACAATGCTCCCATCTGTAAATTTTTAATATATTTCTATTCGTAAAATAATCCGAATAGATTTTCAAATGATTGAGAATCAGGGGGCTGATATCAATGTAAAAAAATGCTGTTATATTTTTAGACAATTCATACTAGAATACTATTGTATGTGCATCTGTATCAATATTTTATAACTAAACTTGGTTATCGATATAAAAAAATGATGGTAATTTGTTGTAATAAGTTAATGCAATTGAATGGTTGTTATTTCATACGATGATTAATTAAAATAAGGAACCGCAAATCTATGAACTTATATAATTAATTTCTAATAATAAACAAATGGCCTTATTTCTGATTGTTCTTATGATTTAATCTATGCTGACAAACTTTTATACAAATAAAAGTATTTCATATTTCTGCTCAGAATAATTTTTAATTATGAAAATACTGTTTTGTAATGAAAAGGCTCCAAATAAAAAAAAAGTCGACTCAGTAGATTCGAAGGCTATATATACTTATATAACGCTCGAAGCGAACAATCTCCGTTTATGGATTTTAAAACTATGGTTTTAGCTTGGGCGAAAAAAGCTTAAGTATGTATATTCAATAGATGTCTAAAGTGTAATGATTCTAGTAGAATTTTGTAAGCAGGTTCTGTAATTATATGGATATTTTCTTGCCGATTCAGATTTTAGATTTTTTTTAATGGTAGAATATGGGGGTTGAAAATTTAAATTTGTCTTTCAGTTTTTAAGCTATTCAAAGACAAGTTTATAGCGCACAGAGCCACGTAGTATAGAGTATTAAAATATAAACCTAAGGACCCGAAATGATTGTGCCACTTATTATACCTTAAAATCTTATTGAAATTTGGAGATAATAAAAAATAGTCATGTATTTTCTACTGTATTTATTACAAATAAACCTTTTTGGTTTAACCAGGTTTGGTTTTAGTTTTTTTTTTAACCAGGAACATCTGTTATCACAATAAGAAAAATAGGCAATATAAATCTTATAAAAAAAGTTTACTTACTAACTAAATAATTAACAAACTTAGAAGAAGTAACTTTTTACATTTCTATGGATGATCTGTTTTATCACTCGAAATAATTCTCTAATAAATATACTGTTGTTTTATTTTAAAAAGCCATCAAACATGTATTACTATTATAAGCTTTGAAATATCCACGTCAAAAATATAATCTAAAACTACTGGAGTATATTTTATAATACTTGTTGTACAGTCATTTTAATGTTCGAAAATATATCTAAAACTTAAAACCTAATTAGAAAGAAAATATGCCCATTTCTTACATAATAATCTGCTGAATATGAATAAGAAACAGCAATTATCACAAGATGATATCATGCCATTGGTTTTACTCACAGCGCAGGTATGACATTAATACTGTTATTCTTTGGACAGCTATATTTTATGTCAGTCTAATTACAACCTCTCTTATAAGCTTATATTGAAGATCTTGGATTACTTTTAATGTCTTACAAATAGATTAAATTTAAACCCTAAAACAAGTGTCATGAGGTTGTTAATGAAAGCAAAAATATTAATTACAACTGAATGCTATCTACTTCAATTTCTCTCAGATTGATGTAGAATTTAGATTATAAAAAGATAACATAAACAATATGAGAATATACTCAATAGCCCAGCTATTTTGATAACTGTGTTACATATCTAAAAAATAATGTACCTATATTACAACTCTTAACTTTAAGCAAAACTGAAAATAAACATTTAACAGTCTATAACAATAACAATGTGGTATCTAACAATATGCTCTTCCCAATTAGGAGCTTGTACTGTTTCATCTCCGATTAGAGGCATGCATCTGTAAGTCTCATAAATTATGACTTCTTTAATGTGTCTCATCCACTTAGTAACACTTCTTGTGAGCCGTTTGTACCCTTGGTAGGTAGCGTAACACAGGTCCTCCTGGCAGATCTTACATTTGCACAATGAACAGCCATTTCGGGTCTTCACTTTTAGTCTCGGACTCTCTTCGTGAGTTCTCACTATTATTTGAGGGGCCCTGTAATTATGTACAGAATGTTATATTGTACTTATGTTTGTATCTGTTGATAAAGATAAATGATACTGTTATATTGGTTTTAATTAAGCACCCAATCCTTTTGTTATAGTTTTAGATAAATGCTACGTACTCATATGCTATTCTTATAAGAACTATTGTTTAAGAAGTAATAACTTACCGCATTTTATTTTATTCGAGTACGCTTGAAACAAAAGTACTATAAAGTAGTTTCTTCGACAAAGCTTACTTGCGATTTGTGGTCTCAAATTGCACCAGAAAAGTTTGATTCAATGCAATAATCATCACGAGACAGTTTTGCATTTTAGCACTCGTTGCTGATATTATTGAAGTAAAGTGTGATCTTAGAGGGTACACAAACTCAAAAGACATAGAATTTCTGAATGCTGTAAAAAATCACAAAGTTTGACCGCCGAAAATATAAAAAGTTGCCGGTCAAAATCAAATTTCAAAAGAAGCAAACAATCACAAGTAAATAACCCACAGACTATATAGACCGGAAATAATGATATAGTAGTATTATCCACAGACCACTATATATGGTGTTCTATACCACAGGTAATCCATCTCACCTGGGGGCTGCCCCCGTTCACGAAAACCATTGAATGAACTAAATGACGGGGACGGAGCTATACAGCCTACATAGCTGCGTCCCCGTCATTTCGTTCATTTGATTTATTCAATAATTTTCGTGATCAGCCCACAGGTTATACAAAATATTAGGGTGGATCCAGACAAAAGATATACAAGCCGAGGCGCCAAAACACTGGACATTTTTGGAAGCCCGGTGACGTAATCGGGAGAACAGTCGGCTTTGATGCCAAAGGTACCGAGTTCAATCCCCGCCGTGCACCAATGCATTTTTCTGTCGAAAAATGTATGTGCGCTTTTCACAGTGGCACTCCGGTGAAGGAAAGACATCGTAGAAACCAACAACCCCCACATGGTGGTAGGACACTATCTAGTGTCCGCCTGGCCAGCTATCACCCTCAAGTTAGAAAACCTATCGCGCCAAACTTCTAATGTCTTCCGGCAGCTATCCTTGAGAGCCAGTTCCCATTCTAGGCCTAGCGTGCTTACCATCTTCGACCGCAACATCACTTACCAACAGGTGAGATAGTGCTCAAACGCTAGCCTATAAGATATTAAAAAAAAAAAAGAATTGGTGTTCCTATATAATAATATAGCAAGCACCAGGAGGGCACCAATTTCTTTAGCAATAGGTTCATCAACAGATTTTTCTAGTTACAAAATAAAAACCCTAATAGGTACGTATATTATACTAGAAGTGCCCCGCGGCTTCGCCCGCGTTAAACACTTCCTTCATTTACTTAAAACGTTTCTTTCGTAAAAACCTTTCTATTATGCAAACAAAAAAAATCACTTCAACTACAGAATTGGCCAAATCGGTCCACTCGTATCGTTTTCAAGACATGGCGTGACCAAGGCAAATAGTGATTCATTTTTGTAAAACCCGACACACCATATTGATTTTCAGACTTGGATACCCCATTTCACCCTCTTAGGGGTGGAATTTCGAAAAAGCCTGAATCACGTATTAACTTATTAATTAACAAAAGTACTGTGAAGTTTCGAATGAGAAAGACTATCTAATCGTGTTTCTCCACACAAACTTTGTACTCCCGTTTCATCCCCATAAGGCCATAAGGGGTGAATTTTAGAATATAGCATACCAAATTTCAGCGCAATTTGAATGGTTTGAGCTGTGTGTTGATAGATCACTCAGTCAGTAACGTTTGCCTATAATACATACACTAGACTAGAAGTGCCCCGTGACTTCAACCGCGTTAGAAAATTCTATCAGTTACTTAAAACTTTTCTGTCCTGACAACCTCCTTTCTTTTATTAAAACACATCAATAAAAGAGTTAGCCAAATCGATCCTCCCATTTTCAAGTTATGGCGTGACCAAGGGAAATTAAGATTATTATAAAATACGAAAAACTATATAGATTTTCAGACTTTGTTACCCCATTTCACACTCTTTAGAGTGGAATTTCTGAAAAGCCTTTTTTTTTTTTTTTTTTTTTTTTATACGTTATAGGCTAGCGTTTGACCACTATCTCACCTGTTGGTAAGCGATGATGCGGTCGAAGATGGTAAGCACGCTAGGCCTAGAATGGGAACTGGCTCTCAAGGATAGCTGCCGGAACACATTAGATGTTTGGTGACAGATTTTCTAACTTGAGGGTGGTAGCTGGCCAGGCGGACACTAGATAGTGTCCTACCACCATGCGGGGGGTTTTGTTGGTTTCTTAGCGATGTTTTTCCTTCACCGGAGGGCCACTGTGAGAAGCGCACATAAATTTTTCGATAGAAAAATCCATTGGTGCACGGCGGTTTGAACTCGGTACCACGGCATCAAAGCCGAACGTTCTCCCGATTACGCCACCGGGCCCTCGTTACGCCACCGGGCCCTCTCTGAAACACGTATTTACTTATTTATGTAAAGAAGTAGTGTAAAGTTTTGAATATTTATTAATTTCTAATCTTTATTCTTCAAAGAAACTTTGGACCCCCGTTTCATTGCCTTAAGGGGTGAATTATAGAAATTCCTCCCGTAACGGATACCTACGTCATAATAACTACCTGCACGTCAAATTTCGACACAAGCCGAAACAATATTGATTTTCAGACGTTGTTACCCCAGTTCACCCTCGTAAAAAGCCTAATAAAAGGACGTTACCTGCGCGCGTACAAAATGTTTTGCTAAATCCATGGAGAATGGACTCTAGGTAGAAGGAGAGCGATCTTTCTAACAAAGCTTGTCTAAAAAAGTTCTGAAAATCTGTCGCAGAGTAGTACTCAGGCCCGCCGGTTCAATGCCTGTGTCGCTAGTGTAATATATGGTCCAGTATAGGGTGGCTGAAGAGAACGTCGGACCGTATCGTCACGTAAAAACACGTGCGTAGTGGTTGACGTCTCTTTAAAAGTAAAAACTGAAGGAGACGAATATCGAGACGCAGGAATTGGTCGAAGATCTGCCACAACCTTTCGTAGTTGTGCCAAAAAATCATGCGCACTACTATCACTGGTTGGCAAGGATGGTACCACGAAATCCCCTGGAAGTCTCAAAGGCTCTCCATACAATAACTCGGCAGCAGAACATTTCAAGTCTTCCTTGAGTGCTGTTCTAATACCTAACAGAACCAGCGGTAAGGCTTTACTCCATGTCTCTGCATGGCACATGAAAGCGGCCTTAAGCTGTCTGTGTAAACGTTCTACCATCCCATTAGCTTGCGGATGATAACTGGTTGTCCTAATTCGCTTAGTTGCGCAAAACTGTAACAACTCATAAAACAAGGTAGACTCAAACTGTCTGCCTTGGTCAGTGGTGACAACGAGTGGTACACCAAATCGCGAAATCCACCCGTTGACAAAGGTATTTGCTGCCTCTTCAGCAGTGATACACGACATCGGCCATGCCTCTGCCCACCTCGTAAATCTACCGATTGCGATGAGGCAGTACGTAAAACTGTTTGAATGCGGCGTCGGTCCGATTATGCCTAAATGTACCTGCTGAAAACGAGAACTTGTGCTGGCAAAATTGCCTAACGGAGATGAAGCATGCCTGGTAATTTTGCTACGCTGGTATGAGACACAACAACGTGCCCAAGACATACAATCTTTCCAAAGTAACGGCCAGATGTAACGATCTGCGACCAGGCGTGCGCTTGTGCGCGCGCTAGGGTGGCCGAGATTGTGCAATCTGAGAAATACAGGCCATCGAAAGGATGCGGGTAAATACGGTCTCGGTTTCCCCGTTGATACATCGCATGTTACAGAAATATCAGTTCCTGGAATATGAACAGATTCTAATTTTAAGGAAGAATCTGCTCGCAACGTAACAAGTTCCTCGCCCACCTTCTGAGCTTCAGCCAGAGCAGCGTAGTCGTCTGTGAGAGAAATTGCCTCTATACGCGACATCGCATCTGCCACTACATTGTCGTCGCCTTTAACGTACACGAAATCAGTGGTAAATTGGCTAATGAAACTCAACTGGTTTAATTGAACCGGTGGTAACTTTTCTCTTCGCTGTTTAAACGCGAAAATGAAAGGTTTGGGATCCTTAAATATGGTCACATGTTGCGCTTCCAAGAAATGCCTGAAATGCTGAACACTCTCATAAACAGCTAGAAGTTCCCTATAATAAGCGGGCCACTCCTTCTGCTGTTCTGTTAATTTTTTACTGAAAAAGGCTAAGGGATGCCAACTCTCATTCTCGCTCTTACGTTGTTGTAAACACGAGCCTACATGAGTACCTGACGCGTCGGTAAATAAACCTAACTGCGCGTTACTATCAGGATGTGACAACAAGGTAACTGTTGTGAGGCTATCCCTACAAGCTATGTAGTCTTTTTCTAAGGCATCCGTCCAAGGAAATTGTTGTGTACCTTTCCCTTGAGTGGATGAAATTGCATCAATCAGAGGTGCCTGATATTTCGCTGCACCGGGTAAAAATCTGCATAGAAATTTAACATTCCTAAAAAACGTCGCATTCCCTGCACACTTTTAGGAGACGGGAACTCTGCGAGCGCTTGTATTCGCTCGTTAGGTGGCTTTGTGCCTTCTGCATTGATCTGATTACCTAAAAAGGTAACCTCAAATGTACCAAAAACGCACTTTGCCGGGTTAATAACAACACCGAACTGTCGTAACCTACCGAACAGTATTTTGAGGTGTTCCGCATGACTCGGTATATCCACGGAATGTACCAGAATATCGTCTACGTACGCATAACAGAAATCGAGGCCTCGCACCACTCCATTGATAAATCGTTGAAAAGTCTGACCTGCATTTCGTAAACCGAATGTCATGTAGGGAAATTCGAATAACCCGAACGGTGTTATAATCTCAGTTTTGAAAATATCCCCTTTAAACATGGGAATTTGATTGTAAGCTTTAACCAAATCTACGGTCGTAAATACCGTTGACTTAGCCAAGTTGCTAGCAAAATCACCGATATGCCTAACCGGATATCTATCCGGGATAGTTCGCGCGTTTAATATTCGGTAATCGCCACACGAACGCCAAGTTGAATCCTTCTTAGAAACAAGGTGTTAGGGTGATGACCAAGGGCTATCCGAAGGCCTAGCTGTACCGCTCGAACCATTGCGTCGAACTCTTGCTGCGCCACACGAAGTTTATCGGGGGCCAGCCGTCGTGGTCTGCACGAAATGGGTGGTTCCTCTGTTGTTTCGATGTGGTGCCTAGTCGAATGCCTGACTACCCTGTCAATACCTGGTGGGCGCGTAATATCGGAAAAGTCTGAAAGCAAATCCGTGTAATTGTTACTCGGGAGTACGATGGCCCTAACACTGGACTGTGCAACGTTTGCTGCAGTTGCTACAACGTTCAGTTTAGTAACCCCATCGATTATCCGTTGTCGACGGCAGTCGGGTAACAAATTATAGTGGCTCATAAAAACTGAGCCAATAATTGGAGTGCTAACATCTGCGATTACAAAGTTCCAAGTGGTGCTCTCTTCTTAAACCGAGGTCTAAATGAAGAGTGGTTGTGTCGTAGGTTTTAATAGATGACTGGTTTGCGGCAAATAACTCGTACCCGCTCTCCCCTAAACGACTCTTTACTAAGCGTCGCGGGAATCAGCAGATATCCGAACCTGTATCTACTAAAAAAATAATTTTGGTTGCACGGTCACTAATGAACAACCTACGACTTTTAAATCCGCGGTCGCTCATAGTTGCTACCGACCGCGGTATGCGTTGCCCAGATTGTGCTGCCTTCCAATTGCAGGGCCGAACGCACTTCGAAGCCCTACCGGCAAAACGATTATGGTACCAGCACAAATTCTGATTTTTAACACGCGACGCGATAATAATAATAGTAATTATTATTACGACTTCGGCCGCGATTTTGTTTGTTACAGGAATGATTCTTATTAAGCGACCGGACATCTTGAGAATGACTATCCATGGCCGATGCAACCATCCCTGCCAGCGTGGAAAGCTGGCTTCTAACTTCGTCCAATTCCGAAATCTCAGAAGGTTTGGACGGTTCGGCTGTACGCACACTGCAAGACTGCGACGGATTTTGCAATATAATTTCAAATAAGCGATCCGCCAATAATGCTGATATATTTAACTATTGCAATGGCTGCGCCTCTAAAACAATTTGGATTTGCAGACGAAGTTGTCTAAGCCATATCGATTTGAGAACTTCCTCCGAAAAATGTTTATTCGCGAGCGTCCTCAAATGTCGTAAAAACGAGGACGGCTTCCTGTCACCGATTTTCTCGCCACCTAATAATTGTCTGATGTTTTCCTCATACGATTTGGAGAAGCTCGAGACAATCGCTTGTTTTAACTTGGTGTACGGGGAAACGGCAGGGGGTCGGACGATTAATGCTTCGACCTCCCTGGCAAAACTGACATCCAAGTTTGCAACCGTATGGTTTGTTGTTTTGATGATTTCTTGCGTAATTCCAAATAGCTGGAACTGACATTCTAAAGACGCAAACCATAAAGCGGGTCGCGCCTTATCAAAAACAGGAGTGCGAATACTCACCTGCTCCACTGATACTTGACCATTCCGATTATTGTCCGCCTCGAAATGCCTCCTGCCGTCCGGAATCTGTCCGGACACTTGGGCATCGAATTGCGTCATTGTCCACACATTCTTTATCTCAACTGCACGTCCGGAAGAAAAAGCTTCCAGAAGGTGCCAATCTGAAAAATTTCAAAGCATAGAAAACAATTGCACAATGAAAAACAAAGAAAAATGATTTCTTTTCTTTTTAGGTCCAGCAAAGGATATTCTGCGCCAGAACGGTCGTGATGCGGCGATCTACACCTGTAGGCATGGCCTAACTACGATATAGAAAAACAAAAATGCTAAAAACACATGATTAATTTCGCCACTCAAAAATGCGCTGGCAGCATCCGATTAGAATAGCAGGAACCTCGGGGTGTCGTTTGCGACAATCCGGGACAGGAACCGACGAAAGTTAGGGTAAATGGACACTTTCACAAAACAAAAGAAATATGTAAGACGACAGAATCTTCCAGACTCCTGTCGCCTAAATTCGACGTAGCTCTGCTCTGATCTTCTCTCGTCGCTAGGTCACCAGTTTGGACCTCCGGGAAAACTCCCGGGAAATCCCAGCTGCTTGCTCGTGCCTTCCCTATCAACTGCTACTTGACTAGGAAGCGGAAAGGCACCTAACGTTCCGGCGATTTGTTATCAGTTCGCAAATTCCGGTGAAAGACAGAGCTAGATCTCACTGTGTAACGCTTAATCAATAGCACTTATCTGTATTATCGACGGTCCGGGCCTGGAGCCCTTTTTGACCGCGGTGAAGCACTAGGTTTCACTATTCAAAGAAACAGTATAACGTTTCTTCTTTTATTCACTGAAAGAAAAGGGGGAGCACTGGACTTTCAGCAGCCCAGGTGCTCGTTACTGCGATTATTTATTTAATCAGCGTGGCCTAAACGCTTTGCAGTGTAGGCTCACGCTATTTTAACTTTCCTTTTAATCGGAATTAATAATTACATTCATATCGTAGTTTGTGGCTAGAACAATAATATGAACTGTATGGAAAAATACACGTCAAACTTCCGACGACTTTTTCTCTCATCGACATTTGAAAATATTCATATCCGTCACTGATTAGAAGAAAAAAACGGTCGTCAAAAAGTTTTAACGTCATACAAATAAGGCGAGGTCGCCACAAATTGAAACGTATTTAGAGTCTGTGCAAAAAGAGAAACGTCGTAGAAATTGAGGTAACGTCGGTCGTCAGTGGTACACCCATATAATAATCTGTGGCCAGTGTTCTTTTTTAGTTTCATTATGGCTCCACACAATTAATGTATGTAGCCAGTGTCAAGTATTAAAATTCTTTAAGTTTGTGCGCATTCAGTCTTCTTTTTTTCGTGAATTTTGGAAAATCCTTTCTTAGCGGATACCTACATCAGAATAACTATCGCATGCCAAATTTTAGCAATCCGTTCAATGGTATGAGTTGTGAAAACCTCTTTTTAGAGACCTGAAGATACTTACGCTTCCTTCAATGTACATATATGAACTATGCAATTTTGTGAAAAAACATCCTGAACATTTTAAAAAGATAAAAGACAATAACAGTTATAACACCAGGTTCCCGAATAAGCTCATGTTTCCACAATGTAATAATGAATTTTTCCATAGAAATTGCTATGTAATGGCAATAAAGGTTTACAATCATATCTCAGAATCATTCAAACCATTTACATTTGAAATATATAGAAGAAAACTATTTCAGTGGTTATTAGAACAAAATTTCTGTTCTGTTAGAGAGTTTTTAGAGTTTAAACATAATATAAAATATAAATAGGTAGGTAAGAATAGATAAATATTGGGTATATTACATGTATAATTGTAAGTTAAGTATATTATGTAATTGTAAGTTACGATAATGTGAAGTAAGTAGTATGTGGCGTGCCTACTTCATAAAACATTTTAGTTGCGAATATACTCATCGTACCTGTGAGTACCATCGAGTACATTAGGTACATTATTCACATGCCAAATAGGCAAGATATGCTGAACCCATACAATTATGAACATCTTTTTATTGTAACCGTATCTGACGTGAATAAATGATTTTTGAATTTGAATTTTGAATTTGTGCGTTGATAGATCAGTCAGTCAGTCAGTAACGTTTGCCCATTATATCATAAAACCCTTTGAGTATACAGCCAAAAACCTATACGTGCGAGGTGTCTATAGATAGGTCTATAAAAATTACACTGAGGTTCCTAAAATTGTTCATTTTCTCAAAGTCAATCATTTGAATGATAGACAAAGTGGTAAAATGTGTGTCCCCCTCTCGGACTTCTAAAACAAGGGAGGGAGTGAAAAAAAATTTTAAAAAATTGCTATATGTAGGTAGACTTTAATAAATACTTTCAACGAAAATTGATTTGAACGAGATATAGCCAGCAGTGTTTGAGATATGGCACATTTTCAAAACCGCAAATATAACTTTGTCATTTATACAAACACTATGAAAAACAAAGTTAATTTTTTGTTGGCGAGAAATGATAGTGGCATTTTTTGCTCGATCTTATAAAATATTGTAGTGTGGTACGGAACCCTAGGAGTGCGAGTCCAACTTGCACTTGGCCAGTTTTACATTCATACAAATTCACATTTATGGGTTGAAATTTAGAATCGTTTGGCACGAAAAAGGGGGAATGGAGGGGTGGAGGGGGTAGGTGAGGGTCCCCCTTTCACAACCCCACCACTCTCATTACAAGGTAATACATAGTTTTTGAGTTATGATTTTTTTTGCAAAATCATAACCTTACTTGGTAAAAATTTAGAATCGTTTGGCACGAAAAAGGGAGGATGAGGTGATGGGGGGGGGGTAAGGGAGAGTCCCCCTTTTCTTTTCCCACCACTTGCATTACAAGGTAACACATAGTTTTAGAGTTATGCGTATTTTTGTAAAATCATAACCTCACTTATTTGTAACACTTTGCTGATCAATATCACTGTTTTGTTGGATGTTTAACAAACTTTTTGCGCTTCGCCGGCCGCTGCCGCGGCACGCTCGCTTCGCTCGCTCGGCTCGCGCGTTGTGTTTTCGCAGTTTCAACCTAACCTAACCTAGTATTTTTTTGTAGTGGGGTGTTCTTATTAATTTAGTAGTGGTAAATAATATTACTAAAATTTTTACTAAGTTATCTAGCCCTTGTAATTATTATTTGCGCTTTGTTTTTATGGTTTAGTATATTTTTAGGTTAGATTTTGTTTATATCGTTTTCTTGTAAAATATGCATTACCTTGATAAAGGAATGGTATTATTACAATCAGGGACCTAATCTCTACCCATCCCCATAACATTTTATATGAAATTCATGCCAAACGATTCTAAATTCAACCAAAAATCCAAAATCAAACCCAACAAAAATAGGCATAACTCAAAAACTATGCATTACCTTGTAATGGGAGTGGTAGGGTAGTGAAGGGGGGACCCTCCTCTTCTCATTCCACCCCTCCACCCCCCCTTTTTCGTGCCAAACGATTCTAAATCCAACCCCATTTATGAAGCAGTTAATAGTATATCCATGATAGTTAATGGTTAAATATTAAACCGGGATATTTAGTGCTAGTTTCACCGGTTCCTGATAATGCGTTCGATAGTTATCTAAGACATGACGCCATATAAAATCTGTCAGAGTTCTTCATATTATTAGCGCTATAAGGAACCGGTATAACTGGCCCTAAGTAAATAATCCACGTCATAAGCTATCAAAATTGCACATTTATAATGTTAAGTTACGTAAGTTCCGTCGTATTAATAAGGATATTTTTCTTCACAATTTTTCTGGTCCCGTGCTTTGTATTCTAGCAGTGGCCATAGTACAAAGCGCTTCAAAAACACTGACATAAGCATTCAATAGTCTTTTGACATAAAATACATAAAAAAACATTGTTCTACTCTCCTTCTAGCGCAATCGGGTAAAAAACACGGTCCGTTTCACTAATCACAGGCAATAACATAGGTAAATAAAATAACATCAATTATAAATATTAATGGCAATACAATTCCGACACAGGATATCAAAAATATTTTTTTAATAAGGCAATCTAATTGAATAGCCATTTTGAAGAGCCTTTTGTTGGTGTTTTGTGAATGTTTTCAAGTAAAATTTTGTAATAAATCAATGATAGGAAAGTGATAAAAGTACACAAAACACAGTATTAAATGGAATAATTAATTACTAATATATTATACCAGTGTTATTTGTCTGAAGAAGTTGCATTGTGAGAGAAAAAACCGGAAAATACTCTGTCATATTTTCGTTTTGTTACATTTTTGTTCAAGTTTCATTCATGCGATCAATGCAGTGTTGAGTTACCGTTCGCTTATTTAAATCCGAAGTGTCGTGTTGACTATTGATCACCATCATTACTATTTACGTCGCGTGTTTTGTTCGCTACGTAAAATTTAGATCGCGACAAGATGGCGGCGATCGGATGCTCGTTCCGCCAAAACTCGCTCTCGCGGCTCGATGTGTCATCGGCGAACGGTGACACGGCGGTGTAAGCCGGCGTCTCGCAGCGCGGCCTAATCGCCGGCCGCTTTCGGCGAGGTTCCATTGCATAAAATGGAATTTCGCTCGAGGCGCGAAAATGCGACGGGTGTTGACATAAGTTCAATACCGTACCGTTACTCAGGCGGCCGAACGTAACAATCGTCGGAGACAAACGAAGATGTGCGAGCCAGACGACGTCGGAAAAGAAGTGTGGAAGCGATGGATATTAGATGCGATACGCAAGATACGGGCTCAGAAGCAGCGGCCGAGCGTGGAGAGGATCTGTCACGCGATCAGGCAGCACCACAACTATCACGAGGACGTGGTGGCGGAGAGGTTGGAGCGTGCCGTGCGCGACGGTGCCGTGCTCAAAGTGTACAACAAGGGGCAGAGCTCGTACAAGGACCCAGGCGGCGCGCATTCGCGCACGCTCAAGCTGTCGCCCGACTCTGACGCCTCTCGGGCCGTGGCCAAGGCAGTGCGCGAGCTAGGCGAGCGCGACGGATCCTCGCTGAAGGCGGTCGAGCGACATATCTATTCCGTTTACCAAGTGACTGTGGGACCCGAAGTGGACGTTAAAAGTGTTCTTAAGTGTGCAGCGAAGCGTGCGGTGGCCCGAGGCCTGCTCACACATCACTCCGGCCTTTACAAGGCCACACCGAGGCCAACCTCCAAGTCAGGGGAGTCTACCTCAAGGTTCAAATCGAAGAATTCATCCCAGTCCCCAGAAAAGGTGAGAATTTTATGAATTCTTTGTTGTTTACATATGTAAACAAACAAATATTGGATGAATGGTTCTGTAATTTTTCAGGATAACATTTTAGCATTCATCTATTATGTAGGATACAAATAGTAGCATCCAGTTGTTTTCTGATAAGAAAACAGTTGTAGGGATTTTTATATGTAAGTTTAGTGATAAAAATATAAATAAGGGCTTATTCAGAGTGCCATGGGTAAGCATTGTGTCAAATATTATAACTCCATTAATACATACATACATAAAATCACACCTTTTTCCCTTTGGGGTAGGCAGAGACTACTTCTTTCCACATACTACGATCTTGATACACATCTTTTGCTTCTTCCACTTACATGAGCACCTTCATACATGCTATCAGGTACTTTTGACTTGGCCTTCCTTAAAAACATCTCTGATCTGATATCTATTAATAGATTCCACAAAATGTAATACAATCATTTTAACTTGTTCAGATTCAATATCAAGGGCAATGACCTGTTGAGCAACCTTGAATCATTTGTAGAAACAGATAAAAATATCTACTTGAATGGATATTATACAACAATGAAATGTAATGCTTATAAAAGCTTCACGCTTTTTCTAACAGGAAACTTATATCTCTTATCAGGAGATATCATATCAAGATAATTTTTGAAGGGAAAACTTCTTTAGGGGCATCGTGCACTTTTCTTGGGATGGGTAAAAATGTTACAGTCGCGTCAGGTCACCTGTCCTGATTGAAAATTTGTAAGATGTAAGAGTGCAGGGTGCATGCCCAGGTCATTCATGTCATTCCAATATATAAAAAAATGACACATTCAAGTTTTCACTTCTGCGGGCACTCCCAGAGTGCAACACGTATTTTTTTTTTGTTAGTTTTTATGTCATAGTAAGAAATTTCTTACAGCATCTCAAAAGATCTAAACGCACATCTAAAATCTTAATCTTGTGTGACATCTTATTTTTTAACCGACTTCACAAAAAATGAGGAGGTTCTCAATTCATCTGTATGTTTTTTTTAATACCAGATAGGCAAGCGTTTGACCACTATCTCGCCTGATGTTAAGTGATGATGCGATTATGTAGCTCCTATATTTTGCCAGTTACTACAGAATTTTCTGTTGAAATACAATAAGGGATTCAAAAGGGTGTATTCAATGCAACATGCAGTACTGTTTCAGTCAGTCTTGTTGAGTGTAATAGGTATGCTTTAAAATACAGTCAGTATGGTTCTGCTTTTTAACCAACTTAAAAAAAGGAGGAGGTTCTCAATTCATTGGTATCTTTTCTATGTATGTTATATGCTCTCTGATTACTTAAAGACGTCTGGACAGAAATTCTTAAGAAACCAACAACCCCCGCATGGTAGTAGGACACTATCTAGTGTCAGCCTGGCCAGCTAATACCCTCAAGTTAGAAAATCTGTCGGCAAAACATCTAATGTGTTCCGGCAGCTATCCTTGAGAGCCAGTTCCCATTCTAGGCCTAGCATGCTTACCATCTTCGACCGCTTCATCACTTACCAACAGGTGAGGTGAGATAGTGGTCAAACGCTAGCCTATAAGATATATTATAAACTACAAAAAGATTTAGATTCCTTATCTATTTGGTGTGATCAAAACTATATGCAGCTTAATATAGATAAATGTTTTATTATTAGCTTCACTAAGAAAAAACAAAAGCTAATGTTTGATTACTCCATCAAGGGCAAATCCCTATGCCGCAAATCTTCCGCGAGTGATTTGGGTGTCGTTTTTGACGATTCTCTTACGTTCCATAATCATTATGATTATATTGTCGAAAGGAGTTCTAGACTTCTTGGTTTTGTCTCGAGAGCTACAAATCGCTTTCAAAACCCTAAAAGTATGATCTACCTTTATTATACGCTGATTCGTAGTATACTCGAGTATAATGCCTCAATCTGGTCTCCTTTTTACAAAATTCATAGCTACAGAATCGAGAGTGTCCAGAGGCGATTCCTAAGAATCTTAAGCTACAGACACGGCATGGGTCGTACATTGAACAGCTACAGGGAGCGATTGGATCATTTTCAGGTTGTTTCTCTCGAGAACAGACGTGTTTATTACGATCTCAGTATCCTTCATAAAATACATTACAATACATTTTACAATAGATTCACCATTTCTACTTTCTCTCATCACCTTTAACACTAGATTTAGATCTCGTAATTGTAATTATAATATATTCACTCTGCAAGTATTTAATAACAACACTTCGTTTTATAACCCAGTAGTTAGAATGTGTCGACAATATAATGAAATACTTGTCTCTAACAGAGAGATAGATATATTTCACCTCAATTTATTTCAGTTTCAGAGGCAAATAAAGAATTTACTGTATAAAAATAACAATAGTAATGGCTAAAAACAATATCTCTTGTATTATCTTAGTTTCAAATATGTATATGTATATTTAATGTATTCATAAGAACTCAGTCTTCATTATTTATCTTTTTCAAATTCTATAAATATAATATTCCTAGCTTAATTTACGTTTATAATACAGCGCAACTAGGCATACATGTCTTGGAATACAATTAAGAACAATACTTAACCATAAATATTGTACTAATTTTATATAATTGTGATCTGTTTTGTATGCTATGAATAAATAAATAAATAAATAAATAAATATTAAAAAAATAAAAGGTTTAGAAAATTTCTTCTATTGTTTGAAAGGGTATTTTTCCCAGGCGGTCCCATTTAAATTTAATCGAGTTCTGATAAGTATCTCCAGAGATAGAGCTCAACACCTCAAGCATTTGAAGTCTGTTCTTTTAGGTTTTTAAATTATCTTAAATTATCATCTTCGATAGAACATCCATGGTGAACTGTGTAAACAATAGTGAATCTTTTTCAGAGATGAGTTACTTTTGGTTATTTAAGACCAACGTCTTTTATGGTAGGTATTAGAAGTAAATTGCTTGCATCTAAGCATTTTTTTTAAAGTTTTTTAGCAATTTGTGTTGCAGATTACTAGTACTCTTGTTAACCCCTCCAACTAAGCTGAATATATAGCTTGTATGGGTGTGGTAGTGGGTTCACATCCGTAGTGCAATGTGTGGGGATGGAACTCACGACCTCTCGATTGCCAGGCCTACCCCTTAGCCATTGGTCTATTACCGCTCCATATTGATGTCTGCCTATGACATGCATGTATAGATTTATCAGGATTTTGAATATAGTTTCACTGCAGCTCTCCCTCAATAAATCTACTACATTTAGGCCTACCCTAAGGCCAGTTTCACCAGTTCCTGTTAATATGAAGAAATCTGACAGATTTTTGACAGCTTTTATATGGCGTCATGTGTCAGATCTAATACTTTATCAGGAACCGGTGAAACAGGCCCTTAATTTAAATCTCACATATCCTGTACTCTCACTAAAATGATTGTCATTCATTCAAAATTATCTGTTATCTACAAATAACTAAGAAAGTGGCAATGCTGCCCATGGTAGTTTCAGTTTTTATACTGAGAACATTTAAAATAAAATAAAACAGTCAAAGTCAGTAAAGCCGAGTTGGACTTGCCCACCGAGGCTTCCGTACCAACTTCTCAGACTAGGTTAAAGGACAAACTTGACTAATTATTATATAAGGCGGCAATAGCCCAATGGATAAGGTGTCGGACTGGCGATCGAGAGGTTGTGAGTTCGATAATACCCATTGCACTATTGACGTGAACCCACTCCAGACACAAGCATATTTAGCTTAGTTGGGTTAGCAAGAATACTAGTAAAGTGCTACCCAAATTGCGAGTAAGATTAAAAAAAAAAAAAAGATTTATTATGCTTGCCTGCGCTGCCGTCTCACCCAAATAACAATATCTTATGTCCTTTTACCATATTTTCTATACCTTTGCAAAATTTCAGCCAAATCGGTTGAGCCTGTTTCATTGTCAGTAGGTCAAAAGCAAAGTCAAGATTACTTTCACATATATATAATACTAGCCGTGCACCCTGGCTGTGCCCGCATTAAAAAGCATCCTATAGCCTAAACCATGGTACTGGCTATCCCTGTACAACATTTCAGCCAAATCGGTCCAGCCATCTGACAGAGAAGAAGTCCCAAACAAACAAATAAACAAACTGACTTTCCCATTTATGATATTGGTGTTGATTTTTGTTTATGTCTGAGACTGTACAATGAATGATTCACTCTCTGTGTCAAACTTCTGCCTACAGTCACTACAGCCACAGAATAACCAACAGTTAACATCACCTTCCTACCAAATGAAATTTGGTACTATTGAAATGTTAACTGTTAAGTTTGCTTTCAGTTAAACCCCAAGAAGTAGTTTATTTGACACTACTTCTGACTACTTCTACTTCTAGTTAAAAATAGATAAATTAACCATTTATTGTTCATACTACTATTTCAAACTAACTTTACATAGATTATTACAGTTAGAGGTGTTATTGCTAATAATTATATTGTCAAACAACCTGGATGGGCTGGATAGGAAATATTAAAATGGATACTAATATTGTAAATGCGAAAATGAGTGGTTGGGTGACCTGCTGGATCTGATACCAACTTACAAGTGGATCACACCTGCAGGCTTATCACTAAGTTTGATAGGGATTGAAATGAACGTAATGACAGATAGAAGTTGCTTCTTAAAATATCTCGATTTATCAAAATTAAAAATCAGTCAGTAAAAGTAGGGAAAGTAGGTATCATATTAAACTGTTAGGCCTTTTGCACGTTATGAGATATTTTTCTTGTGCCTTGTGTCTTATGAGACATGAGAAATTTTGTTGCATTGATTTTTATATGAGTACATACATATTATAAGATATTGTTTTATATCTCGGATAAGACACGCGCTTACTAGTCATCCCACATATCACATTTGTGTTAAATTGGTTTATAACATCTCACTGAGTTGTTATTTTTTCTGTGTATGGAAAAAATCTAGGAATAACTCCATTGTACACTTAAATTTGTTATTACCGGATTTTTTTCGATAAAAAGTACTTTCATTAAAAGCTGACATCTGAACTATAGGTAAATATACATCTGAATATCCGATCTCTAGTTATAATACTCCTTTATCCATTGGTGTTTAAAAAGAGATCTTCACTAGTCATTTCCTTTATTTGTTGGTCTATTTGTCCCAAAACCCTTTTCTCAGGAATATTTGGGGAAGTATGTAAAAAAATTAATCTTAGGTCCGCTTGTCCCTTCAATCAAGTATTTATTAAATCTGCAACATTCATATGTAAATGGTTTTTTTTATGGTAACAGGTAATAGGACAAGCATGACGCTCGCCC
The DNA here is from genome assembly GCA_954871355.1 of Cabera pusaria. Lineage (NCBI taxonomy): Eukaryota > Metazoa > Arthropoda > Insecta > Lepidoptera > Geometridae > Cabera > Cabera pusaria. The sequence goes on along the minus strand of OX940901.1, from coordinate 24,124,260 downwards.
GATGGTAAGCAATGACTTTTATCTATGACAGATTCAGCACTGCACCTTGTTACCTTGTTACCTTGAGACATAAAGATGTTGAGTCTCACATGCCCTGTAATTTCACTGGACAAAGTCTGTCAAAAGCAAAATTATTTTCAACCACTTGCCATTGGATAGTGCTGAAATTGGGCATACACAACGTAACAGGATAATTTCTACAGACCTAGAATATTTAAATTTTAAAATTTGTAAGAATTAAATAATTTAAAAAAAAAAAAAAACTAAATGTAGTGCAAGTAGCACACATGTACAGTTTTGTATATGAACAACCCTATGAGTAACCAATATAATAGTATGGAAATGCAATAATAGCTCTCATAATATAATTAAGAACGAAAACAACCGACTTCCATGCCCCGCGAGTCAGTTTCAGTAGCAAGCTTGAGGTGTTTATCATCATATCTCTGGAGATACTTATCAACTCGATGAAATTACAATTGGACCACCTCGGAAATGTACCCTACCGATTCAAATAAAACCGGGTAAGTCGAGTTGAACTCGCCCACCGAGGCTTCCATACCAATGAAGCTCTAAATTGTATCAGCGCTCATATAACTCAGAGGTCTACATTAACTCGTTCGCTGCTGAAAACACACACCGTGCATTTTTTCGATTTTTGGTATCGGAAGTAAAATAAAAAAAAAATATAATACATGTCTATTTTAAATTAATTTTTTCATAAGGGGTGCGTGTGACCTTCTACTGTTGGATTTTAGTTTTTATTTGATGCCATACCTACGAAAAAATATAATAAAAAAATAATTTAAAAAATGTAAAAATATGCGAAAAAGTGCCGCAGTCAAGTTTTAACAAGTTTTCGCGAAAATCTAAATTTGCCCATATCTTTTTATTGTGTTGACTCAAGACTTTGATTTTTATACACCCAATAGGGACTATAGACCGCAGTATCAGGTATAAATTTCAACTTGCTAGCTTCAACTCAGGAACGGTGCACCCGTTCCTGAGAAAATCGGTGGTGACACACGGACAGACGGACAGACAGACAGACAGACGGACGGACGGACAAGAAAGTGATCTTATTGGGTTCCTTTTTTTTACCTTTTGATGTATGGAACCCTAAAAAGAATCACTAAAATCGGTTCACAATTGACAGAGTAATCGCATAACATACATACAGAAAAAAAATATACATATAGACGAATTAATAAAAAAAAATACAGACGATTTGAGAAACTCCTCCTTTTTGGAAGTCGGTTAAAAATAGAACTGTTTAAGTATGTAATATAGCATTTTTATATCGTACAGAAATATTTTATGAAAGGTTCAAGTGTTAATTTATTTATTTTATTGTAATATCCAAAGACAATTTTCAAGGCTTCATCCAGATTCCAGACTAATATTTTAAAATCGTTTTGTAATTCTGTCACTCTTTAGCATGCCTACATGGACGATCCGATCTTACTGAAATTTAACAAGGAGATACTTTATAGCATTAGGATGAACATATGCTACAAAATTCTTGGCGTATGTGAATGAAGTTGTGCGTATCAGCTAGTAACTTATATTACAGAACAGCAACTGACATAGTGAAGTTTTGTTTAAACCTGTCTGGCACTGAAACGAAGAGAAAAGCGTGTAATTGTTTTGTATTAAGTAATGTTTTAATGTCAGCAGGTTCCAGCAGGTGTGGTGGTCTGCAGTGAGTGTTTGGGCACAGACGACAAGAACCGGCTGGGAGCTGAGGAATCCTTGATCAGTTGTCTGCAGTGCAAGTCCTATGCTCACCCCTCCTGCCTCAACTCCTTGGGGAAGCTTAGTCAAACTATTATCAGGGTATGTATGAAGTTGTATGTGTATTTATTGTACACACTAAATCTGCTTCAAACTAAAACTTTAATTCATTTATTGTATATTGTGAATGTGTCTACATTCTATGCAATAAACTCATTAAACCTACTGGTACTAAGTTCTTAAAAACTAATAGATCCTGAAAATCTACTCCAAATCCATGCAAGTTGTGCTGTGTTATTACTGATTCAATCGTTCTATAAAGCCTTGCATAAAATTGCATTGAATTGTTGCATTGTACAATATCCAATCAGTTACTGATATTAGTTTTATAGAATTGTATAAGGTGTAGAAGCTACGCGTTAAAAGTAAAACTTTCAATTTCATTCAATTTATTTCTCAACATCACTAATTATTTGTTGTACAACTCCATCTCTGTTGAACTTTAGCGAATACGTCTTCGTACGTCTTCGTAGTTACGCCGTTCTACTATAGAGAGCGTTTATAAATATAACATGACGCTTACGTAACTTCCGCTCCCTACGGTCCGTGACGCTACGTCACTCCCGTCAAATTTTACACCAGTGTGCCTAAAGAAGTTTCACTTTAAAAAAATCAAAACTAAGACTAGAGAGATATTACCACAGTTTTACAATCATACAGTTGAGAATAGCCTTTGATGTTGGACGACACCGCCGCGCGAGTCAGTAGTACTTACGCTATCAGCCGCAAATGTGCAAGGGTTGTCAAAAAAAATCTACGAGCTGATAATATAAAGCGACAAAAATTGATATTAATTTGATAAGTATATGATTGTAAAACTATGACTGGTTCACACAAGATCATAGCGACGTGATGCGTATGTACTTACAAACCTTAGTTTATATACCAAATATAAATGAAGCCGATAGTATTTTTTTTCAAAAAGCTTCTTGATGTCATTCTTTAACATCAACTCAATTTTACTAAATACCTAGGTATGGGTAATTATTAATTTATAAAAAATAAATATTATATACCTATTACATCGTATTAATTTAATAAATGAAATCGTAAGTCCTTGTTGTATTTTGCTGTCGGAACATACATACACAGAATAAGTGTCCACCAATAAAACTCTTAACTAAAACTCGCTCGTGCATTCGCGTTCACGGCGTCCCTCGTGCGATCCCACAAACTAAGCGAGATTGTGGGACGCGGTCCGCGCCGCCCGCCTCCCGCGAGTACCCCGCCGTTACTCTGCGCAAGTACATTCTATTCCAAACTGTGATATTACCTAAAACATTAAGCTTGAACATTCTCTGAAAAATAAGGTGTCTGCAATGTAATTGAATGAAAAAGCTAAACAACTAAGTTCAATAAATAAATAAAGTCCATAATATGGACAATCCACTGTGATAGAATCAGTCAGTCATAACATCTGTTTGCTCAGATACACATTTTTAACTCATACCATACCATAACCAGTAATTTATAAACAGATGTAAATAAATTGCATAGAATTATGAATTAAAGCATTTTTACCATTCTCCACAGTCCAAAGATCAGTAATCGAAAAGAGTGGGTGTGGCCCCTTTACATATAAATTACTGATTAATCTAAAAAAGGAGCAAAAATATTGTACTAATCTACTTTGCCAGATACAAATGCCTGATTGGCATTTAAAACTAGGCCTATTAGGGCGTCAAGATACATTGTAATTATTGCGAGCCTTGCATTTAACTTGTTATTTCTGTTTGTAAAATGTGTAGTTATTCAATTCATTTTAGACTTGTTGGCAGAGTTATTGATTTGAAAGATATTTTGTAAAACCCAAATGTAAAGAGTACGTCAGAACCATTTACACTCATTGTAAATAATGTGCAGAGATATATGGGTGCACGTGAACACAGTTTATAAACGCATATTTCAAACAATTTAAATTGTAGTGTACCCTGTTAAAGAGTGCAAAAAGATCTGCCATCTGATCTGCATATTAACACGGAGCTTGTGTGCACCTACGAAGAATAAACACCATAACCTCTGTATTAATCAAATAGGTAGGTAGGTAGGAGAAGAGAAATTTGAAGAGAAGAGAAAAATTGATTTGAATTACTATTCAAAATGGAGAAGAGAAAAGAAATTCGTGTGAATCTATTTGAATAAATTAACCGTATGTATTTTGGTTTCAATATGATTCAGTAGTGACAATGTGTACGTCCAAACGCTCGGCTAGATTGCGTTCACAGAGAGGTATCTCAGAACGCGATATATTTGTCTCTGTCGTACGCCGGCGCCGGCCTTCCGAGGCGGTGCACATTGCGACTCCTCTCCGTGATACCAGTCTCACACTCGTGTTCTAGAAAATTTGGACACAATGATAGGTGGTGTAATTAACTTAAGTATCGTCAATTTGTATCGATTTAAATATGACATAATACATTCACGAGCTCTGTGAGACCTCATGGTAAGGTGCTCCTTTGCCTGGAGCATTTGCCTGCAATGTAACGTTATAGAGGCGAGCATCGCATCAGTGAGTCAGGGAGGTGAATCGAGCATTACAATGCGATTCTATTAAAATAATCTAATCTGAAATGTTCATTACAGTCAAATGCTCGTCAAGTCAAGAAGGCTGTAATGTAATGTTCAAAATCGAATTTGAAAAGTTACATTACGGACGAATGCTCCAAATGAGGGAGCACCTTTAATGCCCTATCCAGACTTTCGCGATGCTCCTCCTAGAAGCTCTCGGCACGAGTCTCGGCGAGTGGAGGCGGCAGGAGTGTTAGCCATCCAAACTCTCGATTTATTCAGTTGCCTGCTACGACTATTTCAAGATGTCGAGAGGGGGCACGAGTGCACTGCGGCACTGTTCTCACTCTTGCACTCGCGTTCCCTCGTGTAGCCTCGTAGAGAGGCTGGCTGGGGCTTTATGCCCCAATCTAGACTCTCCACGAGGCTGAATAAATCGAGAGTGTGGATGGTTAACACCTGCCGCCTCCACTCGCCGAGACTCGTGCCGAGAGCCTCTAGGAGGCGCCTCGAGAGAATCTGGATGAGGTATAAGGTGAATACGAGAATGAGGAGAGTCAGTGTGTGTCGTGTGTAAGCAGAGTGTTTGTTGTAACGTGCAGTCGTCCCGGTGGTCGTGCGGCGAGTGCGTGTGGTGCGCGGCGTGCGGCGAGGCGCGCGGGCAGTGGGGCGCGCGCTGCGCCGGCGGCTGCGGCGCCGCCGCGCACGCAGCGTGCCGCGCGCCGCCCTGGCGTTGCGACCTGTGCCACACCATGCCCACCTCCACGCCCACGCCCACGCCCACCAGCAAGAGGTACGTGCACACTTTGTAGTACAAAGGCTGCCTTCAAAGGCACCTTCACGACGTAGTGTACAAAGTTTTTGCACTACATCGTAAAGGAGCCTTTTCAACCGACTTACAAAAAGAGGGAGGTTCTCAATTCGTCTGTATGTTTTCTTTTTTTTTTTGTATATATGTTACGCGATTACTCCGTCAATAAAATTGTGAACCGATTTGAATGATTCTTTTTTTAATCGGTAGGGTACATCTCCGAGGTGGTCCTATTGTAATTTCATCGAGATCTGATAAGGTATCTCCGGAGATATGACGATAAATGTCTCAGACTTGCTGCTGAAACTGACTCGCGGGGTCATGGAAGTCGGTTGTTTATTAGGGTTCCGTACCTCAAAAAGCCTTATAAGATCACTTATAATAATAAACCCCCTTATAAGATCACTCTTTTGTCCATCTGTCCGTCTGGTCTGTCCGTGAGTCACCACCGTTTTATAGTTACAATTAATAAAAAAAAATTAAAATTATACCAGGTACTAAGGTCTATAGTCCCTATTAAGTGTATAAAATTCAAGGTCCTGGGTCAACACGATGAAAAGATATGGACAAACTTAGATTTTCGCGAAAACTTGTAAGTATGTACCAAAAATTACCTTTGTCCTTTAACCTAGTCTGAGAAGTTGGCACGGAAGCCTCGGTGGGCGAGTCCATCTCGACTTGGCCGGTTTTTATTTTTTTAATATATCATCTTATCTCAGTACGTACCTACCAGCGAAACACAACGAGCGTAAGTTGACAGGGATGAATAAAGATTTATCCTGTCGATAAACTGGTTATAAATAACACAACTAATTTAAACCAAATAAAATTAAGAGTTCCACATAAAAAATAAATTCGCTGATGGAAAGGCGGTAGGCTCCTTGACTTTTATAGTTTGAAGGTTTCTCTTTCTATAGACAGCAGCCCATGGAGCCCTAGTTGTAGCTAGGGCTCCATGATTAGCACCATGGAGGTCTTTGTCACCCACGGGAAGGTCATTGTTACCTTCCTGCGTCAATAAGTTTAATCAAGGCATTGATATACATATTGAAGGGGAGATACGGTACCCCGCTCCTCAATGTGGACAGCATGAATTAGATTCGCGAACCTAATTTCACCGTAGTTACAATCGAACTGGCGTTTGTGTAGCACGTACATAATTACAAGTGCAATTATCGCAGATCCATTTAAATAATTAGCAACAATGGCTTCCTCTTCGCCTTTTTTTCTTGCCTCTTCTATTCTTCATGCACATCGACATTAGAAATTCGTGTTTTCATGTAGTTTTTAGGGTTCCGTAGCCGAATGGCAAAAAACGGAACCCTTATAGATTCTTCATGTCTGTCTGTCTGTCCATCCGTATGTCACAGCCATTTTATTCCGAAACTGTTAGGACTACATAATTGAAACTTGGTAGGTAGATGTATTCTGTGAACCGCTTTCCGATTTTTATACAAAAATAAAAAATATAAAAGTTAAGGGGGGGCATCCCATACATGGACCTGAAACAAAAAAAAAAAAATTTCTTCAAACCTATACGTGTGGGGTGTCTATGGATAGGTCTTCAAAAATGACATTGACGTTTCTAAAATCATTTTTTCTCAAAATCAATCATTTGAAAGATAGGCGCGTCTAAAGTGGTAAAATGTGTGTCCCCCCCCCCCCCCCCTCTAACTTTTAAAGTATGGGAGTGAAAAATCTAAAAAAAATATATGCTGTAGATCTTAATAAAAACTAACAACGAAAATTGGATTGAACGAGATACAGTCAGCAGTTTTAGAGATATGGTGACCGCAAAGATAACTTTGTTTTTCATACAAACACTATGAAAAACAAAGTTAATTTTGTAGTTGCGAAAAATCATAGTTATGGAATACTTAACTGTGTTACGGAACCCTACGAGTGCGAGTCCGACTTGCACTTGGCCAGTTATTTCTAGTTAGATTATGTTTACGTGACATGTGAGTGAGTACCGCATCTCCCTTTTTATATCGATGAGTCAAGCTGTGGATCTAAGCCTTTACTAGTTTACTACCCCACACGTGATCCCTGGGCGGTGTTAAATACATTACCACTGGTGGTATGTTTCCGTGGCTTGAACGATCTACCGGACCAAGACACGTCGCCATTCGGTGCGCCGAGTTCCTACATGATGTTGGTGTATTCTGGCATGGAAGACGGGTTGGGATTGGGAAAGTTTGTACTACAATTAATGCGTTCTGAGTGTTCTGGTGACCTTCGGTCGTGGTACCGGCAGCAACTATCGTAGTCACTTTGGCGACCTCATCGCAAACTTTCCCTGGTATCAACGGCAACACAATCTCCAGCACGCCGTTTTCTATCTTGTATTTTCCCACGGCGCTGTTGATACAAGCCGGCAACGGCTTGAGGGCTATATACAGTCCCACAAGTATAACTTGGCGGTGGTGGTTTTTGGAACTAATTCCGCTCTCTTGAAGCTGAATTTGACGTTTGAGAGATTACCGCGACATTATTGTTGATAAATCTGCTACATTAAAATAGTTCAATAATGCCAAAAGTAATTAAAAGTGGTTTAAGAGAAACTGTTATCAAAGTACAAAGTAAAAGCACAGTGGCGAACAGCCGCGCCAAGTTATACTTGCCGGACTGTAGTTCTTCTTATCGTTTGACTGTTTGTCGACAACCTGTACTAGCAGAGCTGCTTCCACACCCGTCGAAGTCCTTTGTTTCCAAGCCGTTGACCGGGATCGCGATCTTGTACTCGTTGCCTTGGACTCCCTGCGTTGCCTCATCTGCGGGGAACATCTTGTAGTACTGCGCCACCATCCTCAGAAATTGTTGGGTGTTCACCGCAGACTTCGTATTGGCGAAAGGTGTATATATGATGCGGTATTCAAGTTTCGAGTTTTGGGGCACGATATCGTTAAATGACTGCGTCGCGGTGTCGTTGTGAGGCGCTGCGGTGCAGGCTACCACGAGTCCGAAGATAATTATCACAAACATATTGGTTAAGTTTTTTCTAGCGCGGTTGTTTATCTATCGAGTTCGAATGTGATATGTTATGGCTAAGCCAAGTTTGCCTTTATATAGGAACCGTTTTATCGACTCTTCGCGTTATCTTTATTAGGAATTTTAACGGGAACTGTCCGAAGTTTCACAAGCGTGGATAATTAAAATATTGTGATTTGTATTGAGATATTATGTTATTACTATATAATTAAAAGTATGTTTCATAGAATACTTTAAATTACCATATTTGGACTGTAGGTAAATACGGAGCAGCCAATACCTACATTGTTCCGTGATTGTAAACCTCTACAATAGGTATATTTACTTATTATCCTGTTAGTGCTTTCCTCTGTAATAATTAAAGATTGTTTAAAAAAACCGGGCAAGTGCGAGTTGCACTCGCGCACCGAGGCTTCTGTACAAAAATTATGAAACTAGGTTAAAGGACGATCCACAGAAAATGTATTGCACCAACCACAAATAATATGTTTGTAATATTAAATTCACCTTTTTTTGTTATTAAACTACATATTTTTTTCGGTTTCATTTATTCCTATAAAAAGTGCTCCAAGACTTTGGCTCTTGCCAAATTTCATGACTCTAGGTCAATGGGAAGTAACCTATAGGTTTTGATTCCCTTGTGAAATCGAAAAATATGCGAAAATATGCGACATAAACGATCATATTTTTTGATTGCATTGACTTACAAGTTTTGATTTTTTCACAGTGAAAAGAGACCGTTGACCGAGTATTTGATATAAGTTTCAACTTGATATCCCGACGCGTTCCTGAGATAAAGGGTTTTGACAGACGGACAACAAAGTTTTCCTAAGCGTTCCTTTTTTCCTTATGCGGTACGGAACCCTAAAAAATCAACGAGGACGAGAAAAGAAAGATTCATCCCTAGCGGTAAACTATTGTAGCTAATTTTGGGCCGGTTTTGTTGAAAGTAAGAAACTTTTGAAAATATATTGAAGGTATAGTCGGTTCAAATTCCAATGTGATTCTCACATGGAATTAGTAAGCTGGCAGAGGATACAGGTGTTGGGCAAGCTTTAACGGTCCCTGCATGGTGGTAGGGTATATCAAGTGTCCGCCTGACCAGCTACCACACTCAAGTTAGAAAATCTGCCGTCAAACATCTAATGAGATGCGGCAGCTGTCTTTGAGAGCTAGTTCCCATTCTAGGGGAACGTGCTACCATCCTCGACCGCATCATCATTTACCAACAGGTGAGATAGTGCTACCCTATACATAAAATAAACTGGCCAAGTGCAAGTCGGACTCGCATTAGTAGGGTTCTGTAACACCGTAGAGGATTTCATAACTATCATTTTTCGCCAGCAAAAAATTAACTTTGTTTTTCATAGTGATTGTATGACGACGACACATTTTACTACTTTAGAAGTGTCTATCATACAAACTATTGACACTGAGAAAAAATTGTTTTAGAAACCTCAATGTCATTTTTAAAGACCTATCGGTTCTGTAAATAAAAAATAAAAGATTAAAGCGATGCATACATGTAACTGAAAGTAAAAAAAATAAATTAATCATACCTAAACGTACGGTGTCTATAGATAGGTCTTTAAAAATGACATTGAGGTTTCTAAAACCATTTTTTCTCAAACTTAAACATTTGAAAGATAGACACGTCTAAAGTGGTAAAATGTCTGTGTCCCCCTCCCTCTAACTTTTAAAGTAAGGGAGTGAAAAATAAAAAAAATATATGCTGTAGATTTCAATATAAACATTTTCTACGAAAATTGGTTTGATCGAGATACATTCAGCAGTTTTTGAGATATAAAAACCGCAAATATAACTTTGTTTTTCATACAAACACTATGAAAAGCAAAGTAAATTTTTTGGTGGAAATTGTGGTTATAAAATACTCTACTGTGTTAAGGAACCCTACGAGTGTACGACTGCGAGTCCGACTTGCACTTGGCCAGTTTATTTAAAGCGTTTACGATAACTGATAGTTAATTGTTTCGTTCTGTCTAATTTGCCATGTGACTGACTGACTGTCTCCCTTCAGATGTGCGGGGAGCGGCGGCGCGCGCGGACGTAAGCCGCGCACTCCGCGCCGCGTGGACTCCGAGGACGAGCGCTCCGACGGTAATGTCCCCTCGCTGGAACCCATGTCCAAGGAGAAGCAGAAGTTTTTCAGATTCTCCGCGTTCAACCTGGTAAAGCGACGGCGGCGCTCCTCCGAGTGGGAGGGCTGGGACGGCGGCGGGCGCTGGCGCGGCGTGCGCGTCACGCGCGTGCAGCGCCTCGAGCTGCGCCTCGAGCGCAGCCCCGAGCGCTCGCCCTCGCCGCCTTCGCCACCATCTCCGCCCTCGCCCGCCTCGCCGCCCTCGGAGCGGTCGTCGTCGTCGAGCGGCGGCGAGCGCACCATCACGCCGGCGCATGTGTCCAGCGTGTTCGAGCGGCTGGCGGCCGACCCCGCGCCCGGCGGCGCCTGGGGCTTCGCCGCCGAGGCGCGCAAGCTCGTGGAGCGGCCGGCGCCGGCGCGCCGCGCGGCCCGCGCGCGCAGTCGCGGCGGCGAGCGCCTGCTCACCACGCTGTTCGACGGCCTCTCCGAGTTCTACTCGGTGCGGTCCAAGTCACGCGCTCGCACGCGGCCTCCCACGCCGGACCGCGAGCCGGAGGTGCTGAAAGAGACGCGCAGCACGTTCAGGCGCTACCAGGCTACGCTGCGCGGCGGCGGGCCGCAAGCGCGCGAATCGCGGTCGCGGTCGCGCGCCGCCTCGCGGCTCTCCAGCGCGAGCCGGTCCCCGCCGCGCGCGCGCTCGCGATCGCGGTCCCGGGCAGACCGGGTCGCCAGCTCGTCCCCCTTGCGGGTGCCGCCAGAGACGGCGGTGTCGGTGTCGGCGGAGCGCGCGGCCATGTCCGCGTCGGCGCTGGTGGCGCTGGCGGCTGCGGAGCGCGGCGGCGCGGGCTGCGCGCGCAAGCTAGCGCGCGGCGCGGCGCTGGCGGGGCGCGGCGACGGTAAGCAGGCAGGCGCGGGGAGTGCCGTGGACCGCCCCCGCCCCGCCAGCGCCGGCGCCGGCGCGACACACGGCACTCGCCAGCCTCACACACACACACACACACACACACTCTCACACACACACACACTCTCACACACACACACACACACACGCTCACACAACGGATGTTTGTATTTTTGTACGGTAACAAATAAAAGTCCTTTTTCGCCATAATTATACTTTTACTGTAATCATACCACAGGTAAATATAAAATGTCACTCAGATTCGTTCATTCATTTCGTTCATCATTCGGTCTCTTTGATTGATGTGTTTACGTTATTTAAAGTAACAAATGAACTACCTAGACATCTGAATCTGTCGAGCCATATCTATCTCTCAGGAGCCAGTAAATTCTATACATCCTAAAGTAAAGCTAGTAGGTATCGTTCGATAGTTGTTCGAAGGCGAATAAGTCTACTTTACTTGTAGCAAACCCGAGCATTCGAGCTATGGATTATGCAGTCCACACATAATTTTTTACTTGCTTTTAAACAAAGCTATCGAGTAATATACAGTATTACTGTGAGCATAGATCATTACATTGAACATTATCAATCGTGAACTATTCACTAATGTTTTTGTTCTTATTGGAAATAAATTATTTTGAGTTCTTACGAACAATTACCGTTTTGGTCTTGAAGTTTCAGGTATGGTGATAATTTAGAACTTGTGAGCGACAAACATCCGTTGTGATTATTGTAAGAACATCGCAGGACGTATTTTAGCGTCGCATCTCCTATTGTCATAGATTGGGAACTATAAATGCGATCGTTGTATTTTTTATGACATTGTTGTGTGGGACGGCACTGAAACAGTTCTGCGGTTCTGTCCTATTGAACAAATTAAATGCACTAAAATAAATAAAATTAATTAAAACAAAACTGGAGTACAGTTACTTACTTTTGTCATTATTTATTTAAATACATACTATACTAGAGGTCGCCTTCCTAGTTTCCAGTTAAAGATAAAAAAAACAGTAAATACTCAAAAAAATAAATAGCTAAAAATAGTAAAAGTAAACGAACACGGAAACAATCTCAAATGTTAAAATTAATTATATATATTTGGGTAATCCAGCCACCGATATGATAATTAATATTGACTTGCGAAGGTTACTTATCGAACTGTTAAATAAAATCTTAAGATGTATATGAATTGTAAAATAAAATGCAGTTTCCCCAACTTGTGTATTTTTTTTCGCAGAGAGCAAGAGATTACCTCCGGGGGTGACTGAAGCGGATTCCGAGCTTTTCAAGGAAGCGCGCGAGGCGGCCGGCTGCAATGAGCCCGAGCCCGTGGCGGCGCCCCCGCCCGCGCCCGCGACGCCGGCCCCGGCGGCGGGGGGCTCCGCGCCCGCGCCGGCCACCCCGGCTGCCCCCGCGCCGCCTGCGCCCCGCTGTCCCTCCGCTATAGAGTTTGGCCAGTGGGAAATCGAGACTTGGTACTCGAGTCCCTTCCCGCAAGAGTATGCTAGGTGAGCTCATATTTATATATGTGTATTAGACGTGGAACATTTCACAAGTAGCATGTGAAATTTCATATGAAATGCATTTTCATACATCGCATCTGCTATCATCTCTTCATTTCGTGTGTGTGTGTGTGTGTGTGTGTGTGTGTGTGTGTGTGTGTGTGTGTGTGTGTGTGTCTGCGAAATGTGAAATGTCACACTCAATGAAATCGCATCGACGTAGACGAGAGAGACGAGACGAGAAGCGAAAAATCGTACTAGAACTAAGCAAGCGTGTTAGGAAGACCAAAACATATTTTGTTGATTCGTCGCCGCTAAGTACATCCAAATCTGTTTAGCCGTTTTTACGTGATTGGATAATTAATCTTATATATATATATATATTTATTGATAATATATATTACAAGACGTGTGTCAAGATCGTAGCATGTGGAAAGAAGTAGTCTCTGCCTACCCCAACGGGAAAAAGGCGTGATTTTATGTATGTATGTATGTATGTATGTACATTTACAAGTCAGTCAAACTAGTTGACAAAGTGCAATCCCAACCACGTTCATAATACGGAGTATGGCTCTGGGTCTCTGTTTGTAGCGAGTGACTGGTCTCCAATACAATAACCGTGTGACGTTTGTTACAGACTACCCAAGTTGTTCCTGTGTGAGTTCTGCCTGAAGTACGCGAAGAGTCGGGCGGTGCTGATGCGACATCTCGACAAGTGTCTGTGGCGACACCCGCCCGCCACCGAGATATATCGGTGCGGCGACATATCTGTCTTCGAAGTGGACGGCAACGCGAACAAAATATACTGCCAGAATCTCTGCCTACTGGCCAAACTGTTCCTCGACCATAAAACATTGTACTATGATGTAGAACCGTTTCTATTCTACGTGCTGACAAAGAACGACAGCAAGGGATGCCACCTAGTGGGATATTTCTCCAAGGAGAAGCACTGTCAGCAGAAATATAACGTGTCTTGCATCATGACTATGCCCCAGTACCAGCGACAGGGCTTTGGCAGATTTCTCATCCATTTTAGTGAGTGGTGAAATCTTCACTATATTCTTTTACTTGCTGCTTCTGTTCACTAATCGCTTGTCTAATGATAAATTGTAACATGATTTAATGTTTTTTTGTTTAATTTGCAGGTTATTTACTATCAAAAGAGGAGGGCCAGCCGGGAACACCAGAAAAACCTTTATCGGATCTCGGCCGAGTCTCTTATCACGCTTACTGGAAATCTGTCATATTAGAATACCTATATGATCACAGAAATAAGCCATTTACATTCGAGGACATCGGCCACTTGACGGGTATGCACATGAACGACATAGCGGTCACTTTCCAGCTGCTTGGATTCGTGAGATACATCACCAACGATGAAGACGTCAAATTGGGACTCTGCGTCGATTGGAACAAGGTCGAAAGTCACGTGAAGAAAGTGCGGAGTAGAGCTCGGCTGGAGATAGACCCGGAGTGTCTGAGGTGGACGCCGCTGCTAGCGCCCACCATCAACCCCTTCAGGTCGCCAGAGGAGGCTTCCGCAGATCAGGAAACCGAGAACGACGAGATGAAAACTGAGAGTGAAGACACAGCCACCGAGACGGAAGAAGTTCCGCCCAAGGACGAGGCCAAGCAGGAGAAGGTAACGGAACAGCCCATGGAAGTCACCTCGTCCGGTAGAAGACGCACGCGGCCGCTCAAGTACAGCGAAACCACTTACCAAACGACGCCGACTCTCGAGGGCGGCCGGAAGAGAAAACGCGATGTCAGTAGAAAGATCTCCGATACGGAGGAGGCCAAAAAGGAGGAGGAGATTCCCCGGCGACGGAGTAAAAGCGTCGCGAGGAGATCTTCCCGAGCGGCGCAGGAGGTCAACGAGGACGCGCAGACGAATAGCACCGTCAACGATTCTGTCGTCACCTACGCGTCCGACAGTCAGGAGAGTCAGGACTTCGTCGAGGCCGAAGCCACGCCCGCGGCCGGACCCCGGCCGAAGGCCAAGAGAAAACTGGCCTGGCGCGGCCGAACCAAGAAAAGACCGAAGATCTCAAAGTCGCCGCGGACCGCTTCCTCCGCGCCCGATAAGACCACAGTCGAGGAGGAGAAGGAGGAGACCCGGGACTACAAGACGGACGACTCGATGGACGAGCGGCCTCAGGCGCCCGCCGTCGAAGCCGAAACATCGCCTCAGGGTCAGGACACGAAGGTCGACGATAAAAAGAAGTCGGAGGCCAGCTCGGAGGACTCGTCGGGCGAGGCGGACGACGAGATGGACGTGGAGGAGGGCGAGGACCGACGCGCGGGCGCCAGCCAGCCCGCCACGCCGCGCCTGCTCGACGACAACAGCACCGACCATCACACCAGCGACATGGAGCTCGACAGCATACACATGGACTCGCCCAAGTCCGTCGCCGAGAAAGACCGCCCGCCGCCCGCCGATCAACCTGAGAAGGGAGGCGACGAAACGGAAGCGCCGGCCGAAACCGCGGAGGCGAAGGATTCCTCCGTGAACGAGGAGGACAAACTGTCGGACAGCCAGAGGAGCGACGAGGTGAAGTCTCCGTCGCTGCTGCCGCCGACGTTCGACGAGAAGGACACCATCGTGATATCGGAGTCGGATGACAACAACAGCCAGAGCTGCCCGCTGCCCTCGCCGTCGCCGCACACCGTGGCGCCAGTGCCGCCCGCCGACGAGCGCCGCCCGCGCGAGGTGGAGGAGAACGAGAGCCCCTCCAAGGTTATCCCCGTCGTGTCCACGGAGAACGCGCACATCGTGCTCGACCCCAAGGTGCAGGAGGAGGTGAACGCCATCCGGCCGCCCGTCGACCTCATCGTGCCGCGCGTGCTCCCCGTCGAGACGATCGTCGTCGAGGGCGAGTCCGACGGCGCCAACTCGCCGCACCGCGCCGTCTCGCCCGCGAGAGACGTGGCCGCAGCCGGCGACGCCTTCGACCGGACGAAGTCGCCCGAAAGATCGATCGCCGAGGCGGTCTGCAACCAGAAGAAGAGCGAAATCAGAAAGGAGACCGTCATCCAGCACCAGACGCTCGACGAACCGAAGAGCACGGAGAAGAAGTCGCCGAATAAAATCGAGGCGATCCTGCAGAACTTCGACCCGCACCGCGACGTCGCCGCGTGCGCCAAGCGGCCCGACCGGCCCCGGATGGACTCTTTTCCGGATCTAGATAGCAGAAATAAAAGTCACGCGGCTTCGATGCCGACGACCGGCAAAGAGAGCGAGGTTCCGTTTCGCAATGACATCCCGCCCGCGCGGAAGGACGAAATAATAATAACGCGGAACCTGGTGGAGCAGACGCTGCCGCCGTTCCAGCACCCGGTCGCCAACTCTATGACCATCCAGCAGATCAACACCGCGCAGAACTCGTTCCTGAACCACCGCGCGAGCGCCGCCAAGGAGGCGCAGGCAGACAAGGGTCACGTGAAGTCGAGCGAGCAGATCCGCGCCCTCTCCCAGCCGGAGTCCTCGCCCGCGGTCGGCAAGCCCACGAAGCTAGAGGTGCCGCACCCGATCTCCTCGCCCGTCATCAACCCGGTCATACCGAAGGTGCCCAACGTGACGGACGTACATTTTTTACCTCGCTGTCAGAGCGCCAACGCCGCGCTCAGTATGGGCTTGGATCGGCCGGACCTGGACCACAGCTTCGCGAACAACCTGCAAAACCAGCTGTCCGGCTCGATGAGCGTCATCCCGACCAACTCGCAGGTCAAAGAGGACCCCAATCTGAGGCCGCGGGAGAAGAGCAAGCTCCGGGAAGTGAGGCTCAATTCGGCGCACAACAAGAACGAGAAGCCCGAGAAAAAATCGAAAAACGAGAGCACGCCGCGGAGCACGCCCGAGCCGAAGATGTTTTTTCCGGAGCAGAGCGCCCCCGCGGTCCGGAAGCCGGAGACGTCGGTGCCGACCAACGTGATCAACACCGCGCCCGGCGCCGTCAAGCCGGACGCGAAGCCCGCGCCGGACCCGCCGAAAAAGCAAGATTTTTTTAAGAAGGAGAAGGCCGCCCCCGCCGCCTCGAAGAGCGCCGCCGTGAAGCACGACAAGAGCTGCACCGCGCAGATCAACTACAAGACCGACCAGAGCGAGCTCAACAAGGCGCTGCCCAAGTTCAAGTACGACAACGAGCTGATGCCGAAGGCGGACTACACCATGAACCAGATCCAGAACTACCACCCGACCCACGGCCAGTACCAGTGGCCGCCCTGGGACCCGGCGCGCCTGCAGGGCTCCTGGGAACACAACCGCCTCTTCGACATGAAGGGCGGCGTCAACGACAAGAACTACCTCGACAAGCTGCAGAGCTTCAACTTGCCGCAGCTCGATCAGATGCAGAAATCTCCTCAGAAGCTGCACCAGAAGGAGTTTCACAACATACCTTACGGCCATCTGGGCGGGAGCATCTACGCGACCGCAGGCCTGCCGCATTTCAAAGAAACTAAAACTCCGACATCGAAAGCCGAGTGCTCGCAGAAAGCGGAATGCAAGCCGAAACAGCCGAAGACGACGACCGCGTGTCAGACGCAGTGCGAATCCAAGAAGCTGGCCAGCGAGCAGATGAAGCAGATGATGCAGCGGCAGAAGGAGGGGTGCGAGTACCGGCAGCAGAGCCCGCACGCGCTGACCTCGCCCGGGTGCAAGCCGTACGGGAACGGGCCGTGCGACAAGCAGGACTTGGACAAGAAGTCGCGCAAGAAGGAGGAGTCGCCGAAGGAGGGCAAGGAGGAGATGGAGGCGATGTCCCCCGCGCTGCAGTCGATGGGCGTATACACGCCGGACTCGACCTCCAACAGCGTGCACTCGGTGCAGTACCCGGCCTGCGAGCTGGACGTGTCGCAGCTGGGCCTGGAGTCGCCCACCTCCATCAGCTCGGAGCTGGCGTCCCCCTGCTCGCTGCTGCACCTGCCCGCGCCCGCGCCCGCGCCCTCCCCGCAGTACCCGCACTCCTCCATACACATACCGAACATCATGACGCAGCCCAACCAACCCAAACATCAGAAGATCAATCATAGAAATCGGTGAGTTGGACTTTAACTATCTTATCACTTCATTTAAATCTTATAAAGACAATCATAAAAGGACTGATTGACACCAATATTATAAATGTTTCTGTCTGACCTCTGCCTGCTTTGCTTGTTTGCTACCTTTAGAAAAAAAATATGCTTATAAAATGAAACTCTTGATTATAACGAAGTCAAGTGTGCAAATCTTCACCGTCAAATTTAAATTAGTAAAGGTAAACGACAGTTCCGGTACATGCCTACATACCTACATAACTGCCATACATATTTCGAATCAGTATCAAATAAAGCATATCTAGATTCTCAGGTGGTACACCTAACAACACAAAGTGAATGCAACATGTGATTGTTGCAGCAACAGCAACGCCAGCAACAGTAGCAGCAACGCGAGCGCGGAGGCGAAGCAGTCGGCAATGCGCAGCGCGGCCACCCCGCCCGCCAGACAGCGCGCTACCCCGCCCGCCCCGCACCAACCTCACGGTACATTACATACGTCTCATGTTTACACATTAAGGCTGAGTTGCACCATCTTACTTTAACATAGTGAAACTAACATTAACTTAACATTGCTTCATTTATTTAATTGTAACTATTTAAAACTGAATAATGAGGTTCGAAGTAACGCAGACGCGCTAAATCTTCAAAACTTTAAAATCCTATAACTCGTGAACCAGAGACAATTTTTCATTTGCATCAAGGACCCAGGGTCTAAAAAAATCGGCGACATTAATTTTTTTACCTGTCCGCTTCACGTGGAATGCCCCCTATGGTTGCCTCTGCAAGAAATGCCTCAGTTTGTGGGTTCAAATCCTCATCATGAGCTAATGGATTTATGAAGTGAACATTATTTAGACGCACTGGGGTAAAATTTAAAATAAAATATATTTTTTTAGCTTCAGTTCCACGTATGGAGAGCTCAGCGTAATCTTTTATTTTTAATTTTGTATAAAAATCGTAAAGCGTTTTACAAATACACCTAGTCACCTACCTACCAAGTTTCAACAGTGTATTCTTAGTAGTTGGAATAAAGTAGCAGTGACATACGGAAGGACAGACAGACAGACATGACGAATCTATAAGGGTTCCGTCTTTTGCCATTCGGCTACGGAACCCTAAAAAAGACGGCAATTTTTTTTTATATCATATAGGTTACCGTTTAACCACTATCTCACCTGTTGGTAAGTGACGATGCGGTCGAGGATGCTAGCACGTTGGCCTAGAATGGGCTCTCAAGGACAGCTGCCGGAACACATTAGATGTTTGGCGACAGATTTTCCAACTTGAGGGTGGTAGCTGGCCAGGTGGACACTAGATAGTGTCTTACCAACCACCATGTAAACAGAGTTTTATTATTCATTGTATAATTTTCGTGTCTTGAATGTGTGATTTTTTTTAAGATAAGTTTATGTGGTCCCTATAAAAGAAAGGGAAAAACTCTGTTCAAGTGTCGATCTCTTCCGGAGCGTTAGTGCACAGTGTACAGGTGTATATGTATGTATATGAGATGTGTTGTACAGGTTCGGGCGGCATGCAGGCAGGGTACCAGGGCGGCTACATCCCGTTCCAGCAGCAGCAGCAGTACGCGGGCGGATGGCCGCCGCCCTCCTGCTCGCTCGCCAAGCTGCAACAAATGGCAGAGGCTCCGCAGCACCCGCCACAGGTTACATCATAATAATAACATCATTTATGATCGTACAAAACGAAATAAAACTGACCAAGCAAGTCAGACTTTTGCCCCGCACACGGAGGGTCCCGAATGCCATCTAACGAACTTCTAACACCAACTAAGTGAACGTTAACACAAAGGTGTTAGGAATTAATATTATTTATAAGGTAAACAATCGTTCATAGATTCATAGGCGCTATAGTAAAGAACACGTTTTTTTCCCTTTAATTTTTAACCCCCGACGCAAAACGAAGGGGTGTTATAAGTTTGACGTGTGTATCTGTGTGTCTGTGGTATCGTAGCGCCCAAACGGATGAACCTATTTTGTTTTGTTTAATAGATGTCTTCGTCAAGACTGTTCTAGCTTTAATTCATGAAAATCTGTTCAGCCGTTTAAATAGGATCAGCTCTTTTTTGGTTAAAAAACTACGATTGCAACTTCGTAAACTCGTAGTCTTTTGACCGCGGACGTCAAAAAAATCAAAATGGCGCTTCTGCGCACGTTAAAATCACCAATAATACAAATATGGCCGTCATGACTATCTATAACGGAGTTACAATTGTTTATAAAATGTTCTAACATGTTGCGTTGTACGGGTGGAGGAAGGTAAACAACACATAACGCTAAGTGAACCAGCTTGTCGCACAAAGGCAAATCAACAAGTACCCATAAATCTTCACAATTACTGTTCCAGACTGTAACGGACTTTGCATGTAAATATTTACCTATTGCTACGAGGACTCCGCCTCCATCCTTATTACTGTGAAAGCCTGTGCATTCTCTGTCTCTCCTAAACACTGTAAATCGGTCATCGAATAATTCAGAACTCAGTACCGTATCATTCAACCAGGTTTCGGTAAGAACTATGACATCATAGTTACTACAGGTCAGTTTTCTATAAAATGAATGCATTTTAGTTCTTAGTCCACGGGTATTTTGGAAGTAAATATCTAACGATAAATTATTAGCTGACATTATGTAATTATTAAATTATACTTCTAGATATGACAAGTAATTAACAATAAACAATTTTATAGGTTTTACTCAAGTTTTGCTAATGTTTCAAAATCTTTGATGAATATAAATCCTGAACTTTCACTCTTCCTCATAAAAATGCGCCCTGCTCTTACCCATACAAATTTAAAACCTTTCCCTTTGGCGACTAATCTTGCCGCAGAATGCAGTGCTTTATTAGCTGCTGAGAGATGTTCGGTAATATAAACTGGTGACTTGGGTCCACTAAATCCGAAGTGCGAAGAATTGAACTTATCATTAGGATTCGCTTTATTGTAGTTCATCGTAGCTGCCAGAAAAATGTCCCTTGTTCTGTTAGAATCAAATTCTACGACAGTGGAGCGAGGACTGTCGCTATTAGGGTTTAATTTAGCGATTCTTGTGATACGATTGATATTCTTTTCATCTATATCACACTTCACTACATCACATAAGGTCTTGAAGAGGGTTACAAGATTTTCAGATTTCTTTTTTGGTAGACATTGAATTTCTACATTATTGTTTCGGCACACCGGTTCCAAATTATTTATACGGGTCTCCAATACATTTATTTGGTCAGCCGTTTTATTGCTGCATTCTTGCAAGTGTTTAGTATCCCCTTGAGATATAGCGTTCTCCTTTTTCGCTGCCTCAATTTCTCCCTGCATATGATTAATCGTCTGCTTAACGTCACCAAGTTCATTTCTGAATACTTTTAACTCCGAGGCTAGGATAGAGCGCATATTTATATTAATCTGGACCATGAAGTCAGCTATATGCTTTTGTATTACATCTTCCATGATGTCACGTATTTCTGTGCGAGTAACTGGCCCTTCGGCATTGACTGGTGGAGACGACAAAGCTTGCCTTTTATAGGCCCTTACATTAGTGTTGGATTTGGCTGGAGTGATATTCATGTCTCCCGTGGCACAATCGTTTCTCAAGCAACAGGGTCCGACCCAGTCAGCTAATTGTTCCATTGCAGTAATATCGCCTTCCCATGTAAGACATGCGAGGTGAAAAGCTTTATCACAGTTGGTACATTTTTTATATTTATTGCCCTCATGGCGAATGGAACAACTGCAGCCCCAATTAACATTACTGGTGCTAATCTTGCACAAAATGTAAAAAAAGAAAAAAAAAACTTGATAATATTTTATGTGGGTATGCCTTATAATATCAAACGGTGCACGGCAACAAATGCCCCAACTCGCTTCTGCGCAACAAAAACCTCGCGAGAAGAACGTCGTAAGCGCCGTGAAATAAGCGTCACTTACGCGTTTCGCCGAGCAATTTTAGCGCTGGTTGCTTTATCACAGTATATCACAAATTGTCGAATGTTTTTGATCACTTTGCACTGATACGATGCTATTTTAATAAATCGATAAACATTTTCCGATTTATCACTATAAACTTCACTATTTTAAAGAAAATTTAGTAACTTTAAGCAACAATTGCAGCTAGAAACGAATACATTTTGTGGAGCGACTTGAAATAGATGCGTTAAGTTTGAGTTCATCGAGTGATTTAATGTCATATGTCATGAAATGTCATAATATGTCACAAAATGTCATAAAATGTCATTTAATGTCATGATATGTCATATGTCATGAAATGTCATAATATGTCATAAAATGTCATATGTCACAAAATGTCATGATATGTCATAAATGTCATGAAATGTCATGAAATGCCATACAATGTCATGAAAAGTAACGAAATGTCATGAAATTTCATGAAATGTCATTTTATGTTATAAAATGTTACAAAATGTCGAGATATGTCACGAAATTTCATTGAATCTCCTTAGACAGGTCACTATAATAGACAATTCATAAGCCAAAAATTATAAATTCCTTTTTCCGCCCTAGGGCGGATAATACCTACTTTGCGCGCACTTATCGAGGAAGAAACCATGATGGGATGAAAAAGAATATAATATAACGCGATACGTCGCGATCAACAGCCCTGAGGTAAAGCACCAGCCAAGCCACTGTAAACCGGTTTCACTCCGTACGTGACAGGCGGCACACAGGCCGCTGGTGCTCAGGCACACACGCGCGTCTACGTCATCATCACAGCGCAGTTGTATGAAGCTTTGTCTCTGTACCTTTTCTTTACTCATGTGCTCTAGATCCGTGCCAAGGTGTATAATGACTGTAAAATAATTCCAGTATCAACAAGCCGGCACGCCACCGGCAACATCGGGACATTACCACGCGGCGGCCGCCAAGTACTACGCGCCGCATAATCAACTCGACGCGCCGCGGAACTCCCGGAATTCTAGTCAGTATTCTTTTTATTATATCACCTTCACAATAACCTCTCTATAGATCTTCAGGAGAAACAGGATGTATCAGGTTGATTTTTGAAGAATGGTTATATCACACAAAACACATAAGCATGTACTCGTATGTCAACAGAATAAATAATAGTACTCCGTACATAGTATGTTTTCATAGGCCCTGAAGAAAGTTATAGACCGTTTAGTTAGAGTTGTAGTGCTGCAGAGTTAGTCGGTATTGGTTTTTTTTTTCTATTCTATTTTAATTTAGGGACTTTGGTCGCGCAGTGACTAGTCAGTCCCATCGTATACACAATAGGTTGATTATGTACTATCTTTTACAAGCCTGTGCGTGTACTGATAGAGCATCTTGGCTGCGCTTGAAGTTTGCGCAGCCAATATGCTCTGGAACAGTCCCACATCAAGCCAGTTGAAGAACTCTTTACATAGGTACTCCCTCATAGTTACGCTTCGCCTACACTCTGACAACAAATAGTAAACATCCTCGACGCTATCGCTACACACATCACAGTTAGGGCTATCTATTTTTCTCATCATAAATTTAAACTTGTTTAAAGGCATATGCCCAGAACGCAACCTATGAGCAACAACGACAAGATGTCTACTCATCTTCACATTGGCACACCATGGTACATGAGGAGGTTCAGCTTGTAACGTTTGATACCATATACCTTTTTCCTTAGTTGTCTTCTCGAAGTATTCTTTCCACTGTACGTTAATACAATTTTTATGCCTTAAAAGAGCTTCTGTGTATTCTTGATTGAAATGTACTTCTGTTCCATTGGAGATGGCATCTCTCGCTAGTGCATCTACCTCCTCATTACCACGTATGCCAACATGCGATGGAATCCATTGCAGCATCAGAGTCGCGCCGCCGGCCACCAGCGTCAGGACTTTGTCTAAAATTGTGTAAGCTATCGATGCTCCTCTGCGGCCAGAGGAACACCGAGCCACGTGTTGTAAGGCGCTTTTCCTGTCACACAAAATGACCGCCTTTTTGAGTCCCGCACTGATGACGTGCGAGAGCGCCTCCGACACCGCAAAGAGCTCCACATACATAATGGAGTGCTCGGACACATTAACAAATTTGAAACCTTCTTTTACATTGTGACTGGGATTATAATATGCAGCCCCGCGACCGCCTTCCGTCTGTGATCCATCAGTGTGTATTTTACACCAATCATTATATTTTGGTATTCAACATAAATAAAGAGTTGTAAATTATCGGGTCACACCTCCGTTTCATACACATCTTCTACTTTAGTACAAATGAAGTCCATATTTATATTTGACATCCAAGTATTTAAAGTATACATATTTAGAGGATTACTCCTATTAACCTTTTTAATATGTGTATCACTATACATTTACCATTACTTGTATCTGACAAGTAATGGTTTTTTATTTCTACTAAAGTATGACGCTTGACTTGAAACCACATTTAAGAGAGTATTGAGCGTATCAACAGTGACATTATTAGCCCACAATTGTGACTTAAGGCAGTATCGTGTAGCCAGGTATTGTCTCCTCAAATAAAGTGGGGGTAGGCACAGTTCATATTCCATTACATGTTATGGGGTAGTTTTTATAAACCACCCCCCTATCACACGCAAAGCAGCATTCTGGACCCTGTCTAATTTTAATAAATTAGTTTTGACTGCATTATCATACACAAAGCTCGTATAATCTATTCTACTTCTTATTAATGAAATATAAACTCAAATATTATGTTTCTTTGAAGTGTCACACACTTTATATTTTTGTAAATTTTTAAACACAATCCAAAATTTCATCGTACCGACGGGACTCGAACCCGCACCCCCCGGATTATACGTCCAGGTGCTCTGCCAATTAAGCCACGGTTTGATCCATCGATACGATGAAATTAGTGGATTGCATTTGTTAACCCAATTATGAATTGCATGCATGTATTATGAAACATAATATTTGATTTACGCAGTGCAACATCTCTCGTAGGATTTGAAAACTGTAATGATTTCTTCCGAAACTTTGTTACTTACCCCATTTCGAAAAATGCAACACGTACTTTATTTCATCTTGTTTCGCCATACAAACTTTGAATCCCCTTTCCATATCCGGGAGGAATTTTTAGAAAATCCTTTCTGAGCGGATACCTACGTCATAATAACTATCTGCATTCTAAATTTCAGCGCATACCTACGTCATAATAACTATCTGCATTCTAAATTTCAGCGCATACCTACGTCATAATAACTATCTGCATTCTAAATTTCAGCGCAATCCGAAACAATATTGATTTTTACACTTTGGTACCCCAGTTTATCCTCTTAGGGTGGCATTTAAAAAAGTCTAAAACTCGTATTTACTTATTTATTTACAGAAGTACTTGTGTGAAATGTCGAATAAAATGACTATACAAACTTTGAACCCCCGCTTCATCCCCTTGAAGAGTGAATTTTGAAAAATTCTTTCTTAGCGGATACCTAAGTCAAAATAACTATCTGCATGCCAAATTTCAGCGCAATCCGAAACAATATTGATTTCAGACTTTGTTACCCCACTTCAACCTTTTAGGGATGGAATTTAGAAAGAGCCTGAATCACGTATTTACTTACTTAAGTACCTGTGTTAAGTTTCGAATAGAAAAGACTATCTAATCTTGTTTCTCCATACAAAGTTTAAACCCCTATTTCATCCCTTTAAAGGGTGAATTTTGGAAAATCCTTACTTAGTACACCCTTACGTAGTAAGACAAATATACCCTCCAAATTTCAAGTCTCTACGACCAGTGGTTTAGGCTGTGCGTTGTCGTCAGTCAGTATGTCAGGACGAAGATTCTTATAGTATTAGATAAGAGGGGGGGACATAGGATCCCCTTGCGCGAGTCCTCCTCCGGTCCATCTCATTAAGGTACTATTTTCATTCGTCATCTTTTATTTTTAGACATCTCATTTTCAAAAATTCAAATAGATATTTTCACAATTTAATTCCGACTTGAAATTTATCCAATGTTATAACAAGTTGATCTATTAGCACATTATTATACGCACTATCTATGTCTAAGAAACAGGCAAGTGTGGGTACATTCCGGGTAAATCCTATCTGAATTTGTGTTACTAATCTTACAATGCAGTCTACACTGGATTGACATCTACGAAATCCAGATGTAGTTTGTGCAAATATTTTGTTGCATTCAATAAACTACTCCAACCGTTTGTTAAGCATCGGTATTAGTTGCTCACCAGATTAATTTTAAGGCTTATGCTAATTTTATTGCAAACATACACTTGCCCATATTATCTTATTGGATTTACTCTCACATTGTCTAAGATTATTAATACCTAAGATAGGCTTACTCATAAACAAGTGTGTTCTAATTGCAGGTAACCTAAGCTCGATGCAGCACATGCAAATGGCTCCAGGGTCACGGATGTCTCCCAATCTGAACACCACTCACATCATCAGCCAGTTCGGGATGAATGGGTACCGCATGCCACAGCAGCAGTTCAACAACCTTCAGATGATGAACGTGCAGCCCACGGTGCAGTACCCGTCGCCTGATCCTCGCGCCCAGCAGTCCAACGTCTACTATCAGTATATTAACCCACCCCCGCCTCTCACTATGCAAACCCTCAACTCGACCATGCGTCGGTAACAGTGCGTGAAGTGAACCAAAACAGTGAACGTTATGTCCATATCAGTGCGTGTACACTATAGTGAAGATACTGAAATAAAACAATAACAGTGCACTGATAAAAGTGAACCTAAAGTATTAACTCAATACTCACTCGCTACAGATGACATTAGACCTAACGATGACCAAAAACTGACAGTGTATAGCTCTAAGGCATAGTACAAACGTGCTTCTAATTTTAAGTGTAAATATTGACACCACTTCAGTTGCCTTATCCTTCTGGATCCGTGTATTACTTAACGGCCGCTTCATTGTAGCTTTTTGTATGATATGTATGTAATCGAGTTCTATACCCGGTAAGCTGAATGAGAGTACAAAATTGCAAATAAAATGTGTATTTTAAAATCTGTTTATAATAATGGCGAAACGTAGCATAATTATCTAGTGCAATAAAAAGTATGAACCGGTTGATTTTGATGCAATTTTAACTAGTGCAGTACTCGATCGGGCACCCTGCAGTACTGTGATGATCCTGCGATTGGACAGTGATCTGAGGCGATGTACTCGAATTGTAAAAAAATAATATTATTTCCAAAGAAACAATAATATTAAGCCTTCCGTGATGTCTCACATTAGTGCAATTGTGTTATGAGTCGCGATGACTAGTTCCCATGTAAAGATTTGTTTGGATACTTGGTTTATATGTATATCATGTTTGTTTAGATGTTTATGTGAATGTGTGAGATGTACAGTGTCTTGTACGGTCGGCATATCTAATAGTAGTATTATGTTAGGATCTTAGTTCTTGACTTTGTTCTCAAGTGCCTCTTTCTCGTCCCGTTTGCTAACACCCCGTGTAATATATTTGTAACGTACTGCTTGAATTAACACAAGGCTGTATACATACTTAATATAGTTCCGAGCATTCATGAATGTTATTATATTTGTACATCAGTTTTATTTGATCAATGTGATAGTGAATAAGAGGAATCGGATCGTCATTTGCATACAGGCCTAATGAACGGTTCATTTTTAAATGTTTTTAAATTCTTTTGACTATTTAAGTTTTAATTTTTTGATTGTAATTACAGTGGACCCTCGGTAATCCGGCCCTTATTTAATACGCTCTCTCCCCCATGTAAATCCGACATGCCTATAATAACGTGTACAGTTGAGTCGTATTATGGCTGAAGAGGTAACTTTAACCGCGCCACCATGAATTTTGCTCGACACTTATTCACGAGACTAGCAGAGCAGCCAATGAGAGAGTAGGCATTTATCATAAAGTAACATAACCTTAGATATATAATTAGTTGGATTACAAGGTACTCTTTCTCAAAAAGTGCCAGACTACAGGGTCTGCGGTAGTACTCTATAGTCAGACAAACTTGATAATCTGACACTGCCTTGCAAAACTTTTTTGAGATAACCGCGGGTCAACTGTATGTATTATTTTAGCTTTGCTTAAGGATTATTTCGTTTCCCAGTAATTTATTGCCAAATGTTATTAACACTGATTTTGTTTACAGATAAGTATGGTAGGTTAGTGTTTAGTTGGTTATCCTGCACTTTGATTAGGTTATTGCCTCGGTTAATTATGAATAAGATCTGCTCCTCTAAGGTTATGAACGTTATTTGTTACTAATGTGTAGGATATAATATATTGTAAATACAATAACATAAGACATGTAGCAGGTGTTATCACACAAAATATAATTTTGTGAAAAGTTTGATGTTTTATTTACCTCAAGCCTGTGTTTTGATAAGTTTAGTTAGGTATGTGCAAATCATTACAAGTTACATTCTTAAAGGATTTATTCCAATAATTTAATAATTACATTTATATTGTCAAATAAATCTTTGGCAGCATAGAATCCAATGAGATGTTTTCATTAATAAAACATTTTTACTATATTCGCTACGTGGCTTTTGATGAGAACCTACTGCGATTTCTATGTTTATCATTATTTGGTTTAGGCGCAAAATGCTCGATTCTCAAAATGGCATATGACTGAGTCTTAAAAGGACCAATTCTCAAAATGGCGAAATTTTATTATTTTTTTAATAAAAAAGCTATCAATCAATGCAGCAATGGTTCACTATTGATGTGAACTCACTCGAGACACAAGCAAATTTAGCTTAACTGAAGAAGTTTACAAGAACAGTAATGTGCAACCCACATTGATTGTAAGCTTTTTTTATTTAAAAAAATAATAATGAAATTTCGCCATTTGAGAATTAGGCATTTTGCGCCTAAACCTCATTTTTCTGTGAAAATACTTATTAAAATATTGTTGAAAATTACAAACGTTAGAAAATATACCGCTTAAACATCAGAAAACGATTAAAAAGAAAACAAGAAGTTTGTCAGTCATAGTTACAATATCAGTACTTTATACCTTTGTGTTAAATTTAAAGCCATCTGTAGAGCCTACAGAAACTAACATGCTTTTTTTTTAAAACTCCTCATTGGCAATAAATAATATAATTACAATAATTATTCTAAACTGGCAAGAAACATGTGGGATCATCATCAACCTCAGCAGCCTGTATTCATCCGCTGCTGGATATAGGCCTCTCTTAATAATCACCGCTGAGCCCTATCTTCGGCTTTTCGCATCCAATGACTGCCAGATTTTGAATGGCTATAAATATTTACAAACGACTATGTTAAATTATTTTTACTTTGGTTCTAAGTACTAATACATTTTCTGCCAGAAACACAAGGAACTTAAATGTTAAAACGAGTGTATTAATTACAGTACATAATACAAAGAGATGAGATGAGCTAATCTATTAAAATGGTATAATTGTATCTATTCACAATAATGTACAATAAATAATATCTGAACAGTGATTCAATTCTAATGATCTTATGTCTAAAATACAAATCTATATATATAAAAGAAAGTCGTGTTAGTTACTACACTTATAACTCAAGAACGGCTGGACCAATTTTTATGATTTTTGTATTTTTGGAATTGTCTTGGTCAGGAATAGGATAATAAGTATTAAAAACAATGAATAATTGACCTAAAAAAATTATATAAGAAAAAATATTTTGCTAATATCGCACGTTTAATAATAAAAAGAAATAAGTAAAAAAATGGACATTTTGGGATTTAATCATAAACCGTAATAACTTAATGTAAAGAATAGGTACGCTCCGACTGCCACTCGAATTGAATGAACACGAACGAAACACGAGATAGCCCTTCTCTTTCTGATTAACTCGTCTGAAGATGTCGGTAGCAATAAACAGCTACATTCAGTCATACTTCAGCAGTCATAAGCACATAATGTATCTCAGCGTGTAATAAAACGTAATAACACAGAATAACTCGTTACAACATTAACAGGTAAGTCATATTATTTCATTTACTAAACGCATGATTGAGACTTATTTCACTTTATTATAAAAGCCGAGGGTTGGGTCGAGGACACCATTTCGACTTATTGCAGTTTAGTTTTAATTTTGTCATTTACGCTGCGTAATAAAACAAAGTCTTTCACTTTCACTTTAAAACAAGTAGTTGGTATTGTGATCCAAAGTGAGTTATTTCCTTTTATCATTAAGTAATTCTTAAAACATAAAAATATTCTCTGATTAATGCTGTTTCAGAGTTAAAAACCGTTAAAGTTGAAAGAGGTAATGAATATTAATGCTCTTTTTTTTTAATTACTTTTCTCAATTATTATTAAATTTTAATTGTAAAAAGATTCTACGTTTCTACATCAATAAAAGTGTTTTATATTTTTTTGTAGTATGGCGTCTTCGAGGGCAAAACGAATTTTAAAATTAGTCTGATCGACTTCTCCTTCACAGACTGAAGGTTCGACGACTTATCCAGACTCTAAGATTGTTGTAAAAGACCAAGTCGTTGTGCACTCGCCCAGTGAAACTGAAGAACAAACTCAAAGCAGCTGTGATGAGATTTTATCCGATACGAGTGATCACGTCTACGAAATCCATCCGCGCCTAATTCGTTCCTGTAAAAAAGACAACCGTGACACTAATACACAAACGAAAACACAATTGAGTCTAGTTCCAGATTATGACAGTGTTGACTCCTCCATTTATGAAAACAACAAAGAAAATATACCTAATAATGATACGAAAATCACAAACTCACTGCCAAAATCACGTTCTTCAAGCTCATCTTCGTCAAACTCGTCTTCATCAAGCTCTTCGTCTAGTTGCTCTTCAGACTCTGATAGCTCCACATCATCTAGTCAATCTGACCAACATTCTAAGAACTTTGCCGAAAGAGTACATGAATCAAATAATTTGGACACTTTAGCTACGGAAAACCATGATAACATCCTTATTTTTCCTATTACATCCCAATCTACAGAATCTCATTTGAGGCATGATAATGTAAGATCACAGAGATCACCAGTTTTTAGCGACGAAAGTGAGGATATAGATTTGAGTGACGACGATCCTACGTACGAATTATCCACTAATAGAAAAAAGACAAGAAACAATTTTTTTTGATTCTCTTAATACTGCCATATCAGATACTTCTGATGATGAGATTTCAGATTCCAGTAATTCAAAAGATTTGAAGACGTCATCTAAAGGTCGTAAACGTTCTCGCTATCCGCCAAAGTGGAAACAAAACAAAGCCAAAAGACTAAGGAATACTGGTAAAACCTATGTATCCATATCGAAATCCGGTAAAGTAATTCCAGGTCGCTGTCTGACAATTTCGTGTACGGAAAAATGCAAATTAAAGTGCACCGATAACATATCTAAACTTGAAAGATATGACATATTCAAAGAATTCTGCGATTTAGGAGATTTCGCTAAGCAAAGAAGTTTCATTAACAGTTGCATGACAGAAATAACACCGAAATATAGATACACGAATGCCTCAAATCCCCGACGCCCTAATAAAGCTTATCATTTTACGGTCAACAGTAAAAAATTAGAGTTTGCAAGACTTTTTTCAAATCTACTCTAGATGTTACAGACCGTATGATATTTACCGTACAAATTAAGCTAAATCAGGGTGGTTTTATGCATGAAGATTTAAGGGGGAAGCATCAGTGTCACAAGACTCACAATCCAGATTTAATTCATGAAATAAGAAAGCACATACAGTCCATTCTGAAAATTGAATCACACTATCTGCGATCGACAACATCCAAAGAATATATTGATGGTGGAAAAACTATTAAAGATTTATTTAACGATTTTGCCAAGCAACAAGAAGAAAATGGAAAACAAACAGGAAATTACATAACTTATTACAAAATATTTACATCAGAATTTAATTTAAGTTTTTACATACCAAAGAAAGATCAATGCGATCTATGTTTATCATACAACAATGGCACAGATGAAAAGAAGAAAGAAATTGAAGAGAAGCATAATACACATTGAGAAGAAAAATCATTAAGTAGATTTGAAAAACAACAAGATTGCTCCAAAATTACCAAATATAATAGAGTCGTGATATATGATTTGGAAGTTGTACTGCAATGTCCGAGAGGGGATACATCATCCTTTTATTATAAATCAAAACTGAATAGCTACAATCTTACTCTAACAGAATTATCAAAGGCAAATTCAAAAACAGCATTATGAACAAGTTCATTGTTATTTTTGGACCGAATCTGAAGCAAAACGAGGTGCTATTGAAATAGGCTCTTGCATATGGGAGTACCTTGTAGGAATATGCAAAGAATCAGCAGTGAATGAACAAAATATAATATTTTATTCCGACAACTGTTGCGGTCAAAATAAAAATAAATATATTGCAACATTATATTTATATGCTGTGCATAGTTTAAATATAAGAACTATAAAACACAAGTTTTTGATACGAGGACATACCCAGAATGAAGCAGACAGTGTTCACAGTTTGATAGAAAAAGAAGTAAAGAAAAATGTTAAATCAGGTCCTATTTACAGTCCTGACCAGTACATAGCGTTAATAAAAAATGCTAAGAAAAGTAAACCAGCCATAAATGTCCATGAGCTAACGTATGAATCTTTCTTGGATATGAAACTATTACAAGAAGAATGGGGCTATAATTATACACAAATACACAAGGGCAAACAGTTAACTGGAATGACATAAAAATGTTAATGATGGCAAAGGAAAAACCTTTCAGTATTTTTTACAAAGTGTCTTATAAAAATGATGATTACAAAGAAATAGACGTAAGAAATAAAAGAAAAAAGATGAAGACTATTACAGATATTTCGCTAAAGAAAGTTTACACGGAAATGCAAGAAATAAGCATGAATAAAGAACTGATCAACAAAGGATTGATCCCGCCTTTTTATGCGAATTATTATAATTCGATAATTAATTCAATTGTTGTTACAAGATTTCATTCAAATAATGTTGTTTCTATGAGAGTATTATTTTGTTTCATTATAATATTATTGTGTAGTTTATTAATGATTATTGACACTGTTACAATTTTTAATATTTTCTTAGTTATTGGTATGTTACGTGATAATTTCGTGTCGTTATTAAGTAAAAAGTAAGCAGTATAGTAAGTTATATTTCTTTTAAATGTAATACTTACCTCAAAACTTAAAGTCTGAGCTTAGGATAATGCTTTTATTGACTAATTGACTGCTAGTTATGTAATTGATTAAAAAGCAAGATTTCCATTATTTGAAATATTTATTAACTTTAATATTAACTTTAGGATAACTTAATATTTTTTTGTGATAATAGCTGCATTTGAAAAACGAAGTGAAGGACTTCAATTATTTTTGTGTTAAAGTTTAACAAATAAGTAACTTACAAAATTGTATTGCTTAGTACTCAAATTACTCTTTAAAGAATTGTGATAATTATGTAAGGTCTGAAATCAACCGAATTCTTTGAATGTACTGTGACTGACTTGACTGATTGATTTACTGATTACGAAGTTTTCTATTACTTATAGATATAACATTGCTAAAGCTTTTGTTAATTCTTTTCATTATAACAATAAATTGATCTCAATGTGCGTTTCATTTTTAAAACTAGTACCGATTCTTTTTCCGAAAATACCGAAAAAGTGAAACATTTTAGGTTACTGCAGAAACAAAGTTATAATTCTTATTCAGAAACTGAATTAATGTGTAATATTTAGTATATCATTCATTTTGGTTACTAATAAACAGGCTTATTATGTTTTGATACTCGTGATATTTGAGTTTGGAGACTTAAATTTTAATCATAAAGTGAAATAAGTAGGAACTTTTTTTAAATCTTTTTTTCGTAGCCACTAAAGATTATTAATTAATCGTATTTAGAACCAATGGTTCAAAAACAGTTATACTTTACAAAAAATATATTTCTTACATAAAGCATTAATAAACAAAATAGTTATAACTAATCAAAGTTGAAAATGGAATATTGCAAAACTTTACATTATGCGCCACCTTAGAGATGTATACTACCAATTAAAAAAAGAATCATTCGGTTCACAATTGATGGAGTAACATAATGGCGTAACATACATACACAAAAACAACATACAAATTGAGAACCTCTTTCCTTTTGGAAATCGGTTGAAAATATATGACAATAAGTATGTGAATAGCACCTATACACTTTAGATTTTGACCTTGAGTTAC
The DNA here is from genome assembly GCA_954871355.1 of Cabera pusaria. Taxonomy (NCBI): domain Eukaryota; kingdom Metazoa; phylum Arthropoda; class Insecta; order Lepidoptera; family Geometridae; genus Cabera; species Cabera pusaria. The sequence goes on along the minus strand of OX940901.1, from coordinate 24,090,443 downwards.
CTATAAAGTTAATAACATACAAATTTATGTTACTCGTGTCCGTCCATGTTCATGAAATTTCAATAGACACAACATATTATAATTTAAATCTTTCTAGAATGTTTAACTCTTCAGTTAAAGTAAGATAAGATAAAATTCTATAGTTAGGATATTTTAAAGATTATTTTTCTATATCTGTACATAAATAGGTACTGGTACAGGCTCAGTAGGTCTTCTATCGAGGTGCACTCGGTTTCTCATGAGCCTCAGACTGTTCTCAGTCACCTTAGTACAGCCTCGGATGAGTAAACCCTCTAACTTCTTGCTGTGCAACGCCAAAACCCTAAAAATGACATAATTATTAGTAGAATAAATATTTTTATCAGGAATGTATCACTACGGACGGTACCTTACCTGATGCCCTTGTCAGAGATATCACAGCATCCTCCTAGATTGAGGAGCTTCAGATTAGTGCTATACTTGGCTAAGGCATACAAACATTTGTCCGACACTTGTTTATTGCCTTCAAGGTTTAATGTTCTGAGGTGACGGAATTTCTTTATAAATATATGTATGCAGCTCTCAGATAAGAGAGGGCAGTGGGAGAGATCTACGTCCTCCAGCATGCACTGATGCAGCGCGAGGGCTTCCATGGCTCCCGTGGTGAGCCAGGCGCAGCGAGCCAGCTTCAGCGTCTTCAGTTTACTGCAGTACAGAATAACTGGCTGCAAACACTTCGCAGTTAAGTTCACACACTGACTGAGGTTGAGACTAGTCAGATTACGGTTCTGCAACAACATTGGAATCAAATCCGAGTCCGACAGTGCCGAGCAACGACTCAAATTTAATATTGTCAGTCTGGTACAGGTCAATGCGAAAACCTGCAAGAAAACATTATTTTACACACTTAACACGATCGGAGTTATTAACACGACTGTGCGGGATATTTACACGAAACGTGTGCGGGGAGAATCCCTTGTTCATCAATTTCAATGATTTCAGCTTGGCAAAGTACATGTCTATGATTTGTAAGCAAGTTTTGGATACACAACGAAAATTTAAACACTCGCGTATGGTTAAATGCGGTATAACTTTAGAAACTAAAATATCTTCCCAGTACAAATCGAATAGTTGTGTATTTCTCTTCATGGTTAATTTATTAGTTCAAAATTCAAATTATGGACAATAACTTTGAAAAATTCAGGCTCGCTCGATTTCCTTTTTCATTGAAGTTTTCTTCAATGTTCCACATTATAACAATAATAAATCACTAAAAAGTACATTATTAGGTATGCTTTTTCTCACTCACACAACTATCGATACCATCGTTTTACAACGTACTATGTCTCATACTTTTTTTACTTATGCTCTAACTCATTTAAGTCCAAATTCCAAAAGTAACCCGAAACATTATTAGAAAGAGAGAAATGTCAATGCCACTCATGTATTGCTGTCACCACAGACCAATAATAATGAGTTTTGGCGGAAAGTGTGTACAAGTCCCACAAGTATAACTTGGCGGTGGTGGTTTTTGGAACGAATTCTGCTCTCTTGAAACTGTGAGTTTGACGTTTGAGAGATTACCGCGACATTATTGTTGATAAATCTGCTACATTAAAATAGTTCAATAATGCCAAAAGTAATTAAAAGTGGTTTAAGAGAAACTGTTATCAAAGTACAAAGTAAAAGCACAGTGGCGAACAGCCGCGACAAGTTATACTTGCCGTCCCACAAATATAACTTGGCGGTGGTGGTTTTTGGAACTAATTCCGCTCTCTTGAAACTGTGAGTTTGACGTTTGAGAGATTACCGCGACATTATTGTTGATAAATCTGCTACATTAAAATAGTTCAATAATGCCAAAAGTAATTAAAAGTGGTTTAAGAGAAACTGTTATCAAAGTACAAAGTAAAAGCACAGTGGCGAACAGCCGCGACAAGTTATACTTGCCGTCCCACAAATATAACTTGGCGGTGGTGGTTTTTGGAACTAATTCCGCTCTCTTGAAACTGTGAGTTTGACGTTTGAGAGATTACCGCGACATTATTGTTGATAAATCTGCTACATTAAAATAGTTCAATAATGCCAAAAGTAATTAAAAGTGGTTTAAGAGAAACTGTTATTAAAGTACAAAGTAAAAGCACAGTGGCGCACTGCCGCGCCAAGTTATACTTGCCGGACTGTATGCTATCATTGTATTTTTTCCTAAATATGTGTCCTTCCGCGAGTTAATGTATACTAAATGTGGATTATTAACCATTAAGTGCGGGTGAATGTGTGCGTATGCTATTTGCATTTTTACTAAAAGTATGACTTGAAATAGACTTTGACTTGAAACTTGACCTGAAATGTGACTTTGATCCATTTTTGGGGTTCCGTAGCCGAATGGCAAAAAAGAAAAACGTGTGTGTACTTATGTACACGCGTTAGAAGTTATACTTCTGTGGCGTATTGAAAAAAAGTAAATAAAATGCAGTAGTGATTAACGATAAATATTAAAATTAATCAAAAAGATTTTATTTAAATAACAAAGGTATTATCAACGTAAAAATATGACGTTAAATATGACGTTCTTACGAAATGACATATACAACTTGAACATAGTCATGCCACCTAGAACTAACTTCACGGTGTAGAATGTAGGTGTCGGTGTGCGCGCGCATCGTACCACCTAGATACACACTACAGATCCACTACTACAGATCAAGTCAAAGTAAAGGCAGTTTCCGAATCCGAATTTGCTTTCGAATGATTGAGAATAACCCTGTTTGAACTAACTATGACGGACGAGTTTACAGAATTATTTAGGTACCTAAATTAGATTTTAAAGCGTTAGGTATTGTTATTCGTTAGGTATTTTAGATACTTCCCGTAGACTTACCTACTCGAATACGTACCTATGTACCTATAATCTCGTTAAAAAAATTAAAGAATCGTTTTCCAATGTCCAACGACTATTTCATGCCATTCTCTGAAGAGTTTCACGCATTATCTGAAGATCGTGGTTAGGAATTAATAATATGAAGGCACCTTTTGAAACAAGATCTAATCATCAGAATTGGTTGCAGTGGTAGATATGATTTAAACCGACTTGCAAAAAAAGGAGGAGGTTCTCAATTCGTCTGTATGTATTTTTGTATGTATGTTACGCAATTACTCCGATTCGAATGATTATCTTTTAAATCGGTAGAGTACATTTCCGTTTGCATCGGGAGTAAAAAATTAAAAAAACTGGCCAAGTGCAAGTCGGACTCGCAATGTATAGGATTGTAGAAAAATTTCTTTGTTTGTTTCAGTTCCATGTTACATACATGGATACTTGTATATTTTATATTTTTGTATAAAAATCGGAAAGCGAAACACAGAATACCTACCAAGATTCAATGCTGTAGTTTGTACTATTCATTATTCTGTGGCTGTAGTCCTAATAGTTTCTGAATAAATTGGCTGTGACATACGGACGGACAGACAGACAGAGAGACATGGTGAATCTATAAGGGTTCCGTTTTTGTCATTCGGCAACGGAACCCTAAAAAGAAGACAGTTGCACTAACTTTCCCAATAGATAGAACTTTAGTTGTGTGGGCGCGCTCGTTGTTGGAAACACGCCCGTTGATGGGGCTGCTCTCGGAGATTGCTGTTCGTTTACAGGCCAGGGCGTCGACTCGTGCGAGTGAGGAACTTCGGGGTAGTATAGTAAATAAAAGTTGCTTCTTCATATAAATCGTTCTATTCCGGTCACAATATACAGTGGTTGAGTTGAGATAGCGTCGTCGGGCAGATGTGCTTGAACCGAGAGTTGGCGGAAGAAGTGTCGTAAACAATATATTTTAGCTTATTATCTAAGTTACAATTTATGCCGTATGGTGGCGCTGTGCGCCATCGAATATCATGGGCGAGTGTTGCCCATTGCAATAAAATATAAAGTGGACATATTATAACGTTGCGTTGCGCGTTGTGCGCAATGTGGCGTGTTGTGACGCCACATCACCCCCCTATGAAGAAAAATACACCGGAGGTGAAAAGAATAGAAAAATTCCATAAAGAAAATGTTATAAATCTAGGATATCGCGAAACCTAACTCTGCGTCCGGTGCGGGTTACAACTGGAGGGGTAGGGGAGGCGGGGTCATGTTGCGGTGGAGCGGGAGTCGGAGGCGAAGGAGAGGACGAAGGTGTTGACGCTGAAGTGGGCGTAGAAGGAATTGTCGACGCTCGTGAGTCTTGCTCGACTTCCAGGTGCGCTGGCTTCACGCGGTCGATGCTGACTTCGTGCCTCTTGCCTGATACTTCTAAGGTCTTGGGACTTCTGTCCACAATCTTGTAAGGCCCGCTATATGGCGGTTGAAGAGACCGTTTAACCATGTCATTCCTTAGGAATGCGTGGGTAGCCGTCGGCGGGCAGATGTGCTCGAACCAAGAGTTGGCGGAAGAAGTTGGCGGTCGTAGACAATATATTTTAGCTTATTATCTAAGTTACAATTAATGCCGTATGGTGGCGCTGTGCGCCATCGAATATCATGGGCGAGTGTTGCCCATTGCAATAAAATATAAAGTTGACATATTATAACGTAGCGTTGCGTGTTGTGCGCAATGTGGCGTGTTGTGACGCCACAGAACAATGGTTGCTAACATTGTCGATCGCATCGTCACTGTGATAGTGGTCAAACGCCTGCCTAACTGGTCAATAATTTAAGATCATTTACAAAACGAATAAAACCGACTTCAAATAATTTTTCAAATCGGTTAAGTTTTGACGGAGTTCTGAGATAACAAACAAAAAAAATACAGTCGAATTGAGAACCTCCTCCTTTTTTGTGAAGTCGGTAAAAATTACAAAGCCAAAAGTCAAAAGTCAAAGCATTTACCTATTCAGTATATGGGCAAATTAACAATTAGCACTTACACACGTCAAATAACATTAAATTGATCATATTCAATAAAAATTATTATAGATATAACAGAAACATAACTTATTGCTTTGAATTTACAAAAAAAAAACAAAGGTATTGAGCCATTCAGCTTTCACCTTAGACGTCAAACGTCACACTTAAAACACTTGTATAATTCCCCTGATTAATGTAGGGTTGCCAATCGTACTATTACGTGCACCCGCAACCCAGTGCGTGTTTCAGTTCTGCAGACAATTTTTATCCAAAAAATTGTGAAATAATGAAACATAGTAGAAAATAAAACGCAGACTAATTGCAGTACAAATCATATTCCGAATGGAACTGATCGCGCGTCCGGAAAGCGTCCCATACCCCGGGAACAAAAGTTTGATCTGTTAAATATGGGTACGGAAGTAGTCCTAAGCACATAAAACCGCTTTGTAGCCGCTTTATTTGATTTAAAGATGCGGAAAAATGCCCTCCGATGGGCCACGGGAAGGGGAAAGTGGGGGATTAGGAGGGGAAGGGGAATGGAAAGGGCTACAGGTTAGTTTGAAACATAAAAACCGGCCACGTCGAGTTGGAGTCGCCCACCGAGGCTTCCGTACCAACGTTGGTTGTCCCAATTAAGCTAGACCTCTAAATTGTATGAGCGCTCATATAACTCAAGGCCTATCTTAATTGGCGTGAACTATGTATGTATGGAGACACCCTTTAATTTTCAACTTTTTAATTTTTTTGGAATTTTTCCTTTATTTGTGCTGTAAGACCTTGCTTATTGCCAAATTTCATGATTCTAGGTCAACGGGAAGTACCCTATAGGTTTTCAACCCAAAACCTACAGGGTAATTCCGGTTGACCTAGAATTATCAATTTTGGGTAAAAGCAAGATCTTACAGCACAAGTAAAAGAATAATTCCGAAAAATAAAATAAAGTTTAAAATTAAAGTAAATTTTGGTAGGTACTTACAATTTTTCGCGAAAATCTATATTTGGCCATATCTTTTTATCGTGTTGACTCAGGACCTCAATTGTATATACACCTAATAGGGACTATATCTGGTATAAATTTCAAGTTGCTAGGTCTACCTGTTTCTGTGAAAATCGGTGGTGACACACGGACAGACAAACAGACGAACGGACAAACGGACAGACAGACGGACAAGAAAGTAATCTTATAAGGGTTCCTTTTTACCTTTTAAGGGAACGGAACCCTAAAAGTGGTTGGTGGTAACGTTTTTAGGTTTTATCTGCCTGTAGCCTTTTGGCTTTTTGAGGAACGTTAGCTATTGTGTTCTTGCAAACTAGGTACAACAAATTCGTCATCTTTTGCGAAGCACAATTGTTGGCGGTCTTCTCCCTCAGACATTTAGAACGTGACCTAAGGTGTCGAACAAACTCCTAACTAGTGTTTTTATAGAGTTCACATGCCTATCTCAGGACAGGACGGAATGAACCGGTTGTATAAGGAAAACACAAAATAAAAAACCTCACAAGAGGATCTTACAACTTATTTATTAATCTTTAATTAAATAAACCACAATTTCAGCACTACAGCTTGTTAGACTTACTTACTTACAAACTCAGACGGAATAAGAACTTCTTCTTATTCTTCTTATTCCGTCTGAGCTTACAAATAGAAAATATTTTGCCAAAGTAATGTGTTCCGGCAGCTACTCGTATCTTGAGAGCCAGTTCCCATTCTAGACATAGCGTGCTACCATCTTCAACCGCATCATCACTTACCAACTTAGGTGAGATAGTGGTCAAACGCTAGCCAATATGATTTAAAAAAACAAAACATTGAAGTAATCACAAACTACCGACACACAAATTTGGTATTAGATGTCGATTACTATAATACTGCAGTCTATTTATTTATTCTGTGCTGGCTTATATTTCTTTTTGCAAATGGTTGATCAAAAAAAGCAAATGATAGGGCAAAGTTACAGCAGACCTTGATTTTTTGTAGAAACAAATTTTGCTCTAGAACGATTTTCCAGGGAGGAAACGGGGGAATACATTTGTAATTTGTATGGAAAAGTACACCACGCGTTCGCTCTGTCTGTTTTATAATAAATGTATCTACTAATCTAGAAATAGGTATTGGTAATTGTGAAATCTTACTTCGTCAACTAGTGTCTACTGGTATTTGAGACCAAGCTTTAAATTGATGTAATTTTTTACATGGAAAATTGAATTCAAGCTGTGATAAAATAACAAAAATAATAAAACAACTATATTATCAACATTAAAAAATATCACTTTAGGAATCCCACAGGTAAGTTTCCTTGGCCGATTGCTATTTTTATGTAAACAAATTGTCCAAAACAAAGCGTGCACAATTTAAACTCTCTACAACTTGACAATTTAAGCTCAGCGAGCTATGGGTAGGGTAGGGCTATGAGTTCTTCTGTAGGAGCAAATCCGGAACGAGTGAATCCGTTAGAGAAACAAAGTCATCAACAAACCTAACCAGATTAGCAAACTGAAGTGGCCGACCTGAAGAACCGAACTAAACTAATTCGTGGGTGGAGACCGCGGTAAGCGCAGAGTAGGATGCTCTCAGACTAGAGTGTAGGACGCTCTCAGACTAGAGTGGTGATCTTCTCAAGGTGGCTGGTAAGAGCTAAGAGTAGCCAAGGATCGTGTTCAGTGGCGTGCAGTTGGAAGGGCCTATGTCCAGCAGTGGACTAATATAGGGTGATAATGATGACAAATAACAATCAGACCTATAGCAGTTAGTTTTATACCCTCATCAACTAAATAAGAGCCGATGATCCTCAAAATCCTGATTCATAGATAGATATCAATCTGGATCAAGTCGTCTCGCAAACAAAGAAATCTTTACCAAAACGGTGTAGCTGTTTGGGAACTATGATGCCATATATGACATACACACAACAGGCACGTTAAAATAACTGGATTCTGGGTTGGAGATTAACAAAAATAGAATACTTACAATATTCGTTTTAACAGTGAAACTTGCCAATCAAGTGCAAATAACAGAGGCAATGTGAAATATATATAAGGAGATTCGGCGTCGCGATCACGGGTAATTCGGGACATTTAACAAGACCCCAAAAAAATAGGACCTCCCGCGCCAATCGTGCAAACCTAGCAACACTAAGCACGGCGCCATGGTGCTGTTTGGTAAACGGGTTCATAAGCATATGTTGCAGGCACGCTAGTTCTTCTGTAACTGTGACTTTCAGATGTACGAGTGTCAACAACTGTATCTGGCTGCTGAAGAGTTTCATTAGAATTGTCAGTTTTCTCTTCTAAAAAATCGTCGGCATCCGACGGATTTTTATCACCCAAGGTCTGCATATTTGTGAAATGAATTATATATATAGTGGCATTGTACAAGTTAAATTGTGTGTTCGGACTGGACTTAATGATGTTATCTACACCTGACGGGAATGCCGCTGTGTCTTTATAATTTCCATGGTATCCAGGGTTAGGAGTGTCGCAATATGGCTTTGCTGCAGCATTTTGTATAGTTGTGACCAAGATTAATAGTCCGAATGAAATCTGTAACAGAAAGTGTAAGTTTTTTATTTTTTAACAGGACAAGCACTACAGTAGCCTGATGGTAAGCGATGACGTCTACCTATTACAGATACAGCGGCATGTAAAATTCTGGACTACCAGAATTTTGCATGCCGCTGTTTGTAACTGCACTGCGCCTATTACCTTGAGACAAAGATGTTGAGTCTCACATGCCCTGTCATTTCAGTGGACTTTTTCACTGGAATTGTATTGCAATACAAGTAAGTACCTACAGTTTAATAAACTAATAACACTAAAATATTAACTACTAGCAGCCCGCCCCGGCTTCGCACGGGTAGAACAAATATGCCCATAAAATTTGCATCAGTTTTTTGCATCGAATATAAAATATGAACATATTTAACAATCATCGTCATATTTCAACCAATTTACACAAAACCTTAACGAATTATGCACCTAAACCTTCCTCATAAACACTGTGGCTATTGGTGAAAACCGCAGGATAATCCGTTCAGTAGCTATTGAGATTATTGCGAACAGACGCAGTGATCGACTTTGTTTTATAATACTTACGTAGTGATATTGGACGGCCGTTTGGCGTAAAGGATAGTTACCCTGATTCTGACCCGACGGTCGTTGGTTCTAATTCTAGCTATATACCTACCAATGAAAGTTTTATGTGCATTCATGAATCATGAGTTTTTGTACAGTGGTAGTGGGATCATTAAATCTACCAAAAAGTAGCTTACCACCAAGGAGAACATCTGCCGCCGTAACCTTACGCGTTCCCCGACGAAAAATGTAGGGGTAATATACGTATAACGTGTGTATCTGTATGTCTGTCTGTAGCATCTTAGCACCTAACCGGATGAACCGATTTTGTTTTTATTATTGATAGTTTTTTTTTGTTTGATAGATGTCTTCATCGAGAGTGTTCTTAGCTTTGATTCATGAAAATTCGTTCAATCGTTATAAAACTATGAGCTTTTTTCTAGTTAATTGCGCTATGAAATCAACAAAGCTAAGAAAACTCTCGATGAAGACATCTTATCAAACAAAAAAAAACTATCAATAATAAAAACAAAATCGGTTCATCCGGTTAGGTGCTAAGATGCTACAGACAGACACACAGATACACACGTTAAACGTATATTACCCCTACATTTTGCGTCGGGGAACGGTGTAGGTTACGGCGGCAGATGTCCTCCTTGATGGTAAGCTACTTTTTGGTAGATTTAATGATCCCACAACCACTGTACGAAAACTCATGATTCATGAATGCACATAAAACTTTCATTGGTAGGTATATAGCTAGGATTAGAACCAACGACCGTCGGTTCAGAATCAGGGTAACTATCCTTTACGCCAAAGGGCCGTCCAATATCACTACGTAAGTATTATAAAACAAAGTTCATCACTGCGTCTGTCTGTCTGTTCGCAATAATCTCAATAGCTACTGAACGGATTATCATGCGGTTTTCACCAATAGCCAGAGTGTTTATGAGGAAGGTTTAGTTCCATAATTCGTTAAGGTTTTGTGTAAATTGGATGAAATATGACGATGATTGTTAAATATGTTCATATTTTATATTCGATGCAACAAACTGATGCAAATTTTGTAGGCATATATGTTCTACCCGTGCGAAGCCGGGGCGGGCTGCTAGTCTATTATATGTGGCCAAGCTAATTAACGTAATTATTTGGATAAGGATTAATACTATATACTTGAAAATAGCCTTGGAAGTTATGTAATAATTTTTAACAAAAATTTAAAGATTAAAATGGTTACTGTGAGTCAACCTTAAGAGATAGACATATGCTGTCGCGGACTTTTTTGTAGGTCTTATTAAGTTGTATAACTCTGCCATAGAAAATATTCTTCTATCTATTTCCAATTGAGCAGCGTTCGTAAGAAACGTGTTTTTTCGACCGTTTTTTTTCCGACTTAGGTTGCAAATTAGGTCTCCACGAATGTACCTTTGATTTAAACGGGATAATATATAGCCTATTTTCATTCCGAAAGTCCATTCTATGTATTAGTGAAAGCATTTTTTAAATGGGTTCAGTAGTTTTTGAGCCAAATCATTACAAACATACAAAAATAACAAAAATACAAAAATACAAATGTTCTCTGTTTATAATATTAGTATAGATATAGATGAATAATAATTAAAATTAAAAACTACAAATAAAAAATGGATTTCAGGTCGCTGTCTGCTGGTAGAGTATCCAAAAAGCTATTGAGTTGCCCGAGGTAAGCGCCAGCTCTTTGATCGTGGGAGACATCGATTAGGCGTCTGGACAGCTCCTTATCGAAACCACGTGCTTGTTGACCCCACGGGCCCATGGTTTCAACCCCAAGAGGAAGAAAAGCATAGTTGTCACCGATGCTTGTATATTGCCTCCGTTTGAGAGCCTCTGCCGCGTCTGCAGCAGCACCTGCCGCCCCTAAGGTATTCAAGATGGGAAACTGCCAATATGTCGACGCACGTCGCATCCCACACTAGTGGCTTCCCACGACATCAAGGAACCAACGTCATGCCGTCAGGCCTCTTACCATCGTGACATGTGATACACTTCAGCTCTTAAATAGCCGGCACGTTGACGGTGGCAAGAGCCCGACGGATCGTTCAGTGAGGCGTGTCGAGAAAGCCGTCCCGCACTGACCTACAAGACCGTGGTGACCCAGTCTATCCACCTCTTCACCGCAGCGAGAGAGATGCGGTTCTGTTATAGGGGTTGCCCAGACGCAGTCCCACCGCTATACAAAACTGTTGTTATCCATGAAAGTACCTATATTGGACGAAGGTAACACCTGCAACCAATATCCAGATTCCCGTTCGCGCGTGGCAAGTAGACGTGCACGGTCAAAATAGTTATTATAATTTAATAGATAGGTATTTTCTGCCGTGCAGTCCTTAAGGCCACTATATTTCAGTGCAGTAGGTATTTAGCGATACCTCCGTCCTCGTGACGGATATTCCAATAGCGTAGCGGGGAACTGTCAGCCAGCTAGCAAAAGTGACTCAGGTCCTACCTCGAAGAAGCCTCGCGGGCTACTGAACTCTGAAGTGAGGCGCGGTGGCCGCTTTGTTATATAATATTGTGCTAAAAAAAATAAACGATATTGAAAAAAACTATCCATTAAATTTCCTTTTAAACTTCTTTTCCTATTTTCTGGAATATTTTCGAGTCAAAGTTTGGTGTACTTTAAGTAATACACAAAAAACGATTAAAATTTCTTTGTTTTCGTAATTTTTTATAATCGGGTGAAGTCGTAAATATCGTGTTCTGAACCATTAAATAATCAAGAATGTTTCTTGAACTACATCGTATATTTTTCCTGATCAAAACAAATAATATTTAATTGTTTGTTGTAGAGCAAAAACTTGTCGATTTGGAATATTTAAGCCTTAAAACGCAGAATACTCAGATAAACTGTATACTCAAAGGCAGTATACGAAATAAGATTTGTATGTTCCTAGTGATTTTGGATTAATATTTTATTTCAAATCGAAACTTTGTCAATTCGGAACAATATGGTATATTATGAATTAATAAATGTATAATTTTTATTAATTTTTGCTTTTTATTAAATATTATTTTTGTAGAAGGACTTTTTTTAGCAAATTACAAATTACATTTCCAACTAAAATGCAGTTATAAATATAACAAAGTTTTTATAGCAAACTCTACCTTCAAGACGAAATGTTAAAATTAACTATCTCCTTTTATTATAAAGGCAAAAGTTTGTGCTTAGATTATAAGACGAGTTTTAATCTAAGAGTTTGTGTATATTATGTTTGTTACGTCTACACGCTAAAACTACTCAACCGATTAAGCTGACATTAGCCGTAGTACATATGTGTGACCCTGGAATAATACATTTTTATAAAGAGAGAACATTTGTATTTTTGTATATTTGTATTTTTGTATTTTTGTATTTTTGTATTTTAGTATTTTTGTATTTTTGTATTTTAGTATTTTAGTATTTTAGTATTTTAGTATTTTAGTATTTTAGTATTTTTGTATTTTTGTATTTTTGTATTTTTGTATTTTTGTATTTTTGTATTTTTGTATTTTTGTATTTTTGTATTTTTGTATTTTTGTATTTTTGTATTTTTGTATTTTAGTATTTTAGTATTTTAGTATTTTAGTATTTTAGTATTTTAGTATTTTAGTATTTTAGTATTTTAGTATTTTAGTATTTTAGTATTTTAGTATTTTAGTATTTTAGTATTTTAGTATTTTAGTATTTTAGTATTTTAGTATTTTAGTATTTTAGTATTTTAGTATTTTAGTATTTTAGTATTTTAGTATTTTAGTATTTTAGTATTTTAGTATTTTAGTATTTTAGTATTTTAGTATTTTAGTATTTTAGTATTTTAGTATTTTAGTATTTTAGTATTTTAGTATTTTAGTATTTTAGTATTTTAGTATTTTAGTATTTTAGTATTTTAGTATTTTAGTATTTTAGTATTTTAGTATTTTAGTATTTTAGTATTTTAGTATTTTAGTATTTTAGTATTTTAGTATTTTAGTATTTTAGTATTTTAGTATTTTAGTATTTTAGTATTTTAGTATTTTAGTATTTTAGTATTTTAGTATTTTAGTATTTTAGTATTTTAGTATTTTAGTATTTTAGTATTTTAGTATTTTAGTATTTTAGTATTTTAGTATTTTAGTATTTTAGTATTTTAGTATTTTAGTATTTTAGTATTTTAGTATTTTAGTATTTTAGTATTTTAGTATTTTAGTATTTTAGTATTTTAGTATTTTAGTATTTTAGTATTTTAGTATTTTAGTATTTTAGTATTTTAGTATTTTAGTATTTTAGTATTTTAGTATTTTAGTATTTTAGTATTTTAGTATTTTAGTATTTTAGTATTTTAGTATTTTAGTATTTTAGTATTTTTGTATTTTAGTATTTTAGTATTTTAGTATTTTTGTATTTTTGTATTTTTGTATTTTAGTATTTTAGTATTTTTGTATTTTTGTATTTTTGTATTTTTGTATTTTTGTATTTTTGTATTTTTGTATTTTTGTATTTTTGTATTTTTGTATTTTTGTATTTTTGTATTTTTGTATTTTTTGTATTTTTGTATTTTTGTATTTTTGTATTTTTGTATTTTTGTATTTTTGTATTTTTGTATTTTTGTATTTTTGTATTTTTGTATTTTTGTATTTTTGTATTTTTGTATTTTTGTATTTTTGTATGTTTGTAATGATTTGGCTCAAAAACTATTGAACCGATTTAAAAAATTCTTTCACTAATACATAGAATGGACTTTCGGAATGAAAATAGGCTATATATTATCCCGTTTAAATCAAAGGTACATTCGTGGAGACCTAATTTGCAACCTAAGTCGGCAAAAAAACGGTCGAAAAAACACGTTTTTTACGAACGCTGCTCAATTGAAAGAGTTATACAACTTAATAAGACCTACAAAAAAGTCCGCGACCACATATGTCTATCTCTTAAGGTTGACTAACAGTAACCATTTTAATCTTAAAATGTTTGTTAAAAAATATTACATAACTTCCAAGGCTATTTTCAAGTATATAGTATTAATCCTTATCCAAATAATTACGTTAATTAGCTTGGCCACATATTATAAATTAAATTTGTCCCTTACAGTATATAATTCAAATGAAAACTCTAGAAGATATCACGAATTTCACATACACGCGTCGCAAAATTAATAAAATATTTGCAGTGAAACCACAGATTAGGTCATACTTACTGCGAAAATATTATTATAGGCTTAGCTATGCTGTAGATCCCCATCGATCACAATCAATTTGAAGTCAATATAGTATAATAATATGATCTATTGTATAAAATAATATTCATCTTTATACATAATAATATAATATTTTAAACCACCCCGACTGATCTATGTATAATCTTTTCATTAAAAGCATTCCAATGACTCTAAACACGACATTTAAAATCTGAGCTGTAAGTTGGTGAGGATTTGAGTATTCTGCAGAGTCCAGGAGATGTCCCAGCATCAGGTCAATGTTCCATGTTCTTACAATATCGTTGAAGAAGAAGATTTGCGAATTGATCAGACCTATGAAAGTTGATTTCATAGCGTAATTAACTAGAAAAAAGCTCATAGTTTTATAACGATTAAACGAATTTTCATGAATCAAAGCTAAAAACACTTTCGATGAAGACATCTATCAAACAAAAAAAATACTATCAATAATAAAAACAAAATCGGTTCATCCGGTTAGGTGCTAAGATGCTACAGACAGACACACAGATACACACGTTAAGCGTATATTAGCTCTCCTTTTTGCGTCAGGGACCGCCGTAAGGTTAAGGCGGCAGATGTTCTCCTTGGTGGTAAGCTACTTTTTGGTAGATTTAATGATCCCACTACCACTGTACGAAAACTCATGATTCATGAATGCACATAAAACTTTCATTGGTAGGTATATAGCTAGAATTAGAACCAACGACCGTCGGGTCAGAATCAGGGTAACTATCCTTTACGCCAAACGACCGTCCAATACCACTACGTAAGTATTATAAAACAAAGTCGATCACTGCGTCTGTATGTCTGTTCGCAATAATCTCAATAGCCTGTGAACGGATTATCCTGCGGTTTTCAGCAATAGCCACAGTGTTTATGAGGAAGGTTTAGGTGCATCATTCGTTAAGGTTTTGTGTAAATTGATTGAAATATGACGATGATTGTTAAATATGTTCATATTTTATATTCGATGCAACAAACTGATGCAAATTTTATAGGCATATTTGTTCTACCCGTGCGAAGCCGGGGCGGGCTGCTAGTTTATTATAAAGGCAAAAGTTTGTGCTTAGATTATAAGACGAGTTTTAATCTAAGAGTTTGTGTATATTATGTTTGTTACGTCTACACGCTAAAACTACTCAACCGATTAAGCTGACATTAGCCGTAGTACATATGTGTGACCCTGGAATAATACATTGGGTATATTTTATCCCAATATTCCCACGGAACAAAGTCTACGCGGGTGGAACCGCGGGGCACAACCTGTGCCGGATTAACCACGTAGCAAGAGTAGCAATTGCTACGGGCCCCGCGCGACAGGGGCCCCGCATATTTAAACCCAGACTATTAATTACCCACAAAACTGTAACCTATAAGATGTCAAATAAACATTTTGAGTATTGAATTGATTTTTTAGCACTTTATACTTAAGAGCCCATAGAAGATAGATAGAAAGAATTTGCTACGGGCCCCGCGCTGGCTTAATCCGGCACTGGGCACAGCTAGTTCTACCATATGAGTAAATAATTCTTTACTCATGTGGTTTTCGAGCATTTACCAATGGAGATGTTAACGTTGTAATCCGCAAACATTTTTTTCTGCCGATACTTACGGGGACGAGGTAAACACGCATTGCACACACACAAATCACTCACTTTAACGATCCCGCACACTAGCTTGAAACACGCACACAGTATTTAAAATACAGCGTAGTTACGCACGCTCATATGGCCAAAAATGGCTATATGGCCAGCAGAGGGGTACGCCTTGCGTTAACATCTCCATTGGTAAATGCTCGAAGGGTTCTACATTATAAACTTTGGATTGGACCACTGGAAAATTTGACAGGCTTGTCAGCTGATTTGAAAATTGATTGACGTACCAGAAATCGGGCGTAAGGTCT
Organism: Cabera pusaria; assembly: GCA_954871355.1. NCBI lineage: Eukaryota > Metazoa > Arthropoda > Insecta > Lepidoptera > Geometridae > Cabera > Cabera pusaria. The sequence goes on along the minus strand of OX940901.1, from coordinate 24,074,392 downwards.
GACACGGCGTTCAGCGGATGCCCGCCCCGCCAAACAAAAATGCTCGCGCCTAAGTTTAAAGCTGTTTCAGGCTTAGAGGATATTATTTAGAACTAAACCACAACTATAAAAAATAACCACAGAAACAAGCTAGTTTTAAATGCTCACAAATGTACCTTGAGGTGCCTGTTCCGCATGTCTATAAACAAAATATATCAAAAACTAGTCTGATCGTTCTTTTATATCAAGTTAACTGGTATCGTTAAAGTGATTTGCTAAAGGCTTCGCTAGACAGCGAGCGGGGCGGGGCCAGTAGGGCTATTCTGTAAGCTATCTCAAAATTCAACCGTATAACGATCGTGATACGATTGAATTTCGTAATACGAAATTCAAATCTCACCGCGGATTCCGCTGTCGAGATAGCTTACAGAATAGCCCTACAGTACGTTGTATTTAGCGGCGGGGCGCTATATCCACATCACGTGTTGAGAGCGTGCGAATTACTATGACAATATGTGGAAGATTCCACCACACACAAGGTACCGTGAACTACCGTGCATAGCTTGCTCGCGCGGGTGAAGACAAAGGGAAAGCCCCACTGCACAGCTTGGATGGGCGTCTTGATCACGCCACATAATTCTGTATTTTTTTTTGTTTCTATAAAGTCTTCACATAAAACACATACTAATCTTTAATCACATAATAATCTGTCGCCAAACATCTAATGTGTTCCGGCAGCTTTACTTGAGAGCCAGTTCCCATCCTAGGCCTAGCGTGATTAACATTTACGACCGCATCATCACTTACAAACAGGTGAGATAGTGGTCAAACGCTAGACTAAAAGATTTAAAAAAAATACTCCTCTATTTTGATGTCAAAGTCAAACCAGTTAATTCGGCACCATCTGTGCCCCACGACTTCACATGCGTTAAAAACTATCAAAGTAGATTCTATGTTTAGGGAGTTCGTGTCTAAACAGGACAACGGTGATTTTGGTTAGTCGTAATAATTCTACACTCACTATCAGTATTGAAGCGTATAATATCTAATACTATAAGAATCTTTGTCGTGACATACTGACTGACTGACTGACTGATAGACGACGCACAGCCTAAACCGCTGGTCGTAGAGACTTGAAATTTGGAGGGTATATTTGTCTGAGTACGTAAAGGTGTACTAAAAAAGGATTTTCCAAAACTCACCCCTTTAGGGGATGAAACGGGGGCTCAAAGTTTGTATGGAGAAACAAGATTAGATAGTATTTTCTATTCGAAACTTCTCACATGTGCTTTTGTAAAAAATAAGTAAATATGTGTTATAGAATTTTTGAAAATGGGGTAACAAAGTGTGAAAATCAATATTGTTTTGCATTGCGCTGAAATTTGGCATACAGATAGTTATTATGACGTAAGTATCTGATAAGAAAGGATTTTCCAAAATTCACCCCTGAAGGGGATGTAACGGGGGTTCAAAGTTTGTATGGAGAAACCAGATTAGATAGTCTTTTCTATTCTAAACTTCACACAAGTACTTCAATAAATACGTGTCTCAGGTTTTTTCGAAATTCCACCCCTAAAAGGGTGACGTGGGGTAACAAAGTCTGAAATCAATATTGTTTTGGATTGCGCTGAAATTTTGCATGCAGATAGTTATTTTGACGTAGGTATCCGGTAAGAATGGATTTTTCAAAATTCACTCTTTAAGGGGACGAAGCGTGGTTCAAAGTTTGGATAGTCATTTTATACGAATTTTCACACAAGTACTTCTGTAAATAAATAAGTAAATACGAGTTTCAGGCTTTTTCAAAATGCCACCCTAAGAGGTTGAAGTGGGGTAACAAAGTCTGAAAATCAATATTGTTTCGAATTCCGCTGAAATTTAGAATGCAGATAATTATTATGACGTAGGTATCCGTTAAGAAAGGATTTTCTTAAATTTTCCCCCGTGTACGGAACGGGGATTCAAAGTTTGTATGGCGAAACAAGATGAGATAGTCTGTTTTATTCGAAACTTTACATAGGTACTTCTGTAAATAAATAAGTAAGTACAGGTTGGCAAAATAGAGTAGAAATAAATAGGGGCGCCACTATTGCTATATACTAGTAACCCCGATAGCAGAGAGAGTGGCGGTAAACTTTAAAATTACTTCTTTAGTGGAACTACGGATAGTCTTATTCATGTTAAAACATCTTTATTTCGCGTAGGTTACGGAAAATATTAAAATACTACTATTAAGTTACACAAAAAATCTTTGTACATAAATTTTCAGTCACTGAAAACAGTTAACATAGAAAACTTTATCACAGATTAGATTATTGCCAGGCCAGAAAAAAATAGTTCCGTTTCAAGACTTTTTTGCCAACCTGTACGTGTTGCAGGATTTTTGGAAATGGGGTAGGTAACAAAGTCTGGAAATTTGGGTTTTTCGGGTTTTATAAATATGAATCCCGATTTGCCTTAGTCACGCGATAACATGAAAACCGGTGAACCGATTTGGCTAATTCTTATTTAATATCTTTTATGTTAGAAAGGTTTTTACAAAAGAAAAGATTTAAGTAAATAAAAGGAGTTTTTAACGCGGGCCAAGCCGCAGGGCATTTCTAGTTTTATTATAAACGTCTTATTAACATACCTTTGGTTAACCTATGGCTTCACCAGACAGCAACCGGGTGTCATGTTGTTTTTATAACGTGGAAGTTCTGATGCTTTTGTGAAACGTTACTTGGAAAAAAAGAAAAACGAAGAGCTCGACATTCATTTCGAATTTCATGAATTTCTCATTTCAATAAATATCTAAAACTATACATATACAAAATCTATAATAATTTATTGGAAAAAAAAGACTTGTAACATAGACTTAATTACAAATTAACCGTAAAAATGACAATTGGAGTACACTCAGCATTGTACTGAGAAGATGTGAATCTCCGCAGAGCTCATTTTCAACCGCCTATCAAAAAGGAGGAGGGTTAAAATTCATTATTCATCTGTATGTTTTTTATTTATGTATGCTACGCGATTACTCCGTCAATTGTAAACCGATTCCATTGATTATTTATTAGTAGGGTACATTTTCTAGGTGATCCCATTGTAATTTCATCGAGTTCTGATAAGCATATCCAGAGATATGACGACAAACGTCTCAAACTAGCTTCTGAAACTGACTCGCGTGGCATGGGAGTCGGTTGTTTTTGTTTTAAACTATAAATAAATATAACTATAAATAAAAAACTAATAGACGAATTGAGAACTTCCTTGTTTTTGAACGACAGTTGAAAATTGCGTGATTATTAACTGGACAGAAAAGATAATAAATATAATGGCAATAGCCCAAAAACTTAGAGCCCCCAAAGGCAAGAGCATATTTCTTATCACTTTTTCCGTCACTAAACCACACCCCGGACACTCGCTAAATATTCATACAAACTAGCGTTTTAACGACCGACACTGTGACACCGACACAGACTGTGAAAACTACACACGGGGCGTTTTTCTATACGTGCATTTGTGTGCGTGATGTCTAAGGTTGTCGCCCGTAATCACCGTATCACAGATTATATAATAGTTACTTCGTTCATACGTACTACGTACTGACCGTATGAATATTTTTTGTACACTTACCCAAAAAGCTTTTTACACTAAACATATTAGTCGCTATTTCGTAAACCATCATCTCCAGGTCCAGTCGACTTGCATAGAACAAACTGCACCACAGTAACTATTTTTTATTCTGTGTTGGGCGGCCAGCCAGAGCTGTACGAAACAATGTCGTGTGTCTTGCTCGCACGTTAGAGCGACATCAAGTAAAGATAATATAAATACTACGTACCTACATCAAGTTCCCAATTGCTGTGTTATAAAAATGTTTAAACGTGAAAGTTTTTTTAAATATTTTACAAATTAAGCGTTATTTACGCACGAGTATATATATATACAGTGTGGAAATTAAACTCAGGCCCTGGAGGGAAACTACTTTAAATCCTTAAGCTAGCTCATTTTACTTAAAGGAGACATTCCTTTATATTTGAAAAGAAACAAATCTGCATTAAAAGATTTTTTAAAACTCGCTTGCTTCGCCCGGGACTCGAACCAACTAAAATTAAAAAAAATAAACACTCTTTATTTTATTATACTAATCGGTAGTATTAATATTCAGGATAAAGTTTCTCTAAAAAATGTTTGGTTACTGTTCACTTTTAACAAGTAAAAGACACGTAACAGTTCTGTTATCTCTCCAACACTCAAAGACTTCGTATGAAGTACACGCTTGCTATTTTATCGTTAAGTACCTTGTTGAAATCTTCGATAAGAAAATTGTTCAATGGTGGTAATACCTCTATGCACGTTTCCTTCTTACATGATCCGAGGCGTTCAATGGAGAAGTTTAAAAATGGAACGTTTGACTTTGTTTGCAATGCGGGACAATAATTTTAAAATTCGAACGATTTTTATCAACTGATTTTATTTAAGTAGTATTGCTTTCCTTACGTAATTAAATTATCTCATAATGGCGTATCAAGAACAATTCGAGTTATTAGAAGCTTACTTTGTTTGCAACAAGAGCTACGATTTAGCTCTGCAGTGGTATCGCGAGAAGTATCCAGACAGAGAACTACCATCTAGAAAAGTTTTGTCTCGAATTGTGAATAATTTACTGACCGTTGGAAGTTTTAAAAATATGACTGGACGCCCACAGCAACAAAATTTGGACTATAACGATGTTGAGTTAAACATTTTGACATACTTCGAGTGTTACCCGAAGGCTTCAAGCAGGGAAGCTGCTCAAGAGATAGGCATCAACCATACTAGTATACTTAAAGTTCTGAAAAAATACAAATACAAATGTTATCGTGATGGGCGATTGGTGCAGAAACTACATCCCGGAGATAGAGACAGGAGATTACAGTTTTGTGAAAATATTCAAACAGAAATAGCCCGCAACCCAAATTTCTTGGACTGTATTGTATGGTCTGACGAAACAAATTTTAGTAATAATGGAATGTATAACAGACATAACAATCATTATTGGTCTCGTCAAAATCCATTCCGTGTCCGTGAAACGAACAATCAGGTCAGATTTTCGTTTAATGTTTGGTGTGGAATCAAAAGTAACACGGTTGTTTTGATGCACATTTACGAAGGACATCTGAATGCAGCAAAATACATTGAAATATTGGAGCTTTTACAAAATCAATTAAACCTTCTGCCAGAAGAGGAACGAAATAATATCATTTTTCAACAAGATGGTGCACCTGCCCACAACAGCAGAATTGCCAGGGCATACATTAATGAAAATTTCAATGCCTGGATAGGTACAAACGGGACGATTAGATGGCCTGCAAGACATCCAGACCTGACGCCCATGGACTTCTTTTTATGGGTTCATGTAAAAAATGTTGTTTATGAAACTTGCTATGAAACCGTTCAAGAGCTAAGGATTGCGATAGAAAATGTTATTAGGGGCATACACCACAACACTTTGCTGAAGGCTACAAGAAATGAATTTCAACGGCGACGGAACGACGGGGCTCATTTCGAACAATTTATCAGTTAAATAATTTAAGTGTTACAAAATTGATAGTAAAATAAAGTTGATGTTAGATTTAACGATTATTTTTATTTTTAAGACCTAATGTTTGTTAGAGAAACTTTATCCTGAATATTAATACTACCGATTAGTATATTAAAATAAAGAGTGATTTTTTTTAAAATTTTAGTTGGTTCGAGTCCCGGGCGAAGCAAGCGAGTTTAAAAAAATCTTTTAATGCAGATTTGTTTCTTTTCAAAAATAAAGGAATGTCTCCTTTAAGTAAAATGAGCTAGCTTAAGGATTTAAAATAGTTTCCCTCCAGGGCCTGAGTTTAATTTCCACACTGTATATCGTTGTTTAATTTATGAAAATGAATTCTAAAATACGAATATGTAGGTAGGTATACTAATATAATTAAGTGTTTATTATATACCTACGTAATAAGAACCTACGTAAATTTGAACCTCCAGTGTCTACTGGTCCCAACATAAATGTATGAAGTTGATGTTCTTCTCTCCGTGAGTAGTAATTGTTCTATAGTCGTACGCGTGTGGCGTCTTTGCTCAGCGCAGCTCCTCGACAGCTCCAAGTCGGTCGAGGGGTGAGGAAGCCCGGAATTGGTGGGGGTACAGAGTGTCCGTTCTATACGTAGTATTATTATCTTTTCTATGACTAAACTCCGACTGTGCCGTCACAGTATGTATGACAAAGTCGGCACGCTAAGTTTCAATACAAATCGTGATACTTGCGTTATTGTACTATTGTACATATATTATCTGTGAATTACCCAGTCAAGAGCATGCGATCAACTGGCGACGTGTGCATCCGCGTGTACGTATGTCCGTTGCTCCGCCCCGCTTGCAGTCTGGCGAAGCCTACGCAAATTAGCTGACCCCTTCGACTATGGATTGTAAAACTGTACCTTCGACCGTGAAGTGCTAATTAACAAACAAGAAATCCTTCTTCAACACCATCAATACCAATATTATAAACGCGAAAGTCAGTTTGTATATTTGTTTGTTTGGGACTTCTTCACGGTCAGACGGCTGAACCGATTTAGCTGAAATTTTGTACAGGGATAGCCAATATTATGGATAAGGGTATAGGATACTTATCAACGCGGGTGTTGCCGCAAGGCACAGCTAGAAATATTGTACTTAGTTACGAAAGTATGTGAGGATGCATAGATGCTTATTAGGTACTCTATCACGCAAAAACGGGGGAATAGGATGAAATTTGGCACACAGATAGTACATACTTGTATACAAACTGGGATAAAATAAATAAATGCGAAAATAGAAGAATATAAATGGGATAATTTCTTAATATTAATCTAAATAAAGATATACCACACCACGCCTATACGCCAGATGAGATGTCGCTGTATCGACCAGGCGTGCGCGACCACACGATATCGTCCTGGTAACGGTGGTCATCCATGGTGCAGAGGAGGACTAGTAGCATTCCCCACCAGCAGAAGTTTACCAAGCCTAGAAAGCCCACATAACCACCAGATCCAGATTTGGCTAACAATAATATCGGAACCACCCAAAGGCTGCTAGCAACGTCCTATGCCTTGACACCCATTCACAAACCCAAGCTGAGAACGTAAATCGAAGATACGATACAATATGGTACAAAAAGTCTTGTTTCATGTGAAGGATGGAGAAGGGTAACCCCAGCGAAAATGCCGCTAAGCATAAAGTTACTGAACAAGACGGAATCGTTGAGAACTCCAGTAAGATGGCAGGATATAGGCAAATTCTATTAATCTAGTAACGGCCACTGCTAGGTGGTAGGACTGTCTAGTGTCCGTCTGGCCAGTTAAGGTACGGACACACCGCGGCGTCCTGCGTGCGCGATCTAGGCGGCGATCAGATAGCGCATTAGTATTTGTATCGACTGGTTCACACCAAACGCGATTAGTAAACAATTGAAATATACTGAGATCGCGCCCGCAGATCGCAGGACGCCGCGGTGTGTCCGTACCTTTACTACCATCAAGTTGGAAAATCTGTCGCCAAACATCTAATGTAAGTTATAAGTATAATATAATGGACACATTAGATAATTGGCGATAGTTTTTCCAAGCTACCCTTGAGAGCCAGCCAGCCTCGACCGCATTTCATTTACCAATAGATGAGATTGTAGTCAAACTCTAGCCTTAGCCTATATAGAAAAAAGCGTGGTGGCTAGATAGAGACCCAAGCGGGCGCCAATCGTGATATAACATCACATCTAATATTCTCAAACTATAAATGCCGTTTGTAATCGTATAACATTTTTTTATGTGATAAAGAATATATAGGGTGGACCAATGGATGGCACGGAGGGGAAGTACTTTGCACCAATCATCGAAAACATCAAATTTAACTGAAGAAAGGTACCACATTTTTTCATCCAATTGAATTGAATAGTCAATTCAATTCCTATTTTTAACCGACTTCAAAAAAAGGAGGAGGTTTCTCAATTCGACCGTATATAAGAATACTAGTTGATACCTGCCCCGCGACTTCGATCACGTACACCAAGAATGTATAAGCCTATGTTTATCGTCATGCTATAACAAACAGACAGAGTGGCAGAGACAGAGCTACGAGTACAAAACAAACGTTTTTATAATATTAGTATAGATGTTTATCTTCAGTAACATTTGATATCTTTAACATTAAATGTATTCTCTCATCGTGTTCAACTCAACTCAACTTTTTCCACTTTTATCATACTAATCTACATATTATGTTTTAAGATATTTTAGAAATTGGACATTTAGATATAATTTTTAGGGTTCTGTACTTCAAAAGGTAAAAAAAGGAATCCTTATAAGATCACTTTCTTGTCCGTCTGTCTGTCTTTTAGTCTGTCCGTCTGTCTTTCCGTGTGAGACCGATTTTCTCAGGAACGGGTGGACCTAGCAAGCTGAAATTCATACCAGATACTGAGGTCTGTAGTCCCTATTAGGTGTATAAAAACCAAGGTCCTGAGTCAACACGATAAAAATATATGGGCAAATTTAGATTTTCGCGAAAACTTGTAAGTACCAAAATGTACCTTAACTATAATTTTTTTTCGGCATGTTTCCTTTAATTGTGCTGCTACATCACAAATAAAGGAAAAATTCCATAATATAAAAAAAGTTGAAAATTAAAGGGTGTCCCCATACATATATAGTTTACGCCAATTAAGATAGGCCTCTGAGTTATATGAGCGCTCATACACTTTAGAGGTCTATGTTAATTGGTACCAACCAACGTTGGTACGGAAGCCTCGGTGGGCGAGTCCAACTCGACTTGGCCGGTTATAAAACCGGTCAAGCCAAGATTTATAATAAAGCACCTATTACGACAGATGGTAGTTGCAATTCTGCCCTCAGCCATACAGAACAGGTAATAAATGATCTAACTACGGCATAGACGTAATATAAAAGGATGGTGCACTACAGATCTTTTGACAAATTCAATTTAATCCGTATCCTTTAATTATAAGGTTGTAATTGCTTTGTAGAACAAAACGGCCTAATTGAGAGACACCTGGGTGGGAGTGTGTCCACGTCTAACAACCTGCTAGTCCTATATATGTTCTATACTATTTGTATATGGTATATATATATATATAGTATACATATATATATATATATATATATAAAAGTTGTCTATACAAAAGAAAGGGACAAACTCCGTTCAAGATCGGTCTCATGGGGGCCGGTGTACGCGATCATGTTTAATATGCAGCAGGTCTGTGAACTACGGTCTTGAACAAGTTCCCATTGTGCTGTCATCGAGTTTATTAGAAATTCGTCATTATGGAGTGGATTAACCGGTCGTTTGAGGAAAACACAAAGAAAATATCAAATATGAAGGTCTTATATGTTGTTCTTTTATGTTTTAATGTTTATTAAAAATATTAATATAAAATATTAAGTTATTACTACTACTCATAAGATCTTTAAATTCACGTAAAATTAACAAAATAAATAACAAAACTGGTACTCCAAACATGAATTCCGGACATTAAATTTAGGCGTTACGTCGAATGATTTGTGCAGTTTTTTAGTTTCTGAATATTAGAAGAAGCTATGTCGTAATTCAAGTGAAATAATTAATCTGATTATTGCAAGATGTTTGTACACAATAATTTGTGATTGTCATTGCTATGTATTATTTTGATCTTAGGCAATCAGTATGTGTATGTGTATAGGCACAGTACGTAGGTAGGTACCTATATATTTTATAGTTATAGGTAACAGTCTACCGTTGCGCACGCTATATACAGTGCCACAAGTATAACTTGGCGGTGGTGGTTTTTGGAACTAATTATTTTAATTGAAACTGTGAGTTTGACGTTTGAGAGATTACAACGACATTATTGTTGATAAATCTGCTTCATTAAAATAGTTCAATAATGCCAAAAGTAATTAAAAGTGGTTTAAGAGAAACTGTTATCAAAGTACAAAGTAAAAGCACAGTGGCGCACAGTCGCGCCAAGTTATACTTGCCGGACTGTATCTGCTGTGTGAGCCTTTTGAGTACAAATACAGCCAAAAATTCGCGAAGTATTACGCTTAGTTTTTTTTCATTATTTTCATGTTCGTCTTGTTCACAGCGGTTCACAGACTAAGTAGAGATGCTACGCATCGCAGGACACAGAGTACTTTATATATACGGAAACTACGCATGTCTCGCTTCGTTCATAAACCTATTTTGTTTTCTTGCATTGTTTCTAATTATTTATGTTGAGTTCTTATTATTCGTGGGTACCTATTACTTATAATAGTTTATATTGTATTGTAATTAAAGTAAGTATGTTTATCACAATATCTGTAATAAAATATGTATTTTTATTTCCTTTTTACTAATTTATATTATCCGCGATAGCCCAACCCTAGATAGGTCTATCTGAAAATCAGCGTTCAGGCAAACACCTGAACATTCTATGCTGCGATAGACCTTTTTAGCAATACACGTGATTAATTTGTGATTAATTTAAGTACCGAGATAGGTTTATAACTGTATTATTTTCTTGATTGTTTTATTTTCTCTTTTTTATCTATAGGTACGTTAAGTAGTATAAGTTGTGTAATGTGCTAAATAAATGTATTTTCTTTCTTCTTTCTTTCTTTCTTAGCACTGCATGGCAATGTATACTTAAGTGTGGATAATCCATGGTATAATCCGTTGTTAGGGTTCCGTACCTCAAAAGGACAAAAATATCACTTTGTTGTCAGTCTGTCTGTCTGTTTTTGTCTGTCTATCCGTCTGTCAGGACACTTTTTCTCAGGAACGCGTCATCAAGTTTAAATTTATATCTAATACTCAGTTCTGCGGTATCTTTCGGCTATGAAAAAATCAAGCTTGTCGCGAACGAAAGATATGACCGTTTATGTCGAATATTTTTGCATATTTTGCGATTTCACACAACAAGTACAAGTCCGTACAATTTGTACGGAATCCTCGGTGCGCGAATCAACTCGCGCTTGACCGCTTTGTTTTGTATTGTAGGCAAGCGTCGTTGTAGATGGTTTTATGTACATACATCATTACATTCAAAAAGAAGTCAATGTAACTTAATATATAAGGAACTCACCATACCATAGCCTGTATAATGATGTGCCGCAGTAAACAATATGGAAAAGAAAAACCACTGTTTTTCACAAAACACTATATTGCAGACTGATTCAATAAAAAAAAAGATATTTGACAAATAAACAAAACTGAAAAAACAGAGAAACGTATCATTATATAACCGACTTCAAATAACGCGCTATTAATTTTCAGTACCTACTTACCAAGTTTGAGGTGTTTATTATCTCCATATATCTGGATTTACTTATCGATCTCAATTAAATTACTATAGTACCACAATTGGGATATCTCCTTTCAAATCTCGTTTCAAACAAAAAAAGAATCATCGAAATCAGTTCATAAACGACGAAGTTAACTGTGAACGAACCTTCTTTTGTGAAGTCGGCTAAAAATTGGTTTAGCTGGTCGCCAACATAATACATTCAATTATTACTTATTACTTATCATTGCACACTAAACGTAGGTATTAAAATTAACAGATTACAAAGCTACAATGACTAAATACTAACTTATCTTAATTCTTAATATTTTTATCCCATTTGAGCGGTAATGCAAGTTGTTATCGAGTACATTATATTACCAAAATTACGTCTCAGTCTCATTTAGCCAAAATACTCTTACCACTTGTTCACATAGGTCGGGTGTCGGATCCGATTTTTAATCGGGTTGTCAACAAGCGACAAAGTCGGGCCGACACGTGTGAACAGCTTCATAAAAAAAATTCTGCGACTGGAAAATCCGATTGAAAATCGGATCCGACACACGACAGATATGAACACGCGGTTTCGCTCTATTATATTATGGCAATATTAACATTTTTTTTACTTCTACGTTTATTATGATTTACGTGTATTATGATTTATGATTCTACGTCATCATAATAATCACAATTAGTGGCTATCTATTTTTTTAATTTTTTTTATTTAAAGATTACTCGCAATGTGGGTTGCACATTACTAGTAGTCTTGTTAACCCCTCCAACTAAGCTAAATATGCTTGTGTCTGGAGTGGGTTCATGTCAATAGTGCAATGGGTGGGGTGGGGATCGATCTCACAACCTCTCGATCGCCAGTCCGACACCTTATCCATTGGGCTATTGCCGCACCAATAGGGAATATGCATGTTTTTTTTAATATTTTATTTCACTCATTACATCCATATAACATAATAAAAAAATAAAATACTGCTGGAATTATTATAATTATTTTTTAAATAAACATTTAAATATACAAATAAATTTGAGCAGTTTAAACGCCATCATTTCCCGGGCTCTTTGGTAGTGCATTGTGACGTCACGCACTTACGTCAGACACACGCCGCTTGAAGCAAACTAGCTTTTTTTTCTTTAACTAAGACTCCGCGCGATTATTGTATTTAGCCAATGGCATGTTTTTATTAAATTATACAGTTTCTCTAATCTCGTACTCATTTTTATCTATATTAAATGGTTAGTAATATACATTTTTGCACAATAATACGCGGCAAACACAATATTTGGAAATAAATACAATAAGACCACACCATACTTTTATTTTTATGTTCCCGCGCTCAATGTTTCTATCACGTGGAGTAGTGCATAATGACGTCAACTTTCGATTAGATCAATGGTGACATGTTTTACAAACTTAAATTTCCCTCGCTTAAATTGTATTTTTAATTTATTATTTTAAGCAAATAAAATGGAATTAAATAAAAATAACCGGCCAAGTGCGTCTCGGGCCACGCGCAGTGTAAGGTTCCGTAGTAGCCTGTTATTCAATGCAAGTCTTTTATGCACCCGTTATAAACAAGCAACTAGGTACTCCGTCTTTGTCACTTTAAAGGATTTATTCTAAGGATTTTGTATTTGGTACAAATATATCCAACACCAACGACTATTACTGCTAAACTAATAAAGTGATCTCAACTGCTATAATTTTCCTTTAAAGTTCATAAAATGCGCTATTATCACGATTTTTTTCAGATTTATCAAGTCAGTAGTTTGCTTTTAGAGGGGGGGGGGGGGGGGGACGCCCTACTGGAACAACATTTTGCACTTTAAAGTTAAATATTTCGTAAATGGAGTATTCAATCGAAAAATGCTTTAAGCAACCCTTAAGTCATTTTAAAAGACCTATTCAACGGTACCCCACACGATGGGGTAGACGATGAAAAAAAAATTCATCCCCACTTCTCATATACCCCTATATGAGAAGTGGGGATGAATTTTTTTTTACCAACTACCCTAAAAAAAATAAATTTCATAATTTTATTCAGCACTTTGTCGACGTCATTTATTTACATACCCCCACAAAATTACAGCTTTCTAGTATTAACGGTCTCTTAGCAAAACCTCGGACAGACAGACAGACGGGCATGACCAAACTATAAGGGTTCCTTGTCAGGACTACGGAACCCTAAAAAAGTTTTTACATATAACTCCAGGACAACAAAGAATCGAAAAAAAAAATTTCCAATAAATCTGAGCTTCATGCATATTCCCTATTGTCGCACAAATACAATTGTAGTATAGTAATAAGGTAGTTTCAAGTTTATTCTGCCATTTAGCGTCGAATCGAAGATTAGTAATATAGAAAACATATATATTAGTTTTTACAGTGAAATTTGCCACTCAATGTGCAAATTATAGTTAGTGTGATACATCTGCCCCCCTAAAGTCCCCGTCACGAGAAGCTATAAATTATGTAAACAAGCGTTCAGGAGTTCACAACATTTGGACCAACAAAAAAAATGAATTTCGTACTCGTACGCATTCGAAACTCGAATGACGCGTTTATTTCAAAATGGCGTCCCGATAGTTTACAATCCCTGCGTCCGGTACCAAGAAACACAAACGATAGCGCTTTGCGTCGTTAAAATATGATCCGACTAAATTAAATAGGTTGTTACTTTCATATAACCCGTCTATATTTCATGTCGATTGAATATGGTCAATTTATTATTATCTCGCAGTATAAAATGTTTACTTAGTAAAAGATGTTTGTTTACATAATTTATAGCTTCTCGTGGCGGGGACTATAGACAAAATTCCCTTGACATTTATTTTTCCGCAACACAGTTGTCATTCCCATACATTTTGAAGTTACGTTAGCGTGAATGAAAACAGGAATTGGATTTTGTCTAGGGTGCCAGAACACTCAGCGTCCGGATCAAGGGTAAATCCGGACATTTCACTAGACCTTTGAAAATCGAGAGGTCCCGCGCAAATTGGGATACCTAGCAACACTAACCATGGCGCCACCGATTTGCTTGGCCAGTAGGTCTATGAGCATATGTTGCTGGCACTGGTCTTCTGTAACTTTGGCTATCAGAAGAACGAGTATCATTCACTTTATCTGGTTCCTGGACAGTGTCGTTAGAATTTTTATTTTTATCTTGGAGAGTATCATCGGAATTGTTAGCTATATCTTCTGATACCGACGGATTTTTATCACCCGAGGGCTGCATATTTGTGGTATTGATGATATATATAGTGGCATTGTAAAAGTGAAATTGTATGTTCGGACTTGATCCATCTATACTTAACGGGAATGCCGTCATGTCTTCATAATTGCCGTGGTATCCAGGGTAAGGAGTGTCGTATGGCTTTGCTGCACCATTTTGTACAGTTGTCACCAAGACTAATAGTCCGAATGAAATCTGTAACAGAAATTGTTAACATAATTTTGATATGTTACTTACTTACTAGGAAGGCGCGGTGACCCCAAAGTAGATCTTGGCCCCCGACAGTAAAAAGCGCCATTGCTCTCTATATTGATTTTAATATGTCAGCATATATAATCACTCTAGCTGTGCCCCGCAGCTTCGCCCGCATTATTAGGTATCCTATAGACTAATCCATAATACTGGCTATCTCTGTGCAAAGTGTCAGCTAAATCGGTCCAGCCGTTTGACCGTGAAGAATTCCCAAACAAACAAACAAATATACAAACTGACTTTCGTATTTATATTATTGGTGTTGATCATTTCATCATCATCATCATCATCAGCCGGTGTCAGTCCACTGCTGGACGTAGGCCTCTCCTAAGATGCGCCACTGAGCCCGATCTTCGTCTCTTCATTTCCAGTCACTGCCCACCGCTTTGCGTATGTCGTTGTTGTTTGTCGTTGATCATTTAAATTAAGAGCGTACGCGGGGTGCACTTTTCCATACAAATGTATTCCCCAGTTTCCTCTCTGGAAAATGCTTCTAGAGCAAAATTTGTTTCAACAAAATATCAAGGTCTGCTGTAGCTACGCCCCTATCATTTGCTTATTATGTGCAACCAATTGAAAATGCATTTTAAAAGATGTGCAATAAAGGTACGGACACACCGCAGCGTCCTGCGTGCGCGATCTAGGCGGCGATCAGATAGCGCAGTAGTATTTACTTGTTCACACCAAACGCGATCAGAAAACAATTGAAAAGTACTGAGATCGCGCCCGCAGATTGCAGAACGCCGCGGTGTGGCCGCATCTTAAAAGTTTTTAAGCTTTCATGGTCACTGACATTGGAATTATTTATGGGAAATTATTATGATTTTTAAATTTATTACATTGACATATATTCTCATATTTTAAATTACAATGTATCTATTGACATTTCATCTAATTATTTAATAACATTAATTAATTAAATAAATAAATTAAAATTTATGGATTATATTTAGGTACTTACTAACATTATATGCACACGATTATTATAATGTGGTTCAATTATTTGACGTACCAGAAAAGGCCTGAAACCACGGAATAATGTATTGATTATTCCGTGTACTAGTACCGTAGTACTATTGTACTACATACTGAAACTGCGTTCAGCAGCGGACGCCTGCCAAATAAAAATGCCGCGCCCGTGTTAAAAACTGTTTCAGGCCTAAAGGATATTATTTTGAACTAAACCACACAACCATAAACAAAAACCACAGAAACAAGCTAGTGTTAAATGCTCACAAATGTACCTTGAGGTGCCTGTTCCGCATGTCTTTAAACAAAATATATCAAAAACTAGTCTGAGCGTTCTTATATATCAAGTTAACTGGTATCGTTGAAGTGCTTTGTATAAAGGCTTCGCCAGACATTGAGAGCGGGGCGGGGCCAGTACGTAGTATAATAGGCGTGACGAAAGATTTTGAAATCCTCTTCCGTAATGTAGGAACACATTTACTATTCACGAAAAAACCTATATTTCGGTAATGAACTTAAGTTTAACGAAGTTTAAAGCAATTTTCCTAATATTTTTTTCAATAGTGCGCAAAAACAGCTCACATGTGTCATGGCGTCGGCTGTGACGTCACGCATATGTTAATGACATACTTAACGTAGTAATTTTTATATAATCTGTGACAATGAATACACATGGGTTTTCCAAAATTTAATAACATTTTCAAGAAATCCTCATAAGAGGACGTAGGCGTGACGTCATGCGCTGTGATTCATAAAAAATGGCCGATTGCAGTATTTTAATGTTTTATTTTATTGAAAATCAATTTTTCTACTAGTGTTTTAAATTGTTTTAATATGTATTTTCCCCTAAAATCATCAAATCTTCGATTTTTTGATACTTTCGAAATGCCTATTGTGTATTCTCTGGCGGGGCGTTACGTCCGCGTCATTTTGAGAGTGTTAGAATTTGAATTTTTTACACGCTTTTTATTTGTAACAAAAAAAGGACAGATCAGACGCTGTCCTGTCCTATTGGCACCAACACTTGTTCAATTCTAGCTGCAAGTTCAATTCAAGCTGCAAGTTCCACTTTGGTATTATTATCCGATGTTATAAGACAGCTACTTTAGCTTTGACACTGCGGTAGGCAGCTGTTATGTTTATCATTCTATACTTTACATTATTAAGAATCCTAATAACACAAGAAAACGTAGATAATATGTACATGATTATTATTCGAAAAGCTCATCTAACCGGCTAGTTTCGGCTTCGTATAGCATCGTCTTGAAGTGCGTTATACATAAAACGCTGTGTAAGTATTGTAATTTTTAGGGCTCTGTAGCCGAATGGAAAAAAACGGACCCCTCATAGATTCGTCGTGTCTGTCTGTCCGTCCGTATGTCACAGCCATTTTATTCCGAAACTGTTAGGACTACAGAATTGAAACTTGGTAGATAGATGTATTCTGTAAACCGCTTTCCGATTTTTATACAACAATAAAAAATATTAAAGTTTAAGGGGAACATAACAATTCAATTTAACATCCCATACATGGAACTGAAACATTTTTTTTTTCTTCAAGCCTATACGTGTGGGGTGTCTATGGATAGGTCTTTAAAAATGACATCGAGGTTTCAGAAATCATTTTTTCTCAAAGTCAATACTTTGAAAGATAGGCGCGTCTAAAGTGGTAATATGTGTCCCGCCCCCTCTAACTTTTGAAGTATGGGAGTGAAAAATCTAAAAAAAATGTATGCTGTAGATCTCAATAAAAACTAACAACGAAAATTTTGAATTGAATTAGGTTGAGGATTTGGTTTGAATGAGAGTCAGCAGTTTTTGAGATATTGCGACCGCAAAGATAACATTGTTTTTACAAAGTTAATTTTTTAGTTGCGAAAAATCATAGTTATAGCATTCTTTACTGTGTTACGGAACCCTAAGAGTGCGAGTCCAACTTGCACTTGGCCAGTTTATTGTTTTTACAATTAATTGCGTGATGGATGGCGATAACCTTTAATATTTAAAAAAAAAACTTTTATCGTCCGCGAAAAACAACGCCAACTTTAACGAGGCAGTTTTTGTTTGGCGTCTGCCATATACATACATACGTAAAATCACGCCTTTTTCTCGTTGGGGTAAGCAGAGACTACTTCTTTCCACATGTTACGATCCTAACACACGTCTTTTGCTTCTTCCACTTTCATTAGCGCCTTCAAACATGCTCGCCGGCATACTTATCACTTGGCCTTTCTTTCTTACTTATCAGATCTCAATGAAATTACAATGGGATCACCTCGGAAACGTACCCTACCGATTAAAAAAAGAATCATTCAAATCGGTTCACAATTGACGGAGTAATCGCGTAACATACATAAAAAAAACAAACACGACTTGAGAACCTCCTCCTTTTTGGAAGTCGTTTGAAAAAATGTCAGCCTCTACCGGCTGGGCCATTAACACTCGTCTTATAGATTATATAATAAGGACGAAGTCGCGGGGACAGCTAGTGCTGTGTCCGCGCGGAATAGTGTCTTTGGGTAGCATTAACAAATAAAACACATACGTATCTCAACTACACCACGCTGTACCACGCCACGCTAATCCCCTCCTCTTCCCCCTTCCCCTTACTTCCACATCCCCTCTACCTCCCCATCCCCTCCCCTCCCCATCCCCTTCCCTCCCCACCAGCTTCCCTCCCCTCTACTTCCCCTGCCCTCTCCATCTCCTCCCCTCCCCCTCCACTCCCACTTCACCGTCACAAGCTTTGAATGTCATATTTATTTATATCCAATCAACAGCCTAAAAAATAAGTTTCAAGCTTCTAGCTTTAAAAATGACGATGCTTCCATACAACCTTTCATCCCCCCTTTCAACCACTTACAACCCTCTTTTCGCATTAAAAATTCTCTAGGCTCTAGACTATCTGTGTACCAAATTTCATTTAAATCGGTTCAGTATAGTACATTATAGTATAGTAATTCCCCCTCTAAGAGCATAATACGCGATTAACTGGTGACGTGAATGTCGTACCCGTCCCGCTCGCTGTCTGTCTGGCGAAGCCTTTACGCAATGAGATAACCCGTTCAACCGCAACGCATTTAAAAAATAAATCCTCTCTATCCTATATTATTATAATTAAGATTAAAAACTAAAACAACCGACTTCAATGCCCCGCGAGTCAATTTCAGTAGCAAGTTTGGGACGTTTATCGTCATATCTTTGGAGATACTATCAGATCTCGATGAAATTACAATGGGACCACCTCGTACCGTACCGATTACAAAAAGAATCATTCGAATCGGTTCTGAATTGACGGAGTAATCGCGTAACATATACAAAAAAAAATATATATACAGACGAATTGGGAAGCTCCTTCTTTTTGGAAGTCGTTTGATAAAACTCACGTTCATTTTAGAATTATTTCGGTGATGGAAAAACCCCCAATTCTTGGCATGGTGGTAGGACACTATCCAGTGTCCCCCTGCCCAGTTACCAATCTTAAGTTGGACAATCTGTCACCAACACATGTTTTCCGGCAGCTGTCCTTTAGAGCCAGCTAGGCTATTCTGTAAGCTATCTCGACAGCGGAATCCGCGGTGAGATTCGAATTTCGTACTACGAAATTCAATCTTATCACATTCGTAATACAGTTGAATTTCGTAATACGAAATTCAAATCTCACCGCGGATTCCGCTGTCGAGATAGCTTACAGAATAACCTAGCAGTTCCCACTCTAGACCTGGCGTGCTCTCTTCGATCACATCATCACTTACCAACAGGTAAGATAGTGTTCAAACGCTAGCTGATATATAATAAACTGGCCAAGTGCAAGTCGGACTCGCATTCGTAGGGTTCCGTACCACACTACAGTATTTTATAAGATCGAGCAAAAAAGACCACTATCATTTTTCGCCAGCAAAAAATAATCTATATATATAAAAGAAAGTCGTGTTAGTTACTACACTTATAACTCAAGAACGGCTGGACCAATTTTTATGATTTTTGTATTTATGGAATTGTTTTTGTCAGGAATAGGATAATAAGTATTAAAAACAATGAATAATTTACCTAAAAAAATATATAAGACAAATTATTTTGCCAAAATGTTCCTGGGTTACAAAACTGCAAATCATTTGATGTTCAATTGTTTATCCCGTCGATACGGTAAATCGCAAATTAATAAGGGTCATCGCTCCACACGGTTGGTGTATTTAGCCAGCGTCAAGCACAAACATTCTTCAAGTTTTTGTGATTTCAAGTCATGTACATTTAAAAATGTTAATACATCTTAAATACTGTCAGTAATGACAATTGTATGACATATTTATTGATTGTCAAATATGCGTGCGTTCAGAAATGTATGCTTACGAATTTTTGGCGGGAACGTGGAAAAATGTGTGTGATCTCATTCTATTTTTTCCTAAAACTGGTGTTTTTCCGGGTGTTAATGTGCAATAAATGTGGATTATTAAGCATTAAGTGCCGGTGAATGTGTGCGAGTGTAGGGACACAGCACAATGTTGAAAAACATGCTATTTGCGTTCTCACCAAAATTCCACTGAAAATCTTCAGTAAACACCACATCTTTACTGAAGGTATGACTTAGACTAGACTTTTACTTGAAAACTGAGCTGAAATGTGACTTTAACCCATCTCTACGACCAAAATTGATAAAAACTTGAAGAAATTTAATATTTGAAACTGGCTAAATACACTAATCGCGTGGAGCCATAACGATCCCACAACAACAACAGTCCCACAAGTATAACTTGGCGGTGGTGGTTTTTGGAACTAATTCCGCTCTCTTGAAACTCTGAGTTTGACGTTTGAGAGATTACCGCGACATTATTGTTGATAAATCTGCTACATTAAAATAGTTCAATAATGCCAAAAGTAATTAAAAGTGGTTTAAGAGTAACTGTTATCAAAGTACAAAGTAAAAGCACAGTGGCGCACAGCCGCGCCAAGTTATACTTGCCGGACTGTACAAGCAATCAAGACAATAATAATCTATGCCTAATCAATTTTATATTTTGTCAGAATGTAGGTAAATACAGAGATATGCAAGAATGTGATAGCCAATTTATGAGTGCCGTATGTATACAGGTTTTATCCATAAAGCAAAAAAATATTAGACAGTTATTCATGAAGTATACTTATTCAGAATTAAAATTAGATACTGGTGAGTATAATTTTACAATCAAAATTACACTCAATCGAACTAATTTCAAGTTAATAATTTATCAATAACAATAATAACATTGTTTCATTGCATCATGTCTTGCTGACACGCGGTTGAAGTACTTGATTGTTGTATTTTTATTCTATTTCTGTATTGCCACAACTTTGATTATTTACTTGACAATCAAAGTGCCATAATACATTACTAAACTTAATATCTCTTTTGTATTCATTGTATTACGTTCATAAAAGCCTAAATAAAGTTCATCTAAAAGGTAACACGACATTCATTGTTAGGTGGTACGAAGTTCGCCGGGCCAGCTAGTAATTAATAAATATTTTATTTCTTATAACGCCATCTAACGTCTAACAAAGGTATTAGGGATTGACATTTCAATATAACGCCATCTATGGGACGTTTACACAGTAAATACATAATTATGTATTTACTGTGACGTTTACCTAACTAAGCGTTCATAGATGGCGTGAAATGCCGAAGAGAACACGTTTCTTGTATGAGGACCCTCTATTATTTTTAACTTTATTCTGTTTTTAATATTTGTTGTTATAGCGGCAACAGAAATACATCATCTGTGAAAATTTCAACTGTCTAACCACCGTGAACGTGCCGGCCATATTAGAGCCGAACGGTATATCACGTGACGATGGTAAGAGGCCCGACGGTATGACGTTGGTGCCATGGTGTCGAGGAAGACCATTGGTGTGGGACGCCACATGTGCTGACACATTAGCGGCGTCCCATATATGCGGGACCTCACGGTCAGCGGGCGCGGCAGCGGATGCTGCAGAAAACCTCAAACGGAGGAAATATGCTACCATTGGTGATGGATACATATTTCTTCCGTTTGCGGTCGAAACAATGGGCCCATGGGGTCGAGATGCCCGAGGTTTTGTTAAGGAGTTGTCCAGACGCCTAATTGACATCACCCGTGACCAAAGAGCTGGCGCTTACCTCGGCCAACGTATTAGCCTAGCTATACAACGAGGTAACGTCGCTAGCTTTTTGGGAACATTACCGGCAGGTAGCGACCTAGGTTCTGTCTTTTATTTATAGTATAGATATTATTATTGTAGTTTAAATAATCTTGATATTGTCATTAGGTAATTATTTTTAAGTTGTTAAAATAAAGTGTATTACTGTCTAACTATTACGGTTCATGAGATACAGCCTGGTGACAGACGGACAGACAGACGGACAGACAGACAGACAGACAGACAGACAGACAGAGAGACGGACGGACAGCGGAGTCTTAGTAATAGGGTCCCGTTTTACCCTTTGGGTACGGAACCCTAAAAATAAGAGGTGGGTAGAAGCTACGCGTTAGATGTTAAACTTCCAAGTTCGTTCAATTTATTTCTCAAAATCACTAATTATTTCATTGTACAACTCCATCTGTTGAACTTAGCGGGACGAATGCCCGAATGATAGCGAATTTTGGGGGGCTATTACTGCTCGCGTCCGTAGGATTTAGCCCTCGATGTCCTACACGTGTCCCCTGGGTGGCGCCAAAAGAGAAGTACGTTTCAGGTGGTAGGCTTGAGGACGTGTGCGCCTGAGTTGGCTCCTATTTTGACACGCCTCTTTCGCTTGTCTATGACGACTGGTAAAGTGCCTAAGTCCTGGAAGCAAGCTAACGTGCAACCTGTGCCCAAAAAGGGTAGTCGCGCAGACCCTGCCAATTACAGGCCTATCTCAGTCACTTCCATACTCTGTAAGACCATGGAACGTGTACTGAACCACAGGCTCCTGGCATACCTAGAAGTGAACGATCTCCTCAGTGACCGACAATACGGGTTTCGCCGAAACCGGTCTACTGGGGATCTTCTAGCGTATGCCACTCACATCTGGAGCGAGGCCATCGAGAACCACGGCGAGGCGCTGGCCGTCTCTCTTGACATCTCGAAGGCTTTCGACAGGGTCTGGCACGATAGCCTTATTAGCAAGCTTCCTTCATACGGCCTTCCCACTGGTTTATGTGTTTGGATAGTAGATTTCTTGAGGGATCGGTCGATTCGAGTAGTCATCGATGGCTGTTCTTCCGACCACTTGGCCATAAATGCCGGAGTCCCTCAAGGATCAGTACTCTCTGCAACACTTTTTCTGCTGCATATTAATGACCTGCTTAAACCCGGTATCTTTGGGTACGCAGATGACAGCACTGTTGTAGAGCGCTATGCATCCAACGCACGAACTAGTGCATTACAAATCCAGTCTCATAGAGAAGCGATGGTCGAGCGCTTGAACTATTCTTTGAAGGCAGTCTCCGATTGGGGCGATGCCAATCTGGTCAAGTTCAATGCTGCTAAAACCCAGGCGTGTCTCTTCTCCGCTAAACGGAGCCCATTTCTACTAGCTCCTACTTTCCGGTATGTGTCCGTTCCGATAAGTAACAATCTCGAGCTTCTTGGCATCTCTTTGACACCAACTCTCAATTTCGGCTTAATTAATTTTATATTGAGTCTAGAGCCCAGCTAGCCTCAAAAAAGCTTAGCATTTTGGCTAAGGTGAAACGGTACTTCATACCGGGACAGTTGCTTAATCTTTACCAAGCACAAGTCCGGTCGTGTATGGAGTACTTTTCTCACCTTTAGGATGGCTCTGCCAAATACCAGCTGGAGACACTGGAAGCTATTGAGAGGAGAGCAAAGAAACTCATAAGCGACGACCTACTAGTAAGCCAGAGACTCCAGAGTCTCACGCATCGCCGCAAAGTCGCTTGCTTATCGGTTTTCTATCGAATACATTTCGGAGAGTGTGCAATGGAACTGCATGATTTGATTCCACCATCCCCATTTTATAATCGGACATCCAGAGACACTAAAAGGCGCCACCGATTTATGGTGGATATACCATCTACCCGAACGAAGCGATTTGCTTCTTCGTTCATCATACGAACCGCCAAAGAATGGAATACTCTGCCTGAGTCTGTGTTTCCGGTTAAGTACAATATGGGGGTCTTCAAATCGCGAGTGAATAGGTATCTTCTGGGTAAGCACGCTCCATCATCGATCGCATCATCACTTAACATCAGGTGAGATAGTGATCAAGTGCTACCCAGTTCTGTATTAAAAAAAAAAAAAAAAGCGTTTTCGTAGTTACGCCGTTCTACAATAGAGGGCGTTTATAAACATAAAATATAACATGACGCTTACGTCACTACCGTTGATTCGGACCGTGACGCTACGTCACTTTTGGCAAATTTTACCCTATTGCGCCGAAAGAAGTGTTATATCAAACATTAACAAATAGGCACCTACTTATAAAATCCGAGTATGTACTGAAAAGTCACGTTCTAATTTAAAAATTATTCTCAACTCTAGGAAACGCTGCCGGCGTCCATACAGATCATGACCCCCTTGACCCCCCCCTCTAGGACCGCTACTGAATGCTACCTAAGTCACTGGCATGTCATGTCACTCACGACGGAACGGAGACTGTATTATGCGTTTGGGGTGAGAGGATGTTTGTTTGTTTGTGTGTGCAAATCCATGTTGCCATTTTTCTCCAAAACTTCTAGTCTGATTTTGATACAGTTTTCAGTTATGGGTTCGGGTGTAATCTGTGCATGTTTTTAGATAGGTGTTACGGTGACAACTTACCAGGGGGCGCTGCAGTAATCATTTATTCAATATTTTAATTTTGTAACTTGTCTCCACTTAAAATAGTCAGTTACAACTGACTCCTATTTTCCGAAATATATCCGGGCCGATAACCAACCATCTTTAGCCTTTTAGCATCTCTTTAACTCGGGTGATGAATTTTGGCTCATATTAAAGTATATATTTTATATCTTCTAGGCTAGTGTTTGACCACTATCTCGCCTGGTGGAAAGCGATGATGATGCGGTCGAATATGGTGAACAAGGTAACAATCATACGGTAATGAATGGAGTATACTAATACCACTCCCTCAAGTTAGAAAATCTGTGGCCAAACATCTAATGTGTTCCGGCACTATCCTTGAGAGCCAGTTCCCATTCTAGACCTACCGTGCTTACCATCTTGGACCGCATCATCACTTACCAACAGGTGAGATGTGAGAATGGAGATAGTGGTCAAACGCTAACCTATATGAAATAAAAAAAATATATAGCATGAAGGACAACTGTAGTCGCAAGTCTTTGCCCTCAGACATTCATAACAAGTAATGACTGATCTAAAGTTCCCAGTGTGCTCTTATCGAGCTTATAAGTAGATAGACAGACATTATAAGACTGGATTAACCGGTCATATGAGGAAAAACCAAAGAAAATTACCAAGTACGAAGATCTTATATTCATTAAACGTAAAATTAATAAAATAAATAATAATATCAGTACTCCAATCACGCACACGCTGATGCACAATAAAGTTAGGAGTTAGAAGTTGAATGATAATGCAATCGATGTTTATAAATTCAAAAGAAACTGTCATATGTCTAAGTTCAAGTATACATTCATCAGATAATTATAAGATGTTTGTACACCAATGCATAATTGGGTTAACAAATGCAATCCACTAATTTCGTCGTAACGATACTTCGCACCGTGGCTTAATTGGCAAAGCACCGGAACATGTTATTCCGGAGGTTGCGGGTTCAAGTCCCGTCGGTACGATGAAATTTTGGATTGTGTTTAACAATTTACAAAAATATAAAGTGTGAAACACTTCAAAGAAACATAATGTTTGTACATATTCGTGATCGTGGTGGATACGTATAATTATGTTTATTATAATTACACTCTCTTTGGCAATTGGAGCTTTTCCCCATTATCCGATCCGATATCAGTATCAGACAGCGATAGCTTATAGCCAATATCGTGTGGTATCTTCATATAACTTCCGATAAAATCATTCCGATTCGACCATTTTCTCGAGCTTTATCTGTATTTGTTATATTTATATCTATATAGATATATAGAAATAAAACACCGACTATTATACTCACTACTGTTCTCTCAACACTCAAACTCACGATAACTATAAATCTAAAATATCTATAGATATAAATACAACAAATACAGGTAAAACTCGAGAAAATGGCCGATTTATTGACATATATTTTATCTAATATATAAAATTCTCGTGTCACAGTTTTCGTTGCCATACTCCTCCGAAACGGCTTGACCGATTTTAGTGAAATTTTTTGTGCTTATCCGGTATCTATGAGAATCAGCCAACATCTATTTTTCATCCCCCTAAATGTTAGGGGTATTCCACCCCTAAATTTTTTATTTTATTTTTTAGACAAAATTTTTAACTTCTATTTTTTTATGATACAACATACAAAAATACATACAATCCTCAATGTTCACCCTTCTGCGATCAACCCTTATTTTTTAATAGCCATTTTAGTAATTTAATCATTTTTCCTCCATACATACTTACAATAAGTAAGTTATTTTTTGTCTACACTAGAAATTACTACGAAATTATTTATATGGCAAAACAACGTTTGCCGGGTCAGCTAGTATAATATATAATTAACTTATCAAACACTTTCAGGCTCATATTTTAAAAACGATTGTAACTACGAGTATGTCACTCTGTCTGAAAACGGAAGATCCGATCTTACTGAAGTTTAACAAGGAGATACTTGATAGCTTGAGAATAAAGATAGGCTACTTTATGTGAAAATAAAATCATGATTTATACAAATAAATATCTCAGATCACAACAAATGCTGATTGATAAAGTTTTACAGTGATAACATTCTTGGTGCACGTGAACGAAATCGCGGATATCAGCTAGTTATTACATATTATTAATACATATCACATATTATAAGTAAGTATTAAGTAGTAGATATTTGGTAATTCTCTTAAAAAACACTATCATTATTATTACATATTCAAGTAAACATTCTCGGGTCAGAACTGCCCGGTCCTTTATATAACGCATTGACGGCGCCGATGCTAGTCAAGCGGCCATCTACAATTTTTGCTTAGCTAAATATGATTTGTCGATGGAGGGATGAATCACTATAATAAGATGGTACATTAATTTATCATGGCTATGGATTTGTGCTGCTTGATTTATACCTCGTCTATGGGATGAGGTACGGCAACCGCCAATTATGCATCTTTTCAAAATATTAAGGCGGGTGGTGACTCACTATACACTGAATGGTCCCTCATAAAGGCGGACCGTTATATATTATTATTATATATTGTTATTAAGTACTAGTAGTTATTAGCTAATTCACCTTACAAACACTATATTATTACACATTAAATATTATTAGTATTATTAGATATTAACTAGGTTGTAGTAGATATTTGCTAATTTACCTAATAAAAACTAACATGAAAAAATACACATTTTCGAATGGCTGTGGAGTGTGGGTCTAAGCGCCGGCTGTGTGCACACAGAGACAATGTATACAGATATACGTATATTATATAGATATACTTGTACTATTATTTATTCTGTGGTACCTATACATTATCGTCGGACAGCCCACGGGCGTCCGATGATGTTGCCGTGGATATTACGCGATATCGGAGCGGACAATGTGAAAGGCAAGCACATCGAGATACAACGTTAGACGATAAATGTACAACGAGATAAATGTAAACCTATGTTTAGGTATATTTTTCTAAGAGCTGTCGGATTATGTATAGAAATAAATATTTTACTTGTCCCGATATCGTATCGGTGTCTGATGTCGATATCGGATCGGATAATGTGGAAACGCTCTGAGTAGGTATACTTAAAGTTGAAGGTTACAGTCTACCGCTGCGAATTCCACACTCATCACACTCATGCTATGTTAGGTTTTAGAGTACAAATCTAGCAAAAAAAGATGTAATAGGTACGCTTAGCGCACCATTGCAAAGAGTAAGTGTGAATATTAGGTATTTTTCAGTTAAATGTAGACATGCGTCGCGTCGCGGTGGACGGTTTTCTGTATTACATACATCGTTACATTCAAGAATAAATTAATGTTACATAATACATAAAATTACTTATCACTTCACACGTAACTTATTCACATTCACACTTCAACGTATTAACAGATTATAATTTAGCTACAATGAGGATCCGTAACGTTTTTAGTTGAGAATGCAGATTTATAGACCTAAGAAATCCTTAACATCATAGTGCCAAAATTTTTGTTATTTGACAAAATTTTACGATGTTATGACCGAATTACTAGCGAAGTTCACCGAGTATACAGATATGCTTAAAAAAGAATTATCAAAATTGGGCTACTCTATAAAAAGTTATGCGTAGTCATTTATTACAATCAATCAATCAATCATCCCCTGTTTTACTACCCTTAGGGTTGCATTTTTTTTTCAAATGTATATGTGACCAATTTTGAGGTATACCCTATGCAATATTTTTTTTATTATCAAAGTCGAACTACTCTGTAAAAAGTTATACATGGTCATTCATTACAATGAATGTGTGAACAATCAATCATCCCATGTTTTTTCTAGCCTTTTGGATTTTTTTTCTTAATTTATATAGGACCTACTTCGGAGTATACTGTTTCCAATAAAAAAAGAATTATCATAACCGGACTCTGTCAATAGTTATGCGTGATCATACATAAACAAAAAAAAAATTGGCGAGTGGCAGCGAATTCTCACAGTGACGTCACAAGCACCTGCGCACATTAACTTTTAGCGACAGAAACGGCGTATGTTTAATACTTACCCAACTAGCAAAATCGTCTTACGTTTCTCACTTTATAAGAGTTCTGAGCTTATAGTGATCTCTTATATGTTTTCGTCATTGCTATCGCTCCTATATTAGTCTCTGACAAGCCGTTACAGGCTCTAATACGCTTGATCTTAATATCTTGTCTTAATTATGCATATAAGTTTAAATTTATAGTGCCGTTGTAAGCCACACTCTCCTAATAAAGCATTTTTTAAGACTTATCACACTTGAGATAAATTAGCTCTCATATCCACATTTTCTAAGCTCATTTAATTTTATTACATATTTTCTAAATGCTATTGTAAGAATGTTAGACTAATATCAGCATCTAATTAGAGTACTTAAAATATGATAAACATGTAAATATTGATCTTATTCAAAACTATTATAAGATCAACAGCAGTGAATAGGCACAGTATTAGAGTGATATTGAATCATCATACTTACAATAGAGAAAACGAGTCTAATTTAAGAAAGTTTGATCTTAAATCGAATTTGTGACTAAAATTGTGAGTGTAACATTTGATGTTGACTATTATATCTCACCAAAAGTATTTTAGTGCGGTCTCATAAAATACCATTTCACATCCCAAACGTTCACTCTTAAATGAATATAAATGTTTTATGTCAATTCAAGGATCTCTAAGTTATTTCAACATGGAGTCATGTGGGAATGATCTAAATGAGCTTAAAATAGTCTTATAGTGATTCTTATAAATGCAATACTAATGGCGTCGCTTTTAATACAAATTAACAAATAAAATAATTAAACAAGAATACTAAATACTATATATTGATGAAGCGCACGAGTTGTGAAGCATAAACTAGGGTCACCTTCACAGTAAATAATATTTTCCAATACTAATACTTATCTAAAAGCATAAAACGAAACACTTGTTAATAATGGTACGGTTATTACAATATAATTATTAAATACCATTATCCTTACTGTTTCCGATTTATTTTTTATTAGTTGTAACTTTCAAACAAACACTATACCAAGTTTTTTTACGATTGTGTTTGATCTTATGTAAAATCAAAATAAACTTTCTTACGCTCATAGGACTCTAACGTCAAAACAATGTAAGCCTATGTACGCTTAAATTAGTTTTGGTAAGAATAATTTAAGTGAAAACAACATTCAATAAGACTGATATTAGAAAGATATAATCAAATTACGCTTATAAATGGTGCCCAAATCCAGGCTTAACTATCGTCATAATCATATCCATAATAATCCTCAAACTGTGTGGTGGTAAGTTCAGTTTGATTTTGCGGAGACACAGTTGTACTGATCTGATCAGTGACCGTGTCGTTTTTTAGTACTGGTGTAGTGTTTTTGACATGGATTGATTGGGACTCCACTGTTACAGGAGGTATTGAAGGTCTAAGAGAAGTGCTCTCAGTTCTCTCTGAATTAAGAGATGGAGATTCGGTATTACTTAATATGCTTGGGACATTATATACCTTAAATTTAGTATTATTAATATTAGAGGAGATATTATTTGTAGAGGACTCAAAGTTATTTGTAGTGGTTGTAGCTCGGGTAGTTGGAGCAGCATAAAATCCGGAAACATCCGAGAGGTCTGAACCTTGACTTGAAAAATTTGGGCCATTATTGAAAGTCGTATTAAAAGATGAATTAAAAGACGGATTAAAAGCCGGACTAGCTGGTCCGCTGCTAGCTAATGCGGCCGGAAAAACTCTTAGGTTTTTATTACCATTTTTTTCGCCTGTATTGGCGTACTCGAATGACGAATTAAAAGATGGACCGGATCCGGAGATAGGTATTTGTTCTTGATAATCATAGTCGCTCCGTAATGATGATCCTAGGTTATTATTAGCATTTTTGTCTCCTGTATTGGCAGCTGGTGGTAAAAAGGGATCTCTGCTATTATAACTACTAGAAAATGGTACATTGTTTCCATTACCTGTTTGTGGTGGAAACGGAATGGAGGAATAAGGCACTCCATTATTATCACTATAAAATGGAGCATAACTATTCGTGTATGAATTATCATTGTAAGCATAATTTGCTGGAAAGCTAGCTGCTCCTCTGTTACTGTGACTACCAGTAGGTGCACCATATTTGTCACCGTAACTATCTGATGTAACGTCTTCGATAACTGGTTGATGGTTATTCACATTGGAACTTTCAGGGTTCTTTTTTGATGCAGATGGATCTTGAATTTTCAAGAGCTGTACTATTGCTGGATTATGTATAGTTATAGTGGGATGGTAAAAGTGTAAATGTATATTCGGGCTGGGCTGTTCGTAATTATTACCAGATGGGACCCCCGCCACAGCTACATAATTTCCTTGGTATCCAGGGCTAGAACGCTTGTATGCATGCCCCTGCGAGTTCAGTTTGAATACATTCGGTGTTATAGCTGGTGCTCCTTTCTGCTGGCTTGAATACTGTGGTAGTATTATCGTGTATGGCTTAGCCACAGCATTTTGAAGAGATATATCCAAGACTAATAGTCCGCACAGTATCTGTAATAGAAGTTGTTATAAAAATTTAACAGACATTTCGAAAAGAGTGCCATTAAAATAGGCTGGTACAGCTATCACCCTTTTCTATCAGACAACCTGTTAATACTGATGTACGTCATCAACTCATCAACACCAATATTACAAATGTAAAAGTCAGTTTGTTTATTTGTTCGTTTGGAACTCCTTCACAGTCAAACGGCTGAACCAACTGAAATGTTGTACAGGGATAGCCAGTACTATGAATAGTTTTTAATGCGGAGGAAGCCGCGGGGCACAGCTAGTCTCTATAATGTGGCAGACGATCTATCTAGCCGAACGAAATGTTTTGCTTATATATTTATCAAAGTATGAAATTAATTGCCGGTTATTTTATACGATCCAAAATATCTCCGTTTAGCGGGATTTGAAGAGTATCAAGCCCCCTTGGGCACATTACCCAGGAGGCGGGTATTCGAATTCCGCTGGACGGAGCAATTTTAGATTGCTAGGCATATATGTATATAAATAAACTGGCCAAATGCAAGTCGGACTCGCACTCCACACTCTACGCGGTTCCGATCACACTACAGTATTTTATAAGATCGAGCAAAAATACCACTATCTTTTTTCGCCAGCAAAAAAACACGTTTCTTGTATGGGGACCCCTATTATTTTTAATTTTATTTTGTTTTTAGTATGTGTTGTTATAGCGGCAACAGAAATACATCATCTTTGAAAATTTCAACTGTCTAACTATCATGGTTCATGAGATACAGCCTGGTGACAGACGGACAGAGAGATAGACAGACAGACAGACAGACAGACGGACAGCGGAGTCTTAGTAATAGGGTCCCGTTTTACCCTTTAGGTACGGAACCCTAAAAAGGGGAGATACGGTACCCCGCTCCTCAATGTGGACGGCATGAATTAGGTTTGAGAACTTAATTTCACCGTAGTTACAATCGAACTAGCGTTTGTGTAGCACGTACAGAATTACATGTGAAATTATCGCAGATCCATTTAAATAATTAGCAATAATGCCTTCTTTTTTTTTCATGCACATCAAGCTCGACATTAGAAATTCGTGTTTTCATGAATCAAGAATCAAAGCATTTATTCAGTATGTAGGCAGTATAAATATACGCACATATACACGTCAAAATCATAAAATAAATCATAACCAATTATCATGTAAACATAGCAAAAGCAGAATTTAACGCTTTGAATTAGAAAAAGTAATGAATCATTCAGCTGTCATCCAATCGTATACGTCAGAATATTAAAAAAAATTAAAGTAGGTTAAAACCAACCATACATGTTACTGTGTGTTTCAGTACTTCAGACAATTTTTATATAAAAATAATAAAAAAAGTGAAATAGTGAAACACAACATAGAGAAACGCATACCGATCACAGTACATATCATGATCCAAATGGAACTGATAGTCCGTCTGCTTAGTCATGCTTAATTGTTTCCAGTTCCATTATGTTTATGTGGCATAAGAGTGAGTACCGCATCTCCCTTTTTATGTCGATGTTGCTAGGTATAATAATGTTAAAAAAAATAAAGTGTAGATAACACTTAAAGAAACATAATATTTCATTATCGGGGTCTGTCTTTTAAAAGCACACATAAATATATTTAAAACCACGCCCGACTAAATAATACAATCTGTTCATTAAGATCAAACGCGACATTACTGCTGTAACTTGTTGAGGCTTTAAATTTTAATTTAATTTTTATTGAAGAATGTACTAGTGTGGTTGATAACCTGGCTGCAGCATCAGCTCATATTGTTGACATCATTGCATTGTATGTAGAATCAGAAACGATAAAAATACTGATGAAAATAAGTTATTTTTCAAAAAAAATAAAACCGACTTCATAACCACAAACAGGCACTCAAAAGCGAAAAATAAATTACTTAAAGTTATTATAAGCGCTACCCACTTATCTATTTGAAGTCGGTGCCAGCCAAGTCTAATAGGTAGTAGATAGATAAATCTCTACATGTATCTACTTACTAACCTACATGTACCTACTTACTACTACTACATACATAGTATCTATCTACTATCCAATAGACTAAGCTGGCACCGACTTCAAATAGATAAGTGGGTAGCGCTTATAATAATTTTAAGTAATTTATTTTTCGCTTTTGAGTGCCTGTTTGTGGTTATGAAGTCGGTTTTATTTTTTTTGAAAAATAACTTATTTTACCCTTTTTAGTGCAAAACAAGTTTTAATTAAATTACATGCATCTATTAAATTTCGTGTCTGGGCCGTTATACACTGACGGATATATACTTTTTGAAAATTTCAAGTATGTACCTATAACGGTTAAGAAGATACAGATCTGTAAAGTGCGCACATATGTATAGACACACGGACGGACGGACGGACGAAAGGACAACAAAGTCTCAGAAAGTGTTCATTTGGTACCCTTTGGGTTCGGAATCCTAAAAAAATTGACTTTAAATGCCGCGCTAAAGTGAAAATATTCACTAGTAATAATGATGTCATCAAGGTATCAAAGAACAATGTTCAAAATGGCCCTGTGCAATTAAAGCATCTGACACACACGATAATTAATTGTCTATTTTATTACAATAATTCCAAATACTTTTATAACGGACTAGTTGTATTCCAAAATGAATATTAAAAAGTATTATTTGCGATTATTAACATTAATTGCCGCCATATGGCCAACAGAGTACTGAATCACTCTACTACGTTATAAGAAGCACTTCCCTATATTGTTGAAACCCAAATTATGAAAGCACTGTGTAGCCAACCTAACAACGGAAAGTATTATTTACGTAGTAACTATTATATAATCTGTGGTATTATGCTTATAAATTATTTTTTTGCAGTGTTGGTTGGTACAAAGTACGTTCATAATTCTGAGTTATTTAATTATGTATGCAGTGTCGCGGGACTGAAGTGGCCCCCATCTTCGCCAAACGTCATGTCATGTCAAAAATCTTAGGTATTTAAAAAAAAGTTTGCACCCTAACAAGACTTTGCCCGGTAGAACATTCCTGTGAGGACAAATTATTTACATTAATATATAATTATTTATTGAGGGCCCGGTGGCGTAATTGGGAGAACAGTCGGCTTTGAAGCCGTGGTGCCGAGTTCAAACCGCCGTGCACCAATGAATTTTTCTATGGAAAAATATATGTGCGCTTCTCACAGTTGCCCTCCGGTGAAGGAAAACATCGTTAAGAAACCAACAACCCCCGCATGGTGGTAGGACATATCTAGTGTCCGCCTGGCCAGCTGCCACACTCAAGTTAGAAAATCTGTCGCCAAACATCTAATGTGTTCAAGCAGCTATCCTTGAGAGCCAGTTCCCATTCTAGTCCACTTCTCTATCTTCGACCGCATCATCACTTAGCAACAGATGAGATAGTGGTCAAACGCTAGCCTATAAGATATATAAAAAAAAAAAAAAAAAATTATCCCCACCTTTATGTCTATCTCGCTCACAGTTACCGTAAGAATATCTGTCAAAAACCAAAATCAACGAGAAGAAAGATGTAAAAACATTATTCAAGTCCATATTTTTTAGTCTTCAAAAATATATGCAATAGCAACCTCCATTGTGTATAATCTTCTTGGGACTCTTCTACTAAAACCAGTACATTCTCCTATGTTTGAGGTATTTATCTCCATATCTCTGGAGATACTTATCAGATCTCGATAAAATTAAAATGGGACCACCTCGGAAACGTATCCTACCTATTAAAAAAAAATCATTTGAATCCGTTCACAATTGACGGAGAAATCGCGTAACATACACAAAAAAAAAAAAACATACAGACGAATTGAGAACCTCCTCCTTTTTTGTGAAGTCAGTTAATGAATCCAAACACGACATTATATCTGCTATTATTGTTTCAAGAGGCTACTATTATGCTGGATATATTCTAGATATTCTTGCTGCAGCCTCAGATCCAGAATTCCATAATCTTATAGTATCGCTTAAATGGGTGTTTAAAATGTTAAGTCACTCATTTGTTTGCACGTAAAGTAAATCACCTTTTAGTGTTTGAGTTCCCTACCGTAGCTAACAAAAGAGCCGATGAACTTGAAACTGCTGTACCGATTTTGATAAAACATGTCTAAGAACCACCGCTAAAAACCTACATTTAAATAA
This sequence comes from Cabera pusaria, assembly GCA_954871355.1. Lineage (NCBI taxonomy): Eukaryota > Metazoa > Arthropoda > Insecta > Lepidoptera > Geometridae > Cabera > Cabera pusaria. The sequence continues at coordinate 24,039,164 of OX940901.1, read as the reverse complement.
AAAAGAATCCACATCTAAATCGGTTCACCCGTTTAAGACCTACAGTGCTACAGACAGACACTCACGCACACATAGTGGTTAAACGTATAATACGCCGTTTTGCGTCGAGGGTTAAAGATTGTATTGCAAGGGTTCGAACCCGGGCCCCGTTGCGTTCCATCCGATTGTCCTAACCACTCGGCTACTTTACTCATTTACAATCTGACAACATTTGCTAATGCTTTCGTAAACATCCAATACACTATTAAGTAATCTGTGAAGATAATGATAACCTTGAAATGATGTTGGGACGTCTCTTGGTATCTACATCCAACTCCTCACCAATTTACAGCACAGAGCTCATTGCAATGGTCTTAAATAATTTATGATCCTACAAAACGAAAAAAACTGACATCACATGCCGCGAAAGTACTGGCTAGTTATTATTATATCATAGTCATAGCTCGAAAAAAAATAAATGGGACCAAATGGGAGGCATAATCTATCAAACACAAAAGATTTTTTCAAATCAGTTTATATTTGACGGAGTTCTTAGGTACAAACATTTAAAAAAAAACAGTCGAACTGAGAACCTCGTCGTTTTTTGTGAAGTCGGTTAAAGTCAGATAATAACTGGAACGATGGGTCGAAGGAGTTTTTAAAGATGGCGAGAAGGAAAATTTGTAATGTTAGTGTTATAACTTTGAATAGAACAGCAATAGCGCTTGTAGCCACAAGTAAACATCCGTCTACTTTGGTGAAGGGACGAGACACAACATACACAAATAAATCCTCACTACAAAGGCATTTCACAACACGCACACAGCACAAAAATTACTTACATACTACATGACGCTTTACAAAATGTTTCACTAAACAAGAATAATTTTGGCGAAAATATCAAAAACATTGTATTGAAGAAGCTTTTGTTCTGCGCATTTCATGGTTACGACCGTGAAGAAACAAACAATGAATGGATAAACCAACTGACTTTCACTCTTCGAGAATAATTTTACGAAATTCACACACATAAAATATTAACTAAAACTTAACAACATAACGCAATATTTAAATAAAATGGCAACGCAAGTACCTTAAGGTGCATGATTCACTAGTTCACCAAACAAAATATTTCAAAAACAAGTCCGAGTGATCTTTTATACCATCATTTAAACTGGTATCATTAATGCGTTTGGCTAAAATGTTAAAGGTAAAATAACCTCTATGTTGCTGTCTAATACCAGGTTTAGACCAAGCGATTTTTGTTGTTCAACTTTCAAGGATGTACGATACGAGTTACAACAAATACTCATACGATATTTTTTATTGATTAAATCGTGCTTGATTTAGTCAATCATAAAGCTAAATTCTAAACCTTGGGGCCTATAACCAAGTTTGATAGGGATTGAAATGAACGAACATGACAGAGATGGAGCTATACAGCCCACATAGCTGCGTCCCCGTCATTTACTTCATATCGTTCATTCAATAATCAACTGTCAAATTTCGTGCTACCGGGGCTTATCATGGTAGGGTATCCCTTGATTTTAAATGTGGATTTACTCGAGCGTCACGGAAACCTATAGATTTGATAGATTAGATGAGAAGATTTGATAGATTAGATGATAGGAGAATTACATGCTGCTATAATGTTAATATTATTAAAATGTTAATTTTATTGCTCTATGTTCTGCCGAGACAAATAAGTAGAAGAGACGAGTACTTTTTAACCGGTACCTACTCAGTATCGATTCTAATGTTTTAGTATTTCTTTTAGTATCAATATACTAAAAGTACTTGGAATCAGTGAATGCATATGTTTTATTTGCGTTCACTGCAAATTGAAGGGAAACTTGGAATCGAAAGAAAAGTACATCCTAAGGAAGTTGAACAACAAAAATCGTATGGTGTGGACCTGGTATAAAAGAGCTAAACATGTGTTCAAGGATTGAGCATTGAGCATTATATTTACCGATTAGAAAATATTTTTTGTTTGAGAGATTATGCCTCAATACCATTAAAACCACCATTTCCACCACACACCAGTACCATTCAAATTTTATCGAGATCTGACAATTATCTCCGAAGATATATAGATAAAAATATAAGCTTTGTATACTTAGATGACATGATTATTACTTTGACTATCGCGGCATGTGAAGTCGGTTTTTAGGGTTTTAAGGTCTTACAGCACAAATAAAGGAAAAAATCCAAAAAATAAAAAAAGTTAAAAATTAAAGGGTGTCCCTTAGTCCCATACAGAGTTTAGCCAATTAAGATAGGCCTCTGAGTTATATGAGCGCTCATACAATTTAGAGCTCTAGCTTAATTGGTATTTACCAACGTTGCTACGGAGACCTCGGTGGGCGAGTCCAACTCAACTTAGCCGGTTTTATTTCGATTCGTACGACCATACATACATTATTATTGGGTATGTTTGATTGATGTTTATAAACATTATTCAGGTGCTTAATTTTTAGGGTTCCGAACCCAAAGGGTACCAACGGAACCTTTTTACTGAGACTCCGCTGTCCGTCTGTCTGTCTGTCTGTCTGTCTGTCTGTCCGTCTGTCACCAGGCTGGATCTCATGAAACGTGATAGTTAGACGGTTGAAAATTTCACAGATGATGTAGTTCTGATGCCACTATAACATCAAATACTAAGAACAGAGCAAAGTAAAAAATTAAAGGGTTTAAAACAAAAAACGTGTTTTTTACTATCGTGTTTACCTTAATCTCGGAATCTGAATCTGAATCTCGGAAACGGCTCCAACGATTAAATAAAATTTTGTATACAGGGGATTTCGGGGGCGATAAATCGATCTAGCTAGGATTCATTTTTAGAAAATGTTGTTTTATTCGTGTTTTCAATAATCAACTTTATCGATACTCAACTTAAAATATTACTCTTCCCGACATCTATTGGCGAGTAGAAGTAACTTTAGTGTTATTTTACTTACACTACAACTACTACTACTACTACTACTTTACTACTACTTTACAATTACAATTACAATTACAATTACTTGGTGGTGTTAGAAGTTCGTTAGATATTCGTTAGATGGCGTTCGGAACCCCCCGTGTGCGGGACAAAAGTCTGACTCACACTTGGTCAGTTTTATTTAATTCAGTTTCCATACATATGCCTTGAAACTTGAAGTATTTAATCATAGGTAGGTAATTATTGTGTTGTTTTGTTTTCTAAAGATTGTAAGTTGTTTGAACAGATCGGAGACGTTTTAAAGAAAAGCCAAATCAAAACCTATAACCGGCGAGCATGTGTGAAGGCGTCGTGAAGGTTATCATGTCATGTTAGTACATGTATTCTGGTAAAGTACGGCTTACAATGGCGCAACCTGTCCTACATATCGGCTCAGTCTGTAACGGGTGTTATCGAATGCTGCGGTATAGAATTGATAGATTATAATACTATTGTTATATGTGTGTATAGAATACCGGAACAGTCCAATCTTAGTGTATATTTTAATATTCTAGAAGGTATTCTACGTTATGTGTGTGACCTTAAGCAAAAGAAAATAATAATTGGAGGAGACTTTAATATTGATGTTTTGAAATCAAATAATATCATACTAGAATTTGAATGTCTGCTTTTAAACTTCAATTTATCCCTAGCATTAAAACAACCGACTAGAACAAGGAGTAACACATGCATAGATAATTTTGCTCACAACTTTAAGAACAGGTGTAAAGCAGAAATTCTGGATTTCGCGTTATCAGATCATACTGCACAGCTACTGAAATGTCCCGTTAAAAAAACGTGTTTGTTAAAATTCTGGAGTATAAAGCGAAGAGATTATTGTGCAGAAAATATTTCTAAATTTAAAAACTGCATGGAAAGCATAATTAAACACATTTAGTGAAATATATAAAACAAATGATCCAAATTGCGCTTACAATAGTTTTATAGGTACATTTAAACTGTTTTATAGCTTATGTTTTCCGTATAAGACAGTTACTATGAACGTTATAAGAAAACCTAAATGGATATCAAAGGGGATTAAACTATGTAGTAAAAAGAAAAGAAAATTGCTATGGCAATACAGACGAAATCGAAGTAAGCCAAACAAACAAAGTTTTATTAACTATTCAAATGTCTTTAAAAAAATTATAAAATTAACTAAACGAGCCCAGAATAATCACGCTTTAAACACATCCACTAATAAATCGAAAACTACTTGGAATCTTATAAATAACTCTAAGCCTAATTATCCTAAAGAGCCAATCAGTAAAGTAAAAGTTGCTGATAAAACTATATTTGACCCGCAGGATATTGCTAATGAATTTAATAATTATTTTGTGGATAAAATTATACCCATTCCGGCTTCGGGTGATAAGAAACAGAAACTAGATAGAAACCAAAAAGATTCTATTTTCATAAAGCCATGTGTGCCCATAGATATGCTAAACATTATAAGACATTTAAAACAAACCAATAGTGTAGGTTATGACGGAGTCTCTACAAAAGTAATAAAAACAGTAGCTTTGCAAATCTGCGGACACTTAAGTCATATTATAAATTTGTGTATCATCACAGGTATCTTTCCCAAAGCTTTGAAGATTTCGATTATTAAACCACTATTTAAGAAGAGCAACAGATAATTTTTGTCAAATTATAGGCCTATCTCCCTAATACCTATAATGTCAAAAATATTTGAAAAATATATATATAAAGAGTTATATTCATACATTGAAAAGAAAAATAATTTATGTGACGAACAAAAGGGATTCCGGGAAAATAAGACAGTCAATATGGCGTTATATGACTTCTTATATACAGTAATGACAAATATGGATAAAAGAAATCCCGTATGTGCAGTGTTCTGTGATATGACACAGGCTTTCGACTACGTTGACCATGGCATATTGTCAAACAAACTCGAGTTATACGGTATTAGAGGCACAATTTTAAATTTAATAAAGTCATACCTTAGTGACAGATCTCAGTACACCGAAATAACTAAAATCAATCCAAAATCGAAAAAAGAGGAATCATATTTATCATCGGAACGATCGCCTAGGTACGGTGTACTGCAAGGTAGCGTCCTGGGACCTCTTTTATTTATCATATATATAAATGACCTACCATTAGCAATTAACCAACCCACGACACTTTTCGCAGATGACAGTACAATAACGATAAAAAATAAAGACACATCGACATATCAACTTGACATTAATCAATCTTTGACAGCTTTAATATTATGGTTAGAGGAGAATAATTTGAAAATAAATCTGGATAAAACACATATAATGCACTTTAAGCAACGAGACCTAACACCCACTGACATCATTGTTAATTATAAGAATAAATCTGTTGACGAGGTTGACTCAACAAAATTTTTAGGACTTGTCATAGACAAAAAATTAAATTGGAAGGTCCACATTGAAAATTTAAGTAAAAGACTAAGCACTACATCTTATGCTCTTTATAAATTAAGCTCGGAAGTAAACACTGAAGCACTGCTAACAGCTTATCATGGCTTGGTAGCGTCTATTCTACGTTATGGCATAATTTTTTGGGGTAACTCGACTGATAAGGATAATATTTTTAAAGCTCAAAAACGGTGCATACGGGCAATGTTTGGCCTAAAACCGACAGACAGCTGTAAGCCCTTTTTTAAAAAACATTTCATATTGACAATGCCATCGCTATACATTTTTGAAACGGCAATATTTGTTAAGACCAACCCCAATTTATTTCCACATCTCGCTGATGTATCTGTTCGTAACAGACGTGACAAGAGCAAACTATGCTTGCATAGCGCTAAAACCACTCACATGCAGAAGAGCGTTATCTGCATGGCACCAGCAATTTATAACAAGCTTCCTGATGACATAAAGATTTTGAATGTTAATCTATTTAAGAATAAGCTTCGAAATTTCTTAAATAAAAAATGTTATTACAAAATATCTGACTTCCTGACTGATCAGAAATTATTTCTAAATTACTAATTTAATAAAATGATATTATAAAAATAATATTAAACCTAGACATACTATTTCAAATTGTTTTCCTAATTTTTACTGATTTTTTAAAACTGCTTTTTGACTATTTTGTAATGTGTAATGTATTAATTTTTCGGTATTTTGAATGTATCACAATGTACCTATGTCATTTGAAAAAGATAACGTTGTCATTTACTATAACTATTTGTACGCCATTGCTGGTAAAACATGTAAGGTCTTCATTAAACTTCTTACCATATTGCATGCATTCTCAAATTGTATGCATACCCATGTTTTATGCAAATAAATAATCTTTATCTTTATCTTTATCTTTATCTTTATCTATTGTATATAAAAATTTTCTTTCTAGATATTGAAAAAGAGAAGCATAAACAAGGAAAACTAGAAGCGATGTCATAAATACCAAGATCAAAGTTTTATTTAGCCACTTAGAAAGCAAAACCTACAACAATTCGGAGATTTTGTACTTTGACCAGGAAAAATATTGATAAAAATAAACGAGCTTGGCAGGTGTCTAAGCCTGTGGGTCTCGTAAACATCACGTTAGTCGTGATGATTTTGGGTAATTCCATTTTCATTACCTTCATGCAAATGATGTGGGAATACCATGACGATATTGAGATAATAATTTTATATCAATATTTTACAATTGTTGGCTATGGCAATCACAACTGGCTTTTTTAAATTGTGTAGGTACTTAACTGACTTGGAAGGCCGAAACTACACCGGAACGACGGATTATGACGCAATTTTTATTTGCTAATTTGTAATTTCAGGATCGTAGTACGAATGGAAAGAGTAGTCTCTGCCTACACCAACGGGAAAAGCGCGTGATTGTATTATGTAATTTGCAGACAGAAAATGGATAAATCTATTATACTTATTCCACCTATTCTACTAATATCATAAATGCTAACAAATGCTAATAAATTTAAAGGTTTCAAGGTACGGACACATCGCAGCGTCCTGTGTGCGCGATCTAGGCGGCGATCAATAGCGCAGTAGTATTTGTACCGACTGGTTCACACCAAACGCGATCAGAAAATAATTGAAAAGTACTAAGATCGCGCCCGCAGATCGCAGGACGCCCTGGTGTGGCCGTACCATAATACCTTGGCGAAGCAAGTGCATCCGGTACTATCATCACGGAATATATATAGTGTGCGCGATGCAGGATCTCATACAATTCACAAGGATAACAATGCAACAGCTACATCCAGATCAGCGGTTCCTAACTTTTCAACCTTGTTACCCCTATGATTGACGGATCATCGCCCCCTTCCTCCCCAGGCTTTAAACATGTAGTTGCGAATAGGCTTTTCTTATTTATTTATTTAGTGCATACCACAGATTACAGAATAATAATAATTAAATAATATGGTGAACATATCAAGACTATGCCGTAGTCCTGTATCTTACGCTCACATCGTGATAAAACAGCATTTAAAAAATACAAATAATCCTATAAAGATAATTAAATACATTTATCGCATTTTACATATTTCAATGACATTTAAATTTTTTTTTAATTAAAGTTTAATTTATAAATATAAAATCACTATTTAATTAGCTCGTTACATGAATTATATAAAATAGATACATTTAGTTGAGAATCCCGCCCCGCAACGTTTCCAGTGCAAAGGTGCCCATAACGCTCGCAGCGTTGCCACGCTGAATGGCGATGGCCATTCTTTGCACCAGAAACGAGCCGGCACTATAATTAATTATGATTATGAAATAGGAATGGAATTGACAAAAAATAAAAATAAAGAAGTCTGCACACAAATTGAGATGAATATGAGAAACATTAAAATCGGACAGAAAATCATGGCAGGATAATGTGTTACTAACTTGACTTATTAATGAATTCTTATGCTTATTATTAATGTTTTTCGTTAACATCACGGGTCGTTGAACGCCCGGACCTTTGGAAGGCATTGACGGAGCCAAAGCCAACGTCAAGAGGCCCTTTACAAAGATAAACTTAAATGCTATGATTTGTGGATGGAGAGATGAAAAACTATAAAAAGATGGTACATTTTTGTCATGGCTATGAATGTATTCTGCTTGATGTCTGTTTACTGGTCTATGGGATGAGGTACGGCACCCGCCAATTATGCCTCATTACAAAATATTAAGGCGGGTGGTGACTTGCCATCCACTGAATGGGCCCCCCATAAAGGCGGACCGTTATATTGGCGCCGAGGGGCAACATTGGCGTGGATAGCTGAGGGTGTTGAGAGGTGTGCTGCACTTTCACTAAACGCTACTAGCGGCTTTATGCCTTTAACACTTCCACCCTGGAGCTTAGGTCTTAGCTCTTGCGATTCCCACCACCGGCCGGCCGGTCAAGGCAAGCCGGTGGTCAGAGGGTCTCATTTATTTTTGGAAGCAAGCTAACGTGCAACCTGTGCCCAAAAAGGGTAGTCGCGCAGACCCTGCCAATTACAGGCCTATCTCAGTCACTTCCATACTCTGTAAGACCATGGAACGTGTACTGAACCACAGGCTCCTGGCATACCTAGAAGTGAACGATCTCCTCAGTGACCGACAATACGGGTTTCGCCGAAACCGGTCTACTGGGGATCTTCTAGCGTATGCCACTCACATCTGGAGCGAGGCCATCGAGAACCACGGCGAGGCGCTGGCCGTCTCTCTTGACATCTCGAAGGCTTTCGACAGGGTCTGGCACGATAGCCTTATTAGCAAGCTTCCTTCATACGGCCTTCCCACTGGTTTATGTGTTTGGATAGTAGATTTCTTGAGGAATCGGTCGATTCGAGTAGTCATCGATGGCTGTTCTTCCGACCACTTGGCCATAAATGCCGGAGTCCCTCAAGGATCAGTACTCTCTGCAACACTTTTTCTGCTGCATATTAATGACCTGCTTAAACCCGGTATCTTTGGGTACGCAGATGACAGCACTGTTGTAGAGCGCTATGCATCCAACGCACGAACTAGTGCATTACAAATCCAGTCTCATAGAGAAGCGATGGTCGAGCGCTTGAACTATTCTTTGAAGGCAGTCTCCGATTGGGGCGATGCCAATCTGGTCAAGTTCAATGCTGCTAAAACCCAGGCGTGTCTCTTCTCCGCTAAACGGAGCCCATTTCTACTAGCTCCTACTTTCCGGTATGTGTCCGTTCCGATAAGTAACAATCTCGAGCTTCTTGGCATCTCTTTGACACCAACTCTCAATTTCGGCTTAATTAATTTTATATTGAGTCTAGAGCCCAGCTAGCCTCAAAAAAGCTTAGCATTTTGGCTAAGGTGAAACGGTACTTCATACCGGGACAGTTGCTTAATCTTTACCAAGCACAAGTCCGGTCGTGTATGGAGTACTTTTCTCACCTTTAGGATGGCTCTGCCAAATACCAGCTGGAGACACTGGAAGCTATTGAGAGGAGAGCAAAGAAACTCATAAGCGACGACCTACTAGTAAGCCAGAGACTCCAGAGTCTCACGCATCGCCGCAAAGTCGCTTGCTTATCGGTTTTCTATCGAATACATTTCGGAGAGTGTGCAATGGAACTGCATGATTTGATTCCACCATCCCCATTTTATAATCGGACATCCAGAGACACTAAAAGGCGCCACCGATTTATGGTGGATATACCATCTACCCGAACGAAGCGATTTGCTTCTTCGTTCATCATACGAACCGCCAAAGAATGGAATACTCTGCCTGAGTCTGTGTTTCCGGTTAAGTACAATATGGGGGTCTTCAAATCGCGAGTGAATAGGTATCTTCTGGGTAAGCACGCTCCATCATCGATCGCATCATCACTTAACATCAGGTGAGATAGTGATCAAGTGCTACCCAGTTCTGTATTAAAAAAAAAAAAAAAAGCGTTTTCGTAGTTACGCCGTTCTACAATAGAGGGCGTTTATAAACATAAAATATAACATGACGCTTACGTCACTACCGTTGATTCGGACCGTGACGCTACGTCACTTTTGGCAAATTTTACCCTATTGCGCCGAAAGAAGTGTTATATCAAACATTAACAAATAGGCACCTACTTATAAAATCCGAGTATGTACTGAAAAGTCACGTTCTAATTTAAAAATTATTCTCAACTCTAGGAAACGCTGCCGGCGTCCATACAGATCATGACCCCCTTGACCCCCCCCCTCTAGGACCGCTACTGAATGCTACCTAAGTCACTGGCATGTCATGTCACTCACGACGGAACGGAGACTGTATTATGCGTTTGGGGTGAGAGGATGTTTGTTTGTTTGTGTGTGCAAATCCATGTTGCCATTTTTCTCCAAAACTTCTAGTCTGATTTTGATACAGTTTTCAGTTATGGGTTCGGGTGTAATCTGTGCATGTTTTTAGATAGGTGTTACGGTGACAACTTACCAGGGGGCGCTGCAGTAATCATTTATTCAATATTTTAATTTTGTAACTTGTCTCCACTTAAAATAGTCAGTTACAACTGACTCCTATTTTCCGAAATATATCCGGGCCGATAACCAACCATCTTTAGCCTTTTAGCATCTCTTTAACTCGGTTGATGAATTTTGGCTCATATTAAAGTATATATTTTATATCTTCTAGGCTAGTGTTTGACCACTTTCTCGTCTGGTGGAAAGCGATGATGATGTGGTCGAAGATGGTGAACAAGGTAACAATCATACGGTAATGAATGGAGTATACTAATACCACTCCCTCAAGTTAGAAAATCTGTCGCCAAACATCTAATGTGTTCCGGCACTATCCTTGAGAGCCAGTTCCCATTCTAGACCTACCGTGCTTACCATCTTGGACCGCATCATCAATTACCAACAGGTGAGATGTATATATAAATCAATGGAGATAGTGGTCAAACGCTAGCCTATATGACATAAAAAAAATATATAGCATGAAGGACAACTGTAGTCGCAAGTCTTTGCCCTCAGACATTCATAACAAGTAATGACTGATCTAAAGTTCCCAGTGTGCTCTTATCGAGCTTATAAGTAGATAGACATTATAAGACTGGATTAACCGGTCATATGAGGAAAAACCAAAGAAAATTACCAAGTACGAAGATCTTATATTCATTAAACGTAAAATTAACAAAATAAATAATAATATCAGTACTCCAATCACGCACACGCTGATGCACAATAAAGTTAGGAGTTAGAAGTTGAATGATAATGCAATCGATGTTTATAAATTCAAAAGAAACTGTCATATGTCTAAGTTCAAGTATACATTCATCAGATAATTATAAGATGTTTGTACACCAATGCATAATTGGGTTAACAAATGCAATCCACTAATTTCGTCGTAACGATACTTCGCACCGTGGCTTAATTGGCAAAGCACTGGAACATGTTATTCCGGAGGTTGCGGGTTCAAGTCCCGTCGGTACGATGAAATTTTGGATTTGTATTTAACAATTTACAAAAATATAAAGTGTGAAACACTTCAAAGAAACATAATGTTTGTACATATTCGTGATCGTGGTGGATACGTATAATTTTGTTTATTATAATTACACTATCTTTGGCAATTGGAGCTTTTCCACATTATCCGATCCGATATCAGTATCGGACAGCGATAGCTAATAGCCAATATCGTGTGGTATCTTCATATAACTTCCGATAAAATCATTCCGATTCGACCATTTTCTCGAGCTTTATCTGTATTTGTTATATTTATATCTATATAGATATATAGAAATAAAACACCGACTATTATACTCACTACTGTTCTCTCGACACTCAAACTCACGATAACTATAAATCTAAAATATCTATAGATATAAATACAACAAATACAGATAAAACTCGAGAAAATGGCCGATTTATTGACATATATTTTATATAATATATTTAGAGATTGACGTCGGCAAAGGAGGCGTGGCCAGCTGATTCACGTCACCGAGTGGTGGGAGCAAGCGAGAAAGGGCAGCTAGAACATCGGAGAGCGCGCCTCGCTCACTTTGGCTTCGGCTCCAGGGACAGACGGACGTTGCTAATACTTTGTCAATTTAAATTTTGCTTATTATTGTGAATTGTTATTTTTAACTTATTCTGATTATATTTTTTTAAGTATTTTAGATTGTGGTTTCTAATTTCAGAAGTGGGATTCCTATTCCGCTTTCTGCTCAGGCTATTCTTTGTATTAGTTTCAATTCAGTTCAGTGTTCATAAGTTTTGGGATTTTGAAAAATGTCCGATAAACGAAAAAGTCGTAAACGTGATCGTACGCCTGTTCCTGGTTTGGAGAAGCAACTTCAAACGATTTTAGAACGATTAAATAATTTGGAAGGTAGTTCCAGGTTCCGTAGTGTCAGTGAATGCGGCGTAACGACACCGAGTGCACCGCCGGTGCGAGACGTAGCCGCCGTGGTGGCGCCGACGGTCCAGCCAGACGCGGCGCCAGACATCTTAGCCGTGCCGTCTAGCGCCGAGTCATGCGGTACAAGTCTGAACTTGTCCGTACCGTGCTCGGGCGCGACGCTCACCGGTACAGATGTGATTGTGAGTGAGGTAGCCGAGAAACTTGCGAGTGTCATCAGTGCTATTCCGGTGAGATCTAACCATGTTTTTATATCGAGTTTCGATCCGTCGTTGCATGATTTTGATTCGTGGTGTAGTGAGGTAGATCATATTAAAATTTTGAATAGATGGGACGATCGCGAGTGTCTAGCGCGTGTGGGTAATTGTCTTAAGGGTGACGCTAAACTGTGGTTGAACGAGTGGGTCAGCAATGATCGTAGTTGGTCGAGTTTCAAGCGAGATTTCAAAACGTTGTGCCCTAAGCGTTTAGATATAGCAAACATCTTGTTTGACGTAATGAAAACTGATTCTGATTCCTACCCAACATACGCAGAATATGCTAGGCGTTCACTGTTACGATTGCGCATTATAAACGGGTTAAGTGACGAGTTAATTACAGCGATAGTGATACGTGGTATAACTGACGCCCAAATTCGAGCCGCCGCTACGAACGCGAAGTTAATGCCGGAAGATTTAGTTAACTTTTTGTCGATTTATGCGAAACCTTCTCAAGTTACACCAGTCCGTGCTCGCAGTGATTTTAATAAAAGTGTTTCGCGAAAACGAGAGCATGGCGGTACAAAGATAAAATGTTTTTCTTGCGGAGGTTTTGGTCATAAACAAATAATGTGTTCGAAGCGTATGAGGTTAGATAGGTCAAGTGCGGAGTCCTCATCTGCGAGTGTTGGTAATTCGAATAAACCGCACCCGAAAGCTGAGCCGTGCTCTTTTTGTAAGAAGATAGGTCATAAGATTGAGGATTGTTTCACAAAGCAGCGTGCTGAGTCTCGTGGGAAGCCGAATGTGAATTTTTGTCGTGAGATGGTTGACTCGTATAAACGCGATGATATAGCAACAGCCGTGATTCAAGGTGTGCCAGTTGACATTCTTATAGATAGCGGGTCGACTATTTCTCTTGTTTCCGAGTCCGTGGCTAAGCATTTACAATGCACTCAGACGCCGTCGTTTCGTGTTTTGCGTGGCATAGGTAGTCAGGAAGTAGAAACAACATACTGCACTACTTTGACGCTTGAATTTCCTGAGATAACTTTAGAAGTGGATTTTCATGTCGTGCCTGATAGGTTTTTGAGTACACCAGTAATTGTTGGTACCGACGTTTTAAATAGGGAAGGTGTCGCTTATATTAGAACGCGAGGAGTGCAGCGCATCACACGGGTTGATAAGGTCAACGCTATCAAAACTGATGTACCCATTGACACTCCATTAGTAGGTACAGATCGCGAACGGTTGATCGATATCATTAACGATTTTACTGATTATCTTGTAGTAGGTACTGCTACTACCACTGTAAGTACTGGTTCTATGCACATTCGTCTACAAAACGAAACTCCAGTGGTGTACCGACCTTATAAAATGTCTCATGATGAAAAGTTGCGCGTTAGGGAGATCATTAAGGACTTGTTAGGTAAGGGTGTTATAAGAGAGTCAGAATCTGAGTTCTCCAGCCCAATATTGCTTGTAAAAAAGAAAGATGGTAGCGATAGGATGTGCGTCGACTTTAGGGCACTGAACGCGAACACAGTGAAGGATCACTATACACTTCCATTAATAGATGATCACATTGATCGCCTTGGTAAGGCCAAATACTTTACCAGCCTGGACATGGCCACAGGTTTTCATCAAATAAGGCTTGATGGTGAGTCAGTTCATCGCACAGGGTTCGTGACCCCAGAAGGTCACTATGAGTACCTCAAGATGCCATATGGTCTAGCCAATGCTCCTGTCGTGTACCAGCGCATAATATCAAATACTTTGCGTCCCTATATAGAGGCAGGTAAGGCTTGTGTGTACATAGACGATGTGCTGCTGCCCAGCAACACTATTGAAGAAGGTCTACAGACTCTCCGTGAGGTCCTCGAAACTTTAATAAAGGCAGGTTTATCTATCAACCTTAAAAAAAATGTAAGTTTCTTACAACAGAGGTTGAGTATTTAGGCCGGACGATCAGTAATGGTCAGGTGAGGCCGAGCGCGCACAAGGTTGAGGCTCTAGTTAATGCACGAGTACCGAGCAACGTAAAAGAGGTAAGGCAGTTTTTGGGTCTTGCAGGATATTTTAGACGTTATATCCCCGGATACTCCCAGCAGACAGCTTGTATTGCGAATCTCACTCGCAAAGGTGTGCCATTCATTTGGGGCAAAGAACAGGAGCGGGTCCGTAAGGATATTATCGAGCGGCTAACCAGTGAACCGGTATTAGCAATATTTGACCCTTCTCTCCCTACAGAAGTACACACCGATGCATTAGCTCAAGGTTACGGAGCCGTTTTGCTTCAGACACATGAAGGTGGACATAAGCAGCCAGTCGCCTATTTTAGTAAGGTAACTAAAGGTGCTGAACCGCGTTACCACTCATACGAGTTGGAAACGATGGCAGTTGTCAGGGCTTTACAACATTTCAGACATTACCTGATTGGTATGAAATTTAAAGTTGTATCAGGTTGTAATGCCTTGAAACTGACGCAGCGCAAGAAGGATTTACTGCCGAGGATCGCTCGGTGGTGGATGTTTCTTCAAGATTACAATTTTGATCTTGAATATCGAAAGGGGACTGCGCTATCTCATGCAGACTATTTGAGCCAAAATCCAGTCAATGTTTGTGAAATACGGAAACCTTTAAATTGGGCTCAGATAGCGCAGGCCGCTGACGATGAGACGCAGAACCTACTTCAGAAGCTGAACGATGGTGAACTGGACTCGTCTAGGTATGTTAAGCGCGATGACATCCTTTACTATAAAATGGATGTAATCGGTGAACAACCAAGTTTACTGTGCTATGTGCCAAAGAGTCATCGCCTTAGCTTACTCCGAGTATTTCACGATGAGCATCAGCATATCATCTCTCTCATCTCATCATAAATCATTCTCTTTATGATGATCTCATTTTAAAACATTTTTGGTTTCCAAAATTGAGGCAGTTTGTGCGGAAGTACATACAGCATTGAGACTGTACATAGCGATGTACTGGGACCACTTTCTGACTCCAACGGGTTCAAATATGTAATTCTTATAGTAGATGCTTTTACTAAGTTTTGTCTCCTGTATCCTATTCGTAAACAAGATGCAACGGAATTAAAGAGGGTTTTTGAAATGGCAATATCCCTTTTCGGTTCTAAAGTCTTAAGTTGATAGTTAAAGGTAAAGTGAAAAGTCCTAAGTTGATAGTTGCAGACAGGGGTCGAATTTATGAAAGTTCCACTTTTGTAAATTGGGTTAAAGAGTTAGGATGTGATGTGCATTTTATAACTCCTGAAATGCACCAAAGTAATGGTCAAGTTGAGCGGTATTGTCGTACTGTTATGAATATGATTCGTGTTGAGTCTAATTTTAGACAAGAAAGTTGGTCTAATATTTTGTGGAAATTGCAGCTCACCTTGAACATTACTGTTCAAAAATCTACAAAGTATTCACCTTTGCGTTTGTTAATTAGCAGTGATGGTGCAACGCCCGTCATACAATCCCTGGTGCGCGATGTGGCTTTAGAGGCGTCGAAGCCCAATCGCGAATCATTACGCGAGCTCACCCGACAGCGAGCTTCAGAGTTGCTGGACCAAAACCGCACTCGCCAGGATGCTTGTGTTAACGAGCGGCGCAAATCGGTCCGCTCCTTCCAAAAAGGAGACCTGGTATTTGTGCGTAAGTTGAGTCATGCCACTGGCAAGCTAGACTCTGGTATGCGCGGCCCATATACGGTAAAGCAAGCGCTACCACATGGTCGCTATGAGCTCAAGCTGGTCACTGGCTCATATGGTAAAACCACACAGGCAGCAGCAGAGTACATAACGCTGTGGCGCGGGGAATGGACTCCTGATGTATTGATGTACCGCATTTTTCCAATGTGAGTATGGTCTTTATTAAAAGATTCTGTTCAGCAGTGTTGTAATGTATTCGTACATTGGTGCGTATACAGCGAGCACTGCCGAGGGCACTGCTCTACAGACATCTGCATGTTTTATTTATTCTTGTGGTGTTGGTTTTCTGTGTTGTAATGTATTATGCAATAGCATTTATACAGCGAGCATCCCGAGGGCTCTGCTCTACAGACACATGCATGATTTGTGACGCAATACGATGTTGTTGGTTCTGGATTCCGTGTTGTAATGTATTCGTGCAATAGCATCAATACAGCGAGCACCCCGAGGGCTCTGCTTTACAGACACGTGCATGGTTGAGGTCCCAATGTTGTCAAATGTTGATGTCGGTTCAGAGTGATGTAATGCGTTTGAGTATACCCCAACACGCGGGCGTTACACTTATGCAGCGAGTAAGTATTGAGAATGCTCTACAGTCACTGCATGCGATGGGACCAATAGTACGATGAACAACCTGGCGCTGTTCGATCGTAGATGTGCAACCCGAGGGCTCTGCAGGGTGGAGGAAAGCCTTAAGGGTAGACCTCACCACGGTGCCGCATGACGATGCGAAGAGAGGACATCTTGATCAGTACTCCTCTGTACTCGCGAGAGTACACCCGTCTTGGATATTTCCTGAGGGCTATGTCCAAACGGTTTGAAAGTAATGGAGTCGCTCTTACTTTCAGTTAGCTTATGTTTGTCGTTGAACTAATGCAAACAATGTGACTTTCAGGTGACGATGATGAGACTGATGAGATTTCACAGGGCTCATCATGCGGTGAAGAACGCGCAGTTGGTCCAGCTACTGAAGAGCTACAATCGCTTTCACCCACCCACTCTGAACACCTTGCGGGCGAGGACGCGCCGCCGTCAGGAGAGGCCGATTTAGAGATTGACGTCGGCAAAGGAGGCGTGGCCAGCTGATTCACGTCACCGAGTGGTGGGAGCAAGCGAGAAAGGGCAGCTAGAACATCGGAGAGCGCGCCTCGCTCACTTTGGCTTCGGCTCCAGGGACAGACGGACGTTGCTAATACTTTGTCAATTTAAATTTTGCTTATTATTGTGAATTGTTATTTTTAACTTATTGTGATTATATTTTTTTAAGTATTTTAGATTGTGGTTTCTAATTATATATAATTAACTTATCAAACACTTTCAGGCTCATATTTTAAAAACGATTGTAACTACGAGTATGTCACTCTGTCTGAAAACGGAAGATCCGATCTTACTGAAGTTTAACAAGGAGATACTTGATAGCTTGAGAATAAAGATAGGCTACTTTATGTGAAAATAAAATCATGATTTATACAAATAAATATCTCAGATCACAACAAATGCTGATTGATAAAGTTTTACAGTGATAACATTCTTGGTGTACGTGAACGAAATCGCGGATATCAGCTAGTTATTACATATTATTAATACATATCACATATTATAAGTAAGTATTAAGTAGTAGATATTTGGTAATTCTCTTAAAAAACACTATCATTATTATTACATATTCAAGTAAACATTCTCGGGTCAGAACTGCCCGGTCCTTTATATAACGCATTGACGGGGCCGATGCTAGTCAAGCGGCCATCTACAATTTTTGCTTAGCTAAATATGATTTGTCGATGGAGGGATGAATCACTATAATAAGATGGTACATTAATTTATCATGGCTATGGATTTGTGCTGCTTGATTTATACCTCGTCTATGGGATGAGGTACGGCAACCGCCAATTATGCATCTTTTCAAAATATTAAGGCGGGTGGTGACTCGCTATACACTGAATGGTCCCTCATAAAGGCGGACCGTTATATATTATTATTATATATTGTTATTAAGTACTAGTAGTTATTAGCTAATTCACCTTACAAACACTATATTATTACACATTAAATATTATTATTATTATTAGGTATTAACTGGGTTGTAGTAGATATTTGCTAATTTACCTCATAAAAACTAACATGAAAAAATACACATTTTCGAATGGCTGTGGAGTGTGGGTCTAAGCGCCGGCTGTGTGCACACAGAGACAATGTATACAGATATACGTATATTATATAGATATACTTGTACTATTATTTATTCTGTGGTACCTATACATTATCGTCCGACAGCCACGGGCGTCCGATGATGTTGCCGTGGATATTACGCGATATCGGAGCGGACAATGTGAAAGGCAAGTACATCGAGATACAACGTTAGTACATATTATTATACATCGCTGGGCAATGTACATATTTCATATACAATGTCAATCCTCTTTTTCTATGTAAATGTAAACCTATGTTTAGGTATATTTTTCTAAGAGCTGTCGGATTATGTATAGAAATAAATATTTTACTTGTCCCGATATCGTATCGGTGTCTGATGTCGATATCGGATCGGATAATGTGGAAACGCTCTGAGTAGGTATACTTAAAGTTGAAGGTTACAGTCTACCGCTGCGAATGCCACACTCATCACACTCATGCTATGTGAGGTTTTAGAGTACAAATCTAGCAAAAAAAGATAGGTACGCTTAGCGCACCATTGCAAAGAGTAAGTGTGAATATTAGGTATTTTTCAGTTAAATGTAGACATGCGTCGCGTCGCGGTGGACGGTTTTCTGTATTACATACATCGTTACATTCAAGATTAAATTAATGTTACATAATACATAAAATTACTTATCACTTCACACGTAACTTATTCACATTCACACTTCAACGTATTAACAGATTATAATTTAGCTACAATGAGGATCCGTAACGTTTTTAGTTGAGAATGCAGATATATAGACCTAAGAAATCCTTAACATCATAGTGCCAAAATTTTTGTTATTTGACAAAATTTTACGATGTTATGACCGAATTACTAGCGAAGTTCACCGAGTATACAGATATGCTTAAAAAAGAATTATCAAAATTGGGCTACTCTATAAAAAGTTATGCGTAGTCATTTATTACAATCAATCAATCAATCATCCCCTGTTTTACTACCCTTAGGGTTGCATTTTTTTTTCAAATGTATATGTGACCAATTTTGAGGTATACCCTATGCAATATTTTTTTTATTATCAAAGTCGAACTACTCTGTAAAAAGTTATACATGGTCATTCATTACAATGAATGTGTGAACAATCAATCATCCCATGTTTTTTCTAGCCTTTTGGATTTTTTTTCTTAATTTATATAGGACCTACTTCGGAGTATACTGTTTCCAATAAAAAAAGAATTATCATAACCGGACTCTGTCAATAGTTATGCGTGATCATACATAAACAAAAAAAAATTGGCGAGTGGCAGCGAATTCTCACAGTGACGTCACAAGCACCTGCGCACATTAACTTTTAGCGACAGAAACGGCGTATGTTTAATACTTACCCAACTAGCAAAATCGTCTTAAGTTTCTCACTTTATAAGAGTTCTGAGCTTATAGTGATCTCTTATATGTTTTCGTCATTGCTATCGCTCCTATATTAGTCTCTGACAAGCCGTTACAGGCTCTAATACGCTTGATCTTAATATCTTGTCTTAATTATGCATATAAGTTTAAAATTACAATGCCGTTGTAAGCCACACTCTCCTAATAAAGCATTTTTTAAGACTTATCACACTTGAGATAAATTAGCTCTCATATCCACATTTTCTAAGCTCATTTAATTTTATTACATATTTTCTAAATGCTATTGTAAGAATGTTAGACTAATATCAGCATCTAATTAGAGTACTTAAAATATGATAAACATGTAAATATTGATCTTATTCAAAACTATTATAAGATCAACAGCAGTGAATAGGCACAGTATTAGAGTGATATTGAATCATCATACTTACAATAGAGAAAACGAGTCTAATTTAAGAAAGTTTGATCTTAAATCGAATTTGTGACTAAAATTGTGAGTGTAACATTTGATGTTGACTATTATATCTCACCAAAAGTATTTTAGTGCGGTCTCATAAAATACCATTTCACATCCCAAACGTTCACTCTTAAATGAATATAAATGTTTTATGTCAATTCAAGGATCTCTAAGTTATTTCAACATGGAGTCTTGTGGGAATGATCTAAATGAGCTTAAAATAGTCTTATAGTGATTCTTATAAATGCAATACTAATGGCGTCGCTTTTAATACAAATTAACAAATAAAATAATTAAACAAGAATACTAAATACTATATATTGATGAAGCGCACGAGTTGTGAAGCATAAACTAGGGTCACCTTCACAGTAAATAATATTTTCCAATACTAATACTTATCTAAAAGCATAAAACGAAACACTTGTTAATAATGGTACGGTTATTACAATATAATTATTAAATACCATTATCCTTACTGTTTCTGATTTATTTTTTATTAGTTGTAACTTTCAAACAAACACTATACCAAGTTTTTTTACGATTGTGTTTGATCTTATGTAAAATCAAAATAAACTTTCTTACGCTCATAGGACTCTAACGTCAAAACAATGTAAGCCTATGTACGCTTAAATTAGTTTTGGTAAGAATAATTTAAGTGAAAACAACATTCAATAAGACTGATATTAGAAAGATATAATCAAATTACGCTTATAAATGGTGCCCAAATCCAGGCTTAACTATCGTCATAATCATATCCATAATAATCCTCAAACTGTGTGGTGGTAAGTTCAGTTTGATTTTGCGGAGACACAGTTGTACTGATCTGATCAGTGACCGTGTCGTTTTTTAGTACTGGTGTAGTGTTTTTGACATGGATTGATTGGGACTCCACTGTTACAGGAGGTATTGAAGGTCTAAGAGAAGTGCTCTCAGTTCTCTCTGAATTAAGAGATGGAGATTCGGTATTACTTAATATGCTTGGGACATTATATACCTTAAATTTAGTATTATTAATATTAGAGGAGATATTATTTGTAGAGGACTCAAAGTTATTTGTAGTGGTTGTAGCTCGGGTAGTTGGAGCAGCATAAAATCCGGAAACATCCGAGAGGTCTGAACCTTGACTTGAAAAATTTGGGCCATTATTGAAAGTCGTATTAAAAGATGAATTAAAAGACGGATTAAAAGCCGGACTAGCTGGTCCGCTGCTAGCTAATGCGGCCGGAAAAACTCTTAGGTTTTTATTAACATTTTTGTCGCCTGTATTGGCGTACTCGAATGACGAATTAAAAGATGGACCGGATCCGGAGATAGGTATTTGTTCTTGATAATCATAGTCGCTCCGTAATGATGATCCTAGGTTATTATTAGCATTTTTGTCTCCTGTATTGGCAGCTGGTGGTAAAAAGGGATCTCTGCTATTATAACTACTAGAAAATGGTACATTGTTTCCATTACCTGTTTGTGGTGGAAACGGAATGGAGGAATAAGGCACTCCATTATTATCACTATAAAATGGAGCATAACTATTCGTGTATGAATTATCATTGTAAGCATAATTTGCTGGAAAGCTAGCTGCTCCTCTGTTACTGTGACTACCAGAAGGTGCACCATATTTGTCACCGTAACTATCTGATGTAACGTCTTCGATAACTGGTTGATGGTTATTCACATTGGAACTTTCAGGGTTCTTTTTTGATGCAGATGGATCTTGAATTTTCAAGAGCTGTACTATTGCTGGATTATGTATAGTTATAGTGGGATGGTAAAAGTGTAAATGTATATTCGGGCTGGGCTGTTCGTAATTATTACCAGATGGGACCCCCGCCACAGCTACATAATTTCCTTGGTATCCAGGGCTAGAACGCTTGTATGCATGCCCCTGCGAGTTCAGTTTGAATACATTCGGTGTTATAGCTGGTGCTCCTTTCTGCTGGCTTGAATACTGTGGTAGTATTATCGTGTATGGCTTAGCCACAGCATTTTGAAGAGATATATCCAAGACTAATAGTCCGCACAGTATCTGTAATAGAAGTTGTTATAAAAATTTAACAGACATTTCGAAAAGAGTGCCATTAAAATGGGCTGGTACAGCTATCACCCTTTTCTATCAGACAACCTGTTAATACTGATGTACGTCATCAACTCATCAACACCAATATTACAAATGTAAAAGTCAGTTTGTTTATTTGTTCGTTTGGAACTCCTTCACAGTCAAACGGCTGAACCAACTGAAATGTTGTACAGGGATAGCCAGTACTATGAATAGTTTTTAATGCGGAGGAAGCCGCGGGGCACAGCTAGTCTCTATAATGTGGCAGACGATCTATCTAGCCGAACGAAATGTTTTGCTTATATATTTATCAAAGTATGAAATTAATTGCCGGTTATTTTATACGATCCAAAATATCTCCGTTCAGCGGGATTTGAAGAGTATCAAGCCCCCTTGGGCACATTACCCAGGAGGCGGGTATTCGAATTCCGCTGGACGGAGCAATTTTAGATTGCTAGGCATATATGTATATAAATAAACTGGCCAAATGCAAGTCGGACTCGCACTCCACACTCTACGCGGTTCCGATCACACTACAGTATTTTATAAGATCGAGCAAAAATACCACTATCTTTTTTCGCCAGCAAAAAAACACGTTTCTTGTATGGGGACCCCTATTATTTTTAATTTTATTTTGTTTTTAGTATGTGTTGTTATAGCGGCAACAGAAATACATCATCTTTGAAAATTTCAACTGTCTAACTATCATGGTTCATGAGATACAGCCTGGTGACAGACGGACAGAGAGATAGACAGACAGACAGACATACAGACGGACAGCGGAGTCTTAGTAATAGGGTCCCGTTTTACCCTTTAGGTACGGAACCCTAAAAAGGGGAGATACGGTACCCCGCTCCTCAATGTGGACAGCATGAATTAGGTTTGAGAACTTAATTTCACCGTAGTTACAATCGAACTAGCGTTTGTGTAGCACGTACAGAATTACATGTGAAATTATCGCAGATCCATTTAAATAATTAGCAATAATGCCTTCTTTTTTTTTCATGCACTTCAAGCTCGACATTAGAAATTCGTGTTTTCATGAATCAAGAATCAAAGCATTTATTCAGTATGTAGGCAGTATAAATATACGCACATATACACGTCAAAATCATAAAATAAATCATAACCAATTCATGTAATCATGTAAACATAGCAAAAGCAGAATTTAACGCTTTGAATTAGAAAAAGTAATGAATCATTCAGCTGTCATCCAATCGTATACGTCAGAATATTAAAAAAAATTAAAGTAGGTTAAAACCAACCATACATGTTACTGTGTGTTTCAGTACTTCAGACAATTTTTATATAAAAATAATAAAAAAAGTGAAATAGTGAAACACAACATAGAGAAACGCATACCGATCACAGTACATATCATGATCCAAATGGAACTGATAGTCCGTCTGCTTAGTCATGCTTAATTGTTTCCAGTTCCATTATGTTTATGTGGCATAAGAGTGAGTACCGCATCTCCCTTTTTATGTCGATGTTGCTAGGTATAATAATGTTAAAAAAAATAAAGTGTAGATAACACTTAAAGAAACATAATATTTCATTATCGGGGTCTGTCTTTTAAAAGCACACATAAATATATTTAAAACCACGCCCGACTAAATAATACAATCTGTTCATTAAGATCAAACGCGACATTACTGCTGTAACTTGTTGAGGCTTTAAATTTTAATTTAATTTTTATTGAAGAATGTACTAGTGTGGTTGATAACCTGGCTGCAGCATCAGCTCATATTGTTGACATCATTGCATTGTATGTAGAATCAGAAACGATAAAAATACTGATGAAAATAAGTTATTTTTCAAAAAAAATAAAACCGACTTCATAACCACAAACAGGCACTCAAAAGCGAAAAATAAATTACTTAAAGTTATTATAAGCGCTACCCACTTATCTATTTGAAGTCGGTGCCAGCCAAGTCTAATAGGTAGTAGATAGATAAATCTCTACATGTATCTACTTACTAACCTACATGTACCTACTTACTACTACTACATACATAGTATCTATCTACTATCCAATAGACTAAGCTGGCACCGACTTCAAATAGATAAGTGGGTAGCGCTTATAATAATTTTAAGTAATTTATTTTTCGCTTTTGAGTGCCTGTTTGTGGTTATGAAGTCGGTTTTATTTTTTTTGAAAAATAACTTATTTTACCCTTTTTAGTGCAAAACAAGTTTTAATTAAATTACATGCATCTATTAAATTTCGTGTCTGGGCCGTTATACACTGACGGATATATACTTTTTGAAAATTTCAAGTATGTACCTATAACGGTTAAGAAGATACAGATCTGTAAAGTGCGCACATATGTATAGACACACGGACGGACGGACGGACGAAAGGACAACAAAGTCTCAGAAAGTGTTCATTTGGTACCCTTTGGGTTCGGAATCCTAAAAAAATTGACTTTAAATGCCGCGCTAAAGTGAAAATATTCACTAGTAATAATGATGTCATCAAGGTATCAAAGGACAATGTTCAAAATGGCCCTGTGCAATTAAAGCATCTGACACACACGATAATTAATTGTCTATTTTATTACAATAATTCCAAATACTTTTATAACGGACTAGTTGTATTCCAAAATGAATATTAAAAAGTATTATTTGCGATTATTAACATTAATTGCCGCCATATGGCCAACAGAGTACTGAATCACTCTACTACGTTATAAGAAGCACTTCCCTATATTGTTGAAACCCAAATTATGAAAGCACTGTGTAGCCAACCTAACAACGGAAAGTATTATTTACGTAGTAACTATTATATAATCTGTGGTATTATGCTTATAAATTATTTTTTTGCAGTGTAGGTTGGTACAAAGTACGTTCATAATTCTGAGTTATTTAATTATGTATGCAGTGTCGCGGGACTGAAGTGGCCCCCATCTTCGCCAAACGTCATGTCATGTCAAAAAATCTTAGGTATTTAAAAAAAAGTTTGCACCCTAACAAGACTTTGCCCGGTAGAACATTCCTGTGAGGACAAATTATTTACATTAATATATAATTATTTATTGAGGGCCCGGTGGCGTAATTGGGAGAACAGTCGGCTTTGAAGCCGTGGTGCCGAGTTCAAACCGCCGTGCACCAATGAATTTTTCTATGGAAAAATATATGTGCGCTTCTCACAGTTGCCCTCCGGTGAAGGAAAACATCGTTAAGAAACCAACAACCCCCGCATGGTGGTAGGACATATCTAGTGTCCGCCTGGCCAGCTGCCACCCTCAAGTTAGAAAATCTGTCGCCAAACATCTAATGTGTTCAAGCAGCTATCCTTGAGAGCCAGTTCCCATTCTAGTCCACTTCTCTATCTTCGACCGCATCATCACTTAGCAACAGATGAGATAGTGGTCAAACGCTAGCCTATAAGATATAAAAAAAAAAAAAAATTAATTATCCCCACCTTTATGTCTATCTCGCTCACAGTTACCGTAAGAATATCTGTCAAAAACCAAAATCAACGAGAAGAAAGATGTAAAAACATTATTCAAGTCCATATTTTTTAGTCTTCAAAAATATATGCAATAGCAACCTCCATTGTGTATAATCTTCTTGGGACTCTTCTACTAAAACCAGTACATTCTCCTATGTTTGAGGTATTTATCTCCATATCTCTGGAGATACTTATCAGATCTCGATAAAATTAAAATGGGACCACCTCGGAAACGTATCCTACCTATTAAAAAAAAATCATTTGAATCCGTTCACAATTGACGGAGAAATCGCGTAACATACACAAAAAAAAAACATACAGACGAATTGAGAACCTCCTCCTTTTTTGTGAAGTCAGTTAATGAATCCAAACACGACATTATATCTGCTATTATTGTTTCAAGAGGCTACTATTATGCTGGATATATTCTAGATATTCTTGCTGCAGCCTCAGATCCAGAATTCCATAATCTTATAGTATCGCTTAAATGGGTGTTTAAAATGTTAAGTCACTCATTTGTTTGCACGTAAAGTAAATCACCTTTTAGTGTTTGAGTTCCCTACCGTAGCTAACAAAAGAGCCGATGAACTTGAAACTGCTGTACCGATTTTGATAAAACATGTCTAAGAACCACCGCTAAAAACCTACATTTAAATAAAAAATAATCCACATCTAAATCGGTTCACCCGTTTAAGACCTACAGTGCTACAGACAGACACTCACGCACACATAGTGGTTAAACGTATAATACGCCGTTTTGCGTCGAGGGTTAAAGATTGTATTGCAAGGGTTCGAACCCGGGCCCCGTTGCGTTCCATCCGATTGTCCTAACCACTCGGCTACTTTACTCATTTACAATCTGACAACATTTGCTAATGCTTTCGTAAACATCCAATACACTATTAAGTAATCTGTGAAGATAATGATAACCTTGAAATGATGTTGGGACGTCTCTTGGTATCTACATCCAACTCCTCACCAATTTACAGCACAGAGCTCATTGCAATGGTCTTAAATAATTTATGATCCTACAAAACGAAAAAAACTGACATCACATGCCGCGAAAGTACTGGCTAGTTAATATTATATTATAGTCATAGATCGAAAAAAAATTAATGGGACCAAATGGGAGGCATAATCTATCAAACACAAAAGATTTTTCAAATCAGTTTATATTTGACGGAGTTCTTAGGTAACAAACATTAAAAAAAAACAGTCGAACTGAGAACCTCGTCGTTTTTTGTGAAGTCGGTTAAAGTCAGATAATAACTGGAACGATGGGTCGAAGGAGTTTTTAAAGATGGCGAGAAGGAAAATTTGTAATGTTAGTGTTATAACTTTGAATAGAACAGCAATAGCGCTTGTAGCCACAAGTAAACATCCGTCTACTTTGGTGAAGGGACGAGACACAACATACACAAATAAATCCTCACTACAAAGGCATTTCACAACACGCACACAGCACAAAAATTACTTACATACTACATGACGCTTTACAAAATGTTTCACTAAACAAGAATAATTTTGGCGAAATTTTGCGAAAATATCAAAAACATTGTATTGAAGAAGCTTTTGTTCTGCGCATTTCATGGTTACGACCGTGAAGAAACAAACAATGAATGGATAAACCAACTGACTTTCACTCTTCGAGAATAATTTTACGAAATTCACACACATAAAATATTAACTAAAACTTAACAACATAACGCAATATTTAAATAAAATGGCAACGCAAGTACCTTAAGGTGCATGATTCACTAGTTCACCAAACAAAATATTTCAAAAACAAGTCCGAGTGATCTTTTATACCATCATTTAAACTGGTATCATTAATGCGTTTAGCTAAAATGTTAAAGGTAAAATAACCTCTATGTTGCTGTCTAATACCAGGTTTAGACCAGGCGATTTTTGTTGTTCAACTTTCAAGGATGTACGATACGAGTTACAACAAATACTCATACGATATTTTTTTATTGATTAAATCGCGCTTGATTTAGTCAATCATAAAGCTAAATTCTAAACCTTGGGGCCTATCACCAAGTTTGATAGGGATTGAAATGAACGAACATGACAGAGATGGAGCTATACAGCCCACATAGCTGCGTCCCCGTCATTTACTTCATATCGTTCATTCAATAATCAACTGTCAAATTTCGTGCTACCGGGGCTTATCATGGTAGGGTATCCCTTGATGTTAAATGTGGATTTACTCGAGCGTCACGGAAACCTATAGATTTGATAGATTAGATGAGAAGATTTGATAGATTAGATGATAGGACAATTACATGCTGCTATAATATTCATATTATTAAAATGTTAATTTTATTGCTCTATGTTCTGCCGAGACAAATAAGTAGAAGAGACGAGTACTTTTTAACCGGTACCTACTCAGTATCGATTCTAATGTTTTAGTATTTCTTTTAGTATCAATATACTAAAAGTACTTGGAATCAGTGAATTCATATGTTTTATTTGCGTTCACTGCAAATTGAAGGGAAACTTGGAATCGAAAGAAAAGTACATCCTAAGGAAGTTGAACAACAAAAATCGTATGGTGTGGACCTGGTATAAAAGAGCTAAACATGTGTTCAAGGATTGAGCATTGAGCATTATATTTACCGATTAGAAAAAATATTTTTTGTTTGAGAGATTATGCCTCAATACCATTAAAACCACCATTTCCACCACACACCAGTACCATTCAAATTTTATCGAGATCTGACAATTATCTCCGAAGATATAGAGATAAAAATATAAGCGAATTTGTATACTTAGATGACATGATTATTACTTTGACTATCGCGGCATGTGAAGTCGGTTTTTAGGGTTTTCCTTAAAACCCTAACAGCACAAATAAAGGAAAAAATCCAAAAAAATAAAAAAGTTGAAAATTAAAGGGTGTCACTTAGTCCCATACAGAGTTTAGCCAATTAAGATAGGCCTCTGAGTTATATGAGCGCTCATACAATTTCGAGGTCTAGCTTAATTGGTATTTACCAACGTTGCTACGGAGACCTGTGAGACGGTGGGCGAGTCCAACTCAACTTAACGGTTTAATTTCGATTCGTACGACCATACATACATTATTATTGGGTATGTTTGATTGATGTTTATAAACATTATTCAGGTGCTTAATTTTTAGGGTTCCGAACCCAAAGGGTACCAACGGAACCCTATTACTGAGACTCCGCTGTCCGTCTGTCTGTCTGTCTGTCTGTCTGTTTGTCTGTCTGTCTGTCTGTCTGTCCATCTGTCACCAGGCTGGATCTCATGAAACGTGATAGTTAGACGGTTGAAAATTTCACAGATGATGTAGTTCTGATGCCACTATAACATCAAATACTAAGAACAGAGCAAAGTAAAAAATTAAAGGACTTAAAACAAAAAACGTGTTTTTTACTATCGTGTTTACCTTAATCTCGGAATCTGAATCTGAATCTCGGAAACGGCTCCAACGATTAAATAAAATTTTGTATACAGGGGATTTCGGGGGCGATAAATCGATCTAGCTAGGATTCATTTTTAGAAAATGTTGTTTTATTCGTGTTTTCAATAATCAACTTTATCGATACTCAACTTAAAATATTACTCTTCCCGACATCTATTGGCGAGTAGCTTTAGTGTTATTTTACTTGGTGGTGTTAGAAGTTCGTTAGATATTCGTTAGATGGCGTTCGGAACCCTCCGTGTGCGGGACAAAAGTCTGACTCGCACTTGGTCAGTTTTATTTAATTCAGTTTCCATATATATGCCATGACACTTGAAGTATTCAATTATAGATAGGTAATTATTGTGTTGTTTTGTTTTCTAAAGATTGTAAGTTGTTTGAACAGATCGGAGACGTTTTAAAGAAAAGCCAAATCAAAACCTATAACCGGCGAGCATGTGTGAAGGCGTCGTGAAGGTTATCATGTCATGTTAGTACATTGTATATAAACATTTTCTTTCTAGATATTGAAAAAGAGAAGCATAAACAAGGAAAACTAGAAGCGATGTCATAAATACCAAGATCAAAGTTTTATTTAGCCACTTATAAAGCAAACCCTCAAACAATTCGGAGATTTTGTACTTTGACCAGGAAAAATATTGATAAAAATAAACGAGCTTGGCAGGTGTCTAAGCCTGTGGGTCTCGTAAACATCACGTTAGTCGTGATGATTTTGGGTAATTCCATTTTCATTACCTTCATGCAAATGATGTGGGAATACCATGACGATATCGAGATAATAATTTTATATCAATATTTTACAATTGTTGGCTATGGCAATCACAACTGGCTTTTTTAAATTGTGTAGGTACTTAACTGACTTGGAAGGCCGAAACTACACCGGAACGACGGATTATGACGCAATTTTTATTTGCTAATTTGTAATTTCAGGATCGTAGTACGAATGGAAAGAGTAGTCTCTGCCTACACCAACGGGAAAAGCGCGTGATTGTATTATGTAATTTGCAGACAGAAAATGGATAAATCTATTATACTTATTCCACCTATTCTACTAATATCATAAATGCTAACAAATGCTAATAAATTTAAAGGTTTCAAGGTACGGACACACCGCAGCGTCCTGTGTGCGCGATCTAGGCGGCGATCAATAGCGCAGTAGTATTTGTACCGACTGGTTCACACCAAACGCGATCAGAAAATAATTGAAAAGTACTAAGATCG
This sequence comes from Cabera pusaria, assembly GCA_954871355.1. Classification (NCBI taxonomy): domain Eukaryota; kingdom Metazoa; phylum Arthropoda; class Insecta; order Lepidoptera; family Geometridae; genus Cabera; species Cabera pusaria. The sequence continues at coordinate 24,008,810 of OX940901.1, read as the reverse complement.
CGCCCGCAGATCGCAGGACGCCCTGGTGTGGCCGTACCATAATACCTTGGCGAAGCAAGTGCATCCGGTACTATCATCACGGAATATATATAGTGTGCGCGATGCAGGATCTCATACAATTCACAAGGAGAACAATGCAACAGCTACATCCAGATCAGCGGTTCCTAACTTTTCAACCTTGTTACCCCTATGATTGACGGATCATCGCCCCCTTCCTCCCCAGGCTTTAAACATGTAGTTGCGAATAGGCTTTTCTTATTTATTTATTTAGTGCATACCACAGATTACAGAATAATAATAATTAAATAATTTGGTGAACATATCAAGACTATGCCGTAGTCCTGTATCTTACGCTCACATCGTGATAAAACAGCATTTAAAAAATACAAATAATCCTATAAAGATAATTAAAAACATTTATCGCATTTTACATATTTCAATGACATTTTAAATTTTTTTTTAATTAAAGTTTAATTTATAAATATAAAATCACTATTTAATTAGCTCGTTACATGAATTATATAAAATAGATACATTTAGTTGAGAATCCCGCCCCGCAACGTTTCCAGTGCAAAGGTGCCCATAACGCTCGCAGCGTTGCCACGCTGAATGGCGATGGCCATTCTTTGCACCAGAAACGAGCCGGCACTATAATTAATTATGATTATGAAATAGGAATGGAATTGACAAAAAATAAAAATAAAGAAGTCTGCACACAAATTGAGATGAATATGAGAAACATTAAAATCGGACAGAAAATCATGGCAGGATAATGTGTTACTAACTTGACTTATTAATGAATTCTTATGCTTATTATTAATGTTTTTCGTTTACATCACGGGTCGTTGAACGCCCGGTCCTTTGGAAGGCATTGACGGAGCCAAAGCCAACGTCAAGAGGCCCTTTACAAAGATAAACTTAAATGCTATGATTTGTGGATGGAGAGATGAAAAACTATAAAAAGATGGTACATTTTTGTCATGGCTATGAATGTATTCTGCTTGATGTCTGTTTTCTGGTCTATGGGATGAGGTACGGCACCCGCCAATTATGCCTCATTACAAAATATTAAGGCGGGTGGTGACTTGCCATCCACTGAATGGGCCCCCCATAAAGGCGGACCGTTATATTGGCGCCGAGGGGCAACATTGGCGTGGATAGCTAAGGGTGTTGAGAGGTGTGCTGCACTTTCACTAAACCCTACTAGCGGCTTTATGCCTTTAACACTTCCACCCTGGAGCTTAGGTCTTAGCTCTTGCGATTCCCACCACCGGCCGGCCGGTCAAGGCAAGCCGGTGGTCAGAGGGTCTCATTTATTTTTAATGTTTTTATTGTTATATTTTACAACTGTAACTTAGAATAATTAAAATTAAATTAATAATAATACAACTTACATCCATAGTCAGTCATATATGATACAACGCGGCGCATGTAGCTTATTTTACTATATATATATATATATATATATATATATAATAGAGTATATATATATATATAGAGTAAAATATATATAAATATATATATATATATATACTAGCAGCCCGCCCCGGCTTCGCACGGGTAGAACATATATGCCTACAAAATTTGCATCAGTTTGTTGCATCGAATATAAAATATTAACATATTTAACAATCATCGTCATATTTCAACCAATTTACACAAAACCTTAACGAATTATGCACCTAAACCTTCCTCATAAACACTCTGGCTATTGGTGAAAACCGCATGATAATCCGTTCAGTAACTATTGAGATTATTGCGAACAGACAGACAGACGCAGTAATGGACTTTGTTTTATAATACTTACGTATTGATATTGGACGGCCCTTTGGCGTGAAGGATAGTTACCCTGATTCTGACCCGACGGTCGCTGGTTCTAATCCTAGCTATATACCTACCAAATAAAGTTTTATGTGCATTCATGAATCATGGGTTTTCGTACAGAGTGGGATCATTAAATCTACCAATAATTAAGATAGTTTAAAAACTAAAACAACCGACTTCAATGCCCCGCGAGTCAATTTCAGTTTACAAAAATAATCATTCGAATCGGTTCACAATTAAGTAACATCCACACAAAAAAAAAAGAAAAAAAAAACCTCAGACGAATTGAGAACCTCCTTCTTTTTGGAAGTCGGTTGAAAAGTAGCTTATCACCAAGGAGAACATTTGCCACCGTAACCTAACGGCGTTCCCCGACGCAAAAAGTAGGGGTATTATACGTTTAACGTGTGTATCTGTGTGTCTGTCTGTAGCATCTTAGCACCCAGCCGGATGAACCAATTTTGATTTTATCATTGATAGTTTTTTTTGTTTGATAGATGTCTTCATCGAGTGTTCTTAGCTTTGATTCATGAAAATTCGTTCTATTGTTTAAAACTATGAGCTTTTTTCTAGTTAATTGCGCTATGAAATCAACTTTCATAGGTCTGATCAATTCTAAAATCTTCTTCTTCAACCATATTGTAAGAACATGGAAGCATTGACTCTACAGAATACTCAAATCCTCACCAACTTATAGCTCATATTTTAAATGTCGTGTTTAGAGTCATTGGAATGCTTTTAATGAAAAGATTAGGTATACGTACATAGATCAGTCGAGGTGGTTTAAAATATTATATTATTATATATATAGATGAATATTATTTTACACAATAGATCATATTATTATACTATATTGACTTCAGATTGATTGTGATCGGTGGGGATCTACAGCATAGCTAAGCCTATAATAATATTTTCGTAGTTACTATGACCTAATCTGTGGTGTCGCTGCAAATATTTTATTAATTTTGCGATGCGTGTATGTGAAATCTGTGATATCTTCTATAGTTTTCATTTGAATTATATACTGTAAAGGACAATTTTAATCTATAATATGTGGCCAAGCTAATCAATGTTATTATTTGGATAAGGATTAAAACTATATACTTGAAAATAGCCTTGGAAGTTATGTAATATTTTTTTACAAACATTTTAAGATTAAATTGGTTACTGTGAGTCAACTTTAAGACATAGACATATGCTGTCGCGGACTCTTTTGTAGGTCTTATTAAGTTGTACAACTCTTGCATAGAAAATAGTCTTCTATCTATTTTCAATTGAGCAGCGTTCGAAAGAAACGTGTTTTTTCGACCGTTTTTTTGTCGACTTAGGTTGCAAATTAGGTCTCCACGGATGTACCTTTGATTTAAACGGGATAATATATAGCCTATTTTCATTCCGAAAGTCCATTCTATGTATTAGTGAAAGAATTTTTTTAAATCGGTTCAGTAGTTTTTGAGCCAAATCATTACAAACATACAAAAATACAAATGTAATATTAGTATATATTTATATATATATACTACATACATACTACTACATACATAATACACTACATTTTTTTTATATATATATACTACATACATACTATATACATATATATACAATATATATAATTATATATATATTTATATATATATATATATATATATCTATATTATATCTATTTATAAATCATATTTTAAATCGATTGAGATCAAGACCGAATCATCAACAATCTAAATCATCAACAACGTCACCATCATCATCATCATTGGAGTGTCTTTGACAAGCAATAACACGGTTCAAGTAGTTGAACGATCGACACATGCGAGGTATTGGACCAATACTCAATCGTTTATTAAGTTCATAATATTACATTTCATTGTTTAAGGTAGTCTTAGATATAAAATGACAACATAACAACCCTGGTAGGGTATCGCAACATTTTAAAGAGCCAGCGGACCGGTTTATAACAAAGATTACATCATTAATATTTTAATTTAAATTAAATCATATTATATGTATTATCATTATCATAATATATTGTATTTATATATTTATTTATTTTGATTTCGTTTCACTTTATTTAACTGTTTATTTTTAATGTTTTGTCATATCTAAGGTATTCATTGAGTGTATAATAAGCTTTATTAATAAGCAAGTCCATTCGACGGAATGTTCATTCTATGTCCACCATCACAAGTAATTTTTAAAAAAACCTTTCTAAACACAAGCTTTTACATAACCTACGACCAGAGTAAGTCAACACAAATCCAACACGACGGGTATAACATGTGTAGTTTAGGAGTTCCTTTGGCCACCTTCCAGCTCTATAATTAAATCAGTACCATGTCATCATAATATTGCATTGTCACGCGATTTACACATGTTTGCAAAATTTCAGCTCAATCGGTAACCAGGTAGTGGATCAAATTTAATTTGCAAGATTTGACAAACATTGGGACAGTTGAAACTAAATAAAAGCTTGTAAAATACGAGGTACTCTGCTGCGAATTCGAACGTTGAAGTCGATCATACCTAACTAGTAGGGGCAGTCAACCGACGCGTGAATAATTTTATGTAGGTATATTTATCTAGGTATATTTATACGCACGCTTGCCTTCTTGCAGATAGTGTCGTCACATGAGTCACGTCACGTTAGCCTAAAATATTTGTTTCGCAAGTTATATGTGTGCTGTTTACGAGCGAGACCGAACCGACGACATACCGCGGCGCGGCCGTGTATCACCGCTGCTGGGCTATTCTGTAAGCTATTTCGACAGTGGAATCAGCGGTGAGATTTGAATTTCGTATTACGAAATTCAACCGTATTACAAACGTGATACGATTGAATTTAGTAGTAGTCGACGAATACATATACTTGGGACCAGATAGTTTCCTTCCAAAATCGGCAAGATATCGGTCGCCGAATTGAAAATGCCTGGAGGAGCTACTGGTCCATGAAGTCGCTGATGAAGGGCAACCTTCCTCTGACACTAAAGCGCACCCTAGTCGACATGTGTATACTGCCTGTCCTAACCTACGGAGCTCAAACCTGGTCATTGACAGAGGCACAGAAGTCCAAGCTCAAGGTTTGTCAAAGAGCCATCGAAAGGAGCATTCTCGGAGTTAAACGAACAGACCGAGTTCGAAACACTACGCTGCGTTCCAAAACCGGCATCGCAGACGCAGGTTCAAAAAGTGCAAAGCTCAAATGGGACTGGGCAGGGCATGTGGTCCGTTTGTATCCAGCAAGGTGGGCCAAAATCGTTACAGATTGGGTCCCCACAGATGGTCGGCGACGACGTGGTCGGTCACGAAAGAGGTGGCGTGACGATATAGTGGCCCACCAGCCTGGCTGGAGAGACATTGCGCTGGAGAGAGATTCGTGGAAGGATATGGGGGAGACGTTTGCCCAGCAGTGGGACATTACAGGTTAAGAAAAAAAAATAACAAAAATAAAAAAAACAGAAACATGCGCAAGATTGAGATTCGAACTAGCGCCTCTCCGCTTCTAAAGCACTCTACCTAACCATTTCACTAAAACGCTGTTAATTACTCATTCGAATTTCAGCATTAGTTACTAGAAGCTTAACTTACTCGGCGTAATGTTAACTCAACAAAAAGAAAACGAGTATACAGTGTTATATTGTTATCTCTATTTCATGTTTACAAAATTGTATCTGACGCTACGTTTCACCTTTTTATTCATCTGTGATCTGGTTAATCATTGGCTAATCTATGCCATACTTATAACGTGTTATTGTTAGCGTTGGAACATTCGACAGAAATATCGTGCCAGGCTACTATAAACATTGAGGTGCTACTGGACTTATGTCCGTCGATAGTAGATTATTTTATTACATTCAAAAAGAAGTCAATGTAACATTATACATCAATTACATTATTACTAATCATTGCACACTCAACGTATTATAATTAACAGATTAAAAGCTACACTTACATTTACTAACTTAACTAAACATGTTTATCCTATTTGACTTAAATGGGAAGAATATGTTTTAGTTTAAGTATTCGCCTTTCCGCTCAAATGATTCGAGCAGATATGCAAGAGGCTGTCGAGTACATACACATATCACCAAAATTACGGTTCAGTCACATTTTTGGCGCTATTAACATATTTTTTACATCTACGTCGTATTTTTATTCTAAATCGTCATCATCATAATAGTCATATCCATAATTATAGTCATACTTCGTGGTGGTAAGTTCAGTTTGATTTTGCAGAGATACAGTTGTACTAATCTGATCAGTGACCGTGTCGTTTGTTAGTACTGGTGTAGTGTCTTTGACATCGACTGATTGTAACTCCAATGTTACAGGGGGTAATGAAGGTTTAAAAGAAGTGCTCTCAGGTCTCACTGAATTAAGAGATGGAGATTCGGTATCACTTGATATGCTTGGGACATTAGATACCTCAAGTTTAGTATTCTTAACATAAGAGGCGATATCATTTGTAGAGGACTCAAAGTTATTTGTAGTGGTTGTAGCTCGGGTAGTTGGAGCAGCATAAAATCCGGAAACATCCGAGAGGCCTGAAGCTTGACTTTCAAAATTTGGACCATTATTTAAAGTCGTATTAAAAGACGAATTAAAAGACGGACGTCCGGAGATAGAAGCTATTTGTTCTTGGTAAGCATATTTGCTAATGAAAAAAGCTTTGCGAAATGATCCTAGGTTATTATTAGCATTTCTGTGTATTTCTGTGTCTGTATTGGCAGTTGGTGGTGAAAAGGGGCCTCTGTTATTATAATTACTATAGAATGGTGCATTGTTTCCATTCCCCGATTGTGGTGTAAATGGAATGGAGGAATAAGGCACTCTATAATTATCACTATAAAATGGAGTATTACTATTCTTGTTTGAATTATCACTGTAAGCAAAATTTGCTGGAAAGCTAGCTGCTCCTCTGTTACTGTGACTACCAGTAGGTGCACCAGATTTGTCACCGTAACTATCTGATGTAACGTTTCCTATAACTGTGTGATGGTTATTCACATTGGAACTGTCAGGTTTCTTTTTTGATGCCGATGGATCTTGAATTTTCAAGTGCTGTACTATTGCTGGATTATTTATAGTTATAATGGGATGGTAAAAGTGTAAATGTATATTCGGGCTGGACTGTTCGTAATTATTACCAGATGGGACCCCCGCCACAGCTACATAATTTCCTTGGTATCCAGGGTGAGAACGTTTGTATGCATGCCCCTGCGAGTTCAGTTTGAATACATTTGGTGTTATAGCTGGTGCTTCTTTCAGCTGGCTTGCATATTGTTGTGGTATTATCGTGTATGGCTTAGTCGCAGCATTTTGAAGGGTTATATCCAAGACTAATAGTCCGAACAGGATCTGTAATAGAAATCGTTACTGAAATTTAACAGACAATTACAAAAGTGTGCCATCTAAATGGACCAGTACCGCTATCCTATTTTTAATACGCTTTTGTTAGCTTCAGACGTATGTATGTTTGTATGTTAGTATGTAACGGAATTTTTGAACATGATTTTAATCCCCTTCAAAACGTCGGATTAACTCTAAATTTGGCATACTTATTAAGGACCGATGACAATAAATAAATAAAAAAATAAAATAAAAAAATAATTAAAAAAATCGACTAAAAAATGAAAAATAAATAATAGTTAAAAAAAACTAAAAAAATACGCTTTTATAGAAAATCCAACTAAAAAATAGAAAATAAATTTGAATTAAAAATAGTGTAAGAAAAAATGATTTTATTGTAAAAAAAAGCGTGGGGTGCTTTTCAGGATATTATCAAAATAACCCTTCTAGTCATATCTGTTCATAAAATATTTGGAACTATTGATATCATGCACCCCACGCTTTTTTTTTACAATAAAATCATTTTTTCTTACACTATTTTTAATTCAAATATATTAAAATTTATTTTCTATTTTTTAGTTGGATTTTCTGTAAAAGCGTATTTTTTTTAGTTTTTTTTAACTATTATTTATTCCATCAGACAATCTGATAATACTGATGTATGTCATCACTAAAATATGGCAGGTGATTTGATTGAAGCAGTTGAAGCAATTTTGATAAAACATCTCTAAGAACCACCGCTAGAAACCTACTTTTAAATAAATAAACTGGCCAAGTGCAAGTCAGACTCACACTCGTAGGGTTCCGTACTACACTACAGTATTTTATAAGATCAAGCAGAAAATACCACTATCATTTTTCGCCAGCAAAAAATAATAATTAATAAACATTTCGTTTCTTATAACGCCATCTAACGTCTAACAAAGGTGTTAGGGATCTATATTTCAATATAACGCCATCTATGGGACGTTTACCTAACTAAACGTTCATAGATGGCGTGAAATGCCGAAAAAAACACGTTTCTTGTATGGGGACCCTCTATTATCTTTAATTTTTTCTGTTTTTAGTATTTGTTGTTACAGCGGCAACAGAAATACATCATCTGTGAAAATTTCAACTGTCTAACTATCACGGTTCATGAGATACAGCTTGGTGACAGACGGACAGACAGACAGACAGACAGACAGACGGACAGCGGAGTCTCAGTAATAGGGTTCCGTTGGTACCCTTTGGGTACGGAACCCTAATAAAAAACCGCATCTAAATCGGTTCACTACGGTGCCACAGACAGACACACTCACACAACACATTGTGGGCAAACTTATCACACGCATTTTTGCGTTGGGTGAAAAAAAAAAATTGCAAGACAATGGTAATCTTGAACTGATTCTGGAGTGTCTTTTGGAATCTGCAGTATATCCAACTCCTCACTATTTTACAGCAGAGATATCGTGTTTGAGCTCATTGGAATGGTCTTAATTAACATATAATGAATAGAAAGATGGATCAGGGGAGTTTTTAGGGTTCCGAAGCCGAATGGCAAGAAACTGAACTTTTATAGATTCGTCATGTCTGTCTGTCCGTCTGTCCGTCCGTACCTCACAGCCACTTTATTCCGAAACAATTAAGACTATACAGTTGAAACTTGGTAGGTAGGTGTATTCTGTGAACCACCTTACGATTTTTATACAAAAATAAAAAACAATAAAAGATTAAGGGCGGGGGGGGGGGGGGGGGAGGCTAAACCCTCACTACAAACACAATTAAATGCACGCACACATCACAAATATTACCTACATTCTACATTACGCTTTACAAAATGATTCACAAAGCAATCCCAAGAATAATTTTAGTTAAATTTTGCGAATATATCAAAAACTTTGTAATATTGAAGAAGCTTTTGTTCTGCGCATTCATAGTTACGACCGTGAAGAAACAAACAAATTAAATGAATGGATAAACCAACTGACTTTCACTTTTCGAGAATAATTTGGCGAAATTCACAAAATTAAGATATCAACTAAAATATAATTAAACCACAAAAAGTTATTTTTAAATAAAATGGCAACGCAGGTACCTTACGGTCCATGATTCACTAGTGCACTAAACAAAATATTTCAAAAACGAGTCCGAGTGATCTTTTATACCAAGAAAACTGGTATCATTAATATTAATGCACTTGGCTAAAATGTTAAGGGTAAAAATAACCTCTATGGTGCTGTGTACTACCAGGTTCAGACCAGGCGATGTTTGTTGTTCAACTTTCTAGGATGTACGATACGAGTTACAACAAAATACTCATTCGATACTTTTCTATCGATTATATCCCGCTTGATTAGCCAATCAAATAGCTCAATATAATATTAAAATAAATAAACCAAACCTTATACCTTTCAGCAGCGTCACGCGTCTCATTTGTACGCCCATATGGGCAAAACATGACGAGCTAATACTGCATGCAATGTTTGTGTATGTGTAAAACGCACGTTTAGAACAAATAAAACATATTAAATATTATCTTTATCAATTATTGTCGCTATATAATGCCGATGCCGGCCTTAATGTTCTATTGAGACAAATAATTGAGTAACGAGACGAGTAGGTACTTTTTAACCAGTACTACTCAGTATCGATTCCAAAGTATCGATACTAAAATTACTTGGAATCGAAATAAAAGAACATCACTAGGAAGATGAACAACAAAAAGCGCCTGATGTGAACCTGCCCCCCTATCACGAAGTTTGATAGGGATGAAATGAACGAACATGACAGAGATGGAGCTATAGAGCATACATAGCTGCGTCCCCGTCATTTAGTTAATTTCGTTCATTCAGCCTAATTTCGTAATACTGCTGCTGGTATAAATATAAACTGGCCAAGTGCAAGTCGGACTCGCACTAGTAGGGTTCCGTACCACACTACAGTATTTTATAAGATCGAGCAAAAAATACCACTATCATTTTTCGCCAGCAAAAAATAATAATTAATAAACATATTATTTCTTATAACGCCATCTAACGTCTAACAAAGGTGATAGGGATCAACATTTCAATATAACGCCATCAATGGGACGTTTACCTAACTAAGCGTTCATAGATGGCGTGAAATGCCGAAAAAAACACGTTTCTTGTATGGGGACCCTCTATTATTTTTAACTTATTTCTGTTTTTAGTATTTGTTGTTATAGCGGCAACAGAAATACATTATCTGTGAACATTTCAATTGTCTAACTATCATGTAGTTCATTGGATACAGCCTGGTGACAGACGGACAGACAGACAGACAGAAAGACAGAGAGACAGACAGACAGACGGACAGACAGACAGACGGACAGCGGAGTCTTAGTAATAGGGTCCCGTTTTACTCTTTGGGTACGGAACCCTAAAAAGAGCTAAACTGTGTTCAAGGATTGAGCATTATATTCACGTAAGTAAATCCGATTTTGGTATTTTTATTTATATACATCATGAGGAGAGTCCTCATGATGTATTTTATTATGTTTAATTGATGTTTATCAACATTATTCAGGTGCTAAATTTTTTTGTTCAGCTTCCATATATATGCCTTGATACTTAAAGTATTTAATTATAGGTCCGTAATTATTTGGTTTGGTTTATAAAATTATTTGGTTTCTTGTAGTGGTAGGACTTCTGCTAGTCCGCCTGGGGCGATACCACAACTTTGCCAATTAATTTTCAACCGTGAAATAGGAATGTTTTTCGGTTGAAATGGCAAGGTGTCCATTGAAATAACAGGGCATGTGAGACTTAACATCTTTACGTCTCAAGGTAACAGGCGCAGTGCAGTGACATGTAAAATTTTGTACTGCCAGAATTTTGCATGCCGCCGTATCTGTCATAGGTAGACGTCATCGCTTACCATCAGGCGAGCATCGTGCTTGTCCTATCACCTTTTAATATAAAAAAAATGTAAGTTTGTACTTTTAAACAGTTAAAGACAAGTTTGTCCATACCACGGAACAGATTATAATACTACGTATCCGAACTACAATCTAGGTAGTATTGATATTTAATACACTGTAAAGGAGTTTTAAGAGAGTACTAGTGGTTTCATTTATGACAGCCTCGCAATACTCCATCATTTAGAGATCAGCACTCTGCAAGGGGCGTCTGGTACTGCCGAATATGGAATTGAAATAGAAATTGAAAAATAATTTATTGTCATATTTAGAGTACATAACAATACACACAAAAGGTTAAAGTAAATCTCGACATCAGATGCATTAGGTCGGATGTACAAAACTCTTACTTTACAGGAGAGCAAAAATTAAATTTACAATTTTTTTTTGTCATTTTTGTCTTTTGATTCACAAAGGCTTATCTGCTGATGCGTCCAGTATGTAAGACCAAACATTTAAAATGCATAAAATGTTATGTTGAAATACGACTCATATAACTTTTAATTATTTGATGCATAAGGCTGGAAGTATAATAGTGCGTATCTTCAAAAAAAAGCATAATGCTTTAAAACATTTTGCTTAACGCTACTAATGCATAAAGTGTGCTATCAGTAGCTTTATTGTTATTAGAACGAGGATTTTGTAAGTATTACTTTACAGGCGAGCAGAAATAAAATTAACAAACTTTTTTCTCCATATTTATCTTTTGATGCATAAAGGCTTATCTGCTGATACGTTCAGTATGTGAGACCAAAAATGTTAAATGCAGAAAAGTGTATGTTGAAATACGGCTCCTACAACTTTTAATTATTTGGTGCATAGAGCTGGAAGTAAACATGGAAACTTATGGCTCCCAGGCATTTCAAAAAGTCTGTGAATCCGACTTTATGCAGCTGAGTATCTTGTCAACGGTACAAGATAGAAATATCGAGGTCAGATTGTTAGAAAGAGAAACAAAACCTTAATATCGCTGTATTAAAAAGTCATTTTGGTCGTATCTATACATCCGACCTAATGCCTCTGATGTCGAGAAATATGAACGACAAAAGGATCAATTTCAGCATCATTGTTGTGCGTCCAATTGCATAGACACACAACGCTGGTTTTCTAATTGACCCCGCAAATTCGGTCTTTGGTCATCGCCGATTTGTAGTTATAGCGAGTCAATTAAAGTAATACATATATTGAAACATTAAAAAGTAAACAAAGGCTATCAAATTTAAAACATGAAAAATCTAAAGATGTATGATATTACCTATTGACAGTAGACTCGTGTGTATGTGTGTGTGCGTGTGTCTGATGTGAGTGTTTATTGTGTTGTGTTTATTTTCTACTTAAGTTTTAAAGGTCGTTTCGTACGTTTTTTTTTGTCTTAACATAAGTAATACTTTCAAGCGATATTTAAATGTTGCTTTACCGATTTATTTTCTCAAAGGCACAGAATAATTAATAGTACAAGTACTGTCAAAGGTGGCGGAAGGTCATTCCATATTTTTGAAGCCCGGTACTTGAAACAACCTTCATAACCTGCAGTTTTGTATTTAGGAATGCTGAGACGATTACAATGTCTATACACACGCTCTATAGCGTGTTTTCAATGGATACATTTCTCTGAACTATGTAAATTTGTTAAATAGATATTCTGGTTTTTTATGCCAGAGAATTTTCTGCGTTATACATGCTATGTGAAGCTCTCTTCGTGATTTCATGTTAAGTATGCCTTTTTGTACTAAGTAAGGGCTGACATGGTCTCTTCTGGGTATGCTAAAACAGAAACAGGCGCAAGCATTCTGCACCCGTTGGATGGCAGTTTCTGTTTTTACCCACAGCCTTGGCCCATACACCGCACTGCAATAGTTAAATGGAGAGAACACTAAGAGATCACACAGCAAAAGTCTCACATCTTCCGAGATATATTTTCTTATACCATATAATACTTTAAGTTTGTAAAAAGCAGTTTTAATGTTATCATTGATATGTTTCGTGAATCTCAACTCACTGTCAATGGTAAGCCCCAAATTTCTTGCGTCCGATTCAATCGGGATATTGATTCCGTTAATACTTAGCCTTGGATTATTATCTACAACTTTTTTGATTTGCATTTTGGTGGAATGTATCCTGGTTCCATATACGTACTTACATGTTATGGGACTTTCCATTATGAAAGTATTGGATATAGAATAAATAATAAATATATATAAATGGAATTGGCTATAGATTGGTAAAGCAGCAATTGATCACCGTTTCACCTGATAATGTAGTAGAAGTTTTTTTTTTTTTTATATCGTATAGGCTAGCGTTTGACCACTATCTCACCTGTTGGTAAGTGATTATGCGGTCGAAGATGATAAGCACGCTAGGCCTAGAATGGGAACGGGCTCTCAAGGATAGCTGCCGGAACACAATAGATGTTTTGGCGACAGATTTTCTAACTTGAGGGTGGTAGCTGGCCAGGCGGACACTAAATAGTGTCCTATCACCATGCGGGGGGGGGGGGGGGGGGGTTGTTGGTTTCTTAACGATGTTTTTCCTTCCCTGGGGGAGGAGAGGGAGACTTTGATTGAAAAGTCCATTGGTGCATGGCTAGGTTTGAACTTGGTACCTCTGGCATCAAAGTCGACCGTTCTCCCGATTACGCCACCGGGCCCTCTAAAAAAAAGTTAGTGCCGAAATAGTTGTAAGTAGTGTTAGAAATAGTGCTTAAACTTAAAAAACGATACGAAGACGAGTTGTATGCTGGCAAGAGCTTAATGAAAATAACCAAAGATTGTACTCAATCGTGTTCAATTGAAGAACTGGAAAGGCCTCCAGCGATGGAATAGTATAAAATGCTGATGATGATAATGAAGAGTAACTTACTCATGGCGAAGTTCCTTTCACACAATTCGAACACAAAAACTAATATATTACATCATTCGGCGTCGTACAAGCAAATAATTGCAACTATACAGTTTCCTAACGCACATACAATTAAGTAATAATCATTCTATGAACTATTTGTTGTGTGGGTGTTATTGTGTCCAATATTTGTATGTTTGTAAAGTGCCCCGCAACACAGAGTTTCCTAGAGCGGGGCGGGTAGTAAAGGGTAGTCTTTAAAAAAAAAAATTGTTGACACTAATTTTACTTTATTTTTATTAAGAAATCTAATAAAATGTCATTTTTTCTCAAAGTTTCAAATCTTGCTATTCATATGTGTGGGGACAGTGGCGGTGAAATAATTAAGTCGCCAACATGTTGTAGGGCGTCTCTGTTTAGTTTGGCGATAACCTTATTATATTTTGTCGAATCACCTTGCCTCTGTGGATCCATTATAGAGTCGAACTGTGCAAACCAGAGACGAGGCATGTCTGTCGAAAATTCTGGAATTCTGGAATTCACGCCGATAGCTGCTGAGTCAGTAACTGCTGGAGGAGCTAAATTATTCTCAATTTTAGCTGATGACGCTGCTTGCGGTGGTTGTGGAGGTATTGTTACTTGTAATGTCGGTTGCTGGGCCATATTGACTTTATTTACTGTTTTTTATATCATACCCCATACAAAAAACGTGTTTTTAAACGCCATCTATCTAATTAGTTTCGGCAAAATGACATAGATGGCGCTAGTAAACGAGCCCCGTCTTTCTAGATCGCGACCAAACCAAATATTCTTGGTAATATCAATTAATCAAATATATGAGGTTGAAACTCTGTTATGTTTCGTATTGTACGGAACCCTCCCTAAGTGTGCGATAAGAGACGCGATGCTGACTCGCACTTGGCCAGTTTTATTTAGTCCTGGTTGCATCTTTATCCTTGTATGAGATCCTGCATGATGTTAGTTTAGTACCAGATGCACTTGCTGCGCCATTTGGTACCTTATAAATAAGATCGTATAAAAAAATAAAAGAACCGACTTCAAATGCAGCGCTTTTAATTTTCAGTACCAAGTTTTAGGTGTTATATCTCTAGAGATACTTATCAGATCTCGATGAAATGACTATGGATTCACCCTTGGGATATCTCCTTTCCAACAAAAAAAATCATCTAAATCTGTTTATAAACGACGAAGTGATCCACGAACAAACATAAAATAAAAAATATGTGTATACGAGTGTATATATATATGTATATATAGGGTCGAATAGAGAAACTTCCTCTTTCCTAAGACGGTTATAATTTTTAACGCTATAAAGAAACATTTAGCACTTATAATATGAGTAGGATAGGTAGAATAAGATACAAAGATTTATCCATTTACTGGGTGCAAATTAATAAATAAAAATTGCATCATAAACCGTCGTTTTGGTGTGGTTTCGGCCTTTCCAAGTTATTCAGTATGCAAATTAAAAAAGCTAGTTAAATACTTATATAACTTATATACTTATGATTGCCAACAATGATTAAATGTTGACATAAAGTTATCGATTATCTCGACATCATCATGGTATTCCCACATAATTGGCATGAGGGTAAAAAAAAACTGGCCAAGTGCAAGTCGGACTCGCACTCGTAGGGTTCCGTAACACAGTTAAGTATGCCATAACTATGATTTTTCGCAACTACAAAATTAACTTTGTTTTTCATAGTGTTTGTATGAAAAACAAAGTAATCTTTGCGGTCGCCATATCTCTAAAACTGCTGACTGTATCTCGTTCAAACTAATTTTCGTTATTAGTTTTTATTGAGATCTACTGCATATATTTTTTTTAGATTTTTCACTCCCATACTTTAAAAGTTAGAGGGGAGACACACATTTTACCACTTTAGACGCGCCTATCTTTCAAATGATTGACTTTGAGAAAAAATGATTTGAGGAACCTCAATGTCATTTTTGAAGACCTATTCATTTTTTCATTTTTCAAACATTTTTTTTTGTTCAAGTTCCATGTATAGGATGATCCCCCTTAAACTTTTATATTTTTTATTTTTGTATAAAAATCGGAAAGCGGTTCACAGAGTACATCTACCTACCAAGTTTCAATTCTGTAGTCTTAACAGTTTCGGAATAAAATGGCTGTGACATACGGACGGACAGATAGACAGACAGACAGACAGACAGACAGGCAGACATGACGAATCTATAAGGGTTCCGTTTTTTGCCATTCGGCTACGGAACCCTAAAAATGGAATTGCCCAAAATCATCACATGAGTAACGTGTTTACAAGACGGGCTACGGGCTTAGACACCTGGCAAGCTCTTTTATTTTTAAATGACTTCAAAACCAGGAGTAGGTTTCTCAATTCGACCGTATTTAATACTATAAGAATATTTGTCCTGACATACTGACTGACTGACAGACAACGCATAGCCTAAACCACTGGTCGTAGAAACTTGAAATTTGGAGGGTATATTTGTCTTAGTACGTAAGATACTAAGAAAGGATTTTCCAAAATTTAACCCTTTAGGGGATGAAATGGGGGTACAAAGTTTGTATGGAGAAACAAGATTAGATAGTCTTTTCTATTCGAAACTTCACACAAATGCTTCAGTAAAAAAATAAGTAATTACGTGTTTCAGATTTTTCAAAATTCCACCCCTAAAAGGGTGAAATGGGGTAACAAAGTGTGAAAATCAATATTTTTTCAGATTGCGCTGAAATTTGGCATGCAGATAGTTATTACGACATTAGTTCCTTCTGAGAAAGGAGTTTCCAAAATTCACCCCTGAGAAGATGAACACTGCGTTTTTTAAAATAATAATAAGTTAACTTATTGTTATTAAAAAAATGCAGCGATAAATAAAATTAAGAAAATTATATAAATCATCATCATCATAATAACTTTAAAGTTAACTTATTATTATTAAGTTTAAGTTTTTCGAAATAACTATCATGGAACTCTTAAGGTACGGCCACACCGCGGCGTCCTGCGATCTGCGGGCGCGATCTCAGTACTTTTCAATTGTTTTCTGATCGCGTTTGGTGCGAACGGTACAAATACTACTGCGCTATCTGATCGCCGCCTAGATCACGCACGCAGGACGCTGCAGTGTGTCCGTATCTTTAAGAATTCTATGAAAATAAAGCGTATAGCAACCGTAGTAGATTTAAATTTCCAAATACAGATTGAAACAGAGACCACGTCCAACCGTAACTTCAAGCCAAGTAAATATAATACATACACCTTATGTGTGCACTCGAAAAACATACCTATTCCAATAGGAATAGGTACGTTTTTTATTGTTAAATATAACAATGATATATCAGCAGGTAACATTGAATTGGTTTCCGTATCTCTATATATATACAATTCTTGTGTCACAGTTTTAGTGTTTATACTCCTCCGAAACGGCTTGACCGATTTTGATCATATTTTATATGTATATTCAGTAGGTATGAGAATAGGTTTATGACATTTTTTTACCCCTAAGTGTTAAGGCCAAACGCGGGCAAAGCTGCGGGCGCAGCTAGTATTTAATTTATTTTCCATATTTAATTTATTTTCTTTATTACATTTATTTAGTACCAGCAGACAGCGACCTAAATTCCATTTATTATTTGTAGTTTTTATTTTAATTAATAGTCATAGTTAATATTTTAGTTTAATTAGTTTATTAAATTGTAACTTTGTGTGCTATGTAAATAAATCTTTTCTATATTTTGAGATTATAATTATATTGGAAGCCGGATTTGTTTAGTTTGTGATATTTTGACAAGCTAAGGCGAAGCTCTTTAGTGCAAACGGGCATTAGAGTGTTAATTGTAACCCCAGTGTCTATTTTTTATTAACCGACTTCAAAAAAAAGGAGGAGGTTTCTCAATTCGACCGTATATATATATATTTTTTTTTATGTATTTTCGCGGATAACTTCGTCGTTTATGAACCGATTTTGATTATTCTTTTTTGTTCGAAAGGTGATGTCCCAAGTGTGCCATTGTAATTTTATCGAGGTCTGATAAGTATCTCCAGAGATATTGAGATAATCATCTCTAAATTGGTACTGAAAATGAATAGCGCGGCATTGAAGTCGGTTCTTTTTTAGTTTTTAAACAATATTATTGCTTATCAGGCATTGCTTGATTTCTTTCCGTAATTATACAAAACTACACATAATATTTTTATTTTGAAACCGTCATCTTTGGAAAAATCTGTTACTTTGTTGCGACTGTGTTGACTTTGCTAATATTTGTTTATTTATTTCTTATTAGCCAAGGAAGGATGTTATGGACCCTTTCTCAAAGTTCTTATGGGGTAGATAACGCAAATGCGTGTACTTTCCGTGTCTCAACCCCGCCAAAACGTCTATGTTGGACTACTTAAAGTCCACGCGTGTCTGTTTTTGCAGCCGGACGGCCGCGAAACCTATAATAAACTGGCCAAGTGCAAGTTGGACTCGCACTCGTAGGGTTTCGTACGACACTACTGTTACAGTATTTTATAAGATCGAGCAAATAATACCACTATCATTTTTCGCTAGCAAAAAATGATAATTAATTAACATTGTATTACTTATAACGCCATTTAACATCTAACAAAGGTGTTAGGGATCGACATTTCAATATAACGCCATCTATGGGACGTTTACCTAACTAAGCGTTCATAAATGGCGTGAAATACCGAAACAAACACGTTTCTTGTATGGGGACCCTCTATTATTTTTAATTATTATTTTTTTATTCTATTTTTAGTATTTGTTGTTATAGCGGCAACAGAAATACATCATCTGTGAAAATTTCAACTGTCAGTGGTGACGTCTGGTGACAGACGGACAGACAGACAGACAGACAGACAGACAGACAGACAGACGGACAGCGGAGTCTTAGTAATAGGGTCCCGTTTTACCCTTTGGGTACGGAACCCTAAAAATGCCTCGCTGCACGATAATTCACTGCAATATCCCAAACATTTTGAGCCCCCAAAGGCAAAAACATATTTCCTATAACTTTTTCCATTAGTACTACATTTCGGCTGTGCCGTCACAGAATGTATTGAAAAGTTGACACGCTTAGTTTAAATACAAACTACTTGCGTTATCTATTGTATATATATATATCTGTTCAACCTGTTACAAATACTGTGACTCTACCAATATTAGGTGGACAATAAATCACATCATATTATATTTATTATTGAAACAAAGTTTAACAGATAATTTAAAAAATATTATTACATCATAGTCGACCGCAAGGTGGTGTAAGCTGAGTAAATATACCTAATAACTGACATCAAGCAGCTAAAATTCAGCATTATAACTCCCCCAGCAGTCAATACCATCGTCTTCTGAGAGTTCTGGAGCATCAGCAACACCAGCTTTCTATTAGACTTGTCAAAGTTCTCCCATTGACTGTGAAACACCGCTTTTTCAAACACCAGATTTGCATCCGTTAGTCTCTGCCCCGTCAGGCAATCCATAGCCACTTGGATGAAAGAGAAAGGTACCTCCATATATGTGTTCTCTAAACCACCCAATAGTTCAGCTATTAGTCCCATGACAAGGATGAAGAATTCTATAGCTGTCGCTCCTCTGAATACGTCTTCAATCTGCCGGTATAGATCAAAATTTCTGGCATGGCCTTTGATTGCATCTTTCAAATGTTTGCTTACATACTCGTTCATGAGCTTCATTTCTGGATCAGTGTAGAAGTCTGTTCTAGAAGATGTGGATTTTATGTAGGTTTTAGCGTCATCCCAAAGGTGGAGTAGCTCTTCGCTCCAGGCAAGCATCTGAGCTTCCACGTAGCCAACGTTCACGATGACCAGAGCTGAAATACTGGCAGTCGTGTAGGTGGTGAATAACACAGCAAACATGGTCACCGTCATAGCAATTTCATAGTTAGGCGTCTCGAACATTGGTTCCAGACCTAAAATATAAGTAACTGTTACACTACAAATATATAACAAGAAAGTATCAATACTGTTATCAGGGTTGTATATTTTAAATACCATTTGTACTCCATGATCTCACCTGCGTGGACATAATGATGGAAAACGCTTATAGTGTAAAGAATTCCATGGCTCTCTATACAATACACATCTTGTATAGAGAGCCATGGAAGCTATGTTGCTTCCAGAAGGTACCTAACCTTACTACACCTCTTAAAGTATACAAAATGAAGTAAGATTTACCATAGTACATAAAATTGTCGTCCATCAGATGTTTGCCCGGTATCAAGAAAGGCTGGATTAGATACGCTATCCCATTGAACATGACGATGAGCCAAAAGATTATGGCTCTTCTCTTCACCTTCCTCAGGGTCTGTCGAAGGTTTCCGGCAAAACGACTTCCTTGCACAACGAGCGTGTCGCAGACCAGGCTGGTTGCAACAATTTGTCGGATTTTTGTGCTAGAAAAAATATTGACGTACCTGAATGACAATACATATACCAACGCCTGGTAATTAAGAAATCTAATTTCAAAAGGGAAATTTTTAATAATAAACATTAGTGTGTCCAAATACGCTCTGTATTTTCATGAACGATATTCATAGAACCTCATAGAACACTTGGCCTTTGGCTGCATATAATGACAAAAAATTGGCGTCACTCAAGACTTCTATAGCGGGTAGATGAAAATGATGTCCACGGGATTTATGCACTGACAAAATGTTCTTGTCAGGAGATAGAGACAGAGACAATTATCCACAATTTTTAAAAAAAGGTTAAAAGATATCTTCTAGCCAAGCGTGCTACATCGTAACTCGTGATACGTTCGCCTAGGTCGTCCTCTACCGACTGGACTATTCACACTCGTCTCATAAATCTGTTTCGTCAATCTTTCTTCATCCATCCTCTCTAGATGTCCAAACCATCAATTAATATGAATAAGCATCACTTTTTCTATCTTTGTCACTACATCTTTTCCGACACCATAACATTCCCTTAACATGCTGCTCTCCACCTTATCTATCAGAGTCACTCCAATCATACTTCTCAAAGTCCTGAGAAACAAATTCTTACGTATGTAGAAACATATATATCAGCTTGACCGGTCCGATGGCGCTAGCGATGCCTTGCGAGAAGACGATGACAGCAGTCAGGAAGTCAGCGACTTCCCTGGACCTCCAGAAGACAAACCAGTACATAGACACCTGGTACACGTATGTGTAGGACACTATAGCCATAGTAGTAAGGGTCATGCAGATCAGTGGAGTACCTGATCAAATAATATAATTTAAATTACATTGCCTAAAATGTTTTCGTCGTAGACGGAAAATTAAACAAACAATACATTAGCGTGTGCGAATGAAATAGCTATAGAGATATAAACCCGACTAAAATGATGAACACGTGATACATATGCCAGCTATAAGATAAAATGAACAACGTAATTTGGTCAGGTACAAAAATATATACATTTACATGACAGCGGGTGAAAGCCAATGGGTGCAATACAACTGAGAGCCAGAGCTGGCTCCAAACAATAAAATCACATATGCAGAGAAGGATAAAAAAATGCTGTCCATCTCGCTCTCTCATGATTGTATAGTTTTATCCTTCTCGTATTATTATCGTTATTTTAATGCCTATACTCTGTCTATGGTTTTCGTCCATAGCATGTCGCATGTCGCATTACAGCTGGTGCTTTAGCTTGATTGGTTGATATGATGAATGACATTAAGGTCTGGCTGTGATTGGCGGACGCTTCCGCAGCCATATTTGTATACATGCTAATTTGTCATGTCAACTGCTGTCATAGTAGCTGGTTGCAGGGTCCTATTGTTAAATTATAGTTTCTATTATAAATATGGCTAATCTTGTACCTAGCAAATCATTCCGACGTTTGGCCACGACCAGAGAGCAAGAGGTTCTTAATTGCAAGTATTGCAACTGAAAGTCACACCTGCGGTCATAGAATTATTAAGTTCTATCGACGCATGCGGCTGCAGCATATGACATAAAATTCGTCCTTTTAAAGTGTTTATAAGCCATCGTGTTTATTCCGTTGTATATACAACTAAAATAAACCAAACTAAAATAAAGTCATTTAATATTAAGGCTTAATAATTAAGATAGTTTAAAAACTAAAACAAACGACTTTCATGCCTCGAGAGTTTCAGTAGCAAGCTTGAGACGTGTATCGTCATATCTCTGGAGATACCTAGATCTCGATGAAATCATAATGGGATTACCTCGGAAGTGTATCCTACCGATTAAAAAAGAATCACTCGAATCGGTTCACAATTGACTGAGTAATCGCGTAACATACATACAAAAAAAATCTTCAGGTACGCACACCGCAGCGTCCTGCGTGCGCGATCTAGGCGGCGATCAGATAGGGTAAAACCGGGATAGATGCCGCAGTGGGATAGATGCCTCATAGTCAAAAATTAATTGTATGAGTAGGAGCCGCAATCACCCAGTACCTAAGTTACCCGCGGACAGTCGTGCGGTGAGGATGCGTTTCGCTCGTGCGTTTAATTATCTCCGCGCCAAAATTCAAAATTCACGAACACGTCAAAGATTTAACGGTTATTATTTTGCGTTATATAACTTTATAATTAGCACTAAATTCCACTATATTTTACGTCAATATACTGGTTCATTGAGTCTGCATCTAGTTGTAAATGGATGCTATTTTGTTAACCGACTTCACAAAAAAGGAGGAGGTTCTCAATTCGTCTGTATGTTTTTTTTTTTTTTTGTGTGTATGTCACGCAATTTCTCAATTGTGAACGGATTCAAATGATTCTTTTTTTAATAGGTAGGATACGTTTCCGAGATGGTCCCATTTTAATTTTATCGAGATCTGATTAGTATCACCAGAGATATGGAGATAAATACCTCAAACATAGGAGAATGTACTAGTTTTAGTAGAAGAGTCCCAAGAAGATTATACACAATGGAGGTTGCTATTGCATATAAGATATTCTTACGGTAACTGTGAGCGAGATAGAAATAAAGGTGTGTATAATTTTTTTTTTATATCTTATAGACAAGCGTTTGACCACTATCTCACCTGTTGCTAAGTGATGATGCGGTCGAAGATAGAGAAGTGGACTTAAATGGGAACTGGCTCTCAAGGATAGCTGCCGGAACACATTAGATGTTTGGCGACAGATTTTCTGACTTGAGGGTGGTAGCTGGCCAGGCGGACACTAGATATGTTCTACCACCATGCGGGGGTTGTTGGTTTCTTAACGATGTTTTCCTACACCAGAGGGCCACTGTGAGAAGCGCACATATATTTTTCGATAGAAAAATTAATTGGTGCACGGCGGTTTGAACTCGGTACCACGGCATCAAAGCCGACCTTTCTCCCAATTACGCCACCGGGCCCTCAATAAATAATTATATATGAATATAAATAATTTGTCTTCACATGAATGTTCTACCGGGCAAAGTCTTGTTAGGGTGCAAACTTTTTTAAACATACCTAATATTTTTTGACATTACATGACATTAGGCGAAGATGGCGGCCATTTCAGTCCCGCGACACTGCATACATAATTAAATAACTCAGAATTATTAACGTACTTTGTACCAATCAACACTGCAAAAAAAAATTATAAGCATAAAACCACAGATTATATAATAGTTACTACGTAAATAATACTTTCCGTTGTTAGGTTGGCTACACAGTGCTTTCATAATTCGGGTATCCACAATATAGGGAAGTGCCTCTTATAACGTAGTAGAGTGATTCACTACTCTGTTGGCCATATGGCGGCAATTAATGTTAATAATCGCAAATAATACTTTTTAATATTCATTTTGGAATACAACTAGTCCGTGTTATAAAAGTATTTGGAATTATTGTAATAAATTAGACAATTAATTATCGTGTGTGTCAGATGCTTTAATTGCACAGGGCCATTTTGGACATTGTCCTTTGATACTCGTACCTTGATGACATCATTATTACTAGTGAATATTTTCACTTTAGCGCGGCATTTAAAGTAAATTTTATAGGGTTCCGAATCCAAAGGCTACCAAATGAACACTTTCTAAGACTTTGTTGTCTGTTCGTCCGTCCGTGTGTCTATATGTGCGCACTTTACAGATCTGTATCTTCTTAACCGTTATAGGTACATACTTGAAATTTTCAAAAAGTATATATTCGTCAGTGTATAACGGGGCCCAGACACGAAATTTAATAGATGCATGTGATTTCATTAAAACTTGTTTTGCACTTAAAAGGGTAAAATAAGTTATTAAAAAAAAAAAAAAAAAACCGACTTCATGACCACAAAAAGGCACTCAAAAGCGAAAAATAATTTACTTAAAATTATTATAAGCGCTACCCACTTCTCTATTTGAAGTCGGTGCCAGCCAAGTCTATTGGATATTAGATAGATACTATGTATGTAGTAGTAGTAAGTAGGTACATGTAGGTATTACCTATTAGACTTGGCTGGCACCGAGGGGAGCTACCCTAAAAACAAATATTTTTCAAAATTTTATTTCAGCACTTTGTCGGCGTAATTTATATACATACCCCCACAAAATTACAGCTTTCTAGTATTAACGGTCTCTTAGCAAAACCTCGGACAGATAGACAGACGGACATGACAAAACTATAAGGGTTCCTTGTCAGGACTAAGGAACCCTAAAAGTAGAGTGATTATCATTTTGATAATATCTTAAAAGCACCCCACGCTTTTTTTACAATAAAATATATTTATTTTTATTCACACTATTATTAATTTATATTTATTGAAAATTTTAACTCTATTCTTAATTTCAATTTATTTTTTAGTTCGGTTTTCTATAAAAAGCGTGTTTTTTTTAACTATTATTTATTTTCTACTTTTTAGTTGAAAAATTGAATATTTTTTATCAAATTAGTGTATTGTCATCGGTCCTCCATAAATCTACAAAGTTTGAACGAAATCTGGCCGTTTAAAGTGGGTCAAAATCGCGCCCAAAGAAGTCGGTTACAAACATACAAACATACAGGTGAAGCTAATAAAAAGCTAAAAAAGGGCATCTATCCTCCTCAGTATTTTCATGGTGGGGCATCTATCCATACAGGTAGGAATCTATCTTCAAAAAAAATGTTCCACGAAAAGTTAATTTCTGCAAAATCTGTATTTGATAGGTTAAAAAAGAATAATAATAATTAAACATAAAAGATTGAACTAGCTACATTAATAAAAATTATTCATATAAAATTAATATTTTTTAAGTTAGGTGACTATTTCAAAAAGTGGGGCACCTATCCCGGTTTTACCCTAGCGCAGTAGTATTTGTACCGACTGGTTCACCTCAAACGCAATCAGAAAACAATTGAAAAGTATTGAGATCGCGCCCGCAGATCGCAGGACGCCGCGGTGTGTCCGTACCTTGAAGTCAGTTGAAAATAACACTTACTCTTGTACCAGTCAGTGTTGATCTTGAGGCCGACGGTTCGAAGTAAGAAGGCTACGTTCCACATCATGGTCGGCAAGTCACAGTATTCCAAACCAAACTTGCGGATAAACCTTAGCATCTTTGCTATATCAAAAACATAACGCAACTTTAAAAACTGGTCCTAAACTGGTCAAGTGCGAGTCGAACTCGCAGAGGTAGGGTTCCGATTGAACAAAATTTGCCGGAAAGTTTTTTGATTTGAAGGACCTCCTTAATTTTTTAAAATTTAATTAATTTTTTATTATTTGATGCAGCTATTGTATTGTACAATACACATTATAAGCAAATTTCAAGTCTCTATCTATTACGGTTAATAAAATCAAGTAAAAACGCCTGTAAAAACATGTTTCTTCTATAGAAAGACCTATCTTGT
Source organism: Cabera pusaria (assembly GCA_954871355.1). NCBI lineage: Eukaryota > Metazoa > Arthropoda > Insecta > Lepidoptera > Geometridae > Cabera > Cabera pusaria. The sequence goes on along the minus strand of OX940901.1, from coordinate 23,983,081 downwards.
TCTCCCTTTTGTTGTTTAATTTTGTTTTGTTTTTAGTATTTGTTGTTATTGTGCACATAGTATACTTAGTGAACATTTCAAATATCTACCCTACTACGGTTAAGGAGATACAGCCCTGTGAGGCGGGCATACGGACGGAGGGACGGAGAGCAAAGCCTGAGTAATAGGGTTCCGTTGTGGCGAAGCCGAGGGCACAAGGTAGTATTATTTAAGGAGAGGCCTATGTCCAGTGGACGAATACTAGCTGTTAATGATAATGATGATGATATTACATAAGGCTCTGAGTATTTAAAAACTTACGCAATGTCCCAGAAGTCGACGACAAGCCGAAAGTTGGTGATAAGCCATCATGATAGTTTAATTAAGAATGTTTGAAAAAAAAAATTGAATTATATATTATTATCATCTTCCTGGGGTCGGTGCAACATGTCATTCTCTTCCATTTGGGTCTATCCGCAGTCATTTGCACATCCACTCCTTTTATATCCATATCTCCTATCACAAAGTCCATCTACACTTTCGTCGGTCTTCCTCTTCCTCTATAGCCATCCATATTAATTTAATTTAATTATTAAATAAAAATTATGTTGTGTATTTTCAAAATTATAGGCATTTAAAAAATTCGAAAATTGTGTATTTTCAAAATTATAGGCATTTTAAAAAGTCTTACACCCTGTGACAGTGTTTTAACTCCCGTTACTACAAATCTTTATTTTATTTTCAATTTTATTTTTGTTTTAATGTTACTGAGAGTTCTTCTAGCTTTGAGTATACAGCCAGAATCTGTAAATTGTTGCCTGATATTTTAAGCCCACTGCCCCAGCTCAAGCGGTCATGCGTAGTAATTTTATTGCAGTTAAAATTGAGCAAGGTATTAATTTTGAATACTTTGTTATGCGATTTCTCTAAGCATAAAAAAGCCAACTGCCCCAGCAGTTGGCTTTTTTATGTTATGGTAGGCAAACAAGCAGACATCTCGCCTGATGGAAAGCGGGTACCGTCGCCTATGAATAACTGCAAGACCATGAGTGCTGTTGAGGCGATGTCAACCTTTGAGGAGTTTATGGATACCCTTTTTAAAATCCATCCTGTAGCCTGGTGGGAAGATCGCGGCGGGAAGGTCATTTCGAATCTTACAGGTACGCGGTAAAAATCCTCGGTTAAAATGGATAGTACGAGACGTTCAAGTCTACGTAAGCGTGAACTTTTTGACAGTGTCAAGCAATACGATAAAAGAAAAGCGATGGTGGAATCAGGTTGAAAAGCTGTTCAGAGCATTCCACTTACATTACATTATATTATAGATTCCTCATTGTAGATAATAGGTTTAAATATGAGGTAAAAATTTATAAAAGCATTCTTCAGGATTAGATAATAGAAAGACAAATTGTAGGAACGGGAGTTAACATATTACATTTTATTTTTGTATTTTCTGCTGTACTGATTTTGGACCTTTGATTAAAAAAAAAAATATTTTATTATAATTTGACTTTTTATGAATTCATCCATCATCATAATTCTGAGCTCATTTCCGCCCACTGCTGGGCATAAGCCTCCTCCCTCTTACGCCACTCATCATCAATTAATCAATAATAATGTAATATAATTGATACATACATACAATCATACCTTTTCCCTGTTGGGGTAAGCAGTGACTACTTCTTTCCACATGCTACGATCCTGACATACCTCTTTCGCTTCTTCCACTTTCATGAGCGCCTTCATACAGTCAGAATATAATAATACTATTATTATATTATATTAAATGATTAGTCTCGTGTTAAAACTAGATCATTCAGAAAATTGTATGTAGCTGCTTACCTTTAGGTTCGTATAATTTAAAATACACATAAAAAATGACGAAAATTTGAGAAAAATGAGCTTCCAGTAGTGTTTGTTCAAACGTGTAAGTTGGTAACGTCAAACTATCTATGAATATGGGTATCGTAGCAAGGGGTGATCCGCCGTGGAGGCTAGCCTAGACGATTAGTGATGTTAATTATATGTTCGTGTAATGGTATATTGGTGTGGCGATGTACCACTTTCAATGTTGGTACCATTTGATACCTGGTTTACAGTAGGTAGGTACCTATTATTGACATGGGGTCCAAGTACAAAACAGTAAACTGGAAAAGATTGATCATAATCTCTTATTTTTTTATGATATAAGGTAACACAAGCACGACGCTCGCCTGATGGTAAGTAATGACTTCTACCTATTACAGATACAGCAGCATTAATAATTCTGGACTGCCAGAATGCATGTCACTGCACTGGACCTGTTACCTTGGAGACTTAAAGATGTTGAGTCTCACAAGCCCTGTAATTTCACTGGACACCTTGCTATTTCAACCGAAAAACATTCCTATTTCACGTCTGAAAATCAATTGGCAAAGTGATGATACCGCCCCAGGCGGACTAGCAAAAGTCCTACCACTACTAATAACTATGGTAAACTCGTAAACGATTTAGTTCAATGTTCGATTTAAAGTTTCTGTTCATCAGCATCAGCCTATGTTGGTCCACTGCTGGACATAGGCATCTCCAACTGCACGCCTTCAGTTCAAACTTTCTATTACTAAGCTTTTTTTACTCGTTAAGTCATTATTTTAATTTAATTACATTATTATAAAAATTATTTCTATTATAATTTTAAAAAAAACTAAATACATAATTATCATCACTTTTTTTTAAATTAACTAATCAAGTTTACCTTAATTACATTTAGACTATGAATATTAATGTAAATTATTAAATACAATACAAAATTTCGCCGTGGTTTTCGCGCCTAGGCGGCGCGGGTTTTTAGTCCTGCTTGACAACGACATTTTGGATTCTATATAATAATTTTTTTTTTTTAATTTATTTAAATACAAAATTAACACAAGAAAATTACAGTACTCCATTATCTCTTGTGCCCTTAAACCAAATGGTTTGTCTTGGTACTCAAGGCACACTCGTTCGAACTTTCTAGTTCCAGGTTTAAATCAATTTAAAAAAATATAAAGTGTAAAACACTTAAAGAAATCTACTATGCATATTAACCTTTGTGTATATGGTGTTAAGGTAAATTCAGTAGGTACTTTTATTAATAAGCGTTTTTAGTTATAATTTATAGTGTAAAGATTTACAAGGAGATCAACTACGGATAAATTTATAATTTGTTGGTCGTAGGAGAACCAAAAGCTAGCCTCCACTTTATAGGGCTTTTGTGTTTGAGTTATTATTTTCATCTAAATTTCTAAACTAATTATATAGGTAAAGAGGAAAGATTTAAACTACTGGATCGATTTAAATAATTATTTCATTAATGGAAAGCTACATTACCAACGAGTAACATAAGCTATATTTTATCCCCGTATTCTCACGGGGTCATGCTACTACGCGGGTAAAACCTCGGGGCGCTGCTAGTCGGCTTATAAACTTATGACTTACACCACCTTATTTATGAAATATACGAAGACCAAGTACCTATTTGTTTAAGTAATTGTTATGGCAGTGCTACAATAACTGTACAATGTCATTAACAAGGACGACAATCTATTTGTCATCTGTAGATTATTCATACTACTACTTGCAAGCTAAACCCCTTACACTTATTTTTTGGATTATAAAGGTACCTGCCTATATCATCAGCTCTTGAGATACATAGTTAGTTGTAAAAATAAAACTGGCCAAGTGCGAGTCAGCATCGCGTCTCTTATCGCACACTTAGGGAGGGTTCCGTACAATACGAAACATAACAGAGTTTCAACCTCATATATTTTATTAATTGATACCAAGAATATTTGGTTTAGTTGGGTTTTTAGTATTTGTGGTTCTAGCGGCAACAGACATACACCATCTGTGAAAATTTCAACTGTCTAACTATCACGGTTAATGAGCTATAGCCTGGTGAGAGACGAACAGACAGACAGACAGACAGACAGACAGACAGACAGACAGACAGACAGATGGACAGCGGAGTCTTAGTAATAGGGTCCCGTTTTACCCTTTGGGTACGGAACCCTAATTTAGATTGAGTACGCGCACCGCTGCGGTGCATTTATTCTACCGCTCGCATATTATTCCTTGCTACTTATTGGTAACTACTGTATATTACCACAGATAAGTATAATTTTGTGACATATAAATTTGAAACAGTGTACTTATTAGAAAATGTATTATATCGCCACAAACTTAAAATAAACTGGCCAAGTGCAAGTCAGACTCGCACTCGTAGGGTTCCGTACCACACTATAGTATTTTATAAGATCGAGCAAAAAATACCACTATCATTTTTCGCCAGCAAAAATTATAATTAATAAACATTTTATTTCTTATAACGCCATCTAACGTCTAACAAAGGTGTTAGGGATCGACATTTCAATATAACGCCATCTATGGGACGTTTACCTAACTAAGCGTTCATAGATGGCGTGAAATGCCGAAAAAAACACGTTTCCTGTATGGGGACCCTCTATTATTTTAAACTTTATTCTGTTTTTAGTATTTGTTGTTATAAGGGCAACAGAAATACATCATCTGTGAAAATTTCAACTGTCTAACTATCACGGTTCATGAGATACAGCCTGGTGACAGACGGACAGACAGACAGACAGACAGACAGACAGACGGACAGACGGACAGCGGAGTCTTAGTAATAGGGACCCGTTTTACCCTTTGGGTCCGGAACCTAAAAACATCAACATGATTAAAATTAATTTAAAACTATAACTACAATATAAACTACTCCTAAAACTACATAATACAGAGTATTTAAAATCTATAAATAAATAACTGAATTAAGATCGCTGTCTGCCGGTAGGGTACCCAAAAAGTTGGCGACAATACCTCTATGAATGGCAAGACTAATTCGTTAATTTGAAACGAGATGATAAAGTCCATTTCACGAAAGAAGTCCCGCGGACAATTGTGGAACTAAATTTGACAGATGGGGAGATCAGCCATGTTTTCGTTTGTCGATGTTATCAAGGTGCGTTTGTTGCGGTACATATTTTGTGAGTTTATTATTGGATTAGTGCGTTATAAGGTTTATTTACGACGCCAAAAGTTGTAAAAAGTGCAGGTCAAGAAATGATATTAAAGGTGAAGAAGTTCTGTGAAGCGGAACACAAGAATCACGGTGTTTTAATACCAATAAACAATGTTCGCAAGAGAGTCGCCGCTATGACAGGTAAATTTTGGGGCTGCCATATACAGATTTTTTCCCGATTGATTTCTTACAGATTGGAATTGAGTTTTTTTAATGCATGATTTTTATTAAGGAAAATTTTAATTGTGAAATAAAGGATTTTTTTGTTGTTTTATGTAACACAACAAAATATTGTAAAGTTATATTCAACAATAATGTAATTAAATATGAAAATAATCATTCAAACTTGTTCATTTTATTGCAGGTGTGTCAGAGAAAACTGTAACGAGAGTTACAAAAGAAGGTGCAACAGCTGCGAGTACGTCTAAAGTTATTGTCACCCCAGGGAAGAGTCGCCCGCATACCAAAAAGTTTGACTTAGATGGATTTGATTTGTGCGCTATACGGCAAAAAATTCACAGTTTTTATGTTGTGAGGAAGGAATTACCAACATTGGCTAAATTACGTGGAGCTTTGAGAGAAGACATAAATTTTCAAGGAAGCATCACAACATTGCACCGTATATTGCAAAGTATCGGTTTCAAGTATAAGCGATGCCAATCGAAACGTAAATGACTTATGGAATGTTATGATATTACCGCATGGCGTTCAAGATATTTGGAGAGAATCCGAAGAAATCGCAATGTGGAGAAAAAACCTGTAGTATAATTAGACGAGACCTATATACACGACACTTATCATGCCAAAAGTTGCTGGCATAGTGAGGAGGAGCCTGGGATGTTCGTGTCAGAGTCATCAGGGAGTCGTTGGATAATTGCTCATGCGGGAAGCTGAAAATGGTTTTGTTAATGGTGCATTGTTAATGTTCAAATCCCAATCCAAATCCTCAGATTACCACGATGACATGAACTCAACAATTTTTTTGAAATGGATGCGTGTAAACGTCATTTCTAACCTACCTGAAAGGTCACTTGTGGTAATAGACAACGTTCCGTATCACTGCACTCAAATAAATAAAGCGCCTACAATGTCAAGTATTAAACGTGACATGCAGGCATGGCTGCGAGAAAAGGGAGTATATTTTGAAGATACTTGGACAAAAGCTGTATTATTTGAATAAATTAAACAAAACAAAGGTCCACCTACATATGCCGTGGATGAATTATTAAAATCTCACAATCATGAATTGCAAAAATTGCCGCCTTACCACTGCGATCTCAATCCGATCGAAAAAATTTGGAGCCTTGTAAAGAGACGGGTAGCGGATAAAAACGTAGGCTAAGATCCAAAAGAAATTGTACGCCTAACAGAAGAGGCTTTTGAGACTGTTACAGCGGAAGATTGGGCAGCTCAATGTAAACATGTACAGCATTTGGAGGAAGAATATTTAAAAAATGATGGTCTTATGGATGAAGAAAAGGATCGATTTATTATATCCACTGCTAGTGATAGTGAAACAGAATCTGATTCTGTTTCTATTCACTCTTCTGACAGTGATCATTGTATGACCGATCATAATTATTCAATAAAACTTTGAATAAAACTTGTTACCTTAAATGTTACTTTATTTTTCAAATTTAAAGTTGGTCGAGCATCTCCATTTTATATTTTAGAAATTACAGGAAGATTTATTTTTCACTAATCTGACCTTAGCAGTATGGACATCAAATAGGTACTATATTAAAAATATATTATATTAAAAACCATTTTTTTCTCATCTAAATATTCGAGTCGTAGTAGTTAATAAAATGAAAGTAAATGAACTAAAAATTATTTCCCCTGATTTCCCCATAGTTAACGCTGGCAACATTATGTCGCGCGAATACAGCGCTGCGTCTGCGGGATTTCTTTCGTGAAATGGACTTTACATACTTTTTGCTAAAATGGTTGCGATTGATAACAACTTCAACTATTTCATAGTGGTCCTCAATGTCGTATATGCAGAATAAATGGACCGGATCACGGACATCAAGCAGCTGAAGCTCAACGTGGTGATTCCTCCAGCGGACAGCGTCATCGTCTTCTGAGAGCTCTGCAGCATCAGCAACACTATCTTCATATTATGCTTGTCGAACATCTCCCACCTACATTCGTACACTGCCCTCTCGAACGCAGTACTCGCATCGATCAGTCTCTGCCCGGTCAAACAATCCATAGCCACCTGCATCAACGCATAAGGTATCTCCATGTAAGTGTTCTCTAACCCTCCGAGGAGTTCCGCTATAAGACCGACTACGAGCAGAGAAAACTCTAAAGCTATAGCTCCTCTGAAGACATCTTCCATTAGCCGCATAACTGTGATGTTTGCTGAATGACACTTTATTATAGTCTCCAAACGTTGACTTATATACTTATTTGCAATTATGTTTCTAGTTTTGTTATTATCTCTAGTATCCATTGCTGTTAAAATTGTCATCTCTTGATGGCAGTGTTTTTCAGCATCATCCCAAAGGTGCAGAAGTTCTTCGCTCAAGGCGAGCATTTGGGCTTCGACGTAGCCAGAGATGATGATGAGGAAGGCTGTTATATTGGCTGGGAGGTAGACCGTGACGCAGACCCCGACGGCCATGATGATGAAGGCGAACTCGTAATTTGGGGACTCGAACATTGGTTCCAAACCTAAGATCGGAAAACTTTCTTTAGATATTACCAAAGCTGTTTGAAAGAAAGTTTCTCAAGACTAGATGCAGGCTTGTACTATTCATTATTCTGTGGTGCAGACCCTAATAATGATACTGTAATTAAATATAAACCTTGCTTAATATTTTGTTTTACTAAAGCGTACGTTTTGGCTTACCATATATGATGTAAATGTCTTCCATCAAATGTCTGCCAGGTGTAAGAATCGGCTTCGCGATGTACACGACACCGTTTCCAATGATGACAACCCAGAAGATGATGGCTCTCTTCTTGACGCTTCTGAGAGTCTTCATTAGGTTGAGGGAGAATCTGCTATTCGAAACAATGAGAGCATCGCTTGCGAGGCATCTTGTCACGATCTCTCTTACACTTTCACTAAAATAGAGGTTAAGTAATGAATGAGGAAATAGTAGATACTTCAAAATAATTCAACATCATTAACAGTAAGTATCAGTCCACTGCTGGACATAGGCCTCTCCCAAGACACGCCACTGAGCCCGATCTTCGGCTCTTTGTTTCCAGTCACTGCCCACCGCTTTGGAAATGTCGTCGCTCCACCTATTCACAGGGCGTCCTACGCTACATTTACCGATTCGCGGTCTCCACTCTAGAACCGGTCTGCCCCAACGGTTATGGGTCCTACGGCAGATATGACCAGATATGCCACATCAGTTTGCTAATCTGCTGAGCTATGTCGACCACTTTAGTTCTCTGGCGAATTACTTCGTTCCGGATTCGATCCCGCAGACAAACACCTAGCATAGCTCTTTCTATAGCTCGCTGAGTGACTTTAAATTGGTGGACTATAGCCCGGCAATCTCAGGCGCGACGATCTCGCGGGGTGACAGACGGTGGCGGGGACGAGGTAGCGGTCATTCTAGCTCACGGCTAATTAGTAACTATTATATAATCTTTGACACGGCTACACACGCTTCCCTTCCCCGCTACACCACCCTACGCTACCCGCTGACATCTTGGGTTCCTCGTCCCCGCTATCGTCTGGCACCCCGCGGGACGGTCGCGCACGAGATTGCCGGACTATAGTCGAACCGTGAGTGTCCATGTCTCAGCTTCGTATGTCATGACAGGTAGGACGCACTGATAAACTTTTGTCTTTAGGAACTGTGGTATAGGTGACGAGAAGACTCGACAGAGTTTTCTAAATGCTGCCCAGCCCAGCTGAATTCTTCTCTAAATTTCCTTCTCGAAGTTGTGTTTGCCTAGTTGGAGCGTCTGCCCTAGGAAAACTACTGCGTAACAACTTTGAGTGGGATTCCATATACGGCAATCGGTTCCGGAACAACGTGCTCGTTGTACATGACTATGGTTTTATTCAAATTCATCCGGAGACCGAAGCAACGAGAAGAATCAGCTAGGCCATTCAGCATTTTTTGGAGGTCCTAGAGCGTCTCTGCCATAATGAAGATATCATCTGCGAATCGTAAATGAGAGACGTACTTCCCGTTAATGTTGCTTCCGCAATCTTTCCAGTTCAGCGTCTGAAACATATCCTCTAAGGCGTTAGTGAACGTTTCGGGGATATTACGTCCCTCTGTCTCAGTCCTCGACGCAGTTGGATATGCTTAGTTCGCTGGTTCTGTACTTGTACGGTCATCTTTGCGGCATTATACAGACATCTCATCACTTCGATATATCGCCAGTCGACTTGGCAACGCTGGAAGGACTCCAAAACGGACCAGGTTTCAATTGAGTCGAAGGCCTTCTCATAGTCCACGAATGCTAAGCACAGGGGGCGATTGTACTCTTCGCACCGTGTGGATGTGGTCTATGACGCCATAACCGCTTCGAAACTCGGCCTGTTCCGGTAGTTGAAACTCGTCGAGTCTTCGCGCAAGACGGTTTGAGATGACCCTTGAAAACAGCTTGTTGACATGGCTCAGAAGCTAAATCGGGGGGTAGTTTTTCAATACGGCTTATCTCCTTTTATGAAAAACAAAACAATCATGCTTTTGTTCCATGCCTGTGGAGTTCTTCCAGCGAAGAGAACAGAATTGAAGAGCTGTTGCAGCTGGCTCACGGCTGGGGTTCCTCCAGATTTTAGAAGCTCCGTTGTGATTCCGTCCTCGCATGGGGCCTTTCCATTTTTGAGCTATTTTAGGGCCATCACGATCTCATCTCGGCTGACTTCAGGCAGATCTTCTGTGAAGTGGCGGGTTTAGGTAACACTACAGTCTTCAGTATCAGGTACGGGCCTTGAAGCATGCGATGCGTAGAGCTTGCCGTAGAATGCTTCCGACAGAATCTCCGATTTGGATGCGACGACGTTCCCCGTTAACGTTGTCAGCGTTGTGAGGTGGCGTATACCCAGAGGCTGGACGAACACTTTCGACCCTCGGTTCTGCTGAATTGATTCTTTAATCAAGAGCGTGTTAGAGAATCGGAGGTCGCGTCGTACCAGCTTCTTAATGCTTTTGTTAATCGTAATATCTGGTTAATTGACAAAGCTGACAATGGGTCTGTTCGTCTCTCTTCCATTAGTCGAAGTGTTTCTGCCGAAAGTTTGGACGTTTTGCCCGTACGTTTGCTCTTGCATAACATCGTCCCTTCTTTCCTGAAGATTTCCACCAGTTCTTCGAGTTTCTGGTCTACGTCATCTGTGGTTTCCAAGGCAGTGAATCGATTTTCCAATTTTAATTGGAATGTTTCGGACCCGACAACGGTTTGGAGTAGGTTCGTTCGCAGCGTGGACTTTATCAATCGAACTCTCTCGGCTTTGAAGTCGATATCCAAAGAGCCTCGTACAAGTCGATGATCATTTTCAGTGTTGAACCTAGTGATCACTGAGATGTCTCTGAATATGCGCCGTTTGTACGTTATGAGGAAGTCAATCTCGTTTTCAGTTACTGTGTCGGGGCTTTGCCACGTGCACTTCCGCTGGGGCTGTTTCTTGAAGAACGAGTTCATCAAGAAAAGCCCTTCTTTATCGAGGAAATTGACGAGCATTTGCCCACTGAGATTCATACTCCCAAATCCCTTCTGGAGATTTCTGAAACGTTGTCACTGAGAGCCTCGTTGACCAGAAACCCGACGCCACCTTGGGATAGCTGGTCACCTTCTCTGTTATACATAAGATGGCCCGATTCTAGAGTTATGGTGTCCTCCCCCTGTTTTCTGACTTCACATAACCCCAGAATGTGCATCTTATGTGTCCCAGCTCCTTCTCCAGATGTGTCAGATGCTCATCCAGTCGTATCGTGCGTCCATTAAATGTAGCGAGGGTCAGTTTGTTTTGGCAGCCAACCCGGGGATTCTTAGCACCCCCTGCCCTGCCGTTACTGTGACCGCCGCCGTGGTCAGGAATAGCAGGGCGGCCGGGAACCCAGTTCCCGGCCGCGGCTTTATGTGACTTTCCATCATGGGGGGGGGGGGGGGGGATGCCTTAATCGTCACGCTGGGCAGGCGGGTTAGCAATCGCAAGACGTAGCTTTTTGCACCGGTGACGCAGCTGATCGTCACTGGCCTGTAGTATTTAGCTACGCCATCATTTTGACATTTTTATACTACCATTTGTCGGTCGCCACTGTCGCCAGAGCCTCGTTCGTGAATTCATCAGTATTTATTAATTTGTTTCTATTAAGTGAGTATTTTGAGTAAAAAAGAAACATGGGCTTAATTTACTACAGAACCTACTTTAAGGCTTTATAAATGAATTGATTCCGGTTACGAAAAAAGGAACATTTATTCATGCACGTTGCAATGATTGACAACTATAGCAGTGATGATGTAGTCTGCGATGAAGCACGCTTGCCTAAAAAGTAACTCTTGTATCAATTTTGTCCAAAGAAAATTAGCTCGTCCCATCTTACTACATATTTTTGCTAGTGGCACCTCTAGTGTTGCACATTTTTATAGGTCGTCACCAATGCGGTCACCGTCGTGACCGCTTCCTTTGAAGTAGGCCGTTTGCTTGTTTGCTTCCTTTATCATAAAAAGCTTGTTTCAAACAACTGAATACTTACGCATTAAAGAACATACAGAACAGCTTGGTACACCCGATCTGACTGGAGATGCCGAGAGAGAAGACGATCAGAGCTGACAAGATGTCTCCCGTCTCCAAGCACTTCTTGAACACGAACCACGCCATGGAGACCAGGTACACGTAGTAGTAGCAGCCAGCTGAGACCACCGTCAGGATGTAGAAGAATATGGGTATGGCTGAGGAGCAAAGAGATGTATATTATTATTTTACATGTGAACTTCTTTTTATATACATTTTTACCAACCGTATGACACTTAATTGCTTGTTAATATTTTACATTATTAATATTTAAGCAGTAATGGTACAAAATTTGCTTAAACTAGTCGTTGTGTGTTAAGGTGCGGCCACACCGCTGCGTCCTGCGATCTGCGGGCGCGATCTCAGTATTTTCAAGGTACGGCCACACAGCGGCATCAAGCGATCTGTTTGGTTTGGTTATGTTTTTGTTAGGTATGTAGGTATGTATGTATGTATGTATGTATGTAAGTATGTATGTATGTTTGTATGTATGTTCATCTGTTCCCTCATAACTTCTGAAATACTTATCATAATTTAACAAATGAGGTGGCGTTAGACGCATCTTATTTGTCTGCTGGTATAGGCTGGTATAGTATAGGCTATGTGACGTCATAACAAATTGAATGTGGCGCCCTCTAGAGGGCACGAAGTCAAGAACTAAAAAAAATTTTTCACCCCACCCCATCGTGTGTGATATCGTTGAATAGGGATTTTAAAATGAAGAGGGTTTAGTACATCATATTTTTGTCAAGCGTAGTGTTTGCGAGATATATCTCGTCAAAGTCAAGAAAACTAATTCTTACCCCACGTTGCGTCGCAAAGAAGCAATAGGGAGGGTTGTGTTTGTTGATCGCTATGTATCGATGTAAGTATGTTGACATGTATGCAATAACCCCAAAATACTTTAAATAAAAAATAAGTTCAAAAACTAAAACCCGACTACTGAAAAATCAAGATCTAAAAAGAATTAAACAAGAAAATATTCTCATCTGAGATCGCTAGGTATAACCTATTCAATATGTATCGTGTATTATACAAACAACTAACTTGTAATAAATATTTTATTGTATTTCATACATATTCATAGTGGTGTTCAGTGGATACCCGTGGTCGTATGTCACCTACCGTAACAAAACAATACACTCTGCAAAGTAGCATACGACCACGAGTATCCACTGAACACCACTATGAATATGTATGAAATACAATAAAATATTCATTGCAAGTTGTTTATATAATACACGATACATATTGAATAGGTTATTATACCTAGCGATCTCAGATGAGAATATTTTCTTGTTTCATTCTTTTTAGATCGTGATTTTTCAGTAGTCGGGTTTTAGTTTTTGAACTTATTTTTTATTTTTTGATCGCGTTTGGTGTGAACCAGTCGGTACAAATACTACTGCGCTATCTGATCGGCGCCTAGATCGCGTATGCTGCGGTGTGTTTCCCTTCACCTTCAGTGTGTGTGTGTGTTAAGAACTCCTCTTTGAGCACGATCCAGTTCGATCAGAGCCGTTATATGTGATGATGAAAAATGCAGTAGATTAGCATATGGAGTATTATTTTTTCTTCCTTTTTAGGGTTTTATAGTTCTGACAAGGAACCCTTATAGTTTCGTCATGTTCGTCTGTCTGTCTGTCTGTTTGTCTGTCTGTCCGAGGTTTTGCTAAGAGACTGTTAATACTACAAAACTGTAATTTTGTAGGCGTGTGTATATCAATTATGCCGACAGTGTGGTAAAATAAAAATTTAGGAAAATATTTTTTTTAGGGTAGCTCCCCTACATGTGAAGTGGGGATGATTTTTTTTTTCGACTTTTATCCCGTCGTGTTGGGTATCGTTCAATAGCTCTTTTAAAATGACTTAGTGGTTGCTAATACTATATAATATACTATATACTCTTTATACTATGTAATATATATACTATATAAACTTTAAAGTGCAAATGTTTGTTTCAGTAGGGCGTCCCCCCCCTCTAAAAGCTAAACTGCTAGCTTGAAAAATCTGGAAAAACTCATGATGATAGTGCATTTTATGAAGGAACAAAGGAAAATTATAGCGGTTAAGATAGCTTTATTAGTTTAGCAGTAATAGTCGTTGAACTTGGGTGTTGGATAATTTTAAAAATAATTATGTTAAATATTATACTACTACGGAACCCTACACTGCGCGTGGCCTTGGCCGGTTTTTTGAAGATATAGAACGGTTGCTAAAGGCTACTCCTAAGGAGCTAGACATTGGACAAAGCATTTGACTTCTTAATTGTGTGTATTTGTTGCAAATATGGCAGTGTATAAAGGTGGAAAGTTTTTGTAGAGTGCTTATTACCTGTAGCGATGACAGTATTTGAAGCCAAGAAGAGAACTGGAAACCACCAAGCTGCAGTAAGTGTTCTGATAGATCGGTCGCTCATCGAGCAAAATAAAGTTGAAGAGGATGGAAAAGGCTATGAAACAAGTGTCTTTCAAGGGTTCAAGTTGGCGTTTTTCTAGGGTCGCAGTGATTGAGATAGTCAATATACAATCAATCATTAGGCTATCTCTGTCCACTGCTGATCATAGAACATACCTACCTATGGCACGCCACTAATATACGATCTCTATGGAATAGAGGGCTAGCATGGCCTTATCCCCGGGGGAAAGACAAAATTATTTCCCTGCGGGGCTAGCATGGCAAGGGGACTATTTTGTCATTCCACCTATCCGTGTTTTGTTTGGTGGAGAAGGCAAATTATAAGTTAAGTTTTTCGACAATTATAAACGCCGGCTGACTTTTAATCAGTTCTTTTTTTAAACTTTTTAATACGAAACAAAATCAAAACTCGGGGTTAAACTTCACCAAGCGTTTAAAAGCGGGCGTTTATAATAACGAAAACGTTTACTTATAATTTGCCTTCTCCACCAAAAAAACTCGGATAGGTGGAAAGACAAAATAGTCCCCTTGCCATGCTAGCCCTGCAGCTATTGACTTACGTTTCTTATTTCTAACATCAATGTTAAGAGTGAGGATCCGCAGAAACACGGCGACATTCCACAGCATGGTTGGCAGGTCACAGTACGCTAGCCCGAACTTACGGACGTTTCTCAGCATCTTCAGAGATCAGATCAGTATCTAGAGTTATACATTCCGTATTAATGTACTAGTTTTGTTTTACAAAGAAGTGAAACCTCTTTAGGTACACTGGGGTAAAATTTGACGGAAATGACGTAGCGTCACGGTCCGAAGGCAGCGGAAATGACGTAAGCGTCATGTTATATTTTTATTTATAAACGCCCTCTATTGTAGAACGGCGTTACTACGAAGACGTATTCGCTAAAGTTCAACTGATGAAGTTGTCAAAAAAAAATAATTTGTGATGTTGAGAAATAAATTTAATGAATTTGGAAGCTACACTTCTAACGTGTAGCTGTTTACGCACCCTATTTTTTTGTGTTTTTACCTCAGTAGTTACTCCGACATGTATAAACCAATTAATAAATTATAATAACAAATAAATCATTTATTGATCAATAAAGGCAGGTAAATATAACAAATTTGGTAACCTGGCACCAAAACTAGGCTCGAGACCCGTATGATAGGTTCCAGGCCTCTTCCGTCTGTTAACAGTGGTAATTGCCTATCGGTAAGTACAATTAATTTAATTAATTACATTTGTATGAATTTTAAAAAGTTAGAATTGGAAGTTAGTTACATTATATTAATTACAATATAAGAACATTATGTATAAAATTATTTTATGGTTAAAATATTAAATTTATGATTAGTATAAAAGTTTAGTTTTACATTTTTCAGATAATGAGTATTGTGTGTATGTATGTATGTGTGTGTGTGAAAATTTGAAAAAATATTTTTTTGTTTGAGAGTATATACTTTTCGTTTAGCCCCACTGTAATAGGAAATATGCATGTTTTTTTTCTATGTGTTTATTTCACTGAATACATCCATTTAACACAGTAAAAAAATTAAATAATACTGAAAGTGTTCAAATTAAGCTACAAAATATAGTTAAAACTATATTTACCTAGAAAAAATATGAGGTATCTAAAACGCTGCCAAATTTTCGCGCGCGTTTGTGACGTCACAGTGCACGACACGGTCTCTACAGATTAAATATTTTTAATAGAAATGCTACGTATTCGTACTACAGTGCATACTATTTATATGAAAAAGATTTAATCTGTGGAGACCGCGTTGTGCACTGTGACGTCACTTTCTAATTGACAAGTGGTTGATGTGTTTAGCAAATTTAAATTTCCTACGCTTTTTTTGCATTTTTTATATAATATATTAACACATGTGAGAGTATTTTATTTATAAAAAAATGTTAAACATACAACACCAGAACAATAATGGTTCGAATATAAATGATTTTAAGTAAATTTATACCACATGCATATTCCCTATTCGATCGAGATCTGACAAGTATCTTCAGGATTATGGAGATAAACACCTCGATCTTAGGAGGTACCCACTAAAATAACTAGCGCGACATTTGAAATGGGTTATTTCGTTTTTAAACAAACTTAAATTATTTGATAACATTTTACTGTTACTTTTGATCTAAACACACTACTTACTCAGCTATAAGTATTAATATGTCTCCGCACGAAACTTCGCTTGTTATTTAACCTGAACCGACTAATATCTTCATTAAAGTAATTATGTTCCGGCTAAAGGTAGGTACGGACACACCGCAGCGTCCTGCGTGTACGATCTAGGCGGCGATCAGATAGCGCAGTAGTACTTGTACCGACTGGTTCACACCAAACGCGATCAGAAAACAATTGAAAAGTACTGAGATCGCGCCCGCAGATCGCAGGACGCCGCGGTGTGTCCGTACCTTAAGTCCAGCTCATATACCGTAAACATGTGATATGTTTGAATTAAGCTTCTGTTGTTATACAGGGTGGAATATGCACGCGGAACATGATGCCTTTTCATGCGTGCAGCGTGCGTTCATCGATATATAAGACGTTACCACGTCAAAAAATATTTTATTGTAAAAAGAGGTCATCCATAAAGTACGTCACACTATTTTCGTATTTTTGACGCCTTTTCATTGACCCCCTCCCACCCCTTGTCACATAATGTCACACTTCGTCGACCTCGTCTCTCCCCCTTAACGTGTGACATACTTTATGAATGGTCCCAAAGAGTATAAGAATCGACGCAGCTAACTAATTCAATGGCGAATACAACTTGTATCGAGCGAATAACAAATGCAAATCATACGATTTTTTTGTCGGAAGCTGTAATGTTCAATGGTTTATTTTGTGTGTGTGGATGTCAGTTAGTCTCGTTTACAATAAATACTATATATATACTTTTGAATTGCTATTTTAAAGAGCCTTTATTTATTCCCTTTTCTCATAGAGGGGGATGAAAAGCAGAGTTTAACACTCAGCCGCAATATTATTTTTCTCTCGGCCGAAGTATTTTGAATTCCTTGCTCGCTTCGCTCTGGATTCAAGACCCCAATAAAAAAAACAAAAATCAAGAGTAGGTACAACAAAATAAGAAATCACAAAAAAAATTGGAAACGGACGAAAAACATCGCGTTAGTCTCAAAATTCCAGCCTGTATACCTAATTTACACCTCTCACCATTAATAAATTAAATTGTAATTAGAAACTGCAGTAATACACCTAATAAGTTGAGATCGAAACAGGTAAAGCATTATAATTAATGCATAGGACATGCGCTGCGATACACATCGCCCTTACCACACCACCACATAGACCTTATTTTCTGCGTTATGAAAAGTCACCATAAATAAAGGCTGCCCATTAGGTATCCGCCCAGTAAATTGGTGGTAGGAGTCGGTGGGAGGTGGTAGGAGCATGGTTGGAGGTGGTAGGAGCATATTATATCGATGTTTAGCCTGACTTGCTACCAATTCATAAAGCAGCTTTGCCACAATCAAGGTGAACGATCCCAAAAAACCCCTAGGTAGGTGTAAATAAAACAACCTTTAAGCGAGTACAGAAATCACTGTTTTCCTCACATTTATTGAAATACACAAGCTAGCTTATGTAGTATCGCGTGCGAATCTCGTCACCGCGATCTAGAGATTCGAGGTCACAGCAACGCGCCATCTATTGACAAAGTGGCGTACTTTTATGTTAAGAGTGTTAGGCCATTAACATTCCGCCCGCCATGGACCAACTGTCCATAACAAGTAAGAAAATATGTAGAAAATATAAAAATGCGGATGCGGATTACAGAATCAAATATCAAAGATCATGTATATAAAAATAAACCTCTAAGTTAAAAGTAAAACAAATAATGTAATAAAGTAACAGTGTAAAATAATAGCTGCACATTGAATTATGACTCGAATAACAAGCTAAATATTTAAGTCAGTAAACACAAACTCAACAAACTACAAACAATTTCCATTTCAACATAGATCATTGCATTATTATGCAAAGTTATGACTACAATGAATATATAAAAAAATTATAAAATGTAAACAAAAAATGTATAACTATAATTATATGCTGAAGTTACAAACAAGTAATAAATAATTCATTCGGTTACGGGCAAAATACAGAGTTTCGATACGGGGCGTTTGATAGTAACACCCTTGCAACGCAAACTAACAACGCGTGTAATTTTGTCCAAACTGCTGTGTTTCTGCGTTATAATTCCATAAAGCCATCTGGCTGGAGGAAGACCATCTTCCTTTACTAGGACAACATCTCCAATTTCAGGTTCTGGTGTGCAATTTCTCCACTTATGTCGTTGTAGAAACTGTGTTAGATATTCTGCAGACCAACGTTTCCAAAACTTTTGAACAATACGTTGAGTTAGCTGCCAACGTCTCAGACAAGTGATGTTCGAACCTTCATAATTGTTGTCCGGTACAAGCACCAATGGTTCACCGACCAGGAAGTGTCCGGGTGTCAATGGATAAGGATCCTCCGAAGTCTCATTCACACGATAAATTGGTCTCGAATTGAGACACGCCTCAATTTGAGCCAAAACTGTGGTGAGCTCTTCAAACGTCAAGGTTGTCTCACCAATTACTCGTTTGAGATGAGTTTTGGTAGACTTTATGCCACTCTCCCACAATCCACCGAAATTGGGACTGTAGGGTGGTATCCTATGCCATGTTGTGCCATTCGTAGAAAGCCAATCGGCTATCTCTAAAGCGACTGTAGACTTCTCAGCGTTTAACAAAGTCTGTAGTTCGCGATCAGCGCCAACAAAGGTAGTTGCGTTATCGCTCCAGAGATCTACACATTGGCCACGTCTTGCAACGAAGCGTTTGAAAGCCGCAAGGAACGTCTCTGAAGTGAGATCGCTAACGACTTCCAAGTGGATTGCTCTGGTCGCCATGCATATGAACAGGCAGATATGTCCTTTAGTGGAACGATGACCACGACCTTTTGTCGTTCGCACTGAAATTGGACCCGCATAATCAAGACCGCTCCGACAAAAAGGTCTGCTAGCAGTAACCCTGGCTGATGGTATTTGACCCATCAGTGGGTGGACTTTCTGCGACGAATACCGCAAACATGTTACACACTTGTGAATATAAAATTTCACTAAATTACGTAAATTCAAGATCCAATATCTAGTATGGATGTAATTGATGACAATCTGAGGACCCCCATGAAGTGTCTTATCATGAGCGTCTGCAATCAACAACTTAGCTAGATGGGATTGACGTGGGATCAAGATGGGATGTTTCTGATTTTCAGGTGCATCAGCAGTCTGTAATCGTCCTCCAACTCGCCAAACTCCATCGCTATCCTTGTAGGGATTAAGGGGAAATAAATTTACCTCTCTTGCTCATGATTTCGTCTAAAAAATACTGACTCTGACATCATTATTGTTATATACCGGCTGTAATTCACGTACCTTTAGTCGAATTTTCTCGACCTAGGTTTCGAGCGAGTCAGTCGCTCTTCCTCGGGAGTGACTCGCTCGAAACCTAGGTCGAGAAAATTCGACTAAAGGTACGTGAATTACAGCCGGTATATAACAATAATAATGTTACAAATTCACGATAATTTTAAAATTAAAATGACTCTGACATCTTTTGATACAGATAAGCATCACATCTTGCAGCTCATTAGCTGTCAACCAAGATGGTTTGGGTGCGTCACTAGATAAGTACAGTATTCTGCACCAAGCCAGTACACGAACGAGTCTTCGCAAGGTAGAAAATCTTTCCAGAAATGGATCTCCTTCAGGTTCGCAGGTAAGTGTATGACACTTTATTTTTCTCTCTTCTAGGTGAGTATCTTCTATATCTCTTTGTGTATTTTTTATCTGTTTCAGATACAGCCATCGAGGACCATGAAACCAGAGATCGTTGACGACGCATTCTGAGGGCTGGATTCCTCGTGAGGCGCAATCAGCAGGATTCTCCTTGGAAATGACGTGGGACCACTGGGTTGCATCCAAAATGGTAAGTATTTCAGATACTCGGTTGGCAATTAAGGTCTTCCATCGACTGGGGTGGCTACTCAGCCAAGCCAATACTATACGAGAATCGGTTCAAGCATATATATTATGCTTGGGAACATGAAGTGTCTCCGCTACTTCCTTCAAGAGTTTGGCTACCAATTTGTTTGGCGCCACACATCTCTAAGTGAGGTATTGACACCTGCTTTATTGGAGCTACTCTGGTCTTGGAAGTGACCAAAGACACGTGTACCAGTCCGTTACAATCAACAACTCGCGCATAGACAACACCTGAGAATGCAACGGATGAAGCGTCGGAAAATCCGTGGAGCTCAAGAGATTTATCCTCTTGAGTTATTTGAATCCATCTGGGTAAACGAATTTCCGTCAGGTTGTTAAGATCACTACGAAAGTTGATCCAATCATTGAGCAATGTAGATGGAAGTTCATCGTCCCATGCAATGCCAGACAACCAAAGTCTTTGTATAAAAACCTTAGCTGTTGTGACAACTGGAGCCAGCCATCCTAACGGATCAAACAAACGTGCGATGTCGGAAACTACTCGTCTCTTCGTTACAGGAACTTCTAACCGTAGTGAAGTGCTTTTATCTTCCCTTACTACAGCATGGTGTGGCAGATACACAGCATCCAAATGGTCATCGGGATTACTGATAACCTCCATGTGACCTAAACGAAGGTATTCTTTAATTGTCTTTGAATACTCTACCTTGAGTTCAAGATTTTTCATCAAGCGTCTCTCCAACATAAAAAAGCGCTTCCGAGCGATGTCTCTTGAACCTCCATACTTACAAGGTGGGTCATCAGTCCTGAAAGGGAGCTTGACAACATACCTTCCACACTCATCTCGCTGGGTAGTTCGCGAAAACAACTCCTCACATTCCTGCTCCTCCAATGTCAGATGCTTGAGGGAAGATGGTTCCGATTCCATCTCCCAGAACCTTTTCAACAAGTGATTATTATCTGTTTCACAAAGATGCATACTGACGATGCGGCGCTTATCGCTATGGTTGAGTTCATTGGGCGTGTGTACCTTACCAGAGAGGATCCAACCGAATCTAGAGTTCTGTGCGATCACAGATCCCGGCGGACCCCTGACTAACCCTTCCAAAATAATCTGGCTGTACACCTCCGCCCCCAATAGCAGATCTATCTTGTTTGGTGTACCAAACGATGGATCTGCTAGTTCCATAGACGACAGTGCTGGAAAAATTTGTACATTTCGCAAATCGGAACTAGGCAAAAGGCACGTTAATTTTGTTAAAACATATGCCTTAACTGTAATGGTGAAGTTGGGATCAGTGCGTGACTGAAGCTTTATTTTAACAGTGGATTTCGACGAGATCGTAGAATCCCGGTCACAACCTAATTCGCAAACTTAACCGGTTTCAGGAGATTTCTGAAGACCGAGAATCTGCACAGCAGACTCGGTGACAAAGGATGCCTGAGATCCCTGATCGAGCAGAGACCCTAACACCACAGTAGTCTTATCTTTGGACGACTCGGCCTTAACTAGGGCGGTTGCCAATAAAACTTGACTGGGGGAGTTCATAAAACACGACGTAATCGTGGAGACATCCGATGACTCGCTTTGGGCTTGTGACTGAGATGCCGGTGCTGTAACAGCGGCGACGACACTCTTGTTCACAGGCTAATCAACCTTGGCTGAGCCGTTGGTAGATTTTGGGTTTTTGGGGTGCAAAAGCGTGTGATGTTTTTTGTTGCATAGGCGACATCTAGTGGACAAATTACACTGATACACAGTATGTTCAGTACTTAAACAGTTGAAGCATAAATGGTGAGTTTGGGCAAAATTACGTCTCGCTTCGGTAGTTTCCTTCGCCAACCTTTTATAAAATTCAATTTTGTGACTATCCGAGCAAAACATACAAGTAACAATGGTGGTAGCGACGTGACTATAATTAGGCTTATCGGGTTTTTGGATCTTGGTATCCAAAAACTCAATTGATCTGAACCGATTTTCAAGAAATTCATTAAACATCAACAAGGTAGGTAAATCTTGGGCTGACTCAGTAACCTTCTGTTCCCACAGTTTTCTAGACTCAGAGTCCAGTTTTTGACTGATGAGAAATATAACAATAATATCCCATGACTTTATGTCTACGCCTAGGTTCTCAATACCATATAGGCATTCTTTAGTCGTATCTAGCAATTGTTTTATTGAACTTGATGAAACAGTCGTTAAAACTTTCTGCGATGTTAATTTTTTCAACAAACAATTACTTAAGTATTTTTTATTGTTATACCTTGCCTCAAGCTGCGCCCAACATAAACCATAATTATCTGCAGTAACCGAAATATGGCGCAACAATTGTTCCGCTTCACCAGTGACTTCAGATAATGCAGCTTTTGTACATTATCAATTTTGACATTGTTATGAATTAAAGACTTGAAAAGATCTCTAAAGCTAGGCCACTCTGAATATTGACCTGAAAATCGAGGTACTTCAATCTTTGGTAATCTAACGCCACTTTCAGTGCTTAGATTTTGTTGACTACTGGGCTCAGAAACACTTGAACTAGGTTTTAATTTAACAATAGCATCATTTAAAAGTAACTTAAAATCAATATAAGTTTCTTCCGTAGACTCGTACAAATCACATTTATAATAAGCAGAATTCTGACATTCATCATCTTTAAGCTCAAGAACAATTTTCTTGTGATTGTTTACAAAGGAATTCCATTGTTCTTCCAAAATGCCTAAACGAGCCGAAACATATGATAAAGTTATCCGCTCTTTATTACACTTCTTAAAATTAACTTTAGATTTTGTAATTTGAGCCGCAATGTTCTCTTGTAGTTTTATGTAACTAACAGCCATCGTAAATAATTAAAGTTTAAATTCACCAAACAAAATACAACTATAGATAAATTTCTTCTAGTACACCAATGTTCGCAAATTATTCTAAGTCCAAAGATTTTTCTTGATATTTTTCTAAGTGTTTGAACTTAATTCACGTCAATCCAAAATCGGGCATGGATTCCCCGTCTGAACACTTTCCGCGAAATTATTCTAAGTCCTAACCGTAAACACTTCGAAATTTTCTAAGTCTCAAATCTGTCTCTTCAGAGTTAAAGTTAATTTTTTCATAGATATAAGGTTCAAATTGTACTCACAGTTTATCCAATTCTCACCATACAACTCACTTCACTCACTATTTCACTTCAGTGAAGTGGCTTCACTTCCAGGTGGACCCGGTGTAGTCGGTATAGTGCGGGGCTTTCCCCTTCCGCACTTCCTAGTAGCTTCCGGTAGCAGGATGATCAAGGGGTGCTCCCCTCGCTTCGATGACGTCTCGGCAGTTGTCAATGTCAACAACCAGTTCTTTCTTCCAGCCTCTTCTAGGCTATTAGCTATGTAGTGGGTCGAACACGGTGATATACTGGTGCCACTTGTCGCTAGGCCATAATAAACGGCTAAAACGAAGGACCATCATCGATTCCCAAAAAACCCCTAGGTAGGTGTAAATAAAACAACCTTTCAGCGATTACAGAATTCACTGATTTCCTCACATTTATTGAAATACACAAGCTAGCTTAAGTAGTATCGCGTGCGAATCTCGTCACCGCGATCTAGAGATTCGAGGTCACAGCAAAGCGCCATCTATTGACAAAGTGGCGTACTTTTATGTTAAGAGTGTTAGGCCATTAATACAAGGAGAAAATTTGCCGCCGTTACGGTGTTCCGGCAGCACGCAGCCCTTGAGATTCAAATTATTAAGATAATTCTTATTTTAAGTAGAGTTCACACCAAGATATTCAGCGACCCGTACTCTTAGTACGAGTCTAATAACACCAAATTTCACAAAAGCTCATATGTTACAGGTATTAAAATATTCAACCATTTACCTATAGAACTAAAAATATTACACCCGAAAACGTTAAAACGAGCCTTAAAAGAATGGCTACTAGCTAAGGAATTTTATAATCTCAATGAATATTATAATATAAGTTAAAGAAAATATGAATGTTTATATATGATGTTGTGTAAATTATTAGTTTAAATATATAGATTTGTAAATAATGCTTAATTCTGATTCTGTTGAATCTTGAATTGTTACTGAGTTATAAATAATGTTATTAATGTTTAGTATATAGGTAATAATAGTAGTTGTATTATCTTTACCTCTTAACTAGTTAACTCTAAAACAACTGCGGGTTAACTTTACTACATTATTATTGTATGTCCGAAATGGACAAACTGTTGGAACAATACTTTAAACTTAAGATCTGAACTATGTACACAGTTTGACACAATAAAAAATATTTCTATTTAAAAAAAAAAAAGAGTTTGCATCGTAAACGTTTGTGAAAGATCTCACATAGTTTTCGACTTATTCTGGCTCCCTGATTGATCTAAATTTAGTGAACCACTAGAGGCGCTGTACTGTTTTTCATACAAAATTTGTTCGATATACGATATCGAGTTTGGTATGAAAACTCGTACTAAGGGTACCGGTATACTTAGCAGAATAACGGAGAACGAAATATGGACGAATAATCTGTGACAGTTATCAAATCGCGAGTGAATAGGTACCTTCTGGGTATGCGTGCTGCATTAAGCGCCATCGACTTCATAGCAATTAGACCCCTAATCATTGTTGGCGCGCGGTACAATCAATTCCGCAACGGGCCGAAGTATGCGGTCGCGGGGAACTGTTTGTGATTGGCGCTTCCGACTAGTTTTGATGGGCGGACAAAGTCATAAATCTCAGATAGAGATGACCATACCAAATTATCGTAAAAAAATATTGTTCCGTACCGAAACAAGATTTTGTTATCTATGCAAAATAAATAGTGAATCGCTGTAGGCTAAATAGATAGGTAATTAGAACGTGTGCAATATGCGAGATGAGACGGAACCTATTGTTAGAGTGGGACAGAGATAAGGCCTACAGGGACTAGTGGTCTACGAATATCGGAGGAGAGAGGTCGCGTCGGTGGACCCTCGCCCCGCGAAACAAAAGCAGCGCGCGCGCTGCCGCGAAGCTGGAGGAAGTGGCTTCCAACGACGACGCGCCCCCCAAGAGAAAGAAGCGGTGCCCAAAGGAGGAGTCCCAAGTAGGTGGAAACATCCTCCACTAAACATATTTTGATCCGTTCGAGCCGGGTCGTCGTTTCTTAGTTGCTGAGCACCGTTCTAAAAATCGCGTTTAATCTTGCATAATTTTGAGTGTAATTCGTTCAATTGGGTTTATTTTTTGTGTTTGTACAAATAGTGTTGTGTATTTGTGCATATTTTGTTGTAGCGTCTTGTATCTTTGCCCATTCTTGCATTGCGATATTACGTATCCATCAAAATGGCGGAACAAGATATTTTCGAGCGAGAAATCATCTTTGACGAATTAAAACGTACATTAGATATTTACAAAACCGATGAGAATCAATTTAGAGCACGAGCGAAAGATATTCAGGCCACTCAAAGAAAGTTTCTAAAATTGCAAACTAAAATTGAAAAGTCATTATTAAATTTAAAAACATTTGATCGAGAGGAACAATTACGCATTCGAAACGAGTTTAGTGATATCTATTACGCTATTCTAAGTAATCTCGACGAAATTAAAAATGTGGACGAGGAGTGTCGGCGCATGAGTCGAGCCGCTTTATATCCTAGACAGCCTAGTCACGCTAGCTGTGATATAAAGAAATTGCCCACACTACCACTTCCATCGTTTTCTGGGGATTCCACCGACTGGACTCCGTATTACGACTTGTTTAGATCTATGGTTCACAGCAATGACGCTTACACTGACGCTGAGAAATTTAGGTACCTACTGCTTACATTAAAGGATGAGCCTTTCAATTTAATAAAGTCGTTACCTATAATTAATAAGAACTATCAAATCGCGTTAGATATTTTAGTATCACGATATGAGAACAAACGAGCGATCGCCACCAAACATATTGATCGTATTATTGGAATTGAGTCTTGTTCTGATAAGAATAGCCGTAGTTTGCGTAATCTGTTAAATACTTACCAAGAAAATATAAAAGCGCTCGAAGCGATGCGCTTTCCTACGAGAGAGTGGAGTTTTTTGTTGTTACATATTTTACTACGTAAAATACCTAATTCTATTCGCCAACGATTTGAATTATCTTTGCCTAACGTATCTGACATTCCTAATGTCGACACATTAATCGAGTTTTTAAACCGAGAATTAATAGCCAGTGAACTATTACTGAGTAACGAGAATCATCAAAATCGTAATCGTAATGAGAGCGGATGCTCAAATCGCGTTTTAAATACAAGTAGATATGAAGTCAAGCGATCTCTCGCGGTAAACACGGCTAATCCAGCGAGTTCGAACTCGAGTGCGAACGAGTCTAGTACGTCTAGTTATGAGAATAAAAACAATCAATGCGTGTGTTGTGGAGATGAACATTCCGTGATAAAATGTTCGTTATTCTTAAGTCGATCGCCTTTCGAGAGATATACATTATTAAAAGGCAAAGACGCGTGTTTTAATTGTTTAAGCAGAGGTCATAACGTTTCAAATTGCAAGTCGAAAGGTGTGTGTCGTTCATGTCAAAAGAAACATCACACTCTTATACATTTTCCTAGAGATAACGTTGTTATCAGTCAGTCAAATGACAAACCTGATCCGAGTACCCAGCACGTCATGACATCCGCGCGTCATGCGTTATCCTCCGATTGCACGGCATCCAATGCGCGCTCTGTTCGAGCTAGTACGGTGTTGCTTTCTACAGCACTCATCGATGTATATGTAGGTGAACTGAAGCGATCTACGGTGCGGTGCGTTGTGGATACTGGTAGCCAGGCCTCATTTATGACTGACGCGTGTGCGCAAAGACTTGGTCTAAAGAGACGCTTTGCCGACGTACCTATTTTCGGGATTGGTGATAAGAAACCGGTACATCCTAAGGGCATTATTTCGTGTAGTATTTCACCAAAAAATGCATCGGACCCGAATATACAGATTAACTGTTTAATTTTGCCGAAACTTATACCTCTAATGCCGAGTGTTTTATTACCTCATACGGAATGGTCACATATAAAAAATCTAAAGTTGGCGGATCCTTCCTTTCACACTCCGCAGCCTGTGGAGATGTTATTAGGTGCAGATGTTTTATCTCACATTTTATTAAATGATGTAATTACCGGTCCCCCCGGTACGCCTATAGCTATGAATAGCGTTTTTGGCTATTTATTGTTGGGAAAGCTAGCGTTCGATTCTTCGACTCCGTCCTCAGTTCAAGCTTGTTTTAGCTCATTATTCAATGACGGCGACTTGAAAAAATTCTGGGAACTGGAGTCAGTACCTGAAGTGCAGGTACTAACCCCCGAGGAACGTCTATGCGAATCTATTTTCGAGAGTTCACATTGTCGTGACGTCACCGGGCGTTATTCAGTAGCCTTACCCCGTAAGCCTGAAGCTCAACCCTTAGGTGACTCAAAGGAGATTGCAAACGCTCGGTTGCTCAAATTGGAGCAACGTTTGGAGCGAAATCCGAGCCTCAAGGACGAATATCATTCGTGTCTTCAAGAGTATGTGGAGTTGAATCACATGGAGCCGGTTTACGACCGCTCTGACCCTCCCGAGTTAGGTAGTCTTGAGTACTACATACCGCACCACGCTGTGGTCAAAGAGGCGTCCGAGACGACAAAAATTCGTGTCGTCTTCGACGCAAATTCACCAAGTTCAAACGGTACCAGTCTGAACGACATTCTTCTGACTGGACCTAAGCTTCATCAGGATATTGTTGACATCCTATTGAAATTTCGAGTTCATCGTGTCGCGCTTACTGCCGACATAAAACAAATGTATAGAAACATTCTAGTGCACGAGGCTGATAGGGACTTACAACGTATTCTATGGCGCGCTTCGCGCGACGATCCTATTGTTGAATATCGCCTACGAACGGTGACCTTCGGTGTTAATTGTTCACCTTATTTAGCCCTTCGTGTCATTAAGCAATTGGCTTATGACGAACAATCCACTTTTCCGCTTGCGTCCACAGTGTTGTTGGACCAAGTATTTGTCGACGATGTTGTTTCCGGTGCTGACGATGAGTTTCAAGCCTTAGCGCTTCAAAAGGAGTTGATCGGTATTTGTAAGTCGGCCGGGTTTGAGCTTCGTAAGTGGCACAGTAACTCGCCCGCGATACTCGCTGCGATTAAGGCGCCACTTATTCAGGGTGAGCGGCAGGAAGTGTCCTTCGCGCCCATGGAGAACGACAACCAAACGAAGGTCCTGGGGCTTCGGTGGAATCCTCAGACTGACCAGTTCTCGTTTAGTGTCCAATGTTCGGCCGATGGTGACATCACCAAGCGAACCATTCTGTCACAAATCGCCAAGATTTATGATCCAATGGGTTGGTTATCTCCCATTACGATGGTCGCCAAGCATCTAATGCAAATGTTGTGGCGCGCGCGCATTGAGTGGGACCAACGCCCGCCACTCGAGATCGTAAACGCTTGGACGGCATTCAACCAAGAGTTGCCACTCTTGTCTCGAATTGTAATACCTCGATTTATTTTTCCGTGTTCAGGTAACGTGTCCATTCACGGATTTAGTGACGCGAGTGAACGCGGTATATCGGGAGCCGTCTATGTTAGGTTGATAGATGAGGATAAAAACATTCAGACGTTTTTATTGTTAGCGAAAACACGAGTCGCACCGATATCACCGTGCTTAACTATCCCTCGCTTGGAGTTGATGGCAGCCGTGATGTTGTCTAAATTAATTGAGAAGGTGTTACAAACCTATAAAAATCGTATCAATATTGAAGAAGTAGTCGCGTGGTCGGACTCGTCTATAGTGTTGGCGTGGCTTCGATCCCCTCCATACGAGTGGAAAACTTTTGTTTCCAATCGCGTGAGTGAGATTCTTTCCCGGATTCCAAATGTTATTTGGAGACATGTTCCATCGCCCAGTAATCCCGCAGATGCTCCCTCGAGGGGCATACTGCCATCCGCATTACTTCAAAATGAGTTGTGGTTTCATGGTCTACATTGGCTTCGTGAGGAACCCAATGCTTGGCCTTTGCATAACACCATCCCGAGTACTAACGAGGAAAAACGTAACACGTTATCAGTTACGACCGCACCGGCTACACAGCCGGATGAAATTGAGATAATAAACCGTTTTTCAACCTTGAATAAACTAGTGCGAGTCACATCTTTGATATTTAGATTTTACAATAAATTAAAATCGCGAGTAAACAAACAAAATGACATTTCATATCCGAGTCATATTACAGTCCACGAATTTAACGTTTCGCTTAAACGTCTTATTTATCTAGTACAAAATCAAGTGTTCCATGAAGACATCAAAAACATTTCGAAGGGAAAACCGCCCTCTAACAATTTGATACGTCTTAATCCCTTTGTTGACGAGTTAAAGTTCTTACGTGTAGGGGGACGTTTACATAAATCATTGTTGCCATACGAGTCAAAACATCAACTGATCCTACCTAAGAAACATACATTGACTAATTTAATTATCGATGATGCCCACCTTGCGAATCTTCATGCGGGCACCCAATCGGTTTTATATTCGTTATTGCAAAAATATTGGATCTTATCGAGTCGTGACGTCATACGTCAACAAATACATCGTTGTGTGCGTTGCTTCCGCGCGCGCCCCGTACGAACTCAACCTGCTATGGCGCCGCTCCCGGCCTCTCGCCTACGTCCGGAACCTCCATTCGTGAGAACTTCGATAGATTTTGCCGGTCCATTGTATACAAAACCGAACAAAGTACGGAATGCAAAGATAACTAAGTGTTATGTTGCCGTCTTTGTTTGCATGAGTGTCAAGGCGGTTCATTTAGAGCTTGTATCGGAGTTGTCTACCGATGCATTTCTAGCTGCGCTGCGTCGATTTGTATCGCGCAGGGGCTTAATTAAAGAGATCTTTTCCGACTGTGGTCGGAACTTTGTCGGTTGTGACAATTATTTGAAGGAATTATATACCTTTTTGAGAACGGACTCTGTTCAATGCGTTTTGAATTCTAAAACCTTGAATCAGGGTATAACTTGGCATTTTCAACCCCCGTATGCTCCGCACTTCGGTGGCTTATTCGAAGCGGCTGTGCGTAGCTTTAAACATTGTTTCCGTCGCGTCGTAGGTACTCAAACGTTGAGTTATGAGGAGATGCATACGTTGTTGTGTCAAATCGAGGCTA
The DNA here is from genome assembly GCA_954871355.1 of Cabera pusaria. Classification (NCBI taxonomy): domain Eukaryota; kingdom Metazoa; phylum Arthropoda; class Insecta; order Lepidoptera; family Geometridae; genus Cabera; species Cabera pusaria. Next base: position 23,952,720 of record OX940901.1, on the reverse strand, counting down.
TATTAAATTCGCGACCCTTGTGCGTGTTGAGCTCGGACGCGGACGATCCCTTGCCGTTAACTCCCGCGCATTTCCTAGTTGGTGGACCTTTAACGACAATACCGGACGTATCCTTAATAAATGAAAATCCTGGGAGATTGGTTAGATGGCGCTGGACTCAACAATGCGTTCAACATTTTTGGAGGAGATGGAGTCATGAATATCTTCATGAAATACAACAACGTAGCAAATGGTACCTAGATCACGGAACTCCGATCGGTGTGGGAGACATTGTATTAGTAAGAGATGACAACCTACCACCATTACAGTGGCAGCTTGCTCGTGTGCATACACTCCATCCAGGCACGGATGGTATCGTGAGAGTGGTGACCTTGCAAATTGGTAAAAATCAATTCAAACGAGCAGTCGTGAAACTGTGTAAACTGCCTATTGAATAGTTTCGAAAGCGTACTTGTTAGTTCCATAGTACATACTTAGTATAGAATTTTATTTTTATTTTTTTTGGGTTGTTTAGAGTGAGAGTGGTTTCATACTAGTTAGAGAGTTAGCATCATTCCTTTTAAAGTTAAAAGAATCAATTCTTTTAAGGTGAGCGGCATGTTCCGTACCGAAACAAGATTTTGTTATCTATGCAAAATAAATAGTGAATCGCTGTAGGCTAAATAGATAGGTAATTAGAACGTGTGCAATATGCGAGATGAGACGGAACCTATTGTTAGAGTGGGACAGAGATAAGGCCTACAGGGACTAGTGGTCTACGAATATCGGAGGAGAGAGGTCGCGTCGGTGGACCCTCGCCCCGCGAAACAAAAGCAGCGCGCGCGCTGCCGCGAAGCTGGAGGAAGTGGCTTCCAACGACGACGCGCCCCCCAAGAGAAAGAAGCGGTGCCCAAAGGAGGAGTCCCAAGTAGGTGGAAACATCCTCCACTAAACAAATATCGATAAAAGTTAAGTACACTATCGACATGGACGTATATAAGTATACAAACATCAGGTGCACTATTAAGGTTTGGAGAAATCATAATATATGAGTTAGCTAAAGTAGCCGTCAGCCTTAACTCATAATTTTGTTAATTATCCTATTTAGCGCGAGAGCAAAATTAATATTAAGGGAGGAATGTACTTTACCTGACATCGATTTTAGGGGCGGTAGGGAGAGGGGAGGGGAGGGCAGGAGGGGTAGAACTCCCCCTTGAAGAAAAAGTTGCGGAACCCCCTCCCTCCCCCCTTAGGAGATGTAAATATTTTAAAATTCTGAGGTTAAGTACTAAAAATATATCAATAATTCGATTTTAGGGGGGAAAGGGTGGAAGAGGGGGGAGGGGGAGGGGCAGAGCCCTGTGCCAAATATTTAACAAATGACATTTCATGCTTTACCTATTGTTTTATTTTACTTTTTATTGTAAATTATCTTCTACACTGTCGCCTATAAAACTACGTTTTTCCACGAAATGTAATACAAACCCTAGATTATTATACCTCGTTGGATAGCTGATAAACCGTAGATATTTTAAAAAATATCTGCCGAACAAGTGCCATAATATTTTTTTTAGATATTCCTTAGAGAAAAATAAACTTTCTAATATTTTTTTAAATTTCTTAACTTTCACTTGTCTACTACGGTCTATTCAACTAACTTATGCACTATTTTGATTATTAACGCGTTAAAACATCTTATTACACAAGTAAAAATGCAACAACAATAATAATAAGACACGTAAAAAAAACACAAATCAATGTAGTAGCCTAAAAATCGGCAATTTAAAAAAAAAAAAAAAAAAAGTCGTATATCTCGAAAAGGGTTAAGTTTAGGGTGGGGTGTTTCATAGAGAAATAAGTCAGAAATGACAGGTACTCCACGCCCATCACGGATCTAGCACGACTTCTCCTGTAACCCTGTATATTTAGATTATATTATATGCCAACAAACATATGCATAAGTACTATTATGCCATTAAAAATTATGCGTTTACTGTTATGGTTAAGTAAAAAACTACGCAGAATTTACGAAAACTTGAACAATTTTAATACTTGACACTGGCTAAATACACTAATCGTGTGGAGCCATATTAAAACGTACTTACTCTGTAGATCTCCATAAATGGTCTGTGGGATCAGGAGACACACTGCATACAAATTATACCTAATTGTAAAATGAATGTCGATAATATTCCTAGTTTATATGTATCACTGCAGCAAAGGCGCAACACTAAGGCTATGTTCAGATGGCTGAATTGTGACGCGCGTTTTCAAATCGCGCGCTTAGACATCCTAATATATACCTAGCAACCGTTCACATGCGCGCGCGTTAACGCGTGTCAGCGAGCGTCAACGCGGCGCTCAGAGAAAAAGTTTCTAGACGCAGACACGTTCTACCGAACTAGACTGACGAGTACTCTCGCAACGCGCATTAGCGCTCATCATCTGAACTCTCTTCAAATTTGATCGCGCGTTGACGCGCGTTACATGTGAACATAGCCTAAATCGCACAAATCGCACGCAAAAACGGGATAGAACTATTAAACATCGCCCGTGACAAAAAGAGATAGTGATTAAAGACAACCGCCGGCCGACAAATATAAGCTGAGCTTTGCCTAAAATGTATTTTTGAAGATTAGATACATTTATTGACTTACCGGTGAAATGTTATACCGTTTGCCTTAAAATTTGAGTTTGTACTGGTTTTTCCACAACATCTTACACGGCAAGGAGCCATCACAACGACTTTTTAAGAAATGTAAGTATCTGGGCGCGGAGGTGTTTTACAGGTCACCGTACTGTAGAGCTATTTTGTAAGCAAGTTTACGCATCTCGCAAGCGGAATCTGCGGTGAGTCGTACTACGAAATTCAAATCGTAACACGATTGAATACGGTTGAATTTCGTAATACGAAATTCAAATCTCACCGCTTGCGAGATGCGTAAACTAGCTTACAGAATAGCCCTACTGGTCGAAACTAACATCGCGTTTGTGGGCGTGGATTTATATAAGACCTATAAGTCCGATGATTTAGCGGAAAGTGCTCGCATTTCAAGCGGGGTCTAATTGTTATGAAGTCGATGTTAAGCGCACTATCACTTAACATCTAATGAGCTAAGTTAAGTGCTATCCAGTTCGGTATAAAAAAGCCTACGAATGAGGTGGTGCTGTTGGTGTAAACGCTCTATAACAATTATTTTGAATTCGTAATGAGCCATTATTTCAGATATCCTACTCCCTGTTTTAAAAACTTTTATATTTTTGTACCAGCTTACCTTATTGTTAGGCCGACAACTTTTCACGTTAAAACAAAAAGGTTTTGTTGCTGAGCTAAGTTATATTTTTTAAATCTCACTTCCTTCCATTACCTAATACAAATTACTTATAACCAGCCTGTTTAAAAACTTCTAAAAAAGAACTATGGTAGTTAGTTTTCAAAACTTTTTAATTTTGGCATATATAACTATTAGCCTAATATTTAATGGTAACATGTGGTACGTAGAAATACACTGAAAAAATACTGACATGATTTGTGTACTTAAAAGCTTCGTTCACCCTTGAACCGTCTTGATTACATTATTTGTTTTGTACCTCCCCGTTTGTCGCAAATGAGAACGACATTGTTTACAGAAATGGTGATTTTTCGGCTTTGCGGTCACAGTAGCATTGGTTGTGCTTTGATTGATAGGTAACAGGACAGTTGACGACCAGCGTTTCGTTTCATTGACGTCTTTTATCGAGATATAAGCTAGAGTATACAGATTGCATTGTCAAACTCCGCTACGTATCAGATGTAACGATACGTCAAATCTAACAGCCGTATTCTTCAATTTAATATAGCCATAGACGTAATGGGAATGGGATGGGTAAGGGGATAAGGGGTAGTAAAGTAAGGGGGGGGGGTAAGGGGTAAGGGGGTAAGGGGAAGGGGAAGGGGAAATGGAATGGTAAAGGGATGGTGCACTTCAGATGTTTTGACTAATTCAATTTAATCCGTATGGTCAAACTATAAGGTTGTAATTGCTTTGTAGAACAAAACGGCCATATTGAGAGGCACCAGGGTGGGAGTGTGTCCTTATCTAACAACCTGCTCGTGCTATATATGTTCTACTATATGTATACTATATGTTCTTCTATATGTATAGTATATATATAAGTCGTCCATACAAAATAAAGGAACAAACTCCGTTCGAGGTCGGTCTCAACAGGGCCGTTTTGCGCAGTCAATTTATATGTATTACGTCTATGTTCAATTTAAACGCTTCGTGCGCATAGCGGTGGATTTGAAAGAAGTACTATCAAACTGTGAAACTGTGTTATGCAGATGCCGGCGCGGGTCCCAGCGACGGAGCATTTTTGCATGGAATTGCGTGTCCATCAACTTAATATAGTTTCAGGCAAGATAAATTGATATTTAGGTCTTGCATAGGGATGCCTGCATACGCCCGCGCGCTTATCGATGAAGATGGTGACACGTGACGACGAAAAATGCACATGTAATATTATACATTGAGTGGAATGTGATATATGAATGAATGAATGATAACTCTTTATTGCACATAAAAATGACAATGGTAATTACATTAATGTTAAATCTAAAGTACAAGCGGCGGTCTTATCGCTAAGTAGCGATCTCTTCCAGACAACCGTGTATTGCTAGGAACTATTTCATAACTATACGGTAGAGTGCAAGAATAACATGTCAGTTAACTCTAATAAAAATTAAAACTAAAAGAAAATACACAAGCAAAATTGCAAAAAATTATTAAACAATAATAAATACTCTCTTTGTCCAATACATACTTATAAATATATACAAAACACACATACATATATATATACAATATATATATTGTTAGAATATTTCCAACTACCTTCACGCTGCGACTGGGCTCGATAGTATAAAAGCGGACAGCGAGCGGGTATCAGGCTTCAGTCTTCGTGTGGCCGTCGTACGGTTCGGACGTGGTTGTGTTGTTAGCTTAGACACCTTATGTAATTGTTATTATGTTGAGGTTCTGTGGCATTATATAGCTGTGGGTATTGTGATAGTGTTTATTGTTATTATGTTGAGGTTCTGTGGTATTATATAACTGTGGGTATTGTGATAGTGTTTATTTTTTTAGCCTTTTTCACTTCTGGTCTCTAAGAATATATATATATATATCATATATAAACATACATAAAATATGTACATAGATACATATAGGAAGATATGTATACATACACGAAAAATATCACATTATAATATAGCTATACATACTTAAATTAGTTTAAGAACTTAGTTATAATGTTTAGTTAAAAACTCAAAACAAATACAAAAATATATACTTAGGTATACTAACAGTAGTTTAAGAACTTCGTTATTAAGGTTAAATAAAAAAGTTGTATTATTTTTTGCTTTTCAGTTTTTTTCGGCGGTTTAATTTTTTTGTTAAAAAGTTTTATTGTTATAGATAAGTAATTCACTTGACATTAGTTCAATTGCATTTAATTTTAATCAACCGACATCGAAAAAGAAGTCCGAGGTTCTCAATTCATCTGTATGTTTTTTTGTGTGTATATTACGCGATTACTCTGTAAATTGTGAACCGATTCGAATGATTTTTTTTGTAATCGGTAGGGTACGTTTTCGAGTTGGTCTTATTGTAATTTCAACGAGATCTGATAAGTATCTCCACAGATATAAAGATAAACGTCTCAAACTTGCTACTGAATTGTTGGTTGTTAGTTTCTAAACTACATTAATTATTGTAAAATTATAATCACCAGTATTTAATTTTAATTCTGAATAAGTATACTTACGTCATGGATAACTGTCTTATATTTTTTTGCCTTATGGACAAGACATACTGTATACGGCACTCATAAATGGGGTTAAAAACTGAAAGCTCCTAGTAGGTGGCACTACTATGGAGTGTTCCTAAAAACATATTGCAAATTTTGTATGGTTTTTTCACAAACTTATTTCCATAAAAAGATATAATCATGCATTCGACCTAGATTTTCAGCCTATTATAAGAAGAAATAAGACAAAGTGTAACATTTTTAATCCATTTTTGTAGATAAATAACTATTAAAAAATATTTCTTAATGTTACTTTCAATTTCATTCGGGAACACATTAAAAACAATGCTTTTGTAATTAATAGCTGCACATAGCGTTATAATAAGCAAATATTCCAATGCGAATTTATTTGTTTACAAAATTACTATTGGAAATGACAGATAGCTGTCAGATTTAAGGAACACTCAACAGTAGCGCCACCTGCAGTGAGCAAAAGGCAGTTTTTAACCCCATTGGCTATCACATTCTTGCATATATCTCTCTGTATTTACCTACATTCTGACAAATAAAATTGATTAGACATTGATTATTATTGTTTTGATTGCTTGTAAGCATATCTAAACCTCGGAACAATGACTAAATGTTCCGAGATCTAAACATTTCTAAACGCACGCATATTTGACAATCAATAAATATGTCATACAAGTGTCATTACTGACAGTATTTAAAATTTATTAACATTTTTAAAATCTACATGACTTGAATTCACAAAAACTTGAAGTATTTTTATACTGGACACTGGCTAAATACACTAATCGTGTGGAGCGATGACCCTTATTAATTTGCGGTTTACCGTATCGACGGAATAAACAATTGAACATCAAATGATTGGCAGTTTTGAAACCCAGGAACATTTTGGCGAAATATTTTTTCTTATATATTTTTTTAGGTCAATTATTCGTTGTTTTTAATACTTATCATCCTATTCCTGACAAAAAGAATTCCAAAAATACAAAAATCATAAAAATTGGTCTAGCCATCGAATTTAGGTTATAATTCGATGGGTCCAGCCGTTCTTGAGTTAAGTGAAGTAACTTTCTTTTATATACAGTGTGGAAATTAAACTCAGGCCCTGGAGGGAAACTTCTTTAAATCCTTAAGCTAGCTCATTTTACTTAAAGGAGACATTCCTTTATTTTTGAAAAGAAACAAATCTGCATTAAAAGATTTTTTTAAACTCGCTTGCTTCGCCCGGGACTCGAACCAACTAAAATTAAAAAAAAAATCACTCTTTATTTTAATATACTAATCGGTAGTATGAATATTCAGGATAAAGTTTCTCTAACAAACATTAGGTCTTAAAAATAAAAATAATCGTTAAATCTAACATCAACTTTATTTTACTATCAATTTTGTAACACTTAAATTATTTAACTGATAAATTGTTCGAAATGAGCCCCGTCGTTCCGTCGCCGTTGAAATTAATTTCTTGTAGCCTTCAGCAAAGTGTTGTGGTGTATGCCCCTAATAACATTTTCTATCGCAATCCTTAGCTCTTGAACGGTTTTATAGCAAGTTTCATAAACAACATTTTTTACATGACCCCATAAAAAGAAGTCCATGGGCGTCAGGTCTGGACTTCTTGCAGGCCATCTAATCGTCCCGTTTGTACCTATCCAGGCATTGAAATTTTCATTAAAGTATGCCCTGGCAATTCTGCTGTTGTGGGCAGGTGCACCATCTTGTTGAAAAATGATATTATTTCGTTCCTCTTCTGGCAGAAGGTTTAATTGATTTTGTAAAAGCTCCAATATTTCAATGTATTTTGCTGCATTCAGATGTCCTTCATAAATGTGCATCAAAACAACCATGTTACTTTTGATTCCACACCAAACATTAAACGAAAATCTGACCTGATTGTTCGTTTCACGGACACGGAATGGATTTTGACGAGACCAATAATGATTGTTATGTCTGTTATACATTCCATTATTAGAAAGAAAATCGTTTATTTGGCAAAAACTCACATAGTAACAAATTTAATTAAATATAATAATAATGTAAAACATCAAAAGAAGAAAGAACACAGGTTTTAAAATAAGTTTATGAGAAGTGAGGTGCCAAAAAGGCTTAACTCAGCACATATGTCTGGGGTTACACACCTAGACGCTGGTTTTCAGCTAAGCCTGCGGGTGATGAACTAGCGCGAAAATATTTTTATTAAATTTAAATATTATATACAATGTAATATAATATAAATACAATACATATTAGTAAGTTAAATATATACATAGAATATATATATAGATATAAGGAGAAATAAATAGATACATGCATACGAATGCTGGATACAAATGCAAAATGTGATCTATGGCTTATGGTAAGAGAAGGAAATATTTTAGTAGTGGACAAGATGTCATAATATAATTATGTTAGATGAATGACATATCTTTATTTATATCACCGTATTTCCGCTGCTCGACTACCAAGTACTGTTTCAATTTATATTTAAACAAGCTTAAAGTTTTTACATTCCTGATTGGCGGTGGAATATTGTTCCAGCACTTGGTAGCGGAGTAGCGGAAAGAGCCCCGAAAGCCGACAGAACGGTGATGCGGTATGGATAGTGGCTGAGAGACATACCTGAGAGAGCATGACCTCCTTTGAGACATCCAGTTAATCTTCTTGTGCAAATATAGGGGTTCTTTAAAGTTAATTATGCCAAATAGTAGAGAAGCAAGGTGAAATTTACGACGCGATTTCATCTTAAGGGCATAGTTTTTGTTCAAAAAAGGTGTTACATTACTTCTGGCAGGAATATTAAAACAAAATCTTGCACATGCATTTTGTACCCTCTGGATTAGATGTTGGGTTCTAGATAGTAACCGAGAACCGTATACGGTGTCAGCGTAATTGAGCTTCGAAAGTACAAGAGATTCTATTAATCTTATACGAAGTTCTTCGCTTAAGTACGGTCTGAGTTTATATAATGTTTTCAACCTGTAAAAGCAGTTTCGTACTGACTCCGTGATATGCTCTTCGAAACGCAAGTTGACATCAATCTTTAAACCCAAGTTGCGGGCCACGTATACCCTCTCAACATTCTCACCCATGAGGGTTATGTCGATGGTATGTGGCAACAATGACAGTTTGTGTTTGCTGCCTAGAACCATAAATTTAGTTTTAGTTGGGTTTAGTAAGAGGCAATTATTTGTTGACCATTTCACTATCCTGTCTAAGTCTTCGTTTAGTTTGTGTATGGCTAAATCTAAACTTTCCAGAGCAAAATCAATGTACATTTGGATGTCATCTGCATATATGTGGTACTTGGAATGTTTAATGCATTTAATAATATCAGCACTGTAAAGGATAAACAAAATTGGTCCTAGAATGGACCCTTGCGGTACACCTCTGTTTACCTCAGTAGGAGCGGATTTTAAGACATCACCAGAGGTTTGTTTTAACTCGACATGTTGTCGCCTGTTTCCTAAATAGCTGTTAAACCACTTTAGCGCAGAAGAGTCAAATCCGTAATAGCTTAGTTTGGAAATCAGTAGCGAGACATTTATGGCGTCAAAAGCGCGGGAAAAATCCAATAACACTAGTAAAGAGCACATGCCTTGATCTTCAGATGCAATAATATTGTCGGTAACATCAATAAGGGCCGTGGCCGTGCTTCTACCTCGCCTGAAACCTGACTGTAACTCTGGTAGAATTTTATTACATTCAAGATATCTAGTCAACTGCTGGCAAACAACCTTCTCCATAATTTTTGACATGCATGGTAAGATACTGATAGGCCGCAGATCTTTGAGCTCGATTGGACTATTGTTTTTAGGTAAAGGCCGCACAACTGCAGTCTTCCACGCGTCAGGGAAAATACAGCTAGTAATGGAAAAGTTAATAAGCGATGTGATCATTTCAATTGTCGATGGCATAGTAAGAAGTAACATTTTTAATGTAATTTGGTCATGGTCATGGCCTTATTACTAAAATTTGTTTCGTCAGACCATACAATACAGTCCAAGAAATTTGGGTTGCGGGCTATTTCTGTTTGAATATTTTCACAAAACTGTAATCTCCTGTCACTATCTCCGGGATGTAGTTTCTGCACCAATCGCCCATCACGATAACATTTGTATTTGTATTTTTTCAGAACTTTAAGTATACTAGTATGGTTGATGCCTATCTCTTGAGCAGCTTCCCTGCTTGAAGCCTTCGGGTAACACTCGAAGTATGTCAAAATGTTTAACTCAACATCGCTATAGTCCAAATTTTTTTGCTGTGGGCGTCCAGTCTTTTTTTTAAAACTTCCAACGGTCAGTAAATTATTCACAATTCGAGACAAAACTTTTCTAGATGGTAGTTCTCTGTCTGGATACTTCTCGCGATACTACTGCAGAGCTAAATCGTAGCTCTTGTTGCAAACAAAGTAAGCTTCTAATAACTCGAATTGTTCTTGATACGCCATTATGAGATAATTTAATTACGTAAGGAAAGCAACACTACTTAAATAAAATCTGTTGATAAAAATCGGTTGAATTTTAAAATTATTGTCCCGCATTGCAAACAAAGTCAAACGTTCCATTTTTAAACTTCTCCACTGAACGCCTCGGATCATGTAAGAAGGAAATGTGCATAGAGGTATTACCACCATTGAACAATTTTCTTATCGAAGATTTCAACAAGATACTTAACGATAAATTAGCAAGCGTGTACTTCATACGAAGTCTTTGAGTGTTGGAGAGATAACAGAACTGTTACGTGTCTTTTACTTGTTAAAAGTGAGCAGTAACCAAAAATTTTTTAGAGAAACTTTATCCTGAATATTAATACTACCGATTAGTATAATAAAATAACGAGTGTTTATTTTTTTTAATTTTAGTTGGTTCGAGTCCCGGGCGAAGCAAGCGAGTTTTAAAAAATCTTTTAATGCAGATTTGTTTCTTTTCAAATATAAAGGAATGTCTCCTTTAAGTAGTCAAAGTCAAAGTCAAAGCATTTATTCAGTATATGGGCAAATTAAAAATTAGCACTTACACACGTCAAATAACATTAAATAGATCATATTCAACAAAAAAATATAGATATAACAGAAACATAACGCTTTGAATTTACAAAAAAAAAAACAAAGGTATTGAGCCATTCAGCTTTCATCTAGACGTCGAACGTCACACTTAAAACACATGTTTAATTCCCCTTATTAATGTAGGGTTGCCAACCGTACCATTACGTGCACCCGCAACCCAGTGCATGTTTCAGTACTTCAGACAATTTTTATCCAAAAAATTGTGAAATAATGTAAAAATATAATGTAAAAATAATGTAAAAAATAAGTAAAATGAGCTAGCTTAAGGATTTAAAGTAGTTTCCCTCCAGGGCCTGAGTTTAATTTCCACACTGTATATATAGAAGATGTGATGTCACATTAAATTGAATGTGTTGCTCAACAAACAAATAAAATAGATATGATAGTCATATTAAGATTAAAGTGTAAGTATAAATATAGTGTACAATGTGTGTGTGAAACGGATCAAAACGACCCGCTTTTAAAATTATTTAAACCGCGGAAGCAAAATGTAACGCTGAAAACAATCTCCGACCTGTGTCAGGGGAAAATAAATATGGCGCCCTATAGAGGACATAACGCCTTGAAATAAAAAAAAATGTTTAGCCGCGTTGGAATCGCCATTAGTACACGGCGGTATTGAACCCACGACCGCTGGTTTAGAAGCCGGACTTTCGCCCAATCACACCAGAGAGCTTTCTAAATTTAATTGGTATGGCTCCGCGCAGTATTTACTTATGTGATAATGATAATGATAATATTTATTTCACGAAACGTTTTGATGCAGAATTTTCATACTTCTTATAGATACAGCTTATCCAAAGAATAGAGAGTCATTTATCCGTGAAAACCAAACTAGGCGGTGAGCTGCAGTGTCTTGGTCTTCAGAATGCGTAACAATACAATGTAATTCATCTATTTTCTAAAAATGTAAAAGATGTAATTAGTCAGTCAGTAGATATATCCATATATATACTTATCTACATAACATGTTATTATACGTAAGAGATGAGAATATGAGATGGAAAATAGACTTGGTAATGGATGGACTTCTAATATTTTTCTTTCTTTCCTTTATATTTACTCGCAAACTAATTGATTTAGTAATCGGAAATTTACACATACATTCTTAAACATTTGATATAACTTTTATTTCGTGCCCAGTTGCTTGTTATTTGAGACATTTTCAACCCCTTCTTAATAAGCACTTAAAAGTATCAACAATGATTTACGTCTATAATGAAGCCTTAAAATTATGACTAGACGCATCATTAGACCGTTATTTCAGATTTAATTATACTGACCGCTAATAGAGGACACATTAAAAAGAAACGCTCAATTATTAGGAGAGCCCTGTTTGCCTTGACTTCGAAGCGAGACGTCGTCGGTTCAAAACCTGGCACGAGTGTTTGCCCAAAGGTGGAAGGAGGACATTATATTGATGTCCCGCCTGTTTTTTTTTTTGATACCCAAAAGTAGCTTACCACAATCAAGGACGAAATCTGCCGCCATAACTAACGGTTCTCTGAAAGCACACAGCTCTTGAGATTCAGAGTACTATTCTAGGCCTAGCGTGTGTGTTTACCATCTTTGACCACATTGATGTTTACCAACAGGTGAATTAGTGGTCAAACGCTAACTTATGAAATACAATTTTTGTTTTGCTTTTCCTACATTACCTATTGTTTCAAATCCAATTTTAATACTGTATACATACAGTCAGTTTAAAGAAAGCAAGAATACAATATAGGTATTCGCAAATAATGTTCTACGTATTCCATAAATATTATGAAGTGAGGGTTTATAGCCCTATAGCCTCTATAAAACAATATTACCCTATAATCATCGATATCTACTTCAGCGATACTTTCATATCGCTACGCTGCCATTGCTGTATATCACGCTTCTTTTCCATTAACTTAATTCACAGAAGCACTCTACGTTGTATATAATTTTTTAACCGACTTCAAAAAAATGAGGAGGTTTGCAATTCGACTGTATTTTTATTTTTTGTTATTTTGTTACGTCAGAACTCCATCAAAATTTTACCGATATGAAAAATACTTTTTTTGTTTGAGAGATTATGCCTCCCGTTTGGTCCCATTAAACTTTTATCAAGATCTCATAATCATCTCCGGAGATATGGAAATAAACAATATAAACAAATTTGATACCCCGATGACATGATTATGACTAGTGGATATTTTCACTATCGCGGCATGTGAAGTCGGTTTTTTCGTTTTGTACGATCATAAATGATAATACTATAAGAATCTTTGTCCTGACATACTGGCTGACTGACAGACAACGCACAGCCTAAACCACTGCTCGTAGAGACTTGAAATTTGGAGGGTATATTTGTCTTAGTACGTAAAGGTGTAGTAAGAAAGGATTTTCTAAAAATTCCTCCCGGATACGGAACGGGGATTCAAAGTTTGTATGGCGAAACAAGATGATATAAAGTACGTGTTGTAGGATTTTTCGAAATGGGGTAAGTAAAAAGTCTGAACATTTGGGTTTTTCGGGTTTTATAAATATGAATCCCGAATTGCCTTAGTCACGCGATAGACATGAAAACGGGTGAACCGATTTGGCTAATTCTTATTTGATGTCTTTAATAATAGAATAATAATAATAATAGAAAAGTTTTAAGTAAATAAAAGAAGTTTTTAACGCGGGCGAAGCCGCGGTGCACTTCTGGTTTAATATATATATGATATACGCCGTACGTAACTGCATGTATAATGCACAAACTATCTTTACATATAAAACAAAGACGGTTGCTGCGTCTGTACGTTTAGATCTTCTAAACTACGCAACGGATTTTAGTGTGGTTTTCATCAATAGATAGAGTGATTCAAAAGGAAGGTTCATAACCAGGATAAAACGCGGGCAAAGCCGCGGGGTGCAGCTAGTAAGTAATAAATTAATAAATAAGTGCAATCGCTGATTTCTATACATTATTATTTCATGAAATCTATTTACGAGCTCAACAAGAAAATAACGCTCTTAGCAAGCAATTTCATCATAGCAAACTACGTTGCGACGCAATGCAATATAGAATTGTCATGGACGCAGATGAGTCTAACGATTTCCCTTCCTTGCGTAGAGAGAGAAAGCAAACTCCCTACGCCTTCCTTGCGTAGAGAGAGAAGGCAATCCCAACGCTTCCTTGTATTATGTTTATTTTTATCTGTGAAAAGAGATGGTATACACCATAGAGAAAGGAACAAGACAAAGGTACGCGAGGTGAGTCTAAGTGAAATAGTACTAAAAAAGCGAATTTTCGAAAATAATCCACTAGTTTTTGTAAAATTCTTTTTTTTTATGGTTAAAGGTCAGTCCCGCGACACTGCATACATAATTAAATAACTAAGAATTATGAACGTACTTTGTACCAACCAACACTGCAAAAAAATATTTATAAGCATAGTACCACAGATTATATAATGGTTACTACGTAAATAATACTTTCCGTTGTTAGGTTGGCTACACATAATACATAATTCGGGTATCAACAATGTAGGGAAGTGCCAACTCTTATAACGTAGTAGAGTGATTCAGTACTCTGTGGTAAAAGGTAACAGGACAAGCACGACGCTCGCCTGATGATATTAAGCGATAACGTCTACCTAACCTAGTACAGATACAGCGGCATCCAAAATTCTGGCAGTCCAGAATTTTTCATTTCACTGCACTGTGCCTGTTACCTTAAGACATACAGATGTTGAGTCTCACATGCCCTGTAATTTCACTGGACACCTTGCCATTTCCACCGAAAAATAAATTATAAGTAAAAAATATTTTTACAAACAAGCTTTTATATAGACAATGAACTAAAACGTTCAAAATAATTTTAGTAAGTATTTGGCGTGTAGGTACTTACCTATATTCTTAAAAGCTTGAAGCACTACCCGTTTTTCAGGCTAGGTAATTACTATATTTCAGTGCCTCAAGCTTTTAAAAATATAGGTAAGTACCTACACGCCAAATACTTACTAGAATTTATTTTTAACGTTTTAGTTTATTGTCCCAGATAAAAGCTTATTTTTAAAAATAATTTTTACTTATATTTTATTTTTAACTTTTTAGTAGGTAGGTATAGATACCGACTACCTACCTATTACCTAAGTATTTAAGAGAAGGCATGATTTTTTAAAATATTCCACGGATATTTGATGTGATTATGGGTAAAGTGCTCTTCAAGGAAAATCAATCGACTCGGTGGGGCTATGTTGCTTTATAACAGAAATTCCATGGCCACCTTACAGCTTCATCATCAGATCCTGGCTATCATTTAAGTGTAAAGTGCTCCTCAAGACGAATCATTTGAGCCCAATTTCACAATTCACTTTTTATTCTATGACTAAAGCAAATATTGCACCCGCGTAAAGCCGGGCGGGTCGCTAGTAAGATGATAAATTATAGAGTAGGTGCAGGTGCATTCAATAAGTACCTAGCCTCATCGCCAGATGGCGCTGTAGTTTCAAAAGAGTTTTACCACAGTGTAGCACATTCTTTTTTAATTCTTTTTTCAAATTTTCATTCCAATCCCTTCATTTGTTTTATTTTGACAACTTATGGAAGCGAACGTATCGATCGGTTTTACAAAAATGGAAAAAGAACAATATCGTTCGGTGATTCGATTCCTATTTTTGGAAGGGAAAACGCGCATCGAAATCAAAGAGCGCTTGGATGCTGTGTACGGTGACTCTTCTCCATCGATGGCCACCGTCAAGAATTGGTTCAACGAGTTTGCACGTGGCCGTACGACAGAAGGAACAGTGCATCATATTCTTCACGAGGAACTCGGCATGAGAATGCTGTCGGCGCGATGGGTGCCGCGTTTACTCACACCGGAAAATAAGTGCAACCGTGAGACCACATCGGAGACGTGTTTGGCGCTGTTTAAGCGGAATCGAGCGGAGTTTTTGCGTCGTTTTGTGACCGTCGATGAAACCTGGATCCACTGGTACACACCAGAGACCAAGGAGCAATCAAAACAATAGATCCAGACCGGGGAACGTGCTCCAAAGAAGGCGAAAACTGTAAAATCGGCCGGAAAAGGTATGGCCACCGTTTTCTGGGATTCACAAGGTGTGATCTACATCGATTACCTCGAGAAGGGTAAAAAAATTACAGGGCTTTACTATGCCGATTCATTGGGCCGATTCGACGCCGAATTAAAGAAAAAACGACCCCATCTGGCTAAGAAAAAAGTGCTGTTTCACCACGACAACGCACCGGTTCACACGTCTGCCGTTGCCATGGCCAAATTGGTCGAATTACGCTACGAATTGCTGCCCCATCCACCGTATTCTCCAGATTTGGCCCCTTGAGACTTCTTTCTGTTTCCTAATCTGAAAAAATCTCTCGCCGGGAATAGATATGGATCAAATGAGGAGGTCATCGCCGCCACGGAGGCCTCTTTGCAGAGTTTGACAAAAACTATTTTTCGGACGGGTTAAAAAAGTTGGAGCATCGCTGGGCTAAGTGTATCGAACTAAAAGGAGACTATGTTGAAAAATAAATTGCCACTTTTCCAAAATTTTCGTTTACTTTTTGTAGGCTAAGTATTTATTGAATGACCCTTGTAATTTATATCCACAACTCTAAAAATGGTAGGTCTTATAATCATGTAGAGTAACTTATCTATCCAATGATCTAAAAAGCTTTCTTAAAGTTATAAGTTTAGTCTGACAGAACATTCGTAAGGCTGTCCCGTGGGTTTTTGTCTAAACACTGTAAAGGTCACTCGTACGAAAAACTGTTGTAAAAGAACTTTCTAATTCAAAAGTTAGTGAAACACATGCTTTATTATTTGTACCTTTTGTAAATTTCAAAGAACGAAAAGATTTCAAGAAGACGGTTCAGTTTTATATACCTATTTGTGAATTTATTCCTTTGCAAAATGTAACTTTTATTTTAGTTGTATAAGTATTATCTAGTCTAGTATTGTCACTAACTTTCAACATTACAAGTAGTAGGCTGTAATAAGTAGCCGGCATCGGCGTAAAAAACACCGGAAGACAGGCATGTCCCCAGTCAGCCCGCTGAGTTCTGTTATGATGTTCGGCGCTAGCGAGTGCGGTAGAGCTACGCTATGCGGTTTGGACTAAAGTCAATTAATTGTCTAGAGCGCCTCATCTCGTTGCCGTTTTTAATTTCCAGACAGTTCACCCGCGTTTCCGTAACCGTGTTAATACAGGGATAAAATATAGCTTATGTTACTTGTTGATAATGCAGCTTACTATGACAGCATCATCGCATAATATCAGTAAAGTATCTCGTCTGTCAGAAACCGTGAAACAGCCCCTTAATAATATAACTTTGATAATGTCTGATAATTTACCTGGAAATCAAATTATACGCGCTCCAACAAACCCAATCTTTTCTCTAACGCTATGTGAACAAGACCTATGTATATTATCACTCAAGAATCAGACATTACATCCACTCAGCAAAATATGTTATAGCACAGAAAAAAGCGACAATCGTCGTGTTGCTGAGCAAGCCAAGCGAAGGGTCCATCCGAAGGGCCCAGCAATCGCCCTCCCGACATAACTTCAATTCGGTAAACGGTTTCCGGCCGAAGGGCGAAGGGTTCGCAGTTTGCGATGTGTTGTTTACCTTTACCTTCGTTTAAAATACTTTTATTTGCATTTTACCAGCCGATTTCCCTTTGATATGCAAAGCTGAAAATGGCTAAATAAGCACAGGTTTGTTTGAACTTTTATAAGCAGAAAGAAATGTACCTATAGGATTTACGCGACTGCGAGAGACAAAGTAATGTTTTTATAGGGGTTTCGATTATTTGATTACGACATTCTAATCACAATATTACTCGATTTACAGATTTCATGCGTCATTCATATTAGTTTGAAAGGTGAAGATTTTGGTGATGATGGTGAAGTGTACGAGTATGATTATGTAAGACGTAATCTAGCTTGTCTAGACCCCTTTTGAGCGAAGTACCTAAAATGCACAATGTCTATGATGCAAAATGTGTAGTCTAGAGTCAATGTCTAAAACACAGGATGCCTATAAGTGTTAATGTCTATAAGGTTTTAATGTCTACGAAGCAAAATTTAATGTCTCAAAGTATAATGCCGGTGCTAGTTATATGTCTACAAAGCATGATGCCACTCTTTTTACATCAAGAATTGGTTTATGTATATGTAATTAACATTATATATAATGTATGTATACGTCACGCGGTGGTCACTGTTCTCTAGTGTGTTGCCTTAATTTCAAATAACACAACTGCGGTTTTTTGCCGCAATAGAAATATGTGTTATTTGTCGATTGACGAACGTAGCGAGAAGAAGCGAATATATAATGTATATTACATTTATGTTACATATATAACGTATACGTTATGTTAAACTAATTATTTGGCCGACCGTACCTGAAGCTACTTTGTACTGGCAATCTTAATTTTAGGCATTTCGATTTTTAACCGACTTCACAAAAAAGAAAGAGGTTCTCAATTCGTCTGTGTTTTTTTTTAATTTTTTTTTTTTTTTTTTTTTTTTTTTTTTTTTTTTTTTTTTTTGTGTGTATGTTACGCGATTTCTCCATCAATTGTGAACGGATTCAAATGATTCTTTTTTTAATTGGTAGGATACGTTTCCGAGGTGGTCCCATTTTAATTTTGTCGAGATCTGATTAGTATCACCAGAGATATGGAGATAAATACCCCAAACATAGGAGATTGTACTAGTTTTAGTAGAAGAGTCCCAAGAAGATTATACACAATGGAGGTTGCTATTGCATATAAGATATTCTTACGGTAACTGTGAGCGAGATAGAAATAAAGGTGGGGAAATTTTTTTTGTAATATCTTATAGGCAAGCGTTTGACCACTATCTCACCTGTTGCTAAG
The DNA here is from genome assembly GCA_954871355.1 of Cabera pusaria. Taxonomy (NCBI): domain Eukaryota; kingdom Metazoa; phylum Arthropoda; class Insecta; order Lepidoptera; family Geometridae; genus Cabera; species Cabera pusaria. Next base: position 23,934,001 of record OX940901.1, on the reverse strand, counting down.
TGATGATGCGGTCGAAGATAGAGAAGTGGACTAGAATGGGAACTGGCTCTCAAGGATAGCTGCCGGAACACATTAGATGTTTGGCGACAGATTTTCTGACTTGAGGGTGGTAGCTGGCCAGGCGGACACTAGATATGTTCTACCACCATGCGGGGGTTATTGGTTTCTTAACGATGTTTTCCTTCACCGGAGGGCCACTGTGAGAAGCGCACATATATTTTTCGATAGAAAAATTCATTGGTGCACGGCGGTTTGAACTCGGTACCACGGCATCAAAGCCGACTGTTCTCCCAATTACGCCACCGGGCCCTCAATAAATAATTATATATTAATAATTAAAATAAATAATTATGTATAAATATAAATAATTTGTCTTCACAGGAATGTTCTACCGGGCAAAGTCTTGTTAGAGTGCAAACTTTTTTAAACATACCTAATATTTTTTGACATGACATGACATTTGGCGAAGATGGCGGCCATTTCAGTCCCGCGACACTGCATACATAATTAAATAACTCAGAATCATGAACGTACTTTGTACCAATCAACACAGCAAAAAAAATTATAAGCATAAAACCACATATTATATAATAGTTACTACGTAAATAATACTTTCCGTTGTTAGGTTGGCTACACAGTGCTTACATAATTCGGGTATCCACAATATAGGGAAGTGCCTCTTATAACGTAGTAGAGTGATTCAGTACCCTGTTGGCCATATGGCGGCAATTAATGTTAATAATCGCAAATAATACTTTTTTATATTCATTTTGGAATACAACTAGTCCGTGTTACAAAAGTATTTGGAATTATTGTAATAAAATAGACAATTAATTATCGTGTGTCAGATGCTTTTATTGCACAGGGCCATTTTGGACATTGTCCTATGAGACCTTGATGACATCATTATTACTAGTGAATATTTTCACTTTAGCGCGGCATTTAAAGTCAATTTTTTTAGGGTTCCGAACCCAAAGGCTACCAAATGAACACTTTCTGAGACTTTGTTGTCTGTTCGTCCGTCCGTCCGTCCGTCCGTCCGTGTGTCTATATGTGCGCACTTTACAGATCTGTATCTTCTTAACCGTTATAGGTACACACTTGAAATTTTCAAAAAGTATATATCCGTCAGTGTATAACGGCCCAGACACGAAATTTAATAGATGCATGTAATTTCATTAAAACTTTTTTTGCACTAAAAAGGGTAAAATAAGTTATTTTTCAAAAAAAATAAAACCGACTTCATAACCACAAAAAGGCACTCAAAAGCGAAAAATAATTTACTTAAAATTATTATAAGCGTTACCCACGTCTCTATTTGAAGTCGGTGCCAGCCAAGTCTATTGGATATTAGATAGATGCTATGTATGTAGTAGTAGTAAGTAGGTACATGTAGGTTAGTAAGTAGGTAGATACATGTACTCGTAGGTATTATCTATCTACTACCTATTAGACTTGGCTGGCACCGACTTCAAATAGAGACGTGGGTAACGCTTATAATAATTTTAAGTAAATTATTTTTCGCTTTTGAGTGCCTTTTTGTGGTTATGAAGTCGGTTTTATTTTTTTTGAAAAATAACTTATTAGGCATTAAGCATTGTTGTCAAAGTACATTGTAGGCAAATTGAGTTTTGAGGCATCGCGCATTTTAGGTACTCCTTAACTTATACTACTGATTTCTCTACAAATATGTACCCCACCTTTTGAGGGATAACGAAGGCTTAAGATACGTTGGATCCCAATTACACAGTCCCTACTGACATCTGATACTGGTCCCAGCCTAGGGTCTTAGTATATGTAAGGTCCATAAATATAAGGTAATAAGGGTTCTGAGTATATTATGTATTGAACTTTTTGCATCCTGCGATTTTATACACGTGATGAATATTTTGTGAAAACATAAGGAATTTTGTTGTTTGTGTTTGTTAAAGTTTGAGAGTTTTGCGAGAATTATTCATATTTAATATGTCCGTAACGTAAATACGATATACCGTAAATATTGCTACTAAAGCATGTGAAGTTTTATATTTAAAAAAAAACAAATATACATATCTAAACTAATAGGTAATTATATAGACTAGGGCCGAAGCCTTCAAAAATGGTAAAAAATGAAAAAAAATTACAGTAGGATGAAACCCATTAGAAAAGGAGGGGAATATGATCAAAATGAAAGGAAAAATAAATTACGGTCGATCCGAGTTCGGGAAGTGGGAGGGGGTGAATTTTTAAGGGTAAAAATGGTTTTCCTTGATTTCCGGCAAAACTACAAGTCCTATGGAAAAAAATTAAATGGCAGAGTTGTAGGTAATAAAAAGATCTACAACTTTTGTATATGCAATTTTTTCACATAACCTCAAAATTTAGGTGAAAAATTCAAAAAACCAAGTTTTTGGTTTTTATTTATATCTTTTTCAAAACATTTTTTTTTCTACGAAATTTGGTAAAAACTTACCTTATTTTGTCCCAAATACACTGTTATTTATTTGATTTAAAATAATTATTTTTTCGCCTTATCGTTTTTTTCAATTTTTTGCATTTTCTGAGAACATTTTCTACAGTAATGTATTTTTTTTTTACACCATCAGATAGTAGATATTTTGACGAACAAAAAGCCCCCAAACTTTTTGAAAAAAGCTGATATTTTGACGTCAGAATTTTCGATTGAAAATTAGGGTGCTTTTTTGATATTAAGTTAAAATAAGGCGAAAAAAATAAATATTTTAAATCAAATAAATTACAGTGTATTTGGGACATAATAAGGTAAGTTTTCACCAAATTTCGTAGAAAAAAAATGTTTTGAAAAAGATATAAATAAAAAACCAAAAACTTTTTTTGAATTTTTCACCTAAATTTTGAGGTTATGTGAAAAAATTGCATATACAAAAGTTGTAGATCTTTTTATTACCTACAACTCTGCCATTTAACTTTTTTCCATAGGACTTGTAGTTTTGCCGGAAATCAAGGAAAACCATTTTTACCCTTAAAAATTCACCCCCTCCCACTTCCCGAACTCGGATCGACCGTAATTTATTTTTCCTTTCATTTTGATCATATTCCCCTCCTTTTCTAATGGGTTTCATCCTACAGTAATTGTTTTTGGTTTCAAAAATTATCGACCCTGGTCTAATAGGGGATAAAAATAAAGGGGAAAGATTTAATTTTTTGTTTGTTTGTTTGTTACAATTTAACTCAAAAACTACTAGACCAATTTTAAAAAATCATTCACTAATACAAAGCTATTATGAAGGGCAACCTTCCTTTGAAATTCAAAAGAAAACTCATGGACATGTGCATTCTTCCTGTGCTGACCTACGGCGCACAGACTTGGTCTTTGACTAACATCCAAAAGTCCAAACTCAAGGTTTGCCAACGGGCAATGGAGCGTAGCATTCTAGGTGTTAAATTAACAGACCATGTTCGAAACTCCGAGCTACGCACCAAAACCCAAATTGTTGACGTTGCTGAGAAAACCGCCAAGCTAAAGTGGAACTGGGCTGGCCACATCTGCCGCATGTCGGACCAGCTGTGGGCCAAAATCACAACTAAGTGGCGCCCTGATACAGCTAATCGGCGGCGCGGCAGACCACGTAGAAGATGGCGAGATGAGCTCGACGCCTTTAGCGAATACTGGTCTACAATAGCACAGGATAGAGATGCGTGGAAGTCATGGGGGGAGGCCTTTGCTCAACAATGGGACAATTAGGGCTATTAATAATAATAATAATAATCCCGTAGGGGCGGCTTTGTGGCGAGCCGACGGTGAGTGGCGACACCGCGGACCCCTATCCCGTGAGGGCTAAATGAGACCCTCTGACCCCCGGCTTGCCTTGACCGGCCGGCCGGTGGTGGGAATCGCAAGAGCTAAGACCAGCTAAGCTCCAGGGTGGAAGTGTTAAAGGCATAAAGCCGCTAGTAGCGTTTAGTGAAAGTGCAGCACACCTCTCAACACCCTTAGCTATCCACGCCAATGTTGCCCCTCGGCGCCGACATAACGGTCCGCCTTTATGGGGGGTCCATTCAGTGTATAGCTAGTCACCACCCGCCTTAATATTTTGAAATGAGGCATAATTGGCGGGTGCCGTACCTCATCCCATAGACCAGAAAACAGTCATCAAGCAGCACACATTCATAGCCATAATAAATTAATGTACCATCTTTTTATAGTTTTTCATGTCTCCATCCACAAATCATATTTTTATTTAATTTAATATTGTAAAGAGCCTCTTGACGTTGGCTTCGGCTCCGTCAATGCCTTCCAAAGGACCGGGCGATTTGCAGCCCCTGATGTGAATATAATAATAATACAAAGCTACATTATCAGCGAGTAACATAAGCTATATTTTATCTCTGTATTCTAACGGACACGAAAACTACGCGGGTGAAACCGCGAGTCGCTGCTGGTTCATCCTTAAAAGTCAGCCTTTGCAGTACATATATTCTTAGAGTTTCTGTTACGAATGTGCCTCAAAGAAAAACATTAGGTACGATTTTCCGATACAGTTCAATCAATCACGGCCTGTACTTTGTGAACAGATTTAATAACTGTGCTGGACGGACTCAGCCGCTCGTGAAATTGTCGCCAGTTCAGTCGCCAACAATCTAGGGACGAATTTAGGTTTGTTGCAATATGCTACATGATGCGTAGAAACGTTTGATTTTATATTATGATTTTAATAACTCTAGCACGGAAGTGCTTTAGTATTTTTGACTGACTTCAGAAAAGTAGGTGTGTAAATTTTTTGAAATCCTCAGAATTCGTTTGACGAAAAGCGGCGAAAGCCCATTGGCTAAGGCGTCGGACTGGCGATCGAGAGGTAGTGAGTTCGATTCCCACCCATTGCACTATTGACGTGAACCCACTCCAGACACAAGCCTATTTTAGCTTAGTTGGAGGGGTTAACAAAACTACTAGTAATGTGCAACCGCCATTACTAGTAAACTTAAAAAAAAGAATACTAAGACCAAAAGATGATGAAGGAGAATGCAAAAGACTAGTAGGTTAGGTCTCATAACCGTACATTTTTCAAGACCTTATTTATAATAACTTATGTTTCACTATTATCATTACTTTTCATCACTATAAACGGAGCCAAACCACGGGCTAAAAGTGATCTTATCATCATTTCACATTTAAGTTAATAAACGTTTAAGTATGAGAATAAACATCCAAATACAGTAATACCAGGTAATAGATTCACGGAAGGCGGTCAAGTGACGTCATCCGCCCAATTGTTCAAACTGTGGAAACCGTGGAAAATTCCCACCTGGGAGATATGGCCGCACTTTCTAATAACAGACAGCAAAGCGTGTTTAATTCCTTGTCAACCTATAATTAAGTTTAAGGTAGATTACATACCTACATGAGTTGGGTGGTAAATAGAGTAAGTACTTACTCGTATATCTCGTATGTTCGAATGTTTATTTCACACTAATTTAACAACAGGAGGAGTAACAACAGTTGGTTCTTGGATTTTGAACATCAATACAATAAAATACAAAAACTCTTTATTGATCACCAAAAATATACAAATTGTACATACTTGTGTAGTATTCATCATCATCAGCCTATGTCTGTCCACTGCTGGACATAGGCCTCACCTATGGCACGCCACTGAGCTCGATTTTCATATATCATCGCTGCATCTAGCTGGAGGGCGCCCTACACTACGTTTACCGAGCCGTGGTCTCCACTCTAAAACAAGTCTATGCCAACGGTTATTGGTTCTACGACAGATATGACCAGTCCACTGCCACTTCAGCTTGCTAATCCTTTGAGCTATATAGCTTTGGTAATAGTTTGATGTAATAATAATTAATATTTTTTTAATTTATTATTTTTTAATGTATTTATTAATAACAATAGAATAATGAGGCAATACAATCGGCGGTCTTATCGGATTGAGCAATTTCTTCCAGACAACCTTGGCATGGAAAAGAAGAATACAAACAGAAACTTGTGGGTAGAGTTCAATAATTGATTGAATAAAAGATATTTGTGAGCTGTTTGTTACTCTGACTCCAGCCTGTGACTAGAAGATCACTACATAGACAACATTTTCAAACAAAAGAACACTTTGAGTTACATAGCGTATTGTAAAATAATCCTAGGATTTCACCAAATCGGTAACACCGATACCTACCATTCTCCTTAATTACAATTCTACTGATGGGTTTGTAAACAAGCCGATAGTGCATTGTGCTGTTCAAATATGAAGGCACTGTAAACTGAACACGGCGTTCTGTGTTCGCCGTTTGTAGAACAATGAGATTTTAATGGCACATCCACGATATCTATGGTTTCACTGTGATTCTTGCTGTTGAAAAGGAAGTTTGTCGGTAGAGCTGTATTACAAGTAGGTATTTGCAGTTTGATATCAGATTGATAGTTATCAGCTTATCAAATTTTGGTTTAACTTTTTATTCAGGTCCTTCAATTTCTTAGTTGAATTTCTTAACACTACAAAATTGATTAAGTCTTTAAAAAAATCTAGAATTTTTAAATTTAAATAATTAATTTACAGAGTTTACTACTGTACTAATTATTACTACTGTACTTACTAATTTACTTTACAAACATTATTGACTGTAATATATATATATATATATATATAACTTTTCTAGTATGTGGAAGAAAATACGCAAATTTCGAAGTATGTGTCCTGATCTACCTACTATGATTAGTGACGTTAATTTTTTGATGAGGCTACTGACTCTTAACGTTGATAGGAGAAACAAAACGCGTAAGTAAATATATTTTCATTAGATTCAAATGTACTGTTCTCACCTCTGGGACGGTTCGGCTAAATACCAACTAGAGGCGTTGGAGGCAATTGAGCGAAGAGCTAAGAGGCTAATCAACAATGACGAGCTCATTAGCAGAAGACTCCAAAGCTTAGAGCATCGCCGCAGAGTTGCTTGTTTATCGGTTTTTATCGGATACATTTCGGAGAGTGTGCCTCCCAACTGCACGAACTTATTCCCCCATCACCTTTTTTCAATCGGACAACCAGACGTACTGATACACGCCACCGCTACATGGTGGATATTCCATCAATCCGAACGAAGCGATTTGCATCCACATTTATCATACGTACCGCCAGGGATTGGAACTCCTTGCCTGAGTCTGTTATTCCGGAAAGGTACCATCTAGGGGTCTTCAAGTCGCGAGTGAATAGGTATCTTCTAGCCAAGCGTGCTACATCATACATAATATATCATAATATATCATATATCATACATAAGAAGAGTTAAAAATTATCAAAAAAGATTCCTCAATTAATCATTTTTTTTCCAACTATTGTTTTTAGCGGTACCTCTTTTTGCCTACATCTTGACGTATTACTGTGGCGCTTGCTACATCTACGGGTACCTAATTTCAACACCCTGGTTCTTGTTCTGGCGCTGTAAAAGAATCTGCAACCCGGCAGCAGCTATGGTGGCCCTATCGCTGTGTGTCTCTAGCGTGATAGCCACCATGAAGCTGGTTTACATGGTTACGCATATGTGAGTATGTTTGGGCATCTTATCAACATACATAGCGGAGCCTCACAGAGCCACCCGCAAAACATTTCAATCGTAATATGCTGGTACCACCTTAACGCGAGGTAAGCGATGTACTTAACGCAAGATGTGCTCAGGGACTGTTATAAAATTAATTACAAGATTTGCTCGTACTGAGATTGTGCTTTTTTTTCAGATCTGCAGTGCGGTCCTTAGTCGATCAATATTTAGAAACCGATGCCCTCGTAGAGAAAGGCGATAGATTCTTCACGAACATTAGAAAAGTGTTGCGAATTGTGAAGATAAGAGCGATTTGTTTTTGGATTTGTATATTTTCAATCGCAGTATCTTACATCACAATACCAATATTCTTACCTGGAAAACACTTACCAGAGGATTTTACTGTCTTAGTTGGTAAGTTTATCGCGATTTTCAACTAACGAAAACATTTAATTCCTAAAGAAACTTTAATATGTTGTAGGATTGGAGCCCGCGTTTGTGTTTCCTAATTTTGAAATAACATACACTGTAATTGCGTTCAGTGTTACTTTCATCGGCTACACGGTTTCAACTCTGACTGCCTTCAACATTATCATCATTGGATACATCGAGGCTCAGATGATATCCCTCAGTAAAGAGGTACTCTGTGTTTGGGAAGACTCCATTCACGACATCCATGAATTGAAAATAGAACACATTTTCGCTTTATCAGAAAACGAACGACCTATATTTGACGAAGTTGCAAAAGCTCAAATCAATGGTGGCGCTAGAAAACGTCTGATAAATATTTTACAAACACATACAAGAAATGTCGCGTTGCTGAAAAAAGTTGATAAATTTTATAATGTGCCAAATGCGGTGGCTTTCGGATGCTTGGGAGTCAGTCTGATTGCCGAACTTCTCGGTGGTTTGGAAAATACGTACATGCAGGTTCCTTTCACATTTGGCCAAGTGGCCATGGACTGCTACACTGGCCAGAAGATAATGGATGCAAGTACGGCTTTTGAGAAGGCAATATACTGCTGCAGGTGGGAGGATCTTGACAGAGATAACATGAGGATAGTTCTGCTGATGCTTCAGAATTCTCAGAGGACGATGACGATATCAGCAGGAGGTATGGCCGTTATGAATTTTGTCTGCTTGATGTCGATCGTCAGATCGGTTTACTCTTCGTATACCACTTTGAGGTCGATGATATAAAATTTGATTCATTATAAAATGAAAAGATCTACGGTTATGCGTCTGGCAATAAATTGACTTCTAAAGGGTATCTGTACTTTCTGTTTAAGATTTTAATTTTGATCTGAGAACTAAGAGCCAGTCCTCATTTTAGGCCTAGCGTGCTACCTTCACTTACCAACAGTGTAAGATAGTGGTCAAATGCTAGCCTATATAATACCATACTTTGAGAGCCCGGTGTTGTAGTGGGAGAACGGTCGGCTTTGATGCCAGCGGTACCGAATTCAATCCCCGGCGTGCACCAATGGATTTTCTATCGAAAAATGTATGTGCGCTTTTCACAGTGGCCCTACGGTGAAGGAAAACATCGTTAAGAAACCCCCAACCCCCGCATGGTGGTAGGACACAATCTAGTGTCCACCTGGCCAGCTACGACCCTTAAGTTAGAAAATCTGTCGCCAAACATCTGATGTGTTCCGGCTGCTATGCTTGAGAGCCAGTTCGCATTCTAGGCCTAGCGTGCTGACCATCTTCGACCGCATCATCGCTTACCAACAGGTGAGCTAGTGATCAAACGCCTTTATGATATACTAGCTGACCCGGCAAACGTATTTTTGCTAAAACCCAAATATCTTAGGGAACCCTATTTTTTTCCAAAATAAAATTTAGCCTATGTTACTCGTGGATAATTTGGCTTTCGAATGGTGAAAGAATTTTTAAAAACGGTCCAGTAGTTGTTTGGTTGTGATGAATAGGCTCCTATTCATCACAAACAAACAAACAAAGTTTTCCTCTTTATAATATTATATTATATTATATAGTGTAGAAAATCATTAAAAAATACTAGTATACTAATACAACACAAAATTAATAAAACAGTTGATATGACATCTCTTTTTCAATTACATCACAAGTTGACACACAATAGACTCTACACGATAGATACTCAATGGAAGCTCGGAGTAACTTTCTAGTTTGTTTGTTCTCGTGGCGTTGAGTTAGCTCAAACGGGCTTTTCTTCTCAGCTGATACTAGTTCGTTTAAGGAACGGCCACGTCGCTGCGATCTGCGTTCTGCGATCTGCGGGCGCGGGCGTGATCTACTTTTCTGTTGTTTTCTGATCGCCATAGATCGCGTTTGGTTTGAACCAGTCGACACAAATACTACTGCACTATATGTTCGCGCCCGCGTGCGACCGCATCGCACCGGTTTGGCCGTACCTTTAAAGGAGTTGTATTACCTGGCAATCATAGCTTACGCAGATATTGTGACAGTATTTCCAAACGTTGTCTGGAAGAGATTACTGTTAACAATAAGACCGCCTATTGTAACCTAAATATAATTAAGTTGTATTTCTTTTTTTTGTTGGTAAACAATAAAGAATCTTTGTATTGTCTTTGTATTGTATTTCTAATTTAGATACTTGATTATGAGCTGTAGGAAACTAGAAAATATGTTTTAATGTTGTTGCGGGAACTGGGGCCTTATTCAGTATGACCATTTTAAAGTCTTACCGTGCCGTGTCACGTTATCTCCGCGTTATGGTATTCTCTATGCCAATGAAGACGCGGTAGGGTAAGGTTATGAGCGCGTTTGAGCTGTCAAAATACCGTGACATATGAGGACGTGTAACGCGCGCGTTTTGTATAATTAACTTATCGTGTGGCATACAGAATACAATTTTTCAATAACGTAACGCGGCGCGTTAAGGAACGCGTTATCCCATTGGTCATACTGAATAAGGCCCCAGTTCCAAGCTATATTTAAACGCTCGATTAGATGATTGTAAGTAATACAGGCTATATATATGTATATATATATATTAATAATTGCAATAATTTTAAAATATAGTAGTTACTTTCTTTAAGATTTAAAATATAAGATTTTATTTCTGCAGAAATAATCACCTTCTTGCCGCCATCATTTTACTCTGTACCTCCAGGATGACTGGTAGAAAATGCTATTTAGCATTAAGTCCTCCGTGTACAATTAATTTGTGTGCAAAATATACATAAATCAATAAAATAATAAGTTTTTTTAGTTTTCAAACAACTTTAATTATTATAATAAAAGTGGTTTAAAAACTAAAATAATAATACAATAATTATTATTATTATGGTGACATCGAGTGCTGCACACATTGTGTTCTTTAATAATAATTAGAATAGATTAAAACTAAATAACCGGCCAAGTGCGTGTCGGGCCACGCGCAGTGTAGGGTTCCGTTGTAGCCTGTTATTCAATTCAAGTCTTTACCCGTTATAAACAAGCAACGAGGTACTCCGTCTTTGTCACTTTAAAGGATTTATTCTAAGGATTTTGTATTTAGTACAAAATTATCCTACACCCAAGTTCAACAACTATTACTGCTAAACTAATAAAGTTATCTTAACCGCTATAATTTTCCTTTAAAGTTCATGAAATGAGCTATTATCACGAATTTTTCCAGATTTTTCAAGCCAGCAGTTTAGCTTTTAGAGAGGGGGGGGGGGGACGCCCTACTGGAACAAAAATTTGCACTTTAAAGTTTAATATTTCGTAAATGGAGCATTCAATCGAAAAATGATATGATCTTAAGTCATTTTAAAAGACCTATTCAACGATACCCCGCACGATGGGGTAGACGATGAAAAAAAAATTCATCCCCACTTCTCATATAGGGGAGCTAACCTAAAAAAAATATTTTTCAAAATTTTATTTCAGCACTTTGTCGGCGTCGTTTATTTACATACCCCCACAAAATTACAGCTTTCTAGTATTAACGGTCTCTTAGCAAAACTTCAGACAGACAGACAGACGGACATGACGAAACTATAAGGGTTCCTTGTCAGGACTACAGAACCCTAAAAAAACTGGTACCATGCCGCGCAAATCAGTTTCAGTAGCAAGTTTGAGACGTTTATCGTCATACCTCATTACCCTTAGTACGAGTTTTCATACCAAACTCGATATTGTATATCGAACAAATTTTGTATGAAAAGCAGAACACCGCCTCTAGTTGTTACTACACTTCATTAAATTTAGACCAACCAGGGAGCTAGAATAAGTCAAAAACTATGTGAGATCTGTTAAACGAATCTGTTTACGAAGAAAACTCGTACTAAGGGTACTGGACAGTGGAGACATTTTTCAGATTTCGATGAAATTACATAATCTCTACAGTCTTTCAACCAAAAATGTACTAAGATAGAAAATCTGTGGCAATGAGAATCTCATCCTTTTTAAAGTCGGTTGATAAATAAATTAAGTAGGTAGGTATGAACATAAATCTTAATAATGTTCAAACTCAAATAGTTTTAAGCAAGTACATAACATATTTATTCCACATATCACAGAATACTATACTTCTTAGTACTTGATTGTGTAGGCACTATTTCTATATATTCCATCTCCTCGATTGAAACATTTATTTTATTTACATAACAAATAGTCCTGTAACTGGACTAATATAATATCGTTTAATAAAAACTAAAAAACAACCGACTTTAATGCCGCGCTATTCATTTTCAGTACCAATTTTGAGATGTTTATCTCAATATCTCTGGAGATACTTATCATACCTCGATAAAATTACCATGGTACCACACTTGGGATATCTCCTTTCGAACAAAAAAAGAATAATCGAAATCGGTTCATAAACGACGAAGTTATCCGCGAACAAACATAAAAAAAAAAAAAAAATAAAAAAAAATATATATATACGGTCGAATTGAGAAAACTCCTCCTTTTTTTGAAGTCGGTTAAAAATTGACAAGTATTGCTATTCCGCAAAGTTGACTAAAGTTAAGTTTTAGGAATTACTTCATATTTGATACCACTATCCTTAAGTCTTTCTAGAAGTTTAGTGTCGTTAAATGCTGCTCCTACGTTGACTACTCCACCACTGAAACATACAAAAAAAAAAAGAATTAATAATTACATTATCAAGTAATTATTATAGTTCCATTATATTGTCAGAGGACGGGTAGTAATAGTTGTGCTATTACTTGTTATAGCGGTTAACTTGTTAACTCTATATGCTTGTTTTAGCAGATTTCTTGTTAACGCTATATGCTTGTTAAAGCGGATAACTTATCAACGCTATATGCTTGTTATGGCGATTAACTTGTCAAAGTTATATGCTTGTTATAGCGGTTAACTTATCAATGCTATAATGCGGATAACTTGTTGACGCTATACCTATGCTTGTTATAGCGGATAACTTGTTAACGCTATATGCTTGTTAAAGCGGATAAATTATCAACGCTATATGCTTGTTATGGCGATTAACTTGTCAAAGTTATATTCTTGTTATAGCGGTTAACTTATCAATGCTATAATGCGGATAACTTGTTAACGCTATACCTATGCTTGTTATAGCGGATAACTTGTTAACACTATATGCTTGTTACAGCGGATAACTTATCAACGCTATATGCTTGTTATGGCGATTAACTTGTCAAAGTTATATGCTTGTTATAGCGGTTAACTTATCAATGCTATAATGCGGATAACTTGTTAACGCTATACCTATGCTTGTTATAGCGGATAACTTGTTAACGCTATATGCTTGTTATATCGGATAACTTGTTAATATTAATTTGTTAACTTACCACCAAGCGAGATAGAAGTAAAACGCTAGTTTAACAGAAAAAATGCTGTTTATTATAGGATTGTGTTTTATTTGTGAAAAAGTCTTGCTGACTAACTGGTATCTGGATAGAATGGATATTTTGTTTAACGAGTTCGCGCCACGCTTGTAGTTTACTTCTAAACAATGTGCCCTGAACCAATTTCAATGAATCCGGTTTGGGGCATTAATTTGGCACTAATCTGTTTGGGGTTTCTAATGAAAGGCAATAATGCGAAGATAGTTTTAGACCACTTAAACATTGGATTAGGCACATTGCGTCACTTTTTTAAGCGTATTATAGCTTACATCGGGTATCCGCTAGTAAGTATAAGTATTAGTAGGTTTTTTTTTAAGTAATAAAGGTTACTCGCAATGTGTGTTGCACATTACTAGTATTCTTGTTAACCCCTCCAACTAAGCTAAATATGCTTATGTCTGGAGTGGGTTCACGTCAACAGTGTAATGGGTGGGGTGAGGACCGAACTCACGACCTCTCGATTGGCAGTCCGACACCCTATCCATTGGGCTATTGCCGCCTCGTATCATAGGAACCTACCTGGGCATCAGGGAGTGATCCTTCAATAACGTCACAGCAGCTATGATCATGACGATCGCTGTGCACTTGTAGGGGTCCTGTGACGTCAACTGCAACAAGTCATTTTTATTACTGAAAAATTCTATTCTCAATTCAATTCTGACTTTACGAAGAAATTACTCAAACTCATCGACCTAGAATGCCATACAATCCTAGAGCAAATTAGGTCACTAGAGTCAGGCAATCTCGTGCGCGACCATCCTGCGGAGTGACAGACGGTGGCGGAGACGAGGTAGCGGTCATTCTATAAACTACTATATATACTATATATATCATAGAACAGAACAGAACAGAACAGAACAGAACAGAACAGAACAGAACAGAACAGAACAGAACGGAACGGAACGGAACGGGACGGAACGGAACGGAACGGAACGGAACGGAACGGAACGGAACGGAACGGAACGGAACGGAACGGAACGGAACAGAACAGAACAGAACAGAATAGAAATACTCTTTATTGAATACCAGCACAGTAACATAATATACAAACAACTTAAATTCTATGGTATTACAATGGGTGGTCTTATCGCTAAGAGCGATCTCTTCCAGACAACCTTTGTATGGACAGTATCGTGGTAAGAAATAGTGCAGTGCGCAATACATAAATCTACAGTGCGAGCAAAATTATAAATATAAACAAATCAATAAAGCAATCTAGTCAAGAGCTGAGCGAGCCGAAGGAGCTTTTAAAAAATAAAACTTTATTAATTCAAGACGTTTATTCTCTACAAGAGCTCGTCTAAGACTAACTTAAATATAAATTAAATCTAGAGCTTCGATATCAGACCACCGTGGGACGGATGCTCTTATCTGTTGTTTGTCCATTCAGCGTCTGGTGTCTGATTACGTTACTCAGAATATAGAACGCTGACGCGTGTTATCTGTAGAATCGGCAGACGTAACTCCTCCCTCCTTAAGTTCGAAGTTATCTTTTTTGGGAGAACTTCGAGAACATGTTTTTAACAATAATTTTGGATGATATTTATAGACCAGGTAACAAAGCATTATACAAATTAAAATATAGAGTCCGAGAGTCCAAACGCTTATACTACGCACTTCAATAATTGCCTTTACACTTTCACTATTTTCAGTATCACTTTTCTTTAAAGCTAACGACAATAGTTTCAGGTCCATCAGGTCCAAGCCTTCCAGGTTTACAGGTGGAGCGGGTTTCCTTTCGTCAGGTAAGAAGAGTGTAGGTAAGTTCAGGATCGGTAGCTCTGGATAATATGTTATATTTTCAATGTACATTTGCCGCTTTTTCAATATGATGTCTTGAATTTTCACCTCGCAGGGATCATCTAAGGTCATTATATAGGTGCCTTTGATCTTATGATGAAGCAGTTCACCATCGCATGTCTTTGTAAGCAGCTCTTCATCTCTACTGTACAGGATCCATCTATTTGTTTGCAGGAACTGGATTCTGATCTTCTCAATGGTTATGGGAATTTGGATGCATGACGTTACGTTTTCAGCATACGTCATCAGGTCGGTGATGCATGGGTCTTGAATATATTGAAGCATTCCGTCATCAGTGCAGAGGAATCTGAACTCGTCGACTTCTTGGCATGGATGAGTGAACAGTCTGGTCTTCAACCCTTTCGCCAAGAGGTAAGGATACTTGGGTATTATGACGACGGTGGAGTTAAAGGATAATACAGGTAAAGGAATCAATTTATAATAGATATATGTATCTTTTTCAATCAGCGGTATTTCCAAAAGGTAAGTAATTTGATTTTCCTTCAAATAGGCTTTAAGTGTTATAACTTGCTCTATCTTAACTAAGTTTTCTAAGCTAGGCGTAAAAACTAATTTTTCTTTATTATTAATATTTTCAAGTAGCTGTAACAACTTATTTGATTCTATTATAGACTGATGTAAAACTCCTAACCTACTGAACGATAAACTAGTTTCTATTTCATCCAAATAGGTGTAAATAACTTGAAAATTATGGATTAGTAGATTATATGTATTAATGAACTGTATTCCTAAATATTCTGACTCCATTAGATTTTGCGCTATCATTTCAATTTTATTATTTATTTGAGCAAGATTATTATTTAATATAATAGTGGAATTTGTCAAAAGTTGCACCATTTCGGTAATCACCGTTAGTTTTCTGTTATTTTGATTTTGTTGCGTTTTCATTTCATTAATTAATTTATCGTATTGAATGGCATCGTCATTATCTAGATTTCCGGTTATCATTTTTATAAGTGAACCTAGTGGGTTAATTAGACCTCGTTTGATTCGAATGTTCGGAAAGATTTGGGTAAATTTGTTTAGAGTTATATTTTTAATGTATGCTACTTGACTTCTAACATCTACAAAATTATCCGTAAAGTTCTTATTAAAATAAATCTTAATTAACTTATCTAACTCAGAAAGTAGTTGAACGTTAAACCTTAAATCTTCTTCAAGGGGTTTAATGTCTAATACTTTTGCGATAGTCCACTTGTCACTACTAATTACTGCAACGCCAGTTTTCGTAAACAGGATTCCAGGGTTTCTATCTAGTGCCTGAAGTTGAAGGGCCTGCAGTTGCGTCACCATGGCTACTACCAGGAGGATGCGGAGGTGCCTGTGAAGGGCGTTTAACATTCTTTAATGGAACTTTAGTGTTTCGATTTTTAACTTGAATCGGAACTACGTTTCTACTAATCTCATCAGCAACAATAGCCTTTTGGAAACGTGGTTTGTCTTTGCTACTCCTTTTATTAACTTCTTTAGTGAATACTACATCACCGGGTTTTATTTCGACTACTGTTTCTCCTCCTCTTTTCTCTATTATTTTCTCCTTTTGTTTAATGGCTTGTTCTGATAAATGATCATATAGAAACTTAGTTCTTTTAGCATGTTCTTTGATCAGTTGCTGCATGTACTGTTTCTCGAAATTTAAATTAAATACATTTCTAGAATCAGTGTGTCCTAATAAAACTTCGAATGGGGTAAAACCAGTGGTTGAGTGTATAGAGTGGTTATACGCCATGATAGAGTATGTCATTACGGTAGCGGCATCGGTGTACTTATGCTCGTACTTAGCCAACCTGTAGATTTCAATGATAGTAGAATGAAATCTTTCTATGACGCCCATAGAATTCGGGTTGTTAGGGGTTCCTATGTGGAGATCTACCGTGTAAAGAGCTAAAAGTTCTTTCAAGAGAGCATTATTAAATTCAGAACCAGCATCTGAACTGATTTTGTGGGGTACGCCATACAAGGAGAAATATTTAATGAGGGCTCTTACAACCTCCGGTGTTGATCTATTAGGTATTTCGAGAGCTTGACCGATTTTAGAAAAGGCATCAACTACAGTCAAATAATAGCGTCCTTCAATTGTAAATAGGTCAATGAAAATTTCCTCTAAAGGTTTTGACTGGGTGTGTGTTAGTTGTAACTTAGGCTTAATCGGTTTCCGGTCGTATTTCATGCGTTTGCATGTTTCGCATGAGTTTATAAAACTTGAAATGGTTTGTTCCATATTATGCCAAAAGTAGGTGCGCTTAATGTGCAGTAAGGTCTCTTTAATACCACGGTGGCATGTTTTACCAGTATGGTATTTGGCAACAATTTCTTTCTGTTCTAATTCATCCTCTACAAATACTACTCTTTTGGTACACTCGAAAAATTGTACAGATTCTCTTTTAAACAAATATATTACCATTTGTGCGAATTGTTGTCTATGCTGTTCTTCCTCAAAGTAAATGAAGTATTTGGTATTGTTTCTTATATACTCCTTTAGAAATTGTTTGACAAGGTCAGTTCGGTTCAAAGGTAAGTGTACTTCAAGAATTTTCTGTTTTTCGCGGGATATACTTTTAACTGCTAATTTATCAATAGACCAAGAATGAACCAAAATTTGGTTGGGCTTGGTGTCTATAGCTTCCTGCAGGATTGGGATACCTTTAGATTCGGTATCTTGTCCTGAATGAGCGATTTCAGTACTAGAAGAATTTTCAGAAGCTGTCAAAGTTGAACTCGAAGGGCATTGTATCGAGTAGGGGGAACGGCATCTAACCGTTTCTTCTGAATCTGATATAGCCGATTCATTTTCGTCGTCAGATATTAGAGATATTATGTTATCTGGTTGTGCTAAGGTTTTCTTTCGTAATTTTCCTAATGCTTCTATTTCTTTTGTCAGTCGTCTTATTTCGCGGTTTTTATTTTCGTCTGAGTCAATATTCACTTGTGTCGATATATTGTCATCGTTACCTAATGCGTTTATTCGAATACGCGATAATGCGTCGGCATTACCGTTAAGTGTGCCCTTTTTATGAACTATTTCAAAGTCGTATTCAGACAATCGTAATCGCCAGCGTGTCAATCTACTATTTGTGTCTTTTAGAGAGTTAAGCCAGGCTAGCGGCTTATGATCTGTTACTATGGTGAATTTCTTACCGTAGAGGTAAGGGCGAAAGTGTTTTACTGCCCAGACTATTGCGAGCAGTTCTTTCTCCGTAACACTATAACGCGTTTCCGCATCGTTTAGTGTTCGGCTGGCATACGCTACGGGCTTATCCTGACCAATAGGACCTTGTGAAAGGACTGCTCCAAGAGCGAATTCTGAAGCATCCGTTGTCAGTATGTAAGGCCTGTCAGGATCAGGGTATTGTAAAATTGGGGCATTTACAAGAAGCTCTTTGCATTTTTCAAAGGCTGCTATGTATTTGTCGTCATCGATAGGCATTGAGCGCTTTTGTTTTAGTCGTGCTGTCATTGGTTGAGTGATTTTAGCGAAGTCCTTAATGAACTTACGGTAGTACCCAATAAGTCCTAAGAAACTTTTAATTTCGGTTGAACTTCGGGGTAAGGGATATTCTAGGATGGCTTTAATTTTGTCATTGTTAGGTTTTAAGCCGTCGCTAGTTATTGTGTGACCTAAGTATAAGACCTCCTTTCTAAGAAATTCGGACTTATCTAGCTGAATTTTTAAATTGGTTTGTCGTAATCTGTCAAAAACGGTCCGTAGTTTTACTATGTGTTCTTGCAAGCTGGACGAATAAATAATTATGTCGTCCAAGTACACAAGACAGTGTATTCCTTGCAAGCCACGTAGCACATTGTCAATCGTTCTTTGAAAAGTTGCCGGTGCCGTTTTTAATCCAAACGGCATACGGGAAAATTCATAATGTCCTGCGTTTATACTAAATGCGGTTTTCTGTCTGTCTTCTTCAGCGACTTCTATCTGGTGATAGCCACTGGTCAGGTCAAGGGTAGTAAAGTAACAGCTTCGTCCTAGTTTGTCAAATAGTTCTGTAATATTTGGTAGGGGGTATTTGTCGTCTATTGTAATTTCGTTTAGTTTTCGGTAGTCAATAACAAGTCTATATTTCTTTTCGTTACTCGCGTCTTACTTCTTTGGCACTAGGTGCACAGGGGCACTCCAGGGAGAATACGACTCTTTTACAATATTATTTTCCAACATTTTAGTAACTTGTTTATTTATTTCATCATTTATTACTTGAGGTTGCCTATAGGGTCTGATGTATATTGGGTCTTCGTTTCGCGTGCGGATGTGGTGTTTAACTTCGTTAGTAAATGTCAACGGTAATTTTTCGGTATAAAAGATGTCTTTGTATTCAAGGCAAAGCTTTTTAATTGAGTCTCTTTCTTCTGAATTCATATGGTCTAAACGCAAGTTGCTAACATTTTCTGTCAATATCTGGTCAATCTCTATGTTATTTCGGTCATCTAATTTGTGAAAATTGCATTTTTCACCGTCATGTTTAGTTACTTCAAAAGGTCGTGTAACTGTTAGAGTCATTTCAGTATCCAAAGTATTTTGTATGATCGTTGTTGCATACCCGTCTTCGCACTTAACTAAAGCGGTAGGCATTCTAACACCTTCACAAAATAGTTTGTAGTTTAATATAGCATCGCCGTTTTGTAGGTCTGTCGGTAATTTCACTCTTTGTTCGCAACGTGGGCTTATTCTTATTTCATTATTAGGATTGTATATAATAGGAATAGCCGATGATTGGGTATAGAGAATTTGGTTTTGCATGTCAATTTTTGCGTTCAATTGTTTCAGAAGGTCACTGCCAATGAGTCCATCGTAACAGCCATCAACATCATAAATATAAAACTTATGCGTTTCAGTGCTGTTAAATGTTGGGAATAACGGAATTACTACAACTTCGTTATGTTGGCTAGATGCGTGGGTGCTTATAACTTCAAACGGCTCGTAGTGTTTGAAATCGTTAAAATACTCACTAGCCATTTTTGGTGAAATGAATGATCTCGAACTTCCGGTATCAATCATAAATTTAGAATTGATTTCGGGTATTATTACGTGTGGTAATTTCAATGTATTATAATGAAGTTGTATTATTTCAGGGGCTTGTTGGAGGCATTGATGTGAAAATTTTCAATGCTGTGGACAGCTGAGGCTTGGTCATCTTGTCCAGCGTTAGTCTCGTAAGTGTCGACGTTGTCAGTCGGGGAGTTATCATTGTAGTCAATGTAACAGTCAGTTTCAGGATTTTCAGGCATAAAAGTAAGGTCATCACTTTCAGGTTCATTTAGGCTGTACAGTTCGTTCATTCTAAAACCTTGAGGTTTCAGTGGGGGAGCTGTACGCATGCTCACATCAGTAGATAGCTGAGGCGCTAATCTTTGTAGGGGGCGGTAACCGAATTGTTGTTGGCCTTGGGCAAAAGGTGGACGATAGCCAAACTGCTGTGGTCCTTGGTTAAATTGAGGTCGATAGCCAAATTGGGGTGGATTTTGGTTGAGTTGAGGTCGGTAGCCAAATTGGGGTGGACTTTGGTTAAATGAAGGCTTATAACCAAACTGCTGTTGTCCTTGGTTGAACTGTGGTCGATAGCCCAATTGTTGGGGAAGCTGTGGTCTATATCCAGCTTGTTGGGGTTGTGAAAAAGGTAAGTGAGATATTTGTTTAGCGTGTGGTACACCAAATTTAAAGTTTGTTTGTGGTGTGTGAGGACTTGAAGTACCAGCATTGTTTTGGGGAATTTCAAATTTAAAGTTTTGCTGAGGTTGTTGATTTGAAGTGAAGAAAGGCTTCATTCCAAATTTATCCATAAAAGGATTTTGATATGTAGTTTGAGCCTTAGGCTGTAATTGATTCTGTGATCTAAGCATTTTATTTTTCGCATTATATTGATACATAAAGTTTACTTCTTCGAGCACTATGCTTAAGGCATTTTCTAGTGAAACGGAACCCTTAAGACGCACAATGCGAAGCAACTCTTCCGGCAGGTTATATAAAAACACATTCATTGACATGTTGTCATATATCGTTATCTTACTACGACGTAGATTTACGTCCTCAATTAAATTGACTTTGGCAATCAGTGTGCTTTTAACGTGTTGAATTCTGTTGCAAAAATCCAGATATGACTCGCCATTGTTCATTTTTAAAGTTTCTAACTCTATTGAAATGCATTCTTCCGAACGGGGATCACCAAAATGCTGTTCAAATGCCCGTTTTAAATCAGGCCAGGTATCTAAATCTTGTCGTTCGCTTATGAGAGAGGCTGCTCTACCAGTAAGTCTGGATGTTATGAGATGGTAAACGTACAGGTCCTGCTGTGGATTTCCCTCTATTCTACAGCAGCTAATCAAGTACTCGCATTTCCTAATAAATAAACTAAGTAATTTTTCGTCACCGTCGAATTTGGGGATGACGTTAGCAAAGTCGCGGGGTACTTGCACTATATTTTCCATCTTTAATTTTTTTATATTAACTAATTTAATTAATTAATTATTTTTAATTAATATACTTATTAATTTATTTATTTATAATTATTATTATATTTTAACACTTTATTTATTTTAAATCACAAAACACACTTCAATGTTTGGAAATAACGTTCTGATTTCTAGACACATATAACTAAAACAGTGAATAGGATTGGAATAAGACTGGAAATAGCGATTTGGGTCTACTTACAGACTGTCCATGTCCCTCGTTGAGCCTTAAACGTTGTCCTCCGGAACGCAGCAATAGCACCAACGGTGCTCTCGACGTATTTATTTGGTTCGTGGATTTCCGTAAAACGCGTGAAAACGTACGTAGCGCGTTACTAAAGTGAAGTTATTCGCGACGCGGAAATCCTACCGGCTGCGCCAGTCAAGAGCTGAGCGAGCCGAAGGAGCTTTTAAAAAATAAAACTTTATTAATTCGAGACGTTTATTCTCTACAAGAGCTCGTCTAAGACTAACTTAAATATAAATTAAATCTAGAGCTTCGATATCAGACCACCGTGGGACGGATGCTCTTATCTGTTGTTTGTCCATTCAGCGTCTGGTGTCTGATTACGTTACTCAGAATATAGAACGCTGACGCGTGTTATCTGTAGAGTCGGCAGACGTAACTATCTAGTTATAAGAAATAAAGAAGAAATGAGCTAATTATACTTTATATATATACACATACATATACACATGAAATACATACATACTGAAGAATATATAACATATATCACACATATATATAAATATATAATATACACACATCAACACTGTCTAGGGATATTCTGATTTTCTCAATTTTTTCCAAACGTGTTACAATTTGTATATATTTTTATAGAGCCCATTTATCAGACTATGCTTTGGAATATAACAAAGTTATTTGTTTTGCGTAAATATTTTTTTTAAAGACAAAAAGTGAAATAATGGTAAACCTAAAGATGAATTTCTTTTTAAGAAAAAAGTGAAAGTAAAGCGAAATTATTAGGATTTTTGCAGTTACCCGAAAAATTAGTAGTCAGTAAAACCACCCATGACATTAATCACGGTCCTGTAACGGTTTTTCATGCTTCGAATCAAGTTATCAAAGTCTGCTGCGGGATATTGTCTTAGGTCCTGCTAAGATGCAAAAAAAGTTGCTTTTCAGTCGCAACGTTTGGAGGAAAATTCCTCTAAGCCCTTCTTTGGAGCATGTCCCACGCGTGCTCTATGGTGTTTAGGTCTGGTGATTGCGCGGGCCAGTCTAAGACCGACACGTCGTGCTCCTGTAGCCAGCTGGTGACCACTCGCGCAGTGTGCGGACGAGTGTTGTCGTGCATGAGCGTGAAAGTTTGGCCCATTTGCATTCGATGAGGATAGATTATTGGTGCTAGCTCCTGATGTCGGTATTTTTCTGCAGTCATGGTGTTTCTGATCCAAACGAGGTCTTTTCTTCCACCAACACGAATACCCGCCCAAACCATAATTGTTCCGCCGTGGTATGGATGGACTTCCTGAGGGTGTTGCAGACGCTTCTCACGTCCAGGAGCTCGCGATACACGTACTCTTCGTAAATCAGGATAAAAATCGAATCGGGACTCATCGGTAAACAGCACTACAGACCATTGGTTATCTTCCTAGAGCAAATGTTCTGGAGCCTTCTCTAATCTTCGTCCGCGATTTCCTCTGCGTAGTGCTAGAGTACGAAGCGGCCTGCGAGCATGAAGGTTAGCCTCATGCAGTCTTCTCCTCACAATTTGGTCACTGACAAGCAACTGGTACTCTGACTAGAGCCTTTGAACCAACTGCATGGCCGTCACATTAAGTTGTCTTCTGGCGGCCACAAATCGTTCCTGTCTTTGGGTGGTTATGCCCTTCCCGCCTAGGTGCCTTTCAGCCACTTCACCAGTGGTACGATAATGTGACCAAAAGCTTGATATCACGTTTTGTCATGTTCCAATCTCCTCGGCTATATTCCGTTGAATAGCCCCAGCTTGAAGCATGCTTACTGCCCCTAACATCTCGTCTCTCGTTAAATGGCGCCGCTGCATGATGCATACAGGTACATAAATTCGAAATTAAACGATGATTTATATTAAAACTTTAATTTGAAACAAAAAAAAATACCAAAAACTAGGTTAGGTAAATAAAAACATTCGAACTTCGCTACAGTTATGCCGCGCAAATCTTTTGTTATTAATTTATTTTTCAAATTCAAATTTTGAATCATTCATTAAGACCTACACAATGAGCTTACATTAAAATATTTTTAAACCAACCAGTATTTTATGAGTTGAAGAAATTTTTACAAATTATCCCTAGACAGTGTTGATGTGTGTACATATATACATATAGTAGTAACTATTATATAATCTGTGACACGGCTGCACTCGCTTCCCTTCCCCGCTACACCACCCGCTACCCGCTGACACCTTGGCTACCTCGTCCCCGCCACCGTCTGACACCCCGCGGGACGGTCGCGCACGAGATTGCCGGACTAATTTCAATTTCAATATATTTATTTGTCAGATTGTGGTACAATCATCGGGTACAATGATACAAACTTATTAAAATAACCAGCACAATCAACCTTTTTGTAGTGTACAAATATTTCATTATCAGAATACAAATGTTCGATTACTTACATAATAATTTCATTACATTTATTACATTGATTTAAATACATTATTGCTAAGCAATAAAAATTATATAACTATCAAGTTTTACATAATAAATTAATTGTCAAATCCGGCATACCATGTCAGAAAAAGAAAAATAATTAAAAAATAAAATATTGAAAAATGTTGAGACGATTAAAAATTGGCAAAGAATTGATTTAATATTTGGTCATCTAGAAATTCTGTAACCGAGTAGTAGTAGTACATTTGTCAATTAAGAGTCTGAACAGTCTGGATTTGAATTTAAAAATGGATAAGTCTTTTAGTATGTCAGGCAACTTATTATATATACATATACATTTTTACTATAATGTTGAATCCTTTGGTGTGGTCTTAGATAATTTACAAGTAAATAATCTAAGGGTGTGGTATGTTTAATTTAAATTTCCTTCTGTAGTTTTTTCTACCAGCTGCGTCATTGCGAAATTCAAATAGAGAGCTATGTCGATGGACGAAAAGACATATTTCATCGTAGATGGATAATTAAAATTTCATAGATATAGAGGGAAGGCAATGGTAATATACTATGACGTTGAAAAAGAGGTTTGCAGCTGTCTAAATGATCAGCTGCACATAGTGCTCTCACACATTTTTTTGTGCTCTAAATACTAAAATGGTGTCCACAGAGTTACCCCAGATTATCAGACTATACCTTAACAAAGAGGAGACATAGCCGTGATAGGCACTAAGTGCTGCTTGCATAGTTGCGACATTAGAACCATCTTTAAAAAGTTAAAGATAATGTTGGACAACAAATAAAGAAGGCAATATTTGTCACACGTGTTTTATATAACTTTTATCGGCTTATATATATATATATATATATATATTTTATGGTAAAGTTAACAAAACAAGCACGACGCTCGCCTGATGGTAAGCGATGACGTCTACCTATAACAGATCAGATACAGCGGCACGTCACTGCACTGCGCCCGTTACCTAGAGACATGAAGCATGTGACGCATGTGACGCATGTGAGACTTAACATGAGTCTCACATGCGCTGTGATTTCACTGGACACCTTGCCATTTCAACCGAAAAACATTTCTATTTCAGGACTGAAAATTAATTGGCAAAGTCGTGGTACCGCCCCAAGCGGACTAGCAGAAGTCCTACTGTAACGAGGTATTTCGACTCGTTACATATTTTTCGTTTGGAAGCACATTTCAGCTTCTAAGACTGACAAAATTACCTTTTGGTTTTAAATAATTTAGAACATTTTCGTATTTAGCCATTTTTAGTCTATTTTAAATAATCGAGTTATTACTTGGTCTGTGGATCATTCAATATCCTATAGACAATCTTTCAAAAAAAAAATGACTTTGACATCTGTCAATTCTCGATCGGAGACGTCACTTTTTCTTGCCCCTAGGCATACAAAGGGCTCATTTTTTAGAAAATTTTATAAATCGGATTCAATTAAGTGAATCCGTATTCCAAATCGCCTTCGCGATAATACTCGGCGTGCTTATGGCGTAGTGCCATATGATAACGTCGTGATTTTGCGCCTTTTAGCGCTGTTTGGGTGACTGTCGTCAACTGTTTGGGCGACTATGGGTGTCGCCAACTGTTTGTTCGACGCTGGAAGACGTCGTTAGTTTGAGGTGTTTGTGCGACGCACACCGTTTGGATGTCGTCGTAGTTTTGAGCTGTTGGTGCGACGATGAATGTCGTCTGTTTAGAGTGGAGTGCTCAGACGCCCCCGGACGCTGCAGCTAAGCAAATTTCATTATAACTCTTTTTATTACCCTTAAAACTTTAATTTCATATTCGCAAGATGCAAGAAAGACAATAACCAAATTTCAGTAGTAAAATGTAAAATAAATTAACCTAAAAAGTAACGAAAACCGGATGGTATTTATAGTCAAATGTTTAGACATAGTATTGCGGCTTTAACTAAGTAATGTAACTCACTTTGGAGGTAAGGGACGTTTTGAAGTATTAAAATTTGTCATACATTCCCAAAACAGTGTTATATCATTTGCCTGTCCCCCGGTCCGAGATTAAAAGTCTCAATGACACCGCTGATTTATCCTGGTACGTTTTAGATCTTGGTAGAACAAGGGCGCTCGATATTCATAAATACTGTCTACCTAACATTAATTTTTAGCTTTTTATACTCTATAACCTTCATGTTACAACTAGTAACGTTTATATTTTTTAATAAACAAATTTTTTTATTACACTACCACTACAATATATACATATTACATGATACATATATAATTAAATATTAAAATTAAAAAAATATATATATAACATAAATTTTACCTTAACTTTCACCACTTTACTAGGAGGCTGTGTCACATCTTCCACACTCCTATCCCATCCTTTTCCGATATAACTGAAGCTGAACTTCGTTTGCTGCCTCGTCTTTTCAGAAGGGCCTTGGTGTGACATATATCCTAAGGTGAAAGCTCTTGGGAATCTCCAAAGTAGCTTTGCGAACCAGTTGAAATAACTCAAGTAAAAGTACAAATACATTGCTGGAATGACCAGGAAGTGGATCCAAAGAGGCATGGTGGAGTACAGCTTAAAATGGACTGGTGTTTTCTGACTTTTCTCTTGGAGGTATCTCTCTGACATCTCTATGACTGATTCGTCTGGGCCAGGGTATGGGTACCATATTTTTTTTCGACGGCAGTGGAAGAAGTTTCTGAAAAGAAAAGCAAAAGTTACGGTAAAAGATAGTTATAGGGTAAAATTATAGGTATAGTTAAAATTATAGGTATAGTTATAGGGTAAAAGATGGTTTTTGCTTGTGGAAAAGGTAACTGCTATTTTGAACCTAAGTAGGTTGAACGAATATGGAGCCTCCTCCTTCTTGAAGTCAAAAAGGAGGAGGCTCCATGTTCGGGTGTTTATATTTCTTCATAATGATTGGGGGAACAGGCAGGACAAAAATCTTTTGAAACCTTCAAATCTTCTTCTTCAAATTCTTCTTCCTTCAAATCATGCTGGTATTGACAGTTTTTAAATTTTACAAAAATTTTGAGATGCGTTTGCTAGTATCACTTATTTTTTTATAATTTAGTTATAATCACAAAATTTTATCTAACAATTGGAGAGGATTAAATAAATGTTGTTGTTGGTCTTAAATGAATGTTTTAGCTGATTTACCTATAGTATACCTCCCGTTGACCTAGAATCATGAAATTTTAGCAAGAAGCAAGGTCTTGAAGCACTTTTATATAAACAAATTTGAGTAAGTTTCAGTTTTTAATAAAAAAGTTTTATGGTTTTCGTGGTCACTGACTAGATTAGAACTATTAACGGGATATTTACCATGTTTTTTAAAATTATTTATGAGTTTCCGATATTTCTGTTCTGTTGCAAGCGCCATGATCACGGATGAACTGATAGCCGAAATATCGGAAACTCATAAATAGTAAAACACATGGTAAATATCCCGTAAATATGTAGTTTAATAAAAAATAAACTGCAAGTCAGACTCGCACTAGTAGGGTTCCACACTACAGTATTTTATAAGATCGAGCAAAAAATAGCACTATCATTTTTCGCCAGCAAAACATAATAATTAATAAACATTTTATTTCTTATAACGCCATCTAACGTCTAACAAAGGTGTTAGGGATCGACATTTCAATATAACGCCATCTATGGGACGTTTACCTAACTAAGCGTTCATAGATGGCGTGAAATGCCGAAAAAAACACGTTTCTTGTATGGGGACGCTCTATTATTTTTAACTTTATTCTGTTTTTAGTATTTGTTGTTATAGCGGCAACAGAAATACACCATGTGTGAAAATTTCAACTGTCCAACTATCATGGTTTATGAGATATAGCCTGGTGACAGACGGACAGACGGACAGACAGACAAACAGACAGACAGACAGACAGACAGACAGACGGACAGCGGAGTCTTAGTAACAGGTTTCCGTTTTACCCTTTTGGTACGGAACCCTAAAAAGATAATTTACTACCAACTTACACAAACTTATTAGTTGCGGATGGTTAATTACCAGTGTCTAGGGATGGAACTGCAAAGTTCAGTTTGTTTTGACAAGTTTGTACGGAAACCTAAGTGCGCGAGTCAACTCGCACTTGACCGGCTTTTTACATACCGTTTCATTTCTTTAGGCAGCTCCACAATGGGGAATGTTTCCTCCTTCATCCGCTGGTAATCCTTCAAGTTCCTGAGGACGTGCACCAGAGATGCCCAGGTCCCGTAGCTGGCCAGGCTATCCACGAAGGGTATGTACGTCCTCAACGGTATACCCAGCTCGAAGTAGCTCTCTACTGAGTATGGTGTGCCTGGAAGACAAAAAAGCTAGGTGATTAGAACTTGAGGGCAAAAAGCTTTTAACTTCTTTAAAAATTGAAAGCGTCTTCAAACATCCCGTGATACTTTTGTTGTTTTATCAAGGCACATATTAAAAATTTAAAATCTTCACAAGTATGTATTTCTAACGCTTTAACAAAAAATGTTAAATTCAGAATAAAATCTAATACTATAAGAATCTTGGTCCTGACATACTGACTGACTGACTCACTGACAGACAACGCACAGCCTAAACCGCTGGTCGTAGAGACTTGAAATTTGGAGGGTATATTTGTCTTAGTACGTAGGGGTGTACTAAGAAAGGATTTTTTAAAATTCACCCCTTAAGGGGATGTAATGGGGGTTTAAAGTTTGTATGGAGAAACAAGATTAGATAGTCTTTTCTATCCGAAAGAAGTGCTTCAGTACAAAAATAAGTAAATACATGTTTCAGGTTTTTTTGAAATTCCACCCCTAAGAGGGTGAAATGGGGTAACAAAGTGTGAAAATCAATATTTTTTCGGATTGCGCTAAAACTTGGCATGCAGATAATTATTACAACGTTAGTTACCTTTGAAAAGGATTTTTCAAATTTCACCCCTGAAGGGGATGAAACGGGGGTTCAAAGTTTCTATAGAGAAACATTATTAGATAGTCTTTTCTATTCGAAACTTCACACAAGTGCTTCAGAACATAAATAAGTAAACACGTGTTTTAGGTTTTTTCGAAATTTCACCCCTAAGAGGGTGAAATGGGGTAACAAAGTCTGAAAATCAATATTGTTTTGGATTGCGCTTAAATTTGGCATACAGGTGGTTATTATGACGTTAGTATCAGCTAAGAAGGGATTTTCTAAAATTCACCCCTTAATGGGATGAAACGGGGGTTCAAAGTTTCTATGGAGAAACAACATTAGATAGTCTTTTCTATTCGAAACTTCACACAAGTGCTTGAGTACATAAATAAGATTATACGTGTTTCAGGCTTTTTCGAAATTCCACCCCTAAGAGGCTGAAATGAGATTACTAAGTCTGAAAATCAATATTGTTTCGGATTGCGCAGAAATTTGGCACACAGGTGGTTATTATGACGTAAGTATCAGCTAAGAAAGGATTTTCTAAAATTCACCCCTTAAAGTGAAATAAAGGGGGAACAAAGTTTCTATGGAGAAACATTATTAGATAGTCTTTGCTATTCGAAACTTCACACAAGTGCTTCAGGACATAAATAAGTAAACACGTGTTGTAGGTTTTTTCGAAATTCTACCCCTAAAAGGGTGAAATGGGGTAGCAAAGTCTGAAATCAATATTGTTTCGGATTGCGCTGAAATTTGACATGCAGATAGTTATTTTGGCGTAGGTATCCGCTAAGAGAGGATTTTTCAAAATTAACTCTTTAAGGGGATGAAACGGGGTTTAAAGTTTCTACGGAGAAACAACATTAGTTAGTTTTTTCTATTCGAAACTTCACACAAGTGCTTCAGTAAATAAATAAGAAAATACGCATTTTAGGCTTTTTCGAAATTCTACCCCTAAAAGGGTGAAATGGGGTAACAAAGTCTGAAATCAATATTGTTTCGGATTGCGCTGAAATTTGACATGCAGATAGTTATTTTGGCGTAGGTGTCCGCTAAGAGAGGATTTTTCAAAATTCACTCTTTAAGGGGATGAAACGAGGGTTCTTAGTTTGTACGGAGAAACAATATTAGATAGTTTTTTCTATTCGAAACTTCACAAAAATTCTTCAGTAAATAAATAGGCTTTTTCGAAATACCACCCCTGAAAGGGTGAAGTAACAAAGTCTGAAATCAATATTGTTTCGGATTGCGCTGAAATTTGGCATGCAGATAGTTATTCTTACGTAGTTATTTGCTACGAAAGGATTTTTCAAAATTAACTCTTTAAGGGGATGAAACGGGGCTTAAAGTTTGTATGGAGCAACAAGATAAGATAGTCTTTTCTATTCAAAAATTCGCACAAGTACTTCAGTAAATAAATAAATAAATACGTGTGCCACCCCTAAAAGGGTGAAGTGGGGTAACGAAGTCTGAAATCAATATTGTTTTGGATTGCGCTGAAATTTGGCATGCAGATAGTTATTTTGACGTAGGTATCCGTTAAGAAAGGATTTTTCAAAATTCACTCTTTAAAGGGATGAAACGGGGGTTAAACATTTGAACCGATTTGGCTTTTACTTCTTTGATGTCTTTTATGATAGAAAGGATTTTACAAAATAAAAGTTTTTAAGTAAATAAAAGAAGTCTAACGCGGGCGAAGCCGCGGGGAACTTCTAGTTAAATATAAAAGGGACAATACCCCATACAAGAAAAAAAAAATCAGTCGTTTTAAGTTCGATCCTACAAACTGTAATAGATAGAGACTTGAAATTAGCTTATAGTGGGTTTATTGCTCATTATTATGGCTCCTGTAATATCAAATAAAAAAGTAAGTTAAAATAAAAAATAAAGGGTATTTGCGTACAAGAAACTTATTTTCCAGCAAATCTTATTCAATCGGAACCCTACGAGTGCGAGTCCGGCTCGCACTTGGCCAGTTTTTTATTAATTTACCTTAACGTTTTGATTGCATTGTGTGACGAGCTGAAACCAGTCTGCTGAATTGCTAGCTGACTGACCTAATAAAAAAATGTGCAAATGTAAGTAATCTCATAGAAAATTTAGTAGTGGTAGGACTGTTGCTAGTCCGCTTGGGGCGGTACCACCACTTTTCCAATTAATTCAGCCGTGAAATAGGAATGTTTTTCGATTGAATGGAAATGTATCCAGTGAAATTACAGGGCAAGTGAGACTTAATATCTTTATGTCTCGAGGTAACAGGCGCGGTACAGTGACATGCAAAATTTTGGATATCTAGAATTTTAAATGCCGCTGTATCTGAAATAGTTAGACGTCATCGCTTACCATCAGGCGAGCGTCGTGCTTATCCTGTTACACTATATAAAATAAACAATACACTATCACTATTCTCGAGTTTTCAATTTTCTAGACCACTCTTCTAATATATTTTTCTCTAAAATCCTTTAAAATTATACACAATTCGAAACAACGTTTGCTGATTTGTTCGAGATGTTCAATGATGTGCTTTTACTACGACCAGCATTTAATGTTATTTATATAAAATACTAGCTGATACCCGCGACTTCGTTCACGTACACCAAGAATTTAGTAGCCCTATGTTCATCCTCATGCTATAATAAACTATCTCCTTGTTTAATTTCAGTAAGATCGGATCGTCCGTTTACGCGTAGCCTTACCCATATTACTGGCTATCCCTTTACAACATTTTTAACCGACTTCAAAAAAAGCAGGAGGTTTCTCAATTCGACCGTATATTTTTATTTTTTTATGTTTGTTCGCGGATAACTTCGTCGTTTATGAACCGATTTTGATTATTCTTTTTTTGTTCGAAAAGAGATATCCCTAGTGTGGTACCATGGTAATTTTATCGAGGTCTGATAAGTATCTCCAGAGATATTGAGATAAACATCTCAAAATTGGTACTGTAAATGAATAGCGCGGCATTGAAGTCGGTTCTTTTTTAGTTTTTAAACGATATTATAGCTAAATAGGTCCAGCCGTTTGAGCGTGAAGAAGTCCCACACAAACAAATAAATAAACGGTTTTTTGGCGGGAACGTGGAAAAGTGTGTGTGGTCTCATTGTATTTTTTCCTAAAACTTGTGTTCTTCCGCGAGTTAATGTGTAATAAATGTGGATTATTAACCATTAAGTGCCGGTGAATGTGTGCGAGTGTAGGGAAACAGCACAATGTTGAAAAACATGCTATTTGCGTTCTTACTAAAATGCCACTGAAAATCTTCAGTAAACACCACATCTTTACTGAAGGTATATGACTTCGACTAGACTTTTACTTGAAAACTGACCTATAATGTGACTTTGACCCATCTCTACGACTTAAATTCATAAAAACTTAAAGAATTTCAATACTTGACACTGGCTAAATACACTAATCGTGTGGAGCCATAATAAAACTAAAAAAAATAAATAAATAAAGAAACTGACTCGTATTTACCATATTGGTGTTGATTATTCCTCGTACAAGTGTTCTTATAAATAAAATTGCATCACACTGATATAACACTTTACATTGATGCAGATATTGTTACCACTACAAGGCTTTGTGCAACGCCTATAAGGTCACGGTCAAAGCAAGGAAACCGGCTCAGTAAAAAACCTGTTTTGTAAATAGGTTCTTTGTAATTGCATACACGAGCAGGTTTACTTAGCATTGTTATTATGATGATAATTAAACAACAGATGTTTTTTTCCTAATTCGTTGTTTTATATTAGGCGAACGTATCACGATCAGATCAAAGACGTTTTACAGAAAGGTCAAGTCAAAGTACCTATAACCGGCGAGCATGTGTAAAGGCGCTCACGGAAGTGGAAGAAGCGAAAGAGGTATGTCAGGATTGTAGCATGTGGTAAGAAGTAGTCTCTGCTTGCCCCAACGGGAACAGGCGTGATTTTATGTATGTGTTTTGTATTGCATAAGAGTGATAATTTTAGATTTTGATGCATTCCCAGATTTTTTGTTACTGGAGTACATTTAAGGAACAAAGCAGGAACGTTTGCTTAAATAGCATTTAAACATAAAATATTTATTACTTACCTACTAAATTATTTAGAAAATTATTTAAAATTGAATAATAATGTTACACATTTAGCGTAAGCAACAAATAAAACATTACATAACAAACATATTGATAAGAGCACTAAAATCACTTATGAGGGTTCCAGTGATTGTGTCAGAATAAACGGAGCGTACACAGACTGGTTAAACTTGGAAAAGGTGTTAGACAGGGATGTGTTGCATCGCCGGGGCTGTTCAACCTATTCATAATATCATAGATAATTGTTTGACAGCTCTAAGAGAGAGCGTGTACGGATGATTTTACCACGGATTTTACCATCAAATGCCTCCTATACGCTGATGATCAGGTGATATTAGCATCATCGGAGGAGGAGTTGCAAAGAATGGATAATATGCATGATGCCTTAAAAGGGAAAGGTATGAAAATTAATATAAGCAAGACCAAAGTAATGGTTTTTGAAAGAGAAGAAAGGATGACAGATTATAGAGTTACGAGTGAAGGAGAGAGAGAGTGGAACAAGTGAAAGAGTTTGTTTACCATGGTTTTAAGTTTATGAGAGATGGTAAGTATGAATAATGAAAGTGACATTGAACTAAGATTTTTGGCAGGCAACAAGTGAGTGGGGCACTGCATAACTTTGTGAGCAGTCAAAACGTGTCTCAAAAAGCACGTCTGGCTGTATATAGAGTGTTGGTTTGTAATTTTTTTGGTGATTTATAGTGAGTGAGTGATAGATGTAGAGTTTTTGTATTGTGTTATATTATGTCAGATGACTATGCATTGTTATGGTACCATCGTGCTCTCTGAGATAGAGACGTAAAGTGGCCGTAGCAACTCCTAAACTGCACAAAATAAACCTGTTGTGAATTGTGTTGCTAAATTTTAAATGCATTTGTCTTGTATTTTGAATTTAGGTAATATCTTGTTGAACTGAGTGTGCCGCTGATTTGCTTGCAAGATTGTTAAGTATAACGGTTATTTACCTTGAAACTGTTCCTTCAAGTACAAGAGACCTGATGCTGGAACTAGAGATGAGAATCCACATGAGGGTATGATCAGGACCTTGGCCTCTTCTGCTGCCTTGTGGTACTTTAAGTACAGCCCCAGTATGTGCTGGAAATGTTATACAGTGTTCAATTTTTAATGATAGCAGATAACAGTACGGTATAAAATAAGACGCTCGTCTGGGTATGTATCATGTAATCATAGCACATTATGATTGTATAATTGATGTGGTGGAAAACTCAATTTTACACATAATGAAGAAAATAAAATAAAAGAGGCAGAGGCAGTGAAAGTGAGAGTGTGAGAGGGAGGAGCAAGGAGAGTGAGAGAGTGAGAAGGAGAAGCAAGGAGAGTGAGGTAGTGAGAGGTAGAAGCAAGGAGAGTGAGGGAGTGAGAGGGAGAAGCAGGGAGCAAGTAATAGAGAGAGAGAAGGATAATTTTGTTAATTTTTTTTTGTAAATTAATCCTCGTCTTAATCAACCGCTGTCAGTCTACAGAGCTGGACGTAGACCTCTCCCTTCTTCTTCTCGTCATATAAGACTATTTGGTGTACTCACATTGATTTCTGCGGACATGTCGATGTAGTGGGTGTTGGTCTGTATGCAAGCGTCCACGATGGCCTCGCTGGTGATGGTGTTGGGTCCCACACAGTTGAGAGCCACTCTCGCCTCTCTGAGGGCGCTGCTGAGGGACTCCTTATTGTACACATCCACGGTTCTCTGCGAGACTTGGGATATATCCACACCTGGAATTACGTTTTTCCACACATACAAATATGCATTTTAGACGCTAGAGGAACCGAGTTCAATCCTGGCCGAGCACCAATGGATTTTTCTGTCGAGAAATGTATGTGCGCTTTTCACAGTGGCCCTCCAGCAAAGAAAAAACAAAGAAACCTCCAACACCCGCATGGTGGTAGGACACTATGGTAGGTAGGTGGTAGGTCAACGATCAACGATCTACGTTCAACCTAAAATCTTAGAGTGATATAAAGTTAAGGTATACATACATAAGGCGAAAAGTCTCTTAGAAGAGAGGTCTCTGAATGAATTATATTATTAATTTTTCAAAATGTCAACTGAAGCCATCGAAATATATCTCTTTGGAAGGCAAGTTAAATTCAAAAGGCAATGAAAGAATAAAACATAATTTATCTACAAAAATATCAGCATTAAACGTGACTAGATAGCCACAAAGATATTTCAAAGTAATATAAATAGTAGTTATTACGCTGTCGTCTCTCTGATTCTAGCT
Organism: Cabera pusaria; assembly: GCA_954871355.1. Classification (NCBI taxonomy): domain Eukaryota; kingdom Metazoa; phylum Arthropoda; class Insecta; order Lepidoptera; family Geometridae; genus Cabera; species Cabera pusaria. Next base: position 23,898,565 of record OX940901.1, on the reverse strand, counting down.
TTTAAAATTTATGGTAATATCTAATATTAGAATGTCGATAATATCTACAAAAGCATTATTCATTAAAAGTAGTTCAGTAGCTTCTAATGATAGTTATGTTATAGTTCTGACAAGGAACCCTTATAGTTTCGTCATGTCCGTCTGTCTTCCCCCCCCCTCTATAAGCTAAACTGCTGGCTTAAAAAATCTGGAAAAAATCGTGATAATAGCCGTTTCATGAACTTTAAATAGCGGTTGAGATAACTTTATTACTTTAGCAGTAATAGTCGTTGATCTTGGGTGTTGGATAATTTTGTACCAAATACAAAATCCTTAGAATATATCCTTTAAAGTGACAAAGACGGAGTACCGACGGACTAGTTGCTTGTTTATAACGGGGAACGGGTAAAGACTTGCATTGAATAACAGGCTACCACGGAACCCTACACTGTGCGTGGCCCGACACGCACTTGGCCGGTTATTTATATTTGACAGGCTAGCGTTTCTCCACAATCTCGCCTGGTGTTAAGTGATGATATGGTCGAAGATGGTGAATACGCTAGGCCAAAAATGATCCGACTCTGAAGAGCTGTGCTTCCAAAACACCGTAAGGTTAAAGCGGCAGATTTTCTCCTTATGGTGGTAAGTTACTTGTTGGTAGCAAGTCAGGCGGAACATTGATATAATGCTCCTACCAACTGAGGAAAAAGTTGGACCGATTAAACATTTTTTTTAATTCAAGACAATATGTTTCTCACGGCTTCACCTACATTGAAAAGTTATACTTATATTGTAATTCGGAACTTATCACTCTCTGAAAACATATTTTTCTACCGACTTCCAAAAACAAAGGAAGTTCTCAATTCGTCTGTATGTTTTTTTTTGTTTATGTTACGCGATTACTCCGTCAATTCTGAATTGATTCAAATGATTTTTTTTGTTATCGGTAGGGTACGTTTCCGAGGTGGTCCTATTGTAATTTCATCAAGATCTGATTAATATCTCCAGAGATATGACGATAAACTTCTCAAACTTGGTACTGAAATTGACTCGCGGGGCATTGAAGTCGGTTGTTTTAGTTTTTAAACTATCTTCATTATATATAATATATAAGCAATAACAGATTGAATAGTACCTAGGTAAAACGCATGGATTGGAACTTCTTGCCTGAGTCTGTGTTTCCGGAAAGGTACCATCAGGGGGTCTTCAAGTCACGAGTGAATAGGTATCATCTAGCCAAGCGTGCTACATCGTCGACCACATCGTAGTGGTCAAACGCTTGACTGAAATGAAGAAAAAAAAAATGGGTGGAATCCTAAAGTGGTAAAGTGGAGTAATTTGTTGTATAATTGTATTTAAAAAAACCGGCCAAGTCGAGTTGCACTCGCCTACCGAAGCTTCCGTACCAACGTTGGTTGGTACCAATTAAGCTAGACCTCTATATTGTATGAGCGCTCATATAACTCAGAGGCCTATCCTTATTTGCGTAAACAATGTATGTATGGGGACACCCTTTGATTTTCAACTTTTTTAATTTTTTGGAATTTTTCCTTCATTTCTGCTGTAAGATCTTGCTTCTTGCCACATTTGATCATTCTAGGTCAACGGGAAGTACCCTATATGGTTTTTGACCCAAAACCTATAGGGTACTTCCGGTTGACCTAGAATTGTCAATTTTGGTCAAAAGCAAGATCTTACAGCACAAATGAAGGAAAACTTCCAAAAATACATACATTTCTATCGCAGGTAAAACATTATCGCGATTTGTTGCATTTTTTGGAGGCGGACGCGGTGGCGACCGTACAGTAGCCATTGTATCGTGCGGCGCACACGGCAGCCGGCATAAGACTGACATTATACAATTAGCATTTTCCCTACCATTTTCTCACAGTTTTATGAACAAATTTATTCTCTATTCTATTTTATTCATAAGACCTACCATTATAATATCAAACATATAGCTGTTATAAGATATAAAAAATATAGGTATATTTACAGACACCAGTTACATCTCACATTTATACACTTTCTACACACTTACCATCAGATGGGCCGCCAGCTTGTTCACCACTTTATATCATATAGAAAAGTGCACTGACCTTTAACCTTAAGGCCGTTGACCAACTCCTTAACCTTCTGTTCCGACCTTCCAGTAATAATCCAGCTGAGAGCTGTGTTCGCTAGACACTCTACCACCAGCTTGCCAGTAAACCCTGTCGACCCGAGCACTACAATGTCATGCATGATGACGACTGACGAAAAAAAAATACAGCCAGTTATATTTATAACATCTTTAAAGGTAAGGCCAATCCGCTAAGGCCAAGGCCGCGGGCGCGGGCGCGATCAAATAGTGCAGTAGTATTTGTAATGGTTAACAGACTTGAACTGGACTGAAGGACTTGAGGGTTGATGGATAATGGTCGGCTTTGACGCTAGTGGTACCGAGTGCAATCCCCGCCGTGCACAAATGGATTTTTCGATCGAAAAAAGTATGTGCGCTTTTCACAGTGGCTTTAGTGAAGGAACGGAAAACCCCAACCCCCGCGTGGTAGTAGGACACTATCTAGTATCCCCCTGGCCAGCTAGCACCCTCAAGTTAGAAATTCTGTCGCCAAACATTTAATGTGTCCCGGCAGCTAATTCCTTGAGAGCCAGTTCCTATTCTAAACCTAGCGTGCTACTATCCTCGACCGCATCACCAATAGGTGAGATAGTGGTCAAACGCTACGATCTGATATAAAAAAAATAAACTGGCCAAGTGCGAGTCGGACTCGCACACGTAGGGTTCCGATTGAACAAAATTTGCCAGAAAAATTAAGTATCTACATAGTTTTAACATCGATATATATAAATACCGTGTCAATACTAAACATATTTACTACAACGCCATCTAAGGAATGTCGAACGAACTTCTAACACCCACCATGTGAACGTTAACACAAAGGTCAGTGACCTTTTTATTGGTTACGATAGTTCATAGATGGCGCTATAGTAAAACACGTTTTTTGTATGGGGACCCCCTTTAATTTTTAACTTTGTTCTGTTTTTAGTATTTGTTGTTATAGCGGCAACAGAAATACATAATCTGTGAAAATTTTAACTGTTTGACTATCACGGTTCATGAGATACAGCCAGGTGACACACGGACAGATAGACAGACAGACAGATAGACAGACAGACAGACAGACAGACAGACAGACAGACAGACAGACAGACAGACAGACAGACAGACAGACAGACGGACAGCGGAGTCTCAGTAATAGGGTTCCGTTGGTACCCTTTGGGTACGGAACCCTAAAAACCGTCGAATTGAAAACCTCCTCCGTTTTTGTAAAGTAGATTAAAAACTAAAACACCGACTTCCATGCCCCGCGAGTCAATTTCAGTAGCAAGTTTGAGACGTTTATCGTCATATCTCTGGAGATACTTATCAGATCTCAGTGAATCTCAGTGATCTGAGATCTATAAGTACTTTAAGTACATTAACTCTCCGATTATAAAAATCTGACTATTGTATGACACGACAAAATCATTAAGAAAGAAAAAAAGGAAAATTGAAGTAAACGTTTGTAGGTACCTACCCTATTTATTTATCTTAGAACTAACTAAATAAAGCAAGATGTAATGTCGATAGAAATTCCCTAAAGATCATTACGTGAATTCCCTTGTAACATGAAACTCAGCTGATTTATACCTACCTACCATTTTATGTGTGACATTCTTTGCTTTTTACATAGTTACTCTTTACAGTTACTATATGAAGCAAGGAATATAATATTGAGGTAGGTACAAGTAAGGCGCGCGTACTCCATACAACTTTTCATCCCCCTTTTTAACCTTTTACAACCCTCTTTTCACATAAAAAAGTAGTTTGTCCTTTTTCAGGCTCTAGACTATCTGTGTACCAAATTTCATTTAAATCCGTTCAGTAGAACATTCACATAAACCTTACATATTTCCATACAAACTTTCATCCCTTATTCCCTATTGCTAATTTTACACCCTTGAGGGTAAAATTTTTACAAATTTTGAATGTCAAATTTATTTATATCAAATTTAAAAAAATAAAAATTTAAAAAAAAGCCTAAAAAATAAGTTTCAAGTTTCTAGCTCCTAAAATAACGATACTTCCATACAACTTTTCATCCCCCCTTTCAACCTCTTACAATCCTGTTTTCGCATTAAAAAGTAGCCTATGTCCGTTCTCAGGCTCTAGACTATCTGTGTACCAAATTTAATTAAAATCGGTTCACTGGTTTTGGCGTGAAAGTGACACAGGCAGACAGACAGACAGAGTTGCTTTCCCATTTATAATATTAGTTAGGATTGTTATTTTCACACCCTTGAGGGTAAAATTTTTACAAACTTTGAATGTCATATTTATTTGTATCAAATTAACAGCCTTAAAAATAAATTACAAGCTTCTAGCTCTAAAAATGACGATAATTCCATACAACTTTTCATCCCCCATTTCAACCCCTTGCAACCCTCTTTTCGCATTAAAAAGTAGCCTATGTCCTTACTCAGGCTCTAGACTATCTTATCTATGTACCAAATTCAATTTAAATCGGTTCAGTAGAACATTAACATAAACCTTAAATATTTCCACACAAACTTTCATCCCCTATTGTTATTTTACACCCTTGAGGGTAAACTTTTACAAACTTTGAATGACAAATTTATTTATATCAAATTAACAGCCTAAAAAGTAAGTTTCAAGTTCCTAGCTCCTTAAATGACGATACTTCCATACAACTTTTCATCCCCCCTATCAACCCCTTACAACCCTGTTTTCGCATTAAAAAGTAGCCTATGTCCGTTTTCAGGCTCTAGACTATCTGTGTACCAAATTTCATTTAAATCAGTTCTGTGGTTTTGGCGTGAAAGTGACACAGACAGACAGACAGAGTTACTTTCGCATTTATAATATTATATATATATATGTATATATATATAGTTAGGATTATATATATATATATATACGTATATATATATATATATATACAATAATATATATATATATATACAAACAATACCATATATATATATATGGTATTGTTTTATAACATTAAATGTTTAGCTTCACGAGCTTTTTTATTCATCAAGCGTGGCGCGCTATCTAGTTGATAGGACAATAAATAACATTTCCCGTACAATTTATCGAGTAAGTCACGTTAAAATCTTTTAAAAACGGGAATTTAACGTGACTTACTCGATGTCGATATAGCGATCGACATATGTTTCGGCCTCATCCGGAGGCCTAAGGCTATATCGACATCGCGTAAGTCACGTTAAATGCCCGTTTTTTAAAATCTATAAGTTTAAAATGAACGTGAGTTTTTATAATAAAATTTCCCGTACAATATTATTATTGAGCCTCCTTAGACATGGCACTATAAAATAACAGTCATAAGCCAAAAATTAAAAAATCACTTTCCCGACCTAGGGCAGAAATGAACTATTTTGCGCGCACTTATCGAGGAACAAACCATCACTTTTCGAATAGATCGGATGAAAAAGTTATTTTAATATTCCTCGTAAACACATTCCGATACATGTATTGCATCACACTGTTAAAACATGTTACGTTGATACAGATATTAATTCACCTGCAAGGTTTCGGTTGCGCAATAAGGGCACGCTTCAAGGCAAGAAAAACTGTTACTACAGCGTTTTTTTAAGGTTCCGTAGCCGAATGGCAAAAAACGGAATCCTAATAGATTCGTCATGTCTGTCTGTCTATCCGTCCGTCTCTCCGTATATCACAGACACTTTATTCCGAAAATATATAGACTGCACAGTCGAAACTTGGTAGGTAGGTGTATTCTGTAAACCGCTTTACGATTTTTATACAAAAATAAAAAAGTAAAAGTAAAAGTTTGTCCCCCCCATACATGGAACTGATACTAAAATTTGTTTTTCATTCAACCCGCGGCGGCGTTCTATAGATAGGTTTTAAAAAATGACATTTAGATTTCTAAAATCATTTTTTCTCTCTAACTTTTAGAGTAAGGGAGTGAAAAATCTAAAATAAATGTATGCTGATCTCAATAAACACTTTCAACGAAAATTGGTTTGAACGAGATATAGTCAGCTGTTTTTGAAATATAGCAACCGTAAATATAACTTCGTTTTTCATACAAACACTATAAAAAACAAAGTAAATTTTTTTGGTAGCGAAAAATAATAGTTTTAAAATACATACTCTACTATGTTACGGAACCCTACGAGCGCGAGTCCGACTTGGACTTGGCCAGTTTATTTGTATTTAATAGGCTAATATAGCCTTTGACTACTCTGGTGCCGTTATTACCTTGGAATTGTTCCTTCAAGTACAAGAGGCCTGATGCTGGCACTAGAGAGGAGAATCCACATGAAGGTATGATCAGAACCTTGGCCTCTTCTTCTGCCTTGTGGTACTTTACGTACAGCCCCAGTATGTGCTGGAAAAGTTATACAGTGTTCTATTTTTTAATGATATTAGTTAATAGTAATCAAGACGTTTGTCTGGTATGTGATGATGTTTTTATAATTGATGTAGCAAGAAACTATGCGGCTCAATTTTACACGTAATTGCACTGTAGTTGAAGGAGATTAGAGTGCATGTCTGAGAGAGAGAAAGATAGAGTGAGATAGAGAGAGATATTAAGTAATGGGTTTTTCAGTACGTTTGCTCATAAATGCATTTACGAAGCCTGTATACATTGTTAGAAAGTAAAAAATTACGCACCATACAACGAAGCGTGCGGTAGCAATTGCTAGGACGTCGATGGTACGGTAAAACCTATTAATCGCACGCTATATTGCAAGAATAAATAAGCTGAATGTTAGAACCTCCTTGAAAGCGCTTGTGTTTAATACGTTTGTCTCACTTTAATACTAAAGAGTAAATGAGACGAAAGATATTTAGTTCTAATTTTTAGAACACGTGGCGTCATTTGAATTAATTGTCAGCATATTTGCTCAAAAAATGCATTTACGAAGCCTGTATACATTGTTCGAAAGTTAAAAATTACGCACTATACAGCGGAGCATGTGGAAAGCACGCTCCTGTGTATGGCACGTAGTAACTATTATACAATCTGTCGTATTGCACCGTGCGTATCTTTTACGGTTTATTTTTAATTTTGGCAAAATAAAACCTACGTAAAATTCCACCAAAGAGTTTCATACTGCGAGAATAAATAAACTGACTGATAGCACCTCCTTGAAAGCGCTTTTGTTTAATACATTTGTCTCACGTTAATACTAATAAGTAAATGAGACGAAAGGTGTAGTTCTAATTTTTAATACACATGGCACCATTTGCAAATTCGCGCCATTTTCATATAAGAAACGTCAAAGATTGTTTGTTTCGACTTTTTGATTATTTTTTTTATGTTTATTTTATTACCAATTGTAGTGTTTTCTCGCAAATTTGCTGAAAAACGTTGTATGACACACGTGAGGATATTGGTTTTAACAAACTCGTGACTATGGTAAACCCTCGACTTCGTCTCGGGCTTACATTCGTCTACTCGTTTGTAAAAACCAACTTACCGCACTAGTATCATAAATAACTATTGCAATATCGCGCCATTTTCATATTAGAAACGTCAAAGATGGATTCGACTTTTTGATCATTTGATTTAGTTTGTTTTATTACCAATTGTAATATTTTCTCGCAAATGTGCTGAAAAACGTTTTATGACACACGTGCGGATATTGGTCCTTACGGTATTACATTCGTCCACTCGTTTGTAAGAAAAAATTTACCGCACTAGTATCATAAATATTTCTAACAGAGAAGCGCTTTACCACTATCCAACCTGATTTTAGGTGATGATGCGATCTAAGATGGAATTGTGGATGTGACTTGCAGAGGACACAGCGCTAATCACAACTTGTCTCAGCTTAGTCAGAACTTATTGGCGACATGTTTTTGTACGGCAATCGGTCACCAGCCGACATTTATTGAGTTCGTGCTCACGTGATACTTGGGTGGTCCGTAAAATCACGTATAGATAGATGAGTTTATTAACGTCTATTCATAAAGACCTAGGAAAGTGCCATGGGTCCCAAGGTCCTTGTAACAATATCTATTGCTAACTTACAGTGATTTCTCTTGTTTTTTTTAAGATTACGAGCAATGTGTGATGCACATTACTAGTAGTCTTGTTAACCTCTACAACTAAACTAAATATGTTAAGGTACGGTCACACCGCGGCGTCCTGCGTCCTGCGGGCGCGATTTCAGTACTTTTCAATTGTTTTACTGATCGCGTTTGGTGTGAACCAGTCGATAGAAATGCTACTGCGCTATCTGATCGCCGCCTAGATCGCGCACGCAGGACGCTGCGGTGTGTCCGTAGAGTCCGTACCTTTAGTGTCTAAAGTAGGTAATGACTAATGTCTGTAGAGTCGGTACTTTTAGTGTCTAAAGTAGGTAATGACTAATGTCTGTAGAGTCGGTACTTTTAGTGTCTAAAGTAGGTAATGACTAATGTCTGTAGAGTCGGTACTTTTAGTGTCTAAAGTAGGTAATGACTAATGTCTGTAGAGTCGGTACTTTTAGTGTCTAAAGTAGGTAATGACTAATGTCCAGCTGGCCTACTTACCGTCAGCTCAAGTTAGAAAATCTGTCGCTAAACATCTAACGTGTTCCGACAGCTGTCCTTGAGAAACAGTACCCATTCTAGGCCTAGCGTGCTGCCATCCTCGACCGCATCATCACTTACCGACAGTCACGCGTCCACGATTGTAACGAAGACATGTTAATTATTACGACAAACCGGACTATTGAGATGAGATGAGGGAAACGTCAAAACGTTAATGAGATACTAGAGAGAAGAAAAGGTGATATCGGTTTTGAACTGAAAAGGAGGGGGTTCTCAATTCGTCTGTATGTTTTTTTGTCTAATCACAATAGTGCTGGTTGGTTGTTGAGTAAAAGAGGAATAGAGTAATAGAAATGAAAAAATATAAGGATAAGAGAGAGAGAGATAATGTCTCTTTAGAACCGACTTCAAAAAGGAGATGGATGGTTGTACTTACATTGATTTCTGCGGACATGTCCATGTAGTGGGTGTTGGTCTGTATGCAAGCGTCCACGATGGCCTCGCTGGTGATGGTGTTGGGTCCCACACAGTTGAGAGCCACTCTCGCCTCTCTGAGGGCGCTGCTGAGGGACTCCTTCTTGTTGTTCACACATCCACGGTTCTCTGCGGGACTTGGGATATATCCACACCTGGAATAACATTGTTCCACACATATTCATACTAATCTTATGTATAAAATCAATTGCTGTTCGTTAGTCTCGCTAAAACTCGAGAACGGATGGGCTGATTTTGGTTTTGTAATGTTTGTCGCAGTCCAGGGAAGGTTAAAACGGTGAAAAAATATTAAAAAGTTGCGAGGAAGATAGTAAAAACAACAATTTCATTTTTCTCATAAACTGTTCTACCTTCTTTCTATCAAACATTTGACGTTCGTCCCTTCGGTACGGTAGGATAGACTCTGTTCCACTCTCGAATTGAAATTTTAATAATAATAATAAATCATTTATTTCAGAAATTGAATTCTATAAAATGTTAGTAGCCCACGACTTAAAATAGTGTTAGTCTTATTTAAAATTACATCCTATTAGTTACATTATCAATTATAATTAATATTATCATCATCATTCATTTTATTAAATGTTAAAGTTGGCAACTGGTCTATGCACAGTATTCTAGTGCCGCACGAACGAACGGACAGTCCGTTCTCCAAAGTATCGAATTTAGGAGGCTGTTGCTACTATATCACACGCGATGCATCAGGGAGGCAATACGTTTTCTAATAATTGTTTTAAAACATTCCATGCGGGCCTGACATGCCTGATGCACTACAGAATCGAGATAGTCTTAACAGCATCCTAAATCCATTATTGTATTGGATTCGTAGGGCATTAAAAGCCTTCTGCGCATAGTTAACCCATAGACTGCAGGTGTACATGGTAAGCAGCTCACTCTTCTTGGAGTTGTACCTTAGGCCATGAGTCGCTGCGTACTTCTCACATACACTTAGTAGTACTCGAAGTGCCCTGATCGATGGGGTCAGCAGAACCATATCATCAACGTAACTGATGTTGTTCACAAATTTACCGTCAATAAAACAGCCGTCGCCGGCTCTAGTGAGCTCATCGATCAGTCCATTCATGTACAAATTAAAAAGACGCGGCGAAGTCAAACCGTCTAACGCCACATTCCAATCTGTACTCATCAGATAACACCCCCGACCATCTAACATAATTTGTTTGATTATGGTACCAGTATTTAAATAAATTTGTTACCTCTCTTGGGGCGGGAGTTTCCTTCTGGAGCTTATCCCATAAGACACTGTACGAGACGAGGTCAAATGCCTTCGACAGGTCGAAAAAACAGGCGTACACAGGTGTCTTACTATTAGTATAGTACTGAACAGTATGATTCAGTCTCAGTATTGCTGTTTCAGTGGAGAGGCCCGGTCTGAAACCGAACTGTGCCTCGTTTAGGTCCACACACACTTATAGATCTGACGATCAAGCAAACTATGTCCAGCACCTTTGCTATCACAGTAGCTAATGAGATCGGCCTGTAATTATTCCTGTCGGAGGCATCACCAGTCTTGTTTTTTAAAATAGGTGCCACTATGGTCTTCATAAGCTCCTTAGGGAGATGTTGTAACGTTATGCGTTACATGTTAACTACTTTTAAAAATATTAAGTTACTAAAAATACTTAAACATTCTTAACTTTAATTAAAAATATATTTACAACTCTAACAACAACAATTAACCAATATATAAATAAAAAAATACTATTATAATGTTTAGTTACATTTTATCAACACGCTTGAATTAAATCAGCAGCATACTAGGTGCCCACAAAACCAGTCCTATTGTTCGATCGGCGCGGCCGCTCCCGCTGCGCTTGCGCTGGCCACCGTCCTCAGAGCGACACTGATTCCAGGCGGAACGCACGCCTCTCTGCACCGCGGTCTCTAACACGCGAATTGTATTTTTATTTGCGTGATCGTGGTCAGAGGCGTCCCTAGCGTTCCCCTTTGAAAATATCACAACAAATTGTTGTTTATAACAGGAAAATTTAACCCCAGATCTGGGTAAGTGGTGCACTGAATCATAAACTCATGTAATTTTTAATTGAATAACGATTTCTTTTGCTTAACCGTTTATTTTTCTTTCAGCCTTAATTTCATTATTACGTACTTTGCACGTAGTGGGTTTGATAGCTATTATTATATACATATTAATTTTAATTTCATTTCATGGCAACGACCTTCATCTTACATACCTACATACCCACTATATTTCATTTTTTTAAATCACTTGCATTTTGTAATTTCATTTCTATTTCCTTTTTCTATCGAGACAATTGTAATTTCCGTATCTGGTAGTGAACATCCACGGCAATACAGCCACGTACTTAGCGCTTTGCTGCTCATCCGTTGCCGTGGGTGCTCACGGTCTATGGCCGATTGTAATGCTTTCGCCTCTGGCACATTACAGGGTCCAAGGTCCAGCTAAGGAAGCTGCTGGAGCTCCTTTCATTGACCGCCGTTGACGACTCCGACCTGAGCCTGGCCATCACTTCCTCAGCGCCCACCTACACCAGCGGCGTGTGACGTCAGGGGAGTGCAAGTCCAGAGCAAAGGAAAAGAACCACATTGCTGTATAGGCTCCAATCCACCTATAACCCACCAACTGAGCTACTGTGCCCTGTGGCAAAAATTAAACTGTTCACCGTTAAGCTTACCCTACCTCTTTTATTTATACATATCCAAAAAGGTAAGGTAGGGCCTTAACAAACTTAACGGGACAACGTGTGACTTAAACACAAATTGAAGAACATTGACAATACCCTGGGCAGATGTACTCCAGTATACTGCAGATGTTCAATACTAAGGTTATCATGTCCTGGGGATTTGCCTCTTTTCATATTTCGTATAATTCTGGAAACTTCTTTTGCAGAAAACCTGATGACATTTCCCTCGGGCTCAGTCTCAGTATTCAACAGCTGCTGCTGCATATTAGGTAGCAATGAATCAACTTTAAAATGATCTCTAAACGTTTCTGCTATATGTCAGGGATCACATTTTCCATCAACACTAGCTGGTAAGCATGACTCTGCTGCCAAACCTTTGGTTTACTTCCAAAAACCCTTAAAATCTTTTTTCCTATGCCGAGTCGCCAAGATATCCACTTTTATTTGCTCCTCATTATCTTGGCACCATTTCAATCGTGACTTGAAGAGCCTCCTGCTAGCACACATTTTATTATAAAACACACCGGACGATGGTTTTCCCTGAAGCATCCACAGTTGGAAGCAGAGTCGCGCCTCTTGATGCGCCTCTCTAACATATTTGTTCCATCCAACTACATGTTTTCATCTATTATTACCCTTAAATTTGTTACAACAACTCGTCGATGCATTTCTCAAGATATTGATAATAATACTATACATGTCATCAAGCACTAACCTATGATTTATATTATAGCAAAAAATATCAGCACATTGATTAAATTCCTTTGGAAAGTCAAAATATTTCAATTTATTATTACAAATTAAATTATATTCACTAATTTGTTCAGCATCTCTGATGCCCCACTTTACTCTATTATAATTACTATTATTCAGATTATTTATTTTAAGGGGTAACCGCCCTATAATATAATCAATTTCCAGCGGCAAGTGATCTGACCAATAAACATCATACCGTACTTTAATATCAGAAACACATCTCCAAGCTGCCTCTGTTGTTAGACAATGATCGAGCCAGCGTCTACAGTTGTTATGTATTTCGCTTACATATGTATAGGTGTCAGATTATATATTTAGCTTGATCATGTCAGCACAGAGCCAACTGTTCTTCACAAAATATTAAAAGTTCTTTAAAAAACAATTCATTAGGATGAGCGTTAAAATCACCGAGAATAACAACAGATTCAATGTCACAACTTTCAATTACTGCATTAATTTCGCCTAATACTTCCGTGAATTCTGTTAAATTATCCGTACAGTCAGTAGGCATGTATACTGAGAATATGAGACAGTATTTATAATTAATACATACTTTAACAGCCGTCAACCTCACGCTCTGATACGGTATTACAGCGACAGAAGAGGACAGTCCTTTCCTCCACATTAACGCGACACCACCGTAAGGTCGACCTCGAAGTATCCCGGCCCCTGTGTCTACCGCCAACTTACTAGTGTACTCAAAGTCCCTGTCTATCGTACCAATGTAAGCTACATCGTGGGGTAAGAGCCAGGTCTCCTGAAGCGCGATGACATGGGACGTTTTACATAGTTCTCTAATCCCCTCCACTGACCTAATCGCAGACTTGCAGTTAAAGCTAACAAGCTTAATCTTGTGTTCAATTTAATATTGTGTACAATTAATTTTATTAAATTTCATGTATCTATAAAATTTCTTGTCTGGGCCGTTATACACTGACGGATATATACTGTGTGAAAATTTCAAGTATGTACCTATTATGATTAAGAAGATACAGATCTGTAAAGTGCGCACATATAGACACATGGACGGACGGACGAACGGACAACGAAGTCTTAAAAAGTGTTCATTTGGTACCCTTTCCCTTTCGTGGTTCGGGTTCAGAACCCTAAAAAATTGACTTTAAATGCCGCGCTAGTGAAAATATTCACTAGTCATAAGGATGTCATCAAGGTATCAAAGGACAATGTCCAAAATGGCCCTGTGCAATAAAAGCATGTGACAAACACGATAATTAATTGTCTATTTTATAACAATAATTCCAAATACTTTTATAACACGGACTAGATGTATTCCAAAATGAATATTAATAAAAAGTATTATTTGCGATTATTAACATTAATTGCCGCCATTATGGCAGACAGATACTACTGAATCACTCTACTACGTTATAAGAGTTGGCACTTCCCTACATTGTTGATACCTACCCGAATTATGAAAGCACTGTGTAGCCAACCTAACAACGGAACGTATTATTTACTTAGTAACTATTATATAATCTGTGGTATTATGCTTATAATTTTTTTTGCAGTGTTGGTTGGTACAAAGTACTTTCATAATTCTGAGTTATATAATTATGTACGCAGTGTCGCGGGACTGATATGACCGCCATCTTCGCCAAACGTAATTGTATGTCAAAAAATATTAACTAACTTCACCCTAACCTACACCTTGCACCCTAACAAGAGTTTGCCCGGTAGAACATTCCTGTGAAGACAAATTAATTCTCCCCACCTTTGTTGCTATCTCGCTCACAGTTACCGTAAGAATATCTGTCAAAAACCAAAATCAACGTGAAGAAAGATGTAAAAAGATTATTCAAGGTCATATTTTTAGGGTTCCGTACCTCAAAAGGTAAAAAAGGAACCCTTATAAGATCATTTTCTTGTCCATCTGTCTGTCTGTCCGTCTGTCTGTCCGTCTGTCCGCGTGTCACCACCAATTTTCTCAGAAACGGGTGAACTTAGCAAGTTGAAATTTATACCAGATTCAAAAATCTATAGTCCCTATTAGGTGTATAAAAATCAAGGTTCTGAGTCAACACGATAAAAATATATGGGCAAATTTAGATTTTGGCGAAAACTTGTAAGTACCAAAATTTACCTTAATTTTCAACTTTTTTTTATTTTTCGGAATTTTTACTTTACTTGTGCTGTAAAACCTTGCTTTTGACCAAAATTGACAAGTCTAGGTCAACCAAAAGTACCCTAATGGTTTTGGGTCGAAAACCTATAAGGTACTTCCCGTTGACCTAGAATCATAAAATTTGGCAAGAAGCATGGTCTTATAGCACAAATAAAGGAAACATTCCAAAAAATAAAAAATGTTGACGATTAAAGGGTATCCCCATACATACATAGTTAACGCCAATCAAGGTAGGCCTCTGAGTTATATGGGCGCTGATACAATTTAGAGGTCTAGCCTAATTGGTACCAACCAACGTTGGTACGGAAGCCTCGGTGGGCGAGTCCAACTTAACTTTGCCGGTCTTTATTTAGTCTTCCTCCTCTTGGGAATCTTTTTCTAAAACCAGTACATTCTCCTATGTTTGAGGTATTTATCTCCATATCTCTGAAGATACTAATCAGATCTCGATATAAATAAAATGGGACCACCTCAAAAACGTACCCTACCTATTAAAAAAAGAATCATTTGAATCCATTCACAATTGACGGAATAATCGCGTAACATACACACAAATTATAATTAGATTTAACTGGGCGAAACATATCAATAACATATGTGATCGTTTACGAGCAATTATGGCTAAATTCCACATTATTAAGAACAAAGTATCCCACGACGTGCTTCTAACAATGTACAAAGCCTTAGTTGAAAGTATTATTTCATATGGACTCAGTAGCTACGGTCGTACGTATAAAACATATCTCGATCAGATATACAATATTCAACTTAGATTACTTAAAATAATAGCTCCGCGGAAAATTAAAAATCAATAAAATGAAGACCCTTCAGGTCTATTTAAATACTGTGGTATAATGCCTATCTACCAAAAAGTTGAATTTAACTTACTTACAGAGCAATATTTCAGAACTGAAATTCAATTAGAAAACAGCCACAATAAACTAACTAGAAGTAAACACTAACGAATAAAACGCTAATTAAACCTAAATTTAATAACGAGTATGGGAAAAGAACATCACAATATCTTATACCAGATTTAATAAACAAATTGCCGAACCAAATTAAAGATAAAATAACGAAAACCAATATAAAATATGTTTTAAAAAAAACGTACCTTGAATTGGAGCATCCTATATTGGATACGCGCACACACGCACATCAACAACACAACCAGTTACCGGGCGCGGCACTCCACGCGGGCCAAGCTAGTTATTAAACTCGTACGCCGAATAAGTTGAGGGTAGATGTGAGTGTTTACGAGGATCCAAACCAATGTAGGTATTGTAAGCATTTTTACAGAGCTTAATTAACATCGTCAATATATAGCTTCATTTAAATACGTTCACTTGACGTTTTTAGTATAACTATGTAGCAACATCATTAATTATAGCGAACCTATTGTCTAAGACAAACCTATCAAGGTTTTTAGATAATATTAAGTTAAATAACTATTGTAAATTGTGTCAGTAAATAAATAAATAAAAAAAAATAAAAAAAATAAAAGAAATAAATTATAAGAAAAAAATATTTTTAAAAACAAGCTTTTATCTGGGACAATGAACTAAAATGTTAAAAATAAATTCTAGTAAGTATTTGGCGTGTAGGTACTTACCTATATTCTTAAAAGCTGGAAGCACTACCCGTTTTTCAGGTTAGGTAATTACTATACTTGCGTGCCTCAAGCTTTTAAAAATATAGGTAAAAATATAGTACCTACACGCCAAATACTTACTAGAAATTATTTTTAACATTTTAGTAGGTAGGTATCGATACCGATTACCTACCTACTACCTAAGTATTTAAGAGAAGGCATGATGTTTTAAAATATTACACGAATATTTGATGTGATTATGGGTAAAGTGCTCTTCAAGGAAAATCAATCGACTTGGTGGGACTATGTTGCTTTATAACAGAAATGCCATAGGCACCTTACAGCTTCATCATCAGATCCTGGCTATCATTTAAGTGTAAAGTGCTCCTCAAGATGAATCATTTGAGCCCAAATTCATTGGGGTTACGTTATTTTATCACAGAGATGCCGTGGCCACCTTCCACCTTCATCACCAGTCGCTTAATATTATTTAGGTGTAAAGTTATCTTCAAGACGAATCAATCGAGCCCAAACCCGGTAGAGTTACGTTGATTTATCACAGAGATGCCGTGGCCACTTTCCAGCTTCATCGTCAGACTCTGGATATTATCTAGGTGTAAAGTTCTCTTCGAGACGAATCAATCGAGCCCAAACTCGGTAGAGTTACGTTGATTTATCACAGAGATGCCGTGGCCACCTTCCAGCTACATCATCAGACCCTGGATATCATCTAGGCGTAAAGTTCTCTTCAAGACAAATCAATCGAGTCGAAACTCGGTGGGGTTATGTTGTTTTATCACAGAGATGCCGTGGCCACCTTCCGTCTCCATCATCAGACCAGCTCCATGGTACCATATCATTGTATTGTCACCGAAGATACATAAGAACACCAAATTTGAGTCCAATCGGACATGGGGAAGTGGGTCTAATTTAGCTTCCAAGATTCCACCCGAACATACATAGAGACATACATACATACATACATACATACATACATTGCAAGTTAAATAAAAGGTTGTAAAAAAAAACATACAGACGAATTGAGAACCTCCTCCTTTTTTGTGAAGTCGGTTACAAAATAATGTATGCCAGTAAGTTTCCTTTATACATGTAAGTGCCCATGAGTTCTATCGGAGCTTTTCAAGTAAATTTGATATTTAGAAAGATATACTGTCGCATACTGTGACTGCAGTTATCAAGAGTAACGGTTCTAATTGAGACTAGGTTGATAACCTGATAATTCTCATTAACATAAGTAGTAAGTCATGTCTGTGTAATATCTGTAAAAGTAACGTCGAAACCTTAAAATAAATGTTGATTTATATAATTAATGCAAATATTAAATAAGATAAATTGTTTTCCTAAATCATCATTTTCCTACCCTTATCCCACTCAAGTGGGGTCGGTGCAACATGTCATTCTCTTCCATTTGGGTCTATCCGCAGTCATTTCCGCATCCACTCCTTTCACATTCATATCTTTTATCACACAGTCCATCCACACTTTTTTCGGTCTTCCTCTTCTTCTATAGCCGTCCACTTTCATTTCCATCGCCTTTTTAGTCACGTTGGCTTCATTTCTTCTCATAATATGTCTATACCAGGCTATCCTGTTGCTTCTTAACTTTTCTGTCACAGGTGCCACTTTCAAGCTTCCCCTCACATACTCATTCCGAATTTTATCCATTCTTGTGACTCCACTCATCCATCTCAACATTCGCATATCCGCCACATGCAATCTCTTTTCATCCCGCTTCTTCGTGGCCCAACACTCAGATCATAACGGCAGGTCTAATAACCATTTTGTAAATTTGTCCCTTCAGTTTAAAGGGCATTCTCGGGTCGCAAGTTGTACCTGTAACCTGTACCCATTTCGTTCATCCCGCATTTATGCGCCTATTGACATCTCCGTCGATATCGCCATCATTCTGTATGAGGGTTCCAAGGTAGCGGAAGTTGGAACAGGCTGGTAGGGTAACTCCATTTAATGCAATCGGTCTAAAACTGCAGGGACCACCAAAATCACAGAACAAATGTTCTGTTTTGGTCCGACTGATTTTAAGCCCCATGTTTTCCAGTTTATTTTGCCATTTTTCTAGCCTGTTCTGTACCTCGTTTGCGTTCTCTCTAACAAGTATAACGTCGTTGGCATACAGCATGCACCAAGGTGCTTCATCCTGTATGTCTGATGTCAGCGCATCCATTACTAGGAGAAACAAATATGGGCTTAAAGCCGACCCTTGGTGCAAACCTACAACCACATTAAATTTGTCAGTTTCACCAGCTGCGGAGCGGACGTACGTGCTAGGACGACTGTACATGGCTTTTATAAGCTGCACGTACTTACTAGGCACACCTTTCACTCTTAGAGCCCACCATAATACATCCCGGGGCACTCTATCATATGCCTTTTCGAAGTCAACGAATACCATGTGTAAGTTTTTATGTGCACTTCTGTATTTTTCGCATAGTTGGCGAAGTGCAAATACATCCGTTGTACCTCGTCCAGGCATAAATCCGAACAGACTTTCACTTATCTCACTCTCTTCTCTCATGCGTCTCGCTATCACTTTTTCCCAAACTTTCATACTATGAGACATAAGTTTGAGACATAAGTTTTATTCCTCTATAGTTGTTACAATCCTGTACATCACCTTTATTCTTAAAAATGGGCACCAGCGAACTGTTGCACCATTCCTCAGGGATCTCCTCCTCTTGTACCAACTTATTGAAGAATAAAGTCAGCCACATCCATCCCTCCAATTTTAAAAACTTCCATACTTCAACTGGTATTCCATCTGGTCCTACCGCCTTACTATTCTTCATGCTTTGCACTACTATCCGCACTTCGTCTTGACGCAAGGTAACTCTTGAGTTACCTCATTAACGACTCCCATATTAGTACATACTGTCTGTAGCTCTCCACTCCAAACATTTTCTTCATTCATTAATTTCTCAAACTACATTTTCCATCTTCCTTTAATCTGATATTATTTCGTCAACACATTACCCTTTTCGTCTTTTATACATTTGATGTGGCTGATGTCTTTAGCTTTCTTTTCTCTTTCTTTTGTTATCCTATATAGCTGTTTTTGTCCTTCTGGCTTATTTAGTGATTGGTATAGTGTATCTTGCACTTTTGCCCTTGCTTTTGCTACAGCTCTCTTTGCATTCTTTTTACTCTCACTGTAGACAGCTTTCCTAGCCTTCTTAGTAGCTTCGTCACTATCATCAATACTTTGCAATTCTTTAAACGCTATCTTTTTATTATTTAAGGTCTTTAAATTGTTGTCCTATATTAATAATTATAATTAGTACTATTTTATCTACCTCCATGACAGTTACTATAAT
Organism: Cabera pusaria; assembly: GCA_954871355.1. Classification (NCBI taxonomy): domain Eukaryota; kingdom Metazoa; phylum Arthropoda; class Insecta; order Lepidoptera; family Geometridae; genus Cabera; species Cabera pusaria. Next base: position 23,878,968 of record OX940901.1, on the reverse strand, counting down.
GTTTAAAACTACTAATTATTTTTCAAGTAGAATACGTCTAAGGATTATTGTGATTTATTTACTATTGATCTCTTAGTGCCCTAGTATTGTATCTTTTTGCAATTATTACAGTGTTATTGATTACATACTTTTATTTTATATACTTTTTATATTCAATGTAACTCTATTGCACATTTCTTTTTAACATAACGATTGATACAAATTCAGATATATCATATTACACAAAAATGTAACATTGCAACTTTGATGTTAATAATACATCTGGAAAAAATATTGGTTAAGAGCATGCTAGGTATTGCCATATTAATCTATCATTTATTTTCAGTATTTTTGCTTTAGATCAGTTAAGTGTAGGTCTAAGAATTATGGTGTTATTCATAAAAACAATTCGCCAAATATCAATTTTCACCAAAAAGTATTTTTTGGTTATATGATACAATTCTGTGCCTCCTGTGTAAAATGATATAACTGCAAAATCACAACTTTTCAGGAGAGCAAAAACAAAGTTTGAAAATCATTATTCATGTTTGGTTACACTTATCTGGAAAATAATAATGAATTATGTGGCGTATGAATGTATATTTTGATGCTTTACAACATTTTTTATGATATATTGTAAGCATTATCAGAAAACTATAAAAATCGACGAGATATACCAAATGTAATATTTGACTAAAGTTTTTTTACGTGTCTAATGATCAAAGTATAATTGTATCATATTACACAAAAAAAAACCTTTTGGTGAAAATTGATATTTGACGAGTTGTTTTAATGAATAACATCATAATTATTAGACATACACTTACTGACCTAAAGGCAAAAAAAGACAGAAAATAAATAATCGATTAATATAGTATTACTTAGCATGCTTTAATCCAATATTTTTTCCAGATGTATTATTAAAGTCAAAGTTGCAATGTTAAAATGTTTGTATAATATAATATATCTGAAGTTGTATCAATCGTAATGTTAAAAAAGAAATGTGCAAATAGAGTTAAGTTGAATATAAGAAGTACATTAAACAGAAGTATGTAATCAATAACACCTGTGATAATAAGAATTTTAGCAAAGAGGTACAATATTAGGGCACTAAGAGATCAATAGTAAATAAATCACAACCCTTATGGGTAAGGCCGTAAAATTGGCCTCATGTGACATATAGTAACTTAAAAGTTTGTGGCTGGGTAACTTAAAAGTAACATAAAAGTTTTGTAAAGGCACGTCTCCAATGTAAGAAATAACTCCTTTCTGCACAATCATTTGCAATGCTGTGTGCACCCGGTCCCCACAGTCCTAGAGTCTCAACCCCAAAAGGCACAAATAGGTAGCAGCTGTCTAAACCCCTATATTTGCGCCTTTTGAGGTTCTCAGCTGCTTTTTGCATTTGATAATTATAAGTTAATTTTTTACTATGAATAAGGCCTTACATAACTTTTATGTAACGTTACATAAAAAATGTGACATAAATGTCACTTAAAGCTAACCTCGCGTCAAAACATTTTCACTTTTAAACGGTTAAGCGACAAGAATAAAAGCACGTACACAGCCTCTAGCTATTCCTTAAACATTAGATTCATCAAAATAATAAATATTGTATGATAAATGAATACAGTTTTACCTTTATTCAGCTGCAATCAATGTAATGACCAAAAAAAAATGACTCCGGTCCGCTTCGAAAACAAAACTCACAGCCTAGAAATATGGCCGACAAGTGAAAGACGTAGCATAGACAAGTAGACTATGGTGTTGCCATGTTATAGAAATAAATTTTGCTGCTCAAATTCTAAGTTTTAGTAAAAAATATTGTAACATAAAATACGTGACATAAAAGCATCAAATCCGTGGACACGATTTTAACGTACCAGAATTTTATTATTTGAACATTATCTAATCCTGCCTGACACTGAAATTTGTAGAATAGGTATTATTGTATCCATACGTACTTTAAAATGGTCAAATACGAATACAACAAATATTCAAAGTTGTAACATAAGGTGCGGGGGCGAGTTTGGGACATTTTATTTTGTATTGAAAATGTTGTGATCACATGTTATTTTTATGATAAATAATTATTAATTATATGTTTTGCGAATGTTTGTATAGTTAACCTAATAGAAAAACTATTATACAAAGCTAAGAAAATAGAAAAATTATAGGTATATGTCAAATTTTATTTTATTTCTTACTGGACGCTGGAGCTTAATACAATGAGGCCAATTTTACGGCCTTACCCTTATAAGTATTTTACTTGGAAAATAATAAGTAGTTTTAAACATTATAGTTACTGTCATGGAGGGAGATAAAAAAGTACTAATTGTAATTATTTATGTAGGAAAACGATTTATCTCATTTAACATTAGCATTAATTATGTAAATCAAATTTTATTTTAAAGTTTGAACATTACTTTTATAGGTATTAAACAGTCATGACTTACCTATTATTAGTGAGAATTATAAGGTTCTCAACTTAGTCTCAAATAAATTTTTACTCTTTATAACTGCAGTCACAGTATGCGACAGGGAAGTATCTTTCTGAATATCAGATTTACATGAAAAGCTTCGATAGAACTCTTTTGCACTTACATGTATAAAGGAAAGTAACTGGCATACACATTTTTTTCTTTTCTACAAAAATCGGCATCCCATTCAAGTACTATTATATATTTACCATATGGACATCAAACATAATAAATCGGCACCACAATCTTCTTTGTAAAAAAACAAGTAATTTTTTTTGTATATTTCAAAGGGGATCAAAAGTCTTCGTTTAACAGCTAGGTCGAAGCCATCTGACGAAGTTGACGCCATCCGGCGGGAATATTGTCGTTTCTAAGCCGAAGATTCTTAGGGAAGTTCAAGACTTCTACGGCCAATTGTACACTTCGCAAGCATCAAATCCTCAATCCCATTCTGAGAATTCCAAAGCCACTCTTACCCGCCATTATACCGAAAATCTCCCAGAGGTCAGCCTAGACGAAATTGTGATGGCTCTTACATAACTAAAAAACGGAAAAGCCTTCGGTGAGGATGGAATTACAACGAAGCTCTTAAAAACTAGCGGAAATACTACGCTAGTTTAACTTCAGCGTTTATTTAAATCCGTCCCTTTTTCGAGATGAATTTCGAAGACATGGAGCAAGAGTGTGGTCGTAATGTTCTTTAAAAAAGGAGGCAAACACAACTGCTGAAGAACTATCGACCGATTTCTCTCCTGTGCCATATCTATTAGCTGTTTTCGAGAGTCATTACGAATTGTCGCGCGCGTAGGTTCGACGAATTTTAGCCCTCATCGGACTGGTTTCGTGACACCATAGACCACATTCAAATAGTGCAGCAGGTTACACAGACAACCAAAAAGTCTAATCAGCCCCTGTGCCTAGCGTTTGTGTACTGTGAAAAAGACTTTGACTCCATTAAAACCTGGTCTGTTCTGAAGTCGATGCAACGGTGCCGAGTTGATTGGTGATACATCCAAGTGTTGAGACGTCTATATGACGCTGCAACTATATCCACCCAAATACAAACGTAAACTGAACCTATCCCACTTCATCGAGAAGTTAGACAAGGGGACGTTATCTCCCCCAAATTATTTACAAATGCTCTTGAAAATATGCTCAAGATACTGAATTGGAAAGGACTGGGCGTAACTATTAACGGCGAATACCTCTCACACCTAAGATATGCGGATGATATCGTCATCATAGCTGACAATACATGCTGAGTCCGCTGGCTAATTCTTCTGCATGCATTGGTCTCCGGATGAACTTGGATAAAACTAAGATCATGTTTAGCAAACCTCTGCCGCTACCACAATGCCTTAAGACAAAAGTCTTTAATAACGAGTGCGTCCTACCTGTTATGACATACGGAACTAAAAATTACAATAACACACATTACTAAAACCTTGCTTATATAACCTTCTCAAGTCCGATGTTTAAGTGTAAATCTGACAATCTGCCAATAAATGAATGTAAAATATAAACGATATATCTTAATAGTATATTACGATACGTGTGACTTAAGTAGTCTATTATTGCACGGCGTGAAGTTAGCACCCGAGCAGAGCGAGGGTGCTACGCCGTGCAATAATAGACAAGTCACGACTATCGTATATTATTTTATAGCTATCAGTGTGACATAAACCCGCACTTTACGCTTGCTTCGCTTTTTCGTCAAATAGAAGATTATAGCACGGCGTGAAGTTGGCACCCGAGCGCAGCGAGGGCTATAAAAGATTTTTCATTAAATAACAATCTAAAGTTTTTGTGACAAATTGTGTTACCAAAAGTCTATAACCAAATCGAGCGCGTCCTCTTCTTCTCGAACCCGTGGCGACACTGAGAAAAGAGAATACAAACACTGAGCGCCACTCAAGCGCACCCCGCCTCACTTCACCTCCCGTGAATCCTTTGGAGTACCAAAGTATATCATTTTACACCAAATTTATTTATTCGTGTTTTGTTGTAAGTCTTTGATTTTTTGATATAACTGAGTTATGCAGTCTTTCACTAAAGTAAGTTATTGTGTATAATGATTGATCTAGAGTCCTATTATCTAACACGAAAAAAAAGTATTTTGAGATTAAAAGTTAACGTGGTTTATCTCGAGTTGTACCCAACATCTACGCAAACAGTGATAGTGTTATTTGGGTTAACTCTAGTTATATCAAAATACACAAAATAATGTTAAACAAAATGAATCGCATATCAGATACAACTTTTATTGAATCTTTTTACACAAAAAAATATGGAAAATTGCTTTTTTTCTTATGATATAATTCGTGATAAATTATTAGACACAAAAATTTCACGAAAAAATGCAAAATAAGCTCGAGTTGTATCAAACGATCTCCTAAACTACAAGAGATATCGGAACGTGAGTTAGACCAAAAAAATCGTAATTTTTTTTATGTATAGAACTGCTAAAAACGCACTTTTGATATAACTTGAGTTATATCGTTTTGCACAGGAGGCACAGAATTATACGCTATTAGGCCGTTGGTAGATTCACGTAAAAATACTTAAGTCATTTATTACATTTGCTATATCTCGTCGATTTTTATAGTTTTTCTGATAATGCTTACAATATAAATATATGTATTAATATTCAAGAATTTAATTAAATTTTTTTTTTTTTATAATATTTTGTATAAAAATAATAAAGAAAACAAAAAAACATAAAACATTATAAAAAATTCAAGCCAGCAGTTTAGCTTTTAGAGGAACGACGCACTACTAGAACAAAAATTTGCACTTTATAGTTTAACATTTCGTAAATGGAGCATTTAATCGAAAAATGGTGTTAGCAACCCTTAAGTCATTTTCAAAGACCTATTCAACAATACTACACACGATGGGGTAGAGGACGAAAAAAAAAATCATCCCCACTTCTCATGTAGGGGAGCTACCCTAAAAAAATATTTTTCAATATTTTATTTCACCACTTTGTCGCCGTAATTTATATACATACTCCTACAAAATTACAGCTTTCTAGTATTAACGGTCTCTTAGCAAAACCTCGGACAGACAGACAGACAGACTGACATGACGAAACTATAAGGGTTCCTTGTCAGGACTACGGAACCCTAAAAACTAAATAAAAATAAAAATTAAAGAGAGTCCCCATACGAGAAACATGATTCAGGCAATTATTGTTCAATCCCTTCGTGTGCAGGTCCGACTCGCACTTGAACAGTTTATTTATATTTGCAGTGCGAAACTGAGTGTAAACACTCACGGGTTAAGAACATAAAACATACCGAAATTACTACACGTTTTGGACATATATTTATACAATAAAATAATTATGTAATTATTATAGACATTTAATTTCAAGCATTCATAATAACCCACATTAAAAATAAAAATATTTATTTATGGTAAACCAACAGTTGCAATTAAAACTAAATGCTTGACAGTATATAAAACATAAAACCAATTAAAGGCCCACACGTATACGGAAACAGATTATGGTATGAAAAAATGTGAGCATAAACATTAAGTAAATACATAGCAATATAAATATAGAAACAATAAAAGTAGATCTTGAAAAGAAAATTTCAGCAAGTGCACTACTTCACAAAAAAAAACTGACGAATTGAGAACCTCCTCCTTTTTTGTGAAGTCGGTCGGAAAAAAAAAATAGTTTATCATGAAAAAAATTCAGCACACAACCGCCGTCTTACAGTCGCGTCACTGGTACAAAATAAATCGAAATCATAAAGTTGACTCAACTCATTGAAGTTGCTGCTTGCTCTCCATATTGTTCTTCATTATGATAAGGCTTAGGCTTTCTGTGTCTTACGCCTTTTCAAATTAATTTCTTTAATCTCCATGTCAATATATCCACTGGCAACAAGATCTTTATTGTCAATTGAAGTCAGGTTACATCCGATCCTCCCTTTGGTGAAGGGGAAGTGAGGGGGGATGTGCTTCACCGGGATCGTCATGTTGTATAGGTTATACGCGCCCTGGAAAAGAGAAAAGCACCAGACATTTGAAAATTCTTTCTAAATATTACAAAAATAATAAGGCATTTCGGTTAGGTACCCAAGCTCGCAGAAGGATACAGCTTCTATGGGTACTCAATAACTGAATACTTGAATGACCGTAAAGGATCTTAACAAACTTATAATTATGAAATTGACATACTATATTTTTTATTCATAATCGACTTTGTATAATTTGACATTTTGGTTTATATATACTCGTTTGTTAACATTCTTATCTTGTATTTATATGTAATGATGATGTGTGTGTGTGTACTTAATGACGTAATAATTTCCCATACAATTTGTTATTGTTCAGGAATAAATAAATTTAATTGAATTGGGGTAGCATTCGGAAAGCTTCGTCGGATTTTTTCATTGCCATACCACAAAGCCTGAAGGCGAAAGTCTTTAACGAGTGCGTCCTACCTGTTATTACTTACGGAGCCGAGACGTGGACACTGACAATGCGACTAGTTCACCAATTCAAAGTCGCTCAGCGCGCTATGGAAAAGGCAAAGGAGTTTCTCTGAAGGATCGAATTCGAAACGGAGTCATCCGACAGAGAACCAAAGTAATTGACATAGCTCAGAGGATTAGCAAGCTAAAATGGCAGTGGGCTGGTCACGTCTGTCGTAAACCGATAACCGTTGGGGTAGACGAGTTCTAAAGAAGAGACCACAACTCGGCAAACGTAGTGTAGGACGCCCTCCAGCTAGGTGGAGCGATGATATACGCAAGCTGGCTGGCAGCGGTTGGAAACGAATAGCTGAAGATCGAGCTCAGTGGCGTGCCATAGGAGAGGCTATGTCCAGCAGTGGACGGAAATTGGCTGATAATGATGATAGCCACACCACTGCAATCTTAGGGCGCGGGGCGCGATTGCGATCTAATTTTCAATTGATCGCCGTAGATCGATCGCGTTTGTTTTGAACAAGTCGGTACAGATACTACTGCACTAACTGATCGCGGCCGCGCCCGTACCCGCAGATTGCAGCGCTATAGCCGCACCTAATTTTGTCATGTATCTACCAAAACATTAAAATTATAAAAATCTACTACGATTTTGACGTGATGTGATGATTTAGGAACAATTTTGGAAGAAAGTAAAGTAATTTAAAATAAAAATAGCCGGCCAAGTGCGTGTCTGGCCACGCGCAGTGTAGGGTTCCGTAGTAGCCTGTTATTCAATACTAGTCTTTACCCGTTATAAACAAGCAACTACTACTTCGTCTTTGTCACTTTAAGGATTTATTCTAAGGATTTTGTATTTGGTACAAAATTATCCAACATCCAAGTTCAAGGACTATTACTGCTAAACTAATAAAGTTATCTTAACCGCTATAATTTTCCTTTAAATTTCATGAAATGCACTATTATCAAGAATTTTTCAAGCCAGCAGTTTAGCTCTTAGAGGGGGGGAGGGGGGAGGAGCGCCCTACTGGAACAAAAATGTGCACTTTAAAGTTTAATATTTCGTAAATGGAGGATTCAATCGAAAAATGGTATTAGCAACCCTTAAGTCATTTTAAAAGACCTATTCAACAATACCCCACACAATGGGGTAGACGATTAAAAAAAATCATCCCCACTTCTTATGTAGGGGAGCTACCCTAAAAAAAATATTTTTCAAAATTTTATTTGACCAATTTGTCGGCGTAATATACATACATACCCCTACAAAATTACAGCTTTATAGTATTGACGGTCTCTTAGCAAAACCTCGGACAGACGGATAGACAGACAGACAGACAGACGGACATGACGAAACTATAAGGGTTCCTTGTCAGGACTACGGAACCCGAAAAAAGGCGGCTATATCCCAATGGATAAGGTTTCAGACTGGCGATCGAGAGGTCGTGAATTTGATCCCAACCCTACCCATTGCACTATTGACGTGAACCTACTCCAGACACAAGCATATTGTTTCGTCCAGTACCAAATTTGCCTGCTCTATGGCATAATGCGTCTACGCGCGTGTGACGTTTGAGCGAAATGACTTTGACGTCTGTCACTTCGCGGCTGTCATGGCGCCGTCGCTCAGCTGTGTAATTCATTATTGGGGTGACGAATCGTTTTTGCTTTGGCATCGGTATGCATCAAAAACGACACGGGTCGAATTATTACCAATAGATTTTGTTGAAAACGCGTTAATTTGATCCCCTTGGGACGCGTGACTTTGGTATTTGTGATTAAACCTGACTCGAGCACAACCGGCGCAGTCGTAATTGTAAACATTGTTACTTTTCGGAATACCAAGTGATATTGTGGTGAAACTTTGGAGGGAACGCCAAGACGTGGACGTCGAGTCAGGGAAGTACCCAAATACGTATTCATTATTCTGGCCATTTTAGTGGATAAGTAGTAGTTAACCCCACCCGCATATGACTTGTTTATGTGATTCAAAAATCACACGAGGTAAGTGTACCTCTTAGCCTCAAAAATTAACCATCCTTAAAACGCCGTGTAATCGCGGTGAATTTTCCCCAGGATATCGAGGTTACCACGTAATCCACGACACACGCTTCCACTCTTAAACAGGACGTGGTACACCTCCTTTTTGCATATCCTGGTCGTAAACACATATTTAGCATTTTGCTTAGTTGGAGGGGCTAACAAGAATACAAGTAATGTGCAACCAACATAGCGAGTAATCTTTTATAAAAAAAATCATTAGCTTGTACCCACGATATCATTCGCGTTTTTGTACCATTTAAATTTTACTTAAAACTTCAAAGTTGTTTTATCCACTAGCGACTATCTTTATGCCGGATCTTAATCATCAAATTGGATTTGATTGATTGATTGATAAGGAGCAGAATTAAATGTGAAATAATAAAACGAGCCTCAAATGTATTTATTGGCAACATGATGAAACTTCTAATTTTATAAATAAGCCACGGGAAAATGAATTAGCTCCTAGCTCCTAGTAAACTAATTCGTCTTTTTTACAACGCCAACTAAATATTCTATTTCATCATTAAGGGGTCCGCCCCTAGTATTTATTCAGTTTATCTGGATACCGGTCAGAGATTTTGACGGGCCGATGTGCCGGCATTGGCTCGCAATACAAAACACGTTTGATCTTGTCCACACACTGCCGGCGCCCGGCGCCGTTCGATCAGTTATTGTTTTTTCGTTTGTTTTATTTCTATGGAAATGTATCTGCCACGCATGACAGCTAGAAGAAACAGAACCACCGGATCGGTGGTGGCAGTCTACTGAAGCTGCAGTACAAAAAAAAGATGAAAGGGAATGATATGAAAAGGGGGGCGCGTCCGATGGAAGTCTATATTCGTCTCACTCACTATTTCTTACTATCTCTTTCGTTTGGTTGTCATAATAAATGCCATCAAGTAGCATGATGTGAAGAAAAAGAAGTTACATCTCTACTTAGTCTGTGGCTAGCATGTATTTCTACTTAGCCTGTGGTAGCGTTATAATCGGCGTTTTCAAAATAATTATTTTATTGTTTTATTTTGTGTTTTACAATAAATAACCAATTGTAGACTATAGAAAGCATGCATTTAGCATGAATTTAAGGTGTTTGATTATTATCACCTTGCTTGTAAGTGATAATAAAACATAAATAGTGAAATATGCGGACTGCAAAGACTTACTCTACTAAACGTTATTTTATGGTAAGATTTCCACTTTATGAAGCTAGTAGAATATCTTAAAATAATAGCCAATTACTGCTTCTTTAGGCCAAATATCTCAATATTTCATCAATTAACCACTCAGGGATCGCTGACCCACCGGTGGGTCAAGAACAATTACAAGCAATTCCGTCAAGCTTCACGGACCCACCGGTGGGTCAGCTTAGCCAACTTTTTTTTTCTATATATACAGCGCATAATATTAGAAATTGTAACCATTTTTTGGTCTTACACGCTTGATGAAGAAATATTTTATTTATAAAATGCCATTTTGAACTATATTTTATTCTTCCCCGCACAATGAAAACTTCTTAATGAAAAGCCTTAGGTCGACCATAGACGCCATTGACGCTTGGAATGCTGACGCTAGATTGTGTTTTGAAATGTTATTTTCTGTTGGTTTATTTTAGTTTTTAGTATATATCTAGTGTAAATTCTATTCATTTGTGTTTTGTGAATCCATCTTAGCTATTGAATTATAGAAATATCATCGTATTTGTGTGATCGTCGGGTTTTCTACCAAGTGGCGGTTTTCCCGCAATTTCGAGTTTCTGTGTTGAATAAAAAGTGAAATTAGTGAAAATAATGAATGAAATAAGCATTTCGAATATCATTGCAAATAAGTAGACGAATCACTAAATCAATTCAAGAAATCAATTCAGGATGGTATGAGTCATGCTGACGAATGTTTATACAATCGTAAAAAACGTAAGTACCTACTTAGACCCTTTCAAGTGGGTCGGGTTTCGAGCTCGGTTTTTATAAACATTTACGCAATAGGATACCGAATTCTTTGTGTATAGTGGTAGCTGGGTTCTAGAACTTTGATTTGCGTATTGTATTTTTAATATTTCGGTTTTGAGTATCTCATATTCAGGCAAAGATCCAAGATAAACATTTCAGGGGTTTTGAGGTGTAAATAAAAAATAACAAAACTAAATATAAACTTTATTTGTATACAACAATGAAGTAAATCTATTACAAAATAAAGCACAGTTTACAGAATAAGAAAATATGGTGTGATTAGTTTTGCATGCGAAGAATTACGCGACGCGACGTTCGCGCCATTCCGCTACTGCACACATTTTCAAATTGGATTAATTTTTTTTTGTTTTAAATTCCCGATCCCTAAGTGGTTAACAATCTTTATAAACTCTTTGTGAAAAATAGGGCGGGGCGCATTGCGGTGCTTGTCGATATCGATAGTGTATATTATTATATAGTTATTATATGATCAGTGATCGGAATAGAAGTGTAATTTCGCGAGATGTCATGACGATATTTTAATAGGGATAAGCCATCAAAGTGATATTGAGTAATTTTAACCAACAATGTCCGCAAGCTCATACTCATCATCGAGCAATGATTTCGTCCTTCTGGTGATGAATACATCAAGACGAACTTCAAGCTACCGCAACTGGCACTATACCTAGACCCTTTCAGGCGTCCACTCATAATAATTTTGCTTCTGCACAGACAACACTTATTATTCTGTTTTCATTAGGTCAATGACGCTGAATAGCTGATTTATGGTTGAATCTGGCTAAGTTTACGTAAAAGTTTAACATGTGATAATATGATAACTCGCGATCCCAGTTATATACTGAGGAAAGGAAGACTTTGCTGGTAGACTATACATCAGGCTAGGTATGGCATGCACAGTTTAAGTATTAGTACACCCTTTTGTTTGAAGATACTGAAGATATTGAGGTCTATAGTCCCTATTAGGTGTATAAAAATCAAGGTCCTGAGGCAACACGATAAAAAGATATGGGCAAATTTAGATTTTCCCAAAACTTGTAAATACCAAAATTTACCTGAATTTTCAACTTCTTTTAATCTTCGGAAATTTTCCTTTACTTGTGCTGTAAGACCTTGCTTTTAACTATAGGTACCCTATAGGTTTTCGACCCAAAACCTATAGGGTACTTCCCGTTGACCTAGAATCACAAATTTTGGCAAGAAGCAAGTTCTTATAGCACAAATAAAGGAAACATTAAAAAAATAAAAATGTAAGTTAAAGGGTGCTCCACATACATAGATTCGCCAATTAAGATAGGTCTCTGAGTTATATGAGCGCTCATACAATTTAGAGGTCTAGCTTAATTGGTACGCTTCAGAAGCCTCGATGAGCGAGTCCAACTCGACTTGGCCGGTTTCTTAACCAAAATATCGTAAATGATTTAGATGTTTGAATTTTTTTTATTGTAGGGTGTGTGTAGGCCCCGGGGCTGCTGCCCCGGTTGCCCTCCCCTAAATCCGGCCCTGTATACAGCATGCCCCAGAAATTAGTGTTAAGCGATAAACTAATAAGTCAATATTACATTACAGGTATATCGTTATCTTAAGCTGCTGATGCCGATGCCGAATGAGCGAACATTGCATACAGAGCATCATACTCCAAAAATAAAAAAACTTGATAAAATTTAATATTTTGTTTTAGTGCCTATCATTTCCTCAAACTGGTTTTGTCTTAGTGGTGGAGTTGTTAAACCAAAATAGGAAAAATATAACTTTCACAATCTAATCACTAAAACAAAATTAGTTAAGTACAAAATATAACCTTCTAAAGTATTGACCAAGCAACGGTAGTTCGATCGTTATCGATGTTTTTGCCGACACGCTACATCACTAGGTTTTTTTTTGTTATGTTGGTCAATTAGCAGAAGATTTTTTCGCTGGTATTTTGGCTACTATAAATGCCCTGTGTTTTGACATTTCGCTATTTGGTCAGTTTGCTCTATGGGAGTCCCGATATATTCTCTTTGGGTGGTGGTGGACAAATGATAGCCAGAACATCATCTTCAAATCGGCCTAAAAAATCGCGGTGCCGATGACGTCCCGGTGCCGTTGCTGTGGACAAACGCTCTTAGAGTGTACTATTATGCAGTTTTGTTATTTCAAATCGTTATTTATATCAGTATCTGTGAAAGCTAATAATATCTTAATATTATGGGAAATTATACTTAGAACTTTTATCTTTATTAACGTTTTCAAAAACACAATGGGTGAAAACTTTCTCCATAGTATTTTTTTTAAATACATGTAAACATTTTGCTATTTATCGTAGGAACAGCACACTATTTTTGTGTGGGTTTCTGTTTTATCAAGAAACCTAGAAGTATGTCATTAGTTAACTAGATGACGACAATACATACATACATAAAATCACGCCTGTCTGCCGTAGGGGTAGGTAGAGACTACTTCTTTCCACATGCTACGATCCTGACACACGCTTCTTCTACTTTCATGAGCGCCTTCATACATGCTCGCTGGTTACAGGTACTTTTGATTAGGCATTTCTTTAACATGTCTCCGATCTGGTCATGATACGTTTGCCTAGGTTGGCCTGTACCCACTGCTACTATAACTACGATAATACAAGTGTCACTAACCGGTGGAAAAGGACAGGGCTGATCAAACATTCCTTGCTTCATCGCTGAACCGAAGAACTTGTCCTTATGAATCAAATCGCATATCTTGAAATGCATCTCGACGAAACTACGTCTGTAGGTGTTGGACAGGAACTCGTAAAAGATGAAGTCCAACTAAAATGTTTAATTATAATTTTTGTAATTGTCCAATAGATTCAATACTTTACAGAATTGCGAAATCGCGCTGTGAAAAATCGCTGTGCGGACAGGGCCTTATAAAACACGTTTTTAATAAAAAAGACTATCTAATCTTGTTTCTCCATACAAACTTTGAACCCCCGTTTCATCCCTTTCAGGGGTGAATTTTGGAAAATCCTTTTTCAGAGGGAACTAACGTCGTAATAACTATCTGCATGCCAAATGTCAGCGCAATCCGAAACAATATTGATTTTTACACTTTGTTACCCCATTTCACCCTCTTAGGGGTGGAATTTAAAAAAACCTGAAACAAGTATTTATTTATTTTTTTACTGTAGCACTTGTATGAGGTTTCGAATAGAAAATTTAATCTTGTTTCTCCATACAAACTTTGAACCCTCGTTTCGTCCCCTTTAGGGGTGAATTTTGGAAAATCCTTTCTCAGAGGTAACTAACGTCGTTATATTTATCTGCATCCCAAATTTCGTCGCAATCCGAAACAATATTGATTTTCACACTTTGTTACCCCATTTCACCCTCTTAGGGGTGAAATTAAAAAAAAAACCTGAACCGTACTTCCATACAAACTTTGAACCCCCGTATCATCCCCATCAGGGGTGAATTTTGGAAAATCCTTTCTCAGAGGTAACGTACCAACACGTATTTACTTATTTTTTTACTGAAGCACTTCAACAAGAAGTTTCGGATAGAAAAGACTATTTAATCTTGTTTCTCCATACAAAGTTTGAACCCTCATTTCATCCCCTTAAGGGGGGAATTTTGGAAAATCCTTTCTTAGTACACCCTTACAACAACCCTTACAAATATACCACCCAAATTTCAAGTCTCTACGACCAGCGGTTTAGGCTGTGCGTTGTCTGTCAGTCAGTCAGTCAGTCAGTCAGTCAGTATGTCAGGAAAAAGATTCTTATAGTATTAGATAGATTAAGAAATGCCAAACCGTAATGCCCGTAGCACACCTCCGCAGCAAATCAGGGTAGCGAAACCGCTAGATGAATTCCGCCGCGATCAAGTGTAGTTTGAACTGCACAACTGTAGCGGTACTGTCGATTTTTAACCGATTCAAAAAAAAAGTAGGAGGTTCAAAATTAGACTGTATTTTTTTATGTTTGTTACCTCAGAGCACCGTCGAATCTTAACCGGTTTAAAAAAAAATTAGAAAAAAAAGTGAGATTATGCCTACCGTTTGGTCCCATTCAAATTTTATCGAGACCTGATAATTATCTCCGGAGATATGGACAATATAAACAAATTTGTATACCTTGATGGCATGATTATGGCTGGTGCCTATGTTGACTATCACGGCATTAGAAGTCGTTTTGTTTCGTTTTGTACGTTTTGCGGCGAAGGTGTGCTACGGGCGTATGTATGTATACCTATAGTAGGGTCAATTTAATTGATCACATTTGACCTGTCAGTGTTAGCTTCATAGTAAGGTGACTTGCTTAAAAACATCGATTCATTTGATGAATCGATACACATTAACACAAACAAGACTGATGTTAGTTCGATGTTATTCGAAATAACCAATTTACCGGCAGCTTTATATGAGAAATACTATTAGTATTTACTTCAGTGTTGTTTACTTGTTTGTTTTGCGTTAATATGAAATTAATAAGACACAATAATACAAATTATACAAATCGGAAATTGTACATATTTCAACGATTTTATATCCTAACTAATATTATAAATGCGAAAGTAACTCTGTCTGTCTGTCTGTGTCACTTTCACGCCAAAACCACTGAACCGATTTAAATGAAATTTGGTACACAGATAGTCTAGAGCTTGAGAACGGACATAGGCTACTTTTTAATGCGAAAAGAGGGTTGTAAGGGGTTGAAAGGGGGGATGAAAAGTTGTATGGAAGTATCGTCATTTTAGAAGCTTGAAACTTATTTTGTAGGCTGTTAATTTGATATAAATAAATATGACATGCAAAGTTTGTAAAAGTTTTACCCTCAAGGGTGTAAAATAACAATAGGGGATGAAAGTTTGTATGAAAATATGTAAGGTTTATGTTAATGTTATACTGAACCGATTTAAATGGAATTTGGTACACAGATAGTCTAGAGCCTGAGTAAGAACATAGGCTACTTTTTAATGCGAAAAGAGGGACGAAAGGGGGGATGAAAAGTTGTATGGAAGTATCGTCATTTTTAGAGCTAGAAGCTTGAAACTTATTTGTTAGGCTGTTGATTCTATATAAATAAATATGACGTTCAAAGTTTGTGAGGGTGAAGGGGAAGGGGGAATAAGGGGAGGGGAGGGAGGGTGTAAGTGAGGGAAAGGGGAAAGGGGGAGAGGGATGGGAGGTTAGGGAAAGGGGAGGGTAGAGAGAAGTGATGGAAGGGGAGTGGGGGGAAGAGAGAGGGGAGGGGAGGGGAAGTGGGGGGAAAGTGGAGGGGGAGAGGGAAGTGAGGAGAAAGGGGGTGGAGGGAAGAGAGAGGGGAGGGGAAGGGGAGGGAGAGGGGAGGTGGATTTGCGCGGTGTGGTACGGTGCGGTGTAGGTGGGATACGCATGTGTCTTATTTGTAAAATAATTAGCCTAATTATTTAAAAATGCTACTCAAAGACACTATTCCACGCGGACGAAGTCGCGGGCACAGCTAGTGTATTTATATATTAGAATGTAGCTCCATAGAAAAAGGTCCAATAAAATAAAAAAACATACTCAAACATGTATATGACTATGTATCTAACGTTTAGTTATCGTTAGTTTTTTAACCCAAACTATTATTGATCGTAGTTCCTATTCAATGGTTTTTGTATTTTTTTAGTCAAAGAATAATATTATGTGTTAATTACAATCACAGTGTAGTTATTTTTATAGTTAAACATCCTTTACAAGTAATCATTGCATTCAATTCAACCTATCGACTAATCAATCTTTTGATTTTTTTGGTAGCATCTCTAGTGTTAATAAAGAAAAAGTGTTCACTGACGTAACCTTGTACTGACGTTTAGTTTTTTAGAACAAAAATTGTTTATTATGATTAAAGTGAATTTAAGTAAATCGTAAAAACGCTTTCTTTTGTAATTATTGAGGGCCCGGTGGCGTAATCGGGAGAACGGTCGGCTTTGATGCCGTGGTACCGAGTTCAAACCGCCGTGCACCAATGGATTTTTCTATCGAAAAATTTATGTGCGCTTCTCACAGTGGCCCTCCTGTGAAGCAAAACATCGTTAAGAAACCAACAACCCCCGCATGGTGGTAGGACACTATCTAGTGTCCGCCTGGCCAGCTACCACCCTCAAGTTAGAAAATCTGTCACCAAACATTTATGTGTTCCGGCAGCTATCTTTGAGAGCCAGTTCTCATTCTAGGCCTAGCGTGCTTACCATCTTCGACCGCATCATCACTTACCAACAGGTGAGATAGTGGTCAAACGCTAGCCTATAAAGTATTTAAAAAAATATATATAGAATAAATATGTAACAGAAAAATGTTAAGTAATTATGCAGTTTTGACTTTGATATAATTAATAATTTTATGTGCCTTTCATTACAAGGTCACGTTGTTGAGTTTTGATGAAGTGTCATATGTGATCTATTAAATTGACCCTACTATAACAGCTGTATTAACAGCTTGTTTTTTCGGAGTGTAGTGAAAAATGGTATCCAGTTTTACCTGACTTACTTTTATTTAAAACGAACTGCGTAAACTTGAACTTTGTGACTCCTAACAATAAAATTGTCAACGATCTAAACCAATACCTATATGGAGAGTTGAATAACCATTCACACCAAGGACACACGCTCACAGTTTTTATTCTCGTAAAAATAGTATTCCTTAAATATTAGACATTAAAGTTATAGTGTTGTTTTCTCCTGCGTATGGTGAGCCACCGCTTGTGTTTGTGTAATCAAAAGTGAGATGGATTGATCAAAACCTGTGAATAATTAACTGGATCATCAAACAGCGATAATATAAAAAAGTGGGTGTTTCCAAACCTCCATTTAGTTACCCCACACTAGAGACATAAATATTGATTTTTAACAACGCCATCTAGCGTCGCCTAGAAGAAATACTTTGTGAACATTCACACTCAGGCGCAGGCTTCACTAATATAAGAACCCGTCATGGCCAAATGTACAGCATGCGGAAAGTTTCTATCGCCGTCAGGGGCCGTCACTTGTATGACATGCCCGTATTTATTTCATAAAGCATGTGTGGCAATTCCTGATTCCTCTACAATATCGAAGGACTGGTCTTGCCGGGAGTGTAAGAAGAACCAAAGGAAAGGCGATAACAGCAGCACCCCCGTAAAAGGGTTATGTGAAACCTCGCCTACTTTGCTCGAATCTACTCGGGAAGCCACCCTGGCCCTGCCCGCCTCGCGCCCCGTCTCCCCTGTCGTTGGGGACCAAGACGTCAAAGAAATGCGGCGTGAACTTGCTGAATATTTATTCGAGTTTCGTGAGTTTCGGAAAGAGTTCCGTCTCTCCATATCAGGTATGGGGGTGCGAATGGACGGGCTGGAGAAGAGGCTGCAAGTAATCGAGGAGAGGGATGCAGCCGCAGCCGCGCAAGGAAGTGCCGAGGTTGTTGAACTACACCAGACGGTCGCTCAATTGAAGCAGGAGCTGAACGACCGAGACCAGGAGGCGCTTCTGTCGGACCTAGATATCGATCAACTCCCGGAGGAGAAGGGGGAGAACACCGTGCACGTTGTAACTGTACTTGCGGCCAAACTGGGCGTAAACCTGGAGCAGCGCGATATTGTGTTTGCTGAACGCGTGGGAGCAACAGAATCGAGCGCGGATAGCGCCGACGAAAAACGAGCGGGCGGACGCACCCGCCGTGTTGTGGTGCGGCTGGCGCGCCGGGACCTCCAGGACGAGCTGCTGCGCGCCGCGCGCGTTCGGCGCAACCTCACCTCTGCGGATGTGGGCCTGGCTGGAGCGCCGCGACGAGTTTACGTGAACGAGCGTCTGACACACACCAACCGTCAACTGTTCCACCGGGTTCGAGAAGAATGTCGTAAGCGACAGTGGCGTTACTCCTGGACAAAGAGAGGCCGCATCTTCGTGAGGCAGGCTGAAGGCGCACAGGTGCGCCCGATACGCTCGGACCAGGACATCGCTCGGGTTTTTAAGTCAGGAGACGTTTGAACTAAAATTATATCATACTAGTATCTTAAATAGTTATATTGAAATAATAACGTATAATACTTTTGCCAAATATTCGAACTTCACTGCAATTCATACAAACATACTATACAATCACAATATATTTATATTCAACTCAACAGAAAAAAATATCATACCTTACTATGACTTAGTTATTATTTATAATATTACGTATTTAAATCATGTAAGCTATACGTTTTCATATGGTATTATTCCGTATCATTTTGCGTTGTCCATATTATCAGGCGTTAATAATATAAATAATAACAACTATTTGCCGTCGCTGTCAGGAAAAACTACTGCACACAATACTAGCCAAGAACTGTCACATTCATATCAAAGCAAACTCCTGACATCACTTTTTGTAATTACGCATATCATTACTGTACAAAACACCGGATTTGATTTAACAACAATGTTTCTATTTTTGATCATTATTTTCTTTGTTTATTTTGTCTTTAATTCCATCATACCCAGACTAAGGCGACAACAAACTCACGTAAACATAATTTATAATCACTTATCACATCCTATCATATCACCCTACTCACACTTACATACACTACTTCACAAACTTGCACATCACACTTCACCAGCATATTTATCTAACACTGTTCTCACGTGGCACTTTATGAAACTTTTAAACTTGACAAATCCGTTTCTGAATTTAAATATCTTTCATTTTTACTCGTATAAGGATGGCTTTACTTAGTGTTGCAAACGAAATCGATGAAACCATAAATATTAATTGTCAAGTAGTTCAGTCAATTGATCAATGCCAAGATATTTTAAAACCATTCAAATTTAAGGTTCTCTCACTAAATATACGTAGCTTCCAACGGAATTTTGACGACTTTGCGGTATCTCTTAATCGAATAAGCAACGACATTGAGGTGATTGTTCTCACCGAATGTTGGTTATCAGACGGACTTGTTATAGACTCTCTGCCTGGTTACAATGCTTCTCGTACTTTTAACCAGATTAATAAAAACGGTGGCGTTATAATTTACACTAAAAACTCTCTCGATTTAGTTACCCACGAACCGAAAATTGCTGATGCCGACTCTCTGATTACTATAATTAACAACAAGATAGCAGTCCTCGGAATCTACCGCTCACCGTCTACTACACATCTGGATCCTTTTTTAGAATCTTTAGACGCTGTTCTCCATACGCTAAAAGTGTTCCCAATTATATTCGTAGTTGGAGATATTAACATCGATATTTTTAACCAGTTGAACACGTATTCGTCAGATTATATATGCCTATTAGCCTCCCATGGTCTTCTCCCAGCAATCTCAAAACCCACAAGAGGTGAAACTTGTCTTGATCACATTTTTATCAAATCAAATTTAAAATCGACAGGTATCGTATGCAGATCATTAATAACAGATCACGATATCGTAATCTCTGGCACTCATCTTACTAATAAATCTGAGTACAAAGCCAGTTTTATTAATAAATTTGATCACGACGCTGCGGCTGCTGAAATTAATGACATGGAATGGTCAAAAGTTACCTCAGACGGTGATGTTAACTCAGTAACATTATCTTTTAGCACCATTTTGCAAAGTATCGTATCAAAACATACTAAAAAGGTAAAAGTTGGACGGAAATGGGTGACGATGAAACCTTGGATCACCCCAGGGCTAATCAGATGTATGCGTCACCGCGACAAACTACACCTTGATTCTAGAGCTTACCCCAATGATCTGCTACGTAAAAAAGTGTACACGAGATACCGCAATTTTTGCAATAAACTATTAAAAAAACTAAAAAACGAATACAATAGTAGGCAACTGAACGAAAATAAAAAAGATCCAAAAAAACTCTGGAAAGCTATTAAAAACATCTGTCAAACATCACGTTCCAATAATTACAGTACTGACCTCCTCAACTATATTGATGATAACCCTGTTGGCTCATTACAAGCATGTAACGAACATTTTGTTGAGGTGGGGAAGAAATTAGCTGACGAAATATTATCACGACTAAACACAACTCAGAACTGCCTTATTACTACTTATAACTCCACTAGTTCCTGCCTTCACTCTCTCTTTTTTGCTCCAGTTGATATGTATGAAGTTCAGAAAATTATCATTCAACTAAAAAGTGAAAGTTCGCCAGGGCCTGACCAAGTAACAGCAACACTACTAAAAAAATCTATGCATTCCATACTCGTGCCACTCACATATATTATAAATCTTAGCTTAGCCTCGGGTATATTTCCAGAATGCTGGAAAACTGCAGCAATTTGTCCAATTTATAAAAAAAACGGTTTTAAAAACATTCCAGACAACTACAGGCCTATAGCTCTGTTGAGTATCTTATCAAAGATTCTCGAAAAAGCCGTAAACAATCGACTGGTCTGCTTTTTAGAGAAAACTGGGCTTTTATCAGACCGACAATTTGGTTTTCGCAGAGGCAGATCAACTGAGGATGCTGTCACGCTCTTGGTCAACTCAGTATCCAAGCACATTGAAGAAGGGGACAATTGCATCGCAGTGTTTTTAGATTTGGCCAAGGCGTTTGACACCGTCTCGGTTGGCTTGCTTCTTAAAAAACTGGAATTCTTTGGAGTGAGAGGACTGACGTTGGTATGGTTTAGATCCTACCTAATAAATCGCAAACAATTTCTTAAAATTGGTAGTTCTCATCACAGTAATCATCTCTCAATAGACTTTGGCGTTCCTGAAGGCAGCTTGCTTGGCCCAACCCTTTTTATACTCTACATTAACGACATCGTCGGTTACCCACTAAAAAAGGCTGAAATTATCACTTACGCGGATGACACCGCTATTATATTTCACGATAAGGACTGGAACCGTCTATATCAACTCGCAGAAGAGGGTCTAGCTGACATTGCCCGTCTCTTAGACAATAACTTACTAACACTAAACATTAAAAAAAACAAAATATGTAGCATTTTCCAAAACTTGTGTCTCCAGACCTCCCACCGATTTAGTTCTAAAAATTCATCGATGTGACGAATATACGAACCAACTAAATCCAGGGTGCTCATGTAGTACCATCGAATGTACGGCTTCAATCAAATACTTGGGTGTTATTATTGATGAAAATCTCTCTTATAAAAACCACATTGCTGATCTGTCAAATCGTGCACGAAAATTAATTTTTATAATGAAGAAGCTAAGAGACTGTACCCCACTAGATTTACTCCCACAAGTATATACAGCTTTATTCAGCCAGTCTATTCTCCAATATTGCGTTGGGGTCTGGGGCAGTGCCGGCAAAACCTGCTTCATGACTGTTGAAAGAGCTCAAAGAGCGATTATTAAAGTGATCTTAAGAAAGCCATTTAGATACCCCACGGACAATGTCTATGATGACTTCAAAGTACTTCGAGTGCGTCAACTATACTTACTAAATGCCTCGGCGAAAGCTCATAGGAATTATATGAATCGGCCTGACAAGGAAGAAATTACAGCTAGGCGTGTTTTTAGACTTCCTTTACCTCAAGCCACCTCACTAATGACACGCAGAAGCCCAGCGTTTGCCCACATTTGCACCTACAACAAAATTTGCAAATTGTGCGACCCCAAAGATTGCTCCGTTTTTAAGTTCAAGAAAAAAGTTAAAGAATTACTGTTAAAAATGTCATACGAAGACACTGAGGACCTTCTATGATTTTTGCGTTATGCCTTAAAAACACACACACACGCACGCACACACACACACACAACACATACAAACACACTCACACGCACGCACACACCCACACATACACACACACTCTGTTGGCTTATCCAAAACCATCACTAGACTATTAAGAAAACACAAAAATAATATCAGTAACAAGCTAACTACTATTGGTTCTTACAATTGAAACAACTAACTGAAGAATATTTAAGGATAGTTATTTTGGTCTATTTAAGGTTGGTTTATTTACTTTATGTTTTTTTTTTGATAATGCACGATCTTTCATATTAAAATCTTAGATTAAGTATATATATTGTCAAACACTCGGAAATCCAAGATACAGGCCTCGAGCCTAGTTTGGATTTCACAGTTCTCTTGTCATCGTATTCCATTATCATTCTATGTGCATTTCTGTAACTTAAATTATGTGTTTTGTTCTGCCAATAAAAATATTTTTCATTTTTCATTTTTCATATTATAGAGAAAAGATTTCATTTTGTTTGTTACGATTTTTTTTACTTTTATTATGATCATCTCATATTTCTAAATTTTAAGTAGCCGTATAATATTATTGTACGTTTGTAAAGAACAAACTGTTGGTACAACACACCTTATATTATACTTTAGTATACACAGTTATTGAGCAGTAAATTTTAGTCTATTTCTATTCTATTCTTCCACATGGAAGGTGTCGGTTCTACCAAAAAAGTTTGTAAATGTTTACCGATATGTTATTAGGAATAGGCCATAAAAAGTGTATGTGTAGATCGACGTAGTAGAACGGGTCGCCTCGGCCGTATCGTCTTGAAGTCATGTTAGCGTATGATATGTATTTCGGGTTCCAGTAGGTAACTGCCGGATGCTCCGTGCTAATGTATTGTATCTGTAAATAGAGATAACAATGCTGGCTTCTTGATAGCTGATGAAAATGGCACCGACGAAGAAATTTCTTAGCATATTTAAAGTATCAATATTAAATTTTATCTATATATTATATTTTTGAAATTCCACCCCTAAGTGGGTGAAATCGAGGGTTGAACTTTCTATGAAACTTTTTATTCTCTGGGTCAATTGTCTCAAAAATTAGTACACATACTCTTTAATTAAAATAGTGAGTTACGAATGTCACGGTTTTTCAAAAATCATCCCCCACGCGTTTTTCTGACTTACTAAATGACTGCCTGATATATCAATGCACTGCCTAAACCACTGGTCCTAGAGACATAATATTTGGAGGGTGTGTTCTTTGTGAAGAGCAAGTATTCACCAATAAATTGTTTTTCAAAATTCTACTCCTAAGTGGGTAAAATGGAGGGTTGAACTTTCTATAAAACTTTTTATTCTCTGGGTCAATTGTCTCGAAAATTGATACACATACTCTTTAATTAAAATAGTGAGTGACGGGTATCACAATTTTTCAAAAATCATCCCCCACGCGTTTTTTTGACTGACTGAATGACTGCCTGATATATCAATGTACTACCTAAACTACTGGTCTTAGAGACATGATATTTGTAGGGTGTGTTCTTTGTGAAGTGCAAGTATCCACTAAGAAATATTTTTTTTATTTTCTACCCCTAAATGGGTGAAATGGAGGGTTGAATTTTCTATGAAACTTTTTATTCTCTGGGTCAATTGTCTCGAAAATTGGTACACATACTCTTTTTTTTTAAGATTTTAAAGATCATCCCCCACGCGTTTTTCTGATGACTGACTGAATGACTGCCTGATATATCAACGCTCTGCCTAAATCACTGGTATTAAATACGTGATATTTGGAGGGTGTGTTCTTTGTAAAGTGAAAATATCCACTAAGAAATATTTTTTTGATATTCCACCCCTAAGTGGGTGAAATGGAGGGTTGGACATTCTATGAAACTTTTTATTCTTCGGATCAATTGTTTTAGAAATTGGTAAATAGTGAGTAACGGGTATCACAGTTTTTCTAAAATCATACCCCACGCGTTTTTCTGACTGTCTGAATGACTGCCTGATATATCATCGCACTGCCTCACTGGTCTTAGAGACATGACATTTGGAGGGTGTGTTCTTTGTGAAGTGCAGGTATCCACTATGAAATAGTTTTTTGATATTCCACCCCTAAGTGGGTGAAATTAGGGGGTTACATTTTCTGTGATTTTTTAAGTTTAATTTTCTGTGAAGCATTTTATTCTCTGGGGCGATGGACTTAAAAATATGTACACATACTCTTCAACTAACATTATGAGACACGGGTTTCAGGGTACGAAGCTGTTTAAACACAAAAATGTATGTAATATTTCCTACGTAAGTCGATAGAGCGAATGGCTGCGTGAGCGCAGCGAGAAATTTTTTCATGACTTTTAAGACCCTTATAACCATTAGTTAAATCATTAGAGAGGACTTCAAGGTCGAACTCGATATCCTCTATTGGTTGGGGTATACCAAGTTGTGCGGCTTAAATGTTTGCCTAAATTAAAGTGTCCTATGTCCTACTATGCTCTACTGACTATATATGTATAAAATTTCAGCTGATTCGCCCATGTCGTTGATCTATCTGATAGGACGCCACACATTGACAAAATTAATTTTAAATAATCTGGACATCCAGATTTGTCAGCCAGAAAAAAAAATATTCTATGTCCTTGTATGTACTATTGACTAATTTTGTGCAAAGTTTCAGCTGAATCGGTTTAGCTGTTTAGCTGATAAGACGTCACTCATTTCCAAAGTTCAATAAAAAATCGGGATATCCAGACACGATTGTCAAAAAAAAGTATACTATGTTCTTTTGTGCCTTATTGACTATCTTTATACTACATTTCAGCTAAATTAATGAAGCCTAGGAAAGAAGAAAAAGTATCCTATATGCTATTTTGCCCTATAAACTGTCTTCAGCCAATTTCAGCCAAATCGCTCAAGCCGTTTGACCGTGAAGAAGTCCCAACAAACAAACAAATCAACAAACTGACTTTCGCATTTATAATATTGGTGTTGATCTCTAAGACCAGCGGATTAGGCTGCACGTTGATATATCAGTCAATTAATTAGACAAATGCGTAAGGAATTATTTGTTTTTTCAATTTTGGAAAACTGTGAAACCCGTCTAATAATGTTAGTTGAAGAGTATGTGTACATATTTTTAAGTCCATCGCCCCAGAGAATAAAATGTTTCACAGAAAATTAAACTTAAAAAACTGGCCAAGTGCAAGTCGGACTCGCACTCGTAGGGTTCCGTAACACAGTAGAGTATTCTATAACTTTGATTTTTCGCAACTACAAAATTAACTTTGTTTTTCATAGTGTTTGTATGAAAAACAAAGCTATCTTTGCGGTCGCCATATCTCTAAAACTGCTGACTGTATCTCGTTCAAACCAATTTTCGTTGATAGTTTTTATTGAGATCTACAGCATATATATTTTTTAGATTTTCCACTCCCATACTTTAAAAGTAGAGGGGGGGGGGGGACACACATTTTACCACTTTAGGCGCGCCTATCTTTCAAAAGATTGACTTTGAGAAAAAATGATTTTAGGAACCTCAATATAATTTTAAAGACCTATCCATAAACAACCCACACGTATAGGTTTGAAGAAAAAATTTTTTTTTTGTTTCAGTTCTATGTATGGGATGCCCCCCCTTAAACTTTTATATTTTTTATTTTTGTATAAAAATCGGAAAGCGGTTCACAGAATACATCTACCTACCAAGTTTCAATTCTGTAGTCCTAACAGTTTCGGAATAAAATGGCTGTGACATACGGACGGACAGACAGACAGACAGACAGACAGACAGACATGACGAATCTATAAGGGTTCCGTTTTTTGCCATTCGGCTACGGAACCCTAAAAATCACAGAAAATGTAACCCTCTAATTTCACCCACTTAGGGGTGGAATATCAAAAAACTATTTCATAGTGGGTACCTGCACTTCACAAAGAACACACCCTCCAAATGTCATGTCTCTAAGACCAGTGAGGCAGTGCGATGATATATCAGGCAGTCATTCAGACAGTCAGAAAAACGCGTGGGGTATGATTTTAGAAAAACTGTGATACCCGTTACTCACTATTTACCAATTTCCAAAACAATTGATCCGGAGAATAAAAAGTTTCATAGAATGTCCAACCCTCCATTTCACCCACTTAGGGGTGGAATATCAAAAAAATATTTCTTAGTGGATATTTTCACTTTACAAAGAACACATCTTCCAAATATCATGTCTTTAATACCAGTGGTTTAGGCAGAGCGTTGATATATCAGGCAGTCATTCAGTCAGTCATCAGAAAAACGCATGGGGGATGATCTTTAAAAACTGTGATTCCCGTCACTCCCTATTTTAATTAAAGAGTATGTGTACTAATTTTCGAGACAATTGACCCAGGGAATAACAAGTTTCATAGAAAGTTCAACCCTCGATTTCACCCACTTAAGGGTGGAATTTCAAAAAATCCTTTCTTAATGGATGCCTACACTTCATTAAGAACACACTCTCCAAATTTCATGTATCTAGAGCCAGCGGTTTGGGCTGTGCGTTGATATCTCAGTCAGTCAGTCAGTCAGTCATTCAGTCAGTCAGGATTTTATATATATAGATCATAAAGGCTAGCGTTTGACCACTATCTCACCTGTTAGTGGTAAGTGACAATGCGGTCAAGGATGGTTTCACGCTAGGCCTAGAATGGGAACTGGCTCTCAAGGATAGCTGCCAGAACACATTAGATGTTTTGGCGACTGATTTTTTAACATGACGGTGGTAGCTGGCCAGACGGGCACTATATAGTGTCCTACCACCATGCGGGGGTTGAGGGTTTCTTAACGATGTTTTTCCTTCACCAGAGGGCCACTGTGAAAAGCGCACATACATTTTCTATAGAAGAATTCATTGGTGCACGGCGCGGAATGAACTCGGTACCTCTGTTGCAAAGCCGACCATTCTCTCCCACCACAGAACTTGGATTAACCACGGTAATATAATAAACAGTATTTTGACTCCATACTAACGGTCGGAACGCGCGTCATGCCTACGCGCCTCGAGTTTGGTACACACTCGGTACACAGCTCACGATAAATGTGGAGGGAAGGGAGGGGAGGTGGAAGTGAGTAGAAGGGAAAGTGGGAGGGGAGGTGAGGGGAAGGGGATGGGGAGGGGAAAGGGAAGTGGAGGAAAAGGAGGGGAGAGGGGAGGGAGGGGAAAGTGAGTGGAAAGGGGAGGGGGAGAGGGGGAAAAGAGAGGGGGATGGGAGGTGGAGAGGTGGAAGAGAAAGGGGGAGGGGAGGGGAGAGGTGAGAGGTAGGGTGAGGGGGAGGGGGGGATTAGCGTGGCGTGGAACGGTGCGGTGTAGGTAAAATAATTAGCCTAAATATTTAAAAATGCTACCCAAAGACACTATTCCACGCGGACGAAGTCGCGGGCACAGCTAGTAAATAAATAATATGAAAACCGATATTGAAATTAAAACTGTATTTTCAATCAACCACTTGTAACTAAGCAGTTACCAAAACATAGACTTGATAATACTACATTATTCCTTAAAAACCAAAACGAACTGGTGACTTTCTAGCTCGGTCTGAGTGTCGTGAAGCAGCACTAGTCTCAGGCACGTTCGCGCAGGTTCCCGGCTCGGAATCTGAATGTGCATGTAATTGTTGACTTGAATTATCAACGTTCATACTGCTCTCTGGCTCAGGATACGGTTGTTCCAGTAAATCATTCTTGTTACAGTGGGAGCTGTCATTTGTGATTGTGGAATGTAATAAGATGTGTGTTCTTCAAAACGATTCCTTAATTGATAAGCGTGTTTCTTTTTAAAGCTACTGTTTGTTTCAACTTCGTAAGAATATAAACCTGATCGTTGTTGACACCTGGCTCTGAACCTCTTCCGGTTGGTTTATTTATCCAAACCTTGTCTCCTTGTTTATACTCGGAAATCTTTGTGTTTTTCTTATTCGATTTAAATTCTTGATGTAATCTAGCTTTTTCAAAATTTTCACGAACGTTTGGTTTTAAGGCCTGAATTCCTCTGTCGCTGACGTCGGTCGCGTACGTCGGTCGCGCGTACGAATATACGTTGTGTTATATATAGCACCACACTGTGACGCTGACATCAGCGGCACGCGAGTTGCTACGCGCCGCGTATGGCGCACGTCGGGCTCGCGCGTCAGCGCCGCGTACGTCGGTCGACTGACGCGCTATAGAACGCTATGAGGCCTGAATTCCTCTGTCGCTGACGTCGGTCGCGTACGTCGGTCGCGCGTACGAATAAACGTTGTGTTCTATATAGCACCACACTGTGACGCTGACATTAGCGGCGCGCGAGTTGCTACGCGCCGCGTATGTACGCGACCGACGTCAGCGACAGAGGAATTCAGGCCTAAGAGGTCGAAAGTTGTTCGCATATTTCTTCCAAACATTAATTCAAACGGTGTATGGTTTGTAGAGTGTCTTAGTGTGCTTCGATAAGCTCTTAAAAACTTGTGAAGACGTTGATGTATATTCTCATTACCATCTGCCGCCGACATACGTTCTTAAAAAGTGCGCACTGCCCGTTCTGCGAGCCCATTTGTTCTATGATGATACGGCGTGGTTCTTATATGTGTGATCTCCAATTGTTTACAAAATGTGTCGAATTCTCCAGCTATAAATTGGGGTCCGTTGTCAGATACGATATATCGTGGTACTCCATACGTTGCAAATATGCTATCCAGTTTGTTGATGGTAGCCATGGTTGTAGTTGTTTTCATCGGTATAACTTCCAACCACTTTGTGTAGGCGTCTATCGCTATAAGCCACATGAAACCGAAAATGGGACCAGCAAAATCTGTATGTAGTCGGTGCCACGGCTCCGGTGGTACACCCCATGGATACACAGGTGATTCTTGAGTATTTTTCCGAGATTGTTGACAATATTTACAACGCCTTGAAAAATCTATAATATTTTTGTCGATGTTAGTCCAGTAAACGTACAGGCTTGCTAAGGACTGCATTGCATTTATGCCATTGTGACCATCGTGTAGCATTTCAAGGAAATCTTTTTGTACAATTTTCGGTACACATTTGGGACCCTCCGGGAAAACTCCCGGGAAATCTCAGCTGCTTACGCGTGCCTTCCCTATCAACTAATACTAGAACTGCGATAGGATGCGGAAAGGCACTTGCTGTTCCGGCGATTCGCTATTAGTTCGCAAATCTCGGTGAAGGACAGAGCTATATCTCACTTGTGTAACTATTAATAAAGATCACTTATCTGTACTATCGACGGTCCCGGTTAGTAGTCCGTTTGGACCGTTAAGATGAACTGGGTTGTGTCACTGTGTAAGGAAACTCCACATAATGGTAATTATTGTATTTACTGAAAGAAAAATATGAGAGCACTGGACTTTCAGTCGACCAGTTGCTAGTTGTTGTGATGAATCGTTTTAATTAACGTGACCCAGACACTTTAACAGAAAGGGCACACGATACGATAGCTTTCTTTTATTGAAAGTAATTATCACATGAATATTGCCGGTTATGGCGAGAAAATAATATCAACTTTGGTGAGGAAAAAATGTGTACTGAATAAAAATTGCCGTCGAATTTCTTGACGACAATTCTATCATCGACATATGAAAATATTCAAATCTGTCAATGATGAGAAAAACAAACCATCGTCAAAAAGTTTGAACGTCATACAAATAAGGCAAGGTCGCCACACACATATTCTTCCGTTCCACAGTAAAATTCCTTCTTCATATGACATTTCTTGACGTTTTTCGTAATATGAGTGATATTCGTTTGGCAGTTCTTTTTTTTCTGGCCAACGACCTGTTACGAAACTCTTTATTTTGTTGAGAACGTTATCTTTAAGAGTTTGTTGTTTAAGGTTTTTACGTGTAATAGGTATGTTTCTGAGTCGTAAATTCAATAAATGTGAGAATTTTGGGAGCCCAGTTCTTTCTTCCAATGCTATTTCTGTATTAGTCAAAGGTAGTCGAGATAATGCGTCGGCTGGAGTGTTCTCGTTTGCTGACTGATAATAAATATTATATTCATAGCTGTTTAATATCATAGCCCATCTTAGCAGTCTGTTGCTAGCTACTTTTGGTGTTTCACGATCTTGGGCAAAAATTCTTTCCAAGGGCTTGTGGTCAGTGAGCAAAGTAAATTGCCTACCATACAAATAATGATGAAATTTTGTTACAGCGTATATGATTCCCAAAGCTTCTTTGTCTATTGTCGAATATCTGCGTTCTACTTCGTTTAATGTTCTTGAAACAAACGCCACTGGTCTCATTACATTGTTCTGTTTGTGAAACAAAACTGCACCAATCCCTTTGTCTGACGCATCACTACTTACAAAAATAGGTGATTCTGAATCGTAATGAGCAAGAGTATCTGTTGATGTTAGTATATTTTTGAGCTCATCTACAATACTTGTATCTTTTTTGGTTCAATGCCATTTTTGACCTTTCTTTAATAGGCTGTAAAGTGGCGTACACCATACATGCAGTTTTTCGATAAATCGGCCATAGTAAGTTATAGAACCCAAAAATGATCGTAGCTCAGATACGTTGTTCGGCATTGGCATGTTTTTAATTGCTTCGATTCGCTCATCTGTGGGATTTATACCTTGTTTATCTATTTTATGGCCTAAGAAAGTAACACTCTCTTGAAACCAAGAACATTTTGATGATTGACTCTTTATTCCCGCTGCTGATCTATCAGCATCATCATGTATCATATAAGACGAGTAAAAGCAGTATTACAACGTCTACGTTGTAATACTGCTTTTACTCGTCTTATATGTTCTGATAAATTGGAGGCAGATCAAAATGTCATCCAAGTAACATACTGTGCCATCTAGGCCGCTGAGTATTTGATGCATAATTCTTTGGAAAACAGATGGTGCAAAAGAGATTCCAAAAGGAAGGCGCTTATATTAGAAATATCTTTTATGTGTAGCGATCGTCAGGTATTTTCTGGAGTCAGGATGAACTGATAATTGCAAATTACTTTAAGATCTTATTTTTGTAAATAATTTGCCTCCGGCTAATTTAGATGTTATTTCTTCAAATCTAGGTAAAGGATAATCGTCGGTTTGAACATGTTGATTTATAGTTACCTTAAAATCTGCACAAATACGTACGTCACCATTTGATTTTAAGGCCACAACGATTGGTGAAGCCCATTCGATCGGCGTTGCCATCGTGTCTATTGGTTCTACTATATTTTCGTTTACGAGGCGTTCCAGTTCTTTTGTTACTTGATCTCGTAGGGCTAATGGTACTGGTCGAGGTCGAAAAGCTTTCGGCTTGACATCGTTAGATATATGAATTTTGGCGCAGTGTCCGTTTATTGTTCCTAGCTTCCCGTCAAATAATAACTTGAAGTCGTGGAGTAGTTTTTTATTTATTTCAGTTACGTTTTTAGATTCACTGTTTGTTTGCTTTGTATGTTTCGCTGGAGTTTTGACATTACATATTTTAGCACCTTCTGACATAGGTAGGCCAAATTTCAGACACCAATCCAAACCAAATAAAGGTACATCATTTTGTTTAGTGACGTCAGCTTGTAGAGTTTTTGTTGCATTGAAAGCTGATACAGAGATTTCATATATACCTACTGTTTTAACTTCTACAGCTGTATATGCAACCAAATTTTTACATTTTTGCAACTCTGGTCGGCCAATTTTCTTCCATAATTTATGACCTATAACTGTATGGACTGCTCCTGGGTCATATAACATTTCCACATGTTTGTTATTCAATTTCGTTGAAATCATCACTTTTGTAGCATGGTTTTGTGAACTAACTTGATAGGTGTTTGCACTGTCATCACTATCACTGTTGGTAGTTGTGGAGTCGTCTTTATTTAAACGTCGAGTTCTGAATTGTTTTCTGTTCACCTGCTTTTTAGAACGACAAACTGACGAAAAATGATTTTTCTTTCCACAATTATGACTATTTACACCTCTTGCAGGGCAGTTAGTTAGTTGTGAGTGATATTTATTACCACAAAAAATACACTTCTTTTCTTTCTTTTTACTTTGATATTCTTGTTGTTTCCTGTTCCAACATTTATTAAATTATCTGAAAGCTGAATAAACATTATTTTATACTCATAAGTATAAAATAATGTTTATATACCTACTAGTACGTCATTTTTTAAGGTGTATATTTCGCTTTTTCCTCTACAGGATAAAATACCTAGATTAATAAATAAAGAAATGAATAGACTGAAAATAGACTAGTATTTAGAATAGAATACAATAGAATAACTCTTTATTGAACACCATAAAGAACTTATTATCTAAAATAGTATAACTCGGTGATACAATCGGCGGTCTTATCGCATAAAGCGATTTAGGTAGTTTCCTAGGCTAGACTATTTACTTACTTATGTATTATATTATTGAATTCGACGAAATAGCATTATAAAGTTATTAAGAGAGTAATAAACGTCAGGTACCTACGTAATAAGATTGACATTGTAATTTACTTTTCTAGTAAGATATGGAAGTATATAAAATATGTACTGTCATATTTTCACAACGAATTTCATTTTATTAAATAAAATATATAATATTAGAATCACAAAAAACTAGAAAGATCGTCAAGTAGGTAGATGCAATTAAAAAACTGTAGGCGGGCAGCCCTATCGCGCGTGTACGTACCGCGCGGTGCCGCCGGCTGCCGGGCGGCTTTAGGTTTTGATTTCAAGGACACGCTGAGTCACAATATTGTATAATAATATTACCGTGGATTCACGTAGTGAATATGAGATCTGTGTCTCCCACTCAAGCGATGAAACTTCTGGGGTGAAAGTCTCTACAAAAAATCAAAAATCAAAATCAAAATTAATTTTTTTGCTAGAATGTAGGTTTACATGCTTGTAGATTTTAATTCGTAAAAATCAAAGATCTTACATTCTGCCACATTTAATGGTGTGCAAATCATGTACTTAAATATAAATAAAGCATTTTAATATTTTATTGATTTAATTTATTAATGTTATTAATTTAATTAAATGAGATATCAATAGAATAATTATAATTTAAAATATAAGAATATGTCATGAATATTTAAATACATTTAAAAAAGTAATAATAACTAGCTAAAAGCCGAGCTTTGTGAGGGCTCGCGTAGTTTATATTAAATTGCGAATCTGCCCGACACTGGCAAAAAAATTGCCAAAACACCAACCACTCCAACAAATGCATAAAATTTGTCATCATATAATTGAATTATGGCATAAAATAAGGCATAATAAAACCGGCCAAGTCGAGTTGGACTCGTCCACCGAGACTTCCGTACCAACGTTGGTTGGTACCAATTAAGCTAGACAGCTCTTACAATTTAAAGGAAATTGTAAGAGCGCTCATATAACTCAGAGGCCTATCTTGATTGGAGTGAACTATGTATGTATGGGGAAACCCTTTAATTTTCAATTTTTTTTGATTTTTTTAATTTTTCCTTTATTTGTGCTATGAGAACTGGCTTCTTGCCAAATTTCATCACCCTATAGGTTTTCTACCCAAAATCTATAGGGTACTTCCGGTTGACCTAGAATTGTCAATTTTGGTTAAAAGTAAGGTCTTACAGTACAAGTAAAGGAACAAATCCGAAAAATAAAAAAAGTTGAAAATTAAGGTTAATTTTGGTACTTACAAGTTTTCGCGAAAATCTGAATTTGCCCATATCTTTTTATCGTGTTGACTCACGACAGGACCTTGATTTTTATACACCAAATAGGGACTATATAGTCCTCAGTATCTGATATACATTTCAATTTGCTAGGTTCACCCGTTCTTGAGAAAATCGGTGGTGACACACGGACAGACAGACGAACAAGAAAGTGATCTTATAAAGGTTCCTTTTTTTACCTTTTGTGGTACGGAACCCTAAAAATAAAGTTTATCTTTTCATTCAAACTTTTACAAAGGCCCCAAGCTAAGAAAATCTGCCCCCGGAAGATATTTGATTGATATTTATAATACATATAGGTACTAATAAAATATTTATTTTCTGAATGTTTGAGATCTGTAACTTAGTTGGTTTTTTTTCTAAAGCAGAAAATGTAAAAAACTGAAAAAAGTTTTTATTCAAGACTGTAGCAATTCATCCAAATTTTGATATATCTTTAAGACTAATATTAGCTATTATAAAAAAATTAAGGGCTTTATAAAATTATACGATCATAGAAAAATAAAAAATATTAATGTTAAATTTAATTTTTTACCATGATACAACTTTCGCACAATAACAAAAAAAAGTTTTTAGGTTACGCCGTTGTGAAAAAAAAAAAACTTTTGGCCCCAATCATCAATTTACATATAATAAACTACATACTCGCTTTTAATTGCTTTTTCTGCTATTTTTATACATACGAGTATATACATCACATTTACATCATTTTTTAAAAATAATTTTGATTTACAACAATACCTTCTATTGTGAAAGTAAATAAATAAAACATTCAAATATCAATTATCAATTTTATTATTCAATCTTAGTTAGTTATGTTTCAAGGAACAAAACTATAGATTTGTCATGTGTGTCTGTCTGTCCGTCCGTATATCACAGCCACTTTATTCCGAAACTACTAATAATTTGGGAATCGTTAGTATAATAATTTAGAATAGTTTCGAAATTCCTAAGAATACACAGTTGAAACTTGGTCGGTAGATGTATTCTATGAACCGCTTTACGATTATTATACAAAAATAAATAAATAAACGATTACGGGGGTGCTCACCCATACATGGAACGGAAACGAAAAAAAGATCATCAAACCTATAGGTGTCTATAGATAGGTTTTTAAAAATTAAATTGTGGCTTTTAAAACTATTTATTCTCAAAGCATTCTTTTGAAAGATAGACACTTCTAAAGTGGTAAAATGTGTGTCTCCCTTCCCGTCTTACTTTGAGCAGATAATGGGGGGCTAAAATGCGACATATTTAGTACCAATAACCCTGTATAATGTATGTAACCAAAGTTATGACCCGCACGTATCTATAGGTTTGATGATTTTTTTTAAGTATATAAATGGGTACTCCTTTTTATCTTTTATTTTCAACCGACTTCACAAAAAGGAGGAGGTTCACAATTCGACAGTTTTTTTTTAAGTTTTTTGTTACCTCAGAACTCCGTCAAATCTTAACCGATTTGGAAACTTCTTTTTAGTTTGATAGAGTATGCTTCCTGTGTGGTCCTATTTAAATTTTAACGAGATCTGATAATTATTTCTGGATATATGGAGAATGGAGATAAACATCTCAAACTTAGTACTAAAAATTACTATCGCGGCATGTGAAGTCGGTTTTTTCGTTTTGTAAACGACCTTAAATTATTATTTTTGAAGTTATACTTCTTTTGGCGCGATAGAAAAAAATGATGATAGTGAATTTTTACAATGCGCGCGCACACCGACACCTAAATTTAACATCGTGAAGTTAGTTCTAGGTGGTACGATGCGCGCGCACACCGCCACCTAAATTCTACACCGTGAAGTTAGTTGTAGGTGGCATGACTATGTTCAAGTTGTATATGTCATATTTAACGTCATATTTTTACGTTAATAAAACCTTTTTTATTTAAATAATATCTTTTTGATTAATTTTAATATTTATCGTTAATCACTACTGCATTTTAGTCATTTTTTTTCCATACGCCACAGAAGTATAACTTCTAACGCGTATACATAAGTACACACACGTTTTTTTTTGTATCAAAATCGTAAAGCGGTTCATAGAATACATCTACCTACCAAGTTACAACTGTGTATTCTTAGGAATTTCGAAACTATTCTAAACTATTATACTAACTCTTCCCAAATTATTAGTAGTTTTGGTAAAAAGTGGCTATGACATACGGACGGACAGACAGACAGACATGACAAATTTATAAGAGTTCCGTTTTTTGCCATTCGGCTACGGAACCCTAATGAAGTGTCATAATAATAATATTTCGTTCCTTGAAACATAGCCAACTAAGATTGAATAATAAAATCGATAATTGATATTTGAATGTTTTATTTATTTACTTTCGGAATAGAAGCTATTGTTGTTATTTTGAAAATTAATATTATTTTTAATAAATTATGTTTTTTCTTTTTTTGTGATATATATATGTACATAAATAGCAGAAAAAAGCAATTAAACTCGTATATGTAAATGTATAATAGGGGCCAAAAAGTGGTTTTTATTTTTTTTTACTTTGGCGTACCTTTTTTTAAAATAAAATAAATATTACATTATTATAGGGATATATTATTAGGTATGAAAAAAAATGTTTTTTGTTATTGTGCCAAAATTGTATCATCATCAAATTAAATTTAACATTTTATTTTTCTATGATCCTATGATGTTACAAAGCTCTATTTTTTTTATAATAACTATTATTAAGATTTATAAAAAAATTGGTTTAATTGCTGCAGTCTGTCTTGAATTTTTTTTTTCTGTTTTACATTTTGCGTTTTAGAAAAAAAAACCTATTGAGTTAGAGATCTCAAAAATTCAGAAAATACATATTTTATTAGTACCTACATATCGTATAAATATCAATCAAATATCTTTCGGGGGCAGATTTACTTAGCATATACCCCTAGAGCCTTTTCAACCAAATAAATGCATAATAAGAATGTTATAGGTACTTTAAATAGAAACAGAAAATTGTCAAAATTATATTTATATATCAAAATTCATAAAAATCCTTGAAATCTGCCACTTTTTGGAATCGTCAGCTTTATCTGCATCATCATTTAACAACAGGTGAGATAGTGGTCAAATACCAGCCTATAAGGTACAAAACAAAATTGCAAAATTTAGGTCCTAAATCTGCCTAAATGGTACACTGATACCAGAGGTCATTTGGATGACAGATGTAACTTCTTTAGATTTCCAACAGATGGCGTTAGTAACCAAACATTATGTTCGCAGCGAAGTTAATTCTTTGATTTTCTAATCTAACGATCCCCCCCCCCCCCTTAAAAGCTAAACAGCTGGCTTGAAAAATCAGGAAAAATTCGTGTAAAAGTGCATTTCATGAACTTTAAAGATAAACTATAGCGGTTAAGATAACTTTATTAGTTTAGCAGTAATAGTTGTTGAACTTTGGTGTTGGATAATCTTGTACCAAATACATAATCCTTAGAATAAATCCTTTAAACTACAAAGACGAAGTTGCTAGTTGCTTGTTTATGACTGGTAAAGACTTGCATTGAATACCAGGCTACTAAGGAACCCTACACTGCGCGTGGCCCGACACGCACTTGGCCGGTTATTTAATGTTAGTTAATTAATGTTAGTAAAATGATATTTTTTTTTACTGACAACACATCTACATGTGAATTTAAATTACTATGTTAAAGCACAAATCAATATGCGTGATAGTTTTTCAGTAAACTGAACCACAAAAGTGCTCAGGTTGTGGGATAGTGTAGGGCTCGCTTCGCTCGCCCTGATAATAAAATAATAACAATGATTAACAAAACCATTAACTTAATTACTTATACATAGTCACTGTTCTGATATTTTATTATTTATATAACAATACAATACAATACAAAAACTCTTTATTGATCACCAAAGAAATTACAAATTGTACATACTATGTGATGAAAGACAGTAGAATAATAAGGCAATACAATCGGCGGTCTTATTGCATAAAGCAATTTCTTCCAGACAACCTTGGCATGGAAAAGAAGAATACAAACAAAAACCTATATAACTATACTATATAACCTATATAACCTATAACATTAATTAATTATTTGTATAATTATACAGATTTTAGTCAAATTCTTAATGCTTATATGTCAGAAATTCTTGCATGGTATAAAAACATTTGTCAGCTAACCATTTGGTAAATTTTCTCTTAAATATGAGAAAAGGCAAATCTTTGAAACAATCAGGCAGCTTATTATACACTCTAATAGCATTCCTATATGAATTTCTTATTGCAATCTCAAGTCTTCCCGGTGGGTAGTACAATTTAAATTCATTCGTAGTTGTAAATTGTTAAACACAATCCAAAATTTCATCGTACCGACGGGACTTGACATTCCGGAGGTTGCGGGTTCAAGTCCCGTCGGTACGATGAAATTTTGGATTGTGTTTAACAATTTACAAAAATATAAAGTGTGAAACACTTCAAAGAAACATAATATTTCATTCGTAGTTCTTCCAATTCGATTCACAACATCTTTTCTTTTTTCAAAATATTGATGATGCTGTCTTACGAAAATACATATTTCTTTAATATACATACACGTCAAAGGCAGAATATAATGTATCGGGAAAGGTACCTTCTTCAAATGATTTATTGATCAGGTAAGCAAGATACATTGATAGCGATGCTTCCTGTCATTGCAAACGTCTACTAGAAGGTGATGCAGCTAGACAGTGTCATATTTGCATTTCTTTTCTTATCGACGATTATCGGTCGAAATTAATCGCTATCAATGTAGAGTCTTCCACCCCTGCGGGCCGAGATAAGTGGCAATCGCTTCGTGTCGAATCTATTTCGAAAGTCTATTACGCTCGTGCAGCAAATGAACGGACAAGGCAAAGCGATCATAAGAATCAACTTCTTGGCTATGGTTTCGAGACGAAAACGTCGCGAAAACGAAATAAAACATATCAAAGGGAATCATAGGAATCATCACCATTACTTCCCATTGACCTGGAATCATGAAATTTGGCAAGAAACATGGTCTTGAAGCACTTATATAGGAATAAATCTGAAATAATTTATCATCGTACAAAACGAAAAAAAAAGTCAAATTACTGGCTAGTATAATCATGTCATCTAAGTAGGTATACAAATTTGCTTATATTGTTTATCTCCATATCTCCGGGGATATTTTTTATGGCTCGATAAAATTTGAGTGGGACCAAAGGGGAGGCATAATCTCTTGAAAAAAAATAATTTCAAATCGCTTAAGATTTGACTTAGATTATGTTTTGATTTGATATCGAAATCGATGCATTTGCATACTTTGATGACATGATTATGACTACTGACTGGCTGATTTGACTATTGCGGCATGTGAAGTCGGCTTTTTCGTTTTGTACGATCATAAATTATTTGTGAACCAACTAGGCCAAAAATGCTTTTGTCCGGGTGATTGTCTGTCTGTTCTCACGAATAGGTTGCATATTTCAACTAGTTTTCGCGAATTTCGGTACACGAGTTCCTTGATTTATTTCAGATTTTTTGTCGATTTCGCATATTTTTTACTAGGGAAAAAATAGGGGAGGAAAGGGGTGCAGTATGCTGTAGCGTTATTTATCAACGGATTTCAGTCAAATTGAAAAGGAAAATTGGAAAATTGGAAAGGCACACTAAGGACTTCAATTTACACAAGTTGTTGCAAAAAATTCAGAAAGGAGTTGTGGTGGGGGTAAGAGGCGCACGCTTGCTATAGCCCTATTTATTGACGAACTTCAGTCAAATTGAAGAGGCACACTAAGGACTTCAATTTACACAAGCTATTGTAAAAAAAAATCATAACGTGGGAGTGGAGTGGGAAAGTTTGCCATAGCGTTATTTATCGACAGATTCCATCAAATTTGAGAGGCACACGAGGACTTCATACTATACAAGATGTTGCACGCGAAGTCTACTGTTCTCACAGAACTATTAGTAATTATAATATAACTGTTTAACTTACCGTTTCGGCAGAACATCGTTTTAATTGCAATAAAAAAAATGTATAAAAAATTAATATCACTGTAACAGGGGCCATGCCAAATGTGTTGGTTTGTACACATTCATAATAATATCGATCAAAACCAAATGTAATTTCGGCACTGTAGTAAACCTATTATAAGTGTCGTACTTATACTAAACATCGTGCGTCGTAGTTACCTCGATTGTATTTATGATAAATTTTAATAACATTATTTACGATTAAATTATAATTTACAAGTTCTATTAAGAGGGAACGCGGGGTGCACTTTTCTATATGTGTGTATTCCCCTGTAATGTATTCCCCCGTTTCCTCCCTGGAAAATGCTTCTAGAGCAAAATTTGTTTCTACAAAAAATCAAGGTCTGCTGTAGCTGATCCCTTAATTTGCTTTTTTTGACCAACCAATTAGCGAATAGAAATATGACCCTTAAAAATCTCAAAAATTACATTTGTATGGAAAAGTGCAACCCTTAACCACTTTTGTTGCGGGTTCAACGATTTATATAAACGCCTGGTGACCAACGCTTCATCCAAACGTCGAACGTCACACTTAAATTGCCTATACTAGCATGTTGTCTGTTGTTCAACTTCCACTTTCAGTTGTGAGCACATAGTAGTATATACTCGTATCTATATATACAAAAGAAAGTCGTGTTCATTACTACACTTATAACTCAAGAACGGCTGAACCAATTTTCATGATTTTTGTATTTTTGGGATTGTCTTTGTCAGGAATAGGATAATAAGTATTAAAACAATGAATAATTGATCTGGAAAAATTATATAAGAAAAAATATTTTGCCAAAATGTTCCTGGCTTTCAAAACTGTCAATCATTTGATACGGTAAACCGCATTGACGGGATAAACAATAGCACATGTAGATTTTACAAATGTAAATAAATTTTAAATACTGTCAGTAATGACAATTGTATGTCATATTTATTGATTGTCAAATATGCGTGCGTTTAGAAATGTATGCTTACAACCAATCAAGACAATAATAATCAATGCCACAATAATCAATTTTATATTTTGTCAGTATATAGGTAAATACAGAGATATGCAAGAATGTGATAGCCAATTTGTTGGGCCGAAGCCATCTGACGAATTTGACCACTTAGCGGGAGTGTCGTCGCTTCTAAGCCTGAGATTCTTAGTGAAGTTAAAAACTTCTACGAAGAAAATATAAAAAATCAAGAGTAAGTAAGTAAGAAAGTAGTAGTGTAAATCGCGTAATTAAAATAAAATTCCCGAAAGTACCGAAAGAATCGGGAATCAATATTGATTTCCCGGTTCCATTTTACTGACAAAAGAACCCGGAATTCCCGGTACTTTCGAGACCGGGATTTCCCGGTTCTGAACCCTAGTTACGGCACCATAGACTACATCCACACAGTGCGGCAGATTATACAGAAGACCGAAGAGTACAATCGGCCCCTGTGCTTATGTGTGC
Source organism: Cabera pusaria (assembly GCA_954871355.1). NCBI lineage: Eukaryota > Metazoa > Arthropoda > Insecta > Lepidoptera > Geometridae > Cabera > Cabera pusaria. The sequence goes on along the minus strand of OX940901.1, from coordinate 23,837,329 downwards.
ATTTGTGGACTATGAGAAGGCCTTGGACTCAATTGAACCTGGTCCGTTCTGGAGTCCTTGCAGGTCACCGTACTGGATATAGTTGAAAGTGCTCGTCCTAGAATCGAGGTCTATTTGGTAGGACGTCACTGATGTAGGTACTTCAGATTTTTTTTTATGATATAAGGTAACAGGACAAGCTCGACGCTCACCTGATGGTAAGCGATGACGTCTACCTATTACAGATACAGCGGCAAAATTCTGTACTGCCAGAATTTTGCATGTCACTGCACTGCGCCTATTACTTTGAGACATAAAGATGTTGAGTTTACATGCCCTGTAATTTTACTGGACACCTTGCCATTTCAACCGTAAAACATTCCTATTTCATGGCTGAAAATTAATTGACAAAGTGGTGGTACCGCCCCAAGCAGACTAGCAGAAGGCGTAAGGGAGCGTAGCAGAAGTCCTACCGGACTTCTGCTACACTCCCGCTCAGCTAGTCTGGTCCGTAGTGGTAACTACAAACACATAAAACCATATTATACCATTAACATGTATCATAAGAGGAAATTAATATATTTTTAAAGCCTGTTTAATAGAATCAACATCATCAAGTTAAAAAAATATCATTGCAGCATACACAAATATAAATTCAATGTAATATAACTGTTTATCTTACCGTTTCGGGAGAACATCATTTTAACTACCAATGAAAAAACATATATCGTTAACAGCCAGTATTCGACATAGGCCTCTCCTATGTCATGCCACTGAGCTCGATCTTCAGCTATTCGTTTCCAACCGCTGCCAGGCAGCTTGCGTATATAATCGGTCCACCTAGTTGGAGGGCGCCTTACACTACGTTTACCGAGCCGTGGTCTCCACTCTAGAATACGTGTACCCCAACGGTTATCGGTTCTACGACAGATGTGACCAGTCCAATGCCACTTCAGTGTGCTAATTTTTCAGTCTGCTAATCTTTCTTTAAGCTCTTTTCATAGATCGCTGAGCGACTTTTAATTGGTGGATCAGTCGCACTGTCAGTGTCCACGTCTCGGCTCCGTATCTCATTGCAGGTAGGTAGATTTTATAACAAACAGTAGTGAGTATAATAGTCGGTAGTTTATTATCATCAATTCCAGGTGATATCCATCCCAACCAATTGCAATTTCGGAACTGTTGTATCAAACAGTAGCATCGATTGTATTGATAAAACATAAAATGCAATTATTATTTATTGAAATTCAATAGCATTGTATCTAAAAATGTTACGTAGAAGGGTGATTCTTCAGAAACAAAATTTTCGATGTCTGAGGGTATATCTCTGAAACCAACTAACAAAACATTGTGTTAATTTTTTTTTAAAGTTTAGTGTTATCTCTTACTGGGACAAATTATATTTTTGAAATATTTGCTGTTTTGTACATACATAGTATCTATCAACTATCCAATAGACTCAATGGCGCATCTTGGGAGAGGCCTACGTCCAGCAGTGGACTGATACAGGCTGATGATGATGATGATGATCCAATAGACTTTGCTGGCACCGACTTCAAATAGATAAGTGGGTAGCGCTTATAATAATTATATTAAGTAATTTATTTTTCGCTTTTGAGTGCCTGTTTGTGGTTATGAAGTCGGTTTTATTTTTTTTGAAAAATAATTTATTATATTTTACTTTTTTCTTACTAACTGCGGTGTGAAAATTGTAAAAAAACGACAGACAATACCTATAACAGGCCTCAATCGACAACGTTTGACATCCGGCGCGATGGCATCACGACTTTATTTTTATTTTCGACGCTTTCAGCTCTGAAAGTCGTGGATAATAACAATCGCACACATTCTAACGATTGAGAAAAAAAAACAATTCCATTCATCTTTTCAGTTTTTTATTTCGTTACTTAATTTACCACGGTTATCTATACATATAATAAAAATGTAACGGATCGCTGTCTGCACATGGAAGATATATGAGAAAAAATAGTATTGGGACCTTTATCAAACGCAATAGAACCCAAAACAATGATTGTTAGATTTTTGTCTGTTTGTCTGTTTATCTGTTTACCTGATTGTCTGAAAGAAAGAAAGAAAAATCATTTATTCAGCGGTCCTCAAGTTAAAGTACAGATGAAAAATATATTTGACATTTTGAGTAAAAAAACTTAACAAAATAAAACAAAAAACAAAAAAAGAAATACAATATGAGGTGCTGAAACAGACCGCTCAGCACAAATGTCTAGATTCTTGGATCGTAGACCCCAAAACCAAGACGCTGATTTTCAGAATGGCCTGAGAGCGGGAGTAGGACTAACACCGACAACAATAACTTAAATAAAATAGATACAATAACATAAATTAACAATAACAGATAACATATTTATAAATATATATACATATATATATATATATAATAGTATAATATAACAATATAACGGATAAATATAAATATCATAAAAAATTAAACTACTCATAGTTGTAAGAACCGGAACCAACTTTTTAAATGCGCGCCACTGCTGAGCAAAGAGAGTGATGTAGGGACACGTAATAGACAATCTGTGGGAAACAGGTACGGATTTGTATGTCTGTGCGTTTGTTCACGATAATCTCAGAAACGGCTTATCCGATTTAGATGCAGTTTCACTAATATATTGTGGTAAGATTCACTTAACATTTAGTGTGTGTTTCATGTCAATCGGTTCATAAATAAAAAAGTTATGCTATTTTAAATAATCACGTTGAACATTTTCTTCGCTTAGGCCTAGAATGGGAACTGGCTCGCAACTTCATAATAAGGCCCTGGCCGCACAGCAATTTTTCACAGCGCGATTTTTTTTCGCAATTCTGTGAAGTATTGAGTCTATTGGACGTATCCGCACGGGCGGAAAAACATCGCGCGAGAAAATCTGTGATTTGATGATAATAAAAATGATCAGTTTCGGAAATTTTTCATAACCATTGTAAGTTGACCTTAGATCTATATCATCAATCAAATGAAATAGGGTCCTCCAGCCACCCTGGGCCTAACCCTGTCCGCACAGCGATTTTTCAAAGCACGATTTTTTTTTCGCAATTCTGTGAAGTCCTCAGACGAACTCCTCAGAAGAACTGCTCAGACATGGAACAGAAGCATGGTGGTTCTGTTTTACAAAAAAGGAGACCAAATCCTCTTGAAAAACTACCGCCTGATCTCGCTTCTGAGCACAAGCTGTTTGCAAGGGTCATCACGAACCGTCTTGCGTGAATGCTCGATGGGTTTCGAAGCGGTTATGGCACCATAGACCGCATCCACACGGTGCGCCAGATTATACAGAAGACGAAGAGTACAATCGGCCCCTGTGCTTAGCATTTGTGGATTATGAGAAGGCCTTCGACTCAATTGAACCTGGTCTGTTCTCGAGTCCTTGCAGCGTTGCAAAGTCGACTGGCGGTATATCGAAGTGATGAGATGTCTGTATAATTTCGCAACGAGTATTATTACGACTGTACAAGTACAGAGCCAGCGAACTGGGCATGTCCACCTGCGTCGAGGAGTGAGACAGGGAGACGTCATATCCCCGAAACTGTTCACTAACGCCTTAGAGGATATGTTTAAGAAGTACGTCCTACCTGTGATGACATACGGAGCCGAGACGTGGACACTCACACTCGACTGGTCCACCAATTTATAGTCGCTCAGCGAGCTATGGAGAGAGCTATGCTCGGTTTTTCTCCGCGGGATCGAATCCGGAACGAAATAATTCGCCAGGGAACTAAAGTTATCGACATAGCTCAAAGAATTAGTAAACTGAAGTGGCAGTGGGCTGGTCATATCTGCCGTAGGACTGATAACCGTTCCGAGGCAAGATGGCGAATACTAGCGCGGCTCCATCTTGCCCCATCTCGGCGAAGGACTGCTCACCCCAGGTTTTTAGTGGGTATACTGCCCTTCTGGCAGTGACCCACATAACCATCTCGCTCCCCCGGGCGAGTGGTATCCATAAAGGATTTTCCTGGGTTAAAAAAAAAAAAATAAAGGGGTAGATTTGTCCTAGAGTAGAGAACGCAAATCGGCAAACGTAGCGTAGGACGTACTGTGACCACGTGGAGCGACGACATAAGCAAAGCGGTGGGCAGTGACCGAAAAAAGAAGAGCCGAAGATCGGGCTTAGTGGCGCATCTTGGGAGAGGCCTACGTCCAGCAGTGGACTGACACCGGCTGATGATGATGATGATGAGGTGCATATTATTATTTTTTGGTAAGACACTGGCTTCTGCAACACAGTCAAAACGACTAAAGCAGAAGGCAGGGTACAATTACTATGTTACAACAAACTTATTCCTGAAATAAAGCAATTTTGTATTTGTATATTATATTGATGTTTTTTCTGACTTGCTACCAAAAAGTAGCTTACTTACACCATCAAGGAGAAAATCCGCCGCCAAAACCTTACAGTGTTCAGTCACTATTCATTATTCTGTGGCACAGTCCATGAGAGTCGGACAATTCTAGGCCTAGCGTATTCACCATTCTCGAATTTTTCATCGAGAGATAATGACTACCCGCCGAGATCACTGAAGATATAAATGCCAATGGATAATAAAATATACTGAAATTACAAAAAAAAAATCGCAAATAAAACTATGATTTTTAACATATCCGCCTTCCACAATCATAGGCAACGATACAACTGACACACGACTGTGTGCAAGCTGCGTCAAGATGTAATGCGATTCAGTAATAATCTAAGATCGTTCAAAAAACTAAAAGAACCGACTTCACACGTCACGCTAGTCAAGTGCCAGTAAGTGTCAGTGTCAGTGCCAGTAAGTACGTAGTACAATTAAGTATTCTGTGCCAGTAGCCAGTATCATGGAGGTATACAAATGCATGGATGATTTTTGTTAATATATTAAAAACCACTCGACCGATTTTGTTAAAATTAATGGGACCACCTGGGAAGGGTACCCTTTATAACAAAAAAAAATCCCAAATCGATTTAGGCATCTTCGAGTAATCGGTGAACAAAAAAAGAAAAAAAGACAAAAAAAGTTTTTAAAAAAGTTTTTCAATCGAAAAATGTATGTGCGTTTTTCACTGTGGCACTCCGGTGAAGGAAAAACCCCGCATAGTAGTAGGACACTAACTAGTGTCCGCCTGGCCAGCTACCCTACCACCCCTAAGCACAGAATAAAAATGTGTTCCGGCAGTTGTCTTTGACAGCCAGTTCCGATTCTAGGCCTAGCGTGCTACCATCCTAGACCGCATCATCACTTACCAACAGGTGAGATAGTGGTCAAATCCTATATGATATAAAAAAAACCCTAGACCTTGTTGACGGGATTAGTGTCTGAAAGTATAAAAACCCTAGACCTTGTTGACGGTATAAGTGTCTGAAAGTATAAAAACCCTAGACCTTGTTGACGGGATTAGTGTCTGAAAGTATAAAAACCCTAGACCTTGTTGACGGGATTAGTGTCTGAAAGTATAAAAACCCAGACCTTGTTGACGGGATAAGTGTCTGAAAGTATAAAAACCCTAGACCTTGTTGACGGGATTAGTGTCTGAAAGTATAAGCCTGAGACCCTACAGAGTATAATTTAAGATCGTTTACAAAACTAAAAGAACCGACTTCAAACATCGCGCTAATCATATTCAATACCAAGTATGAGGTGTTTATCTCCATATCTCTGTAGATACTGAGCATATCTCGATGAAATTTGAATGGGACCACCTAGTAAGTATACCCTTTCAAACATAAAAAGAATTTTATAAATAGGTTAAGGCGTTTTCGAGACCTCCTCATTTTTTGTGAAGTCAGTTAAAAATTAGATGACTTCATTGCAGTCACGGTAGTAGCTGTTATGAGGTCATCAGGATCTGTAAGAGTATTTTTGAGGAGACGACCAAGGCAGCCATATATATGTCACGTTAAAAGAGTTTTGCGGTAGTTTTCACACGATTTCAGGAGAACAACTCTGAAATGATACATCATCCGAAATTTCAGGCCCGACTGAAACACGACCGAATTCGCCGATGACCTACTACAAACAAAGTTTGGACATTTGTGACTTAAAATGACGATAAAACTCTTGTCAAATTATTGGTCGGGCTTTTTTCATTTAGTAGGGTTTCCGATACAACAAATGTCAAATGAATTTCGATCGGATTTAATGATAAGCTAAACCGACCGACCGAACCGAACCGGACCGATAATATCAGCCGATATTTCGGATTACCACTTCGGATTAGGTCTCCTTCTCTCCTCCTTTATTAAAATTTGTAGGTTTTATTTAGTTTATTTTAGGGTTAAAACTAGAAATTAAAAAAATATTACATAATTTCCGAGGTGAGTTTATGTAATAACAGTTTTGTGAACTGGAAAATAACTTTTTTATAATATAACTACCTGAGTGAATACGAATAGTATTTTAGATTAGTTCTAAATTACGTTTATTATTATTATGGTAAATCCAATTGTATGTGGTAAGTGGTCTCTACTATCTCTATATTTTATCTCTATCAATAAAATAAATAGGATCGTAAAAACTGTCTTCGTATCTGTTTGTTAACAATTATTAGAAGATTGTCACACACGAAGAGGTACGATGCAACCCGATGCAGCCGCATACGAAAATTGGTACCACAGTTGTGGAGCATTACGTCGATGTTCCGCCTGACTTGCTACAAAAGTATGCAGATCTGCAGATCTAGGGTTGCCTATAGAGACGGTATTATGCAGCTGATAGACGGACAATCGGTTCCATTCGGAATATGATTTGTACTGCAAATAGTCTGCGTTGTATTTATTTATTATGTTTCATTATTTCACAATTTTTTGGATAAAAATTGTCTGAAGTACTGAAACATGCGCTGGGTTGCGGGTGCACGTAATAGTACGGTTGGCAACCCTACATTAATCAGGGGAATTAAATATGTGATTTAAGTGTGACGTTCGACGTTTAGATGAAAGCTGAATGGCTCAATACCTTTGTTTTTTTTTGTAAATTCAAAGCAATAAGTGATGTTTCTGTTATATCTATAATATTTTTTATTGAATATGATCTGTTTAGTGTTATTTGACGTGTGTAAGTGCACATTTTTAATTTGCCCATATACTGAATAAATGCTTTGACTTTGACTTTGACTATGGTGTTCCGGCACACAGCCCTTGCGAGTCAGAGTATGCTAGGACTACTTGGCGTGTTTCAGTCTTAGCCAGTTTTTTTTAATGTTTTAAAACAATTTTATCTGTCACCATCACCACCATCAGCATTTGTTATTGGCTTCATAAATACAAAACAAAATAAATGCTGTTAACAACAGAAAAAAACAATTTCCGGTATGTAACGTTACTAAACGTACCTCTGTGATTAGAATCAAATCATGTAACCGAGATAAATAGTAAATTATTATGTTATTCCCGAACATTTTAATAGTAGGTACAGTTTTTAGGGTTTTGAACCCAAAGGGTACCAACGGAACCCTATTACTGAGACTCCGCTGTCCGTCTGCCTGTCTGTCTGTCTGTATGTCTGTCCGTTTGTCACCAGGCTGTATCTCATGAACCGTGATAGTTAGACGGTTGAAATTTTCACAGATGATGTATTTCTGTTGCCGCTATAACAACAAATACTAAGAACAGAACACAGTTAAAATTAAAGGGGGTATATATGCAAAAAACGTGTTTTTTATCCATGAACGATTGTTTACCTTATTAATTACTAACACCTTTGTTAACGTTCACTTAGTTGGTGTTAGAAGTTCGTTAGATATTCGATAGATGGCGTTCGGGACCCTCCGTGTGCGGGACAAAAGTCTGAATTGCACTTGGCCAGTTTTATTTTAAAGTAAGTAGATTAAAACTGTAATTTTAAGCAATACCTAATTCTAAGCAAACTAAAATAAATTTAATTACCTCGTGTTAGGCAACTTAAAGCCACGCTTATGACCATGAAGGTAAGTGAGGTAACATAACCATAACGGTTCGACCTTATAGCATTGTTCTTAACCGAAAATCATACTTAATTAAATATTATGTTTATTTAACCGTGATTCTAGAACCACCGCTAGAAAAATGCTTTAAAAAAAAAAAAGCCGCATTCATATCGGTTCACCCGTTAGAGCTACGTTGTCACACACAGTCAAGCATGCGTGTGCTTGCATGCACACAAACACACAAACACGCACACACGCACGCACGCACGCACACACGCACGCACGCACGCACGAACTCACGCACACACGCACGCACGCACGCACGCACACACACGCACATACACACACACACTCATATATACACACACACACACTCATATATATATACACACACACACACGCACGTGCGCGCGCTCACATACGTCCTATATTTTTTTGTCAAATTAGTAATCTCTTCGTAATCTCTCAAATAAAAAAATACACAATCAACTTTTTATGTTATTACCCACCACTACATATGAGTGACGTCACATCTGCTCGACTGCGCTATGCACAGGTCACAGGGTTTACCCGGTGAGCCCAGGTACGCACAGTTACATTCCGCTTAATATAAAAGCCGACGCCCCCGTCGCGCGCACGCACGTTTGGCGGGCGCGGTATGTGTCGCAGTCGGTACCCGGGCAGAACGGGCGCACGTCTCTCCTCACCTGCTCTCAACCAGGTCTCGTTGATGGCGAGAATATCAATATCAGCCCAACAGGCTGCTACTATTAGGTTTTCGTGATCAGTGCCTAGAGAACCTGCGTTGTACAAACCTATTTTTATATTTTTGTTATTAACCATACTGGTTCATGAATTGATATTGAATACATTATTATAAAAGAATAAATAACCGGCCAAGTGCGTATCCGGCCACGCGCAGTGTAGGGTTCCGTAGTGTTAACAATACTTATAAATAGTTATTGATGTCTATGTTACATAGTTAATTCTTAAATTATTAACACAATATTTATACACTAATATAAATTTTGTAGGCGTTAAGTATTGTTAATTATTATAGTTATATCTAATATATAAAATTCTCGTGTCACAGTTTTCGTTGCCATACTCCTCCGAAACGGCTTGACCGATTTTGATGAAATTTTTTGTGCTTATCCGGTATCTATGAGAATCGGCCAACATCTATTTTTCATCCCCCTAAATGTTAGCTGCTAGGCCAGCTACCACCCTTAAGTTAGAAAATCTGTCACCTAAACATCTAATGTGTTCCGGCAGCTATCCTTGAGAGCCAGTTCCCATTCTGGGTCTAGCGTGCTTACCATCTTCGACCGCATCATCACTTACCAACAGGTGAGATAGTGGTCAAACGCTAGCCTATAAAATATAAAAAAAAAACTTCGCCATTGTCACTTTAAAGGATTTATTCTGAGGATATATTATATAGGATATATTATTAGTATTTGGTACAAAATTATCCAACACCCAAGTTCAACGACTATTACTGCTAAACTAATAAAGCTATCTTAACCGCTATAATTTTCCTTTAAAGTTCATAAAATGCACTATTATCACGATATTTTTCAGATTTTTCAAGCCAACAATTTAGCTTTTAGAGGGGGGGGGGGGGGGACGCCCTACTGGAACAAAAATTTGCACTTTAAAGTTCAATATTTCGTAAATGGGGCATTCAATCGAAAAATGGTATTAGCAACCTTGAAATCATTTATTATTCATCCTATTCAACGATACCCCACACGATGGGGTAGACGACAAAAAAATAAATTCATCCCCACTTCTCATGTAGGGGAGCTACCCTAAAAAAAAATATTTTTCAAAATTTTATTTCACCACTTTGTCGGCGTAATTTATATACATACCCTTACAAAATTACAGCTTTCTAGTATTAACGGTCTCTTAGCAAAACCTCGGACAGACAGATAGACAGACAGACAGACAGTCAGACAGACAGACAGACGGACATGACGAAACTTTAAGGTTTCCTTGTTAGGACTACGGAACCCTAAAAAGGCTATGAAAGCGATTGTAACTATTGTAGTGATGATAAGGTTTGAAGTACGTTTTCATAAATAAGAGATCCTGATAATAGTTTTGTCTAGCATATAAATACATGAAAGATTGAATGTTAAATTAACTATTAAGTTCCTCATATCTGAAGAAATCAATACATGACGGTGACATAAAGTAGTGGTAATTGTAACAAATGTATATCCCACCAAAACCATTCTGTAAATAAAAAATAAGTTCAAAAATTAAAACCCGACTACTGAAAAATCACTCTCTAAAAAGTATGAAATAAGAAAATATTTTCATCTGAGATCGCTAAGTACAAACTAATCAATATGTATCGTGTATTATACAAACAACTAACTTGTAATATAGTAGTTTATGCAACTGTCATGTAATGAAGGGTATTAAAACACGAGTGTGAGTTTATGAAACGAGCGCAGCGAGTTTCATAATAGTAACGAGTGTTTTAATACCCGTGTATGCAGTTGCATACACTACTTTATCTTCACTAATGCAATTAATCAAACAAAAAGAGTAAAAGCTGATAATAGTTTATTTATAATAATTGTTCAAATTTTGGATGGTACAATTTTGAAAGTTAATGTTAATTATTGATCCAGCAGCTGTAGCGGCCGCGGGGCAAGCAGTAGAGCTCGTAGACGGAGTCGGAATATTTATAATTACTTCATTCGTCTTGTTTTCTATACTGTTCAAGATCGTATTTAAAACTTGAATTTTATTCATTAAAGACTCATCAATGTAGCTTTCAGCCACAGTAGAAGACTTCCACCCCCCGTGTCGTTTCAGTGCGGTCAAATCACCACCGCTATCTATGAGAAGGGTCGCCGAGGTGCGCCGGAAGCAATGCCCCGTGTACAACGCTGGGTTAGGCTGATTCAAAAAACTTGCGATAGTTTTTCCCAGAGCACCAAATTTATTAATACCAGTTCTTTGATCGACGCACTTCCTCGATCTATAGCTCAAGAAAAAGGTAGGGTTTCGACAGGGGGTGGGTCGAAGTTCCATGTATTTTTTACATACGGCATAGCAGTTGCCCGTCACAACGAAAGAACGATCTATTTTCGTTTTTGTTTTCGAAACTTTCACCATGATTGTACTGTCGTCTATGTTAGAGACTTCATCGAACTGGATGTTGTATAGCTCTTGCCTTCGGCATGCCCCCATTATGCCGAAGATTAGTGCAACCTGTAACAATAAACGATATAATAAGCTTGAGGTACATAGCCAAGGCAAAAACTATGATTTATGAAGTAATAAAGTGTAGGTACCTACTACCAAATTTATACACAAAGCGCTTAAACGGAGTGTCTAGATAACTTGCGTGTGTAGTACGTAAGTACTAGGTAGATTAAATAACAGAACTAAAATACACTTACCTTTTCAAAAAGATACAAAATATCTGGTGAATCTTCCAGGAACATCTTTATTTGATCTGATGTAAACGTCAAGGACTTTTTTTCCTTGTGTCCTTCTGAACTGCGTTTCAGGAACGCTATGACTTTTGAATACTTCGTGATATCAATATTGTTGTAGATACTCAGTGTGGACTTGAGCATAGAATATTTAGCCCACATAGAAGATGGCTTGAATTTGTCGGAGAGGTCTTTGAGATACGCAAGAATGACATTTTCAGAAAATGATGTAGTTTTCTTTTCGATCTTCCATGCCAAAAAGTTATTATATTCTTTTTCATATAATTTTCTAGATTTTTCTGGCAAAAGATTGTGAGTTACTTTTGTTGCCAATTCTAGAATATCCGGAGGCGTACAAATATCATCGTCGCTATCCATTTTTAAATTTTAATTTATATTTTAAAAACAAAACACATTGCGAAACATTAAATTCATGCGTACGTGTATTGTAACTTGCCGCCATTAAAATCTAACCAATGAGAGCGCAGCTGCGCGCGCAGGGCCAATCAGGAGCGAGCGCGCGCTGTTCTTTTTTTATTTAATTGGCACAAGATCTTACCAAAGAGTTTTGTGTATGTAAGTTTAGTAGTTTCGACGAAGTTTTCACGTATAACCCAACTGTTTTCAAAAGCCAGCCTAATATCAAAATGTTATACAACTTGTATGAGGATTTTGACATAAGGCTCGCCAGGTTAATTGGTCGCGTTTTATTGATAATGAGATTTTACGATATCGATGTGGATATTATACCATCATGTGAAATTGCTTAAATTGAGTGTTTTGTTATCTGCGCTATAACAGTAGTAATTATAAGTCAAGTATTGGAAACATAAGTAGAATGTTATAACATTAGTGTAGATAAATATAAATACTATACTACTAGGTTTTTATTTTCCCGCAGTCAATGGTAAAAAGAAGATTACACGACTCGTGAATAAAAAAATTAATGTCGGTCCTTGTATCCCTCGCTCCGCTCAGGATTCTAATCTAGAATCCTTCGCTGCTCGCTATTCTCGACCTCACAGATATAGAGAGAAGACTCAAAAGAACTAAACCGTTCGAATAAGTGTAGTGATAGTGATAGTGAACTTTAGTGGCATATAGTGTATGTACTATGTATAAAGAACACGATACAAATGTGTCTTCACCTTAATAATAGAGTCAGTAAGAAAAGTGCTGATGGGCACATTCTTTATTTATGTCAATGTATAAGTGTATGTTAGATTTAAATTACTTATAAGCCTAACTGGGCTAGATTGTAGTATAATTAGGTGATATAATACTTGTATTGTGTATCCTAATTGTTATGGTTATCGATAGTGGACTGTATCTAATATGTTTTTGCTCGTTGAGAATTGAGAAAAGAAATGTGGAATAGGTAGGAGAAGGTGGACTCACAGCTTGTCGCGATTGTCGGCTCCCGATGCTTGGTAGGGGGCCCCCTGGTTTTATCCGTTGTTTTATAAGGGTGCTGACACTTGAAAATCACTGTTTGTTATCTTCTGATAAGTTGACACGGCACTTTATTGTTTTAAAAAAAAATGTTTTACGAGCCGATATGGTATTTCGGCTTAAAGATGGCGGAACTGCTCTTCCGTGAAAAAACAGAGGGAGAGGGTAGAAGGAAAAAGAGCGAGACGCAATGCGTGCGCGCGGGCTCCGGATGTTAGGGTGGGCGGGAATTTGAATTATGTTGTCATACTTTAACATTATCTTCCCCCCCCCGCTGGCGAAATTTATGAGACTGAAAACCCCAAATATCAGTTCACAATGATCAATGCACTTTTGTTGAATATGCTTAAGATAACTACATTGACGTAATAAAAAAAATATGATATGATAAGTGATATAATAATGATAAATAAAATGGTAGAAATGAATGATGATGACACTAATCATTCATATCTGGTAAGGGACACAACTTCACAAGTGGTCGTTTGAAGACACCTTGTGCAGTCCTGACCGATGCAGAACGAGGAACACCATCCTGTCCTGAGTACAACTCAACAATCCTACCTAAACGCCATTGTAGTGGGTGAGTAGTTTCGTCTCTGATGATAACGAGCTGATCAATTTTTCCTGGCAAAAGTATTTGAGGGAATAGCTCTCCACCAATAAGGATTTCCACAGGACGAGAAGAATGATATTTCTCATCCGCCAGTCTCACATTTGATAAATGTTCAAAATTTTGAATGTTCACAGGATGGGTGGGGCATATCACCACAAATCCTATCCAACGTCACCGCTTCAGAAGTGAATGATGGCTCCGACTTCCCTACTGGTCTGATTTCCAAGAACACTTTGCTTGAAGAGCATGCAGGAACTTGACCGATACCTGACATTGGGGTTTGTGATTTATATTGAGTCAAACCTAAGCGACGGGCACATGCTTTGGTGATGATATGACTTTGACTACCAGGGTCCAGCAGAATGCGGACCTTTTGATATGAGCCTCTACCGTCTTTAACCTCCACCTCAGCAGTTGCAAGCAAGACAAAATGTGTGTTAGATGTAGGACCGGGAGCTATGTTTGATAATGTTGTGACTGGAGTGATGACATTTTCCTTGGGATCAGGCATAAGCACTGAGCGTGTTGAAGAGGGAGCGTATGATGGCTTTTGTTGTGAATTGACAGGAACACTTGTCTCAGTCCTCTTGGAATAATGAAGAAGACTATTGTGACGCTGGCTACACGTTTTACATGTATGAGTTGATGTACAATTTGCTGTGATATGATTTGCACGCAAGCAGTTGAAACACAACCTTTTTTGTCTCACTACTTGAGATCTCTCATAAGGAGATTTTGATAAGAATTTGTTACACGAGTAAAGAGCATGATTCTCTTCACACACCGCACATGATTGGTTCGACGCTTGAGATAAAAGCATCGTGGACCTTGTTTGATTGTTCAAATTTACCCGCTTGTTGTTATGTGGTTGAGCTGATGATGATGATTGATTATTGTGCACATTTAAAGTGGAGCGCTCAAGAGCGTTACACCTATCCACTAAAAATGTTTGTAATTCCTTAAAGCTAGGGAAATCACTAGTTGTGCTTTGAAGCTCAAAAGCTTCACGAGAAGCTTTGTCTAATTTTGTTAATAATGAGTGGAACAAAACAAAATCCCACTGTGTTGTTGGTAGACCTAACGAACCGAGCATTGATAAATTTTCACTGTACACATCTAACATGCTCCTAAGATTTAGTGCTGAACCAGAGGGCATTGATTTCAAATTGTTAATTTGCTCCCAACACATGAATGCTAAATACCGTTTATTGTTGTATCGGTTTAATAACGCATTGTACGCACTGATATAATTTGCTTCCGATACCGGAAAGGCACGAATAATATTGATTGGTTCTCCAGAGAGTGTTGAAATTAAATACTGGAATTTTTCCACATTTGTAAGATCAGACCGCTTATGTACTAGCGTGTTGAAAAGGTCAATGAACCCCGGAAAATCTTTAAATGTTCCAGTAAAGTTCGGGAGCTTCATTGGCGGTAGTTTAGCTTTGGTGTTTGGTACATGCGGTTGGGACGAGGAAGAAGGCAGTACTTTGGGTGCCAAGTACTTGCGCTTTGCCTCTAAAACCTCGGCATACATGTCATCGGCTTGCTCCAAGTGCTTGCATTGGTTAGACTGGACATCTTTCTCGTCCGCCCCTGACTTTAGTAACTCACACGACGAGTTAATGAGAGCTTCATTGAAAGCCTCTAACACTTGATCCAGGCGCTCGCACCACGTTTCTAAACGCGTTGTCTGATTTAGATCGGTAGCACAACTGCGCGCGCAAGTTACTGCGTCCCGGAGGCGTTTGAACGCCATATTTCGTTTAGACTCATAGTGAGCTATGAGTGTTTGACTCATTTTTATGTGAAAACTTTGATAAAACGCGCACTAAACACTGTTTGTAAATAATATCACTGATACTTATTGTTTTGATTGTTGACATTTGTCAGCTGTGAGTTAAACGCACCTTTGATTGTCACTTGTCAGACAGAATTAAACACACTTTTGATTGTCACTGTCACTTTTGATGTGGAGAATATTGTCAGTTTGCACCATTAAGTAAGGAAGATTCTTATATCTGTCTACGACATATATATACTTTCTCTATGGTCTACGATTTGCCCGAGTTCCGGTGAATGACATCACGGGACTAAGCACGATAGCGAATGAACATTGAATGAACACGAAAGCGCCAAAATTCAAAAAATATTGATGATTCAATTTGAATTTTATGATAATTTTATGATATTGTTAGTTCGAAATAATGTACGTACCACAATGATAGTTATACATATATATCGATTATGTTACACATGATTCCAACACAGAAATGATGTTTCGTTTTGAGCGTCGTATGTTACGCACAAGACGATTGAATGTTTAAAATGGCGGATTATGACCGGCCACAATTTGAAAACACGAGATCACACGAAATACACGAAACTACTCGCTCACAGATCACGTAATTTCCGTGAAACGAGAAATGTTATGATGATAGGTACTTTTGTATGTTAAATACCTACGACACAATGTATGATGTTGTAAATTCACAAAAATCTAACAAGAGTTCCGCCATTATGATGAGTGTTAAACTGCATTGATAACCATTTGTGCACTGATACCTTTTTGAATCCGGTCGACAAGGACCATTTAATGTTATGGTTATCGATAGTGGACTGTATCTAATATGTTTTTGCTCGTTGAGAATTGAGAAAAAAAATGTGGAATAGGTAGGAGAAGGTGGACTCACAGCTTGTCGCGATTGTCGGCTCCCGATGCTTGGTAGGGGGCCCCCTGGTTTTATCCGTTGTTTTATAAGGGTGCTGACACTTGAAAATCACTGTTTGTTATCTTCTGATAAGTTGACACGGCACTTTATTGTTTTAAAAAAAAATGTTTTACGAGCCGATATGGTATTTCGGCTTAAAGATGGCGGACTGCTCTTCCGTGAAAAAACAGAGGGAGAGGGTAGAAGGAAAAAGAGCGAGACGCAATGCGTGCGCGCGGGCTCCGGATGTTAGGGTGGGCGGGAATTTGAATTATGTTGTCATACTTTAACACTAATATAGAGAAAAAAAAAGAAAAAAATATATATTTTAGAATGTTTTGGACCAGAAAAAAGTCTGAAGTATACTAAAATATGGTTTGGGGGTGCATGGTTGGCAACTTTGCCCACGACGGAACTGAGACTGTATATGCGTTTAGGGTGAGAGGATGTTTGTTTGTTTATTTGTTTGTGTGTGCAAATCCATGTTGCTATTTTTCTCCAAAATTACTAATCCGCTTTTGATGCAGTTTTCAGTTATGGGTTTGGGTGTAATTGGTGCATGTTTTAGATAGGTGTTACGGTGACAACTCACTAGGAGGCGCTGCAGTAATCATTTGTTGGTACAAATCGATGTTGCCATGTTTCTTCAAAACGATTAGTCCGATTTTGATGCAGTTTTCAGTTGTGGGTTCGCGTTTGATAGGTAAATGTTCTTAAATAGTTGTTACGGTATCAAATTCACCAGGGGGCGCTGGAGTAAACATTTGTTTGTGCAAATCCATGTTGCCATTTTTGTCTAAAACTAGTTCAATTTGTCTTCAAACGGTTCGTAATTAATCAGTGGTGGTTCTTAGATAGATGTTAGGACGTTAATTTTCTTAAGGACATTGTCGTGTGTTCATTCAAAATTTTAATTTTTGTTACTTGTTAATTGACTGGCGTTGACGATTGTTTGAAAACTGAATGGCTCATAAGGATGAGCCATTCAATGGTCCTTGTCGACAGGATTTATATAAGCAAAAGTAAGGACTTTTGCTTATATAAATATAACATCTAGTGATACAATGTACGGTTATTAGATTCAATAGATAGAATTGTATAATTTCAATTTTAAATAATTTTATTGTGTTTAATCTTAATACAATCGATGCAACTATGATGAATAAGTACGAGTGAATGCTTAAAAGAGGAATACTGCAGTGACGAAATAACATTTAGTTTGGATCGATTTATCAACACATTTGGTATGGCTCATGTTACTGTAGTGATATTTTATATTTTTTTTCTATTGCAATTAAAACGATGTTCTTCCGAAACGGTAAGTTAAGAAATATATATTATATGCACAATGGTTTTAATTTGACGATTTTGGTATTTTAAAAGAGACTTTGAGGTTTCTTGCGCAATCTGTCTGAGCAAGTAAGCGGAGGTGAACTCACAGATAGAACTACTGGTCCGTTGAAAAGCAGAACCAGTTCAGATAATTCAGAGAAAACACAAGCGGTTAATAAAACAACAGTTTTCGATTGCCATGATCCGATGCGGCTGGCCGATGTCATACGGGATAATGTAGGGGATAATGAGTTGCTCGAGCGAAGTGAAGCCCTAATTCTCCCCGACTGTCTTATGTTACTGGTTACTATTAGACGAAAAGTCTTGCCGCTGTGCAAATACAAATGTATTACATAAATAATAGATTAGGTACATAGATGATGGTGATTTTATAAAGTTTGTCTATATTGTCATGATAATGACATGAAATGCACAAATCAGTGTTCATTTTTACAAGCTTTATCTCTACTTCACGGCAAATTTATTTATCCGTCACAAATCTTGCAATTGATTTTAGAGCGACTTCTAGGGTTTCGATTGAGCTGAAATTTTGCATACATGTGTAAATCGCGTGACAATGCAATATTATGATGACATGGTGCTGATCTGATGATGGAGCTGGAAGGTGGCCTAAGAAACTCCTAAACTACACATGTTATACCCGTCGTGTTTGGGCTCGTTGGATTTGTCTTGACTTACTCTGGTTCTAGGTTATGTTAAAGCTTGTGTTTAAAAAGGTTTTTAAAATATTACTTGTTAAATATTGTACTTTGGTACGGAACCTTACTTGGCCATGTGCGAGTCGTACTCGCACATGGCCTCTTATATAAACAATTACACATAAATAATTTATAATGTATTAGTACTGGAGTTTTAGTTGATTGTTGATTATTTTTTTATTTAGCTTTTTTAAATCCTAATATAATTTAGCATTTGACCACTATCTCACTTAGTGGTAAGCGATGATGTGGTTGAAGATGGTAAAACACGCTAGGCCTAGAATACTCTGACTCTCAAGGGCTCTGTGCTGCAGGAACACTATAAGGTTGGTATGGCAGATTTTTTCCTTGGTGGTGGTTAGCTACTTTTCAGAAGCAAGTCAGGCGGGACATTTTGAGGGTCCGGTGGCGTTATCGAGAGAACGGTGGGCTTTGGTGCCGAGGTACCAAGTTCAAACCGCCGTGTACCAATGGATATTTCGATCGAAAAATTTATGTGCGCTTTTTCACAGTGGCCCTCCGGTGAAGGAAAAACATCGTTAAGAAACCAACAATCCTCGCATGGCCATGTGGTAACTAGCGGACAGAAGATAGTGTCCGCCTGGCCAGATACCACCCTCAAGTTAGAAAATCTGTCGCCAAAACATCTAATGTATTTATATTTATAATATTATATTATATTTATAATCTTTTTATATTTTAAAAAGTTAAAAGAAAAAAATGTGTTCTGGCAGCTATCCTTGAGAGCCATTTCCCATTCTAGGCCTAGCGTGCTTACCATCTTCGACCGCATCATCACTTACCAACAGGTGAGATATTGGTCAAACGCCAGCCTATAAGATAATATATATACGAGTATATACGTCAAAATTCCATGCCTCTTAACTTAAATTTAAACTCACTTAACCAACACTTCTCGTCGTCTTCCACAATGGATGCGAATGACAAAATTGCCACTCTTAACTATCTTTCCTCTCTTCCAACGCATAACTACCTACCTTTTGTCTTAAGTGAATTTACAGCATGTGATGTTAGGAAGAGCATCCTATCCATCTGTTCCAACGCCATCGGTGGTGATAGCATCAGCCGTAACATGCTTGTTCCGATACTGAATGAAATCTGACCAATTTTGTGCCACATTCTGTACAGCCAGGCTATTCTGTAAGCTCGTTTATAGATCTCGCAAGTGGAATCAGCTGTGAGTCGTAACACGAAATTCAAATCTCACTGCGAATTTCGCTTCCGAGATTAGCTTACGGAATAACCCTGCCCCTCTGTTGCGGAGGGTGCCATACCTTCCTGTTGGAAGGAAGCCCACATTATTCCTTTGCTAAAAAAGTCCAATACAAAATCCTTATCTGAATACCGACCGATTTCCATACTTCCCCTTCTTTCCAAAGTCCTCGAGCGCTTGGTCCACACCCAACTTAGCTGCTTCCTTAACCGAAATAATCTCCTTAATCCCTACCAGTCTGGTTTTCGTCCTGGCCATAGCACTGTATCTGCACTTATCAAAGTCACAGATGATATTAGGCTAGGTATGGAAAACAGACTGCTTACTGTCCTTACATTTAGTTATAAATAAAATATCTAACTGAAATATTTAACTGTAATATTTAACCGAAACATTCAACTGAAATATTCAACTAAAACATTCAACATAAATATCTAACTGAAATATTAAAGTGAAACGAGTTGGGAGCGACGGAGTCGGCAGTCGCAGCGTCGTCGAGTGAAGGCAGCGACGCAGCAAGTCGGCGCCTGCACCAGGGACAACGACCTGCGATGCTCTGCCACCCACTGCACCCGTACACACCACGAGCTCCACTCCCAGCCACTGAAATATTTAACAGAAATATTTAACCGAAATATTTAACCGAAATATTTAACTGAAACATTTAACTAAAATATTTTAACCGAATATTTAACTGAAATGTTTAACCGAAATGTTTAACTGAAATGTTTTAACTGAAATATCCAACCGAATATTTAACCGAAATATTAAACCGAAATATCCAGTTATAAATATTTAAATACGGGACTTATCGCGCCTAAAACATAAATCTTATCTACTCAACTCAATCTACTCTGTCCTTACATTGCTTGATTTCAGCAATGCATTTAATACAGTAGATTTTGAAATCCTCCTTGCCTTTCTCCGCTCTCTTAACATATCTCCATCGGTAATTCACTGGTTTCACAGTTATCTGTATGGGAACCGGCAGCGTGTCTGCATTGAAGATAAATTTTCTTCTTGGAGTGACACGAGTGCTAGTGTACCACAGGGTGGCGTGCTTTCTCCTCTTCTTTTCGCTATTTTCATAAATTCTATATATTTTTTCCTTTCTTCCTCTTATTGCCTATATGCAGACGATCTCCAAATCTACACGCAATCCTCACTTGAAAATTTAAATGACGCTATCTAAAAACTACCAATGATGACCTCTGTCGTATATCTAACTGGAGTAAATCTTATGGAATTACTGTTAATCCGACTAAGACACAGGCCATTAATTGTAGGCAGCTCTATATTAGTATCTAAAATTGACTTCTCAACTGTACAGGATATTACTTTTAACAACGTCATTGTAACACTCAGCAAACAGGTGAAAAATCTGGGAGTGATTATGGACAGCAATCTCACATGGGACCCGCAGTTGCAATCCGTGAGCTGTAAACTCTTTGCATCAGCAGCCGCGCTTAGGTGGTTGCGAAACTTTTTACCCACAGCTACTAAAGCTGCGCAAGCTCAGTCTCTTTTACTTCCTATCCCTGACTATGCCGACGCCAGTTACCTTGATCTCAGGGAGGATCAGCTAAATAAGCTTGAGCGACTACAACTACAGCTTCTGCATTCGATTTATTTTCGGTATCCGAAATTTTTTATCAAGTCGGTTCTTTTAGTTTTTTAAACGATCTTAAATTATTAATAATCTTTAATAAGTTTAATCAATAATTTAATTTATTTCTGTGATATTTTAGTGTATTTTTGGTCTAGGATGGTAGTGTGCTAGGCGCAGACTGGAACTGACTGCCGGTTAACATTATATGTTTGGAGACAGATTATTACAAACTTGCGGTAGCTGAGCAGGCGGACTCTAGACAAAAACTCAATATAAAACAATACAATACAAACCTCTTTATTGATTACCAAAAAAAAATGCACTATAGCTTCATTAATACATAATAAGATGGTAAGAGAGATACCAGACTGCAACGACAAAATCATCACCATCAGCCTATTGCTGTCCTGTGCTGGACATAGGCCTCACCTATGGCACGCCACTGAGCTCGATCTTCAGCTCTTTGTTTCCAACCGCTGGCAGCCAGCTTGCGTATATCATCGCTCCACCTAGCTGGAGGGCGCCCTACACTCCGTTTACCGAGCCGTGGTCTACGACACGGGTTCTACGACAGATGTGACCAGCCCACTGCCACTTCAGCTTGCGAATCCTTTGAGCTACGTCGATAACTTTGGTTCTCTGACGGATGACCTCGTTTCAAATTCGATCCCTCAGAGATACTCCGAGCATAGCCCTTTCCATAGCTCGCTGAGTGACTTTAAATTGGTGAACCAGTCGCAGTAGGACGCACTCGTTTAAGACTTTCGTCTTTAGGCTTTGTGGTATGGGCGATGCAAAGATTCGACGAAGTTTTCCAAATGCTGCCCATCCCAGCTGTATCCTTCTGCGAGCTTCCTTCTCGAAGTTGTTTTTAACCAATTGCAAGATTTACCCAAGGTATACGTATTCGTGATCAACTTCGAGAAAAAATCCGTTTAGGGCAATCGGTTCCGGGACAACATGTTCGTTAAACATGATCTTGGTCTTATCCAAGTTCATCCGTACGCCGATGCGTGCAGAAGAATCAGCAAGGATGGTCAGCATGTATTGCAAGTCTTGCACGGTTTCAGCCATGATGAAGATATCGTTCGCAAACCTCAAGTGTGAAAGGCGCTCGCCGTTTATATTTATGCCCCGTCTTTTCCAATTCAGCGTCTTGAACATATCCTCCAGAGCGTTTGTGAACAATTTGGGGGAAATAACATCCCCTTGTCTCACTCCTCTATGTAAGGGGATATGTTCAGTCTGCTGATTTTGTACTTGGACGGTCATAGTCGCGGCGTCATACAGGCCTCTCAGTACTTGGACGTATCGCCAATCAACTTGGCACCGTTGCAGAGACTCCAGAACAGACCAGGTTTCTACAGAGTCAAATGCTTTCTCATAGTCCACAAACGCAAGGCACAGGGGCTCGTTATACTCTTCGATCTTCTGTATAACCTGTCGCACTGTATGTATGTGGTCTATGGTGCCATATCCTCCTCGAAACCCAGCCTGTTCAGGGGGCTGAAACTCGTCGAGTCTACGCGCCAGACGATTTGTGATGACTTTCGAGAACAGCTTATAGACGTGACTCAAGAGTGAAATGGGTCGATAGTTCTTTAAGAGGGTCTTGTCTCCTTTTTTAAAGAACATAATGACCACACTCTTGCTCCACGCCTTTGGAGTAAATATACGCTGCAGCTGTACAAGCGTTGGAGTTCCACCAGCTTTCAAGAGCTCCGTTGTAATTCCATCCTCTCCGGGGGTTTATCCATTTTTAAGTTGTTTGAGAGCCATCACAATTTCGTCCAGGCTGACCTCTGGTAGATCCTCGGTATAATGACGGATAAGAGTGGCTCTAGGATCTTCAGACTGGGGTTGGGGACGGGACCCTTGCGAGGTATATAGTTGGCCGTAGAAGTCTTGAACTTCCCTAAGAATCTCCGGCTTAGAAGCGACGACACTCCCGTTATAGTAAATGCCTGTTTTAAATGTTATATAAGTTTATAAGCTTGAAAAACTTGTAATAGCCATAGCTTTTATACTCCTAGGTTAATTAATTACGCTAGTAAGTATAAAAATAATAATGTATCACATGACCAATAAAAACATTAAAAAACCCTCCCGTTAGATGTGGTTAACTTCTTCAACTTGGATGTAAGGGAGCACAATTTTATCTAAGTGCTCCCAGCCAACCTCACCTGCCCGCGGTGCATCCTGCCGAATAGCGAACGAGGCGGAAGCGTATCTTGTGATCAAAATCACTGAGAGGTACAGCCTCAAGGTCATCCAAGTATACGCACCGACTTCGGCACACTCAAATGATGAAGTGGAGGAAATGTACGAGGACATTTCCAAGGCCTTGTACACCACCCAAAAGGCCCACTTCAACGTTGTCATGGGGGATCTTAACGCTAAAGTGGGAGTACAGACAAGCGGCGAATCGGTATTAGGACCACAAGGATTTGGAAGCAGGAATCATAGGGGGCAAATGCTCGTCAACTTCCTGGAAAAAAAGGGTCTCTGTCTGATGAATTCTTTTTTTCAGAAAAACCCCCGACGGAAGTAGACGTGGCAAAGCCCCGACGCTATGACCATATATATGACGGACAAAAAGCGTATATTTAGAGATGTCTCAGTGATCACTAGGTTCAACACCGGAAGTGATCACCGACTGGTCCGAGGCACTCTAGATATCGACTGTAAGCTTGAACGAGTCCATTTAATGAAATCTACGCTCCGGCCTAATATGCTCCAATCTGTGGTTGGGTCTGAAACGTTCCAGTTAACACTGGAGAACCGATTCGCTGCCTTGGAAACCACAATTGACGTTGATGTGGACCAGGATCTCAACCAAGTGGTGGGCATTCTTACGGAGGAGGGGACGAAATTCTGCAAGATGCAAGGTGCCAGAAAGAGGTGTAAGCTTTCAGAAGAATCTATGTAGCTAATGCAGAAGCGACGGGAAAACCCCGCAGTCACTACGTCAGATCAACGGGCTTTGAACAAAAAAATCTCTAAGCTGGTAAGACGTGACCTCCGGAGCTCCAACACACGCTCTATTAAAGAAGCGATCGAGCGAAACCGGGGGTCAAAAGTTTTTGTTCAACAGCTGGGTCGACGACAAAATAACTACGTTGAATTTATAACTACCTATATATATTTTTTTATATTTGCGTTATTTTTATAAGCGTTTGACAACCATCTCACTGATGTTAAGTGAAGATGTGATGGACAATGTAGCATGCTTGCCTAGAAGATACCTGTTCACTCGCGATTTGAAGACCCCCGGATTGTACTTCACAGAAAACACAGACTCTGGCAGGGAATTCCATTCCTTTGCTGTGCGTATGATAAATGTTGATGCAAAGCGCTTTGTGCGACATCATGGTATATTAACCATGTATCGATGGTGTATATCTGTGCGTGTGGTAGTACGATGGTAAAAGGGGGACGGTGGAATTAATTCGTGCAGTTGGAAGGCACACTCCCCGAAATGTATCCGATAAAAGACCAATAAACTGGCGAATTTGCGGCGATGCTCTAGGCTCTGAAGCCTTTTGCTTACAAGATTTTAGTCGTTTATGAGTTTCTTGGTTCTCATCTTAATAACTTCCAACGCCTCTAGCTGGCATTTGGCTGACCCACCCAGAGGTGAGAACAGTACTCCATACATGATCGGACTTGAGCTTGATACAAATTTAGCAGCTTTTTTGGTGTGCAGTACTGTCTCACCTTGGCCAAAACACCAAGTCTTTTTGAGGCAATTGGGCTTTTGACTCAATATAGGAGCCAAAGTTGAGTGCGGGTGTTAGTGAGATTCCAAGAAGCTCAAAGTGATCAGTTATCGGTATGGACACATTTCGGAAAGTAGGAGTCAGTTGGAACGGACTTCGTTTGGTGGAGAACAGACACGCCTTAGCTGCATTCAATTTGACCAGGTTGGCATCGCCCATGACAGCCTCTAAAGACAAGTTCAAGCGCTCGACCATCGCCTCCTTATAACGCTGAATGATATCTTGTACGTGACGTTTATACGTAAACATATATTTTTTTTAATTCGTTATAGTCAAGCGTTTCACCACTATCTCACCTGCTAGGCTATTCTGTAAGCTATCTCGACAGCGGAATCCGCGGTGAGATTTGAATTTCGTATTACGAAATTCAACCGTATTACAATCGTTATACGACTTAATTTCGAAGTAAGAAATTCGAATCTCACCGCGGATTCCGCTGTCGAGATAGCTTACAGAATAGCCTAGCTGATGTTAAGTGACGATGTGGTCGACGATGTAGCACGCCTGGCTAGAAGATACCTATTCACTCGCGACTTGAAGACCCCTAGATGGTACCTTTTCGGAAACACAGACTCAGGCAAGGAGTTCTAATCCCTGGCGGAACGTATGATGAATGTGGAAGCAAATCGCTTCGTTCGGATTGATGGAATATCCACCATGTAGCGGTGGCGTGTATCAGTACGTCTGGTTGTCCGATTGAAAAAAGGTGATGGGGGAATAAGTTTGTGCAGTTAGGAGGCACACTCTCCGAAATGTATCCGATAAAAAACCGATAAGCAAGCAACTCTGCGGCGATGCTCTAAGCTTTGGAGTCTTCTGCTAATGAGCTCATCATTGTTGATTAGCCTCTTAGCTTTTCGCTCAATTGCCTCCAACGCCTCTAGTTGGTATTTAGCCGAACCGTCACAAAGGTGAGAACAGTACTCCATACATGATCGGACTTGTGCTTGATAAAGATTGAGCATCTGTCCAGGTGTGAAGTACTGCCTCACTTTCGCTAGAACACCAAGCTTTTTGGAGGCTACTTGTGCTTTTGATTCGATATACGAACCAAAATTCAACGTTGGAGTAAAGGAAATGCCAAGGAGCTCAAGGTGGTTAGTTAACGGCACGGATACATTTCGGAAAGTAGGAGTCAGATGGAACTGACTCCGTTTTGCGGAGAAAAGACACGCCTGGGTCTTAGTCGCATTGAAACTGACCAGGTTGGCTTCGCTCCATTCGGAGACTGCTTTCAGAGATAGATTCAAGCGCTCGACCATCGCCTCTCGAAGACACTGGATATCTGCACCACTGGTGCGGGCTCCAGATATGTAGCTCTCTACAACAGTGCTATCGTCTGCGTACCCAAATATACCAGGCTTCAGGAGATCGTTAATATGTAGCAGAAAAAGTGTTGCAGAGAGTACCGATCCTTGAGGAACCCCGGCATTGATTGCCAAAAGGTCGGACAAGCAGCCTTCAATGACTACTCGAATTGACCGGTTCCTCAAAAAATCCGATATCCATGCACAGAGACCAGTGAGCAGTCCATAGATGGAAGCTTGCTTAGTAAGCTGTCGTGCCAAACCCTATCAAAGGCTTTCGAGATATCGAGAGAGACAGCAATGGCTTCTCCGTGCTTCTCGATGGCCTCACTCCAGATGTGCGTGGCATACGCTAGAAGATCCCCAGTGGATCGATTTCGGCGAAATCCGTATTGTCGGTCGTTGAGGAGTTCGTTCGCTTCTAGGTATGCCATGGCGGGGCAGCCTTTCACGAGTGGCTAACCCGTTACTTGGGCCCCCAACTATCTACGGTCGGCCAGCGGTAAACCGTGCCTCGGATCCCGCTAGCCTCCGCGTCTAGACTCTTAGTGCGATGACATCAGTGTGTGTCAGCTCTGTCTGCTTGCATGGAGCAACTGTTCTGACCCGTCCTCCGTAATGGCTAAACACCGGTCTTCGTATCGGAAAACGGCCGCTTGGCGATACGGCTTAGACCGGTAGGTGGTAAAAATGCCGCGGACGAATCCTCCCACCAAAGTTACGTGGTTAGCACCACCCAGGGGCCACGTGTAGGGTTTCAAATTTTTCGGGTTTACTCCTACGGACGAGGGTGACTCGACCCCCAAAAATATAAACAGGAACTAAGGTTTGTTTACCTTCAATTATATTATTGCCTGTCATCAAATCGAAATTATCGAATGCATTGTATAGGTAGCTGAAATTGTGTTTTTTGTTGTTACTTTAACTCAATGAATTAGATAAAATTGTTATTGCTCATTTACTTAGATCACAATCTGGAAATCATTGACAATCTCGAATTATATTGGACCTTTATATAATATTGTTTACGTTATATTACAAATTATTTAAGCTCAATTCATTTTGTCGGGTGTCTGTGAACAATTTTCAAATTCAAAGTGAATGTCTTATAAATTCCCTTAAAAATTTCTTTAAAAGATTCCTTTAAAAAAATCTGTTTTAAAATTACACAAAAATTGTATAGGTATTAATTATAGTTTTTATTAATATTCATGAAATGTTAAGACTGTACTTTCTAGCAACGCTAAGTGTTAGTTTAGCAGAGAGGGTAAGTCAATAGGCTAGATATTTATTTATATACTAAGTGGACCTCGCTGCTATGTTCGCGTTAAAAATTGTTCTATGCGTTATAGACAAATTGTAAAGGTACGGACACACCGCAGCGTCCTGCGTGCGCGATCTAGGCGGTGATCAGATAGCGCAGTAGTATTTGTGCCGACTGGTTTACACTAAACGCGATCAGAAAACAATTGAAAAGTACTGAGATTGCGCCCGCAGATCGCAGGACGCCGCGGTGTGGCCGTACCTTATGTCAACAAGCCGTTTGACCATGAAGGTATTAAAAACAAACAAACAAAAGAACTCACTAATATAAAAAAGCGATTTAAGAGAGGATAAAAAAATAACATCGTTAAAAAACTAAAAGAACCGTCTTCAAATGCCGCGCTATTAATTTTCAGAACCAAGTTTGAGGTTTTTACCGACATATCTCTCGTAATACTTTTCAGATTTCGATGAAAATGATCTCATTACAATGGTACCATCCTTGGAATATCTCCTTCCCAAAAAAAGAATCATCAAAATCGGTTCATAGACGACGAAGATATCCGCGAACACACATTAAAAAAAATCTATACGGTCCAATTAATAAACTTGCTCCTTGTCGGTTAACTAATAGTGACTATGTTTACCTACTCAGATTATGTCTTTGTATTCTCTTAAGGTACGACCAAACTGCGTCGTACTGCGTGCGTGATCTAGGCGGGGATCAGATAGCGCAGTAGTATTTCTACCGGCTGGTTCACACCAAACGCAATCTACGGCGACCAGAAAAAAATAGAAATACAGATCGCGAACGCGCACGCGACGTAGGACGCCGCGGTGTGGTCGTACCTTTAAATTGTTGTTCACTGTTAAGGGTTATAATCCAATGATAAAAATTACGGTTTGTTTGTTCATAATTAAGAAGAAGATTTATTAATTAAGAATTATTTATAATATTTATTAATATTTCTGTGGCTTAAACTGTTTTAAAGAAAGGCCAAGTCAATAGTACCTATAACCGGCGAGCATGTATGAAGGCGCTCATGAAAGTGTAAAAAGCGAAAGAGGTATGTCAGGATCGTAGCATGTGGAAAGAAGTAGTCTCTGCCTACCACAACGGGAAATAGGCTATTATGTATGTATGTTACCACTTAGGATAATGGAACAACTGAATCAAACATTTTCTTTTTTTGAAGTAAGACTTCTGCTAGTCCGCCTGGGGTGGTACCACCACTTTGCCAATTAATATTCAGCCATGAAATAGGAATGTTTTGCGGTTGAAATGGAAAAGTGTCCAGTGAAATTACAGGGCATGTGAGACTCAACATCTTTTTGTCTCAAGGTAACAGGCGCAGTGCAGTGACATGCAAAATGCTGTGAGTCCAGAATTTTGCATGCCACTGTAATAAGTAGACGTCATTGCTTACCAGCAGACAAGCGTCGTGCTTGTCCTATTACCTTTAACCATAAAAAAAAAATATTTTAGCTTCTTCTATTTACAGATACAATACATAAGCACGGAGCATCCTGCAGTTACCTACTGGAATCCAAAGTACTTATCACACGCTAATATGACTTCAAGACGATTCGGCCGCGACGATCCGTTCTATTATGTCGATCTACACTTACATTTTTTATGGCCTATGCCTAACAACATATCGGTAACGAATCGTTTTTTTATTTTTAGGAAGAACCTATTCAATATAAAAGGATATTATAGAAGTAGAAATGAAATTATTTAGTTAATAAAACACTTTTTTTATATCTTATAGGCTAGCGTATGACCACTATCTCCCCTGTTGGTAAGTGATGATGCGGTCGAAGATGGTAAGCACGCTAGGCCTAGAATGGGAACTGGCTCTCAAGGATAGCTGCCAGAACACATTAGATGTTTGGCGACAGATTTTCTAACTTGAGGGTGGTAGCTGGCCAGGCGGACACTAGATAGTGTCCTACCACCATGCAGGGGTTGTTGCTTTCTTAACGATGTTTTTCCTTCACTGTAACTCACTGTGAAAAGCGCACATACATTTTTCGACAGAAAATCCATTGGTGCACTTAGCACTAACAAGGCAGACAACTATTTACTTTCTTAAAACTGCTAGTGTATCTAACATGAAATTTCTGTCTTATTTTCCAAAGATTGTCTGTTAGAGATCATTATTTTTGAAGGGAAAACTCCTTTAGCGGCGTTGTGAACCTTTTTGGGATGGGTAAATAATGTTAAACTCGCGTCAGGACACACTCATGACCTGATCGAAAATCGTAAGACGGAGGGAGAGTAGACCAAATGCACAACGTTAATGTTCAAGTTTTCACTTCTACCGGCACTCCCGGAGTGCAACCCGTTGTTTTTAATGATCAAATCGAATTCAAAGTTGCTCAGCGAGCTATTTAAACTACTCGTATGCTCGGCGTTTTTCTGAACGATCGAATCCGGAACGAAGTCATCAGACAGAGAACAAAATTCGTCGACATAGCTCACGAGATTAGTAAACTGAAGCAGCAGTGCGCCGGCCATATTAGCCGAAGAACCGACAACCGTTGGAGTAAAATAGTTATTGAGTGGATCCAACGTATCCGCAAGTGTAGTGTAAGATGCCCGCAGACTAGGTGGAGCAATGATCTTCGGAAGGTTGCTAGCAAGAGTTGGATGAGAGTTGCCGAGAATTGCGCTCAGTAGCGTGTAGTTGGAGAGTCCTATGTCCAGCAGTGGACTAGCATAGGCTGATAATGATGATGACCATACTGTAACATATTTTATTTTATTTAAAGTAGCCCCAGAAAATCAAAGCATCTCTCTTTGGAATATTTTGTAACATTCGTACGAGCGATACAATAATTATCACTGGTTAGCAGTGTTGCGGTCAGTACGATTTACGCACAATTCTCCAGAATTCTACCGCTTCCAGCACCCCACCTCTAATTTTACATACTTACGCGATTAATCCGTCAATTGTGAACCGATTCGAATGTTTATTTTTTAATGGGTGGGGTGGGGTATATATCCAAGATGGAACCG
The DNA here is from genome assembly GCA_954871355.1 of Cabera pusaria. NCBI lineage: Eukaryota > Metazoa > Arthropoda > Insecta > Lepidoptera > Geometridae > Cabera > Cabera pusaria. The sequence goes on along the minus strand of OX940901.1, from coordinate 23,806,924 downwards.
TTGTAATTTCATCAAGATTTGAGAAGTATCTCCAGAGATATGACGATAAACGTTTCAAACTTGATACTTAAATTGAATCGCGTGGGATGGAAATCGCGGTTGTTTTAGTCTTTAAACTATCTTAATTATTGTTTACCTAGTAATACTCGTAACCCACCAAATTGAATTTTCAGTTGGATTTCGTCTTTCACGAGTTCCTGTCCAACACCTATAGACGTAGTTTCGTCGAAATGCATTTCAAGATATGCGACCTGGTACATAAGGACAAATTCTTCGGAACAGCGTTGAAGCAAGGAATGTTTGATCAGCCCTGTCCTTTTCCACCAGTTAGTGACGCTTTTATGCTTTCGAAACTAGACAGTGTAACTATTTATTACCACTAAGCCGGTGGGGGGGGGGGGGGGGGGGGGGTCTAAAAACTATGTTTTTCAGAGAGCCACTATAAACTGTACATAATTTTTTCGGTAGTAAAACGCACCGCAGGCAATTGAACCTACTACCTCTGGCGTCACACCCAACCATTCTACCTCTTTGCCACTGGGCTCTCAAAATTAATTTGAAATAATTACTGTTAACATTTTACTAAAACACAAAGACCCAAATGTTTTAAGATATTTTACAAGCTTTTATTTAACTTGCAATGTATGTATGTCTGTATGTTCGGGTGGAATCTTGGAAGCTAAATTAGACCCACTTTCCGATGTCCGATCTGGCTCAAATTTGGTGGACTTATGTATCTTCAAAGACAATACAATAATATGGTACGATGGAGCTGGTCTGATGATGGATACGGAAGGTGGCCAGGGCATCTCTGTGATAAAACAACATAACCCAACCGAGTTTGGGCTCGATTTGAGGAGAACTTTATACCTAAATGATATCCAGGGTCTGATGATGAAGCTGGAAGGTGGCCTCGGCTTCTCTGTGATAAAACAACATTACCCCACCGAGTTTGGGCTCGACTGATTTGTCTTGAGGAGGACTTTACACCTAGATGATATCCAGGGTCTGATAATGAAGCTGGAAGGCGGCCACTGCATCTCTGTGATAAATTAACGTAACTCCACCGAATTTAGGCTCAACTTATTCGTCTTGAGGAGCACTTTACACTTAAACGATATCCAGGATTTGATGATGAAGCTGAAATGTGGCCATGGCATTTCTGTGATAAAACTACATAACCCCACCGAATTTGGGCTCGATGAATTTGCCTTGAAGAGCACTTTTCCCATAATTACATCATAATATTCGTAGAATATTTTAAAACATCACGCCTACTCTAAAATACGCAGGTAGTAGTAACCTATACCTACTAAAAAGTTAAAAATAAATTAAGAGTAAAATATATTTTTTAAAACAGGCTTTTATCTGGGACAAGGAACTAAAATGTTAAATACAAATTCTAGTGAGTATTTTGCGGGTAGCTACTTATCTATATTTTTAAAAGCTTGAGGCACTGAAGAATGGTAATACCTAGCCTTAAAACGGGTAGTGTTTCAAGCGTAAGAATATAGGTAAGAGAATATAAAAAATAGAAGAATATAGGTAACTAACCTATCCGAAAAATACTTACTAGATTTTTTTTGACATTTTAGCTCCTTGTCCAAGATAAAAGCCTGATTTAAAAAATATTTTTTAACTTTTAATTTATTGATTTCTAATACTCACTTGTGAAACCTATATTGTTTTTTTGTTATTTCCAGGGTGCGTACAATCTATACAACATGTCGATCCCGGTGAAGCACATTCCCCCTCACTTCCCCTTCACCAAAGGGAGGATCGTATGTAATCTGACTTCAACTGACAATAAAGAGCTTGTTGCCAGTGGGTATATCGACATGGAGATCAAAGAAATTAGTTTAAAAAGGCGTAAAACAAAGAAAGTTTAATTAAATATTTTATTTTACAATTTTATTGTGAAATTGCAAGAATTCTGCTAATAAAACTTCTACAATTACAATGTATGTTTCATTTATACAGAATACTATTAGGAAAACGTTTGTAACTCTGTCACTCTGTCTGTTTGTTACCTAATCACGCCGAAACGGACGATCCGATCCACTCGTAGGGTTCCGTAACACAGTTAAGTTATTCCATAACTATGATTTTTCGCAACTACAATATTAACTTTGTTTTTCATAGTGTTTGTATCAAAAACAAAGTTATCTTTGCCGTCGCCATATCTCTAGAACTGTATCTCGTTCAAACCAATTTTCGTTATTAGTTTTTATTGAGATCTACAGCATATATTTTTTTTAGATTTTTCACTCCCATACTTTAAAAGTTAGAGGGGGGGACACACATTTTACCACTTTAGATTCGCCTATCTTTCAAATGATTGACTTTGAAAAAAAATGATTTTAGGAACCTAAATGTCATTTTTGAAGACCTAGCCATAGATTACACTTACACGTATAGGTTTGAAGAAAAAAATTGTTATTGTTTCAGTTCCATGTATGGGATGCCCCGCCTTAAACTTTTATATTTTTTATTTTTGTTTAAAAATCGGTAAGCGGTTTACAGAATACATCTACCTACCAAGTTTCAATTCTGTAGTCCTAACAGTTTCGGAATAAAGTGGCTGTGACATACGGACGGACAGACAGACAGACATGACGAATTTATAAGGGTTCCGTTTTTTGCCATTCGGCTACGGAACCCTAAAAAGGAGATACTTTATAGCATGAGGATGAAAATAAACTACTATTTATGAATATAAAATCATTATATTTACACACAACTTAAATATCTCAGATCACACTCATGTCGATTGACAGAGCTTTACAGTGATACAATTCTTGGTGTACATGAACGAAGTCGCGGGTATCAGCTAGTACTTTATATATCAAAGAAATTCCGTCTACAAACGAGTTCGTAGTTACGCTTTTTAACCGACTTCAAAAAAAGGAGGAGGTTTCTCAATTCGACCGTATATTTTTTTTTTTTTTTTTTTTATGTTTGTTCGCGGATAACTTCGTCGTTTATGAACCGATTTCGATTATTCTTTTTTTGTTCGAAAGGAGATATCCCAAGTGTGGTACCATGGTAATTTTATCGAGGTATGATAAGTACCTCCAGAGATATTGAGATAAACATCTCAAAATTGGTACTGAAAATGTATAGCGCTGCATTGAAGTCGGTTGTTTTTTAGTTTTTAAACGATATTATTTGTATGTGTATTTTATTATCTACGGACCAAATTTCATCTAACGTTGTATAGGTTTGTTGTTGATCAGCATTATAAGTATTTTATTATACATTATTTTAGTTCATCTACTTTAAATAATTCTTCCTATATATCCTAACTTCCAAACTAATATTATAAATGCGAAAGTAACTCTGTCTGTCTGTCCCACTTTCACGCCAAAACCACTGAACCGATTTAAATGAAATTTGGTACACAGATAGTCTAGAGCCTGAGAAAGGACATAGGCTTCTTTTTAATGCGAAAAAAGGGTTGTAAGGGGTTGAAAGGGGGGATGAAAAATTGTATGGAAGAAGGCGGAGGGGGGATTAGCGTGGCGTGGTACGGTGCGGTGTAGGTGGGATACGCATGTGTTATTAACCGACTTCACAAAAAAGGAGGAGGTTCTCAATTCGTCTGTATGTTTTTTTTGTGTGTATGTTACGCGATTACTCCGTCAATTGTAAACGGATTCAAATGATTCTTTTTTAATAGGTAGGATACGTTTCCGAGGTGGTCCCATTGTAATTTCATCGACATCTTATTAGTATCTCCAGAGATATGGAGATAAATACATTATAGCGAAAATTATAAGCGCTACCCACTTATCTATTTATATATACTTACTTTATGTATACTTACTACTACTACATACATAGTATCTATATACTATCCAATAGAATTGGCTGGCACCGACTTCAAATAGATAAGTGGGTAGCGCTTATAATAATTATATTAAGTAATTTATTTTTCGCTTTTGAGTGCCTGTTTGTGATTATGAAGTCGGTTTTATTTTTTTCGAAAAATAATTTATTTGTAAAATAATTAGCCTAAATAATTAAAAATGCTACCCAAAGACACTATTCCACGCGGACGAAGTCGCGGCTACAGCTAGTATCTTATATTTAAAAGCGCCAATAGCCCATATTTACTCGTAGCTTAGTTGGAAGGGGTTCAACTAATCCAACCCATCTTCCAAGCTGGCAAGCACCAAAAAAATCATGATGCTGGAACTTGGATTAACTCTGTGCCTCCTATGAAAAACGATATAACTCGAGTTATATCAAAAGTGCGTTTTTAGCAGTTCTATATTAAAAAAAAAATTACGATTTTTTTGGTCTTACTCACGTTCCGATATCTCTTGTAGTTTAGGAGATCGTTTGATACAACTCGAGATTATTTTGCATTTTTTGGAGAAATGTTTGTGTCTAATAATTTATCACGAATTATATCATAAGAAAAAAACAAATTTTCAATATTTTTTTGTGTAAAAAGATTCAATAAAAGTTGTATCTAATAGCGATTCATTTTGTTTCACATTATTTTGTGTATTTTGATATAACTAGAGTTAACCCAAATAACTCTTCACTGTTTGCGTAGATGTTGGGTACAACTCGAGATAAAACGTTAACTTTTACTCTCAAAATACTTTTTTTCGTGTAAGATAATACGACTCTAGATCAATAATTATACACAATAATTTACTTTAGTGAAAGACTGCATAACTCAGTTAGGTATATCAAAAAATCAAAGACTTACAACAAAACACGAATAAATAAATTTGGTGTAAAATGATATACTTTGGTACTCCAAAAGATTCACGGGAGGTGAAGTGAGGCGGGGTGCGCTTGAGTGGCGCTCAGTGTTTGTATTCTCTTTTCTCAGTGTCGCCACGGGTTCGAGAAGAAGAGGACGCGCTCGATTTGGTCATAGACTTTTGGTAATACAATTTGTCACAAAAACTTTAGATTGTTATTTAATGAAAAATCTTTTATAGCCCTCGCTGCGCTCGGGTGCCAACTTCACGCCGTGCTATAATATTCTATTTGACGAAAAAGCGAAGCAAGCGTAAAGTGCGTGTTTATGTCACACTGATAGCTATAAAATAATATACGATAGTCGTGACTTGTCTGTTATTGCATGGCGTAGCACCCTCGCTCTGCTCCGGTGCTAACTTCACGCCGTGCAATAATAGACTACTTAAGTCACACGTATCGTAATATACTATTAAGATATATCGTTTATATTTTACATTCATTTATTGGCAGATTGTCAGATTTACACATAAACATCGGACTTGAGAAGGTTATATAAGCAAGGTTTTAGTAATGTGTGTTTTTGTAATTTTTAGTTCCGTATGTCATAACAGGTAGGACGCACTCGTTATTAAAGACTTTTGTCTTAAGGCATTGTGGTAGCGGCAGAGGTTTGTTAAACATGATCTTGGTTTTATCCAAGTTCATCCGAAGACCAATGCATGCAGAAGAATTAGCCAGCGGACTCAGCACGTATTGTCAGCTATGATGACGTTATCATCCGCATATCTTAGGTGTGAGAGGTATTCGCCGTTAACAGTTACGCCCAGTCCTATCCAATTCAGCATATTGAGCACATTTTCAAGAGCATTTGTAAATAATTTGGGGGAGATAACGTTCCCTTGTCTAACTTCTCGATAAAGTGGGATAGGTTCAGTTTACGTTTGTACTTGGACGGATATAGTTGCAGCGTCATATAGACGTCTCAACACTTGGATGTATCAATGTACCAATCAACTCGGCACCGTTGCACCGACTTCAGAACAGACCAGGTTTTAATGGAGTCAAGTCTTTTTCACAGTCCACAAACGCTAGGCACAGGGGCTGATTAGACTTTTTGGTTGTCTGTGTAACCTGCTGCACTATTTGAATGTGGTCTATGGTGTCACGAAACCAGCCCGATGAGGGCTAAAATTCGTCGAACCTACGCGCGCGACAATTCGTAATGACTCTCGAAAACAGCTAATAGATATGGCACAGGAGAGAAATCGGTCGATAGTTTTCAGCAGTTGTGTTTGCCTCCTTTTTTAAAGAACATTACGACCACACTCTTGCTCCATGTCTTCGAAATTCTTCTCGAAAAAGGGACGGATTTAAATAAATGCTGAAGTTAAACTAGCGTAGTATTTCCGCCAGTTTTTAAGATCTTCGTTGTAATTCCAACCTCAACGAAGGCTTTTCCGTTTTTTAGCTATGTAAGAGCCATCACGATTTCGTCTAGGCTGACCTCTGGGAGATTTTCGGTATAATGGCGGGTAAGAGTGGCTTTGGGATTCTCAGAATGGGATTGAGGATGTGATGCTTGCGAAGTGTACAATTGGCCGTAGAAGTCTTGAACTTCCCTAAGAATCTTCGGCTTAGAAACGACAATATTCCCGCCGGATGGGGTCAACTTCGTCAGATGGCTTCGACCTAGCTGTTAAACGAAGACTAAAGGGTTCAAAAGGGATCAAAATCCCTTTTGAAATATACAAAACATTTTACTTGTTTCAAAGAAGATTGTGATGCCGATTTATTATGTTTGATGTCCATATGGTAAATATATAAAAGTACTTGAATGGAATGCCGATTTTTGTAGAATAGAAAAAAAAATATTTATGCCAGTTACTTTCCTTTATACATGCAAGTGCCCAAGAGTTCTATCGAAGCTTTTCATGTAAATCTGATATTCAGAAAGAAACTTACCTGCCGCATACTGTGACTGCAGTCATAAAGAGTAAACAATCTATTTGAGACTAAGTTGAGAACCTTATAATTCTCACTAATAATAGGTAAGTCATGACTGTTTAATATCTATAAAAGTAACGTCCAAACATTAAAATAAAATTTGATTTACATAATTAATGCTAATGTTAAGTTAGATAAATCGTTTTCCTACATAAATAATTACAATTAGTACTTTTTTATCTCCCTCCATGACAGTTATAATGTTTAAAACTACTCATTATTTTCCAAGTAAAATACTTATAAGGGTTGTGATTTACTTACTATTGATCTCTTAGTGCCCTAATATTGTACCTCTTTGCTAAAATTCTAATTATCACAGGTGTTATTGATTGCATACTTTTGTTTAATGTACTTCTCATATTCAACTTAACTCTATTTGCACATTTCTTTTTTAAAATTACGATTGATACAACTTCAGATATAATATCATATTACACAAAAATTTTAACATTGCAACTTTGACTTTAATAATACATCTGGAAAAAATATTGGATTAAAGCATGCTAAGTAATACTATATTAATCTATCATTTATTTTCTGTCTTTTTGCCTTTAGGTCAGTAAGTGTATGTCTAATAATTATGATGTTATTCATTAAAACAAGTTTTTTTTGTGTAATATGATACAATTATACTTTGATCATTAGACACGTAAAAAAACTTTAGTCAAATATTACATTTGGTATATCTTGTCGATTTTTATAGTTTTTCTGATAATGCTTACAATATATCATTAAAAATGTTGTAAAGCATGAAAATATACATTCATACGCCACATATTTCATTATTATTTTCCAGATCAGTGTAACTAAACATGAATAATGATTTTTCAAACTTTGTTTTTGCTCTCCTGAAAAGTTGTGATTTTGCAGTTATATCATTTTACACAGGAGGCACAGAACTATTAACGACATTTCTTTGTTTTATGGGTGGTTCAACAAACAAGTTTACAAGCAAACCGGCTCATATATAATGTAGCTAAGTGTGAACGTATTCTAAATAACCGGCCAAGTGCGTGTCGGGCCACGCGCAGTGTAGGGTTCCGTAGTAGCCTGTTATTCAATGCAAGTCTTTACCCGTTATAAACAAGCAACGAGGTACTCCGTCTTTGTCACTTTAAAGGATTTATTCTAAGTATTTTGTATTTGGTACAAAATAATCCAACACCCAAGTTCAACGACTATTACTGCTAAACTAATAGAGTTATCTTAGCCGCTTTAATTCTCCTTTAAAGTTCATGAAATGCGCTATTATCACGAATTTTTCCAGATTTTTCAAGCCAGCAGTTTAGCTTTTAGAGGGGGGGGGGGATGCCCTACTGGATCAAAAATTTACTTTAAAGTGTAATATTTCGTAAATGAAGCATTCAATCGAAAAATTGCATAAGCAACCGTTAAGTAATTATAAAAGACATATTTGACGATACACCACACGATGGGGTAGACGATAAAAAAAAATTCATCCCCACTTCTCATATAGGGGAGATACCCTAAAAAAAAAATTTTCACAATTTTATTTCAGCACTTTGTTGGCGTAATTAATATACATATCCCCACAAAATTACAGCTTTCTAGTATTAACGGTCTCTTAGCAAAACCTCGGACAGACAGACAGACAGACAGACGGACATGACGAAACTATAAGGGTTCCTTGTCAGGACTACGGAACCCTAATAAATGTACAGTGAGCGATATTGTTGTGCTATGAAATATATATGCTATTATGTTATAGCGTAGTCTGAAATGCGCTTAACTCATTTAGCCCCACTCAGCGCTTACATGATTCCTTTTAATAAATGAATGAATCTATTTTTCTTTTAGATGCTTCAAACCGATTCGTGCTAATCTAGGTGATGCTACATCCTGTTCCAAGCTATCTAAATTAACATCTAAATAATATTAAAAATACAACTGATATGAATTATACCATTAAATCTATAACACAATGGCTCTGATCTAAATGTGAATCTGACTAATATAAATTTAATACAATTCTCTACATCATATGGTAACCCATTGAATTAGACATTACATTTTAAACGATTCTGAATTTGACGACAATAAAGCCGCGTATCGACTACACGCTCATGGCGCGCGTGCCATGAATGACCGCGCCGAGAGCACATGGTAGACGTGCGTAACGTGGACTGATTAACTAAAATGAGTATATGTCCTTAAACCAAAGACTATTTCAATATATCTTACAATTCTCAACCATCTCTTTAACTCTTTTATATCTTCAATGCTAAGACTCATTTCGCGGAGTTAGAGTAAGCGGGATGTAACCATATAACATACCATGCGTTAAAAAGCGAGCGTAAAGGAGTTAGAGTAAAGGAGATGTAAACATAATAACAATCTATGTTATAGAATGGGAGCGTACCGTCACAAGCTATTTATTATTGATATAGAGATATAAAAGACTTATATATATGTTTTGTTCAAAATGATACGTAGGTATCTATCTTTTCTCTTTAAGGATATGGTTTGCACATGAGTGAAGAAACCGAGGGTGCGTTCCGCGGAACGCATTCTTAATATTTAAACTATAGCAACTTAGCGCGCCTGGCGCGCTTGATCGTTCAGTAGTACAAGTACTGGGCCGGCAGTTTCTACGTGAATAGCGATGAATTTCTACCGACGATCGTTGTTAAGAAAAGAGATGCAATAATACAACTGTCTAGCTGAATCTCCGTCCATTAGACGTTTGCGATGACTGGACGCGTCGATATCAATCACAGAAATAGGAATAATACTACCTTATTATTCCTATTTCTATGATATCAATGTAGAGACTTCCACCCCTGGTAGTACTTATCGTCCGTCTCAAATGGCGCGCGCGCCACCTTTGATAAGCGGCTAAAAACCGATGCCAGATGGAACGGCCTGCTCCGCGTTCGAGCGTCCCAACGAACCACGTTGGCGCGCGTTACAAAATGGTATCCATTTCGCATTTCCGGAACGCGCGCCAATGTTCGACCTCTTGGAGCGCGAAGTCGATACGCGGCTTAACCACAAAACAGATAATAATAGGCTTAACAGTAAACACTAGAACCGTTAACAGTAATCAATGGATGACTTATATCATCAAATCTCATTTTCAGAATCGATGATATAAGCAAGTTATAGTTGTGTACCTAGTTATGCAACGGCCCTTACCATCGGTACTAGATTAAAACGCTGACTTGCGAAACTACTTGTTGTCGGCGGATTTAGCTATAAGTTAGAGTAAGCATTTTAAGAACTCGACCACACACTCTGTGTGGCTTTCTTGTATTGTTAGAGTTAGTTTTATATTCAGATTATATTGAGCCTCCAAATCGGCAAGACGTCTCTTTTAGTTTCATTTTAGTTTTTAAAAACCTAATTCCCTAAGGGGAAAGTTTGACTGGCGCTGAGGACAGGATTGTTTCACAAAAGGCTGCGTCGACACCAGCAAAACAGGACGAACGACGCGAATAGCTGGAAACAATCCTCGAACAAATAAATTTGTCACTCTTTCTCATGGTGAAGCCGAGTATGGGAGTAGCGGTCGGTTGGTGAGTAAAACTCTTTGCCTTCCTTACCAATATCCTCTCCTGTATTTTTCATACAAGGTTAACTTCATTTGTGTTATTTTTGAGATCGGAACTCTCTCACTATAACGTATCTGGTTTTAAAGTATCATTGAGCCGAGTGCCTTATCTAATTCTAAGAACTCGATCATACATAGAGCTAATTATTTTAAGAAAGGACATTAACGTAAATAATTTTTATTGTGAAATTGTTTTAGGTATTGTGTAATATTGTGTTTAGTTGATTTAATGTAACAGATTAACTGATAACTCCATAGTTATCATAAAATAGCAAATTTCATGATTTTCTGCATATAATTTTATTTTACTTTTTGTGTCATTTTGTGTATATTACTGTGTGTTTTTGCATTTTACTGTGTTTTTCTCGTGTGTTTTAATATTGTGTGTGTTAAATTTTTGTCACTTTGACAACTCTACATCGTGTATCTCTATCAAAATGGAACAAAATATGCCACAACAAGAGCCCGAAATTAGAATCGTACAAGTAATCCCTATCCCTAGGGAAATGCTTCAATTAATTCCGTATTTTGATGGTGATAAAAGACAGTTAAATTTATTTCTCAAAAAGTGTGATTACGTGATTAACCGATTTCGAGGTCATGAAGAACAAAACATATACATTTTGCATGCTATTACAAGCCGGTTAACTAACGCTGCTGCCAATTTGTTATCAGAACGGGATGATATAAATACTTGGTCCGCTCTAAAAGAGTTATTACAGCAACATTTCGGTGACCCGCGTAGCGAAGAATGCATAAGCATCGAGTTAGAATCTTGTAAAATTAAATCCGGTGAATCGTATCTCGACTTTTGTAACAGAGTACAAAATATTCGATCATCGCTGATTGCAAAAGTAAATTTGCTAGGAGACATAGAACTAAAACGCGCGAAAATCGCTATCTACAATAATTTGGCATTAAATGTATTTTTGTACAATTTACCGGAGAATATGGTTCGAGTAGTGAGATTAAAGTCACCTGGCACAATAGAAGACGCCTTAAGCGTAGTGCTGGAGGAGGTCAATTTCCATGAGCAATATACATTACGTAACCGCATGTACGGAAACAGTTCAAGGCCACCCGCCATCTCTGGCGTAGGACATAGCACGTCTCAGGCGACGTCACTACAACCAACAGGCTATAAACCAATTTTACCAATGGGTAATTTAGGCGCACAGCAAAAATTTAACTTTGGCATTCCACAGAATGCACAAAATAATATTTCTCAATTCGGACAACAAAAATTCGGTTACCGACTACCTCAATTCGGTTACCGTCCACCTCAATTCGGATATCGTCCACCACAGTTTGGCTATAGGCCACAGTTAGGATATCGCCCACAATTCGGTAATAATCAAACACAACCCTCAGGTTTTCGGACAGCCCCTAATGTAGGGATGACACCCCAACAATTTGGTTATAGACCACCGCAACAGTTAGGGTACAAACCCCCTCAACAGTTAGGGTACAAACCCCCTCAACAATTTGGGTACAGACCCTCACAAGTACAACCGCCACATTTCCAAGCGACAGACGTAACTATGAGGACAGCCCCTCAAGTTCCTCGCGAAGGTTTTAAATTAAATGAGCTTACCGAAAATGACGAACAACTAGATTATGACTATTACTATGACTATGACAATGAAATTGTGCTCGACTATGACGTATATGGACAACATAGTGACGACATAGATTATGAAGGATCCGAGACACCACAAACTGACTTTCCACAACAGAAAGAAAATGAAAATTTTCACACAGCTGTTGTAAAAGACAAGAAATCATAGAACTCAATTGTGACCCCACTCTAAAATTGCCTCACATTTACATCCCAGAAATAGACGCGAAAATGATGATAGACACCGGAAGTACCAGATCATTTTTGAGACCTGATAAAGCATATGAGTACTTCTACAGCCATGTAAGGCATGAACCTTTCGAAGTAGTAAGTACTCATGCATCTAGCAGGCATAGCGAAGTTGTCGAAATTCCACTTTTACCGACATTTAAAAGTGATGAGTTGCATAAATTTTATTTATTCAACGTCGACTCCCGCTATGATGGACTTATCGGAAATGACTTACTAAAGCAATTAGGTGCCCTGATCGATCTAAAACATTTGGTTTTAAAAACGAACTCTACGTGCATACCAATAATTAACAACAATTTGGATTATGTACTTGAGCTTCAACCGCGATCGGAGCAACGAGTTAAATTGCCCACAAACCAGCATTCAGGCGAAGCTATCTTGGACTATACTGAATTTAGCCCTGGCATACGTATGCCAAGCGCTTTGGTGAACTGTGTGAACGGTTACGCTACCACGGTTATCCAAAACGCTTCAGACGAACGAATACTACTGACAGTAAAGCAACCTTTACAAGTTTCAGACTATTCTCATACTGAATGTGACCTTAATTTCATGACAAATCATACAGACATACAGACTGACAACATTCTTGAAGAAAACTTGAATAAACTGAGACTAGACCACACCAACAACGAAGAACGGGACAAAATTTCGAAATTATGTAGGGAATATAAAGACATTTTCCACTGTGACCAAATACCGCTGACTTTCACAAACCAAGTCAAACATCAAATTCGGACAAAGAACGAAGACCCAATTTATGTGAAACCATATAGACAGGCCCCAATACAAGCTGACGAGATTAACAAACAAGTAGAGAAAATGCTACAAGATAATGTTATACAAGAATCTTATTCCCCTTGGAATGCCCCGGTACATCTAGTACCCAAAAAAATTGATGCAACCGGAGAACAAAAATTCCGAATGGTTATTGACTACAGACGTTTAAACGACATAACTACCGATGACAAATATCCCCTGCCTAACATAAATGACTTGTTCGATAAATTAGGTAAAAGTGTTTACTTTAGCACAATAGACTTAGCCAGCGGATACCATCAGATCGAAGTTGAAAAACATGACCGACAGAAGACTGCTTTCAGTACGCAAAACGGACATTTTGAGTTTTTGAGAATGCCTTTCGGCTTAAAGACAGCTCCCGCGACATTCCAACGTACCATGGACAATGTCCTCCGAGGCCTTCAAGGTCTACATTGCATGGTGTACCTCGATGACGTAATAATATACTCTTCAAGTCTGGAAGAACATTTACAAAAATTACGACTCGTTTTTGACAGACTCAGACAGACGAACCTCAAGGTCCAACTTGACAAATCGGAATTTTTACGCAAAGAAGTTTTGTACCTTGGGCACACGATTACGAAAGATGGACTCAAACCCAATAACGACAAGATAAAAGCTGTTATGAATTTCCCGATACCAAAGACTACGACCGAAATTAAAAGTTTTCTAGGACTCGTAGGTTACTACAGACATTTTATACCCAACTTCGCAAAAGTAACTCAACCACTGACATCATGCCTAAAAAAACGCAACAAAATTATTATTGATCAGAACTATATAGACGCATTCAACAAATGTAAAGAGCTTTTGACTCACGCACCTCTTCTACAGTACCCTGACTACGAAAAACCTTTTGTTTTGACAACTGACGCATCGCAAGTAGCCTTAGGCGCGGTTCTTTCTCAAGGCCAGGTTGGCACTGATAAACCAGTAGCCTACGCGAGTCGCACCTTAAGTGATACCGAGTCTCGGTATAGTACCATTGAGCGAGAACTCCTTGCGATAATTTGGGCGACGAAACATTTCCGACCATATCTATACGGCCGAAAATTTTATATATACACTGACCATAGACCACTTGCATGGCTGAATTCTCTTAAAGACCCGAACAGTAAATTGACACGCTGGAGGCTCCGCCTTCAAGACTTTGACTTTGAAATAATATACAAAAATGGTAAACAAAATACCAATGCAGACGCACTATCCCGAATTAAAGTAAATGCCCTCTCAGAATCTGACGATGACGGACAGTCGATGAAAGTTAATGTTGACAGAAAAGAACGAAAACTTAAAGGTCAGATGAAGCAGGTAGTGAAAGATATAATAAAACTGACAGCTAAACAGAAAGAAGAACGTAAAGACTCTTCTACCATTACAATCTCTGACTCTAGTGCAACTGCTACTGCAAGTAACATATCAATATCTGACTCTGAAACCTTGTCTATTTGCTCAGACAAAGAACCTGACTATCCTATTAGAGAACCATCTGAAACAACAAGGTCTGACACAATTCATTCTGCCATGGACGTAGACGTAACTGACATACCAATTTTGAACGAAGCGGTAGATACCAAGCCAAACCAGATTTTGGTATTTAATTGGTTCAAAAATGATATACAAGTACAAGATCTTTCTCACGATAAACAAAAGATCCTAGAAGTCTTTTTACCTACTGACAACCCACAGCTAGTTAAACAGTTCTTAAAAGAATATGTACGACCAAAAGTAAAATATTTCATATATTTTGAACTTACAGAACACCGTAGACAGTTTAATTGCATAGTTAGAGAGTTATTTAGGAAAGGAACCGTACAGTTAATGGAATGTACAGAACGAGTGGTAAATGTGCAAGATGAGGCTGAGCAAAAATTGATCGTTAATAGATACCATGAAGGGAAAACCTGTCATAGGGGTATTAAGGAAACCCTAGCTAAAATACGTAGGACGTACTTTTGGTACAACATGCAGGAAACAATAGCCGCTATAATTAACGCCTGTGAAATATGTCGCAAAATGAAATACGACCGAAAACCTATCAAACCTTTACTACAATTAACGCAATCACAAGATGCCCCATTTCAAGAATTATTCATTGACCTTTTCCAAATTGAAGGACAATATTTCCTTACCTTGATAGATGCTTTCAGCAAATTGGGTCAAGCTATAGCAATTTCAAATAGATCCACTCCTGAAGTAGTCAGAGCCCTGATGAAATACTTCTCTTTCTATGGAATACCTAAGAAAATAAGTTCAGATCCTGGTTCAGAATTTAATAATGAGCTAATGAAAGAATTTCTTAGTTTACACAAAGTAGAACTACACATTGGTACCCCCAATAATCCAAACTCTATGGGCTTAATAGAGCGTCTACATTCCACCATTAGCGAAACCTACAGATGTGCAAAGTATGAAGAAAAATGTACAGATGCCGCATCAGTAATGATGTATGCTATACTTGCATACAACCATTCAATACATTCCGTAACAGGCCTTACTCCATTCGAAGTAGTTTTCGGGCATACCGATGCAGGTAGCCCCTTTGGCGTTGAGTTTGAAAAACAATACATGCAACAGCTAATAAAGGACCACGCCAAACGCACTAAATGTCTATATAAACAATTAGCAGATAAAATGGTAGAGAAGAAAGAAAAGATTAGGGAAAAGAAAGGCGGTGAGACCGAAATGGGTTTCCCTGAAGGAAAAACCATTTACGCAAAAGATGTAAATAAACGAAAGAGTAAGGATAAAGCGCGGTATGTTAAAGCGAAAATAGCAGGACCAGTAGCAAGGAATGTAGTTCCAATTCAGATAGGTAAAAGGTTAACAAAGGTACCTATTAAAAACATCAAACGCCCTCCACAGGTGGACCATTCTGATGGTAGCGATGCCGGCGCTGGCCCTTCATCTGCAGTCACTTGAAGGGAACCCAGGCATACTCCCGGTAAAGCTAGGTCAAGCCTTTATGCAAACTGATCAATGGATAATAATTAAAAATTTAAATCTCAGTAAAGTTTATGATGACCTAAATTTTATTATAGATAGCTATAATGAATTTAATAATTTGATAAAACGAAATAAATCACATTCTCCTGAATTAGAAACACTAAATTTGCACGTAGAATATTTACGCGACAAAACTGTTCAAAAATACAGGCAACTTGTACCCGGACAACGGTTTAAGAGAGGTATTCTAAACCCCCTTGGTTCAATCATTAAACTTGTTACTGGCAACCTTGACCATGAGGATGCATTAAAGTATGATAGACTCATTACCGAACAAGGTCAAAATGAAATAGTCACTTCTAAGAAGCTTACTCTAATTTCACAAATAATCGATAGTTTCATAAATACTACCGATATAATAAATAAACATTCTGCATTGCTAGAAACGCGCATGAAAATTCTAGAATCCATGTTAAAAGAGTTTGCTTCTCAGAAAAAACGTTGGGAATATTCCACATATGTTTCAAGTTTTTATAACATGTACATAAGTAATTTTAGAACAATCTTTATAAAATTAGGTGAAATTGAAACAGCTCTAGCTTTTAGTACAATATCTGTACTACACAAGTCCATTGTTAATTCTTCAGAATTATTGTATCATTTAAAGGTAATAGATAAACAGGAAAATTTGGTGTATCCTGCAATAGATACTAATTTGGTAAAACTGGAAGAAACTATAAATATTAAGTCCTATATAAAGCAAAACCAGATCACGTTCATATTTGAGATTCCGCTAACTGATAATAATACTTATAATTATTTCAAACTTTTCTCGTTACCAATGTTCCACGCATCCGAAAATAAAACCCTTTCCATTCTCCCACGATATCCTTACCTTTTGGCAAGGGGAATGAAATATTTACCGATCGAGAAACCATGCCGCTCACTAGCCGCTGGAGACATCTTTTTATGCTCTGTGGACAACCGTCCTACTTACCCGGAGCTCACCTGCATTGAGCAACTCATGAAGTTCGAAGACAATCATACCAGCTGCATACAACGTCAAATACACATTGAAGAGATCCGACTCCAATCGATCGCTGCTGCAAGCTGGATCCTGTACACCAGACTCAAAACGGTGGTCACAACATATTGCAACTCGGAACTTACTAAATATCCTGTTCTTGGTACATACATCATCAGCCTCGACACACCCTGTGATATTGAAATTCAAAACGTGAAAATCCGACATCATCACTCTTTCATGGAAAATGACAATACGGAGCCAATACCGATTATTGACTTGCCCCAGCTGTCTACAGCAACTGAGAACGCGCCTCTATCCAGTGCACCTGTACTGGATATCAAAGGAGTCAGTCTGGATGAAGTAAAGTTTATGTCGCAGGCCCTTAAACACAGTGAATTAGTGCAAAATGTTTTAAAAGAACCGGACTCTAGAATCAGTGTCGTCATTTTATACATTACCTTATTTTTAGTAATATGCTGTATTTTGATTTTGTCATATGTGTTTCGCCATACTATTATAATGTTTCCGCAAAATTATCGGAATGTTATTAAAAATGAACAATCCGATAATTTCACTCTTGGGGAGGGAGAAGTTATGCAACGGCCCTTACCATCGGTACTAGATTAAAACGCTGACTTGCGAAACTACTTGTTGTCGGCGGATTTAGCTATAAGTTAGAGTAAGCATTTTAAGAACTCGACCACACACTCTGTGTGGCTTTCTTGTATTGTTAGAGTTAGTTTTATATTCAGATTATATTGAGCCTCCAAATCGGCAAGACGTCTCTTTTAGTTTCATTTTAGTTTTTAAAAACCTAATTCCCTAAGGGGAAAGTTTGACTACCTACTAACAGCCCAATATGGTTACATAATACATGGATTTACCCTACAAGGATCGTGCACAGCAGGTGTTTTTACAAGCTTTATCTCTAGTTCACGGCGAATTTATTTGTCCGTCACAAATCATGCGATTGATTTTAGAGCGACTTCCAGGTGTTCGATTAGTCTGAAATTTTGTATAAACGTGTAAATCGCGTGACAATGTGATATTATGATGGCATGCTGCTGATCTGGTGATGGAGTTGGAAGGTAGACAAAGGAACTCCTAAACTACACATGTTATACCCGTCGTGTTTGGGCTCGTTGGGTTTGTCTTGACTTACTCTGGTCCTAGCTTGTGTTTAAAAAGGTTTTTTTAAATATTACTTGTTATAAATTGGTTGACCGACAGCAAGATCTGTTAGTGACGTAAAAATGTAGGGGGGGTCATACACTTAAATGCTGCCAGCACAGAGCCGTTACATGGAGGCCAATGTATAGTAGTGGGTAGACAAAATAGTATATAGGTAGTAAATCGAATGCGAAACGAAGTCATTCGACAGAGAACCAAAGTTATCGACATAGCTCAAAGCATTAGCAAACTGAAGTGGCAGTGGGCTGGTCACATCCTGTCGTGGAACCGATAACCGTTAGGGTAGACGTGATCTAGAGTGGCGACCACAGCTCGGTAAACGAAGCATAAGACGCCCTCTAACTAGGTGGAGCGATGTTACACGCAAGCTGACTGGCAGCGGTTGGAAACAGGGAGCTGAAGATCGAGCTCAGTGATGTGCCATAGGAGAGGCCTATGTCCAGCTGTGAATAAATACTGGCTGTTAATAATGATGAATGACTAAAAATAAGAATGATAATTCGGCAACCTTTGCGTGTGACTCCGACTCGCATTTGGCTTATTTATTGTTGCCATGATACCACGTGGCACTAACGACCTTTTAAGAGAAGATTATCCTATCCAATTCATCATCACAGATTCATCAATTATCATAATTTGTGTTATACATATGACGGCTAAATAGTGCTGAAATAATTTCACGGTTCGCAAATCAAATTTTATAATAATAGCTGATTATTCAAATTTAGACACACGAATGAAAGTGTGACGCTCCCATCCCACAAAGTACAAAAGTAATGGGAAATTTAGAATTAGTATGAGTACATAATTACATAGGATAAATAACTATGCGTGTAAGTCTTCGCAACAGTACGTGAGAAGCAATCGGATTGATATCGTAGGTAGTTAGTATTTTGGACGTTTTTTAGGGTTCCGAACCCAAAGGGTACCAACGGAACCCTATTACTGAGACTCCGCTGTCCGTCTGTCTGTCTGTCTGTCTGTCTGTCTGTCTGTCCGTCTGTCACCAGGCTGTATCTCATGAACCGTGATAGTTAGACGGTTGAAATTTTCACAGATTATGTATTTCTGTTGCCGCTATAACAACAAATACTAAAAACAGAACAAAGTTAAAAATTAAAGAAAAGTTTAAAAAAAGTTTTTTACGATAGCGCAGCGCCACCTATCTAGTTGCTAAGATGGCGCTATCGTCTTTACCTTAATCTGAATATTCGTCAATAGAGTCATATTTTTCTGTTTAAGCGGCAAAATATATCGAGCAAAGCTCGGTCAACCAGATATTTAATAATATTAATTACTACAATTACTATTACTACTATTACTATTACTACTATATAATACTATTCTACCTTTGTGTTAACGTTTACTTAGTTGGTGTTAGAAGTTCGTTAGAAACTCGATAGATGGCGTTCGGAACCCTCCGTGTGCGGGACAAAGTCTGACTCGCATTGGCCAGTTTTTTCAGTATCTTGGTTATTAAATGGCCCGAAAAGTTTCTACCGTTAGTGGAATATTCAGTTTATATATTTTCTTTGTCTTGTATTATAACCCATGTCGTTTAGAGAGGGTAAGTTAACTACTGATAGGACCTCCACACGTAAGGTCTACTAATTACACTTGTGTTTGATACGACAGTAAAAGTGGTTGAATTTAAAAATGGATAGTTTATGAGCCTAGTTGACAACTGGGTGATTTCTTTTTACAATTGGTGTGATTATGAGGCACTCTGACTTGATGAAATAGATCGGCGCTAGCTTTATCAAGGATGCGTTGCGACAGTTGGAAAAGGACAAATATCGCTTTATACAATTTAGAATTTTCATAGACATATGTCATTAAAGACTGTGCTCTACCGGCCCGAAAGAGACCGACACTTGCACGGAGTTTGTCCCTTTCTTTTGTATGTACCACATATTTAATAATACCTACTATATATATAGTATAATATACATATACAGAGTGATGGACCGATGCATCATACAAAGCAGGGTGGTAGAGGACATAACTGTGCATCTATTGAACCCCCATGTATGTTCTACCATTTTGGATAGTTTATGATATGACATATTTTTTAATATTTTTGCTACCGCCGGTCGCCACAAGTTTTTTTCTGTTGAAAATAGACCTAACGAATGTTAGTATTATTATTTTTCTTAAAGATAAATACTTTTAAAATAATAGAAAAAAACCTAAGGTACGACCACACCGCTGATTATATTTCATAGCTATTTAATAACTTAAATATTTATCTAGCTACCATTCTCTGCAAATTGTAGTTACCTAAATGTATATTATAATAATAATTATACAATGTATTTATTTCTCATCACAAGGTACATGCTAAAAGATTATGTAAATGTTTTAGGTATACACAAACTATGCTTCAATAGATCCTTCTATAGTAGTACTACTTGTGAGAGCTGGTGCCTGATGTAGGTTTGGTGAGAAACCTGTATTGCAGGTCACCAGGCCCCCCCGCCGTAGGAATATAATTATATAGGGTAGGTATTGAATGTACCGGATAATGTAAGTAGATGACAAATATTTATACTATTTACAAACAATATTATTATTATTCAAATTAGTTCAGATTATTGTTTTCAAATTTGCCTATACTTTCATTGATGTTTAGATACAATACCCACTTGGGTATAAATTGCATCGCTGTATGCAGCAGGAAAAAAATAGATTTGATATAAAATGAGATTGAATACTGCTTATATAAATTTACTCTTTTCATCTCTTTCACATGTGTTAGTTTTGAAAATATGTTGATTTTTCTGAAAATTTCCTATGGGAAGGTCATTGTTGCCTTCCTGCGTCCGTAAACTTAAACTTCCCTGCACGTGATCCCTGGGTGGTGCAAAATGGGTGACCGTTAGAACGGTAGGGTTCGGCCGTGGCTCAAACCACACAACAAAGACATGTCACTAATTCTTCAATATTTCAGGTACAATACATTAGTACAGAACATCCAGCAATTACTTACCATAACCCAAAATATATGTCTTACGTTAACATAACTTCGAGACGAATCGGGCGAGGTGATCCTATACACTATGTTGATTTGCACTTTTATGTTGTGCTACCCATATATAACAATTTCACGGTAAGTCAACATCTTTGTTAGGGTTAAAATAAAACAAAGAACCCTTGTAGGATTAATTTGTTGTCCATCTGTATGTCTGTCCGTATTTCAAGACCCTTTTCCTCAGGAACGTATAAATATATCAAGATTATATCAAGTTGAAACTTATATCAAATACTCGGGGTCTACGGTATCTTGCAGCTGTGAAAAAATGAAACGGAATTATAAGATATGACCGTTTATGTCGCATATTTTGCGATTTCACAAGGGAATTACAACCTATAGACCCCCAAAAGGGTCGCGACCCACACGTTGAAAAACACTGGTTTACTAATATTAATTACCTACCCTAATATCTTTGTGTTAACGTTCCCTTAGTTGGTGTTAGAAGTTCATTAGATATTCGTTAGATGGCGTTGTAGTAAATAAGCATGTTTATTATTGACACGGTATTTATATTATATCGATGTTAAAACTATGTACTTAATTTTGTTCAATCGGAACCCTACGTGTGCGAGTCCGACTCCCACTTGGCCAGTTTATTTTTATTCAGCCGGCGGCGCGACATGTGGCGCGACTATGGGCCGTCCTACCACCTCGTACCAGCCAGTCTCAATGCAAACAATATTTGCGTTCGATTTCTTTGGCGCTGAACACTAAGATGTTCCAAATTCAAAAAGTGCGCGGCAAAGACAATAGGCATGACGACAGTATCAAAAAATGGAAGATTTGATGATTTTTGGGGAAAATACATATTAAAAAAATTAAAAACGACAGATTTTCAATAAAATAAAACATTGAAATAGGTACTGCAATCGGGCATTTTGATTGAAACACCAATCACAGCTCATGACGTCACGCCTACGTCCTCTTATGAATTTTTTTTAAAATTTTATTACATTTTGGAAAACCCATATTGTCACAGATTATATAATAGTTATTACGTTAAGTATGTCATTAACATATGCGTGACGTCACAGCCGACGCCATGACACATTTGAGCTGTTTTTGCGCACTATTAAAAAAATATTAGAAAAATTAAACTTCGTTAAACTTAAGTTAATTACCGAAATATAGGTTTTTTCGTGAATAGTAAATGTATTCCCACATTACGGAAGAGGATTTCAAAATCTTTCGTCAAGCCTATTGCGGCGCACCTATAAAGAGAATTAAAAACTCATTACTGCCCGCTAATAGATTCTTATAGATAACACCACTTTTGGGTGCACTTAAAGGCGAAGCAAGTCGTCCTTTTCGAATAGATGGGAAAATATATTAATGTACCAAGTATAACTAAATAACTTAGTAAAGAGGAGCAGTGATCACAAAATAACGAATTAATACGCGCTTGAGCTCAGTACGTGGCTTTCCGAGGGGTTATTACAAATTTTACTACCCTGGGAAGAGGGATAATTACTATTTTTGGAGCGTAGCAAAATAAAAATTTATGGTAAAAGACTTTTGTGCACACTTTCAATAATATTATGTTTCTTTGAAGTGTTTCACACTTTATATTTTTGTAAATTGTTGTAAAATCCAAATTTTGATTGTGTTTAACAATTTACTTTCAATAATATTTATTTCACTATGTAGTATAAAATATTTAAGTTAATATGAACTAGCAATATGAGAGATGTGGATTTGGATTTTATTCTAGGCGGATATATACTTCTACGAGTTTCTGTCCAACGAATACAGACGTAGTTTGGTCGAGATGCATTCAGAGTTATGCGACTTGGTACAATACGATAAGCTCTTTGGTTCAGGGCTAAAGCAAGGAAAGTTTGATCAACCCTGCCCCTACCCTGCGGTCAGTTACACTTTAATCATTTCAATTTAAGGTTTGATAATACTCACACCCCGACAGATTTGTATATTTATAATGGTCGCCTACTTGACTATTGTAAACTACGCCACATGAGTTATACTCATGTGGCGTACGCTAAACAGACGGCAACAGAACAAGTTTCTTTACGCATGTGCCAGTAGTGTGACGGGTAAATAGCGCTTCTGCGCTATTTTGATTTTTTTGACGTCCGCGGTCAAAGGGCTACGAAAGTTGCTATACTAGTCTTATCAACCAAAAAAGAGCTGATAATATTTAAACGGCTGAAAGGATTTTCATGAAACAAAGTTTAAAACACTCTCGGTGAAGACACCTATAAAAAAAACGAAACAAAATCAAAATCGGTTCATCCATTTGGCCGCTACAATGCCAAGATAGACACACACATGCACAGATACGTAGATAGGTACACAGGTAAATAATCTAAGGTACACAGATACACACGTCAAACTTATAACCACTAGTACGTAGTACCTTCTTACGTATTATTTATATTCTCTTTGCTTATAACACTTCTTCTTTTTGCGTCGGGGGTTAAAAACGGACATTCTCATGAAAGCATAGACTTTTTACCGACACTTCGCGTATCACAGAATTTCGTCCCCTCGTCCCTGAGGATTCCCACCACTTGGTCGAGATCCTGGTCAGCATCAACGTCTATTGTGAATTCCAAGGCAGGAAATTGGTTCTCCAGTTTAAACTGGAACGTTTCATACCTAACCATGGGTTTGAGCAAATCAATCCGGAGCGTAGATTTAATTTACAAAACTTTATTGATTTATATTTACTGTCACCATGCCTATTTTGTACATGTATCTTAAGACACGGTAATGATAAGCATTCTAATGTAGTTACAACTGTTTTTACGATACTATATCAAAACTCCACCCTGTATAATTTAGACGCATGATGATTTATGATGCCTCAAGCCATAAGTACGTAAAACATTAAAACTTTGTAAATCCAAAATGCTCTATGTTTTTCTTTTCCAGGGTGCCTATGACTTATACAATATGTCGATTCCTCTGAAACACATCCCTCCTCACTTTCCTTTCACCAAAGGGAGAATAATGGCCCACGTATCCTCGTATGATACTAAGGAGATTATTGTCACTGGATATATTGATATGGAAATCAAAGAATTTAACACAAAAAGGCGAACGAAAAACGGCGAGCGAAAAAAGAACACCAATTAGACAAAGTCGAACATAATATATATAAGATATATGGGTTGGTTATTAGCATATATATATATAATAATAAATATTTTATGTATATAAGCAGTGGTGACTCATGTAATGTAAATATTAATCACTAAGGTGCATATAGCACCAAACTTTATCTACATAGGTAATATTGATTTTCAGACTTTGTCACCCCATTTCACCCTCTTATAGGATTGTAATTTCGAAAAAGCCTGAAACACGTATTTACTTATTTATTTAACGAAGCACTTGTGTGTCGAATAGAAAAGACTACTCGTTTCTTCGTACAAACTTTGAACCCCCTTTAGAACGCTTTTTAGAAATGAGTATGTTATAATGTATATGTAACTATGTAGTTATTAATTTTACGTAGATTGGTAAACTCAATCCAAAATTTCATCGTACCGACGGGACTTGAACCCGCAACCTCCGAAATGACATGTTCCGGTGCTTTGACAATTAAGCCACGGTGCGAAGTATCGTTACGACGAAATTAGTGGATTGCATTTGTTAACCCAATTATGCATTGGTGGCGCCATCTATGACTACTTATTACGTAAGTTAATCATTTGGAAGAAATCATTACAGTTTTCAAATCCGACGAGAGATGTTGCACTGCGTAAATCAAATATTATGTTTCTTTGAAGTGTTTCACACTTTATATTTTTGTAAATTGTTAAACACAATCCAAAATTTCACCGTACCGACGGGAATTAAAACCCGCAACCTCCGGAATGACATGTTCCGGTGCTTTGCCAATCAAGCCTTAACTTACGTAATAAGTAGTCATAGATGGCACCACCAATGCATAATTGGGTTAACAAATGCAATCCACTAATTTTGTCGTAACGATACTTCGCACCGTGGCTTAATTGGCAAAGCACCGGAACATGTCATTCCGGAGGTTGCGGGTTCAAGTCCCGTCGGTACGATGAAATTTTGGATTGTGTTTAACAATTTACAAATATATAAAGTGTGAAACACTTCAAAGAAACATAATATTTAATTTTACGTGTTCTATTGTATTTGTAGTTAATCATTTTAAAATAATAATATATAGCTGCTTCTCATGCACACCTACCATCTGTATGATATAAATGTGTCTCAAATCAGCCCACGGTTGCCTGGAAGAGATCGCTAATTAGCGATAAGGCCGCCGATTGTACTGTAAATGTAATTAATATTGTACGTAATTTTAAGATATTTAAGTGCAATAAAGCGTATTCTATCTATCTATCTTTTGGAAAATCCTTTCTTACCCTTACGTACTAAAATAAATACACCCTCCAAATTTCAAGTCTCTACGACCAGCGGTTTAGGCTGTGCGTTGTCTGTCAGTCAGTCAGTATGTCAGGGCAAAGATTTGTATAGTATTAGAAGATAGATAAAGGCTGCTAAGCGATTTTGTTTATCAAGTCAGTCATTTGTAAACAGTTTGCATGAAACAAACGATTTAATGAATTATAAATGAATATTAGAATTTTGCGATTAAATAAATTGTTACTGTTTCTTCTATTTGTAATGTAGAATATTATTTATATGCAAAATTAATAATGCATGTAATTTATACTGTTTTATTGTGTCAAAAATGAATGAGAATATTAATACATTGCTTATAAATCTTATAAAAAAAAATATCTTTAGTTTTAGGTAGCTCGAAGTTTTGTTTTCGGTTGTATAGGTTTGAAATACCTATACAACTTGTTGTGATAAGTATCTTTGAGTATTCAGCCAAATTGGAATAATATTTACAATTGTTAATGTGATATTTATTTATGTACTTTCTTTCATTTCTTGTGAATTTTTGGTTGTCTATCATTCACGGAAACGACATCTGACAAATACAGTACTGCTATTCCGCCTCTGTTAATATTTATACCCACTTCAAAATACTTCAAAGCAACTCTGATCACCGAATTATGGAAGTGGACGCCTATCTTTGAGTCACAACATAAGAATAATAAAAGGACTTGCCTTCCACTTCCAATTCCAATATATTATACGCTTGACGATAGCTTAGTACTTGATGAACGGTAAACTCATGCTTCAAGCATACTCGCCAGCAGTTGAAGTGGTCCTCCCACGGATTACTAATGTATGGGCTAAAAACTTTTCCCAAAAATATCACATCGCAAATTATTCTACGCAAATTTTAATTTTCGCAAAAAACTACTTATCGCCATTTTTCAGTTAGCAAAACTCGTATTTGTCACATTTTTATTTAACAAATAATTTCTTGGTCATGTTTTATTCTACCAAGTATTATTTATTCAAATGTATTGTTTGGCACAACAAAGTTAGCACAAATTCACAGCATACAACAATCTGAGTAAACAATCTCGGAACAGTTAGTTTCTGACGCTTTGCCGGCCGCTGGCGCGGCACGCTCGCTTCGCTCGCTCGGCTCATGCGTTCTTGGGGTCGCAGTTACTCACCTTACCTAACCTAACCTACTTTTCCATTTGCCAAACTTACGCTATTAAGTTGAGTGTGTAAAGTGACAATTTGAACAAACAATTTTTTGGAATAAAATATCTTAATTAAAAATTGGTGGTCCGACAGCAAGATCTGTCAGTGACGTATAAAAATCACATGAGGCTCACACATCTAAATGCAGTAAGCACGAAATCGTTAAAAGTAGGTACAGTATTGGTCATAATTGGAATAGCAGTCTCAAAAAGCAATAGCATGACAGCAAAATAGGCACATACGACCTTCTTCTATAAGACGTTTCGAAAGTAACATAATGAAAGAGAAAAATAGACGAGATAGAAATACCCATATATCGCACTCTTTCATTATGAACCCATTAGAAAGAGCGCGTGTTAATAGAATAGCTAGACCAGTTTTTCTTCTTTTATCAGTTATACAAATAATGAGGGTAGATTTGAAACAAAATGTATTGATGGCATAAATGTATGAACATAACATTGTCGGTTGGTGAACTTTGGTGGTGGTTGAAGTTTGGTTAGTAAATAACGTAAATAAAACTGGCCAAGTGCGAGTCAGACTTTTGTCTCGCACACGGAGGGTTCCGAACCTCAGCATAATAATACATAAATATAATATTATATTATATTACCGTGTCAATACCAAACATGCTTAATAACTACAACGCCATCTAACGATTATTTAACGAACTTCTAACACCAACTAAGTGAACGTTAACACAAGGGTAGGTAATTAATATTATTTATTAATAAGTTAAACAATCGTTCATATAGATGGCGCTATAGTAAAAACACGTTTTTTGTTTGGGGACCCCTTTAATTTTTAACTTTGTTCTGTTTTTAGTATTTGTTGTTATAGCGGCAATAGAAATACATCATCTGTGAAAATTTCAACCATCTAACTATCAAAGTTCATGAGATACAGCCTGGTGACAGACGGACAGACAGACAGACAGACAGACAGACAGACAGACAGACAGACAGACAGACGGACAGCGGAGTCTCAGTAAAAGGGTTTGTACCCTTTGGGTTCGGAACCCTAAAAATCAATATAATTATTAAAGACATCAAATATTGAGGCATTGCATAGAAATGGACTAAATAAATTATGTTATCTCAAATGTATAGTGAAAGCGGCATAAGTGTAAGTTATTGTTGAGTGATAAGTGTTGAGAAATCGTAGTTGTGAAAGCAAATTGTTAATTAAATGTGTTAATAAGATTTGGCGTTTTCAGACGAATTTTATACGCCATTATGGAATGTTGCGCACTCCATGGGGTTTAAAAATGCAAAGGTGAGAAGCGCGAGACGAGAGATGTCCTGAGCAGCTGTAGTACGTGACAGACATAATATGTGCGAATATAGTGGATTACGAAGGCTTCTTATCTGTATCGAAAACAATAGAAGTCAAACGAAATATTAATTTAAAAGTATATAAAAACTACGCGATGTGCTGGCTGTGATAATTTGTAATAAGTAATTGTGTAAGTATGAGTATGAGTATCGAAAAACGAAATATGCTGTATAAAGAAACGCGGACCAAGGAAATTGGAAGAGAAATAACAAACCTAAGCAAAGAAATAAACAGAAGCATAACCAAAGACAAAAAAACAACATAGACAAGCAACATTGGAAAAGTTTATTAAGAAGTCAGGAGCTGTCAAAAAAGCATTTAAAGAATTAAATAATAGAACGGAGTGGACAGCAAGTCTCAAAACTAAGCAGAAAAAAATAGTTACAACTAGACCTCACATTTTAAATGAAGCTACACAATTCTACAAAGACTTATACGATACTGATCAAACACCACCTGCAGAAAACTATAAAGACAACATGATCAAAGAAGGTGAGAATATACCAAATATTTTGAAAAGTGAAATAGAATATGCTATTAAAACACAGAAAAACGAAAAGGCACCTGGTGAAGATTGCATTACCAATGAATTGTTGAAAGCCTTAATTAGCCCACTTCTTGATCCATTACAACACATTTTTGACGAAATCTTAAAAAAGGGGAATACTCCTGAAGAGTGGAGCAAGTCAATCGCGATACTTTTACATAAGAAAGGAGAAAGACGCGAATTAACAAACTATAGACCTATTAGCTTAATATCAAATATATATAAAGTTTTTTCGAAGGTAATACCGAATCACGCTGAAGCTCGATGAGAACCAGACACCGGAACAAGCAGAATTTAGAAAAAAATACTCAACGATCGATCATATACAAGTGGTATCAACAATTATAAGTAGATGTCGAGAATACAATAAAACTCTGTTTATTGCATTCATTGACTTCACTAAAGCTTTCGACTCTTTAGAGCACAACGCAATCTGGCAAGCATTACGACAGCAGGGAATAGAAGAAGAATATATAAAGGTTCTTTATAGTATTTACTCGAAGAGTTCTTCAAAAATTAGAATGGAGAAGGATGGGCAAGAATTTCTTATAAGAAAAGGTGTCCGTCAAGGAGACCCATTATCACCGAAAATTTTTTGCTCAGTTTTGGAAATGATTTTCAGAAATATAGACTGGAGAACCGAAGGAATTAAAAATTAATGGAGAATACCTTAGCCACCTCAAATTGGCTGATGTCACTGTACTATTTGCCAACTCTCCATTTAAATTGGAAATGATGATAAACGATCTATCAAAAGAAAGCAAAAGAGTAGAACTAGAGTTAAATGCAACCAAAACTAAAATTATGACTAACAGAGTATGGAGTAATGTAACAGTGGATCAACAAAACATCGAATATCTCAACGAATACACATACCTGGGACAATCAATATCTTTTGAAGACCTCACTGAAAAAAAAATCGATTGAAGAATAGGAATAGCTTGGAAAAAGTATTGGGGTTAAAAGAAATAATGAAAAACAAAGACCTAGATATATCTATAAAGAGAAAAGTATATGACGTGGCCATACTACCTTGCCTTATATATGGTTGCCA
Organism: Cabera pusaria; assembly: GCA_954871355.1. Taxonomy (NCBI): domain Eukaryota; kingdom Metazoa; phylum Arthropoda; class Insecta; order Lepidoptera; family Geometridae; genus Cabera; species Cabera pusaria. The sequence goes on along the minus strand of OX940901.1, from coordinate 23,777,248 downwards.
GACATGGGCCCTAAGAAAAGAGGATGAGACAAAACTAGCTATTTGTCAACGAAAGATGGAAAGGAGTATGTTAGGAATAAAACTATTTGACAAAATTAGCAATATAAAAATAAGAAAAAAAACTAGGGTAAGAGACATAATATACACAATCAGGACATTGAAATGGAACTGGGCAAACTGACAGCTGACATATATGCCGAATGGATAATAATAGATAGACAAAGAAAATTATAGAATGGATACCACGATATGACAAACGAAACAGAGGAAGGCCGAATAGTCGATGGGAAGACATATTTATACAAAGACATGGACAAGAGTGGATGAGGATTGCAAGAGACACAAAAAAATGGGCAAGCCTGGGGGAGGCCTACGCCAAAGAGGCGACAATTATACCTGAACAAATAACAACATGATGACCAAGTAATAATAGGAAATATGACTTTTACTATAAATAATACATTGACATTAAGAAACCTGCTCGACTTAAAATTTAAGTATACGTGGACAATTAAAAGTATAATAATAAAAACTACTATTTACGAATTTAAATGAATGAATGTTTTTATATCATGAGAAGAAATATACAAAAACAGCGAATTATGTAATATGTATGATGTTGTAGTTGAATAAAGGCTTTTTTTACTTTTACTTTAATTGTGTAAGTTATGATTATAAAGGATTAAGCTTCAATCCTCTTTTCCTAGAGAAAATGAATAATTAAGCTTATAACCTTAAATAATCAATAGGTAAGAGCAATTCTTAGATGCAACCGTTAAGTGTTATTTTGTCAAAATAGAAAATTGACAATGAAGACGGCTTTAAATTATATATAAAAGAAAGTCGTGTTAGTTATTACACTTATAACTGAAGAACGGCTGGACCAATTTTTATGATTTTTGTATTTTTGGAATTGTCTTTGTCAGTAATAGGATAATAAGTCTTAAAAACAATGAATAATTGACCGAAAAAAAATTATATAAGAATAAACATTTTGCCAAAATGTTTCTGGGTTTAAAAACTGCCGATTATTTGATGTTCAATTGTTTATCCGGCCGTTTTGTATAATTATAGCTACACACGATTAGTGTATTAAGCCAGTGACAAGTATGAAAATTCTTCCCATGTGAGGATAGCATTACAATTTTCGGATTATCGCGTATTTTTTTTTTAGTAAAATTATGGCTCCACACGATTAGTGTATTTAGCCCGTGTCAAATAGTAAGTCAAGTAATAATTCTTCAAGTTATTGTGAATTCAAGTCACGTAGATTTTAAAAATGTCAAATAATGCCAGTAATGATAATTGATTGACATATTTATTGATTGTCAAATATGCGTGCGTTCAGAAATGTATAGCATAATAGCAACTTAAAAACGTTTATATATCCAAAAACCATTTTTACCCATTTTTATTCTATATCTGGATTGCCATAATACATTAATAAACTTAATATCTCTTTTGTATTCATTTATTACGTTCATAAAAGTCTAAAACAAGTTCATCTAAAAGGTAACACGACATTCATTGTCTGTTAGGTGGTACGAAGTTCGCCGGGCCAGCTAGTTTAATATAATATTAAATAATAATAGTAGTTTATGATATTTCGATAGTTGTAAATCAGTTTATTTAAAAATATTGTTGCTGTGTATTCTTCTAAGTTATACAAATAAATATTTCCTCAAAAACTATTAAGATAACATCACCGTGTTATTTATTTTATTTCACATAATTATAACATAGATAACCAATTTACCTTTATTAGCGAAGTTTGTTTAAACAGATATAAAATAATACAAGCTATTAATAATTGTTTTTTTTTATATTTAAGGGTTAGGCGTTTGACCACTATCTCACCTGTTGGTAAGTGATGATGAGGTCGAAAATGGTAAGCACGCTAGGCCTAGAATGGGAACTGGCTCTTAAGGATAGCTGCCGGAACACATTAGATGTTTGACGACAGATTTTCTAGCTTTAGGGTGGTAGCTGGGCAGGCGGACACTAGATAGTGTCCTACCACCATGCGGGGTTGTTGGTTTCTTAACGATGTTTTTCCTTCACCAGAGGGCCACTGTGAAAAGCACACATAAATTTTTCGATAGAAAAATCAATTGGTGCACGGCGGTTTGAACTCGGTACCTCTGGCATCAAAGTTCAACCAACCGTTCTCCCGATTACGCCACCGGGCCCTCAAAATTATAACAAAATCATTTACTGGATGGAGAATTGAACTCGGACCTCTTGCTTCCTTAACAGTTCACCTTACCACTCGATCAAGATGCTATTAATGACTTATTCGAATTTAAGCATCCGTTACTTGTGCGTAGCTTACTCGACGTAATGTTATTTGTTAAGTTAACTCAACAAAAAGAAAACTAGTATACAGTGGAATATTGTTATCTCTATTTGATGTTTATCAAATGTATCTCACGCTACGTTTCAACTTTTTATTTGTCTGTGGTATGGCTAAGCATGCCATCTATGCCGTACTTACGTGTTATTGTTTGCGTTGGAACATTCAACAGAAATATCGTGCAGGCAACTATGAACATTGAGGTGCTACTGGACTATTGTCCCTCGATAGTACCTTAAAAGAAAGGAGGCCATTGTTCAGTTGTGGGTAGAAAATGGTTGAAGATGATGGTTCGGCACCCTTTTTTGTGTGAGCTTTGCGTGTGAGTCCGACTAGCATTTGGCCGATTTATTTACTGTCGCCAAAGTACCACGTAGTACTAACGACCTATCATCAATAATCACAATTTGTGTTATACATTTATGACGGCTAAATAGTGCTGAAATAATTTCACGGTTCGCAAATCAAATTTTATAATAATAGCTGATTAATCGGTACTACAGTAATGGGTACTATAGAATTGGTATGAGTACATAATTACATAGGATAAATAACTATGCGTGTAAGGACTTCGCAACAGTACGTGAGAAGCAATCGGATAGATATCGTAGGTAGTTAGTATTTTGGACGATTTTTGAGTATTTTGGTTATCAAATGGCCCGAAAAGTTTCAAGCGTTAGTGAAATATTCGGTTTATATATTTTTTTTGTCTTATATTATAGCCCATGCAGTTTAGAGAGGGTGAGTTGACCACTAATAGGACCGTACACTTATGGATTCCGCCAATCGCACTAGTGTTTGATACGCTAATAGGAGTAGGTATGATTGTTGTTGCTTTCAATCCCTGCAGTCGCATTATTGTCACTTTCGCCAAAAGGTACGGCCTCACCGTGGCGTCCTGCGATCTGCGGGCGCGATCTCAGTACTTTTGTATTGTTTTCTGATCGGTGTTTAGTGTGAACCAGTCGGTACAAATACTACTGCGCTATCTGATCGCCGCCTAGATCGCGCACGTAGGACGCTGCGGTGTGTCCGCACCTTAAAGGTGTTAGTAGTGTTGTAAGAAGAGTGCCAAATACGTGTCATACAGTATGTTAAATTGTGTGGCAAACTTAAGACTTCGAAGTGATGCTGCTACGGTTGCATATTGGCATCTCGCTCTCTTCTTGTGTGTATGTGTAATGGATTGACCACTGGTGGCAGGCTGAAGCCTAGCTGGTGGTTTGCGACTGAACAAAGACATATTATCACCAATTGGGGCTTCACTTTAGTATATCTACAATCAAGTTGTAGGTCAGGATGTTATAAGAAGTCTACAGCGGAGACAAATGGTTATTGAGTAATAATTATTTCAATTTCGTGAAAATTTTGCAGTATTTTTATAGTTTACACTACAGAATTCGTAGATTTACGTAATTATTATCTACGACAATATAATATGTATTGATTTCCACTATATTTCAATCAGCATTCACTATTTTACACATTTTTCGCAAATTTTCTCCTCCTCCTCCACCAACCCCACTCCTCTACTGATCCTCTCCAGCCTTCGTTTATTGATAATTTTTCATACTTAAAAACTTAACACTAAAGATAGTAAGCTAAAGCACTGCTTAACCTCAACATTTTAAAATATTCATAACTTTTTAAAGGGGGGGGGGGGGGCTCCGCAACTTTGCCTTCAAGGGCACGGTTTTACCCTTCCCCCCTTAAATCCATGGTTGGTATATTAAAGTAAAACCACAATTGGTTCGCTAAGTGATGAGCATGACATATGGCAGGGTTCAGTGCCAGCTATATCGAAGAAAGGTTGCTACATTCAAATATCGATTACTACCTTTTTTCTTCAAATATGCACAATATCATTTTAGACTTAACATAAGGTGAGATATTGGTTAAGTGCTTGTGGGTTGCATAAAAGAAGAGGTGAAGTAAAATTATAATATAAGATCGTTTAAAACAACGAAAAACACCGACTGCAAATGCCGCGCTAGTCATTTTCAGTAGCTATTCAGTAGTATCAAGTATTTATCTCCATATCTCTGGAGATATCAGATCTCGATGAATTTATAAGATATCTATATCAGGACTATATTGTTTTGTAATAAAAAAATAATTTTGAAAATCAGTCTACAATTGACGGAGAATTCAGTGAACATACATAAACCACAAATGCAGATGAACTGAGAACCTCCTGTTTTGGTAAATATAAGATTTTTCAGCGCTCAGCGAGCTATGGAGAGCTCGGTGTCTCTCTGAAGGACAAAATTTGCAACGAAATAATCCGAAAAATCTGTGATACTCAAAATCAAAGTATCTGATATAGATCAAAGAATTAGTAAACTGAAGTGGCAGTGGGCTGGTCATATATCCCGAAGAACCGATAGCCGCGTTGGGGTAGGCGAGTTCTTGAGTGGCGACCATGTTAAGGCAAACGTTGTGTGGGACGCCCTGTGGCCAGGTAGAGTGACGATCTGCGAAAAGCGGCTGGCAGTAACTGGATGTAAGCAGCAAAAAAGCGAGCTAAGTGGCGTGAAATAGGAGAGGCCCATGTCCAGCAGTGAACGATTAACGGCTGATGATGTTGATGATGAAGATTTTTATAAAGCTTGTTGTGGCTTAAATGCTTCGTCTTCATCACTGCTAAATAGTAATTTCATCACCACGATGCTAAATATTTAAATCTGGTCAATGTTTCAGATACAATACATAAGCACAGAACATCCAGCAGTTACTTACTATAACCCAAAATACTTATCACACCTTAACGTAACTTCGAGACGATTCGGGCGAGGTGATCTTATTTATTATGTTGATATACACGTGTATGTTCTTGTACCTATATATAACAATGTCACGGTAAGTGTATATATTTTTTAAATATCGTTTATTTAGCATTATATAGTGTTACATTTTCACCTGTTGGTAAGTGGCGATGTGGTCAAAGACTAAACTAATATTTGAAATTGATTAAATAAATAAACTGGCCAAGTTTAAGTCAGACTCGCACTCGTAGGGTTCCGTAACGCAGTTAAGTATTCCATAACTATGATTTTTCGCAACTACAAAATTAACTTTGTTTTTCATAGTGTTTGTATGAAAAACAAAGTTATATTTGCGGTCGCCATATCTCTAAAACTGCTGACTGTATCTCGTTCAAACCAATTTTCGTTGTTAGTTTTTATTGAGATCTACAACATGTATTTTTTTTAGATTATTCACTCCTATACTTCAAAAGTTAGAGGGGGGGGGGGGACACACATTTTACCACTTTACACGCGCCTATCTTTCAAATGTTTGACTTTGAGAAAAAATGATTTTAGAAACCTCAATGTCATTTTTGAAGACCTATATTGATACCCCACACATATCGACCCCTCTGGGATGAAACGTCGTAAAAGCCATTTTGACGAAAATCTGTTTTCAGCAGTTTCTTAGTCAGAATCGCGCGCTCTATCGATCTGTATATTTAAAATGTTCAAATTCGTAAAAAAATGTCTTTTACAACACGCTACGAATCCCTCTCTAAACCCGGGTTTCTTGTTTTAAAATGTCGTAATGAGCAACTTTTAAAGAAAATTTTCAAATTTCTGAAGTAAGAGACATATTTTTTCGTTTCATGGTTAATACGACATAATATAATACAATGTAAGAAAATAATACTTTTTAACTTTTTGTAATAAAAGACACAAGATTATCAAATATGGCTTTTACGCCAATATTTGAAGTAAAAAATTAGAAATATACGATGTCAATTTACGTCGTAAAATCCACGACTTTTAAAAATATGGCTTGTACGACCATTTTATTACTAAGAGACTATTGAAAAGTAATGCTAACTTTGGTCTTAAAGAGCATGACGCATTTTTATTTGGCTTATTACGGCTTATACACATTTTTCTCAGGTCATACAAATCTTTAATCTGCATGAAAGTGTAAAAGACATTATATCGACCTCTTCAGGACTAAACGTAGAAACAAAAGGCCATTTTTCAGTACGGCTGAAAAACAAAAATGATAAAGTTTATTTCTTGTATATTTTTGTATTTACTTAATTTATAATGTTTATTATAGATTAACACTATATTATGTCATTAAGCTAAGATTTTTAAGTTGTTTACTAAATAGAAACTCAAAATAACCTATTTTAATTAGTTTCAGAGATTGCATGGCTTTTACTACAAAAAAAAATGTTGTAAATGGCTTCTACGTCTTTTTTCTTCAGCTTGGTAACTGTAACTTTTTTTTATTAAGTTGCATAAGACTTAATAATTGGTTTTACCAAAGGGATTATCGAATTAATAGACAATTGTAATAAGAGGAAAGTGTAATTTAGTGTTGTAAATGAGGAACACATTAATGACCAAACTCATATTATTTTAATATTTTTCATTATATAAATGTAATATTGTTATTTTTTCTGACAAACACTAATAAAATTATCAAAATTAAATCAACACACCCAATAAAATATGCCAAAGAGGCAGTAAATTTTACCTAGAAATGAAAATCTTCTAATCTTCTGTTTTATTAAAGTACGAGACAAAACTGCGCATTGTGCACACATGAAAACAGGTAAGTATTTAGCAATAACATAGCTGAAAACAAATCAATGTCTTAATACAATCATCAGCATCATCATCAGCCTATCTCTATCTGCTGCTGGACATAGGTCTCACCTATGGTACGCAACTGAGCTTGATCTTTAGTTCTTTGTTTCCAGCCGCTGCCAAGCCTTGCAAGCTGTGGATGAGTTTGTGTGCAGTGGCAGTGCTAAGTTATCGTTGTGGTTGCCGTGGCTGGTATTCTTCATCTGTGTCGCAGTCGTATAACTTGGCTGTGACTCTTATCTCATCCAAGACCGGGCACTGTGAGATCCCATGTGTCACGGTCTCATTTTCAAGCATGCAGCCTTGACACAGAGGATGACTATCCGTGGCGCCAATTATGTAGAGTAGATAATTTAGATTACAGTATTCCGTGATGAGGCCTACTATGTAGTATACTAATATCACGTCTTTGTAATATTAGCAGTCTGTTTGTAACTTTACCGTCTAAATTCGGAAAAGCTGCTTTTGTATAATTACAGCTTGTCATGTCCACACTGTCCTAAAACTTTTGCTGCTCATTTTCGGTATGACAACGTAATAGGTCTCTGACTTCCATTGCTAGCGGTCTACAAAGGTTCATCACATCGTCACTTACCTGTTGTGTCAATTCATCTGTAGCGAGTATGTCAGCCGTGATATTGCTAGCACATGATGCATGGCTTTTCGTCCATCTTACCTTAACGTTATACTCGGTTGCCAGTGTTTGCAGAGTATAGTGGCATTTCGTCACTACTTTTGATCTTGTTGTAGGTCTCCTGAATATGTATAAAGTGGCTGCACTATCAGTGACAAATTCTATACTGACTTTATCTTGATTACTTTCGAATTAAGACTGATTTATGGACACTGCTTGCGCAGACAGTAACAGTCCGTTTGTTCGGCTTGTAAGACGGTTGTAGTTTTGGTTAGCGCTATCGATACCGAAAGTCTTATACTCAGTTATTAGTTCATACTTTTTACTATCTAGATGAGTACTGTCTATCCTGTCCATGCCTTAAATGGCTTCCGAAATGATCATTATCGTTTTTACAGTATTTTGCAGTGGTTTGTGGTCGGAGGATATGTTCAAGACGCTGAATTGGAAAGGATGGGGCATACATATAAACGGCGAGCACCTCTCACACTTGATGTTTGCGGACGATATCGTCATCATGGCTGGAACCGCGCAGGACTTGTAATACATGCTGATCACTCTAGCTGATTCTTCTCCACGCATCGTCTCCGTATGAACTTGGATAAAACCAAGATCATGTTCAACGAACATGTTATTCTGGACCCGACTACTTTAAATGGAGTTCTTCTCGCAGTTGTTCACGGATACGTCTATCTACCTAAGCCAAATCTTGCAATTGGGTAATAACTTCGAGAAGGAAGCTCGCAGAATGATACAGCTGAGATGGGCAGCATTTGGACAACTTCGTCGAGTCTTTTCGTCACCCATACCACAAACCCTAAAGACAAAAGTCTTTAACAAGTGCGTCCACCTGTTGTTACTTACGGGGCCGAGACGTGAACTCTAACAGTGCAACTGTTTCACCAATTTCAAGTTGCTCAGCGAGCTATGGAGGAGGCTATGCTCGGAGTCTTGTTGAAGGATCGAATTCAAAATGAAGTCATCCATTAGAGAACCCAAGTTATTGACATAGCTCAATAGATTAGCAAGCTAAAGTGGCAGTGGGCTGGTCACATCTGTCGTAGAACTAATAACCGTTGGGGTCTACCCCAACAGCTATTGGTTCTAGACTGGAGACCGCGTCTCGCCAAATGTAGTGTAGGGCGCCCTCCAGCTAGATGGAGCGATGATATACGCAAGCTGGCTGGCCGCGGCTGGAAACAATAAGCTGAAGATCAAGCTCAGTGGCGTGCTATAGGTGAGACCTATGTCCAGCAGTGGACAGGGATAGGCTGATGATGATGATTACTTTACGATATTAATTCGTTTTAAGCTATGTTTTTGTTGAATACTTACCTGTTTTCGTGTGTGCACAGTGCGCAGTTGTATCTCGTAGTTTAATAAAACAAAAAATTAGAATATTTTTATTACTAGGTTCGATTTACTGCCTATTTTGCATAGTTTAGAGCTTATATTGATTTTAGTTTGATAATTTTATTAGTGTTTGTCAGAAAAAGTACAATATTACTTTTATATAATGAAAAACATTTAAATTATATGATTTTGGTCATAAATGTGTTCTGCATTTACTACACTAAATTACACTTTCTTCTTGTTACAATTGTCTTTTAATTCGATAATCTCTTTGATAAAACAAATGGTGACATCTTATACCACTTAATAAAAAAAAGGTTACAGTCGCCAAATAGAAGAAAAATGTCGTAGAAGCCATTTACAACTTTTATTATTGTAGTAAAAGCCATGCCATCTCTGGAACTAATGAATGTACGTTATTTTGAGTTTCTATTTAGCAAACAACTCGAAAACTTAGGGCTAACTAGGACTTAAGCTTAGGGCTTAATGAGCTATAGTGGTTTATTATAGATTAAATAAATCAAAAGATATACCAGAAATAAACTTTACCATTTTAGTTTTGCGGCCGTACTGAAAAATTGCCATTTGGCTTTTACTACGTTTCATCCCAGAGGGGTCGATATAGGTTTGAAGAAACATTTTTTTTTTGTTTCACATCCATGTATGGGATGCCCCCCCTTAAACTTTTATATTTTTTATTTTTGTATAAAAATCGGAAAGCGGTTTACAGAATACATCTACCTACCAAGTTTCAATTCTGTAACTACCAGTCCTGTCCTAACAGTTTTGGAATAAAATGGCTGTGACATACGGACGGACAGACAGACAGACAGACAGACAGACAGACAGACAGACAGATAGACAGACAGACAGACATGACGAATCTATAAGGGTTCCGTTTTTTGCCATTCGGCTACGGAACCCTAAAAACAGAATTTTCCAAATCGGTTCAGGCATATTCGAGTAATCGGTGAACATACATAAAAAATAAATAAAAAATAAAAAAAAAAGATTCCGACGAATATTGAGAACCGCCTCCCTTTTTCATTACCAAATGAACACTTTCTGAGACTTTGCTGTCTGTTCGTCCGTCCGTCCGTTCGTCCGTGTCTCTATATGTGCGCACTTCACAGATCTGTATCTTCTTAACCGTAATAGGTACGTTCTTGAAATTTTCACAAAGTATATATCCGTCAGTGTATAACGACCCAGACACGAAATTTTATAGATGCATGTAATTTAATTAAAACATGTTTTGCACTAAAAAAGGTAAAATAAATTATTTTTCAAATAAAATAAAACCGACTTCATAACCAAAAACAGGCACTCAAAACCGAAAAATAAATTACTAAATATAATTATTATAAGCGGTACCCTTATCTATTTAAAGTCGGTGCCAGCCAATTATATTATGTAATTTATTTTTCGCTTTTGAGTGCCTGTTTGTGGTTATGAAGTCGGTTTTTTTTATTGAAAAATAAATTATTTATCTTTACAAACTTTGAACCCCCGATTCATCTCCTAAAGGGATGAATTTTGGAAAATTATTTCTTAGCAGATGCCTACGTAACTATCTGCCTGCCGAATTTCAGCGCAATAAGTTGTTTTGAGCTGTGCGTTGATAGATCAGTCAGTCAGTAAATATTCATAATTATTACACTAGGTACTTAGTTTCTAATATATAACATACAAATAAATACCAATATGTATATATATATATATAAATATATATATATATATATATAGAAAAAAAAACATTTATAAAGAAATATACACATACACTCACATATAACTACATAATTATCATATAATATCGTTTAAAAAACTAAAAAAGAACCGACTTCGATGCCGCGTTATTAGTTTTCAGCTCCAATTTTGAGATGTTTATCTCCATATCTCTGGAGATACTTATCAGACCTCGATAAAATTAACATGGTACTACGCTTGGGACATTTTCTTTCCAACAAAAAAAGAATAATCAAAATCGGTTCATAAACGACGAAGTTATCCGCGAACAAACATTAAAAAAAATACCTATTCGACCGTATCGAATTGAGAAACCTCATCCTTTTTTGAAGTCGGTTAAAAAGTATCGGTAGTATCTATGCATATGTACTATGCGTAAACTTGTAAATGGTGATAAGACGTTGTGTATTTAGATTGTTTTACCTGTAAGTTTTCCGAATGTAATAGAAAAATATACGGTCGAGTTGAGTAACCTCCTCCTTTTTTTGAAGTCGGTTAATAAAATATAATCAAAGAGCAGTTTGGTAAAATTTCTTATAAAAGTGTTCACGAGTTTTTAACTTAAATATTGCTTTGGAATTTGCTTGCCTAATCTCCATAGGTAGCTCATTCCAAAGCTTTACAGCCTTTACGGAGAATGAGTTTTCTAAAAAGGAGGAAGAGTGGTTAGGATTTGATAAAATCAAATTATCATCGGACCTAAGATTGCCTTATGTATATATCTAGGTACCTAGGTTATCTGTATCTTATGGCGGCGCCTCACATGTGCTTATGACTTGGTTCCAACGTTGGCTACGAATAGAATGGCCAATGTGTGGTTGCAACCAATGTGTGGATCGAGAAGCGACGTTGGACCCAAGTTGCCCCCCCGCCTACACACTTCACTCCCCTCGCCTTTAAACTTGTACAAAAAACCGACACAAGTCGGGTTGACATTGGCTATTGGACGCAATGTTCTGTTTTTATCCAATAACGTTTCAAAATCGATCCTCACATTGGTGGGTTGGATCTAAAAGTATAACTTGGAGCCAACATAGCCCATGAGAGGCGCCAGCATTATTATGTATTTATTTAGCGAAGAGGAGCAACTATTAAATACATTAACTTTTTATTAATGAAGCGTACCAAAAACATAACAATAATGGTAATAGACCTTGTCGGAGACTTATTATTTACTAACTTACTTACTATTTAAGGTTATACGCACTGGAAATGTTCGATTGTTCTTTTTATATTCTAGTTTCATATATACTTCTACGAGTTCCTGTCCAACACCTACAGACCTAGTTTCGTCGAGATGCATTCCAGTATCTGCGACTTGGTACATAACAATAAGTTCTTTGGTCCAGGGCTAAAGCAAGGAAAGTTAGATCAACCTTGTCCTTACCCTCCGGTCAGTAACAATTTTATTATTTTTAATTTTTGAAAACGGGCATTTAACATAACTTATTATACGCTAAAGTAAAAGTAAAGTACCTTTACTTTAGCTCATCATAGCGTATAGCATTCTGCGTGAATCCTAGTACACCTAAGGGCTATAGCACACATGCTACATTCGGCGATTTTGCTACTGCCTTGATGCTACATCGCGATTTCACGACTCACACATGCAATTTTTAGCAACGGCAATTTCTCGACTTCCTGCGTTCGGTCGCGGGATTGCGCGTTTTAGCGACTGCAATACTGACGTAGTGTTCCGCAAATGCCAAACGATGCGACAAGCATCCGAATGTGTGCGGACAGCGGAGTCACAGAAAAGATAATAGGCGGAGGAGTGTAGCGTTCAGTCGCTGTGTCGAGCTTCCGAAAATCAAGACGATCGCCGCGTTTGGCGTTTTAAGTGTGAGGTGTGGAATGTTAGTCTCTGCATTTTGCTTCTGAAAAGCGACTAAATCGCCGATTGCCGATGCTAAAAGTAGCTAGCATGTGTGACCTTAGTCAGCGTGTCCGGCTTAGATAATATTCTCGATGAAGTTTTCCAAAGGCTGCCCATCCTAGCAACGAGCTACCCGAAGTTGTTTCTACCCAAATGCAACATTTTAAGACGTTTTCGTGAACAACTTCGACAGGAAAACCGTTAGGGAAATCGGTTCCAGAATAATAAAATTATGCTCGTTGAATGCATGGTCTTGGTTTTATCCAAGTTAATTTGGAGACCGATGATTGCAAAACTATCAGCCATGTCAGCCGTGATGATTTATGATGATTAAAGCTATGAGTACGTATAACATATAAAAATTGTTTGTAAATCCAAAATGTTGTATGTCTTTCTTTTCCAGGGTGACTATCACTTATACAATATGTCGATTCCTGTAAAAAACATCCCTCCTCACTTTCCCTTCATCAAAGGGAGAATTATATTCAACGTATCCTGGTTTAATACTAAGGAGCTTATTATCACTGGCCATATCGATATGGAAATTAAAGAATTTAACACAAAAAGGATAACGAAAAACGGCGAGCGAAAAACAAATAAACTTTTCTTTAGTCAAATTTAAATAGGATTGGTTATTCAGATTGCAATGATAATGCATATAATGTTAATATGGGTGCAGATAGCGCCAAACTTTATCTATGGCTTCAAGGCTACTAAAAGTGCGTACAGACTATGTAACATGTTATATAACTTGTGTTATATAACACATCCACATGCCCACCGCTTTGCGTATGTCGTCGCTCCATCTGCTCACAGGACGTCCTACGCTACGTTTGCCAATTCGCGGTCTCCACTCTAGGACAAGTATACTCTTGGAGCTAGTACTTACTAGCTCCAAGAGTATACTTATACGTGACTATATTTACTAGCTCCAAGAGAATCACATGTCATTATAATATGTTTTATAACAACCGTGTCCACATTATCTGAAACATGTTGTTTAACAATGTTGTATAACATGTTATGTTATATAGTCTGTACGCACCTTTAGAGATTTTATTATTTGACGTGACAACGTCTAGTAAATCGTTGAACGCCAGCTGCATGCACGAAATTGCCCCGTTACGCTCCTTGTACGCTTGCGCCGCATCTATGTTTTTGTATGACGTTGTCATGTTAAACTATCGTCCGTAAACCAGCTTTACAGACAACTAATTTTATATATAGATTCATCTCCAAGGTACATTTTGACGTGACAACATCTAGTAAATCGATGAACGCCGGCTGCATGCACGAAAAAGTGTTCCGTTACGTTCATTTTCCCGTTACGCTCATTCTACGCATGCGCCCATTTCATCAATGTTTTGTTATGATGTTGTCACGTTAAACTAGCGTCCGTAAACCAATTTTACAGACAATTCATTTTTGTTTTTCATTTTATCAAGATCTGATTAGTATCTCCAGAGATCATATTATTGTCATTAATTGTTTTTAAATTGATCAAGTCGACACATTTGTAAACAACATGGAACCAATGAATTAGAAATGTATATTAAAATTTTGCAAAATAATTGTAGAATGTAATGCACGTTACAATGTAATACAATTATATCTAACTACCTGCACCCACAGCTTTGCCCACGTTTGATCCTAAATATAAACCTTCCTCTTAAAATGCTCCATATATTGTTGAAAACTGCATTAAAATCTGTTGTGTAGTTTTAAAGAACTAAGCGTAGTACAGACAGCGGGAGCAACTTTGTTTTGTACGTAACTGATCCAAGCAAACCATTGCACAGTATTTTCATGGTAGATTGTAAGATTATTGTGTGATTGTTTTCATCTCTACCTATTACTATTCAGCAATAAATAATTTATGATTATGATTTATGACAAACATTCTTATTATTTTTCCCCGACTGCGAAAGAAGGAGGGTTATGTTTTTGGAATGTATGTACTATCGAGAGACAATAGTCCAGTAGCACCTCAATGTTCATAGTAGCCTGCACGATATTTCTGTCGAATGTTCCAACGCAAACAATAACCCGTAAGTACTGCATAGATGGCATGCTTAGCCAGACCGCAGATGAATAAAAAGGTGAAACGTAGCGTCAGATACATTTGGTAAACATCAAATAAAGATAACAATATTCCACTGAATACTCGTTTTCTTTTTGTTGAATTAACATAACGCAGAGTAAGCCACGCAACAAGTAACGGATGCTTAAATTCGAATGAGACCGTATCAGCATCTTAGTGTAGTGGTTAGATAGATTGCTTTAGGAGCGGCAGGCCCGAGTTCGAATCTCTATCACCTGTATTTTTGTTTATCAATTATTAATAGCTTGTATTATTTTATTTCTGTTTATACAAACTTAGCTAATAAACGTACATTTACGATCTATGTTATATGTGAAATAAAAAAATAACACGGTGATGTTATCTTAATAGTTTTTGAGGAAATATTTATTTGTATAATAAGAATACACAGCAAACATGTTTTTTAATAAACTGATTTACAATAAAGCGAAATATCTTATACTACAATTTTTATTTCATAATACATATATTAAATTGAAATCGCCTATATTGACAATTTTTTACTTTGACAAAATATCACTGTTTTGGTTGCATCTAAGAACTGCTCTTACCTACCCATTGATTATTTTAGGTTATAAGCTTAAATTATTCATTTTCTCTAGGAAAAGAGGATTGAAGCTTAATCCTTTATAATCATAACTTATATAATTACTTATTACAAATTATCACAGTCGGCACATCGCCTAGTATTTAGATACTTTTAAATTAATATTTCGTGTGACTTCTATTGTTTTCGATGCAGCAAAGAAGTCACAATATTCGCACATATTATGTCGGTGCCACGTTATTTTCCCCAAACTGCATTCAGGGAGACTACAGGTGCTTAGCTGCTCAGGACATCTCTCGTCTCGTACTTCTCACCTTTGCATTATTAAACCCCATAGAGTGTGAACGAACGAACTTTCCGTAATGATGTATCAAATTCTTCTGAAAAACGCCAAATCTAATTAACACATTTTATTAACAATTTACTTTCACAACTACGATTTCTCATCACTTAATATCACTCAGCAATAACTTACACTTATGCCACTTTCACTATACATTTGAGATAATATAATTTATTTAGTCCATTTCTATGCAATGCCTCAATATTCGCCGTCTCTAATAATTATATTTGCTTGCATTTTGATTTTTTAAGTTATTTACTAACCAAACTTCAACCAGTACCGAAGTTCACCAACCGACAATGTTTGTTCATTCATTTATGCCATCAATACATTTTGTTTCAAATCTACCCTCATTATTTGTATAACTGATAAAAGAAGCAAATCTGGTCTAGCTATTCTACTAATTAATACATGCGCTCTTTCTAATTGGTTCATAATGATAGAGTGCGATATATGGGTGTATATCTTTCTCTTTCATTATGTTTCGTTCGAAACGTCTTATAGAAGAAGGTCGTATGTGCGTATTTTGCTGTCATGCTATTGCTTTTTGAGACTGCTACTCCAATTATGACCGATACTGTGACCTTCTTCTATAAGACGTTTCGAACGAAACATATTGAAAGAGAAAGATATATATCGCACTCTTTCATTATAAATCAATCTGACGCTACGTTTCACCTTTATATTCGTCTGTGGTCTGGCTAAGCATGCCATCTGTGCCATACTTACGTGTTATTGTTTGCGTTGGAACATTCGACAGCAATATCGTGCAGGCTACTATGAACATTGAGGTGCTACTGGACTAGGTATTGTCCCTCGATAGTTCGTATGTATGTATGTATGTAACCATACGACCATCGAATTGAGTAACCATACTTACGGTGCGTATGTATATTTATTTATGTGTGTGGTGTGTGTCAATAGAATCGTATATTAGTCGTGAGAGTGACACTGGGCACATAAAAATAAAAAATAAAACAAATTAAGGATTTTTGACGCCAAAAAGTAAAAAGAAAAACATTGTTTTCAAAGTACATCGTGTGTATAAATATGAATGATAAAATGAAAATTTTTAAAAAATACGTACTTTACGAATACATCTAAAACTATAAGAATCTTTGTCCTGACAAACTGACTGACTGACTGACAGACAACGCACAGCCTAAACCGCTGGTCGTAGAGACATGAAATTTGGAGGGTATATTTGTCTTAGTACTTAAGGGTGTACTAGGAAAGTATTTTCAAAAATTCACCCCTTAAGGGGATGAAATGGGGGTTCAAAGTTTGTATGGAGAAACAAGATTAGATAGTATTTTCTATTCGAAACTTCACACAATTGCTTATAAGTAAATAAATAAGTAAATACGTGTTTCAGGCTTTTACAAAATTGAACATCTAAGAGGGTGAAATGGGGTTACAAAGTGTGAAAATCAATATTGTGTTAGATTGGGCTGAAATTTGGTATGCAGACGGTTATTTTAACGTTGGTATCCGTTAAGAAAGGATTTTCCAAAATTTACCTCTTAAGGGGATGAAAGAAGGGTTCAAAGTTTGTATGGAGAAACATGATTAGATAGTATTTTCTATTCGAAACTTCACATAAATGCTTCAGTAAATAAATAATTAAATACGAGTTTCAGGCTATTTCAAAATGCCACTCCGAAGAGGTGAAGTGGAATAACAAAGTCTAGAAATCAATATTGTTTCGGATTGCGCTGAAATTTAGAATGCAGATAGTTATTATGACGTAGGTATCCGATAAGAAAGGATTTTCCAAATTCACCTCTTAAGGAGACGGAACGGAGATTCAAAGTTTGTATGGCAAAACAAGATGAGAAAGTCTGTTTTATTCGAAACTTTACTTAAGTACTTCTGCAAATAAATAAGTAAATACGTGTTGCAGGATTTTTCGAAATGAAGTAGATAACAAAGTCTGAAAATCAATATGGTTTTTTAGGTTTTATAAATATGAATCACTATTTCCCTTAGTCACGTGATAACTTGAAAACGGATGAACCGTTTTGGCTAATTCTTTTTTGGTGTCTTTTATGATAGAAAGGTTTTTACAAAAGAAACGTGTGGCATATCTTTAACGACCTCATACATTTTCATATATCATACATATACTCTTTTGTATTAAAACGATTTGTTTCTTTATGACGGGTAACGTTGCCATGGGAACGGAAAAAACAAGGAAGTCAGTCTGGGACAAAGAAATGGACGAATAATGATAAAAATCAAGTCCAATATTTTGTACAAAAAAAATATAAATAAAAGTGAGCAATGCCAGTGTACTACGGAGGTTATATTGGCGGGGCCCATAGCGGGGGCTACTGCATTTACTCGTTTGATGGTTGCCCTCCCCACCACTGGTGGTTGCGGTGGTTGCGGCGGTTGCGGTTGCTAAGCCTGGGAAGGCAAGTCCGGAATTATAGCAAATGCCTGCTGCAATAATGATAATTCTAATTAGGCATAATTTATAATCGTCCAAGTCTTATTAAACTGTTATACTTACCGATGTTTCCGGAAATGCTGTAATACTACACCAAATGATTGTTGACGGGGATTCTCACCTTGACCAAGGACTTTGCTGATTCATACCAGGAAAGGATAATGTAGTAATGGACCCGAAGTGCGGTGATAGTTTTCTGTTTAAGTTAAGTACGAAAGTAAGAATCTATAGGAATATAAATGTTTTAACCCGTCTTTCATATTATCTTGTCTAGGTTCCTGGTTCCTTTGGGGATGTAGCGTGCGGTAGGCCTCCTCCGGGGCTCCGTTACGTTACAAACGTTATAAGTAAATAAAATAAGTTTATAACGCGGGCGAAGCCGTGGGGCGTTTCTAGTATAATATATGAATTATTGGAGTTTGGAATAGTAAATGCTAATTTATATTTTTTCCACGCAGTCGAGTGCTTGAATTGTCTCTGAAGGCAGCTTTCGAATGGGGTAAAACCAATCTAGTCAGTTTAATGCGACTAAGACCCAGGCGTGTCTTTTCTTTTTCTCCGCTAAACGGAGTCAGATTCAACTGATTCCTACTTTCCGAAATGTATCCATGTCGATGCTATCTATATATTTGCTGAAATATTTAATTAAATCTTCCTCCAAAATCCTTGGTGTTCTAGCGAAAATGAGACAGTACTTTACACCGGGACTGATGCTCAATCTGTATCAAATACAAGTTCGATCGTGTTAGGAGAACTGTTCTCACCTCTGGATTGGATCAGTTAAATTGGAGGCGTCCAAAGCAATTGAGCGAAGAGCTATTAATAAACAAGAGATTCCAAAGCCAAGAGCATCGCCGCCTAAGTTGCTAGTCTATTGGTCTTTTATCGGATACATTTCGGAGAGTGTGCCACCCAACTCACTAATCACTTATTTTCAATTAGGCTACCAGACGCAGTAATTAATACGTGTCACTATTGTATGGTGGGCATTATATCCATTCTCACGAAGCAATTTTCTTCCACATTCATTAAGGATGTCATGCTGCTGGGTAGTCAAACTTCTTGTCTGAGTCTGTGTTCCCGGAAAGGCGCCATCGAGAGTCAGTCATAGTCTTTATTTCGCGAGGTATCTTCCAGCTAAACGTACTTCATCATCGCCCACATCGTCATTCAACATTAGTTGAGATAGTGGTTTAACGCCTAAGTTTAAATAATAAAAAATAAATAAGTTTGGGCCCCGCAAGGCAGTGTGCTGGGTCTACTACTATTTTTGATTTGCATTATTGACATCTGACATTCTGATATTGATATGACGTAAAGACATTTCAATTAATAGTATTCACCGTGGTATTCACTCTCGTGGTCATTATTACCCTCCTAAAACCACCTATCGAATAAAAACGTGTTATCAATCAGTTCGCCAATTATTGATGTGATGTTTGTTGCCAGCCAGCCAAAAGATGCGTTGAAACAATTGACTTCTGTGGAACTTAGAGTATTCAGCCAGGAATGACCAAAAAAACGAATGTGTTACCATATAAGTATTTAAGAAAATTCAATTTCATCTTTCCATTGTATTTTATTTTGTACTAAAGCTTACGATTTCCAGACTTGAAGCAATTCAGCAGCATGCATTTTACTGACCTGCCAGTGAAAGGCTGTAGTACAGTAGGTAATCAATGAAACTCAATAAAACCACATATTTGTGACAAAAAGCGACCCAGTAGCCGACATTGCGAACGTAGAAATTGATTTGGGGTCGGTTTTTGCAATTTATGTTGTGGCGGGTAAATTTATATCGTTTTATGGGGAAAATCGTAAAATGTCTGGTAAAACTTATTTTTGTGTTATGTATGGCATAAAATAAGTTTTACCAAAAATTATATAACTACGGTCAAGAGATTTTTGCGAAAAGGTCTATAATCACTCATATCAGTAGAGAGTACCTATAAATATGGAGTTTTTTTTCATTCAGTTCTGTGGGCACATTTTTAGTAGTTAAATTTTTTGCTAGTCTGTCGGCGACGGTACCATCACTTTGTCTGTTGTTACTGTTTTTGGTCAACCTAAAATTTTTTTTTATGAGGGCAACCTTTTGCCAATTAAACATTTAGGCTGAGTTGCACCATCTTACTTTAACTATAACAAACGTTATAAGATCGTTTAAAAAACTAAAATAACCGACTTCAAAAGCAGCGCTTTTAATTTTCAGTACCAAGTTTGAGGTATTTATCTCCATATTTCTTGAGATACCAATCAAATTGGTAATGAAATTACTATGGCACCATCGTAGAGATATTTCTTTTTTAATAAAAAAATAATCAATAAAATCGGTTCAGAAACGACGAAGTTATCCGCGAACAAACATAAAAATATATATAAATATATACATATATATATATATATGTATATATATACTCAGTTTACTTAATTTTTTCAGATTACTCAATTCGATCGTATATATATATATATATATATATATATATATATATATATATAATCTCCTTTTTTGGAAGTCGGTTAAAAAATCAGTCAAACTTCAGGCAAACACACCGGTTATAGTTATAGTTAAGATGGTGTAACTCAGCTAACTATAACAAACGTCAAAAATCAGTCAAACTCCATACAAAAACACTGGTTATAGTTATAGTTACGGTTAAGTAAGGTAGTGCAACTAGCGTGCTACTGTTTCTGTTATGGGCAGAGGGCAGACGTCATTGCTGACTGTCAGTCGAGCGTCTTGATTAGCGCGATATTTATGTGCTCGTTTCAAAATGGCCAGTGGTAGAGGAAACACATGGTTAAGAAACCCCCAACTTCTGGCATGCTGGTAGCGCATGTTTAGTGTCCGCCTGGTCAGCAATAAAATGGTCAAAATGGTCAGCAACACACAAGTTGGAAAATCTGTTGTCAAACATCTAATGTGTTTCACCAGCTGTGCTAGAGAGCTAGTGCCCATTTTAGGCCTAACGTGCTACCATCCTCGACTGCATCATCATTAATTGCTTACCAACAGGTACAACAGTCGAACGCTAGCTAGCCTTTACTATATTTCAAAAAATCGTGTATATCGTTGTCTTGTGTTTTTGTATTGTATCGCATCATAAAAAGTCAATATGGAACCGACAAAGTTACGAGTAAGTAGAAACCACATTTTGTAAAAGCTCTACAATAAATCTCCCAGCCGCGAGCGATGCCCGTTGCACTCAACAATAGCAATAAATTCGCTACAGAATTTTTGGTGAGTTGTTAAAGAAATGTGAACTATTTGCTATGCGCTACACTGTACATTAACCTGTGTAAATGAATGATAATAACAACTATATTAAGTAGTGATCTGATTTTTTTTAATATGTCGCCGCCGATTATTAAATGTATTTGCCAGTGTCATGTCTAAGGCCAGTTTTAAAGAACAACGAAATATTTAAAGTTTATTTGCTGTTATCAAGTTTTAAAATAAAGTCAAAGTTACGCCACATGAGTAAAAAAAGGAACAGACACAAAGCTTCATACAACTGCACTGATATGATGACGTAGACGCGCGTGTGTGCGTGAGCACCAGCGGCCTGTGTGCCGCCTGTCACGTACGGAGTGAAACCGGTTTATAGTGGCTCGGCTTGTGCTTCAACTCAGGGCTGTCGCTCGCGACGCGTCGTGTTATATTGTTATGTGTTTTTACTGTTTGAAAGTTTAGTATAAAAATGGTTTACTGTACAATGTGTATGAACAATAACAGAATAAATAAAAACATATCATATTTTAGTTATCCCACAGATTCCACTAAGTAAGTAAAATAACTTGATTATTTGGTGTATTATTTATAGAATGTTATTAATGCCAGATTATTGATTTATATGATTTGTACATAATACGTATGTAATAAGTGCCTACCTACGTATTAGTGATTACCTATAAGTAAAGAAAATCTTTTTCTTGGTTTATTTTTTGTACCAGCCCTACCATTTTGTCCGCTCCTTAGAAGCTTTGTCTCTGTTCCTTTTCTTTACTCATGTGGTTACGCTGACGTCCGATCCAGTCTAATCATAGTCATGCCGCTAGTGAAGCTGTGAAAATTTTACCAAAGGTTTTTTAGTGGAGTTTGCGATAAAACAGAAAATTACTTATTTTTCAACATTGTGGACTCCCTACACTCTTGAGAGTGAGAAAGAGACAAAAAGAGAGTAGGTAATATATAAAAGTAGAAACAAATGAGACCCATGAACCAATTCACACGTATATCGCTGTAGCAATCAAAACATAAATATTGTTTACTCATTTATGTTTGCATAAATTATCTTAATATAAAACTCACCTAAAAGTGAAACCACTATAACCACTCTTATATAGTGCTGCAGTTTCACCGCCAATACAAGCCGAGTGAAGCGATTGAATCCCCATCCTCAAACTTGGGTTTGGATTATATGGCCACATATTTTTACGAAGGTAGAACAGCTAGGGCGAATAGAGTTAGAAGCTTGGCTCTACATGAGATCTGATAACTTTTAGACAGTGCGAGCCGCATGGTCTCGTCTTTGCAACATTTTACATGAATATGTTTTTGGTGGGATTACATTATATATAGATATGTGGGTATCATATCACTCACATAATATTTACATTATAAGATTATAACTACACATACAATTAAACATTAATACCTACGTAATAATGCCTATTTCCAAACTACAGACATACACACTATGCACACGTGCACACTATAGACATTTTGTGCTGTTTCTACCTATAGAAATACTGGCTAGCAACTTTACACAGGTTAAAAGGAAGGTGCGCCTGGATTTCCAGATTTATTTTAGGACTCAGAGTGTCGCTTGAAATTAGGGTTGGACGTGGATTATGGTTTTTAGGGTTCCGTACCCAAAGGGTAAAACGGGACCCTATTACTAAAACTTCGCTGTCCGTCTGTCTGTCTGTCTGTCTGTCTGTCTGTCCGTCTGTCACCAGGCTGTATCTCATGAACCGTGATAGATAGACAGTTGAAATTTTCACAGATGATGTATTTCTGTTGCTGATATAACAACAAATACTAAAAATAGAATAAAGTTAAATTATAGAGGGTCCCCATACAAGAAACGTATTTTTTTCGGTATTTCATGCCATCTATGAACGCTTAGTTAGGTAAACGTCCCATAGATGGCGTTATATTGAAATGTCGAGCCCTAACACCTTTGTTAGACGTTAGATGGTGTTATAAGAAATAAAATGTTTAAAAATATATTTTTTTTGCTTGCGAAAAATGATAGTGGTATTTTGTGCTCGATCTTATAAAATACTGTAGTGTGGTACGGAACCCTACGAGTGCGAATCCGACTTGCACTTGGCCAGTTTATTTGATTTAGTCTGTTCTGTCCCAACATAAAAATGAATTAAATTATACATAAATATTCTTATCTAGGAAACGCCTACCCATGTCCAACATTGGACCGCAATGGGCTCATAATGCTGATAATGATTCTTACACATACTTGATAATATTGTATATTTTTATAACCTTTAAAAAATTACGATAAACTAAAGCACTTCAATATATTTTTTCATCATAAATTACTTTACGGCAAAAACGTTAAGTTTCAAAAGAATCTGGGGTAACTTTGTTAGCTGAATTTCAAAGAGCAACTGACTCCATTATTGGATAAACAAAGTAAAATTCAATTATCTGACGAGATTGATGTTCTTCCATTTATGGAAATACTTATTGTAGAAGCCGAGATTTGGTAGAGCTTTTGTATAACCACGAGTCAATTTTAAGTGGTTGACAAATTGACAATAGTTACTGAACAATTTTATTTCGAAAAACAGCGCCTGGGATTAAATATACAAAGATTATGTAACGGCATATTGTTTTGATATTAGATTGATATAGATTTCACATCAATTGTGATGAAATAATAAATGATTACATGCTCTCCACCTCATCATCCAAGTGTGTCGAGGTCGGTGCGTAGACCTGGATAACCTTGAGGCTGTACCTCTTGGTTAACTTAATTATGAGGTACGCTACCCTGGTCGACACACTGGATATTTCTACAACGTTGTCACCGTTGTCAACGTTGTCGTTGGCGAATAATAATACTATTTTTTAAATTGAGAGCAACTAACTGCTTTAACTTCACAATGACACTAAAGCTACTTCTTCTCGCCTATAGATGTCGGGAAGAGTCATATTTTAAGTTGATTATCGATAAAGTTGATTATTGAAAACACAAATAAAACAACATTTTCTGAAAATGAATCCTAACTATATCGATTTATCGCCCCCGAAATCCCCTGTATACTACATTTTATTTAATCGTTGGAGCCGTTTCCGAGATTCAAATTCAGATTTCGAGATTAAGGTAAACACGATAGCGCCGTCTATGAATCTTCATAGATGAAAAAGAAGTTTTTTATTTTAAACTTTGTTCTGTTCTCAGTATTTGTTGTTATAGCGGCAACAGAAATACATCATCTGTGAAAATTTCAACCATCTAACTATCACGGTTCATGAGATACAGCCTGGTGGCAGACGGACAGACAGACAGACAGACAGACGGACAGCGGAGTCTCAGTAATAGGGTTCCGTTGGTACCCTTTGGGTTGGGAACCCTAAAAAAACGATATACACAAAATTTAACAAGTTATACAATTAACCTTCTTCATTAATAATTCTGTCTATTGGTAAAAATTGCATTAAAATCCGTAGTAGTATTTTTTGAGTTTCTCGCGAACAGACAGACAGGATAGATGCGGCGGGGAACTTTGTTATATAATAAGTAGTGAAGATGATTATGATAACTTACACTTTCAGAAGCACATATTTTGAATTGTAAAATAACAGTAATGTGAATTGTCAGTATTGCCGTAACGTCAGTAACTACTCGTGCACCACTCATACCGATCGGGTTGCTGCACATAAATGTAAGTACTGACTTTCTCGATACCAACATGATTGCTTCAAATCCAAATGCACTTGGGTAGCCATGCGGCACAAATCATCACTAATATAATGTCACTAATATATTTCGATTAGATGATCTTATTACCAGTTTAGAGTCTGTGCAAAAAGAGAACCGTCGTGGCTTTACGATTAACTAACATTAAAAGGTAAGGAAGGAAGGTATATAGTAAGATATAGTGAAAGAAAGAAAGAAAGAAAGAAAGAAAGAAAATACATTTACTTAGCATATTACACAACTTATAGTACTACTTAGTATAGTAAACGTACTTAGATATAATATAACATCGTTTAAAAAACTCAAAAGAACCGACTTCAATGCCGCGTTATTAATTTTCAGTACCAATTTTGAGATGTTTATCTCCATATCTCTAGAGATACTTATCAGACCTCAATAACATTACCATGGTACCACACTTGAGATATCTCCTTTCCAACAAAAAAAAGAATAATCAAAATCGGTTCATAAACGACGAAGTTATCCGCGAACAAACATTAAAAAAAAAAAATTATAAAAAACATTTATACGGTCGAATTGAGAAACCTTCTCCTTTTTTTGAAGTCGGTTAAAAATAGAAAAAAAAACTTGTTTTAGTAGTGCAACCCGATTATGATAAGAGTACCTATCAAGGTAACAAACTTTTTAGTCGTATTGGCTATAACAAAGCATCGTTGTCATCGCACTAAAAACAGTAAATTAAAACCATCAACATGCGCGCCCTCAATTTCTATGACGGTTTTCTTATTGCACACATCTAAATGAGCGAATCTAAACTATACTT
Source organism: Cabera pusaria (assembly GCA_954871355.1). Classification (NCBI taxonomy): domain Eukaryota; kingdom Metazoa; phylum Arthropoda; class Insecta; order Lepidoptera; family Geometridae; genus Cabera; species Cabera pusaria. The sequence goes on along the minus strand of OX940901.1, from coordinate 23,751,499 downwards.
AAAAATATATGAACCGTAAAATGACATACCTATATTGCGTTGGGAGGTAGGGTAGGATAATAGCTAATGATAAAACCAGACAAGTTCGTGTGTGTAAAAGGGGGCACTGTATTAACTTAGAAACGGCACGTAATCGTAGCAGCAGCGGCAACACGAAATTTGTTAGTAATTGAAATTAACGAAATGACAGAGATGGAGCTTTCATTCAATAACCAATTATCAAAGTTCATGAGGGTAGACCAGGGGCCTTATTCAGTATGACCATTTTAAAGTCTTACCATGCCGTGTTACGTTATCTCCGCGTTATGGTATTCTCCTATGCCAATTAAAACGCGGTAGGGTAAGGTTATGAGCGCGTTTTGAGCTGTCAAAATATCGTGACATATGAGGACGTGTAACGCGCGCGTTTTGTATAATTTACCTATAGTGTGGCATACAGAATACAATTTTTCAATAACGTAACGTGGCGTGTTAAGGATAAATTTTAATAGTTATCGTTAATCACTACTGCATTTTAGTTATTTTTTTTCCATACGCCACAGAAGTATAACTTCTAACGCGTGTACATAAGTACACACACGTTTTTTAGGGTTCCGTAGCCGAATGGCAAAAAACGAAACCCTTATAGATTCGTCATGTCTGTCTGTCTGTCTATCTGTCTGTATGTCTGTCTGTCTGTCCGTCCGTATGTCACTGCCATTTTATTCCGAAACTATTAGGACTACAGAATTGAAACTTGGTAGGTAAATGTATTCTGTAAACCGCTTTCCGATTTTTATACAAAAATAAAAAATATAAAAGTTTAAGGGGGGCATCCCATACATGGAACTGATACAAAAAAAAAATTTTCGTCAAACCTATACGTGTGGGTTATCTATGGATAGGTCTTCAAAAATGACATTGAGGTTCCTAAAATAATTTTTTCTCAAAGTCAATCATTTGAAAGATAGGCGCGTCTAAAGTGGTAAAATGTGTGTCCCCCACCCCCTCTAACTTTTAAAGTATGGGAGTGAAAAATCTAAAAACAAAATATGCTGTAGATTTTAATAAAAACTAACAACGAAAATTAGTTTGAACGAGATACAGTCAGCGGTTGTTGAGATACAGCGACCGCAAGTATAACTTTGTTTTTCATACAAACACTATGATAAACAAAGTTATTTTTGTAGTTGCGAAAAATCAAAGTTATAGAATACTCTACTGTGTTACGGAACCCTACGAGTGCGAGTCCGACTTGCACTTGGCCAGTTTATTATTCACTTGTTGTATAATCTACTATTATAGTAATAAGTAATCAACTTTTTATATAATTGAAAACAAAACAATTATTAAATTAAACAATGAACGAATTGGTATTTATTTATTAATATAGAATTATATTTACGATGCAGTTTCTCAACCGCTTCCAAAAACACTCATACACTCACGTGTAAAGAAGAACATCGACTCATCACAGTATTGCACGAGCTGAACTGTGTTCTACGAACGAAACACTTGCGTGTTTTAACGGTGTTTAACGCCATCTAGTATATATCTTTGAATTAAAATAAGGTAAGCGTTACTGACTGACTGACTGATCAATCAACGCACAACTCAAATTACTTAAGGGATTACATTGAAATTTGGCATGCAGATAGTTATATATAATATATTTATTTAATATATTTATTTATTTCTCATCACAAAGGTACACATTAAAGAATTTGGTAATATCAGAGACAGATGAATCTTAAACTAGTACTACTTTGTGAGAGCAGGCGCCTTATTCAGTATGTCCATTTTAAAGTCTTACCGTGCCGTGTTACGTTATCTCCGCGTTATGGTATTCTCTATGCCAATTAAAACGCGGTAGAGTAAGGTTATGAGCGCGTTTTCAGCTGTCAAGTTATCATGACATATGAGGACGTGTAACGCGCGCGTTTTGTATAATTTACCTATAGTGTGGCATACAGAATACAATTTTTCAATAACGTAACGTGGCGCGTTAAGGAACGCGTTATCTCATTGTTCATACTGAATAAGGCCCCTGGTGCCTGATGTAGGTTTGGTAAAAACCTGTATTACAGGTCACCAGGCCCCTCGCTGTAGGAACGTAATTTTAAAGACTATCGTAAGTGCAAGTGCGCCAAGGTTTGAATGTGTTTAGAAATAATAATAAGCTTATAACTATGTGAGTTGTAGTACTCATTGCATGCATGAGTACATCCGTATACATTAGATATTATAATAAAAGCAAACATAACAAACATTTTTGCCACAATTGTATGTATGTGTGTGCGTGTGCATTTGTGCGTATGCGTGTGTGGGTGTGGTGTATTTGTGTGTGTGTGTATGTGTGTGTGTGAGTGAGTGTGGGTCTAATGTCAGTTTTGTATTTAATGAGGAGAGATGCGTATATGGTTTTATGTACTTTGTACTGATTAATGTGGAGTAAGGGGCAGGGGATGGGTGTGTTAATCTCAACTAATGGTTATTACTAGGTAATTATTTTATGTAATGTTATTTCAGGACTCTAAGAATGGCTTCAGTTTCTTGGTAAGTGAGTGATTTAAGGTATTTGGCGACAGAATCTTTACAGTTGTGTGTGTTTAAAGGGTAAATATTTAGTTTGCTATTTAGTAAGTTGTACAGATATGGGCCTAAAAATGGGAAGAAATTGTGGGATAAGGATAGACGACAGGATTGGGTAGAGCAAACATTACCTTTCCTTCTTTTGTTTTTATTGAGGTCAGAATCGTAATGCAAGTAAGAGTGTTGCTTGATAATGATTTGCAGCATAAATCATTGTCTTACTGTCAGAACGTCCCAATTTTTATATAAGTCGACTGTTGGAAAGCGGAATGGCAGACCAGCACCTACTTTCAGAATAGCACGTTGGGCTCTCTCTGCTTCGATGAGGTGGGTCTTAGCTACTCCTCCCCACGAAGTAATACAGTAGTCGACGATGGATTGGCAGAGTGAGCAATAGAGCATTTTTAAAATTTTGCGATCAGTCAAGTGTCGAAAAGTTTTAAATAAATAAATGAGTTTGCGAAGCCGAGCAACAAGAACTTCTATTTGGGGACGAAAGTTCAGGGTTTGATCAATAGTTACACCTAAGTATTTTATTTTGTCAGTTCGTTGAAGAGTTGTACAATTGCAAACAGAGGGACTAGTATCACACACATGGGCAGTAATTGTGTAAGAAACTGGCGGAAGTAAATTAGTTTTGGGACCAAAGGCAATATACTGCGTTTTCTTAGTATTTAACGTTAGTACGTTGTCTCGCAGCCAACGGCTTATTTTGTTAAGTCCCATTTGTGCTGTGTCAAAAACTTCATCCCAACTATTTCCGGTACAGAAGAGAGCGGTATCGTCGGCGTAGGTCAGAACTCTGCCATTATCGATTTGTAATTGACATATATTATACGTAGGTAGGTTAAGAAAGGATTTTTCAAAATTTACCCTTTAAGGGGATGAAAAGGGGGTTCAAAATTTGTATGAAGAAACAGGATTAGATAGTCTTTTTTTATTCGAAATTTCACACAAGTACTTCGGTAAACAAATGTGTAGAAACAAGATTTGATTGTTTTTTTACCCAACTACGAAAGAAGAAGGGTTATGTTTTTCGAGTATATATATGTATCTATTATCTAAGTATGTATGTACTATTATATATGTATGTATATTTCTTTGGCACACCCTAGAGCCTTGTCGTATTTTTGTGGTGTCAATAGAATATTAAATGCGAAACTGGTGGACATAGGCCTCACCTTTGGCACGCCACTGAGCTCAATCTTCAGCTCTCTGTTTCCAACCGCTGCCAGCCAACTTGCGTATATCATCGCTCCACCTAGCTGGAGGGCGCCCTACACTACGTTTACCGAGCCGTGATCTCCACTCTAGAACACGTCTACCCCAACGGTTATCGGTTCTACGACAGATGTGACCAGCCCACTGCCACTTCAGCTTGCTGATCCTTTGAGCTATGTCCATAACTTTGGTTCTCTGATGGATGACTTCATATCGAATTCGATCCTTCGGAGAGACTCCAAGCATAGCCCTCTCCATAGCTCGCTGAGCGACTTTGAATTGGTGAACCAGTCGCACTGTCAGCGTCCACGTCTCGGCTCCGTAGGTAATAACAGGTAGGACGCACTTGTTAGATTAGGGTAATTTGAGGGTTTTAATTATCTTAAAAACTATAACAATTCTAGCATAGAATTGTGTCATTTAAATCAGTGACTATTTAAAAGGCAATAGCTTATTTTTAGACACATCCGCTACTGCGATTTCCGGTCAGTCTGAGCGTGTTATGTTTATATATTTTTGTAAGTGTTTATAAACTATAGGACAGATAATCTAATAAAATATAGATAGAACAGACCAGGTTTCTACAGAGTCAAAATCTTTCTCATAGTCCACAAACGCAAGGCACAGGGGATGGTTATACTCTTCGGTCTTCTGTATAACCTGCCGGACTGTGTGTATGTGGTCTAAGGTGCCATATCCTCCTCGAAACCCAGCCTGTTCAGGGGGCTGAAACACGTCGAGTCTACGCACGAGACGATTTGTGATGACTCTCGAGAACAGCTTATAGTCGTGACTCAAGAGTGAAATGGGTCGATAGTTCTTTAAGAGGGTCTTGTCTCCTTTTTTAAAGAACATAACGACCACACTCTTGCTCCACGCCTTTGGAGTTCTTCCCGAAAAGAGGACGGAATTAAATATACGCTGCAGCTGTACAAGCGTTGGAGTTCCACCAGCTTTTAAGAGCTCCGTTGTAATTCCATCTTCTCCGGGGTTTTTCCATTTTTAAGCTGTTCATCAGAGCCATCACAATTTCGTCCAGGCTGACCTCTGGCAGATCCTCGGTATAATGGCGGGTAAGAGTGGCTCTAGGATCCTCGGACTGGGGTTGGGGACGGGACGCTTGCGAGGTATATAGTTGGCCGTAGAAGTCTTGAACCTCCCTAAGAATCTCCGATTAGAAGTGACGACACTCCCGTTAGATGTGGTCAACTTCGTCAGATGGCTTCGACCCAGCTGTTGAACAAAAACTTTTGACCCCCGGTTTCGCTCGATCGCTTCTTTGATAGAGCGTGTGTTGGAGCTCCGGAGGTCACGTCTTTTTGAGATATAGCGACCGCAAATATAACTTTGTTTAACATACAAACACTATGAAAAACAAAGTTAATTTTTTGGTGGTGAACCCTACGAGTGCGAGTCCGACTTGCACTTGACCAGTTTTTTTCTGAGCAATGGAGTGCGTACGAGATTGACGTTCTATAGGTGAGACCTATGTCCAGCGGTAGACAGAAACGGGCTGATGATGATGACATAGTTAATTATTCCATGAGTTGCTGCTCAGTTAACCAATAAACAGATAATAACAGATGTTCCAACTAGTGTTATTCTACCTTAACTTTTTGCTATCCTCGATTTTTTGACGACGAACTTGGAGTGCCCATTACTCATCTTCGCCATAAACAAATGTAGCACACGGGAGGCTTTCGGAGACAGATGGCAACACTGACAATGTTCGATTTATTACAACCGATGCTCAGATGATAAGTTGTCGTCATTTCTTTGGCTTTATCCAACAAACTTAGACAATCGCCCATCTACTTGGAAATTATACCTTATGGCTTACACCATAAGCATTATAAAACTTAGTAAGAAAATTGAATAATGTTGTTCGTAAGTTGTAAGCGACAAAATGTTTCACAAAACGCATCGGTGTGTCTCTTGCGGTTTGATAGTTTGACGTTCTGTTGATCAATGATGTTTTGTTTTGATACAATCTTTGTTTACTGGGTTCTGACAATTTGTCACAGATTCCAAAAGTAAGTTAATTACACAATTACAAATTTATGGTTGCAGGGCAAATTCAATAACAGTAGACTGTAGTTCTCAATTGACTTCCAGAAAAGAGGAGGTTCTCAATTTGTCTGTATGTTTTTTAGGGTTTCGTACCTCAACAGGAAAAAAGGAACCCTTATAAGATCACTTTTTTGTCCGTCTGTTTGTCTGTCCGTGTGTCACCACCGATTTTTTAAAAAACGAGTGGACTTATCGAATTGAAATGGCTGACAGACTGAGGTCTATAGTCCCTATTAGGTGTATAAAAATCAAGGTACTGAGTTAATACGATGAAAAGATATGGGCAAAATTTTCGCGAAAACTTGTATTAACCAGAATTTACCTTATATTTTTATTTTTCCGAATGTTTCTTGTACTTGTGCTGTAAGACCTTGCTCTTAACCAAAATTGACAATTCTATGTAAACCGGAAGTACCCTATAGTTATTGGGTCGAAAACCTATAGGGTACTCCCCGTCGACCTAGAATCATGAAATTTGGCAAGAAGCTTAAGGTCTTGAAGCACTTATAAAAAAATAAATCTCAAAACCGTAAATATGTAGTTTAATAACAAAAAAAGTTAGTTTATTATTACAAACTTAGTATTTGTAGTTGGTGCAGTACATTTTGTATGGATCGAACTACAAAGTTAAGTTTGTCCTTTAACCTAGTCTGAGAAGTTGGTACGGAATCCTCGGTGGGCGAGTCCAACTCGTCTTGGCCGGTTTTTATTTAATTAAATTTAATGTGCATAAAAATTAAATGTGCTTAGACTTAAAATTTACTGTGTATGTTTGTCCTACCTACATCTTATATATATAAAAGAAAGTCGTGTTAGTTGCACTATTTATAACTCAAGAGCGACTTTACCGATAAGGCTGAAAATAGGTGAGGAGGTAGCTTAGAGCCAGGAGACGGACATAGGATACTATTTATTTTGGTCATTTTTTTTTTTTGGTGAATGTGTGCGTGTGTAGGGAAACATGCTATTTGCATTCTCACCAAAATTCCACTAAAAATCTTCAGTAAACACCTCATCTTTACTGAAGGTATGACATAGACTAGACTTTTACTTGAAAACTGAGCTGAAATGTGACTCTGACCCATCTCTACGACCAAAATTGATAAAAACTTGAAAATTTTTAATATTTGACACTGGCTAAATACACTAATCGTGTGGAAACATGATGAAACTTAAAAAAATGTATGCTTACAAGCAATCGAAACAATAATACAGTCCGGCAAGTATAACTAGGCGCGGCTGTGCGCCACTGTGCTTTTACTTTATACTTTGATAACAGTTTCTCTTAAACCACTTTTAATTACTTTTGGCATTATTGAACTATTTTAATGTAGCAGATTTATCAACAATAATGTCGCGTTAATCTCTCAAACTTCAAACTCACAGTTTCAAGAGAGCGGAATTAGTTCCAAAAACGACCACCGCCAAGTTATACTTGTGGGACTGTAATCAATGTCTAATCAATTTTATATTTTGTCAGAATGTAGGTAAATACAGAAATATGCAAGAATGTGATAGCCAAGTTATGAATGTCGTATGTATACAGTCTTATCCATAAGGCAAAAAATATTAGACAGTTATTCATTAAGTAAGTACCTATACTTATTCAGAATTAAAATTAAATACTGGTGATTATATTTTTAAAATCAAAATTACACTCAATCGAACTAATTTCAAGTTAATAATTTATCTATAACAATAATAGCATTGTTTCATTGCATCATGTCTTGCTGACACGCGGTTGAAGTACTTGATTGTTGTATTTTTATTCAATTTCTGTATTGCCACAACTTTATTATTTACTTGATAATCAAAGTGCCATAATACATTACTGAATTTAATATCTCTTTTGTATTCATTGTATTACGTTCATAAAAGCCTAAATTAAGTTAATCTAAAGGTAACACGACATTCGTTGTCTGTTAGGTGGTACGAAGTTCGCCGGGCCAGCTAGTTTGTAATAATTAAGATAGTTTAAAACTAAAACAACCGACTTCCATGCCCCGCGTCAATTTCAAGTAAATTTCAGTAGCAAGTTTGAGACGTTTATCGTCATATCTCTGAAGATACTAACCAGATCTCGATGAAATTAAAATGGGATCACTTCGAAAACGTATCCTATCGATTAAAAAGAATCATTGAAATTGGTTCACAATTGATGGAGCAATTGCGTAATATACACACAAAAAAAAAACATACAGACGAATTGAGAACCTCCTTCTTTTTGGAATTCGGTTGAAAACAAGAGAGAAACTGCTCAATTTTACGTGACTGAGATATGTGCTATAGGTATTATGTAGTACTTACTAAAAAATCTATTTTAAGTTGCTAAACTAATGCTGTACAGTAACGAAGCATAACGAAACTTAGTCTTGTTTTTAGCGACAATTTCTTTTGAAACTCGTTTATTGTGTTTTAGGTTCAATTTTGGCAATGTGGAGTTGATTATGCAATAAGTTGAAAAAATGTAATATGTTGTCTAATATAAGTAATGTAGTAACAATCGTTGGTAGACCTTTTTAAATAAATAAAAATAAACAAAAATAAATAAAAGTAAATAAAAATAAATAAAAATAAATAAAAATAAATAAAAATAAATAAAAATAAATAAAAATAAATAAAAATAAATAAAAATAAATAAAAATAAGTAAAACAAATAAAAATAATATTAACAAATGAATATTACTAACGCAACATTTTAGGTTGTTTTCAATCGACTTCCAAAAAGGAGGATGTTCTCAATTCGTCTGTTTTTTTTATTTATTGTATGTTACGCGATCACTCCGTCAATTCGATTTAAATGATTCTTTTTTTAATCGGTAGGGTACATTTCTGAGATTTTCCTATTGTAACTTCATCGAGATCTAATAAGTATCTCGCAATAGCAAGAAACTCTCGCGGGGCATGGAAGTCAGTTGTTTTAGTTTTTAAACTATCTAAATTATTTTTTTCGTTTTGTTAACGACCTAAAGTTATCTAAGTAATCAATTCCTCAACGTAATTAAGTAGACATGCCTATCTTCATTTAACACCAGTAGAAACACACATACAATAGTAAGTACTTGTTCAAACGTAATATGCTCGAGACAGGAACGCATACGAGCAATCCCTTTGAAGATTGTACCTTAAAAGCTTAATTAATTTAGACGTAGTACGAAACGAATGAAGGTTTGTAATAATTTCAACAGGGAATTCGGTAATGAGGTAACTCAATGTGTTCTATAAATACGGAGTAGCGAACGGTAGGTATGTATGGTCACAGATTATATTGTTACGTGGGGGGTGGTATTAAAATGCCAATCCGATGAGATGAACGTTTATTTCCACTGATCACTAGGTTAGCACAATGTTCCACAGTAGTTGTCCAAATCGTCTTGCACAATTATCAAAAGTCCGTTAACACACACTGAGGTCGTTGGTAATCACAATCACTGATTTCACTGTTCACAGTTCACAACACTAGTTCACTGATAACACTTAACGATCACTTGGTCGCTATCCGCGCTTAGATAGTTACACTGTCGCTTCCAGAGAAAGACTGCCTCAAGCCGCGGTTTCAACGTCTTATATAGGACGAGAATATTTCTACAGAAATTTCCAGTATTGACTCGAAACAATAGACAAAAGACGTTCAAAACAAAGCAATAACAATCACAAACAAAAGGGGCGGCTTTCCTTTGAGCATCTGACGTAAACAACTTTACCATACATGCTAATTTGATCTCTAACTACTTATGAATAAGGTTCAATCTTAACTACAAAACTAGGTACATTGACTAGGGTCTGAATTCCCGGAAGGTTAACTTTTATGACGGTCGGGTCGGGTGTTTATAGCCCCTAATTAGTCTATTCTTTCCCACGGTATTTTTGTTCGAGAAGCTTGGCGAAACATCGCGACTCGACGACGCGATGTAACATTATCCCCTTCTTAGTTATGATCGTCCCGATCATCATTTGTTCCATGGTATCGTGTAAGTCGATCGATGTGTACTACCCTCGGCTTTCCTCTCTGGCCTCGTTTAATGCGGTAGGTAACGTCGTTTATCTTCGTGATAATCTGGTATGGTCCTTCCCAATGAGCTTGCAGCTTCGGACTTTTTCCTTTCCTTCGTAGTGGGTTGTGCAACCAGACGAGAGTTCCTTCTTCGAAACCCATCGTATTCGCTCTACGATCGTACCGGGTCTTCATTTTTTCACCAGTTTTTAAACTATTCTCTCGAACTATCCTGTGCACTTCGTCCAGCTGACTACGAAGATCACTGACATAGTCGGTTACAGGCTTCGGAGCATCTGGCGGGGAACCAGTGATGGCGTCGATAGGAAGTCTTAGTTCGTGTCCAAAATTCACATTTGCAGGAGTCATACCAGTGCTGTCATGGGTAGCGGAACGGTATGACAACAAGAACAGAGGTATGTACTGATCCCAGTCACGTTGATGTGCGTCCACGACTTTAGCCAGGTGATTCTCCAACGTCTGGTTAAACCTCTCAACCATTCCGTCTGACTGTGGATGAGCTGCCGTTGTCCGCGTCTTTTGGATCCCGAGGAGGGTGCACATTTCCTGAAATAGGGCAGACTCGAAGTTCCTTCCTTGATCGGAATGCAGTTCCATCGGTACACCAAATCGACAGATCACTTCTTGCACCAACTTATTTGCGACTGTCTTTGCTTCCTGGTTTGGTGTCGCGAAAACCTCAGGCCATTTACTGAAGTAATCTTGTACTACGATGATGTACTTGTTGCCTTCTTCAGTCTCGGGAAATGGCCCGGCAACATCCACGGCAATGCGCTCCCATGGTGCTCCAACGTTGTACAATTTTAGTTGTCCTTTACTTCTTGTCTTCGGTCCTTTTACTGATGCGCACGCGGTGCACTTCCTGCACCAATCTTCCACATCCTCGCGGCTGTGTACCCAGTAAAATCGTTGACGAACCTTCACAAGAGTTTTCTTGACTCCTAGATGTCCACCAGAAACTCCATCATGAATGTGTCGTAGTAGAGATGCCACTTTGCTCCGGGGAACAACGACCTGCATCGTAGTTTCTTTTCCATTGCTGCTTTCCCATTTTCGGTACAAGATTCCTTGTTCCAGAGTCAGGCTGTCCCACTGAGCCCAGTAACTTTTTGTGATTGGGCTGCAGGCTGACACGTCGCTCCACTGGGGCTTGTTTCCAGACTTTATCCAATCCAGTACAGGTCGTAAATCTCTGTCCTCCAATTGTGCTTGTCTCATATTTTCGCCGTTCCATTCGTCATCTGTTCTGTCCATCCTGATGACTCTGACTTCTTCTTGAGACTCGTGCTTCTCGCAGTGTTTACAGTCATCTGCACAAGGTCTTCTTGACAGGGCATCGGCGTTGCTATGGCCCTTTCCACTGCGATGTTCTGTCACGAAATTGAACTCTTGAAGTTGCTCGATCCATCGTGCCACTTGACCTTCCGGGCTCTTAAACTGAAGAAGCCATTTAAGAGCAGCGTGGTCAGTTCTGAGCGTAAACTCTCTTCCGATGAGGTACTTGTTGAAGTGCTGAAGAGTCTTCACCACAGCTAGCAACTCGCGGCGGGTGACACAGTAGTTTCGTTCTGGTTTGGATAATGATTTACTGAAGTATGCTATGACCACTTCTTTGTCTCCTTGGATTTGTGAGAGAACTCCTCCAATTCCCGTGTTGCTGGCATCAGTGTCCACAATAAATCTTCCATCTCTGGTAGGGTATCCCAAGATCGGCGTTTCACACAGTCGCTGCTTTAGATCGTTGAAGGCGGTTTCACACTCCAAGTCCCATACAAATGTGCGCTTTTCTTCTGTCAGCCGATGTAAGGGTTTGGCAATTCCAGAAAAGTTCTTGACAAACCGCCGATAGTAAGCGCATAGTCCCAAAAACGACCTTACATCAGTTTTATTCTTCGGGGTAGGCCAAGTTTGAACAGCCTTGATTTTGTCAGGATCAGTTTGTACCCCGTTTTCCGAAATGATGTGTCCAAGGTAGCTGACTTTGGATTTAAAGAAGTCACACTTTTTGGCACTCAGCTTCAGGTTTGCTTCACGTAGACGGTTCAAAACCTTCTCCAGATTCTGCAGATGTTCAGTAAAATCACGGCCCAAAATGATGACGTCATCCAGGTACACCAAGCATACGTCTCCCAGTAATCCAACCATTACTCTGTCCATGAGACGTTCGAACGTTGCTGGAGCATTACACAGTCCAAATGGCATGACGTTGAATTGCCAGAGTCCATTTCCAATGCCCGTACTGAATGCTGTCTTCTCTTTGTCTTCTGGACTGATTTCTACCTGCCAGTAGCCACTTTTCAGGTCAACCGTTGAAAACCACTTCATTCCACTGAGCATGTCCAGTGTATCGTCTATTCGAGGCAAGGGGTAGCTGTCCTTCTTTGTGACTTCATTAAGCATTCTGTAATCTACGCAGAATCTGGTGGAGCCATCTTTCTTTTTCACCAGAACCACTGGCGATGACCAAGGACTTGTAGATGGTTCGATGACTTTTTCTTTGGCCATGTCTCGTATCATGTCTGCAACTTCAGCTTCTTTCGCCCATGGAATCCTTCGTGGCCTCTGTCGTATAGGTCTTGCGTCGCCAGTGTCAATTTTGTGTTTAACAAGTCCGGTACGTCCACAGTTGTTTCCAGCGGCGAAGACGTCTTTAAACCGCATCAACAGACGTTTTGCTTGTGACAGCTGAGCGAACGTTAAGTTGTCTTTGGATGATTCCAGCAGCTGTGATATTTGGTCTTCCGAGCTTGGTTCCGTAGAAGTAATATCCGTTCGTCGCAGGTACTTCACTTCTTGACATTTTCCAATTATGCTGTTTTTCTTCAGATGAACTTCTTCATTGCCAAGGTTGAGAATTCGTACACTGGCCGTTCTGTTTGTCATGAGCAATGTTCTTGCAGTAATCCAGGTCGGATGTGTGCCCTCATCTTCGGCAACTACACATAGTCCACTCTTGACTGTATTTGGAAATTTCACTCGAACAATATTTTGCGATTTTGGAGCCAACACGACGTCCTTGAGACAGTAAAGCTTACACGGTGCCGTTCCTTCGAAGAACACTTCTTGCTCGGGAAACCGGAGAACACCACGGGCCACATCCAATATGCAATGCTGCTTCTCCAAAAAGTCCAATCCCAGAATGCAATCATCAGTTATGTTGGCAATAAGCACAGGATGAATGTATGAGTGCTCACCGATGACTATCTCCACATCTGTATCGCCAAGGACAGGAACTGACTGGCCGGTTGCTGTCCGTAGTGAGCATGCTGCAGATCGATGTTTCCGAGATATAAATCGTTGCAGGAATTCAGGCTTCACAATTGTGCGCGATGCTCCTGTGTCCACTGTGAACTTGCAGGTCTTGTTGTTCAGGGTGCCCTCGACGATTAAGCTGTTCCCATTGCACACTTGTGTCACAGTGATGGTGGGGGCTCTCTCTTGACCAGCCAGCGCCCGCCCCGCGGCCCTGGCGACGTTTAGTTTAACGCCTCCTCATCCACTTGGGTCTCGCAATTTCTGACCCGTTTCTTCGTTTTCGGGCAATCAATCCGAATATGCCCTTTTTCTCCACACCCATAACATGTCGGTCCATAACGGGGCTTCCTGGTTTCAGTCACTAGCTCCCGAACTCTGTATGGTTTGGTGTCTCGTCGCACTGCTTCCACTTCCAAGGCATGAGCAAGGGCGTTCTTGAGTGTCTGATGATGCCCCAATCGTACCGCAGCGCGTACCTCATCATCCCTGATTCCATCCACAAAGCTCTGTAGAGATGTCACTTCAATGGTTGATGGCGTCGACACGTAGGCTCGTCGGACCAACCTCTCGATTTCGTCTGCCCACTGTTGCAATGTCTCTGTGGATTTCTGGGTGCGCTCTCGTAGTTGTGCCCTGTACGCATGCTCCATGTGCTTGTCTCCATAGCGCGTTTCGAGGGCTTCCAGCAGGGTCTTCAACGTCCTTTCCTCTTCAGGTATGCGTTCCAGGATAAGCTGAGCGTCTCCTTTCAGCGCTAATGTGAGCGCTGTATTTGCGTGCTCATCTGTCCAGCCACAGCTTTTAGAAAGCGTCGTGAACTGAAATTTGTAGGCTGCCCACGAAGATGTTCCGTCGAAGTGCGGCAAATCTAGCTTGAAGGGCGAGTTCATAGTGGGACCCTGGCTGCTAGGTCCAATTCCTCGTAACTTCAGTTTCTGAAATTCGTTGGCCAAGTCATTCACGGTCTGCTCATGTATGTCAAGCCGCCCTTCTACTTCCTTGATACTGGTTTCCACCATTTTGATCTTCTCGCCCATACCGGCAAGCCCGCTCTGCAACTGACGTCCAATTGTCTCTTCCAGTTTGCGGCTAGCTTCTTCCTGTTCCTTGCGTGCTTCTTGTTGGGCCATCTGTACAGCCTGTAGTGCAGCCTGTTGTTCCTGGCGAGCTTCCTCCTGTTTGCGGCTAGCTTCTTCCTGTTTACGGCTAGCTTCTTCCTGTGCCGCCTGTACAGCCTGTAGTGCGGCCTGTTGTTCCTCACGTACAGCCTTTTGTTCCTGGCGTGCAGCTTCTTGTCCAGCTAGGAGAGCGGCTAGCATGGCCTCCAGGCCTCCATCCGTAGTTCGGCTCACCGGCGGTGCTGTAGGTGGCGCTGCCATAGTGGGTGCCATCGGTGTTGCTGCTGGCTCTTCCAATGTGGATGTTCCTGCTCCCGATGCTTCGAGCTCCTTCTGCCGGGTTGCATCCATCTCCGCCTGGCGCCTGGTGCGTGGAGTACGCGTATCTTCCCTCGGAGTGATTGGCATTCCGCTTCTGACACCAATTGTTACGTGGGGGGTGGTATTAAAATGCCAATCCGATGAGATGAACGTTTATTTCCACTGATCACTAGGTTAGCACAATGTTCCACAGTAGTTGTCCAAGTCGTCTTGCACAATTATCAAAAGTCCGTTAACACACACTGAGGTCGTTGGTAATCACAATCACTGATTTCACTGTTCACAGTTCACAACACTAGTTCACTGATAACACTTAACGATCACTTGGTCGCTATCCGCGCTTAGATAGTTACACTGTCGCTTCCAGAGAAAGACTGCCTCAAGCCGCGGTTTCAACGTCTTATATAGGACGAGAATATTTCTACAGAAATTTCCAGTATTGACTCGAAACAATAGACAAAAGACGTTCAAAACAAAGCAATAACAATCACAAACAAAAGGGGCGGCTTTCCTTTGAGCATCTGACGTAAACAACTTTACCATACATGCTAATTTGATCTCTAACTACTTATGAATAAGGTTCAATCTTAACTACAAAACTAGGTACATTGACTAGGGTCTGAATTCCCGGAAGGTTAACTTTTATGACGGTCGGGTCGGGTGTTTATAGCCCCTAATTAGTCTATTCTTTCCCACGGTATTTTTGTTCGAGAAGCTTGGCGAAACATCGCGACTCGACGACGCGATGTAACAATATAATAGTTACTATGTACGTGGTATGGAAAAGAAGAGCCAAAGATCGGGCTCAGGAGAGCTTGGGAGAGGCCTACGTCCAGATTAAAGATATAGTACATAAAACGTGCCATAGGAAAAGGCGAAATCGCTATATCGCTAACTTATAGAAAAACATACCGACGAATTCAGAACCTCCTCTTTTTGGGAGTAGGTTGATTATAAGATACTGAATAAGTATACGATCAACCTGATCTAAGATTAAAACGTCCTGTTAATAAATACTTATAAAAGTTTCAACTTGTGTAATTTATGCTACGGGCACACTACTGATGTGTGATGTGACAATAATTATATCTATAACTAGAAGTGCCCTGCGGCTTCGCACGCGTTAAAAACTTATTTTATTTATTTAAAACTTGTCTTTTGTAAAATCGATTCTATAATTAAAAACATTAAATAAAAATTAGCCAAATTGGTTCACCCGTTTTCATGTTATCGCGTGATTAAGGCAATTCGGGATTTATATTTATAAAACCCGGCAAACCCAAATTTTCGGACTTTGTTACCTACCCCATTTCGAAAAATCCTACAACACGTACTCTTGTTTCGCCATACAAACTTTGAATCCCCGTTCCGTACCCGGGAGGAATTTTAAGAAAATCCTTTTTGAGCGGATACCTACGTCATAATATCTATCTGCATTGTAAATGTCAGCGCAATCCGAAACAATATTGATTTTTAGACTGTATTACCCCAGTTTATCCTCTTACAGCGTTTGTCCACAGCAACGGCACCGGGACGTCAACGGGAACAAAATGCCGACGCCGAAGTAGCGGTACATATGTATGTATGGGCAGCTTGTCCACAGCATGATTGGCACCGGGCGACGTCATCCCGGCCGCCGATATTTCGAGTAGATCGGCGCGACCGCTAGAAACCGGCCAGAGATTTTGACGGGCCGATGTGCCGGCATTGGCTCGCAATACAAAACACATTTGATCTTGTCCACACACTGCCGTCGCCGTTCGATCGGTTATTGTTTTTTTGTCTGAGGTTGTTTGTTTTATTTCTATGGAAACGCATCTGCCACCCGCATCTGCTACCCGCATCTGCTCAACCAGTGTCAAATAAGCTAAATGCCGGATTAATTGCGCCGGTACATGTGAAAGCTATGTACCATGCCCACACACTTCACCACCGGGTAACCGACGCCGGCTACCCGGAAACCGGTACGTGTGAAAAGAGCCTTAGGGTGGCATTTCGAAAAAGTTCGAAACTCGTATTTACTTATTTATTTACAGAAGTACTTGTGTGAAATGTCGAATAAAATGACTATCCAAACCTTGAACCCCCGCTTCATCCCCTTGAAGAGTGAATTTTGAAAATTCTTTCTTAGCGGATACCTAAGTCAAAATAACTATCTGCATGCCAAATTTCAGCGCAATCCGAAACAATATTGATTTCAGACTTTGTCACCCCACTTCACCCTTTTAGGGGTGGAATTACGAAAGAGCCTGAAACACGTATTTACTTACTTAAGTACTTATGTTAAGTTTCTAATATAAAAGACTATCTAATCTTGTTTTCCCTTACAAACTTTGGACCCCCGTTTCATCCCCTTCAGGGGTGAATTTTGGAAAATTCTTTCTCAGAGGGAACTAACGTCGTAATAACTATCTGCATGCCAAATTTCAGCGCAATCCGAAACAATATTGATTTTCAGACTTTGTTACCCCCTTTCACCCTGTTAGGGGCGGAACTTCAAAAAAAACTTAAACACGTAATGACTTATTTTTTTCCTGAAGCATTTGTGTGAAGTTTCGGATACAAAAGACGATCTAATCTTGTTTCTCCATACAAACTTTTAACCCCATTTCATCCCTTTAGGGGCGAACTTTGGAAAATCCTTTCTTAGTACACCCTTACATACTAAGAAAAATATACCCTCCAAATTTCAAGTCTCTACGACCAGCGGTTTAGGCTGTGCGTTGTCTGTCAGTCATTCAGTCAGTCAGTATGCCAGGACAAAGATTCTTATAGTATTAGATTGAAACAACACCTAGTTGATTTATGGCCATAATTTTACAATTTCAATTATTATGGCATATGACCGTAGTGACATATCAACGTAATCTAACCAAATAATAAGAACCTCACCACTTCACGCGGTAATTTCGGCAGTAAAATAATGTTATAATGTGGAATGATCTCGGTGTTATTATTCAATAACTTCAGGATATATGTTTAAGGCATAAGCGACGCGATGACTATGCCTCCGCACTAGCTCGCGGAATCAGGTCCTTGGTATATAGAGAAACGGATTTCGGTTTGTCACCGCGATGGAGTACCTTGGCAAGCGCTGGGCAGCAGCGCGCACGCTGCTGGGGCCTGCTGGGTCTCACACCGGGAGCTGCATGTGCGTCCAACTGAACATTGAGAGATTGGGAGAAAGCACAAGATGCTATTGGCGTGTTCTGTGACCTATCAAAAGCATTTGATTGTGTCTGTCATGAAACACTAATTTACAAATTAAAATACTACGGTGTTGAAGGTAAGGCACTTGATCTGGTATCATCATACCTCTGTAACAGAACACAGATGGTTGAAGTCAATGGCGTCAGGTCATCTGGATCCCTCATAAAAATGGGAGTCCCGCAGGGATCGATCCTAGGACCTTTTTTATTTCTAGTTTATATCAATGATTTACCGTCATTCGTACAGAACCTATGTGATATTGTTTTGTTCGCAGATGATACTTTCTTGATATTCAAAATAGATAGGACTACACCTAACTTTGACGATGTAAACAAATCAATAACACAGGTTCTGAATTGGTTTACAACCAATAACTTATTGTTAAACGCAAAAAAAACTAAATGTATTAATTTCTCTCTACCAAATGTAAAAAAGGGTATCCTAAATAGAAGTATATTAATAAATGATGAACCATTAGAACTTGTTGAATCCACAACATTCTTGGGCATCTACCTGGATTCAAAGCTTCAATGGGGTTCTCAAATATCGGTTCTAGCAGGTAGGTTAAGCTCCGCTGCATACGCAGTACGTAAAATTAGATTTTTAACGGACGAAGCCACTGCAAGATTGGTCTTTTTCAGCTACTTCCACAGTATAATGTCTTATGGCATTTTATTGTGGGGGAAAGCCGCTGAAATCCAATCAATATTTGTTTTGCAGAAACGAGCTATTCGCTAAATATAGTATGAGGTCGCGAGATTCACTTCGTGAAAAATTTAAGGAAATTATAATTATAATAATAATTATAACTATACAATAGGTAATATGGATGACAAAAATGCATGGCCTGAATGCCCCAAGTTCCAAGAACAAATATAAATTGTATTATAATTAATAATATATTGTTAAAATTTTAAAGCTGACATGTACAATTAATTTAAAAAAAAAAGATAAAATGACAAGACAAGCCCCATAGTTTCTTGGTGTTTCTTCTCTGATGGGAGTATTTCCGAAACACCGGTAGATTCAACAGCCATTCAGTTTTCCCCTTTTGTCCGCAGATTTTCTTTCTAGGCTTGCCATTTTTATTTTAATTTTTATTTAAACAATATTATGCAGCTGACAGACGGACTATCAGTTCCATTTGGATCATGATATGTACTGTGATCGGTATGCGTTTCTCTATGTTGTGTTTCACTATTTCACTTTTTTATTTTTTTTATATAAAAATTGTCTGAAGTACTGAAACACACACTTACATGTATGGTTGGTTTTAACCTACTTTAATTTTTTTTAAATATTCTGACGTAAACGATTGGATGACAGCTGAATGGTTCATTACTTTTTTTTTCTAATTCAAAGCGTTAAATTCTGCTTTTGCTATGTTTACTTGATAATTGGTTATGATTTATTTTATGATTTATGATTTTGACGTGTATATGTGCGTATATTTATACTGCCTACATACTGAATAAATGCTTTGATTCTTTGATTCTTTGATTGAACTACAACCGAGTGCTAGTTTTTTTTTTACAAGCTTTCATTTAACTTGCAATGTATGTATGTATGTATGTCACTATGTATGTCACTATGTATGTTCGGGTGGAATCTTGGAAGCTAAATTAGACCCACTTTTCGATGTCCGATTGGACTTAAATTTGATGTACTTATGTATCTTCGGTGACAATACAATGATATGGTACCATGGAGCTGGTCTGATGATGGAGACGGAAGGTGGTCACGGCATCTCTGTGATAAAACAACAAAACCCCATCGAGTTTGGGCTCGATTGATTTGTCTTGAAGAGAACTTTACACCTAAATGATATTTAGCGACTGGTGATGAAGCTGGAAGGTGGCTACGGCATCTCTGTGATAAAATAACGTAACCCGAGTGAATTTGGGCTCAAATGATTCGTCTTGAGGAGCACTCTACACTTAAATGATAGCCAGGATCTGATGATGAAGCTTTACAGCTTCATCATCGGATCCATCAGGCACTGAAGTATAGTAATTACCTAGCCTGAAAAACGGGTAGTGCTTCAAGCTTTTAAGAATATAGGTAAGTCCCTACACGCCAAAAACTTACTAGAATTTATTTTTAACAGTTTAGTTCATGGTCCCAGATAAAAGCTTGTTCTTAAAAATATTTTTTACTTATAATTTGTTAACATTTTAGTTCATTGTCCCAGATAAAAGCTTGTTTTTAAAAATATTTTTTCATATAATTTATTAAATATATTATAGGCTAGCGTTTGACCACTATCTCACCTATTAGTAAGTGATAATGCGGTCAAAGATGGTGAGCACGCTAGGCCTAGAATGGGATGGGAACTGTCTCGCAAGGATAGCTTCCGGAACACATTAGATGTTTTGGCGACAGATTTTCTAACTAGAGGCTGGTAGCTGACCAGTCGGACACTAGATAGTGTCCTACCACCGTGCGGGGGTTGTTGGTTTCTTAACAATGTTTTTTCTTCACCGAAGGGCCACTGTGAAAAGCGCACATCAATTTTTCTATGGAAAAATCCATTGGTGCACGGCGGGGGTTTGAACTCGATACCTTTGGCAACAAAGGCGACCGTTCTCCCGATTACGCCACCGGGCCCTCAGTGGCCCTGGTAGTGTTAACAGTGTAACAGAGTGCTGATGTGAAATAAGTTAACATAATAGTAACAAATAGTGTATTTACCTATACCGCGAAACTTTGAACGGACATTGGACACTGTGAAAACAAATTTGATTTTAATTATTATTTAGTACCAGCTTCACTAACAATATGGCTCCGTCACAGAATAATGAATAGTGCTTCGTGTCGAATCAATTTCGATTACGCTTGTGCAGCAAATCAGCGACAAGGCAAAGCGATCATTCAACAATAATCAACTTCTTGGCTAACGTCGTGAAAACGAAATAATATATAGCAAATTCAAGACGTCAATCCTGTCAGGTGTCACTTTTAACCAAAGACCTTCTAATATTAAACTCGACTGCGCAAACTGGCCCCCGAAATGTTGATCGACGAGATCGAAGTTCGTCATCATTTCGATATGTGATGTACCATCATTATCGAGCACTTGTTGAAAACGAAAGTCACTAGTCATTTCTATGACATTTCTAAAGCTTATGCCAATTTCCATACATTTTGGACTAATCCCCAACCAGCAAAAACTACACTTAAAATAAACTCTAGACCACTGTTTTTTGCTCTTATACCATTCTTATATTTGTTTATATCTTTCTAATATCAGTCTTATTGAATGTTGTTTTCACTTAAATTATTCTTACCAAAACTAATTTAAGCGTACATAGGCTTACATTGTTTTGACGTTAAGAGTCCTGTGAGCGTAAGAAAGTTTATTTTGATTTTACATAAGATCAAACACAATCGTAAAAAAACTTGGTGTAGTGTTTGTTTGAAAGTTACAACTAATAAAAAAGAAATCGAAAACAGTAAGTATAAAGGTATTTAATAATTATATTGTAATAACAGTACCATTATTAACAAGTGTTTCGTTTTTTGCTTTTTGATAAGTAATAGTATTGGAAAATATTATTTACTGTAAAGTAGACCCTAGTTTATGCTTCACAACTCGTGCGCTTCATCAATATATAGTATTTAGTTTCTTGTTTAATTATTTTATTTGTTAATTTGTATTAAAAGCGACGCCATTAGTTTTGCATTTATTAGAATCACTATAAGACTATTTTAAGCTCATTTAGATCATTCCAACATGACTCCATGTTGGAATAACTTAAGAGATCCTTGAATTGACATAAAACATTTATTTTCATTTAAGAGTGAACGTTTGGGATGTGAAATGGTATTTTATGTGACCGCACTAAAATACTTTTGGTGAAATATAATAGTCAACATCAAATGTTACTCTCACAATTTTAGTCACAAGTTCGATTTAAGATCAAACTTTCTTAAATGAGACTCGTTTTCTCTATTGTAAGTATGATGATTCAATATCACTCTAATACTGTGCCTATCCACTGCTGTTGATCTTATAATATTTTTGAATAAGATCAATATTTACATGTTTTAAGTACTCTTATTAAATGCTGATATCAGTCTAACATTCTTACAATAGCATTTAGAAAATATGTAAGAAAATTAAATGAGCTTAGAAAATGTGGATATGAGAGCTAATTTATCGCAAGTGTGATAAGTCTTAATAAATGCTTTTTTAGGAGAGTGTGGCTTACAACGACACTGTAAATGTAAACTTATATGCATAATTAAGACAAGGTATTAAGATCAAGCGTATTAGAGCCTGTAACGGCTTGTCAGAGACTAATATAGGAGCGATAGCAATGACGAAAACAGATAAGAGACCATTATAAGCTCAGAACTCTTATAAAGTGAGAAACGTAAGACGATTTTGCTAGTTGGGATCGAACTTCGTCATCGACTGTAAAAATGTGTCTTTTTCTAGGCCCCCAGAACTATCTCAACATTAACAACTTCTTTTACTGCAACCTCGCACGCTCCGCGACAAACAGCCTAGGTATCAAACACACTATTTGCATAAAACAATAAAGTTATATACAATGAAACTTACATCCTTCTATGTTCAGACTATATAGGTATAGTTATATCTGTCAGTGCAATGTTAACGAAAGCTGGGGATTGTCGTGACATCAACTCTTGTAGTTCTAGAGGTGGTAAACAGTTGGCTTCAGTACTTAGCATTACTTACTATATGCAGTGTTGTGTCAAAGAAAATCGAATAAGATCTCTACATTTGTAGTTTCTTTTTAATAATTACAAAATTAAATTTTTTGTTCAGGTATTTGTAATGAAAAGCATTTCTAGGGTTCCATAGTTTTGTAAGTAGGGTTGTGTAAGTAAGTAACTCACAGAAATAATAATAATAAGGTACCTATTATTAATATTTCTGTGGTTTTTATAACTGTTGTAGGGTACAAAAAAATTGGTTAGCGATATTTATTTGTGTGCAAACTACATTAATGAAGTATTACAATATAGTTAGGTGTATATAGGGTGTTATATCTGAAAATAAAACAATTATTCGTATTGAGACTCCAAGCTGATTGTTTTACTTTTCCTCTTGGGCTGAAAATCTCTACATGAATAGCGATGAATTCTGGGCGGTGATTGTCGTAAAGAATAGAGATGCAGTTATGTAACTGTCTAGCTTCGTCTCTTTCTAATAGACGTTTGCGATGACAAGACGCATGTTTTATCATAATGTCAACGTCAACGTCAACGTCAACGATATCAATGAAGAGATCATGTTATTCTCCAAGGTAGAAGAGATAAATGATGAGAATGCTCCTGACTCTGCTTGCGGCGACATCGAGTACTTTACTTCTATCATACATGTCGGCGGGCTGCCACGCTTGAAAACAAATAGAGAACGGAAACATGTGTCCGGAATAACCTCAAAATCAAATCGGATTTGTTTATTGTAATTGGGTTATAAATCGCGTTTGAAAACATAAAAGTAATAGATTAATATTGCTTTTCATTAGATACAGATTATTTTTGATACATTCTGTTTGTAAGAGAGCTGCATTTCTGAAGTGAAAACATGTGGTCATTGTTTTATCACGTGTTAACATTAAAAATAGATTTACACATGCTAATAACTTTTAAAAATAATTTAAAACGTTTTAATTATCAAATTGTAACATTTTATAATGTAAAAACTATTTTATTGTGCAAGGATAGGTGTTTTGTTCAAATGAATGACTCACCTAGTTTTGCTATAAAAGGCCGAGCGCACGCCGGACTGATTCATTCTCACTTGAGCCGTCGTAGTGGTCGGACCTCCTCAAATGTTCGAGAATAAATTGAAGAAAGTATTACTTGTGTTTACTTTGATCACCGAAGAGGAGCGATAGCCCTGACCATGGAAGTTGTGACGCCAGCAATTCTGGTGTCACGCCTTTTAAAAATAATTACGGAGACCCTGCTTCGTCATACATATCAAAAACTAATAAGATGATAAATGATGTTTATCCATTAATAAATAAAATGATACTTTGTAGCAAAATGTTGAGCACTACTGTTCCCAGGCGCGATTCACGCCGCGATGGCTACAAATAATGAGTTGCTTACGTGCAGACGCAGGTTATACCTATCTGGAGCCTTGCAGGCGTTAGAGTTATAGCATTAGAGGTGACACAATATAACTTTAAGTTGTTCAGCGATAGGATAGCGATTTAGCTTTGCCAATATTATAAGATTTATAGGTTAAGATGTTATAATGATGTGTTATGTATGTTACGAGATTACTCAAATCTAGAGATTATCTAGAGATATTTCATATTCATTTATTTCGAAAACAACATTCATTGCATTGGAATATATGACAATAAACATCTCAGACTTAAGTTACTGAAACTGTCTGAGGCTGCGTGTAAAGTGTTTTTTTTTAGTTTGTATACTATATTAATTATTCTTGTAACTCTATACATCCATCATAAAATTCGCAACGTTTGTGTCATAATAATGTGTTCTATCAGATATCCTTCACAGCTTGTTCCTATTCTATAAGATATAGACCAAGCGTACTACCATCTTCGATCGCATCGTCACTTACCAATCCTAATCCTAACTACGTAGTATTATTATCTTTTCTATGTCCTAACTAATAATATAAATGCGAAGGTAACTCTGTCTGTCTGTCTGTCTGTCTCACTTTCACGCTAAAACCACAGAACCGATTTAAATGAAATTTAGTACACAGATGGTCTAGAGCCTGAGAAAGGACATAGGCTACTATTAAATGCGAAAAAAAAACTCCTTTCAACTCCTTTCCACCCCTTACAACCCGTAAGGGGTTGAAAGGAGGGATGAAAATATGTATGAAAGTATCGTCATTTTTAGACCTAGAAGCTTGAAACTTATTATTTATGCTATCGATTCGATATAAATAAATATGACATTCAAAGTTTTTAAAAGTTTTATCTTCAATGATGTAAAATAACAGAAGGGAATAGGGGATGTAAGTTTGTATGGAAATATGTAAGGTTTATGTGAATGTTCTACTGAACCGATTTAAATGGAATTTGGTACACAGATAGTCTAGAGACTGAGAAAGAACATAGGCTACTTATTAATGCGAAAAAAGGGTTTTGAGGGGTTGAAAGGGGGGATGAAATGCTGTATGGAATTATCGTCATTTTTAAAGCTAACAGCTTGAAAGTTATTGTTTAGGCTGTTGATTCGATATAAATAAATATGACATTCAAAGTGTGTGGGGAGGAGGGGGAGGGATGGTGAGGGGAAGGGGAAGGGGAGGGGAGGGGGAAGTGTGGGAAAGGGGAGGGGAGGGGAGTAGGAGGAAGAGAGAGGGGACGGGAGTGGAAGGAGGAGAGGGGGAGGGGAGGGGATGGGGGAAATGGGGGGAAGAGAGAGGGGGAGGGGGGGAGGGGGATTAGCGCGGCGTGGTACGGTGCGGTGTAGGTAGGATACGCATGTGTCTTATTTGTAAAATAATTAGCCTGAATAATTAAAAATGCTATCCAAAGACACTATTCCACGAGGACGAAGTCGCGGGCACAGCTAGTATATGAATAATCGTCCAAAACAGCGTAGTATAATGCTCTTGTGTGTGATAATAATATAAGATCGTTTAAAAAACTAAAAGAACCGACTTCCAATGCTGCGCTATTAATTTTCAGTACCAAGTTTTAGGTGTTTATCTCCATATCTTATTTATCCGTTGTAGTGGTAGCTCCATAGTTATCCATTGTAGTGGTAGGACTTCTGCTAGTCTGCTCGGGGCGGTACCACCACTTTGCCAATTAATTTTCAGCCGTGAAATAGGAATGTTTTTCGGTTGAAATGGCAAGGTTTTCAGTGAAATTACAGGGCATGTGAGACTCAACATCTTTATGTATCAAGGTAACAGGCGCAGTGCAGTGACATGCGAAATTCTGGCAGTTCATAATTTTGCATGCCACTGTATCTGTATAATAGGTAGACGTCATCGCTTACCATCAGGCGAGCGTTGTGCTTTACTTTTACCATTTACCATAAAAAAAAATTAAAAAAAAAACTCTAGGGATACTGCACATATTGTGATGATATTTAAATGGGGCCACTTGTAACGTATACACTTTCAAACAATAAATAATTTTCCAAATCGGTGTACGCGTCTTTGAGTAATCGGTGAAAATACATAAAAATAAGATTCCGACGGTTTGAGAACCTCCTCCTTTTTGTGAAGTTAGTTAAATAGAAATAAGGCGCTAGGCTAATATCCTCCTAGTGTATAGCTCAAAGGCGTACAGTACAGTCGACAGGGCTGTACCATTTCGTATTTTCACTACAGCTATCGTTGGTTTGTAGTCAAAGTAACGTTTGTTCAGCAAATAGCAAGTTTAAAGGACTCGGAACCAATTATTCTCAGGTCTCTCAATAATAGGTGTTTATTTAGGACCAACTCAGACTAAGTTCTCTTGGCAATAACATGGAATGTTATTATTATTGTCACACACAAGTGTATTAGTTACTTAGGTAATGACACGTTTAAATTTTTTTTTTGTAAGGTTTAGGATTTCATTTTCAACAAGAACCCTTGTAGTTTCATCATGTTCACCTGTCTGTCTGTGTATATAAAAAAATAAGTCTGTTCGCGCCATAATTTGATTATGAATATACCTATAAAATCTTTATCTTTATATCTTTATGTATAATAAAACTGGCCAAGTGCGAGTCAGCATCGCGTCTCTTATCGCACACTTAGGGAGGGTTCCGTACAATACGAAACATAACAGAGTTTCAACCTCATATATTTGATATTACCAATATTATTTGGTTTGGTCGCGATCTAGAAAGACAGGGCTCGTTTACTAGCGCCATCTATGTCATTTTGCCGAAACTAATTAGATAGATGGCATTTAAAAACACGTTTTTTGTATGGGGACTTAATTTAATTTTTAACTTTATTTTGTTTTTAATATTTGTTGTTCTAGCGGCAACAGAAATACATCATCTGTGATGTGTGTGATGTGATGAAATTTCAACTGTCTAACTATCACGGTTAATGAGCTATAGCCTGGTGACAGACGGACGGACAGACAGACAGACAGACAGACAGACAGACGGACAGCGGAGTCTTAGTAATAGGGTCCCGTTTTACCCTTTGTGTACGGAACCCTAAAAATGAATCCCAATTGCCCTTGGTCAAGGCATCACGCGTGAACGGCTGGACCGATTTCGCAAATTCTTTTTTTGTTGTGTTTTTTATCGTTAGGAGATGGTTTTTATGAAAAAAAACACAAACGCAGGCGAAGCCGCGGGACACAGCTAGTATATTATAAATACTGGTGCATTACATTTTCCGCATATCTGAAGCCTAGGATGATGGATTATATCATACTAGTCCGAAGCAGTGAAATGACAGTACTTAACGCTTCAAATAGAGAAGGCTAGAGAGAGAGTCGAATTGACAGAGAGAGAGAGGGAGAGGTACTCTCTATCCAGGCTCACTGACTGGTATAAAAAAAACCGAGTGCCTAATTATTTAATGTTATATGATTAATTTTAATAAATAGAGATTAAAATTAATGTTAAGTTGTTATTTTATGACTCTACCGTAATTTTTTAAAATAGTAATATCCAGTGGTTGCCTGGAATAGATTGCTATTTAGAGATAAGACCGTACCGTTCGCTCTATATCTTTTATTTAATTTCTAAAAATACCTAAACTTTCAAAAAACCCTAAGGTTCCGTACCTCAAAAGGTAAAAAAAAGAAACCCTTATAAGATCACTTTCTTGTCCGTCTGTCTGTCTGTCCGTGTGTCACCACTGATTTTCTCAGGAACAGGTGAACCTAGCAAGTTGAAATTTATACCTGATACTGAAATCTATAGTCCCTATCGGGTGTATAAAAATCAAGGTCTTGAGTCAATACAATAAAAAAATATGGGCATATTTAGATTTTCGCGAAAACTTCTTAGTACCAAAATGTACCATATTTTTCAACTTTTTTTATTTTTCGGAATTTTTCCTTTGCTTGCGCAAAAAATATAAAAAATAAAAAAGTTAAGGGTGCCCCCATACATACATAGTTTACGCCAATTAAGGTAGACCTCTGAGTTATATGAGCGCTGATACAATTTAGAGGTCCAGCCTAATTGGTACATACCAACGTTGGTACGGAAGCCTCGGTTGGCGAGTTCAACTCGACTTGGCCGGTTTTTATTTTGTATCATGTTTCTTTTATGTGCAATAAAGTGTTATCATTCATTCATTCCAAAACAACCGCAATAAAATCTGAATATTGTGATAAAAGCAACAGCAGATATACATTGTGTGCAGTTCGACACGCACTTAGCCGTTTTTCTATCCACTAGTGTATCTGTGGGCTTTAGATTTTGAGTATGTGTCTTTCTTTTTACCCACGACGGAACGGAGACTGTATATGCGTTTGGGGTGAGAGGATGTTTGTTTGTTTGTGTGTGCAAATCCATGTTGCCATTTTTCTCCAAAACTACTAGTCCGATTTAAATGCAGTTTTCAGTTATGGGTTTGTGTTTAATTGGTGCATGTTCTGAAATAGGTGTTACGGTGACAACTGACCAGGGGGCGCTGCAGTCAACATTTGTTTGTGCAAATCCATGTTGGCATTTTTCTCCAAAAGTAGTTCGATTTTGTCTTTAAACGGTTCGTAATTAATCAGTGGTGGTTCTTAGATAGATGTTATGACGTTTATTTTCTAAAGAACATCGTCGTGAGTGTTTATTCAAAATTTTAATTTTGTTACTTGTGTAATTTGATGTGACACAGGAAAGGACATTGACAATCTATGTATGTTGGACCAAGTGCTGCCCTGAATAACAAAACAAAAAAATCTTGGGATATATTTATTTTTTCATATTTTTTTGTTGAGTAAATTGATCTAGGCTAGGAAATCATTTAGAAATACTCGTACATGTACTTGTATGTCTGGACAGCATTTGGTCCAAACCCTGTCAATGTACTTTGTGTTTCTCTTTTCATTATTTTCCACCGCCACCCCACCTTTAAAGTTTATCTGATTAAAAAAATTTTCAGACGTTGAGTTGCGTCTTAAGGTACAGACACACAACAGCGTCCTGCATGCGCGATCTAGGCGGCGATCAGTTAGCGCAGTAGTATTTGTATCGACTGGTTCACACCAAACCTAATCAGAAAATAAATTGAAAAGTATAAATAAATAAATTGTTTATTAACCAAAATCATTTACAGATATCTTGTACACTAACTCTTAAACTAAGAAAAACCTTGTATTTTAAAAGCTAGCTTTCATACCTAGGAACTAATTAAACAATCTTGGTACGAGATGCACACACATTTGATGGAGATGAAAATGTATTAATACCTATCCTATATAAAAATTAACGAGTTACCAGCAAGTGGATGATATTTACAATAATTTTAATTTTATAAGCCGTGTGTGTGTGTGTGTGTGTGTGTGTGTGTGTGTGTGTGTGTGTGTGTGTGTGTGTGTGTGTGTGTGTGTGTGTGTGTGTGTGTGTGTGTGTGTTTGGGAAAAAAATAAAAAATAAATAAATAAATAAAAGAGGAGAAGAGAAGAGATATTACATTGTAATGCATTTTTTATTCATTGTGCATAATATAGGTGCGTTACAATGTATGTCAAGATGGAATAATAAGCAGATCTTCCGTTTCTAAATAGTTTAAGCCTACTAACCAATTAAATATTATTTTCTTAAACAAATAATTGTTTAAATTTATAGTTTTAAACTGCTTGTCAATGTTTGCGTAGAGAGTTGGAGCAATAAAGTTTATATGACGTCGAGCGAAAGTGCTTTTAGTCACTGGGGTTGAAAACTTGTTGCAACGCTTGTTGGTGACCGGGATTAGAGGGACTATGAACCTATGGTACTACAGCAAGCAGCGATACACAAAAAGCTTTCTCACACTGAGAACACCAGCTTTGATGTATACATCCGTTGTCGGATGTCGGAAAGGAAGATACATAGCAACTTTTAACTTTTAACACAGCCCTTTGTGACCTTTCCACTTGTAGCATAAGAGGTTTTGTCATCCCTCCCCAAGCATTAATGCAGTATGTTACGATACATTCACATAACGCTCTATACGTTCGAATAATCAGCTTTCCATCGGCTACTGACCTCAAATTTTTAAACACGTAAATCAGCTTGCGAATACGAGAAACTAAAAGATTTACATGTAAGTCTCAGCGCAGATACTGATCAATCAGGATACCGAGATACTTTATGCTGTAGACACGTCCTAGTTCCAAACACCGACAGCCTTCTTGAAATGTTGTTCTGTTACATGAAAAAGTATGAATTTTTATATTGAAAGCAGGTGCAGCTGCTGAGACTGATGTTTTACTGAAGCAGATATATTTAGTTTTGCTCGTATTAATCGCTAGAAGGTTATCTTCTAACCACGAAGTTATAAGTGCTAGTCCGTTTTCGGCCAAGGCTTTGGTTGTCTCTCATGATTTGGAACGAAAGAGAAGTACAGTATCGTCTGCAAACATTATGAGGTCTGCTTGAGGGATACTGGTTAAGTAAAGTTGGTTAATATAGATTAGAAATAGTGACGGACAAGGAGAGCATGAACTTAAACGATTATCCACCCTAACACACTGTTGCCTGTTTGTAAGATAATCTTCAAACAAATTCAGGGTTATTCCTCGTCTACATTCTGAAGTTTTGAAAGAAGGATGGGGATCGAAACGGTGACAAATGCTTTTTGCAAATCAAGGAAGATGCCAAGGCACTTGTCACCACTATCAGTATACGAGGTAATGAGTGAGGTTAGATGTAGAACTGCATCTTCCGTGGATCTACCAGACCTAAAGCCATATTGGTTTGATGCAAGAATCTGCTTAGTTTCTAGGTAGCTCATAAGTCTCTTGTTTACCACTTTTTCAAGGATCTTCGATAATACTGACAGCAGTGAAATTGGCCTATA
The DNA here is from genome assembly GCA_954871355.1 of Cabera pusaria. Taxonomy (NCBI): domain Eukaryota; kingdom Metazoa; phylum Arthropoda; class Insecta; order Lepidoptera; family Geometridae; genus Cabera; species Cabera pusaria. The sequence continues at coordinate 23,720,781 of OX940901.1, read as the reverse complement.
ATTGGAAGCCTGTGACTTATCACTTGCCTTATGAATCGGGGTAACAATAGCTTTTTTAAATGCTCTAGGAAATGTACCAGATTCAAGGCTGAGGTTGCATAGATAAGCAATTGGTTCTGCTAAAATCTGACAAAACATTTTAATTATCTTTGTAGGTATACCATCACTTCCCGCTGAATTAGTAGTTTTTAGTGACATGATTATTTGTTTTATTTCTAAGGTATCAGTATGTATAAAGACAAAGGAAGTCAACGGGCTGTTTGTGAGAGCCTTACGAGCGAGTTTGCTATCAGTAGACTGGATTGTTTGTAGCGTCTTGGTTGCTAGGCCATGTCCGACAGAAGTAAAATAATTATTAACTATATCAAGAGAACTGGAGGGGTCCGCACCCAACTTTAAAAGATCAGTAGCTGATTGACGTGTAGGGTTAAGATTGCATACCTCTTTTATAACATTCCATGTGCCCTTAATATTACCTGCATTTTTAGCCAGTTCATTTTCATAATACTGCTTTTTCAGTGATTTAATTAAATTATTACATATATTTCGGTATTTTTTATAGTTTTGCTTTAGAATATTATTATTTGGCGATTGTTTAGATTTCATATGTAATTTATTTCGTTTCCTTATGGAACGTAAGATGCCTTTAGTTATCCAAGGTTTAATTGGTTTATTGCGACGGCTCACTGTAACGTTTGTTGTATTCGCCTCAATAGCATATTGGATATTTTTTATGAGCATATCTGATAATATATTTACATCAGTAGAGTAGTTATAAAAACTATCCCAAGAAATTTGTTTTAGGCTTTGTTCTAATTTATTGTAGTTTATAATATTTTTATACAAAGTTTTATCAATCCTGGTAATTCCCGAGCGCACAATAAGCATAATAGGACAATGATCGGTTAATTCCGGAAACACGTAAGATTGCCACTTACGTTTCGTTTTAATAGAAAAGTGATCTAAACAGCTATTTATACGTGTAGGTATATCGATGCATTGCAGTAACCCGTGTGTAGCCATTAGATTTAAGTAATCCTGTACATAGCTAGATGAGTTGTTTTGTAGAATGTCAAGATTAATTATCCGAGATTACTCCCACAAATCGCAGGACGCTGCGGTGTGGCCGTACTTTTAATAAGGGTAATAAAAATGTTTGTGACATACATACAAACTCTGAAACTCTGAGTATTTACTTATTTATATACAGAAGTACTTGTGTGAAATGTCGAATAAAATGACTATTCAAACTTTGAACCCCCGCTTCATCCCTTTGAGAAGTGAATTTTGAAAAATCCTTTCTTAGCGGATACCTACGTCAAAATAACTATCTGCATTCTAAATTTCAGCGCAATCCGAAACAATATTGTTTTCAGACTTTGTTACCCCAATTAACCCTTTTAAGGGTAGAATTTCATAAAAGCCTTAAACACGTTTTTACTCATTTATTTACTGAATTACTTGTGTAAAGTTTCGGATAGAAAAGACTATCTAATCTTGTTTCTCCATAGAAATTTTGAACCCCCGTTTCATCCCCTTCAGGGGTGAATTTCGGAAAATCCTTTCTTAACAGATACAAACGTCATAATAACTATCTGTATGCCAAATTTCAGCATAATCCGAAACAATATTGATTTTCAGACTTTGTTACCCCATTTCATCCTCTTAAGGGTGGAATTTCAAAAAATCCTGAAACACGTATTGACTTATTTTTTTACTGAAGCACTTGTTTGAAGTTTCGAATAGAAAATACTATCTAATCTTGTTTCTCCATACAACATTTGAACCCCCATTTCACCCTCTTAAGGGGTAAATTTTGTAAAATCCTTTCTTAGTTCACCCTTACGTAAACGTAACGTACTAAGACAAATATACCGTCCAAATTTCAAGTCTCCACGATCAGCGGTTTAGGCTGTGCGTTGTCTGTCAGTCAGGCAATCAGTCAGTCAGTATGTCAGGACAAAGATTCTTATAGTATTAGAAGATTGTAGTGTTTTCTCGCAAATTTGCTGAAAAACTTTTTATGACACACGTGCGGATATTGGTTCATTGGTATCATAAATAACTATTCCATGATCCATAAGTTCCATGAACATTTTGCAGCATCGCGGCATGAAAATTAGGCACATTATATATACATTTTATTAGAATTATTTACAGTTTAAGTTTGAACACTAGTATCCTCTTCTGTGGTTTGAATCAGAAAATAAAAGCACCCTATTGAGACCTGTCTTTTAGCATGATAGATCCATCGATAGCCTGTCTTCCTATAGGGTTGTCAAACTATACAATGAATAGCAATCATATCGGTCTACATTATTATGTGAGCCGTTCGTTGTTGCCACCCGAGATTTATATCATACCTGAAATGACATATGTGTCGGAAATGCATTATGGACTGGACCGCAAATATTTTAAAATTCAGCGTAATTATTGCAGGTAATGGCTTTTATTATCCCTGATAATAACTTCACAGTTCGATTCAATAGCTTAATTTTCAGCGACTTCCGCTTCTCAAAACAAAATAATAATAATTACGGTTTTGTTATTATGGTTATTATGTTATTTATTTTAACTGCCTTCACAAAAAAGGCGGTTCTCAATTCGTCGGAATCTATTTTTTTATATGTATCAACATATGTGCACCGATTACTCGAAGATGCCTGAAGTGATTTGGAAAATTCTTTTTTTTGTTTTAATGGGTACCCTTCCTGAGTGGTCCCATTTAAATTTGAAGGAAATCAGTAGAGCCGTTTTTAATAATATCTACATTTGTATTTCGATGCATGTGTATACTTCGATGACATGATACTGGCTGCTGGCTACTGTGACTATCACGACATTTGTCGGTTATTTTAGTTTTTAAACGATCTTAAATTATGTACTACTAGCAGCCCGACCCGGCTTCGCACGGGTAGAACATATAGGCCTACAAAATTTGCATGAGTTTGTTGCATCAAATATAAAATATTAACATATTTAACAATCATCGTCATATTTCAACCAATTTACACAAAACCTTCCTCATAAACACTCTGGCTATTGGTGAAAACCGCATGATAATCCGTTCAGTAGCTATTGAGATTATTGCGAACAGACAGACAGACGCAGTGATGGACTTTGTTTTATAATACTTTCGTAGTGATATTGGACGGCCCTTTGGCGTAAAGGATATTATAGTTACCCTGATTCTGACCCGACGGTTCTAATCCTAGCTATATACCTACCAATGAAAGTTTTATGTGCATTCATGAATCATGGGTTTTCGTAGAGAGGTAGTGGGATCATTCAAAATCAAAATCAAAATCGAAATAAGTTTATTGCAAAGAAAGTAGGTAGTATACAATAGTTGTTCTTAATTAATTAATAAAGTGCCTTACAATCTACTCGTTTAGAGTGTGCAACATTAATTTAGCTATTTTATCTGTCATTTAAATAGTAAATACAATTGATTAATACTATTCCATGTCAATAAAAATTATAATTATTATATTTGAATTATTTTAAATATTTTAGAAAACTACATGCATACTGAATAACAATGAATACCTTAGTATTCATGATACATTTATGATTTAGATTATTATTAGCCTTAGCTAATAATAATCTAAATCATAAATGTATATAAAAATCATTCGTTTATCACAGGTTTGAATTGTAGGTAGTCTTGCACACTATAAAAACAGTGAGTCAGTAGCCAAGATTTCAGATGTTTTTTAAATTGATTACAATGTAATATTTGTATGTCCTTCGGTACTTTGTTGTAGATTTTTATCGACATTGCGTATACATTCTTTTTGAACAAGTCTAATCGGCAGTCCGGTAGATACATTCTGTTGTATTGTCTGCACGTTCTTCCAGTAGTCAGCGATTCTTGTGTATAGAAACCCAGATGTTGCTTGACAAAAACACATATTTCCAAAATATACATGCATGGTAGCGGTAATATATTGAGTTCCTTAAATATCGGACGACAGCAGTCGGTAGACCAGGCTCCACAAATTGCCCGGATACACTTTTTTTGGCCTATAAATACTCTATTGATATCAACGGAGTTTCCCCACAAAATTAGTCCGTACGACAAAATGGAGGATACGTAGCCGTGGTATGCTGTGATTGCAGATTCCTTGCCCACGAGCAAGCGGAGTTGTCGTATAGCGTAAACGAAACGGTCAAGCTGGTCGCAAATAATTTGTACGTGGCATTTGCAGTTGCAGTGCTTGTCAATAGTAATGCCCAGAAATATACATGTGTCCACATCCTCTAATTTTATACTATTGTAGATGATCTCTAATTTATTTTGCTTGGATTGGTAAGTTTGAAATGCATAATATTTGTTTTAGTTATGTTAACTTTTAATTTATTTAAATTTAGCCAGCTTATGATTTTAGTCAGAGTATTATTTATATCTTTAGTTAATTGATTAGTATTTTTAGACTTTACAACTATTGTTGTGTCATCGGCGTATAATATACATTGATGCTTGGTCACGTTCGGAATGTCATTAATATATGTCAAAAATATATATGGACCCAGTATACTCCCTTGTGGAACTCCTGCTTTCGTCTTTTTAATTTCCGACCTACAGATCATTTTGTATTTATTTTCAATTTTCGATAGTTCAGTATATTGTTGCCGGTTAGTTAAATAACTTTTTAGCCAATTAAGAGCATTTCCTCTAATCCCGTAATAATCCAGTTTACGTAGGGCTATACTATGATCGACTAGATCGAATGCTTTTGTCATGTCCAAAAATATGGTAGCTACTTTCTCATTATTATTAAGTCCATCTGTAATTGATTTTATCAGTTTAAAGCAGGCTAATGTTGTGGAACTATTTTTTGTAAAACTATATTGATCAGAGGTTAATATATTATTTTTTGTCATGAATTTATCGAGTCTCGTAAGCATGACCTTCTCAAAAATCTTCGATAAAACTGGGATGAGAGTTATAGGCCTGTAATTATTAATCTCATTTTTATTCCCGATTTATACAGCGGTTTTACGATTAACATTTTTAAAGCATCCGGAAATGAGCCTTCGTTGAAAGACAAATTTACTATGCGAGATAATGGTTTCGAAAGAGTGTCTGCGAACATTTTAATGATTTTTGTATTCAGCTTGTCATAACCTACAGAATTAGTTCATTGAATCAAAATCAATCAAATCATGGGATCAAAGAAGGGGTATTATACGTTTAACTTGTGTATCTGTGTCTGTCTGTAGCATCTTAGACCCCACCGGATGAACCGATTTTGATTTTATTATTGATATAATTTTTTTGTTTGATAGATGTCTTCATAGAGAGTGTTCTTAGCTTTGATTCATGAAAATTCGTTCAATCGTTACAAAACGATGAGCTTTTTCCTAGTTAATTGCGCTATGAAATCAACTTTCATAGGTCTGATCAATTCGAAATCATCTTCTTCAACGATATTGTAAGAACATGGAAGCATTAACCTGATGCTGGGACATCTCCTGTACTCTACAGAATACTCAAATCCACACCAACTTACAGCTCAGATTTTAAATGTCGTGTTTAGAGTCATGGAATGCTTTTATTGAAAAGATTATACATAGATCAGTCGGGGTGGTTTATATATAGATCATAACTATATTATACAATAGAATTTTATACAGTAAAAATATATTATTATACTATATTGACTTCAAATTTATTGTAATCGGTGGGGATCTACAGCATCGCTAAGCGAATAATAATATTTTCGTAGTAACTATGACCTAATCTGTGGTTTCACTGCAGATATTTTATTAATTTTGCGATGCGTGTATGTGAAATCCGTGATATCTTCTAGAGTTTTCATTTGAATTATATACTGTAAAGGACAATTTTAATCTATAATATGTCGCCAAGCTAATTAACGTAATTATTTTTTTATTTTTATTATTATGTATTATTATGTAATTTTTTTAACAAAAAATTAAAGATTAAAATGGTTACTGTGAGTCAACCTTAAGAGATAGACATATGCTGTCGCAGATTTTTTTGTAGGTCTTATTAAGTTGTATAACTCTTCCATACAAAATATTCTTCTATCTATTTTCAATTAAGGAGCATTCGTAAGAAACGTGTTTTTTCGACCGTTTTTTAGTCGACTTGAGTGCAAATTAGGTCTCCACGAATGCACCTTTGATTTAAACGGGATAATATATAGCCTATTTTCATTCCGAAAGTCTATTCTATATATAAGTGAAAGAATTTTTTAAATCGGTCTTGTAGTTTTTGAACCAAATCATTACAAATATACAAAAATACAAACGTACAAAAATACAAAAATACAAAAATACAAAAATACAAAAATACAAAAATACAAAAATACAAAAATACAAAAATACAAAAATACAAAAATACAAAAATACAAAAATACAAAAATACAAAAATACAAAAATACAAAAATACAAAAATACAAAAATACAAAAATACAAAAATACAAAAATACAAAAATACAAAAATACAAAAATACAAAAATACAAAAATACAATAATACAAAAATACAAAAATACAAAAATACAAAAATACAAAAATACAAAAATACAAAAATACAAAAATACAAAAATACAAAAATACAAAAATACAAAAATACAAAAATACAAAAATACAAAAATACAAAAATACAAAAATACAAAAATACAAAAATACAAAAATACAAAAATACAAAAATACAAAAATACAAAAATACAAAAATACAAAAATACAAAAATACAAAAATACAAAAATACAAAAATACAAAAATACAAAAATACAAAAATACAAAAATACAAGAATACAAAAATACAAAAATACAAAAATACAAAAATACAAAAATACAAAAATACAAAAATACAAAAATACAAATGTTCTCTCTTTATAATATTAGTATAGATATAGATTTTTTATAAATAAGTGTATTAGGTATGCAAAAAGGCAAGCGTTTCTAGCCCAGCGTGTTCACAATCTTTGACCACATCATCGCATACTAACAGATAGTGGTCAAAATAAGATATATAAATGAAACTGGCCAAGTGCAAGTCATACTCGCACTCGTACGGTTCCGTAACACAGTAGAGTATTTTATAACTATGATTTTTCGCTACCAAAAAATTAACTTTGTTTTTCATAGTGTTTGTATGAAAAACAAAGTTATATTTGCGGTCGCTATATCTCAAAAACTGCTGACTGTATCTCATTCAAAACCAATTTTCGTTGAAAGTTTTTATTAAGATCTACAGAATATATTTTTCACTCCCTTACTTTAAAAGTTAGAGGGAGGGCGGGGGGGCACACATTTTACCACTTAAGACCTATCCACCCCACACGTATAGGTTTGAAGAAATTTTGTTTTTGTTTCAGTTCCATGTATTGGATGCCCCCCTCAAACTATTATATTTTTTATTTTTGTATAAAAATCGGAAAGCGGTTCACAGAATACATCTTACTTACTAAATTTCAATTCTGTAGTTCTAATGATTTCGGAATAAAGTGGCTGTGACATACGGTCGGACAGACAGACAGACAGACACACAGACATGAAGAATTTAAAAGGGTTTCGTTTTTTTGCCATTTGGCTACGGAACCCTAAAAAGTCATGCAAAATAAACTGCTAAAAGACCGAAAAATATTCCACCATGATTCAAATCAACTAGCTATCCCTGTCCAATTTAATTGATTGATCATTGAATTTGACTCTTCTAGCTTGGGTGACTACCCTACAGAAACAATTGTCAGCAAACACTCCCCTTTCGATAGCTCGATTACGAATCTGAATAACAAAGTACTGCAAATTTTCCCGAGGGGAGTATTTAGGGTAGATGGGAAACAAGGTGTTCGGGAAACGCTGACAATTACTATTAGACGGCCTTGAGGGTGGATAGTTCTGACAGGGAAAACTATATGTTTTCCCTGTCAGAACTATCTGAAAAACTGGCCAAGTGCAAGGACTCGCACTCGTAGGGTTCCTTAACACAGTAGAGTATTCTATAACTATGATTTTTCGCAACTACAAAAATAACTTTGTTTTTCATAGTGTTTGTATGAAAAACAAAGTTATACTTGCGGTCGCTATATCTCAACAACTGCTGACTGTATCTCGTTCAAACCAATTTTCGTTGAAAGTTTTTATTGAGATCTACAGAATATATTTTTTCTAGATTTTTCACTCCCTTACTTTAGAAGTTAGAGGGGAGGGACACACATTTTACCACTTTAGACGCGCCTATCTTCTGAATGATTAACTTTGAGAAAAAATGATTGTAGGAACCTCAATGTCATTTTTAAAGACCTATCAATAGACATCCCACACGTATAGGTTTGAAGAAAAATTTTTTTTTGTTACAGTTCCATGTATGGAATGCCCCCCCTTAAACTTTTATATTTTTTATTTTTGTATAAAAATCAGAAAGCGGTTTACAGTATACATCTACCAACCAAATTTTAATTCTGTAGTCCCAATAGTTTCGGAATAAAATGGCTGTGACATACGGACGGACAGACAGACAGACAGACATGACGAATTTATAAGGGTTCCGTTTTTGCCATTCGGCTACGGAACCCTAAACACAATTTCGATACCCTCCGACTAACATTTGAAACTAGAACAAAAGTATATTATTATGTTGTCTTATTTTATCCTATTAACTATCTTTGTACAAAATTAAGCCAAATCGGACGAGCCGCTTGAGGCTGAAAAGGTAACAAGCAAACAAATAAGTTCGTTAAGTCACAGTTTTTTGTGAAACTGTGTTTAAATAAAGTTTGTTTGTTAACTAATGGTTTGTTGTAACCAAATTTTATTATTTAGTACATAAAAATTACGTTGACATTAAAAGGTTATATATTGTATTATATGTGACTCTTTGAGGTTAACAAATAAACAAGAACTGAGGTTTGTTTACCTTCAATTATTGTCATCAAAATTATCTTTACAATCTACGAATTTTTGTTATGCATTGTAAATTTGGCTTTAATTGTGTTTGTTATTTGTAGTAACTTTAACTCAATAAATAAAGATAAAATTGTTGGTATTTTTATCAAGTTGTGATCTGGGAATGGTTAAAAATCTCAAATTATATCAACCGATATAATATTAAATACTATACCTATATATTGATAGTAATGCTGTGTTATAAATTATTGAAACCAAATGCCTTTGGTCGTGTGCTTGTATACATTTTTCAAATCGACACTGAACTTTTTAAATTACCTAATTATTTTGTATATTTTTTTATAACTCTACAGCCTTACTAAAACTTTACTATATTCAAAAATGATTTTGAAACTGTACTTTCTAGCAGCGCTAAGTGTTAATTTAGCAGAGAAGGTAAGTAAGTTCGCATAATTATTTTATTGATCAACCTTTTATAAGAAGGATAAACAGAATGTATTTAAAGATAGGGATATTCTAGGGGTTTAAAGGCAGGAAACCTCATCTATACTAGAACTTTTAAAGGTACGGACACACCGCAGCCATAGAAAAGATAATAATACCAGCGTCCTGCGTGCACGATCTAGGCGGCGATCAGATAGCGCAGTAGTATTTGTACCGACTGGTTCACTCCAAACGCGATCAGAAAAAAATTGAAAAGTACGGAGATCGCTCCCGCAGATAGCTACAACAGCTACAGTTAAACGTTCTAAAGAGATTTTTGATTAATAATTAAATTTGTGAATGCACAACATTTTACAAAGAGTAACAACACCCCGTTCTTACTTCTTGGGTGTCAGGCCCGACGCAAAATCGGCTGCTCTAGTGGCGATACATTTTATATGAAGCTGTTCACACTTATCCAACACGTTTTTGGCGGCTCCGACAAGAATTAATGTCGGGTGTTATTCCAGCCCTGGACGTTCGTAAAAAATCGTGTCGGATCTTGTTCGCCAATTAGTGAGTAAGTATGACGCTGTTCACACTATGACACTATGTCGGATGTTGGGCCCGGCAATCTGCTTCCCCTTCCTTCTTTCGCCCGTCACTAGCTGTTCTCTGCCGCATATCGTGCACGTGTGTGCACGAGCTTCGACCGGGTCCAATAACTGACTAGTGTGAACACACCGAGAGCCGATTAAAATACGGCACCCGACATCTGACAAGTAAGATCGAGCTCTTACAGCCAGCAAGGGAATGGGTTACACCCGTTCAGATATTTTTGTTTATACCTTCTTTAGTTCACATACATAAGCACGGAGCATCCGGAAGTGACGTATTACAATCGCAAATATATAAATTATGCCAACCTGACCAGCCAGCGCTACGGACGTTCCGATCCATTCTACTACGTGGGACTTCACTGGGATATGATATACTCCTTTCATAATAACGTCACAGTAAGTGATTTACTAATTAAACGAATTAAACTAATTTGTGTTGTAGAGTGGCTTTACACGTTGCTTATCTGTTAAAGTGTATGATATGCGTATATTGCCTATCTGTTAGTATTCACGCACGTTGCTGAGGTGTTAATATTGTGATCACATAAGTACAACACCTGTCTGTACTGGTATTCAAAATGTACTGAAAATATATGTACCAATAAATGAGTATTTGAGTATTCATGCATTTTATTTAACTGTAAGAGTGTTCATAAACGTAAGATATGTGTCAGAGTATTCAAGCATGTTATTTGTCTTAAATAGTGTTTTTGCACGTTGTCAAACGTTGGTAAACACGTATGTTAATGCACCTATGTTTTAGGATTTTGCGCATTTCACTTATCTGTCATGGTAATTACACAGTTTTTATATCGTATAGGCTAGCGTTTGACCAGTATCTAACCTGTTGGTAAGTGATGATACAGTTGAGGATGGTAGCACGCTAGGCCTAGAATGGGCTCTCGAACTCGCTCTCGAGGACAGCCGAAAGAAAGAAAGAAAGAACACGGAACGCCGGTACGAGGGTTGTAACTGGCCAGGAGGCGGACACTAGACTGTGTCCTACACACTTATAATTTGCTGTCTTTTTAACAAACTCACAAAGATCTTGCCTGACCGCCGATTCCATAACAATTCGATAAGTTTGGTTTGACGACTTCCGCCATGATGATCGGTGCTAGCCAGCGTGAAAGACGGATAGGAATCGTTGAGTAATGTTGATTGAGCTGAAGTCACTTGTCCTGCGTCACGTTTCATTGCTGTCTTCCATTTCCAAATAACATTATTCCATTCCTTCTGCTAGTCCGCCTGGGGCGGTACCACCACTTTGCCAATTAATGTTCAGCCTTGAAATCGGAAAGTTTTTCGGTTGAAATGGCATGGTGTCCAGGTAACAGGCTTAGTGCAGTGACATGCAAAATTTTGGACTGCCAGAACTTTGCATGCCGCTGTATCTGTAATAAGTAGACGTCATCGCTTACCATCAGGCTAGCGTCGTGCTGGTCCTGTTAGCTTACATCATAAAAAAACCATCTAAGACCGTATTATCACTTTACATTATCTCGCCTGGTGGTAAGCAACGATACGGTCTAGGATGGTCAACACGCTAGGCCTAGAATGGTCTGACTCTCAAGACCTGTGTGCTGCCGGACCACCGTAAGGTTATATTCCTGAGCTGTTATTCCTGATATTGATATGCTACTTTTTGGTAGCAAATTAGGCAGAACGATACCATGCCCTTAACACATGTAAATGTGATTACGGTTTGCCGTTTGTGTATCAAGTACAAAACATCTCCTCATACTGTCCTAAATAAATGTATATAAAATGTCTGCATTTGCTAGGTGCATTTCATCTTCTACGAGTTCCTGAGTAACAGATACAAGCCTTCGTTCGTGGAGATGCACTTTAAGTTCTGTGATCTGATCCACAAGGATCCGTTCTTCGGAGCTGCTATGAAGCAGGGGAAGTTTGACCAGCCCTGCCCGTATCCACCGGTATGTTGGAAGTATTCATTTTCAAATTAGCGCTAGGCAGTCAACCCACTACATTGTATACATAACATATTGATTTATTTGTAGATTTCAAAATTAACACGCAATTTTTCTAGTTTTAAACAAGAAATAAATGTAGATTTAAAAGATAATCTGATAACCACGGTTTTGTAACGTTAAACAGTTGATAAAACACACCCACATACATACACACACACACACACACACACACACACGCACGCACACGCACACACACGTGCACACGCGCACACACACGCACACGCACACACACACGCACACGCACACATATGCACACGCACACACACACGCGCGCGCGCATTCACACACACACACGGTACCGATGCCTTCTTACTTTTAGCATAGAAAAGATAATAATACTACGTACTTTTAGACCATGACGTGCATTAAGTAGTTAGTAAGTGTATACGTTTTTTAGCAAATGTATTAATTTTTTTTTGTATTTTCATTTTCAGGGTGTTTACAACGCATACAATATGTCGATTTCCATAAAAGCTATCCCACCCAATTTTCCGTTCACCAGAGGACGTATCTTGGCAAACATTACATCCACAGACGGGCGGATACTCCTCGGTTATGGACATATAGATATGGAAGTTAAGGAATATAACACCAAGTGGAGATCAGGAAGGAAAAGTGGTTAAAATCTCCTTGATCATTTTTTTATTTGATTGGTTTTCAACTTTGATTTGTTGCTTGTTATACTTTTAAAAGACAGTTTTTATTTAGTTATAATTTATGACCTAAATTTTGCGCCGCATACTTTAAAAACCGGTCAAGTGCGTGTTGACTCGCACACTGAAGCTTCTGAGGTATAAACTTGTCAAAATAAACTTAACTTTGCAGTTCGATTCCTACAACGATACCTAGTCACTGTTAAGGCAAAACGTCTGGGGTCACTAGCCAAGTCAGTGATAACAGATGGCGCTGATTTAAAAAAGTTACATTTTTAATTTTTTTTTTACAATAAGACTGCTATAAACAATTTCATTACATTTCGCGAACTTTTGAACATGCATATAACATGGATTAATAATAATTGAACCGATTAATAAGCATTATCTAAAAATTTATTTCAATCGAGAGTTCAACGCCTATACGTAAACAAATATTACAGATACATATGAAAGCTAAAAACAATAGCATTTAATCAGTAAATTTGAGCACAACGCATAGCGTCGTCATAGCCCAGTGGCACAGTTTACTGTGCCAGTGGTTACATTGAAGGAATTGCGATCCTCAGGTCACGTGTTCAATCTGTAAACATGAAATAAGTTTTTAGTTATTTTTTTTAATTCAGTATATCTAAATTGAAAGTGACAATGCAGTTGATGATAAAATAGACTGATTGTAATAAATAATGCTACAAATATATTTTTATTAAATATCGAATACCTTGTAAAGTTATTTTTGGTAAGTATCATCTATGGCACAGTTATTCAGTTACTTGAGTTATTTACGTCTACTACGTCTACGGTTTGGCGAAATACTTTTTGGGATACATATAAAAAAACAAGATTTTCTATCTGGTACCCCACGTATAGCAAAAAAATTATGAACAAAAAATAAATAAAGTTTAAAAGTGTTTTAATAATTGTATAAAAAAATATGTGTGGGTGATATATAATCATACAATAGACTATCTAGTGTCCGCCTGGCCAGCTACCACCCTCAAGTTAGAAAATCTGTCGCCAAACATCTATTGTGTCCCGGCAGCTATCCTTGAGAGCCAGTTCCCATTCTACCCTACGTATAGCAAAAAAATTATGAACAAAAAATAAATAAAGTTTAAAAGTGTTTTAATTATTGTATAAAAACATATGTGTGGGTAATATATAAACATACAATACACTATCTAGTGTCCGCCTGTCCAGCTACCACCCTCAAGTTAGAAAATCTGTCGCCAAACATCTATTGTGTTCCGGCAGCTATCCTTGAGAGCCAGTTCCCATTCTAGGCCAAGCGTCCTGTCGAGGATGGTCCTCGACCGCATCATTACTTAGCAACAGGTGAGATAGTGGTCAAACGCTAGCCTATATGATATAAAAATACAAGCTTGTTTATGAATCCAAACATTTGGCATTATTTTTACAAGCTTTTATTTAAATGTATGTATGTATGTCTGTATGTTCAGGTGGAATCTTGGAAGCTAAATTAGACCCACTTCTCGATATCAGATAGTTCTCAAATTTATTATCTTAAACCATAAAAAAAATGGAGCTAGTATGATGATGGAGACGGAAGGTGGCCACGGCATCTCTGTGATAAAACAACATAACACCACGGAGTTTGGGCTTGATTGATTAGTCTTGAGGAGGATTTTACACCTAGATGATATCCAGGGTCTGACGATAAAGCTGGAAGGTGGCCACGGCATCTCTATGATAAAACAACATAACCCCACCGAGTTTGGGCAAGATTGATTCGTCTTGAGGATAACTTTACACCTAGATGATATTCATGGTCTGATGATGAAGCTGGATGGTGGCCATGGCATCTCTGGGATAAAACAACATAACCCCACCGAGTTTGGACTCGATTGATTCGTCTTGAGGATGACTTTACACCTAGATGATATTCAAGGTCTAATGATGAAGCTGGATGGTGGCCACGGTATCTCTGTGATAAATTAACGAATCTAGGTTCAATAGGCTAGTGTAATAAAACATTTTTTTTAGTCCGTCATTTACATTATAAAAATGGCAGTAGGAATAACCTATAATATAGCTAATCTAATACTATAAGAATCTTTGTCCTGACATACTGACTGACTCACTGACTCACTGACTCACTGACAGACAACGCACAGCCTAAACCGCTGGTCGTAGAGACTTGAAATTTGGAGGGTATATTTGTCTTAGTACGTAAGGGTGTACTAAGAAAGGATTTTCCAAAATTCACCCCTTAAGGGGATGAAATGGGGGTTCAAAGTTTGTATGGAGAAACAAGATTAGATCGTCTTTTCTATCCGAAACTTCACATAAGTGCTTCAGTAAAAAAATAAGTAAAGACGTGTTTCAGGTTTTTTTGGAATTCCACCCCTAAGAGGGTGAAATGGGGTAATAAAGTGTAAAATCAATATTGTTTCGGATTACGCTGAAATTTGGCATGCAGATAGTTATTACGACGTTAATTCCCTCTAAGAAAGGATTTTCCAAAATTAACCCTCTAAGGGGATGAAACGGGGGTTCAAAGTTTATATGGAGAAACAAGATTAGATAGTTTTTTCTATCCGAAACTTCACACAAGTGCTTCAGTAAAAAAATAAGTAAATACGTGTTTCAGGTTTTTTTGAAATTCCACCCTTAAGAGGGTGAAATGGGGTAATAAAGTGTAAAATCAATATTGTTTCGGATTACGCTGAAATTTGGCATGCAGATAGTTATTACGTCGTTAATTCCCTCTAAGAAAGGATTTTCCAAAATTAACCCTCTAAGGGGATGAAACGGGGGTTCAAAGTTTATATGGAGAAACAAGATTAGATAGTTTTTTCTATCCGAAACTTCACACAAGTGCTTCAGTAAAAAAATAAGTAAACACGTGTTTCAGGTTTTTTTGAAATTCCACACCTGAGAGGGTGAAATGGGGTAATAAAGTGTGAAAATCTATATTATTTCGGATTGCGCTGAAATTTGGCACGCAGATAGTTATTAAGACGTTAGTTCCCTCTGAGAAAGGATTTTCCAAATTAACCCTCGCAGGGGATGAAACGGGGGTTCAAAGTTTGTATGGAGAAACAAGATTAGATAGTCTTTTCTATCCGAAACTCCACACAAGTGCTTCAGTAAAAAAATAAGTAAATACGTGTTTCAGGTTTTTTTGAAATTCCACCCTTAAGAGGGTGAAATGGGGTAATAAAGTGTAAAATCAATATTGTTTCGGATTACGCTGAAATTTGGCATGCAGATAGTTATTACGACGTTAATTCCCTCTAAGAAAGGATTTTCCAAAATTAACCCTCTAAGGGGATGAAACGGGGGTTCAAAGTTTATATGGAGAAACAAGATTAGATAGTATTTTCTATCCGAAACTTCACACAAGTGCTTCAATAAAAAAATAAGTAAACACGTGTTTCAGGTTTTTTTGAAATTCCACACCTGAGAAGGTGAAATGGGGTAATAAAGTGTGAAAATCTATATTATTTCGGATTGCGCTGAAATTTGGCACGCAGATAGTTATTAAGACGTTAGTTCCCTCTGAGAAAGGATTTTCCAAATTAACCCTCGCAGGGGATGAAACGGGGGTTCAAAGTTTGTATGGAGAAACAAGATTAGATAGTCTTTTCTATCCGAAACTCCACACAAGTGCTTCAGTAAAAAAATAAGTAAATACGTGTTTCAGGTTTTTTTGAAATTCCACCCTTAAGAGGGTGAAATGGGGTAATAAAGTGTAAAATCAATATTGTTTCGGATTACGCTGAAATTTGGCATGCAGATAGTTATTACGACGTTAATTCCCTCTAAGAAAGGATTTTCCAAAATTAACCCTCTAAGGGGATGAAACGGGGGTTCAAAGTTTATATGGAGAAACAAGATTAGATAGTCTTTTCTATCCGAAACTTCACACAAGTGCTTCAGTAAAAAAATAAGTAAACACGTGTTTCAGGTTTTTTTGAAATTCCACCCTTAAGAGGGTGAAATGGGGTAATAAAGTGTAAAATCAATATTGTTTCGGATTACGCTGAAATTTGGCATGCAGATAGTTATTACGACGTTAGATCCCTCTTTCAAAGGATTTCCCAAAATTAACCCTCGAAGGGGATGAAACGGGGGTTGAAAGTTTGTATGGAGAAACAAGATTAGATAGTCTCTTATATTCGAAACTTTACACAAGTAGTTTAGTAAATAAATGAGTAAATACGTGTTTCAGGCTTTTTGAAATTCTATTCCTAAAAGGGTGAAGTGGAGTAACAATGTCTGAAATCAATATTGTTTCGGATTGCGCTGATATTTTGCATCCAGATAGAAATTTTGACGTAGGTATCCGCTGAGAAAGGATTTTTCAAAATTCACTCTTCAAGGGATGAAGCGGGGGTTCAAATTTTGGATAGTCATTTTATTCGACATTTCACACAAGTACTTCTGTAAATAAATAAGTAAATACGAGTTTCAGACTTTTTCAAAATGCCACCCTAAAAGAGTGAACTGGGGTAAAAAAGTCTGAAAATCAATATAGTTTCGGATTGCACTTTATTGGGTTTTTCGGGTTTAAAAAATATGAAATATTATGTTTCTTTGAAGTGTCTCACACTTTATATTTTTGTAAATTGTTAAACACAATCCAAAATTTCATCGTACCAACGGGACTCGAACCCGCACCCCCGGATTACACGTCCAGGTGCTCTGCCAATTAAGCCACGGTTCGATACATCGATACGACGAAATTAGTGGATTGCATTTTCTTAACCCAATTATGCATTGGTGGCGCCATCTATGACTACTTATTACGTAAGTTAATCGAGTCCCGTTGGTACGATGAAATTTTGGAGTGTGTTTAACAATTTATAAAAAATATGAATCCTGATTTGTCTTAGTCACGCGATAACATGAAAACAGGTGAACCAATTTGGCTAATTTTTATTTGATGTCTTTAATGATAGAATCGTTTTTACAAAAGAAAAGTTTTAAGTAAATAAAAGGAGTTTTTAACGCGGGCGTAGCCACGGGGGACTTCTAGTATAATATAATAATATAATATACCCTAATAAAGCTAATAGTATAAATAATGTATGACTGTCTACAGAAAAAAATATGTTACATTAATAAAAAATAAATCTGTTATTGGCCTTAAGTACCACAATATCATTGAAACTATGTTAATTAAGGGCTGTGGATTTTGTTAATAAATAAATAAATAAATAAATAAATAACAGGGGGCAAATGCTTGTCAACTTTCTCGAGAAAGAGGGGCTTTTCTTGATGAACTCGTTCTTCAAAAAACAGCCCCAAAGGAAGTGGACGTGGCAAAGCCCCGACACTGTGACTAAAAATGAGATTGACTTCATCTGACAAACGGCGCATATTCAGAGACGTCTTAGTGATCAGTAGGTTTAATACTGGAAGTGATCACCGACTTGTACGAGGCACTCTGGATATCGACTTCAAAGCCGAGAGATTCCGATTGATGAAGTCCACACTCCGACAAAACCTACTCCAAACCGTTGTTGGGGTCTGAAACATTCCAATTAAAATTGGAAAATCGATTCGCTGCCTTGGAAACCACAGATGACGTAGACCAGAAACTCGAAGAAGTGGTGGAAATCCTCAGGGATGAAGGGACGAAGTTTTGCGAGAGCAAGCGTACGGGAAAAAAGTCCAAACTTTCGGCAGAAACACTTCGACTAATGGAAGAGAGACGAACAGACCCTTTGTCAGCTTTGTCAATTAATCAGGTGCGCAACAAAACCATTAAGAAGCTGGTACGACAAGACCTCCGATCCTCTAACACGCTCTTGATTAAAGAATCAATTGAGCAGAATTGGGGGTCGAAAGTGTTCGCCCAGCCTCTGGGTAGAAGCCACCTCACAAAGCTGACAACGTCAACGGGGAACGTCGTCGCATCCAAGTCGGAGATTCTGTCAGAAGTTGAAGACTTCTACGGCAAGCTCTACGCATCGCATGCTTCAAGGCCCGTACCCGATACTGAGGATTGTAGAGCCACCTTGACCCGCCACTTCACAGAAGACCTGCCCGAAGTCAGCTGAGATGAGATCGTGATGGCCCTTAAACAGCTCAAAAATGGAAAGGCCCCAGGCGAAGACGGAATCACAACGGAGCTTCTAAAAGCTGGAGGAGCCCCAGCTGTAAGCCAGCTGCAACAGCTCTTCAATTCTGTTCTCTTCACTGGGAGAACTCCACAGGCATGGAACAGGAGCATGGTGGTTTTGTTTTTCAAAAAAAGAGACAAAACCCTCTTGAAAAACTACCGCCCGATTTCGCTTCTGAGCCATGTCTACAAACTGTTGATGACTGGCGATATATCGAAGTGATGAGATGTCTGTATAATGCCGCAACGATGAGTGTACAAGTACAGAACCAGCGTACTAATCATATCCACCTGCGTCGAGGAGTGAGACAGGGGGACGTCATATCCCCGAAACTGTTCACTAACGCCTTGGAGGATATGTTTAAAACGCTGGACTGGAAAAATTGTGGCATCAACATCAACGGCAAGTGCATCTCTCACTTACGATTCGCAGATGACATCGTCATTATGGCAGAGACGCTGCAGGACCTACAGAGGATGTTGAATGGCCTAGCTGATTCTTCTCGTCGCATCGGTCTCCGGATGAATTTGGATAAAACCAAAGTCATGTACAACGAGCACGTTGTTCCGGAACCGATTGCCGTAGATGGAATCCCACTCGAAGTTGTCACTAAGCATGTTTACCTAGGGCAGACGCTCCAACTAGGCAAACATAACTTTGAAAAGGAAATCCAGAGAAGAATTCAGCTGGGCTGGGCAGCATTTGGAAAACTCCGTCGAGTCTTCTCGTCGCATATACCACAGTGCCTAAAGACAAAAGTCTTTAATCAGTGCGTCCTACCCGTCTTGACATACGGAGCCGAGACGTGGACACTCACGGTTCGACTGGTCCACCAGTTTAAAGTCGCTCAGCGAGCTATGGAAAGAGCTATGCTCGGTGTTTCTCTGCGGGATCGAATCCGGAACGAAGTAATTCGCCAGAGAACTAAAGTGATCGACATAGCTCATCGGATTAGCAAGCTGAAGTGGCAGTGGGCTGGTCATATCTGCCGTAGGACCGATAACCGCTGGGGTGCGGGTCGGAACACCTCCTCGTGGTGTACCCTGGGTATCAGCCGACAACTTTTCCTAGTCTATTGGGTTAAGTTGTCGACCGATAGCAAAGTTCCGACGTGAGGGGCTCCTCCGCGTGTCCGTCTGATATTAGCAGAGGGCACAGTGTGACGGAGCAGGGCGGGCTCGGTAGTGGGAGTCGCCCGGTGGTGGGGCCGAGCATATGCTCGAGCCAAGTGGAGGGGCTGGTGACGGCCGATGAAGGGGTTTGGCGTGCGAGGTGGATGGTGGACAGTGTGCGAGCAGGGGTATGTGCCCTTCGCACAGTAGTCATTCGAGGGACGGAGGGTGTGGGGCGTTGCACAGAAGTGCGCGTGCCGCATTCCTCTGTAATAGAGGGGTGCACTAGTGTACCAGGTCGTGGGTCCAATGGGCCGAGTGGTGGGGCCGGCGACGGTCGAAGAGTGGGGTCTCTCGGTGTGCGAGTAGGGGTATTTGCTCTTCGCACATATGTCATCAGAGGGACGGAGGATGTAAGGCCAGGTGCCACACTCCTCTGTCATTGTGGGGTAACTGTTGGAGGGTCGGGGGACTCTCCAACGGCTTGCACTCCCCACAAGACGGTTGAGGGTTGACCTTGGTAAGCAGGGTCAGCCCTCCGCAGTGGCAGAGGCCCATCTGGGTCTGCCACCGGGGCAAGTTGGTGAATGCTAGCGCAACCCCATCTTGCCCCACCACGGTGGATGACGGCTCACCCCAGGTTTTTAGTTCGGTATCCTGCCCTTCAGGCAGCGAGTCCCACATAACTATCTCGCTCCCCCGGGCGAGAGGTAAAAAAGACCGATAACCGTTGGGGTAGACTGGTTCTAGAATGGAGACCGCGAATCGGTAAACGTAGCGTAGGACGCCCTGTTACCAGGTGGAGCGACGACATTCGCAAAGCGGTGGGCAGTGACTGGAAACAAAGAGCCGAAGATCGGGCTCAGTGGCATGACTTGGGAGAGGCCTATGTCCAGCAGTGGACTGATACCGGCTGATTATAATGTTCCAACGCAAACAATAACACGTAAGTACTGCATAGATGGCATGCTTAGCCAGACCGCAGATGAATAAAAAGGTGAAACGTAGCGTCAGATACATTTGGTAATAAAGATAACAATATTCCACTGGATACTCGTTTTCTTTTTGTTGAATTAACATAACGCAGAGTAAGCCACGCAACAAGTAACGGATGCTTAAATTCGAATGAGACCGTATCAGCATCTTAGTGTAGTGGTTAGATAGATTGCCTTAGGAGCGGCAGGCCCGAGTTCGAATCTCTATCACCTGAATTATTATTGTTTATCAATTATTAATAGCTTGTATTATTTTATTTCTGTTTATACAAACTTAGCTAATAAACGTAAATGTACGATCTATGTTATATGTGAAATAAAAAAATAACACGGTGATGTTATCTTAATAGTTTTTGAAGACATATTTATTTGTATAATAAGAATACACAGCAAACATGTTTTTTAATAAACTGATTTACAATAAATCGAAATATCTCATACTACAATTTTTATTTCATAATACTTATATTAAATTGAAATCGCCTATATTGACAATTTTTTACTTTGACAAAATATCACTGTTTTGGTTGCATCTAAGAACTGCTCTTACCTACCCATTGATTATTTTAGGTTATAAGCTTAAATTATTAATTTTCTCTAGGAAAAGACGATTGAAGCTTAATCCTTTATAATCATAACTTATATAATTACTTATTACAAATTATCACAGTCGGCACATCGCCTAGTTTAGATACTTTTAAATTAATATTTCGTGTGACTTCTATTGTTTTCGATGCAGCAAAGAAGTCACAATATTCGCACATATTATGTCGGTGCCACGTTAATTTCCCCAAACTGCATTCAGGGAGACTACAGGTGCTTAGCTGCTCAGGACATCTCTCGTCTCGTACTTCTCACCTTTGCATTATTAAACCCCATAGAGTGTGAACGAACGAACTTTCCGTAATGATGTATCAAATTCTTCTGAAAAACGCCAAATCTAATTAACACATTTTATTAACAATTTACTTTCACAACTACGATTTCTCATCACTTAATATCACTCAGCAATAACTTACACTTATGCCACTTTCACTATACATTTGAGATAATATAATTTATTTAGTCCATTTCTATGCAATGCCTCAATATTCGCCGTCTCTAATAATTATATTTGCTTGCATTTTGATTTTTTAAGTTATTTATTAACCAAACTTCAACCAGTACCGAAGTTCACCAACCGACAATGTTTGTTCATTCATTTATGCCATCAATACATTTTGTTTCAAATCTACCCTCATTATTTGTATAACTGATAAAAGAAGCAAATCTGGTCTAGCTATTCTACTAATTAATACATGCGCTCTTTCTAATTGGTTCATAATGATAGAGTGCGATATATGGGTGTATATCTTTCTCTTTCATTATGTTACGGTCGAAACGTCTTATAGAAGAAGGTCGTATGTGCATATTTTGCTGTCATGCTATTGCTTTTTGAGACTGCTACTCCAATTATGACCGATACTGTACCTTCCTCTATTCTTAAAAACTTGAGCCACAGAAGTATAGAAGTACCTAACCTGCAAAACGGGTAGTTCCTCAAGTTTTTAAGAATATAAGTAGGTAATATAGGAACCCAAATTCGGTGGGGTTATTTAGTTTTATCACAAAAATGCCATGACCACCTTCCAGTTTCATCATCAGATCCTAGATTTAAGTGTAAAGTGCTCCTCACGACGAATAAATTGAGCCCAAATCGGTGGGGTTACGTTAATTTATCACAGTGATGCATTGGCCACCTTCCAGCTTCATCATCAGATCCTTGATATCATCTAGGTGTAAAGTGCTTCTCAAGACGAATCATTCGAGCCTTAACTCGGTAGGGTTATGTTATTTTATCACAGAGATGCCGTAACCACCTTCCAGTTTCATCATCAGACCCTGAATATCATTTAGATGTACAGTTATCTTCATGACGAATCAATCGAGCCCAAACTCGGTGGGGTTATGTTGTTTTATCATAGAGATCCCGTAGCCACCTTGCAGCTTCATCATCAGACCCTGGATATCATCTAGGTGTAAAGTTCTCTTCAAGACGAAGCAACCGAGCCCAAACTCGGTAGGGTTGTGTTGTTTAATCACAGAGATAGAGATTTTGAGGGCCCGGTGGCGTAATCGGGAGAACGCTAGGCTTTGATACCATAGGTACCGAGTTCAAGCCCCGCCGAGCAATAATGGATTTTTTTCTATTGAAAAATGTATGTGCGCTTTTCACAGTGGCCCTCCGGGGTTGCAAAAACATCCTTAAGAAACCAACAACCCCCGCATTTTGGTAGGACGCTATCTAGTGTCCGGCTGGCCAGCTACCATCTTTTGAGAAAATCTGTCGCCAAACATCTAATGAAATGAAATGAAATTCCCATTCTAGGCCTAGCGTGCTTACCATATTCGACCGCATCATCACTTACAAATAGGTGAGATAGTGGGCAAACGCTAACCTACAGAATATAAAAAACAGATGCCGTAGCCACCCTCCAGCTTCATCATCAGACCCTGGATATCATCTAAATGTAAAATCCTCCTCAAAACGAATCAGTCGAGCCTAAACTTGGTAATGTAATGTTGTTTTATCACAGAGATGCCGTGGCCATCTTCCAGCTTCATCATCAAACCCTGGATATAGCCACTAGGCAGTTCATCATTTATTATCAAATTTACCAGGCGTCTACCTCGGATATTCATTTTTAACACAAACAAACGATATTAAATAGTAAAAAAAACTAAACAAAAGCCGACGCGCCCTCTCTCTATCACATCACGGCGAACACTGACGATTCGGGAAGTTGCGGACTGTGTGCACATATCGTTGTTCGAGAACAGTATCGAATATAAGGCATTCGATCATGTTTGTCGCTCAAGGTGTGTAGTATCGATTTTATTCGAATATAAAACTTATTAAAAAGCTTTTGTTTTTCAAAAACTCTGTGTTTTCCTAATAGTACACTAAATACTCTTACAATTGGTAAAATAAAATAAAAAACGACATTTTGCAGATTCAATAATGTACCATCGCGTACAGTTGTGCGTATCCAGTTTCAAAACATTTTCGGTTGCAAGTGTCGATTATTTTTCTAACCAATCAGAAGAGCCAAAACCAAAAAAAAAAATTCTTACCAATCAGAAGAGCCAAAACCAAAAACAAAACATAATTTTTGGCTTTGTCCCTTCTTGTCATTGGTCAACAATGTCAACATAGACAGAAGCGAGATGCCAATTCAATAAGAGTGCACAGGAAATTATTCCTTAAGGTGGATACGCACAAATGAAGGCGATTAAACGTTGCGGCAGTCGATATTTCAAATCGAAACTGAACGTTTTAAATTACCTAATTATTTTGTTTTTTTTTTTAATAACTCTACAGCTCTTCAAAATTTGTACTTTATTCAAATATGATTTTGAAACTATACTTCCTAGCAGCGCTAAGTGTTAATTTAGCAGAGAAGGTAAGTAAGTTGTCTTAATTATTTTATTGGTCGACATCAAAGTCACACTTTTGGCCTTTCTTTAAAACGTTTCCGATCTAGTCGTGATACGTTTACCTAGGTCGGCCTCTACCGGCTGGCCCATTCACACTCGACATCTTATACGAAGGATATACAGAGATAATTTTAGAGATGACACCGTAATGATAGGTACCTCTTCTGTTGTAGCTACATTTAAACGAATTGGGACTCTGTTTATTATTTTTCATTAAATTTAAGGTAAGTAAAAAAAATAAATAAAAAAATTAGGTACAGTCAGCAAGAAAATGGCCATTTACATTGAGATAATATTTCTTAATACATTTTCTTACATAAATAAGCACGGAGCATCCGGAAGTGACGTATTACAATCGCAAATACGTAAATTATGTCAACATTACCAGCCAGCGCTATGGACGTTATGATCCATTCTCCTATGTGGGACTTCACTGGGATATGGTTTATACCGTTGGTAATAACGTTACAGTAAGTGATAACTAAACCTGTGACTAAACTATCTGTTCTGTAGTGTTTTCTTACGTTGCCTATTTGATAGATACCGCGTTCACATTGGGTGAATATAGTTGAATAATTTTTATAGTTTAACAAACATTTGAAAACTAATATTATGTTTCTTTGAAGTGTTTCACACTTTGTATTTTTGTAAATTGTTAAACACAATCCAAAATTTCCTCGTACCGACGGGACTTGAACCCGCAACCTCCGGAATAACATATTCCGGTGCTTTGCCAATTAAGCCACGCCAAAAAAAAATATATAAAGTGTGAAACACTTCAAAGAAACATAATATTTGATTTACGCAGTGCAACATGTCTCGTCGGATTTGAAAACTGTAATGATTTCTTCCGAATGATTAACTTACGTAATAAGTAGTCATAGATGGCGCCACCAATGCATAATTGGGTTAACAAATGCAATCGACTAATTTCGTCGTAACGATACTTCGCACCGTGGCTGAATTGGCAAAGCACCGGAACATGTTATTCCGGAGGTTGCGGGTTCAAGTCCCGTCGGTACGATGAAATTTTGGATTGTGTTTAACAATTTATTTGAAAACTAGTTTAAATGCACGTGTTCACTCTGTTGATGAACTTTCTACACAAATTATGTATAGGCACAAAGTAAAAGCACGTAGTAGTACGTAGTATTCTATACTAATACTAGAAGTGCCCGCGGCTTCGCCCGCGTTAAAATCTTCTTTTATTAATTTAAAACTTTTCTTTTGTAAAAACGATTCTATCATTAAACACATTAAATTAGAATTAGCCAAATCGGTTCACCCACTTTCATGTTATCTCGTGACTAAGGCAATTCGGGATTCATATTTATAAAACCCGAAAAACCTAAATTTACAGACTTTGTTACCTACCCCATTTCGAAAAATCCTACAACACGTACTTTATCCCATCTTGTTTCGTCATACAAACTTTGAATCCCCGTTCCGTATCCGGGCGGAATTTTTAGAAAATCCTTTCTGAGCGGATACCTACGTCATAATAATATATACAATATATATACAATCTGCATATATACAATCAATATAAACTATCTGCATTCTAAATTTCAGCGCAATCCGAATCAATATTGATTTTTAGACTCTGTTACGCCAGTTTATCCTCTTAGGGTGACATTTTGAAAAAGTCTGAAACTCGTATTTACTTATTTATTTACAGAAGTACTTGTGTGAAATGTCGAATAAAACGATTATCCAAACTTTGAACCCGGGGGTTCATCCCTTCATCCCCTTAAACAGTGTATTTTGAAAAATTCTTCCTTAGCGGATACCTAAGTCATAATAACTATCTGCTTGCCAAATTTCAGCGCAATCCGAAACAATATTGATTTCAGAATTTGTTACCCCACTTCACCCTTTTAGGCGTGGAATTTAGAAAGAGCCTGAAACACGTATTTACTTACTTAAGTACTTGTATAAAGTTTCGAATATAAAAGACTATCTAATTTTTTTTTCCATACAAACCCCCGTTTCATCTCCTTCAGGGGTGAATTTTGAAAAATCCTTTCTCAGAGGGAACTAACGTCGTAATAACTATCTGCATGCCAAATTTCAGCGCATCCGAAACAATATTGATTTTCACACTTTGTTACTCCATTTCGCCCTCTTAGGGGTGGAATTTAAAAAAAACCTGAAACACGTATTTACTTATTTTTTTACTAAAGCACTTATGTGAAATTTTGGATAGAAAAGACTATCTAATCTTGTTTCTCCATACAAACTTTAAACCTCCATTTCATCCCCTTCAGGGGTGAATTTTGGAAAATCCTTTCTCAGATATTACTAACGTCGTAATAACTATCTGCATGCCAAATTGCAGCGCAATCCGAAACAATATTGATTTTCACACTTTGGTACACCATTTCGCCCTCTTAGGGGTGGAATTTCAAAAAAACATGAAACACGTATTTACTTATTTTTTTACTGGAGCACTTGTATGAAGTTTCAAATAAAAAATACTATCTAATCTTGTTTTTCCATACAAACTTTGAACCCCCGTTTCATCCCCTTCAGGGGTGAATTTTGGAAAATCCTTTCTCAGAGGTTACGAACGTTGTAATAACTATCTGCATGCCAAATTTCAGCGCAATCCGAAACAATATTGATTTTCACACTTTGTTACCCCATTTCGCCCTCTTAGGGGTGGAATTTCAAAAAAACCTGAAACACACATTAACTTATTTTTTTACTGAAGCACTTGTGTGAAGTTTCGGATAGAAAAGACTATCTAATCTTGTTTCTCCATACAAATTTTGAACCCCCATTTCATCCCCTTAAGAGGTGAATTTTGGAAAATCCTTTCGCAGAGGTTACGACCGTCGTAATAACTACCTGCATGCCAAATCTCAGCGCAATCCAAAACAATATTGATTTTCACACTTTGTTACCCCATTGCACCCCCTTAGGGGTGGAATTTGAAGAAAACCTGAAACACGTATTTACTTATTTTGGTACTGAAGCACTTGTGTGAAGTTTCGGATAGAAAAGACTATCTAATCTTGTTTTTCCATACAAACTTTGAACCCCCATTTCATCCCCTTACGGGGTGAATTTTGATAAATCCTGTCTTAGTACACCCCTACGTACTAAGAGAAATATACCCTCCAAATTTCAAGTCTCTACGACCAGCGGTTTAGGCTGTGCGTTGTCTGTCAGTGAGTCAGTCAGTCAGTATGTCAGGACAAAGATTCTTATAGTATTAGATTATAAAGAGAGAACATTTGTATTTTTGTATGTTTGTAATGTATTTGGCTCAAAAACTACTGGACCTATTTAAAAAATTCTTTCACTTATTTATAGAATGGACTTTCGAAATGAAAATAGGCTATATATTATCCCGTTTAAATTTAAGGTACATTCGTGGTGACCTAATTTGCAACCTAAGTCGACAAAAAAACGGTCGAAAAAATACGTTTCTTACGAACGCTGCTCAATTGAAAATAGATGGAAGAATATTTTCTATCGAAGAGTTGTACAACTTAATAAGACCTACAAAAAAGTCCGCGACAGCATATGTCTATCTCTAAAGGTTGACTCACAGTAACCATTTTAATCTTACATTTTTTGTTAAAAAATATTACATAACTTCCAAGGCTATTTTCAAGTATATAGTATTAATCCTTATCCAAATAATTACGTTAATTATTTTATATAAATAAAATATATTAATAAATATTTTATTAATTTTGCAATGCGTGTTTGTGAAATTCGTGATATCTTCTAGAGTTTTCATTTGAATTATATACCGTAAAAGACAATTGTAATCTATAATATGTGGCCAAGCTAATTAACGTTATTATTTGGATAAGGATTAATACTATATACTTGAAAATAGCCTTGGAAGTTATGTAATATTTTTTAACAAAAGTTTTAAGATTAAAATGGTTACTGTGAGTCAACCTTAAGAGATAGACATATGCTGTCGCGGACTTTTTTGTAGGTCTTATTAAGTTGTCCAACTCTTGCATAGAAAATATTCTTCTATCTATTTTCAATTAAGCAGCGTTCGTAAGAAACGTGTTTTTTCGACCGTTTATTTGCCGACTTAGGTTGCAAATTAGGTCTCCACGAATGTACCTTTGATTTAAATGGGATAATATATAACCTATTTTCATTCCGAAAGTCCATTCTATGTACTAGTGAAAGAATTTTTTAAATCGGTTCAGTAGTTTTTGAGTTTACTCATTACAAACATACAAAAATACAAAAAACAAAAATACAAAAATGCAAAAATACAAATGTTCTCTCTTTATAATATTAGTATAGATTTTAACCACCCCGACTGATCTACGTATAATCTTTTCATTAAAAGCGTTCCAATAACTCTATACACGACGGTTAAAATCTGAGCTGTAAGTTGGTGAGGATTTGAGTATTCTGTAGAGTCCAGGAGATGTCCCAGCATTGGGTCAATGCTTCCATGTTCTTACTATAGCGTTTTCGTCTTACAATAAGAGTTTCGAATTGATCAGACCTATGAAAGTTGATTTCATAGCGCAATTAACTAGAAAAAAGCTCATAGTTTTATAACGATTGAACGAATTTTCATGAATCATAGCTAAGACTCGATGAAGACATCTAATCTATCAAACAAAAAAAAAACTATCAATAATAAAATCAAAATCGATTCATCCGGTTGGGTGCTAAGATGCTACAGACAGACACACAGATACACTCGTTAAACGTATAATGCCTACCCCTACTTTTTGCGTCGGGGAACGCCGTAAGGTTACGGCAGCAGATGTTCTCCTTGGTGGTAAGCTACTTTTTAGGGTTCGTAGCCGAATGGCAAAAAACGCAACCCTTATAGATTCGCCATGTCTGTCTGTCTGACCGTCCGTATGTCACAGCCATTTTATTCCGAAACTATAAAGACTACAGAATTGAAACTTGGTAGGTAGATGTATTCTATGAACCGTTTTCCGATTTTTATACAAAAATAAAAAATATAAAATTTTATGGGCCCGCATCCCATACATAGAACTGAAACAGAAAAAAAATCTTCAAACCTATACGTGTGTGTCCTATACAGGTGTCTATAAATAGGTCCTTAAAAATGACATTGACGTTTCTAAAATCATTTTTTCTCAAAGTCAATAATTTAAAAGATAGGCGCGTCTAAAGTGGTAAAATGTGTGTGTCGCCCCCTACCCTCTAACTTTTGAAGTAATGGAGTATGGAGTGTAAATGGAATGGAGTGAAAAATCTAGAAAACATATATTCTGTAGATCTCAATAAAAACTTTCAACGAACATTGGTTTGAACAAGATACAGTCAGTCAGCAGTTTTTGAGATATAGCGACCGCGAAGATAACTTTGTTTTTCATACAAACACTATAAAAAACAAAGTAAATTTAATATGTTAATATTTTATATTCGATGCAACAAACTGATGCAAATTTTGTAGTCATATAAATTCTACCCGTGCGAAGCCGGGGCGGGCTGCTAGTATTATATATGATACTAGAAGTGCTCCGCGGCTACGAACGCATTAAAGACTTCTTTTATTTACTTAAAACTTTTATTTTGTAAAAGCCTTTCTATCATAAAAGACATCAAAAAAGTAAAAGCCAGTTATGCGTGTGTGTGTGTGTGTGAGTGTGTGTGTGTGTGTGTTTGTGTGTGTGTGTATAACCTATTTGTGTGTATAACCTGTTAATATATTAGTCACAAGATTTTTAAATTGTTGTATATTATTATTGAATAGGTCGATTGAGCTAAACTGTTCATTAAACATTATGTTTCTTTGAAGTGTTTCACACTTTATATTTTTGTAAATTGTTAAACACAATCCAAAATTTCATCGTACCGACGGGACTTGAACCCGCAACCTCCGGAATAACATGTTCCGGTTCTTTTGCCAATTAAGCCACGGTGCGAAGTATCGTTACGACGAAATTAGTGGATTGCATTTGTTAACCCAATTATGCATTGGTGGCGCCATCTATGACTACTTATTACGTAAGTTAATCATTCGGAAGAAATCATTACAGTTTTCAAATCCGACGAGAGATGTTGCACTGCGTAAATCAAATATTATGTTTCTTTGAAGTGTTTCACACTTTATATTTTTGTAAATTGTTAAACACAATCCAAAATTTCATCGTACCGACGGGACTTGAACCCGCAACCTCCGGAATAACATGTTCCGGTTCTTTTGCCAATTAAGCCACGGTGCGAAGTATCTTTACGACGAAATTAGTGGATTGCATTTGTTAACCCAATTATGCATTGGTGGCGCCATCTATGACTACTTATTACGTAAGTTAATCATTCGGAAGAAATCATTACAGTTTTCAAATCCGACAAGAGATGTTGCACTGCGAAATCAAATTTTATGTTTCTTTGAAGTGTTTCACACTTTATATTTTTGTAAATTGTTAAACACAATCCAAAATTTCATCGTACCGACGGGACTTGAACCCGCAACCTCCGGAATAACATGTTCCGGTTCTTTTGCCAATTAAGCCACGGTGCGAAGTATCGTTACGACGAAATTAGTGGATTGCATTTGTTAACCCAATTATGCATTGGTGGCGCCATCTATGACTACTTATTACGTAAGTTAATCATTCGGAAGAAATCATTACAGTTTTCAAATCCGACGAGAGATGTTGCACTGCGTAAATCAAATATTATGTTTCTTTGAAGTGTTTCACACTTTATATTTTTGTAAATTGTTAAACACAATCCAAAATTTCATCGTACCGACGGGACTTGAACCCGCAACCTCCGGAATAACATGTTCCGGTTCTTTTGCCAATTAAGCCACGGTGCGAAGTATCGTTACGACGAAATTAGTGGATTGCATTTGTTTACCCAATTATGCATTGGTGGCGCCATCTATGACTACTTATTACGTAAGTTAATCATTCGGAAGAAATCATTACAGTTTTCAAATCCGACGAGAGATGTTGCACTGCGTAAATCAAATATTATGTTTCTTTGAAGTGGTTCACACTTTATATTTAATAAAACGACGTATATCGTAAGACAAATCGATCATTTAATACTTTTTATATATATGACTACAAGATTGCCGTTTGCACACACATAACAATCAACGCAAGCAGAACTGGGCGGAAGCAGTGAGGACAACCAAAAAAAACTTAGCTTATATTATTTGATGTTACCAGTAGGAAATTATATTATATTTCTAACACCCCAACTACATCAAATAAACAAAGGTCTTTAAAATAAACAATCTTTCATTTAAATTAACCCCTAAGAATAAATTTCACTAACCCCCAAACCTCTAATACATTTACTATGCTTTGTAGGATTTAACGCTTTAGTAAGAACATCAGCTGGCATATCAGTTGTTGGCAAATATTCTAAATTAATAATTTTATTGCTAACTACATCTTTAATAAAATGATATCTAATATCAATGTGTTTACTTTTTCTATGACATACATTATTTGCCACCAACTTCTGTGCACTTTGACTGTCATTGTATAATTTCACAACACATACATCATTTGTCAGTTCAAATAACAAAGATCTTAAATATATAGCCTCTTTGGTAGCTTCTGCAATAGCCATATATTCTGCTTCCATACTAGAAAGTGCTACAGTTCTTTGCTTTTTACTTTCCCAGGAAATAGCTGAGCCTGACATCATGTAACAAAAACCAGTATATGATCTACGATCTATAGTGTTACTTGCCCAATCGGCATCAACATAGCCCACAAGTTCAGCCTTTCCCTTTACATATTTCAGACAATAAGTCTTTGTCTTCTTTAGATATCTAAGTATTCGCTTTACATAACTCCAATGTACATTTGTATGACATTTATTAAATTGACTCAGAAAACTGACAGAGAATGAAATGTCTGGTCTTGTGAGAACTGATAAATACATTAGACTTCCTACCAATTGTTGGTATGGAATTTCAAGGTCACATGTTTCTGACGGTTTAATATCTAATTTACATTCCATTGGTGTACTAGCAACTTTACAGTTTGACATATTGAATTTCTCTAATAACTGATCAACATACTGTTCTTGATCTAAGGTAATAACATTTGACTGTTTATCTATTTTAACTCTCATACCTAAGCATTGCTGAACCTGTCCTAAATTTTTTATCTTAAATTTAGAACTCAACACTGAGACTATATTATCAGTTTCTTGTTGATTGTTCGAATACACAAAAAAGTCATCAACATATAAGGCAATTACAATTTTTACCTCATTATTTATTTTTGTAAATACACATGGATCTAATTTACTCTTTTTGAATCCTAATTCACATAAACATTGCTCAAACCTCTCATACCAGGTTCTAGAGGATTGTTTCAAACCATAAATCGCTTTATTTAATATAACAATAACCTTCTCCTTATTTACATCACAATTAATATCTGGCTGATACATATAAATGTCCTCTTTAAGAAAACCATTCAAAAAGGCGGTATTAACATCTAAATGTGTGACATTTAAATTTAATTGAACAGACAATGCAAACAATAATTTTAATGTAGAATGTCTGACGACCGGTGAAAAAGTCTCTTCATAGTCTATACCAGGCCTCTGCGTGAAGCCTTTAGCCACAAGACGCGCCCTATATCGCACACTATTGTCATTGTTCGCTTTCTTTTTGAAAACCCATTTACACTGCACTACATTTTTGCCCGGAGGTATTCACTCACTGGAACCCACGCGTCATTTTCCTCAAATGCTTGGAGCTCATCCTTCATTGCCTCAATCCATTTTTCTCGATCTGAACTATTCAGGGCTTCTTTGACACTAATAGGATCGCTGGTGATATCTGGACTTGACGTGGTACATAAATTTGAGCAACCATAACGCTCTGGAGGCTTCCTTGAACGTTTTGATATTACTGGCGCTGGTTCTGGTATCTCTTCTTCTTCAGATTGCTGTAATGTAGAATCCAAGTCAGTCAAAGCATTAAGATAATCAGATTCGGAAGAAACGTTTGCACTGAAAGGACTAGAAACAGGTTTTTCCTTCATTTCCTCCACATCATCACTGCCTGACTGCTGCGATGTATCCCCAACTGAAACTGATACAACGGCATCACTCGTACAGTTTCTTTGTGTATTTTCATGTATTATCACATCTCTACTTGTTATTACACATCGCTTGATAGGGTCATATACT
Source organism: Cabera pusaria (assembly GCA_954871355.1). Classification (NCBI taxonomy): domain Eukaryota; kingdom Metazoa; phylum Arthropoda; class Insecta; order Lepidoptera; family Geometridae; genus Cabera; species Cabera pusaria. Next base: position 23,687,389 of record OX940901.1, on the reverse strand, counting down.
CTGTAACCTTTAACATTTTCAGGAAAACCAACTAAAATGTGTTTCTTCGACTTAGTGTCCCACTTAAGTCGTTTCTCTTTTGGCACATGGACCATTACTTCGCTGCCAAATATACGGACATGACTCAAGTCTGGTTTCTTATTTGTCCAAAGCTCATATGGAGTTTTATTGTCTAATCCTGATGCAACAGATCTATTTCTAAGATAAACAGCGGTGTTTGTTGCCTCTGCCCAAAACTTCTTCTCTAATCCTGCATCAAACAATAAACAGCGAGCTCTCTCTACAATGGTTCGGTTGATGCGTTCACTCATGCCATTCTGTTCAGGTGTATAAACATTGGTTTTCTGATGAACTATACCTGCATCTTTCAAATATCCTTCAAACTCATTGCTACAAAATTCTAAGCCATTGTCTGTCCGAAATATTTTTATTTTCTCCCTTGTTGATTTTCTACCATACTTTTAAAATCTTTGAAATATTTAAAAGTTTCACTTTTGGCTTTAAGAAAGTAAACGAATGCCATACGGGTATAGTCGTCAACAAATATAAGGAAATACCTTGATCCTCCAATTGAACTGCATTCCATTGGCCCACAGACATCTGCATGGACTGTATCCAGTGGCTCGCAGCTCCTTGTACCCTTGTGACCAAATGGCAATCGCGATTGTTTTCCTTCACAACATATTGTACATGTGTTTTTGTTGATCACTGACTTGTCCGTGTATGATATTCCTGTGACTGCTCCGTCTTTCATCTTATTCTGGTCGTTTATATTCAAATGGCCCAACCTCCTATGCCATATTTCACTGCTAGCTGCTGCAGAAGGAGATGTAAACAAGCATTGTTTATGTTCTATATCCAACTTATAAACGCCATCAACTTGATTAGCCACAGCCACTAAATTGTTTTCTTTGTTGTAAACATAGCAGCGTTTCTGCATGAACTTCACACTGTTGCCATTTTTGATTAGTTGACTAACTGATATTAAATTTGTTGTGAGGTTAGGTACGCACAACACATCTTTTAAAGTAACCTCGTACTTGCAACTTGAAGTGACTGTTGTAATATCCACATCACCCGAACACAATACTAGCATGGCATTTTGATTAGCTGCCATAATCTCCTTGATATTCGGTGAATAACATGCATTTTTTATCATGTTTACATCTGCTGTCATGTGAACACTCGCGCCGCTATCCAAATAAAAATCTTGTTTACTGTAATTTCCACTCAAGAAAACAGCCGAAAACGCGTTCGTCTTTTTTACTTGTTGCTGCTCACTTTGTTTGCATTGAGATTTATAGTGACCAAGTCTTTTACATTTATAACACTTGATGTTCGTTTTGTCAAATTTTTTAGTGTTCGTAAACCCCGTTCCTGATAACTTCTGAGATGTTTCTATGATTTGCGTAACATAATTTGTCATCGAATCGCAATTGTCAAGACGAATCGAGATTAAATGCCGCAACAATGTTATTCTTCGAGAAAATCCAGAATCATCGAACATAGTCTTCAGTTTATGCCACAAATTCCTTGTGCTTGAAGCATCTTTGATGTGAACGTAGAGTGACGGATCAATGGTTAGAATCAACTTGGCCTTCGCTTTTGCATCATCTGCGGCTGCCTCATCCGTACTTTCAAGTTTTATAAGACTTGCTGCACCTTCCAGGATAAGGAGATTCTCCGCTGCAAACGCCCATTCGTTATAATTTTCGCGTCCTCTTAGCTTAGGAACGTTCGCCAAGAACGAATTGGTCGCCATTACGGTAAACTAACACAACCGGTCTGAACCGGGCACCGGCAAAAAATACGCCTAACTATATACTTTATTACTCCCTAAAGGGCATAATCTGGGCCCATAACCTAATAAAACGACGTATATCGTAAGACAAATCGATCATTTAATACTTTTTATATATATGACTACAAGATTGCCGTTTGCACACACATCACAATCAACGCAAGCAGAACTGGGCGGAAGCAGTGAGGACAACCAAAAAAAACTTAGCTTATATTATTTGATGTTACCAGTAGGAAATTATATTATATTTCTAACAATATTTTTGTAAATTGTTAAACACAATCCAAAATTTCATCGTACCGACGGGACTTGAACCCGCAACCTCCGGAATAACATGTTCCGGTTCTTTTGCCAATTAAGCCACGGTGCGAAGTATCGTTACGACGAAATTAGTGGATTGCATTTGTTAACCCAATTATGCATTGGTGGCGCCATCTATGACTACTTATTACGTAAGTTAATCATTCGGAAGAAATCATTACAGTTTTCAAATCCGACGAGAGATGTTGCACTGCGTAAATCAAATATTATGTTTCTTTGAAGTGTTTCACACTTTATATTTTTGTAAATTGTTAAACACAATCCAAAATTTCATCGTACCGACGGGACTTGAACCCGCAACCTCCGGAATAACATGTTCCGGTTATTTTGCCTATTAAGCCACGGTGCGAAGTATCGTTACGACGAAATTAGTGGATTGCATTTGTTAACCCAATTATGCATTGGTGGCGCCATCTATGACTACTTATTACGTAAGTTAATCATTCGGAAGAAATCATTACAGTTTTCAAATCCGACGAGAGATGTTGCACTGCGTAAATCAAATATTATGTTTCTTTGAAGTGTTTCACACTTTATATTTTTGTAAATTGTTAAACACAATCCAAAATTTCATCGTACCGACGGGACTTGAACCCGCAACCTCCGGAATAACATGTTCCGGTTCTTTTGCCAATTAAGCCACGGTGCGAAGTATCGTTACAACGAAATTAGTGGATTGCATTTGTTAACCCAATTATGCATTGGTGGCGCCATCTATGACTACTTATTACGTAAGTTAATCATTTGGAAGAAATCATTACAGTTTTCAAATCATTCATTCAATGTTCATTAAACGTTTTTTGTGTTCTGTAAATAATTGAGTTTTGATAATAATTAGTGTGCGAGCGCGGGAGGTCGAAAAAAGGACTACTTCTTGTGCTTCTTTTGCGAACTGCTGGGACCTGCAGTCTCAGATAGTTTTCTAGAAGCTCAGTACTGTTTATCATTCCAACACAGTTTTTATAAAGAAACATCATATCTAAGAGTGTCCGTCTGTCACGTAAGCTTAGGATGTTATGGATTTTGCAAGATTCATTATAGTCATCTAATACTATAAGAATCTTTGTCCTGACATACTGACTGACTCACTGACAGACAACGCACAGCCTAAACCGCTGGTCGTAGAGACTTGAAATTTGGAGGGTATATTTGTCTTAGTACGTAGAGGTGTACTAAGAAAGGGTTTCTAAAAATTCACCCCTTAAAGGGATGAAATGGGGGTTCAAAGTTTGTATGGAGAAACAAGATTAGATAGTATTTTCTATCCGAAACTTCACACAAGTGCTTCAGTACAAAAATAAGTAAATACGTGTTTCAGGTTTTTTTGAAATTCCACCCCTAAGAGGGTGAAATGGGGTAACAAAGTAAGGTAAGTTTGGGGGACTATTACTGCTCGCGTCCGTAGGGTTTAGCCCTCGATGTCCTACACGTGTCCCCTGGGTGGCGCCAAAAGAGCAGTACTTTTCAGGTGGTAGGCTTAGACCGCGGCGTGTTACCACCCACCAGACAAAGCCATGCCGCCAAGCGGTCGCTTCACGGCATGAATGTTTGGTGAAGCCATTATGGGGAACGGGTCGGAAACAGTTGCGTTGCTTACTATAGCTAGTCGTGATACATTGAAGGTCAATTTACCTGGCAGCCAATCTTGGAGAGCAGCGGGATCCGAGAAACGGTTCTCCGCTGGCCGACCGCAGATAGTTGGGGGCCCAAGTAGTGAGCCAGCCACTCATGAAAGGCTGCCCCGCCATCTCGCGAAAAATCCCGGAGGTGCGCCATCGTGCCGGTTGGCGACTGGACGAGAGGACCCGATGGACACCTCTGGGGGGGCTCGGGCGTCCCCGCGGTCTCCAGGTTTGATTCCCAATAGGTGAAAAGACCTAATATGTATCACGGGTTGGTAATTAGCGCCTAGTTTCCACTACCGTTTCCCTTACCTAACTTCACTCCCCACAAAATGAAAGGCAGAAACAGAATAAAGGTTAAACAGCGGAAGCACGTCCTCTCCCTTCAAGTGCACCTGTTAAACATTCGAGGCTTGCACTCCAATATCCTCTCGGTCCACCACCACCTTGAGACCGAAAAACCGCATATTCTGTTCCTCACGGAGACGCAGATCAAATGTCCAGCTGACGCGGCGTATCTTGCCTACCCAGGCTATGTTCTAGAGCATAACTTTAGGGCGAGGGCGGGAGTTTGTATGTATGCCCGCGATGACATTTGCTATCGGCGTCTCCGCAACCTTGAAGACCCTCAACTTTCCGTCATGTGGATTTTGGTGGACACTGGCATAGAGAAAATTCTTTATGCTAGTGTCTACCGTTCGCACAGCGGAGACGAGGAGACAAACAGGCTCACAAACCACCTCAGTGAGGCGGCTGATGTGGCCCAACAGAGGTATCCTTCTGCTCAATTAGTGCTTCTGGGGGATTTCAACGCCCATCATCAAGACTGGCTATACCCATACCAGAGCACAGACCACGCTGGTCGAGAGATGCGAAAGCTTGCTTTAACGCTAGACCTCACTCAGTTGGTCCAGGGAGCAACAAGGATACCGGACGTTGATGGCCATACAGCCAATTGCTTGGACCTTCTGCTGACAACAGAACCAGACCGCTACTCGGTGTCGGTTTCATCACCCTTAGGTAGCTCCGACCACTGTCTGATGAAGTCTGTATCCGTCTACTCCCCGCCCGATCCCAGCCAAAAAGGCACCCGGCGGGTATGGCGATACAGGTCAGCAGATTGGGATGAGATGCGTTGTTTTTTCGCGTCTTGTCGTTGGCGGCAGGTATGTTTTTCTTCGAGCGATCCCTCAGCTTGCGCGGATGCTGTGACAGAAGTGTTACGTCAGGGTATGGAGTATTTCATACCATTTTCTGACGTTCCGGTGTCAAGCAAAGCTCGTCCATGGTTTAATGCCAAATGTAGAGATGCAGAAGCATCAAAACATGAAGCTTACTTAGCCTGGGCTGATGCTCGAACCCGCAAGACTAGAGATGTACGCGAAAAGAAGAAAGCCTTTAACTTAGCCGCCAAGTCCTGCAAAAAGGCTTTCAAGAAGGCTCGCTTCGATCACATACGCCGAACAGGGAACAAACTTGCTTCTTACCCTTCGGGTAGCAAAGCGTTCTGGTCCCTGGCGAAGTCGATCGAAGAGAACTTCTGCCGTCCCTCACTGCCTCCACTACTGAAACCCGATGGATCACTAGCACACTCGGCTGAAGAGAAAGCGAATTTATTTGTTACTCTGTTTGCGGAGTCTTCACGTTTAGATGCTGGCAATGCTGTACCTTCTAGTCTGCCGACTTGCGGGACGTTTATGTCGGAAATCCGCATTCGTCAGACTGAAGTACGCAAAGCGTTGCGCAATCTAGACGTGAACAAAGCTAGTGGTCCAGACGGTATACCAGCTGTAGTCTTGAGGACGTGTGCGCCTGAGTTGGCTCCTATTTTGACACGCCTCTTTCGCTTGTCTATGACGACTGGTCAAGTGCCTAAGTCCTGGAAGCAAGCAAACGTGCAACCCGTGCCGAAAAAGGGTAGTCGTGCAGACCCTGTCAATTACAGGCCTATCTCAGTCACTTACATACTCTGTAAGACTATGGAACGTGTACTGAACCACAGGCTCCTGGCATACCTAGAAGTGAACGATCTCCTCAGTGACCGACAATACGGGTTTCGCCGAAACCGGTCTACTGGGGATCTTCTAGCGTATGCCACGCACATCTGGAGCGAAGCCATCGAGAACCACGGCGAGGCGCTGGCCGTCTCTCTTGACATCTCGAAGGCTTTCGACAGGGTTTGGCACGATAGCCTTATTAGCAAGCTTCCTTCATACGGCCTGCCCACCCTGTTTATGTGTTTGGATAGAAGATTTCTTAAGGGATCGGTCGATTCGAGTGGTCATCGATGGCTGTTCTTCCGACCAATTGGCCATAAATGCCGGAGTCCCTCAAGGATCAGTACTCTCTGCAACACTTTTTCTGCTGCATATTAATGACCTGCTTAAACCCGGTATCTTTGGGTACGCAGATGACAGCACTGTTGTAGAGAGTTATACATCCAACGCACGAACCAGTGCATTACAAATCCAGTCTCATAGAGAAGCGATGGTCGAACGCTTGAACTTTTCTTTGAAGGCAGTCTCTGATTGGGGCGATGCCAATCTGGTCAAGTTCAATGCTGCGAAAACCCAGGCGTGTCTTTTCTCCGCTAAACGGAGCCCATTTCTACTGGATCCTACTTTCCGGGATGTGTCCGTTCCGATAAGTAACAATCTCGAGCTTCTTGGCATCTCTTTGACACCAACTCTCAATTTCGGCTCTTATATTGAGTCTAGAGCCCAGCTAGCCTCAAAAAAGCTTGGCATTTTGGCTAAGGTGAGACGGTACTTCACACCGGGACAGTTGCTTAATCTTTACCAAGCACAAGTCCGGTCGTGTATGGAGTACTGTTCTCACCTTTGGGATGGTTCTGCTAAATACCAGCTGGAGACACTGGAAACTATTGAGAGGAGAGCCAAAAAACTCATCAGCGATGACCTATTAGTAAGCAAGAGACTCCAGAGTCTCGCGCATCGCCGCAAAGTCGCTTGTTTATCGGTTTTCTATCGGATACATTTCGGAGAGTGTGCAATGGAACTGCATGATTTGATTCTACCATCCCCATTTTATAATCGGACATCCAGAGACACTAAAAGGCGCCACCGATTTATGGTGGATATACCATCTACCCGAACGAAGCGATTTGCTTCTTCGTTCATCATACGAACCGCTAAGGAATGGAATACCCTGCCTGAGTCCGTGTTTCCGATTAAGTACAATATGGGGGTCTTCAAATCGCGAGTGAATAGGTATCTTCTGGGTAAGCACGCTACATCATCGATCGCATCATCACTTAACATCAGGTGAGATAGTGATCAAGTGCTACCCAGTTCGGTATAAAAAATAAAAAAAAGTCTGAAAATCAATATTGTTTTGGATTGCGCTGAAATTTGGCACACAGGTGGTTATTATGACTTTAGTATCAGCTAAGAAAGGATTTTCTAAAATTCACCCCTTAAAGAGTTGAAACGGGGGTTCAAAGTTTCTTAGATAGTCTTTTCTATTCGAAACTTCACACAAGTGCTTGAGAGTACATAAATAAGTAAATACGTGTTTTAGGCTTTTTCGAAATTCCACCCCTAAGAGGGTGCAATGGGGTAACAAAGTGTGAAAATCAATATTGTTTCGGATTGCGCTGAAATTCAGAATGCAGATAGTTATTATGACGTAGGTATAGGTATCCGCTCAGAAATGATTTTCTGAAAATTCCTCCCGGATACGGAACGGGGATTCAAAGTTTGTATGGCGAAACAAGATAGGATAAAGTACGTGTTGTAGGATTTTTCGAAATGGGGTAAGTAACAAAGTCTGTAAATTTAGGTTTTTAGGGTTTTATAAATATGAATCCCGATTTGCCTTAGTCACGCGATAACATGAAAACGGGTGAACCGATTTGGCTAATTCTTATTTGATGTGTTTAATGATAGATTCGTTTTTACAAAATAAAAGTTTTAAGTAAATAAAAGAAGGTTTTAACGCGGGCGAAGCCGCGGGACACTTCTAGTCATACATACGATGTGAGCGGTAATTAAGATGTTTTATGAATTTAGTTTGTATTTTTTCAAGATCGTGTGTGTATTTTACGTAATTTGGGTTCCAGATATTTGAACAGTATTCTAGAATGCTTCTGACAAAGGCAAAATACAATACTTTAAGGCACATAATATCGGAAAAGGGTTTGCTGACACGTAAAATAAAGCCTAGATTTTTATATGATCCATTAGCAATGTCTGATATGTGATCGTTAAATGATAACTTGCTGTCTAAGAGAACTCCAAGATCTTTAACTAAGTTAGTCTGGTTGATGTTATTATTTATTAATATTTATGGTAATTTTATTTTCTTTATAATATAAATCAAGTTTATTTAAACCGTGTTTAAGCTGATCGCAGTCAGATTTAGTTCGGACATTGAGATAAATTTTAGTGTCATCTGCGTACATTAGGTATTTAGCAGACTGGAAACATGTACCGACATCGTAAAGGTATGCCGCGTAGAGCAACGGGGCAAGGATTGATCCTTGGGGTACGCCTGAAGGGATGTTCATATAGTCAGACCGATGTCCACCAACAACTACCGCTTGACAGCGGTTGCGAAGGTAGGATTCCATCCATCTTAGTAGATCTCCACAGACTCCCAGTTCCTGCAGCTTCCGGAGCAGAATAATATGGTCGACGCGATCAAAGGCTTTTTCGAAGTCAGTATAGATTACATCGACCTGTGACCCTTCGTCCATACCACGCAACACGTCGTTGGTAAAAATAGCAAGGTTAGTACCTATTAGTCGAGCGACCCCGGATGAAACCGTGTTGTTGATCTGGTATATTGCGACATATGAAAGGATACAGATAATGATGCGCGGCTTTTTCTAACAGTTTACATAAAGTATTAAGAATCGATATTGGCCTATAATTTTCTATTGCAGATTTGGTGCCTTTTTTATGTACTATATGGACAGTTTTCCAAATTTTCGGAAAGCATCCTTCGCGAAAACAGCGATTGAACAAAATAATGATAGGTTTGGCTAGAGAATTAGCGCAGTTAGTATAAAAAACAGATGGTATCATGTCGCTTCCGGCACCTTTATTAGGATCTGTATTTTTAAGAAGCTTCTTTATAAATGGTTCTTCAACATGAATGAATGATTTATTACTTATTTATTTACTGAAGCACTTGTGTTAAGTTTCGAATAGAAAAAACTAACTTATTTTGTTTTCCATACAAACGTTGAACCCTCGTTACATCCCCTTTAGGGGTGAATTTTAGAAAATAATGTCTCAGAGGGAACTAACTTCGTAATAACTATCTGCATGCCAAATTTCAGCGCAATCCGAAATAATATTGATTTTCAGACTTTGTTTCCTTATTTCACCCTCTTAAAATGCCACCCCATTTCAAAAAAGCCTGCCACTCGTGTTTACTTATTTTTTACAGAAGCACTTATGTGAAGTTTTGAATAGAAAATACTATCTTATCTTGTTTCTCCATACAAACTTTGAACCCCCATTTCATCCCCTTAAGGAGTGAATTTTGGAAAATCCTTTGTTATTACACCCTTACGTACTAAGACAAATATACCCTCCAAATTTCAAGTCTCTACGACCAGCGGTGTAGGCTGTGCATTGTCTATCAGTCAGTCAGTCAGTATGTCAGGGCAAAGATTCTTATAGTGATTATATGTTCTGTGGTATAGGTCCAATAAAAATTAAAGATGTCAGATTATAGTTACCCCGGCGTGTATGAGATGAAAAATTGTTACCTCAGCCACGGGGTGGGTATGATAACTGACATTTTGTTGGCAATGTTTTAATATTGTTCTTAAATATTTTTTTATCCATGAAAAACGTCGTCCTTTTAAGCTGAAGTATGTGAATCAACTTCACACACTTCAGAAATCTTATCTCGTCTGTTGACACGTGTGAACTTTGCCTCCGTGATTTAATTGTGTTAACGATAATAATGTCAAAGTTTAATAATTAAATTTTATTTCCGAAACACCGGTAGATTCAACAGCCATTCAGTTTTCCCCTTTTGTCCGCAGATTTTCTTTCTAGGCTTGCCATTTTTATTTTTATTTAAACAATATTATGCAGCTGACAGACGGACTATCAGATCCATTTGGATCATGATATGTACTGTGATCGGTATGCGTTTCTCTATGTTGTGTTTCACTTTTTCACTTTTTTTATTTTTTGTTATATAAAAATTGTCTGAAGTACTGAAACACATAGTTACATGTATGGTTGGTTTTAACCTACTTTAATTTTTTTTAAATATTCTGACGTAAACGATTGGATGACAGCTGAATGTTTCATAACTTTTTTTTTCTAATTCAAAGCGTTAAATTCTGCTTTTGCTGTGTTTACTTGATAATTGGTTATGATTTATTTTATGATTTATGATTTTGACGTGTATATGTGCGTATATTTATACTGCCTATATACTGAATAAATGCTTTGATTCTTGATTGATTCTTTGAATTAGTTAGGACGGCGTTAACTGACTTGGCAACGAAAGTAGTAACGGTTACGAGTAAAATTACAACTCAATCTGAGTTGATTGAGTCGCAAAATAAGAAAATCGATAATCAACAACGTACAATTGATAACAATACAGCAATCAAATATTATGTTTCTTTGAAGTGTTTCACACTTTATATTGTTAACAAAATGCAATCCACTAATTTCGTCGTAACGATACTTCGCACCGTGGCTTAATTGGCAAAGCACCGGAACATGTTATTCTGGAGGTTGCGGGTTCAAGTCCCGTCGGTACGATGAAATTTTGGATTGTGTTTAACAATTTACAAAAAATATAAAGTGTGAAACACTTCAAAGAAACATAATATTTGATTTACGCAGTGCAACATCTCTCGTCGGATTTGAAAACTGTAATGTATTCTTCCGAATGATTAACTTACGTAATAAGTAGTCATAGATGGCGCCACCAATGCATAATTGGGTTAACAAAATGCAATCCACTAATTTCGTCGTAACGATACTTCGCACCGTGGCTTAATTGGCAAAGCACCGGAACATGTTATTCCGGAGGTTGCGGGTTCAAGTCCCGTCGGTACGATGAAATTTTGGATTGTGTTTAACAATTTACAAAAAATATAAAGTGTGAAACACTTCAAAGAAACATAATATTTGATTTACGCAGTGCAACATCTCTCGTCGGATTTGAAAACTGTAATGTATTCTTCCGAATGATTAACTTACGTAATAAGTAGTCATAGATGGCGCCACCAATGCATAATTGGGTTAACAAAATGCAATCCACTAATTTCGTCGTAACGATACTTCGCACCGTCGCTTAATTGGCAAAGCACCGGAACATGTTATTCCGGAGGTTGCGGGTTCAAGTCCCGTCGGTACGATGAAATTTTGGATTGTGTTTAACAATTTACAAAAAATACAGCAATCATTAATGAGCAGAAGAAGGTGACGAAAATGTCTACAATAACCGGACAAGCGCGTGTCGGGCCACGCGCAGTGTAGGGTTCCGTAGTAGCATGTTATTTAATGCAAGTCTTTACCCGTTATAAACAAGCAAATAGGTACTCCGTCTTTGTCACTTTAAAGGATTTATTCTAAGGATTTTGTATTTGGTACAAAATTATCCAACACCCAAGTTCAACGACTATTACTACTAAACTAATAAAGTTATCTTAACCGCTATAATTTTCCTTTAAAGTTCATGAAATGCGCTATTATCACGATTTTTTCCAGATTTTTCAAGCCAGCAGTTTAGCTTTTAGGGGGGGGGGGGGGGGAACGCCCTACTGGAACAAAAATTTTCACTTTAAAGTTTAATATTTCGTAAATAGAGCATTCAATCGAAAAATGGTATTAGCAACCCTTTAGTCATTTTAAAAGACCTATTCAACGATTCCCCACACGATGGGGTAAACGATGAAAAAAAAAATCATCCCCACTTCTCATACAGGGGAGCTACCTTAAAAAAAAATATTTTTCAAAATTTTATTTCAGCACTTTGTCGGCGTCAGTCATTTACATACCCCCACAAAATTATAGCTTTCTAATATTAGCGGTCTCTTAGCAAAACCTCGGATAGACAGACAGACGGACATGACGAAACTATAAGGGTTTCTTGTCAGGACTACGGAACCCTAAAAACGGATAATCTTCTAAACTACAATGACAAGTACGAAGAACGAGACGGAAGTACCGGTCGAAAAGCTGTCTATGCTAAGTGCAAGTAAGACGAATACTGAGGCGAATGTTACGTTGCCGCAAGAGGCAAGAACGGAACGAGCACGCCGCGCGAATAAAAGGAGCAAGTATAAGGCTGGGATTACATCGGAGAATCAGCGCAAAAAAGCAGTGGATAACTCTGACATAGAAATTACGGAAATTTCAACGAGTCTGAACAATGGCAGAAAGTTACCTACCAGAAATCAAATAAGGTTAGGACTAGTTCGGTTCAGATGGGAGGAAATAATTTTGATATTTCGTCATTTCAAGCAATAGCGAAGAAGAAATTTTTGCACGTGTGGTCCCTGCACCCTGATACATAAAAGGATACGATATTGTAACACGTCAAAAATTTGTGATTTGAATGATATAAAAGTGGAGAAAATAATCCCCAAGACAAAGAGGGACTATGCCTCTTTTATGATTGGCGTGCCGGAGTCGCTGTTTGAAAAAGTTAACAGTGCCGGTAGCTAGCCAGTTGATACGCAGTTCAACAGGTCAACAAAGGTCTCAACGAATCTATTTATGACGGTGAAATTATTCCTTGTTTCCTTATTTACGGTATTGCATTGCGACCTAACTGAGGGTCGCAAACAAGGAGGTGTATTTCTCGCGGCATCGTCTAGTCTTGAGCGCATTGTTAAATGTTCAAAACAAAAAAAATCATATCTCCGAAAGGGGGGGGTCTCCTTAACTTTTCCTTCAAGGGGAGGGCTCTACCCTTTCCCACCCCTAAAATCGATTGGAGTAGAACTAAAGTCATACCCAATCTAATATGAAACATGATCCTAAGTCTTTTTGGAATTTTGTTAAATCGAAACAGAGTAAACGAAATAAATCGCGAATCACAATAGATGGCATCACTTTAAGTGAGGATGAATGCGCGGAAAAATTTGCTTCGTATTTTCATTCGATATATAGGTTAGATCAGCCTCAGCTAGACCCGGCAGCGGCGGAGCTGGGTGCGGGCGCGCGGGCCGGCGCGCGTGCATGTCGCGCAGCTCAGCCTGGGGATGTGCGAGCTGCGTTGCGTTGACTCAAGCCCAAGCATTCTGTGGGGCCGGACGGTATACCACCATACATCGTTAGGGATTGCAGCTCGGCCTTTGAAATGCCGTTACTGCACATTCTTAATTTATATCTAGCGACTGGTAGCTACACGGCTGATTGGAAAATCACGCATGTGATTCCAGTTCCGAAAGGGGCGGTGTCAGATGTGAGTGGACATCGACCTGTGGCGGTGCTGTCGGCATTCGCTAAAGTGTTCAAGTCGGTCTTTTATAAAAGAATATTCTCTCAAGTAGTGTCCCAGCTCAACGACGGCCAACACGACTTTAGATAGATAGATAGAAACACTTTATTATTTAACACCTTAAATTACAGAATCAAACATAATAAGAAATACAATTTAAAATAATAGTACAATAATAGGCGGTCTTATCGCTTAAAGCGATCTCTTCCAGACAACCTATGGATGGAGAGAAATTTAACAAGGTATGGTGGTAAGTGGTGTTTTATAATTGAGAGGGGAAAAAAACTATTTAATAAATTACAAAGTTAAGTTAAGAAAGAAGAATAAATATACGTCATGGATTAGAATAGTTCACGTGAGCATGTGTACATTTAAGCGAGATAGAAAGATTTGACTCGTTCTTTAAACGTGTAAAGAGTTTGTGACTGTTTAATTTCTAATGGAAGTGCGTTCCAAAGTATCACAGCTTGTACAGCAAATGACCAGGCCGAAGTATGGGCAGTAACCTGCTGTGCTTTTTGACATACGTGGCGCCGATCATCGACGCGGAGGGACAGGTGGGCTGCGCGTACTTCGACTTCCAAAAGGCTTTTGACACCGTCGACAACGATGTCCTGCTGAATAAGTTCGCCGCTTTGGGCTTTACACCGCACTTACTTAAGTTCTTCGCGAGCTACCTCAACGACCGCCAGCAGTACGTCGAGTATGGGGGACAAGAGTCAAAGCCCTACTTCACGTTTTTGGGCGTGAGCCAAGGGAGCAATCTCGGTCCCTTAGAATTTATACTGATGATCAACGATCTGCCTGAGGTCTGACGGGTGCGAGGTTTTTGCTGTTTGCGGACGACTTAAAGTTGTTTGTATCTATAGCAAACACCTCGGATTGCGTGCGACTACAGCGAGTCGTAGATAATGTAGTACAATAGAGTAAAGATAACAAGCTGTATTTAAATATAAAAAAAATGTTGCATATTGAATTTCAGTCGTGCGCGTGCACCGCTACCGTACCGTTACGAGATGGAGGCCGCGATGGTGCCGCGCGTCATTGGAGTCAGGGATCGGGGTACGGATATGGTCCCTTAATTATTGTTTCGGAAGCATATTACGAACATTTGTGGTAAATCCTTTCAAAACCTTGGGTTCATACTCAGACAATGTAAGGATTTCCAAAGTACGGCAGCTATCAAGGTGTTATACAACGCACTAGTCTGTAGCCAACTTGAAACAAGTGCCATGATATGGCACCCTTACGAGGCGAAGTATATTCAAATGGTGGAGGAAATACAAAATAAATTGACACGTTTTTTGTATTTAAAAAAGTACGGAGTTTACCCCTTTTACCCTTTAATGTACACGAGCCTGTTCGTTATCGGCATGGTCGGGTATAGCAGGTTGGCAGTGAGGCGGGACGTGGTGCTGTGCACGTATGTGTTCCGCGTACTGCGCGGCGTCATTCACCACCCGGAGATGCTGGCCGAGCTGCAGCTGCGAGTGCCTGTGGTAGGTGCGCGTAGACGGTTAGACGTACTAGAGATGCACTCAATTAGGACAAACCTAAACAAGTTTGCTCCTCTATCCCGAGCCATGAAGTTGCTCAATATCATATCTGCGAAATATATTGATATGTTTGACTGTAGCTTGCTGAAATTCGTCGAAGCGGCTTATGCATGCATTGTAAATTTGTGAGTAATCAAATTTAGTGTAAAAATAATATTTTTAAGTTATAATTAAGAGTACCAATAGCATCGGTTTGGCTAAGCAGCTGTTATGGTGTTATGTATGAAATATAAATAAATAAATAAAACTTAAATTCATTTATACGACGATTCGATTATACGATGCGACTGCGCGCCGTCCGAGGCGTGTTAATGCGCGCTCCCCGCAGCGCGACTGCGCGCCGTCCGAGACGTGCTTGTGCGCGCTCTCCTCAACGTGACAGTCGCGCCACTGCGCGTGTAAGCGCCATGATGTGCGTGCTCGTTGCGCGCTGGTGCTCACATGCCGAGCTTCATGCTGAGCTCCACGCAGGGCAGCGCGATGCTGTCGTCGGTTGCACCACTGCCCGAGTGCGCGCGTGGTGCTGAACTCTGCACCGAGCTTGACCTGCAGTTGCTGATCGCGCCACTGTGCGGTTACGCGCGTGATACCACGCTAGGTTGAACAAATCGATGCAGGTGCTGGTGCTGGGAACCAGGTGGCTGACGAAGCGGTCGAGGACGTCCCGCTGTCAGGAGAGGCCGTATTAGAAAATTTACAACCTACCCTCACGCTGCGACTGGGCTCTATAGTATAAAAGCGGACAGCGAGCGGGTATCGGGTCAGTCTTCGTGTGGCCGTCGTACTGTTCGGACGTAACGGTTATGTTGTTAGCTTAGATACATTATGTAATTGTTATTATGTTGAGGTTCTGTGGCATTATATAGCTGTGGGTATTGTGATAGTGTTTATTTTTTTAGCTTTTTTCACTTCTGGTCGCTAAGAATATATATATTTAAAGAATACTCGCAATGTGGGTTGCACATTACTAGTATTCTTGTTAACCCCTCCAACTAAGCTAAATATGCTTGTGTCTGGAGTGGGTTTACGTCAATAGTGCAATGGGTGGGGTGGGTATCGAACTCACGACCTCTCGGTCGCCAGTCCGACACCTTATCCATTGGGCTATTGCCGCCTTTGTCGATCGCCAGTCCGACACCTTATCCATTGAGCTATTGCCGCCGCAATTAACGAGAGTTTT